>OZ038381.1:151246157-152446157 GCA_964036045.1 Eutreptiella sp. 'Long Island Sound 2002' | reverse complement strand
GTGCGGTGTCCTGGGCCACTTGGCTCCTTTTCACCGGTGTGCCCGCTCAGTGTGTTCTTTTGACTTTGCGGTGTCCTGGGCCACTTGGCTCCTGTTCACCGATGTGCCCGCTCGGTGCGTTGCCTGTGTGTGCGGTGTCCTGGGCCACTTGGCTCCTGTTCACCGGTGTACCCGCTTGGTCCGTTGTTTTGCTTGTGCGGTGTCCTGGGCCACTTGGCTCCTGTTCACCGGTGTGCCCGCTCGGTGTGATGTTTTGCTTGTGCGGTGTCCTAGGCGACTTGGCTCCTGCTCACCGGTGTGCCCGCTCAGTGTGTTGTGTTGCGTGTGCGGTGTCCTGGGCCACTTGGCTCCTGTTCACCGCTGTGCCCGCTCGGCGTGTTGTGTTGCGTGTGCGGTGTCCTGGGCCCCTTGGCTCTTGTTCACCAGTGCGCTCGCCCGGTGTGCTGTGCGGTGTACTGAGGCACTTGGCTCCTGTTCACCGGTGCGCCCGCTCTGTGTGTTGCGCTGTGGGTTGCATGTGCGGGGCCTCGCTGCGGGGCGCTCACTCGTCCATCCGGACGGCTGCTATTCGTAGCCCGGAGGGGCTGGGTACCCTCCGGGCGCACACTCGTCCATCCGGACGGCGGTTGTTCGTAGCCGGCTGGGGCTGGGTACCCTCCGGGCGCACACGCGTCCATCCGGACGGCGGCTGTTCCGTAGCCGGCAGGGGCTGCGTTCGCTGCCTGGCGGGCACACGTCCGTCTGTATGGCGGCTGGTGTTGCTTGGCACCTGTCCTCTTGCCGTGTTTCTTGCGTATTGCGCGCGCTCTCCGGGTTTGCGGCACCTGGCGGCCGTTGCTGCTTGGCATCTGTCCGTGTGCCTTGGTTGTGGCCGGCGGCGTGCCTCTCTGGCGTGCCTCGTGGCCCCGCGTGGTGCGCCACGCCTCGTCCGGTCCGGTTGCTCTCGGTGCTCCGGTCGGCTTTCGTGACGCCGTCGTGCCTTTCTCCAGCCCGGGGCCTTGCGCCCCCGGCTTTACTGGGTGGCTGCGCGGGGCACGCGGAGGCCGGCCGAGAACCGCGCTCATTGTGCCTGCCGCTGGCCCGAGCCGAGGCATGGGCGCTGGGCTCGCTCCGCGTCGTACCAGTGAGAAAAAGTGCTTTTCCAATGCCTTGAGGCATACTCTAGTTGTATTAGAGATGCATTAAGCACTCTGGCTTTTTTATCTTAGCCTTGGCCTAATCAAAATGGGTGAAAACACATTTTGACTTGTGGAATAAAACACTAAATCAGGATATGGAGTGGACCCCTTAATCTGCTATCAATGTGAGGCTATTCATCTTTTCCAGAGTTGACTGAGAACTGACATATCCAGGGCAGAGCCTATGAATTCATCTATGTTTTGTCATGAATTCTTAGCTATCCTAGTGGTATGCACCCTAGGGGGCTGGGCACCTCCTTTTGAGAGGTCCTGGGTTCAGTTACCGGTCAGCCTAGCTAAGTAGGAAGATCCCATGTGACATGGCAGTGGCCTCATCGCTACATGCCCTGCCACCTCAGCACATATGGGACCCAAAACAAAGAGTGCACATCTCCTGAGATGGCACTATGGAGATTGAGTCACTATGGGGCAGTTTTCCAACTCCTTTTCTAAAACATTTCAGCTATCTTTGTGAATATGCAATCCGATGTGCCCTGAGTTGCAGTATCTGTGAATTTTCTTACATCTTCCACTGTTTACACTGCAGCCCTTCATACTTTGATCCTGAATCTCTTATACTTGCCTATCTCTGGCTTGGGCTATCCTGGATTGGTTGTATTTCAGCAAAAAAACATTTTCCTCATCAAAAACAAGCAGCAGGAAACCCTACACCAGCAGCAAGCAGCCGGAGAGGCACAACAAACCCACAGTGTTGAAATCACTATAAAACCTTCTGGTAGCAAGAGGCAGACTGTCTCTGTGTACCGGCAGCAACCCCGTGCCGTACATCCAGTGCGCCGAGATCAGTCATATATAAGCAAGAAGGGCGAACGAAGATGGACACCAAGAGAGAGGACACCGACGTGAAGACGGCGCCTGAGGCACCAGCAATGCCAGCACCTGGTGAACCTGGACCTCGACCTAGCGCTGTACCTTCAGAGCCCTTACATGGGCCAGTGGACGTGGCGGAGGATTCGTTGGAAGGACTTCAGTTGGCCTTCCGGGCCCTCTCAGTCGAGGAGGTGGTCACCCATCCTGTGAAGAGAAAGAGAGAGAGAGAGAGAAGCATGCTGGAGACGAAGCAGACGAAGGAGCAGACCAAGGGCACGACCCGACGAATGATCCTACCTTTGAGGGCGCACCAAGCGCTTCTGGCCTCCACGCATTATTCTCTCCTATAACCACCACACTCCCAATTCCAGACCCAGCCGCTGCAACATCCACACCCATAACCACCCCGCCTATGGCTGAGGGCACAGGCTTTACTGGTATGCCTACCTACCCTGCCTATGGTGTGAACCCACCTACCACTGCGTTTCCAGAGGCAACTACTACCAGTGAGCCGGTGACCTCCAGTTATGCGCCGCGATGGTATGCGGCTGACTATCACCATCCTGTACCCGCTACGGGAGCCTATGTGGATGTTCCTGGGTATGCAACCCTGAGTGGGTTGAGATGAGGACCTGAGTCATGCGGGGGCAGGAGTAGAGGATCAGAGAGATCCTCCAACAAGTCCCTGACGTGTAAAAAAGGTCCCTACCAGGACTGGCCCCCGCTGTGCCCCTTCCGCCTGTCACCCCTGCTGACTTGCTCCTGATCAACGATTGCATTTATCAAAATCCAGGGTCCAAAAACCAAAAATATAGAAAATAAAATCCTCCTTCAACCCTGAACAGCAACCAGATCCAACAAGTACAGCAATAACCCAATTCACAATCCAAATCAGGCTGCGGGCTTCCGTTCAGCACATCGGTCGTCTCACGGTGGCGGGCATGTACAAGAATTGCACCAAGGAAGAAAGCCCTGAAATTGGCATATGAACACAAATAATGCAAAGTTGGAGAAAGAGGTAAACATACACATTCACAGCCATAGACCCCTCATTCCCTGGACTCAGGACCTTCCCTCGACTCGCCAATATGATGCCCTGAACCCAGTCAAATAGGATGGCTAAATGCCATGTGTCAAAAGTCACTACACAAACCCCAAAAATGTGTTCACTCCCAAGCCTCTAATTCCTAGCCCAATAGGGGGGGTGTCGTGTCATGGCCTAGAGTGGCACTCAGGACCATGCCCTACCCTGACATAACCTTGGATGGACTTGGAGTCGAATGGGCTTGGAGAACTGCCCCATGAAGATGACCTCACAACCTAACAAAATCAGGCAAGACACACCATTATGCCCAAAAGTCAATTATATACTCAAAAATGCATACGGCAAATATCCAAATGCTCCATGCATGTGTCAAACCGGAAAGTAATTTACAAGGGTGATATAGACCAAAGATTCATGCCCAAGAATATGCCATCATTGGCTGCGAAACCCTTCCGGTTATGTACATGACATGCGTCACAAGTCAACTCATGAATTTGAGACCTGATTTTGTGAGGCCTCGTGTGCCACGCCAAAGTGACCATCAGATCCGGCATATGGTGAGGTATAACACCGAAGCATATGCCAACATATAAGCAACATACCATAGTTCACGGATCTCTAGGCACTTTACTGTTAGCTGACCAGTTGAGCACATAAAACACAAAAATGAGCATAAAATGAGGTCAAAAACATGCAAATATGTCCAAATACAAAGTTGTCATGATAATATATCTCTATGCTCACCCATGATATCGGCTCATGGTTCCATACACAAATGATTGGAACCATTTGCGAACAATTCCCCCACTTGGATCCCCAATCGGGCGCATGGAGATACCTTCGCCACCCATATCTACATGCCCCATGAAAATGGGAGTGCACTCATAGATCTCTTTGCCAAACATACCATGAGCAATACATACGCGGTAGACTTAGTCTAGCGCTTTGAATTCCACAATTGGGACATGGGCAAATCCCTTGTCACGTGTGGCTCCCCATCTCTTCGGCCACACGAAGATATATAACATGGGCGTGAGCATATCGAAGCACATACCATGCATATAACACATACCCTCAAAAGTGGCTCCCACCATGGTATGCCATGCCCCTCCATGGACATAACTCCACGTTAAAAATACGCGGGAACCCAAGGAAAGTATCTATGCAACCCCAACACTCTTCCGGTACACTCGAAAGTCGCAATAAAATATTCGGTTGCACGTTCAAAGAGTTATATAGCACTTTCTACCCCTTTGACCATTATTCCTTGCTACACCGGGCATGTGTACACACCAAAGGCGTTTGATGCTATCTAAATTAAGTTGAGACCAAGGCGCTTGCAACGCAACTTTTCTTATTCTCTTTCCTCACACTCGCTCGTAGATATGGCCCTTCAAAGTGGTCCCACGATTCACTTTTGTTTCTCTTATATCGCCAAGTCAAATGGTTGGCAAGTATAAGGGAAACCTGATTTGGGCATAGGGAAAAGAGTATGACCACTCGAAGAAGACCAAATCAAGTGCGGCGATGTCGGAGTCGAAAATCCGATTTCGACATCGCGAAAAATTCAGATTCAAATTTCGAGTGCATATTTAGAAAATTGCGGAAGCAACGAACCCTTTACTGAAGAAATCTGACCCTTCATCGGGGTTTCCGCCAAAATATCTGGAAATAACAGTTAACCAATCGGTTAACGCAAAATCGCGATCCAACTGACAGTCGCCGATACATTGACCATCAGAACGAAAGGCTGAAAAATTACGGAAACATTATGATAATAAAACCCTGTTGATTCCTGATATTCTGATATATAAATCTCAGCTGGCGGCGCCTCGGTACTGAATATGGCCGCTCATAGCCGGAATGGCCAAACCTATCACACTATCACATCAGGTTAGGTCAGGTGGATGGGAGCGTATGATATCAGCCAATGGCGGCTTGCCGGCACATAGATACACACCCCAAGTGACCCCAAGATGGCCACGGGGGTCCGAACCGGCTTCACCCCCCTTCTCAGAGCGTTGTTACCGCTCGGAAGTCATTGAAGAGAGGACGGGAGGACCCCAATGGGCTCCAACCCCCGCCCCCCATGTCCGAAGGACACATGGAGGCCCCACACACGTCGTAGGCGTTCCCCACGCCCCAAGGGAGGGGTGAGGACACTGATACTCAGCGCCCTACGCCATATCCGGTCTCCTCTTGATCTACAACATGGACCAGGGGGATTTGCAAAGATGGAGAAACGTCGTCGGTCGACCTAAATAAGTATACCACTATGAAATATATATGTGGAGATCGAGTGAAGGGGGTAGATGGGCAATCAAGGCCCAAAAATCCCCGGATGAACGCCCTCACCCGTCTCCCAAGCACAGAAACAAACAAAAATGCCAAGGGGGATCCATTACGGTGCTACAGCAGCAACCAAATGGACCAACACGTCCTTGACATCCAAAGAAATATTCTTTTTCTTCAGGTAGTCCATCCAGACCGTGATATACCTCGGCAAGAAACTGCTCGGAGGCTCCCACGAATCCGTGGATGCGGCGAATCCCTTCCAACAGACTTTATAAAGCCTCCCCCCAGGCGTCCCCGGGTCCGGCTTGTCCGCCAGGATCTTCTCAGCGGTGAAGTCGTCGTCCTCACCCTCGTCGTCTGAGTCCACATAGCCGGCCGTGAACTCGAAGGTAACGGGACGTCCGCTGGGGTCTGGTGCTCGGGGACGAAGCTGGGTATGGTCGCGGTCCAGGATTTTGTTATCCCCCACACGAACCGCATACACATCCTGCCCGACCTTCCGCACGATTACCCCCGGCACATACCAGGACGCCTGCCGATGCCTGGACAGGACATCCTTGTGGTGCCGCTCCATCCACACGGTGTCTTGGAGAGCATACTTCCGGACCTTTCCCTGCTTGAAGTACTTGGCCCTCTTGTCATGCTCGTCCTGAAGTGCCTTGCACACCTTGGCCGCCGTGTCGTCCGCCTCAGCCATCATGACGTGCGCATCCCGGGCCACTTTGCCATGGTTCAACCACGGGAGAGTGCGTGGCACTCGATCCCGTAGGAACAGGATGCGATGGGGCGACAGTCCAGTCGGTCCCGGAAGGTCATGATACGCCTGGAGCACTCTCCACAGCGAGTTATACCAGTTCTGGCCCAGTTCGTCAATGTGCAGCTGGCGGAACTTCTCGAACATCTGCCGCCCGGCCACCTCAGCAAGGCCATTCGACCGGCTGTGGTACGCCACGGTCTTGGCGTGCCGAATCCCCATGTGCTTGCACATCGTCTCGAACCACGTCCCCACGAATTGACTTGCCCGATCGCTGCAGATGACAGCCGGGACATCAAAAATCGTCAGCCAATGCCTGATCATGGCATTAGCGACGGTCTTGGCCTGCAGCCCCACTCCATGTTTGTCCTTCTTGTCCTTCTTCTTGGACTTCCTGCCAGGGACCGCCACGATATACCCACTGTGCCTATCCACCGCCAGGATGACACAGTCGTAGGTCTCTCCTTCCACGGTGACTTCAGGCATGGCGAATACATCCATGGCCACGGACCGCATAGGGGCCTCCGGTATAGCCGTGTACACCGGGTTGCCCGCTGTGGAGTGGTCCGGGCTATTCGTGGCCCGACACACGGCGCAGTCGCTGCAGTACTTGTCCAGGATGGCGTAGTACCCCGGTGGGAACTTGAAGCGCCACTCCAGGTCCTGCTGCATCTTGTCCCGACCAGGATGCATGAGCTGAGCGTTGTGCCAGTGATCAATGAGCTCCTCCACTCGGTTCTCAGGGACCAGTAGCTTGTCCTTGAGGAACAGTTTGTCCCCATCCTCGGTCAAGCCCTCTGGCCACCTGTCGTCCGACGGGGCGCTCACGGCATTCCAGTACTTGCTCCAGTGCTCGGATGCCGCGTAGTCATCCGACCACTCCTCTGTGAGCACCGACCTGACTAGCTCTACAGGGGCCACCATCCATTGCTCGAGGGTTTCCTCTCGAATAGCTTGGACGCGGGCACCCCGGAACTTGGCCAGGTCCGTACGGTTTGCCATCACCACAAAGCATTGACCCCCTCTTGCTCCATGGCCTTCTCCATCTCGATGATGCGCTTGGCCTCCTCGGTCTCCTCGGCGTCCCCATGGCTGGATCTGTCCATCCAAGCCTTGCCCGCGGCGTAGGCCCATCGACTGAGGCAATCCGCCACAGTGTTGTCCTTCCCCGGGACATACAAGACGCTGAGGTCGAACTTGGCGAACGTCTCATGCCATCGGGCCCTCCTAGCCGCTGGTCCCGAGGGGGTGTCGACGTGCTCCTTGTGCCAGCTCTGCAAGGACTGATGGTCCGTACAAACCACCACCGGTTGCAATCCGATGTGGCCAGACCACTTCCTGAGCGCACAAACAATGGCGTACGTCTCCTTCTCCCTCGCGGTCCAGGTGCGGCGTTGGCCCTCGGCCAGGATCCGACTCCAGAACGCCACGGGTACATGTGACCCGTCGTCCCGGATCTGCTCGAGGACTGCCCCCACAGCATAGTCCGAGGCGTCCGTCCGTAGCACGAATCCCTTGTCCGGGTCCACCAGGAATAGTCCCAGCTGCCCCAGGAGTCGCTCTTTCAGGCGGCTGAACGCATCTTCGGCCTCAGGGGTCCATGCAAGCTTCTTCTTGCTCCCCTTCCGGCCATCGAACTTGCCCACTTGCAGCATCTTGTGCAGCGGCCCCGACAGTTCTGCATACATTCGGACATAGCCCGAATAGTAATTGCAGAACCCCATGAAGGATCGGAGTTCGCTGATGGTCTGGTGCTTTTCCCAGTGGTGCAGGGACGCCAGCTTCCCAGGCATGGGACGGCGTTGCCCGTGACCAACCACGTGACCCGCGAACTCCACTTCCTTCACGAAGAGTGAGGCTTTGGTGGGCTTTCACACCATGTTGTGCTTGTCCAACTCGCTGAGCACTCGGCGCAGATCCTTCTCATGCGCGTCGATGAGCTCGTCCTCAGTCATGTTCTCCGTGCCAGACCCGATGATGATATCATCCACGAAGGGATCGGCACAGTCCCGGACAGGACCGAGTAGGTCCTCCATCATGCGCTGGAAAGCGGCGTTGCCATTCTTGGCGCCCATAGGCACCACTTTCCACTGCATGGGCCCCAGCGGCGTCGACATCGCTGTGCAGGGCCTGGAGTCCGGGTGTAGCGGCATCTGGTGATAACCGTGTTTCAGGTCCAACACCGTGAAGATCCGCTTTTTCTGTTGTTTTTGGAGGATGGAGTCGATCAGGGGAAGCGAGTACGAGTCTTGCTCGGTTTGCTCGTTCAAACCCCTGTAATCCACCACCAACCTCCATTCGCCTTTCTCCCTCTTGGGCACGATGAAGGCTGGGCTGGCCCACTCACTGTCGGAGGGTTCGATCCATCCCCGCTCAATGAACTCGGCCAACAGCTTCTTCATGGCCTCGGCCCGATCGCCCTGAAGTTGGTACTCCCGATGACGATAGATCTTGGGGTTCGGGTTCAACTTGATCTTCGCTGTGCCAAGCCTCCCACGATCTGGAGGGTTCTTGTTGGCGACGCCACTGAATAGCCGCGGATAGGCCTTGATCAGCCTCTCCTTCAGCTCGGCGACCTTCAGGTTCTCCTGGGCCTCTTCAGCCGCTTGCTTCGGTATCGATACAACCGACCGCACTGCGGTATAGGCCTCTTCTGGGTCCGAATCCGACTTCTCCTCGTCCGATATGCCGTCTTCATCGTCGTGGGGCGCGCTCCCCACCGATAATCTTCGAAAATTTGCGGCATCGGGCTGGTTCTTGTCGCCATCGGCACTCATTCTTGGAAAATCCCATGTCGGCGGGTCCGACCCAACCGGACCATCGTATTGGTCCGCGATGTGATTCATGACCCTCGCCACGAACTCATCCTTCTCGTACTTGCCGGTAACCAACATCTTGTCATCCCACCAATGCGGAGATGTGACCATGGCCCGCCTCTTCTTGGCTGCCACACGGTCGTGCATCCCCATCCGCATGTAGTTGACGACGTCATCGATCTCGGCGTTGGACGGGACGTCAACGCCATCAATTGGCTGATCCGTCCCCTCCTTGGGCTCAAACATGACCTTCATGGGCACCGCCTCCACCCTACGGATGAATGCTTCATCACCCGTGGGCTGGGCTTGCGCCCCATCCACCAGGAAAGCCTTGATACCCCACGCTTGACCCGGGGAGGGCATTGATACACCCTTGGCGTCGATTAACAACTCCTCCTCTGGCACGAATGACATCTTGTTCAGGGTGATGGAGTCCAGCGTCGACTTGAGACCCTCCAGCGGACATGGGGTGGATCCTATGCCGGTTATGACCAGGATCCCCTTCGCCCTATCCGCGATGATCTTCTCCACCGTGCGTCTGGTATTGTCCAGGGAGCCATGCCAATACATGGGCCCCCATTCCTTCAAACCCCAATACCTATGCCAGGCTGAGTCTCCTCGATGCCAATGCCTCCTACACTTCCGCAAAAGTGGGGCATCCCGGGAAGCAAAGACGTCTGTCTCGGGCGCTTCGGCTCCCAGCGTCTGGATCATCCTGTCATACACCTGTGGCGCCATTCCATACTCTGTGAGCTGAACTCCGCGGTCTCCTCTGGACTTGGCACCCACAGCTTGCACCGCTCGGACGATCCGATCCTCTTCCTCAGCATTCCATTGGGATGATCCGCATGCATAATCCGTGGACAGCCATGTGAGGCATTCATCATCCTCCCGAACCAGCATTTCGCGATGGGGAAGGGCTCCAATGACATTTACCACCATGAAGTCATACTCCATGATCATATTCCAATCTGTAATGTCGGCCACATAGAAGTTCCCGGATAGAGTGCTTCTCTTTGCCAAATCAGGGCGGTTCAAGCGCTCATGCTCCCTGAATTCCATACTGATAGTGGCCTCATGGGTGCCCCCACCCATGATCTCTCCGTTGGCGACCTTCAGGCGGACTGGTCTCCGGCTGGGCTGCAGGAGTTCCTCCTTGAACAACCCTCTCCGGACCAGGCTCACCTGGGCACCCGTATCCACCAACACATCCACCACCTTCTCCTCTCGTCCGCACCGTACTCGCACTTTCAAGTGCAACTGCCGCTCGTCGCCATGAGGTGTATGGACGACTCTCACGGCATGCAACTCTAGCACGTCCGGGTGCATCAGGACTTCAAGGGTATGGTCACGGATGGTGTAGATCTTGGGTTGGTCCTGCCCGTCCACGGGGCTCTCCGTGGTCGCTCCTTCCTTCTTGCCATGTCCCGTACCCACATGTACTTCCCTTGGCAGGGCGCTCCAGGGGTTGGGAGTGGCGAAACTCAGTGGTTTTGGCTCTTCCGGAGCCTTCTTCGGCACCCGATGTGCCTCTGATTCCTCAGGGATTCCACTGATTTTCAGAGGAGAGACCTCCGAGGTCCCACTCCCGTGGGGGCTCCTCTAGACTTGACTTCCTGCAGCCCGTTCCGGCTGCAATCCGCCAGGACTTTGTCCACCACGTTGCTGGGCTTTGAGTTCCTCCAACGTCTACAACATGTCCTCAGCAACTTCCTCGATCGACCTCACTCGTCGGTCTTGGCCAGGTCCACCACCATAGCCTCTTCCTCCGCCTTTTCCTTGGCCTTTGCCTTGGCCTTTTCCCCCGTCTCCGCCCTTCGCCTTCCAATCGGAAATCCGCTGCTCTTTGGGCTTCTTCTCGGGGTGAGCGGCGAAGTAGGCCTTCTTGTCCGCCTCATACACCTTGCACTGACGGTGGTCGTGTGCATGGTTGTCTCCCTTGCCATAACAGACCCAGCACCCGTCGTGCTGAGACCTATACTCCCGGAACGAGAGCGGTGGGTTCCCGATCCTCCTTGGCTCTCTGTTCTTCTTGGGCCCCGCCCGGTTCCATCTGGACCGATCCTGCCCATGTTCTCTTACGTTGTGCGCCACAAACGCGAAGAAATGGGCCTCCTCGTGATTCTCCCGGGACCAGTGGTCTTGGCCACTTCCACTACCATCCTCCGCGGAGTTGGCCGTGTCCTCCTGGATCTCCCGATGATGGCGGTCTTCTCGGGGGCCTCGTTGTCCATGACCATGTGCATCCTGCACGTGGGCCTCGTTCTTCGCATTGAGCTTCAACTCCACGGTGATGTACTTCACGATCTCGTCCAGGCTCATGCGGGCGAAGATGACCTGCATCCTCAGCGGCTCACCGCGCCTCCACTCCACGTTGTTGAGGCGCAGCAACCTTTGCCTCATGGAGTCTCCAAATACCTCCACATACAAGGCGTTCTTCAGTCCCAACATCCGGTTGGGCTCGCCCAGGTTTCTCCTGAAGAACTCCATGATACCCGCATGGGTATCCTCCGCCGCCATGATCCTCACCGCCACCCGCTTCTTGGCGCGCTTCTTCTCCTCATCCTCCACTCGCCTCTTCCAGTGGCCGGGGAGGACGTCCTTCAGGAGGTGGCGGATCTTGCTGGCCTCGTTCTAGTCCTCCACCAGCTTGAGGCATCTGCGGTACTTCCGCAGATACCGGTTCCACTCCCGGACCCGCAACTCACCGCGGTCCAGCGGCAGCGGGATGGACCACAAGTCCTCCAGCTTCTGGTTCGGAGCGTCCACCCGCTCCTCATCCTCCAACCACTGGAGGCAGGCGTGCTCCGTACGGATCAGTCCTTCCCGGATCTGATCCCGCAGCTCCTCCTTCAGGTCCTGCGCCAGCCGGTGTGGGAATGTCCGGCATACCCACTTGTCCCGCGGCGCTCCCCGCATCTCCCCGACGACCTCCTCGGCAAAGTCCTCCCAATCCAGGATGAAGTCATCCAGGTTGGAGGGGTTGCCATCGTAGTAGGGGATTTTGATTCCGCTGAGGTCATCAATCCTGATGGCGCCTCCGACGTCCCCAGCCACCACTCCACCGAGACGGATACCACCTGTGGCCGGGGGGTGTGAGTACACTCCCCGTACATCCCTCTCCTCCATGGAGTGCGGTCCAGTTGGGCCTGAACCCATGGGGTTTGGAATGCGGGAAGGACTTGCTCCGTAGGCCGTCCATATCCCCGTATTGGGGTCTTTCGCCCACAGTTTTCCGCCTAGATGACCTCGACCATGTCCTTCGGCGCTTCCCATGGTTCGCCCCTGCATGGTCTGGCTTTGGATCTCCTCTTCCGCATAAACTGCATAGGCAGTCGTAGTGGGCGGTGGATCCTGGGTGGCATGGGACATCTGTATCGTCAGGCTCCTCGGGTCCGTGGTTGCGTGCCCTTCCCGCATGGACCCAGCCGGCGCCGTTTGTTCCCCGAGCATTCTGGATTCGCTGAACATGGGAACAAAAGGCAGCGCACCCGGGTCAACACGCCGAGGCGCGTAGCGTGCCTCTGCAGGGCCACCCATGGGTTTATCCATGGCGCTCCTGAGGGTCTTAACCCGCTCCACCAGCTCTGCCGCGGCCGGCTTTGCCGGGAGCTCAGGACCTGAGGCGAGGGGCTGTAGCTCCTCTAGCCTTTTCAGGCGTCCCGACATGTCCTCCACCAGGTGGAGGAGGCTGTCCACCACTCGCTGCTGCTTCTCCAGGGCCAGCTCCAGATTCTCCCGGTACCGGTCCCGTTCCGCTCGCAGCTCCTCCATGTCTTTCTCCGCGGCCGACTGGTCATCCAGGATCCCGGCGACGTCCTCCTCTAGACCGTCCTTCGCGTTGTCCAGGCGGTCTAGGCGATGCACGATGGCGTCCATCCCCATCTTTGAATACTTGCCCATGAGGAAGGACACTGGCAGTCGCAGTGGCACTCAGCCTGCTTTCCGCCTGATCCGGCGCATCCCGCGGTTCCCGGCACCTCAGACTCGTCGCCCATGGGCGTATCGCCTATGGCGTCCGTCTCTGGTCCCGTGTGCCGGGGCACAGGTGCCGTCCGGGCCCTGGCTGGCCTCCCCAAGCCCTCGGCGTCGTGCTTCAGGGCGGGCTCGGGGGCCGTATGCGCCCTGGCGATCGGCGCGGACATCTCCGACTCCGAAGGTGGCTCGTAGGCTGTCCGATAGCCCTCGGAGTGCCCCTCGGATTCCCACAGCCTGACCGGGCTGGGGTCCGTGTCCATAGCCCCGGCGTCCCTTGCCGCGGACTTGGGTGACCCGCGCTTTCGGTAGCGCCGGGCCCGTCCTCCACTGCTGCCTGAATGGCAGGCCTCCTCAGAGTCCTCCGCGGCGGAGCGGAGGTTGCATGGCTTTCGGCAGCGACGCTCACACATGGAGACCAGATCCTCCATGTCAAGTCCTCCTCTTCCCGAATGCCGTACTTCTCTTCGGGCTTCACCTTCCGGAGTTCGCCATGCTCTTGAACGTCTTGGCTCTTCTATGGCTCCAATCTCCGGCGTAATCTCCACCGAGTCCACAATACGCACCCGGGGCGTACTTGGGCAGGGCTCATAGGGGCCCAAGTCCCCGGGTCGGCGGTAGGTAGGGGCAGCAGGTACGCCTCTGCTACCATAAAGAAGGTCCCTACCAGGACCGGCCCCCGCTGTGCCCCTTCCGCCTGTCACCCCTGCTGACTTGCTCCTGATCAACGATTGCATTTATCAAAATCCAGGGTCCAAAAACCAAAAATATAGGAAATAAAATCCTCCTTCAACCCTGAACAGCAACCAGATCCAACAAGTACAGCAATAAGCCAATTCACAATCCAAATCAGGCTGCGGGCTTCCGTTCAGCACACCGGTCGTCTCACGGTGGCGGGCATGTACAAGAATTGCACCAAGGAAGAAAGCCCTGAAATTGGCATATGAACACAAATAATGCAAAGTTGGGGAAAGAGGTAAACATACACATTCACAGCCATAGACCCCTCATTCCCTGGACTCAGGACCTTCCCTTGACTCGCCAACATGATGCCCTGAACCCAGTCAAATAGGATGGCTAAATGCCATTTGTCAAAAGTCACTACACAAACCCCAAAAATGTGTTCACTCCCAAGCCTCTAATTCCTAGCCCAATAGGGGGGGTGGCGTGTCATGGCCTAGAGTGGCACTCAGGACCATGCCCTACCCTGACATAACCTTGGATAAACTTGGGGTCGAATGGGCTTGGAGAACTGCCCCATGAAGATGACCTCACAACCTAACAACATCAGGCAAGACACACCATTATGCCCAAAAGTCAATTATATACTCAAAAATGCATATGGCAAATATCCAAATGCTCCATGCATGTGTCAAACCGGAAGGTAATGTACAAGGGTGATATAGACTGAAGGTCCATGCCCAAGAATATCCCATCATTGGCTCCGAAACCCTTCCGGTTATGTACATGACATGCGTCACAAGTCAACTCATGAATTTGAGACCTAATTTTGTGAGGCCTCGTGTGCCACGCCAAAGTGACCATGGGATTCGGCATATGGTGACGTATAACACCGAAGCATATGCCAACATATAAGCAACATACCATAGTTCACGGATCTCTAGGCACTTTACTGTTAGCCGACCAGTTGAGCACATAAAACACAAAAATGAGCATAAAATGAGGTCAAAAACATGCAAATATGTCCAAATACAAAGTTGTCATGATAATATATCTCTACGCTCACCCATGATATCCGCTCATGGTTCCATACACAAATGATTGGAAGCATTTGCGAACAATTCCCCCACTTGGATCCCCAATCGGGCGCATGGAGATACCTTCGCCACCCATATCTACATGCCCCATGAAAATGGGAGTGCACTCATGGATCTCTTTGCCAAACATACTATGAGCAATACATATGCGGCAGACTTAGTCTAGCGCTTTGAATTCCACAATTGGGACATGGGCAAATCCCTTGTCACGTGTGGCTCCCCATCCCTTCCGCCACACGAAGATATATAACATGGGCGTGAGCATATCGAAGCACATACCATGCATGTAACACATACCCTCAGGAGTGGCTCCCACCATGGTATGCCATGCCCCTCCATGGACATAACTTCACGTTAAAAATACGCGGGAACCCAAGGAAAGTATCTATGCAACCCCAACACTCATGCGGTACACTCGAAAGTCGCAATAAAATATTCGGTTGCACGATCCAAGAGTTATATATCACTTTCTACCCCTTTGACCATTATCCCTTGCCACACCGAGCATGTGTACACACCAAAGGCGTTTGATGCTTCCTAAATTAAGTTGAGACCAAGGCGCTTGCAACGCAATTTTTCTTATTCTCTTTCCTCACACTCGCTCGTAGATATGGCCCTTCAAAGTGGTCCCATGATTCACTCTTGTCTCCCTGATATCTCCAAGTCAAATGGGTGGCAAGTATAAGGGAAACCTGATTTGGGCATAGGGAAAAGAGTATGACCACTCGAAGAAGACCAAATCAAGTGCGGCGATGTCGAAGTCAAAAATCCGATTTCGACATCGCGAAAAATTCAGATTAAAATTTCGAGTGCATATTTAGAAAAATGCGGAAGCAACGAACCCTTTACTGAAGAAATCTGACCCTTCATCGGGGTTTCCGCCAAAATATCTGGAAATAACAGTTAACCAATCGGTTAACGCAAAATCGCGATCCAACTGACAGTCGCCGATACATTGACCATCAGAACGAAACGCTGAAAAATTACGGAAACATTATGATAATAAAACCCTGTTGATTCCTGATATTCTGATATATAAATCTCAGCTGGCGGCGCCTCGGTACTGAATATGGCCGCTCATAGCCGGAATGGCCAAACCTATCACACTATCACATCAGGTTAGGTCAGGTGCATGGGAGCGTATGATATCAGCCAATGGCGGCTTGCCGGCACATAGGGACACACCCCAAGTGACCCCAAGATGGCCACGGGGGTCCGAACCGGCTTCACGTGGTCGGAGATTAACGAGGTGCTCCGAGGAGCCACCTCTAAAATTGTTGGCGACCTCACTCAAGAGATTCGAGAGAAACTGGAGCCCCTGATGATACCGCCCCAAGCGTCACCTACCACGCTGGGAATGTCACCCCATTGAGTACAGGCCAACAACCTGGTGGCAGGGCTGACAAACACCCTGGGGAGCCAGAGGAGCCGACCGATGCCGACCCCTGCTGTGATACCTAGAAGCCCTTTCGTACCGAGAACGGCCCAGCCGCCCTACAGGCACGTGGCGAATTCTACGAGAGCCGAGCTGGACCGGCTGGGGCTGACAGCCCTGAGGGCAATGGTTGACGTCGAGCCCTCTGGCTCTAGTGATCTAGGCGAAGACCCCTCCGATGATGAGCCGCCGCCGATGACTTCTGCTTCGCCCTCAGAGGACGACGACCCAGAAGACCCCGAGAACCCAAGTGGGAAGAAGAAGAAGAAGAAGAGGA
Organism: Eutreptiella sp. 'Long Island Sound 2002'; assembly: GCA_964036045.1. NCBI lineage: Eukaryota > Euglenozoa > Euglenophyceae > Eutreptiales > Eutreptiaceae > Eutreptiella > Eutreptiella sp. 'Long Island Sound 2002'. The sequence goes on along the minus strand of OZ038381.1, from coordinate 152,429,773 downwards.
AGACCAGGCGCCCTGAGGGACGCAGGTCTCAGGAGGCTAAGGCTATTGCCACCTCCAAGATCGTGGTGATCCTGCCTGAGTTCACAGGCAAGGACCTCAGCGAGTTCGCTGAAAATTTTGGCCGGTTTCTCCGTTTTACCGGCCAAACCCACGCTAGTGGACGGGTCAAGTGCGATCTGCTCCTGCAGTGCTGCAAGACCAAGTACCTGGAGAAGCAGGTCAGACAGATCGTGACTAATTCCGCCACCTTTGCCGATGTATTGGTTGCCTTGGAGAGGCAGTACCCGACCTATGAAACCGACCTCTCCATCAGGGCCGAGATCCAAAACCTGGCCTTGTTGCCCAACAACCCCAAACCTGCCAGGGTCTCTGAGCTACTGGCTGACCTGGATCACTGGGCTGGACGATTGACGCCCGGTTCCTACAGCAGCGACGACCTGCTTTTCTGGTTGGTGGCTAAGCTCCCTTGAGAGCTGTGGGACGAGTGCCGTCCAACGGCAGAGCGCAAGGCTAGATCCCTCCGCTACGAGGATCTATGTGTACTACTCCTGGAGCTGGCGCTGGAGAAAGAAAGCGACCAGCACCTGAACAACTACCGTCTTGGAGGTGAAGGCTCTGGAAGCCATGGCAAAGGGTACCAAGGATCCAGACCTGGGCAGGGGACCACCTCCAAACACGCCCACGCCCGTAACATGGAAAACGTCAAGGAGCTCTTCTGGTGTGATGCCAGAGACAAGCAGGGCCACCTGCAGCACGCCCCTGACTGCGAGCAGCGAGACTGCTTCGTAGTCCAAGGGAAGCAGCAGGAGAAGAACACCGGCGCCAAGGCGAAGCTGCCGGATCACTACAGGTGTACAATCACCTGTGCCTTCTGTGGGAAGAGGAAGCACTACGAGGATGAGTGCTACCACAAGCAGCGCCTGTCGGCGAAGCTGAAGGGTGAAGATCCTGGCAAAGGCTCAGGCAAAGGTGGAGGCAAAGGCAAAGGCAACGACTCCGGCAAGGGCAAGTCGAAAGGACATGGACAAGGCCAAGACAAGAGTCAAGGTGGACGGGGAGGAGGCGCTAATCGCCAGCCAGACAAGGACAACAAGAACACGGACAAGAACGGAGGCAACCCCAACCCTAATCCAGGGGGGAACTCGGAGCCCTCTGGAGGGCAGGCTGGTCCGACCACATGCTCACAAACGCATGCCCAGCAAGGACAAGGGGCTAAGCGTGAGCATGATGGCGGTGGTGACGGCAACACTAAGAAGAGAAGCCGTTTCATGAGGATGGCTCGCAAGCTGCGGAACAAGGGGTTCGAGGTGACCTGTCCCGCGGAGTTCTGACGGGGACGCTCCCGTGGCACCCAGGACCTGGTGTTTTGGGTACGTATCCGACTAGGGGGACGTGAATACCTGGGGGTATTGGATACTGGCGCCACCATATCTATATGGTCAAGAACATTTTACCTTGTGGGAGCCTGAAGAACACCATGACCACCGCGGCTATACGAATAGGGGATGGACATGTGGTGCACAGCTGCGGGGACTGTGAAGTGGAGGTACCTATGGGCTCCCGGACTATCGCCCATCGGTTCTATGTGATGGACACTGAGGCCTTCGACTTTGTATTGGGGACTGACTTCTTCGTGCAGCACTCCCAGATACAATCCCTGACGCTGCAAGCGCCCTACCTCCTCTACGTGGACCACGGCAGTGGCAGAGAGTCTGTGCCACTGGAGCAGTCGGAACATACCTCGAGCTACCTGAGGCTATCAAACGAGGAGCCTTCAAACATGATGACGGCCTCCAAAACGGAGGACTATCAACTATTGGGGGAAGTCCTAGACCAAGGTCTGAAGGAGTCGGGTTACTCTAGAGAAGACCTGAATGTGGAGTTGTTCGCCAGCGACAAGCAGCATGTACTGGACCTTTACTGCAGCAAGGGGAAGAACTGCAGCTACAAATGTTACTGGCCCTCTTTCGGGATGACCTACGGGAACCCCAGGTTCAGTGAACTGGGGAAGGTCCTGACCAAGGTGGTCTTGGAACGTTCCCGTATGGTCCTGTGTTCCCCTTATTTGGGAGCCCATGGGGGCAACGAGTACTGGCGAAACCTCCTGGACAGGCTGACTATCAGCTCTCTTCGGTTACCTGATGAGGCCATCTACGTGCCTCTGAAGCGTAAGACGCCTATCGGGAAACCCAGATGGGGGAGTATGCTCAGCGTGGTGGACGGAGGTCTTACCTCCATCCCCTGGGAGGATCTGGACCCAACTCTGGTCCAGGCTATACAACGAGAAAGCGATGGACTCGCCTTGGGTGACTTGAAGGATAGACTACGACCTCAAGATGCTATTGAGACTACACCCGTAAGAGATGAATACGTCGTGACTATCATCAACGCCCCCAACTCTCTCTGCCATGTACCTGTTCCTGATGGAGTCTCTGAGTGTGGACTTTCCGAGCTACCTAGCTCTATCCACTCAGATGACGAAATTGAGCATGACGCCTTCTTCGTGCAGACCTGTGTGGAGGAAGTGGAGAACGCCGAGTACGTCGCCCCACTGAAACCCCTACTCTCCATGAGGGTGGAAGACCTCGTGGACGAAGAGCTGGACCCTCGATCCAGGCTAAGGGAGTATGTGGACTCCAAGAGGAGGTTGGTGGCGAAAAAGCTATGCTACGCTAAGCCTACCCGCAGCTCATCGCCACTGAAGCAAGGACGTATGGAAGATCTATCCCAATTGAAGGAAGACCTCGAACAGAAGATCACCACCTGGCAACGGGAGGTAGATCTTAAGCTCATGAAGAGCGTGTGGGGCGCACATGTGAGGACCCCAGAGGAGGACGACCTCTCGGAGGAATGTGTATGTGAACCCCCTCGAGCGTGCCTATGTTGCCATCGTCCACCGGAGATGGTTGAACAAGACCAACTATATGCCTACCAAGGGTTGAAAGACACTACCAAGGGCGAAGAGTCGGTGGAGGATCACCTCCCGACGTCTATTACTCAGGGGGCAAGCAACTTACACTCTGATGAGGACATGGAGGACAAGATCAAGCTATTGGACCCGCGGGTGCGGAAACTTATAAGGACCTATCTGGAGGTGTTCGGAGAACTACCCCCTCCAGCTTCATGCGACAAGCTGGTACAGATGGACCTCAAGCTGAAACCCGAGTTCGTGGGTCACAAGATCCGGAGGAGACCCTATCCAGCTCCTAAAGTGCAGGCCGACGAGATTGAGCGACAGATACAAGAATGTATCGACGCAGGCCTAATCCTGGAGTACAAGGACGGGGATAACCCCCAACACTGCAGCCCCTGTTTCCTGGTGGCTAAACCTGGGTCTACAGCCAAACGGCTGGTAGTGGACTACGGAGAGCTGAACAAGAAAACGCTGAACCACTCAGGGTCCATTCCTAATATGGAGTCTACCCTTGAGAAGATAGCCTCCTGTCGCTACAAGACCAAGATGGACAAGCGGAGTGGATTTTGGCAAGTGGACCTGACGCCCAAGGCTCAGGAGCTACTGGCCTTCATTACCCCTCAGGGGAGGGTGTTCACGTGGAAGGCCATGCCATTTGGCGTGGCCAACGCACCCGCTCTATTCCAAGAGCTGATGAATAAGATCTTGTCCATCCTACGACGCAGACCTAAGGTGCAGGAACTCTGGGGCCCAGATGGGAGCACAGATCGACGATGTATGCCTCGGGACCAATACCCAGGAGGACCACCTAATCTTCTTGGGCGAGTTCTTTGCAGTCTGCCAGGAGAACCACACAAGACTCAAGCTGGAGAAGTGTGAGTTCATGCAGGAGACCATGCAGTACCTGCGGTTTGACGTTGGCTATGGGTGGTGGACCCCAGCGGCCTCTAAGGCCAAACCCCTGATGGATGCTAAGGTACGACACGAAGACCCCAAGAAAGGACTTCATGATGTACGCAGTTTCATTGGGGCGTGCAACTTCTATCGCCGCCATATCAAAAACTTCACCTACACCAGCGCCACTCTGACGGACTTGATCAAGAAGAGTACTACTTGGCGCTGGGGCCCACAAGAGCAACAAGCGTTTGACGAGCTCAAAGACAAGGTGGCCAACGTTAAGTGCCTGGGCGTGCCTAGGGCACAAGGGGGGATTATCCTGGTGACCGACGCCAGCAATGTGGGCGGTGGTGGAACGTTGTTCCAATGGCAAGCACTAGAGAAGGAGGAGTTTGACTCGGCCATTTACAAATGGGGGACGGAAGGTCTGGACCGAGATGGAACCCTCAAGCACAGCTACCCTGACAACAAGTGGGTCCTAGTACCTCTGGGCCACTGGAACTGGAAGTGGAACCAGACCAGGGGGAACTACTCCACCTATGAGCAGGAATTGCTCGCGGGTATGCTAGTGCTATCCTCACAGGCACAATTCTTGGGGAGTAACCCTGTGGTCTGGCTGAGCGACCAAGAGCCGGTCCGCACTTTCCAGAAGGGCCCCCCACCTGAGAAGGCCAAGCCACGGCGCTGATGGACCTACGTCAGTCAACTACGGCTGACGGTACACCATATCCAGGGAGTGAAGAACGAGTGTGCAGACTACATCAGCCGCAACAATTTCGACGCCCTGATCGGTGCCCGGTCTGAAGCATTGGCTGAGGAGGTGTTCAGCCGTATGGACGTCCACTTGGACCTCAACATGCCGATCATACGCCTCCTGGATGGACTCCAACAATCGGAGTACCTGAAGGAGTTTGGGGATATCTACAAGCGGTTGGAGAAACGCCTTGAACCCCTCCTGGTCAACCAAGATCAGTGGAAGAGGGACAAGAGCTACCTCTAGCACGAGGACCGCATCGTGGTACCTGGTGACAGAGTCCCAGCGCTGCTGAAGTGGACCCATGAGTCCAGCGGTCATGTGGGTGCTGACCGTACCCTCAGGCTATTCAAGCAGTGGTTCCACTCTACGTGGACTGATGACCAACTGCGGAAAACCCTCCAGCCCATCGTGGACAAGTGCCCGTGCAGGTCCTGCAAACCAGGGGATATCAGGGACAGAGGTCTCTACTCGACCCTGCGCATCCCCCACTGCGCCAACAGTGTTCTATACGTGGACTACACGGAGATGCCGAAGTTCGGGGGCTATGACTTCGCCCTCGTGGTAACCTGTGGGTTGACCAGGTTTACCAGGGTGTTCCCATGTACCAAGCACACTACCGGGGAGGAGACTATCAAGATACTCCTGGAGAAGTGGTTTTGTGTCTATGGGGCGCGCAAAGAGATCAACTCCGATGAGAACGTACGAGTACGCTCAGATACCGGCTGGTACAAGAGGGTCCTGAGGTCCCTCAATGTCCAGGTGTCTACGGGGATCCCCTACTCGCACACGAGCAACCCCCTATGTGAGCGACAGATCCTTGTCCTCAAGGAGAATGCAAGGATATGGTGCAAAACTGAACGCACCAGAGACTGGGTGAGACTACTCCCCGTCATATTCTTGATGATGAACTCCCAAGAGAGTTCAGCTACTGGCTACTCGCCCCATGAGCTATTCCTAGGGCGCCTGGCGTGGTTCCTACATGACCCCTATCCAGAGGACACCCATTCTTCTGTGGGTGAATGGGTCCAAGAGCAACATGCAAAGGTGGACAAGGCCAAGGCTATGCTCCAGAGAGTGAGGGAGCGTCAGTGGAACAAGAAGAACAAGCACCGAGTACCGGCCACCTACGGAGAGGGGGACTGGGTGCTGGTGCACCACAGTGGACTACCCGCCTGGCCACGCTCTACCAGCAATGACCCATTCTTCGGGCCGTACAAGATTCTATCAGTGGATGGACACCGTATCACCGTGCGGTGTTCTCCCCGTCTATGGGGGGACCCTGGTGTGCGCTGCTCAACATCTGAAGCGCTACTATGATCCTGAAGACCTCTGTGGGGAACAATGGGAGCTTAACGACGAGGAGATCGCCGCCCTAGACCTACAAGGGGCTGCCAGCCCTATGGAAGTTGTTAGGTGAACTCCTCGACATGAACGCAGAGGAGATGGCTAAGGAGGGCTTCTACCTGGTAAAGTCTGTCTTACGCCACCGCTATCGCCAGGGTTGGCGCTTCCTCACCCTCTTGGAAGGGTTTGGAGTCGAAGAGGCCACCTGGAAGCCCTTCTCTGCGTTTGTTCTACCTGAGGGACGCCTAAACTCAGTTCTCGTTGACTACTTGTCCCAGAACAACTTTGGTGAGTTGCTTAGGCTCGCTGAGACGCTTGCCTCCAAGACTAAAGCTAGGGACTGAACCTTACCCCTAAGTGTGCTACGTATGTCTGTGTGTGTCTCACTTCTCTCCCGGGCGTGGCTCCCGAATCAACGGGCTTCGCTGATGTCGGACCGAAGGTCCTAGTCAGTTACTAGTACCACTCCTATGGCGCCCAACTTCTGTGCTGGCGCCTATCCTTGGGGGAAGACGGCAAAAGCCCTACCTACTAGAGGGGAGGGGTGGCCAGGTGTGCTAAGGGCATACAAAACGCCCATTTTTGCTCAAGGCCAAAAGCGAACGCACTCCCTTGCCCACGAGGAAAAGCACGCGGGACAGGAGACACCACTACTCTACACACCCTACCTACAGTGGCACCATCCTGGTGGGCGAGCGCTACTGCAACTGGCTCAAGCCCCCACTCAGGATTACCACTCCTACACTCACGCTCTACTGGGTGGTGTTGATGAACAAAGTAGTGGGTCCTAATGACCCTCCTGTGAAGAAGACAAGGGAACACAGCGCTGCTAAGCAACTGTGGCCTAACAGGGACGCCACAACGCGTTTCCCTGCTAGGGCTTGGAGGGATGGGGTGCTCTTGTTGCGTGCACAGCGTGGATGTCGATGGAGTCGAACTGCCCTCGCCACTCCTGGCTGAGGCGCAGTCAATTGATTGTGTGATCAGCGCCCCTGCTCAGCTGGGGCAGAAAAATGCAATAGCCTCCGAAGGCAGCTGCTGCGTGCACCAATCACCCTACCTGCCCACCTGTAAAGCCAAGGCCAATGAAGGGGTGTTTGCGGCTGAGGAACCAAGCCACACTCCACGTATTATACGCTTCTCAGTGTGACCTCTAATACGCTGTCCTCAAACACCCCTGTCAAGCAAGCAAGCGTTAAGAGACTCCTCAGGTTCTCTTAGGGAACGTACCGAGGAGCCCCTGGGTAACCCCAACAAGGTTTACCGTGCGCATTTCGCGTGGCCTACCCTTTAATGCGTGTGTGAATGCACGAGCATGCACGAGTTTGCGGACAACCTGTGCCAATCACTGTTTGCCTTACAAATCTAACCCACGATCACGAACTCCACCAGGGGGTGGCCCCTCCTGGGCTTACTCACCTTACGTACCGCTGGAGAGTGAAGCAAGGTGAGGAGAAAAGCGAGGCGCAAGCAAAAAACGTCGCTATGCACTTGTGTGTATGTCTAATCACCCTGATTTCACCTCTAATCATCTGCAATCTTTCTAATCTAGCCCTCTATCGTTTGTGAGCACTGCTACAAGACTCGTTCACAGAGACACGAGACGAGCAATGTGCATGCTGCATACGAGACGAGCACACCTGAGGTTTATACCTGATTCATTGAAGTCATATTCTTATTCTTGGAATTCTTGGATTTTTGATTCTTTCTGTCAGTGTGGGTGGAATCTGTATGTTTATTTATTTATGTGTGTCTCGTCATTTTCCTGTCTACGTGAGACATACGTTTATAATCTCATTATTTCTGAATTTTCCGGCGCTTCGCTAGGAGCCCCTCCTGCGCGCCGCTTTTTTCTGCGTAGGAATTTCTTGATTTAAAAAATCGAGAGATGACTACAATTTTTATACAAATGTGCATCTGATGCACAATCGGATTCTGCTCAGGTGTGTTGTCTTAGAAAAATTCTAGGCCGTCATTTGACGGATTTAGGTGTTGTCGCTTCGCGCTTGCGTGGATTCGTCCATAATTCTCCCATTCCTGCCTCTGCAGATATCCTCGCGAAAGCGTCGATGAGTAGGCCGCTTTCTGGGCCGAAAAGCAGCAGTCAGGAGACTGAGCAGAACCCAAGACCCCACCAGGGGGCAATTTAATTTCCTGACGACTCCCTTCGCCCTAAGATCAGGACAGCAGGTCGCCAGCAGGTTTTAACAACCGGAGCGGATGTCCATACAGAGTCTGGCGTTGGGTTAGTGTCGCGCTGCGTCTTGGAGGGAGGGATGCACATGCACATGGTTTTGGCATGCTCCCAACCTAACCCAACCAAGCCACAGGAACCCCGGCAGCGCCATGAGCGCTGAGCTTTCTGTAGGAAATGTCACGAACACAGCAGCAAAAAGGCGCCAGCCATGGTGAGTGTCCATTTTTTCAGTGTGAGGGAGGCCATAGGTATTTTAAAGTAGATGTGGAAACCAAGGAAAGGCCAAGAAAAATACCCTCTTTCCTGAAATGCGACAGTGGTGGCCACCACAGCACAAGGGGGGAGTAAGAAAAAGTGCTTTTCTAATGCCTTGAGGCATACTCTAGTTGTATTAGAGATGCATCAAGCACTCTAGCATTTTTATCTTAGTATTGGCCTAACCAAAATGGGTGAAAACACATTTTGAGTTGTGGAACCAAACACTCAATCAGGATATGGAGTGGACCCTTTAATCCCCTATCAATGTGAGGCTATTCATCCTTTCCAGAGTTGACTGAGAACTGACATATCCAGGGCAGAGCCTATGAATTTATCTATTCACTATGTTTTGTCATGAATTCTTAGCTATCCTAGTGGTATGCACCCTAGGGGGCTGGGCACCTCTTTTTGAGAGGTCCTGGGTTCAATTCCTGGTCAGCCTAGCTAAGTAGGAGTATCCCATGTGACATGGCAATGACCTCATCGCCACATGCCCTGCCACATCAGCACATATGGGACCCAAAACAAAGAGTGCACATCTCCTGAGATGGCACTATGGAGATTGAGTGACTATGGGGCAGTTTTCCAACTCGATTTCCAAAACATTTCAGCTATCTTTGTGAATATGCAATCCGATGTGCCCTGAGTTGCAGTATCTGTGAATGTTCTTACATCTTTCACTGTTTACACTGCAGCCCTTCATGCTTTGATCCTGATTCTCTTCTACTTGCTTATCTCTGGCTTGGGCTATCCTGGATTGGTTGTATTTCAGCAAATAAAACATTTTCCTCATCAAAAACAAGCAGCAGGAAACCCTACACCAGCAGCAAGCAGCAGGAGAGGCACAACAAACCCACAGTGATGAAATCACTATAACACTTTCTGTACCTGTTGGGGGCCCCACGATGGGATTGTCCCTGACGGGTCCCTCCGGCGTCGGTCTTGGGCTGCGTGCGCTGCGGTGGTTGGCGTGTGTGGACCCGGTCAGTGACGCGTCCGGTTTCCCGTACCGTCCGTCGATGGACGTGGGACGGGGGACGGGGGACCAGAGAGTGAGGGAGCGCCAGTGGAACAAGAAGAACAACCATGGGGTGCCCGCTTCCTACCAAGAGGGACACTGGGTGCTGGTGCACCACAGTCGGCTACCCGCCTGGCCGGGCTCCACCACCGATGACCCCTACTTTTGACCCTACGAGATCCTGTCTGTGGATAGTCACCGCATCACCGTGCGGCGTTCTCCCCGACTAGCGGGGACCCTGGTGTGTGCTGCTCAACAGCTCCAATGCTACTACGACCCAGAGGACCTCTGTGGGGAGGAATGGGAACTAAATGACGAGGAGATTGCCGCTCTGGACCTACAGGGGGCTGCCAGCCCAATGGAAGTTGAAGGAGAACTCCCCGACATGAATGCCGAGGAGATGGCTAAGGAAGGCTTCTACCTGGTGAAGTCGGTTATCCGACACCGCTATCGCCAAGGGTGGCGTTTCCTCACCCTCTGCAAAGGGTTTGGGGTTGAAGAAGCTACCTGGGAACCCTTCTCTGCCGTTGTGCTTCCTCAGGGACGCTTGAATTCTGTTCTGCTAGACTACTTGTCCCAGAACAACCTAGGAGAGTTGATGAGGCTCGCTGAAACGCTTGCCTCTCAGGAGAAGCCTAGGGACTGGACCCTTCCTATACCTGCCTATGTGTGTGTGTGAGTGTGCTGATCCTGAGGACCTATGAGCAAGCTGCAGAAATGGCTTCCTAATTATACCCAAGTCTGCATCCTTGCTGAACCCGGCAGATGTCTTTACACGGTGCACCAGGGTACGCGCCGGGTCTCTCCGCCCCCAGGTGCCCAATTTTCGTGCTGACACCAGACTTCCTTGGGGGAATACCCAGCAATAACGCCAAGGTATTGGTTTTTCTACCTACCTGCCTACTACAGGGGAGGGATGGCCAAAAGCTATGAGGCATGAAAACGCATGTTTGCTACTCAGCCAAAACCTAGACTACCACTGCCACTGCCCACCAAAACCCTGATGAAATTTCAGGAAACAGGCGGGACAGTGACACACACACTACAGGTCCTACACTCACTACAGTGGCACCAGCCATCGAAGGACGAACGAGCTCTGGGCTCAAGCCCTCTCCCTGTCTTACCACTCCTACACACACACGCTACTTGATGTTGTGGAAGAATGTGTCTCATGCCCTAGTGGCCCACCTGTGAAAAGACAAGAGAACACAGCGCTACTAAGCGACTGTGGCCTAACAGGGACACCACTACGCGTTTCCCTGTCAGGGCGTGGAGGGAAGGAGTGCTCTGTTTGCATGCACAGCGTGTATGTCGAAGATGTCGGACTGCCCTCTCCACTCCTGGCTGACATGCAGTTTGTTGATTGTGTGATCAGCGCCCGTTTTAGCGTGGGCAGAAAAATTCAAAGTCGCCGAAGGCAACTGCTGCTGCACCAATTCACCCTTACCTGCCGACCTGTAAAGCAAAGGCTGATGAGTTTGGTAAGCAGCGGAGGAACCAAGCCAGCCTCCACATATTACACGCTTCTCAGGCTGATCTATAATACGCTGTCCTCTTACCGAACTACAAGCAAGCAAGCTTAAGGAACTCCACCCGTTCTCTTATAGAACGTGGGGTGGAGCCCCTGGGTAACCTAAACAAGGGTTGTACCGTGCGCACCAGGCGTGGCCTACGCTTCAATGCGCCATATGCATGCACAGGTATGCACGAGAACGCCAATCTCCTATTTGAATCATTCGTTTTCCAACAATCCATACCACAATCACGAACTCAACCAGGGGGGGGGCCTCCTGGGGTTACTCACCTTACCTACCGCTGGAGAGCGAAGCAAGTGGAGGTGAAGACACGAAACACAAGCGAAGCAAGTTTTGTTTGCTCTAATTTCACCTCTAATCATCGTGCAATCTTCTAATCAAACCCTCTACTTTATGTTTGCGTTGCTACACGGCGAGTTCACGGTAAAACGAGACAAGCAGTGTGAATGCTGCATACGAAGCAAACAAAACCTGTATGTTTATGCCCTGTTCTGCGAATCTCTATTGATTTACCGAATTCTTCATTCTTGAATTTTCCTGTAAGCATGGGTGGAACACGTTTATAATTTATTGCTTGGTTCGTCCTTTCTTGAAAATGGCGTGACATACTGTTATACTCTTATTTTCTTTGTCTTTTCCGGCAGCCAACTAGGATGCGCTCCTAAAAACCCGCGGGCGGATCGCGCGCGCAGCGCCTGCAACATCGCAGACAATACTCCACATCGTCCTTCACTGGGGTTTTCCGGGTTTTACCCACGTGAAACCGCCCTGAACGACTAATTATCTCTGGTTCAATTATGGCGCGCCTACGCGCAGCTGCAGCGACGCAGGGACAGTTTCTGGAGTCATTAATGCAGACTGTGGCGCTGCAGTCTGCACAAATCAACGCGCTGCTTACTTGGGAGCTGTCCTCTATTTACACGTCCGCGCTAGCTCGGCATGTTTCCCTTTTTCCTCGTCCTCCACAGGAGTATTGGGCATCACGCCATGATGCTACAGCACCTAGCGGACACTGGTTCATCCCGCGATGGGACGAAGACGATCAACTCGCAACGTACGGGGACGAAGGCCTGTGCCAGACTGCCTACGTGAGCCAAGGCTTCGAGTACTTCCCACATGTGTATATGCCCGCTACCAACGATTGGACTACAGACGGGACGGACCAATCGCATGCCTATGCTCCTGCAGCAAATTCTGATGAGGCTGTAGGGCATGAGCTACCACTACAAGGACCGGTAAACGAGCAGGAGAGCCCTACCGGTGGGGCTGCCTTGACATTACCATGGTGCCACAATCCCTACGCGCCGGGCTCTGCAGTGGCCCACGGGGACTCCGCGGAGCAACATTTTGACTACGATAACTCTCCCGTAAAGATTCGGGTGCACCCAGCTTCTATTGCCGAGACCCACAATACGCCGGCCGTCTCCACCTGTGAGCCCCCGCCGGGCTCTTCTATGTGCGGCGGTGTCACAATTGCCCCGGACGCCCGCCATCAGCAGCTCGGTACCAGTGCCGCCGCTGCCACCCAATTACCCAAGTGCTGTTCCCAGGACAAGGAGTCTGAGACCGAATCTATCTTTTGATCAGCCTTTGCGTCTGCAAATTACTGGTCGTCGCTGGACGCTGCAACCGCCCTTGCTACAGCTCAACAAGATACGACCGTCTCTGAAGCTGGTGAATCTGAGCACGAGATTGACCGAGAGTCCCTTCCTGCACCCGTAACCTATGGGGCGACGTTCAATGGCGATGCAACCGCCCAGGGACATTGGTACCCAGCGCGGACGAAGCCTTGCAGACGGTTCGCGTCCACGTGTACGAGGGAACACTTCGGCACTCGACTTCCTAGAGATGTTCCTACACACGCCCGGTTTCATCGGCGGCACTATTGCGCTGCGAAGAAAGTGCGAGCTCAACGTGTACGCGTAACGGTGTATGGCACGGTCCCTCCGCCGAATAGAGACGTATGGGGACAAGCCTCCACGCTTCTCCCTGACGACAGTACGCTTGAACCTATGCGGTGCCCTCATTCTGCAGAATCCGGCGATACCCCTCCTCTTTCCGACAACAATTCTGAAGCGAGCTCAGGAGTACATGGCCGTTTCTGGGATACCGATTCTTTGGCCTCAGCCATGAGCAGCGCTCACTCCCTCGCTAAGGGGGGGTTGGCTAATGGCTATTCATTTTTTGAGCAGTCGTGTGCAACATCGGTGTTGGAGGACTTGGACTGGCTTGATGATGCCTGTTTTTCTGCCCACCACCACTTATGTAACGACACCATTGTGAAAGGGCGCGGCTATCAAACTACCTGCAGCTATCCAAAGTGCGACTGCAACTTTCTTTGGCGCCGTGTGCAAGGCATTGAGCGCAGCGCTATCTGCTGCCCTGGTTGGCATGACCGGCAGGGAGACAAGCGTTCTACCATGCTTCCCTCTTCGTGACTCATCTCTTTTGCCAGCGCAAGGTTTCGGAAACCACTCGACTTTCTGCTACTTAGTGCTACTCTGCTGATATTCCTCAGCTTCTCTGCACATTGATGTGCCTTGATGTCTTATCTTGCTCTAGTCTACCTTGCTGCAATCTGCCTGTGTCCTTTTCCCCTAGGGGTGAAAGCAAGGCTTTTTGCAAACTGCAGAGTGGGCAGGAAAACCAACCCACCTTTGGTGCAGAGACTCTGTGCCTACATCTATCTATTTTTGTAAAGTCCTTTTAATTTTCCACAGGTCCTCTCTCTTTTCACTTCATCGACAGACCACGTGCTACACCACCAACACAACAGACAACACACACCAACACACATCTTTACTGAATCCCCACGTACAGAGCAAGTACACACATAACCAACACCACACACACACCAGTGCACACAGTAGACCACACGACATCTAGGCGAGTTCCACTTTGGGTCTCTGACCCTGAATTCAGCTCCGGGGTCCTCAACCCTTTACTTCTCTGACTTGTGCCCATCTCACAGCTACAACTATCGTCTGTAAATTTCTGGACGTCTTCCTTAGGGGGACGTCAGCCCCTGAACAAGTTGATGCGGTTAGGAACATTAAAAAAAAACTAGGATGCGCTCCAGCGCGCCGCTTTTCTCTGCGTGTAAATCCAGGAATTTGAAAATTCCTGTGATGAAATAAAATTTCGTAAAAATGTGCATTTACTGCACACGGAGATCCTGGACAGGTGTGTGGCCTCAAAAAAATTCTAGGCCGTCATTTGACAGATTTCGGTGTTTGCGTCGATCGTTGCTTGTTTGTCAGTCCCTCAACCCTTCGTCCCTTCTCTGCAGATATCCTGGAGCGCAAACAGTGGAGTAGGCCGTGCTCTGGCGAAGAAACTGACTCCTGGACCACTGTCCAGAAACCCATACCCCATGAGGGTAAAATAACTTTCAAAGCCACTAAGGACAGATCAGGTCAGACAGCAGGTTCAACGAGACCCCAGACAGCGTGCCCTGATCCTATCCTGTGTTGGGTTTTGCGTGTTGCACTGTGTTTTGGTATTGGGAGGGAGAGGTGTATGCACACAAGATTTGGCAGGCCCATTCTAACCCCCTACCAAGTCACAGCTGCCCCAGCGACGCCGATGAGCGCAGAGGGAGCTGTAGGTGTCTGTTATGACTAAGCAAAAACTGGCGACTGCCCTGACACAGCGCCTCTTTCCAATGTTAGGGATCTTATAGGAAACTTTAAAATGATGTTGAAGCCATGGGGAGGCCAAGAATAATCCCCTTTTCCCTTTAGAATGCCACAGTGGTGGCCTCCACAGCACAACGGGGGAGTAAAAAAAAGTGTATTTCCCTGCCAAAAGGTTATTTTTAGTTGTTATAGAGAGGGCTAAAGGCATAACACATTTTTATCTTAGTATTGGCCTAACCAAAAGGGGTGATAAGACATTTTGACCTATAAAACCAAGCATTGAACTATGGATGTTGTGTGGACCCCTGATCCCCCAACTGATGTGACTTATTCACCATTTCCTGGACTGACTGAGGCGCTGATATTGATCTAGAGCCTATACATTTTTCTACATTTTCTCACGAATGCTTAGCTATCCTAGTGGTCTGCACCCTAGGGGGCTGTGGTACCTTTTTTTGAGAGGTCCTGGGTTCAATTCCGAGTCAGCCTAGCTCAGTAGGAAGATCCCATGTGACATGGCAGTGACCTCAGTGCCACAAGCCATGCCACCTCAGCACCTATGGGACCCAAAACAATGAGTGCACATCTCTAGATGGCACTATAAAAGAGAGGGTGCCCATGTGGGCAGTTGTTCCATGATTGTAGGATATTTTCTAACTATCGTTTCATAAATCTGTAGTTATTTAGAGTTTCCTTGGTGGCTACACTATCTTTTTTGATTGCAGCCCTTCATGTTGTGGATTTGATCCTGTGGTCCTTTGCCTTGCACTGTGGGTACTTATTTCTGGTTGATTTCATCAAAACATATTTGTTCGGAAAACCTGAACTACATCAAGAAGCAGCAGGAGAAAGCAGGGGCACAAACAAAGCAATATCATCATAGCACTCAACAGTGAGACCCTGTTCTAATTTTCTTCTCTTGTGGTGGTACACCGTGTCATACACACTGTTGCAATCGGTCCTCAATTTCACCTCATGTGCATGTCCCGATAGGATCTTGGCCGATCCATTGAGTGGTACTGCCTTATCCATCACATCATTCACACCCAATAACTCTCGGCAAAAGTACTCCTCACCACTGGTCGAATCTTTTTAGAGTAGCAACAAATTAGATTCATTGGTCCAGAACCCCCCCCAAAAAATATTGAACCCCCTTCAATAGATGCACGTACCTCGGCCATACGGAAAAGTACGAAAAAGTCACTGCGATATCTTTCTTGGGGGACTTGATCCAGGCTGAGCCCCCCGAGAAAGTTGTTGATGCTGAGACTAGCGTAATCATTTTTGTCGTTCTTTTGAAGTTTGAAGTACCCTTTCTCAAAGCAACTAGGGTTATAACCCTAGCCCCTAATGAAGGTCACCCCTACCACTCAACTGAGCGGACGTATCTTCCTTCAGGGAGACTCTACCAAAATAAAGTAGGTATTTCATGCCTAAGGCCTTGTAAGTTAAGCCTAGTGGTCCCCCACCTCAAGACCCCTATACTTAACTGATTCTACCACTTATTGTGGTTCTACTTTGTAACTATTTCTGAATTCAGTTACTTGGCCCAGCCATATCCTGTGTCTGGCCTAACTCCTATGCCCCAGATTCCTAACCAACTTCATTTCATCCAAAAGAGTGCACATGAAGTGCTTGGTGCTATCTTGGAGGCCGGAGTCATTCCAGGTTTCGAAAAAAATTATCTATTTTCTTATTAAACCATTGCAGCTTTGTATCTAGATCTACAATTGTCTCTCTGCAGCCCCTCTTTGTTACACATGTTTTAATTGTGGAAGGATATATCTTGATTTGATTGATCCGGTGCCTGGACTTGCTCTACATTACCTCTGTGTGGACTTCATTTTGAGTTGTGGAAAATCAGCAAGGTTTTCAAAAGCATATACAAGGAACAAACACAAGTGAGAGCAAACCAGAAACCTTTTCTGGTAGCAGAGGAAGGCCCTAGAAGACTAAAGCAGATCACGAAGAACACCAATAAAAAACTTGTATCCTAAACTGTGAAGATGTCTATCACTCTCAGTGCCAAAACAGTGCCAATCACAAGCACCAGATCCAAAACTGATGTTGTGAGAGTACGGCCTTCATCTACAAGTGGTGTACCTGTTGATACTGGTCCTCTAGGAGAACTTGCAGTAACAAGAGGGGCAGAAGAAATCAAGGAGATATATACAGAAGGAGCCCGTCGGAGGGCAAGCGCTGAGTCGCCCGGCTTAACGCGGGCGCACCTCAGGCGTCTCGAAGGCAAAGACCCTGTGGCAGCAGCCTTAGCTTCCGTCGTGTCCCCGATGCCCCCGTCGGAAGCTTCTCCTACCCAAGGGATCGAAGTGGCAACTGCCAAGGTCAAGGCCTGGAGAACAGCGGCAAGGAAGGGAAAGGGGAAGGAGGCTTTGGGAACGACGTTCGGAGCTACGTGGGCCGAGGAGACGCTCGAGATACCTCACCGCGAAATGGACTGGTCGTCGTCGGCCCTATCATCTGATTGGGAGCCCGACTGGGTGTCTGGAGAACCTACGCCTCCGGAGAGACCGAAGGAGCATGAGTGCTTGAAGCCTGGCCCCAGTCCCAGAGCAGTGGCACCTGAACCTACGAGTGTGGATCGAGGTTTGCCCCCACGAATGGCGGCCCCTAAGCTGGGCCTCGAAGAGACCATGGAGTTACTATCCCGGGTCCTTGGTGCAGGCGATGAAGATCCAGATTTGAGTGCATTGTCAGCAGCACTCAAGACGAAGTTGGGGCTCTCTGATCTGAAGAAGCTCCCACCTACCATGTTCCCAGGTCATGAACTGCTATCCAGGGATGTGAAGAGCTGCAGAGGCATCCGCAGCTCCCTAATGGACACCTGTCCTAGCCCTTTCCACCCTAGTGTGAGGAGTGTGCCAGTCTGCAGTGTAGGTGACACCACAGAGGCTGAGATGAAAGGCCATGGTCTGTCTGCCCTGGCCCCATTGGCCACAGTGCACCCCTCACCCCTCTCAGGTGGTACACGGGACACAGGCGTCCCAGGAAGGGGAACAAAGGCCATCGCCACGGCGAACCTTCAGATGGAACTCCATGAGTTCAATCCCAAAAACCTGCTTGAATGGGCTGAGGATTTTTCTGAGTTTCTGCTTCTCACGGGTCAGCAACATGCTGATGTCCGTGCTAAATGCACGCTCATCAAAAGGTCGTGCAAAAGGAAATTCCTTCAGCGGCAGGTTAAAACCGCTATCCGGAAGAGCTCCAACTGGGGCGACTTCCTGAAACGACCGGAGCAAATGTATCCAGTCTATGAAACGAACCTGGGTGTCCGCACGGAGATTCAGGAGCTACCTCCTCTCCCCGAATTTCCCACTGCTGCGCGCATCTCCGAGTTCGTGGCGCAGTTGGAAGAGCTCATGGGGCGCATGAACCCCTCGTCCTATGGGCCGACTGAGCCACATCTGTGGCTAGTGAAGAAGATTCCTATGAGGACATGGGATGACTGCAGAGAGACGTCCGAGAGGAAAGCTCGGACGCTCTCTTACCATGACCTGGTCCATCTGTTGATCGAGTTAGCCTTGGAGAGGGGGAATGACTCCCACATGCACACGTCTGCGAAGGGAGACCCCTGATGAGCAGTCTCCTGGAGGGAGGTCGCCTCAATCCCACTCTAACCCTGGGAAGGGCCGTGGGGGGCAGTTGAAGCACATGACTGAGACCCCCTCCTTCGAAGATAAAGGGACCCCCAATCTTTTCTACTGTCGTCCTACAGATGATAAATGTGGACCCCGCCACGCGCCCAACTGTGATGGGCGAAGTGCGAGCATGCTCCAGCTGAAGCGCACGCAGAAAGCTAAAGATGGTCAGGAGGTAAAGCACCAAGCCTAATTCCGCTGCACGATAACGTGCGGTTTTTGCGGCAAGGGGAGGCATCATGAAGATGAATGCCACATCAAACGCTGCGAATCCGAAAAACTCAAGAAAGCGGAAGAGGAACGGCCTAAGACCGCCAGTAAGGGCGGGGGAACCGTAGGGGGGAGCCCTAACCCTGGAGGTTCTAAGGGTAAGGGTAACCCTGGAGGACGAAGGTCCCCAGCCCCCCAAGCTGGTGGAAGAGAAGCACCCCACCCCACACCTAAGGGTGAGCCGTCAGGTGAGAAACCGCCAGCCCCCTCCACCCCCAGCGCTGGTGGCACCCACAAGAGCAGCGAGAACGCCAAGAAGGGCCGCCTAAATTGGCACTCTAAGTGTCTGCAGGCCGCTGGGGTTGAGGTCAAGTTCCCTGAAGAGGGATAGGGGGGAGGCTCCGAGGATGAGGATTTGGTTTTCTGGATCACCGTGGAAATTGGTGACCAGGTCTACAAAGCTGTCTTAGACACGGGCGCTACGCTTTCAATCGTGGCCCGCAGACTGCTGAAACAGGCCAAGATCAGGAAAACCAAAACCGTGGCCATAAGGGTTGGGAATGGTCGGACCGTCCATTCCCTGGGGGGGGTCGATGTGACCGTGTGTCTGGGTCACGAGCAGGTGACTCAGCACTGCAAAGTCCTGGACAGCGACGCCTTTGACATCGTCATCGGCACACATTTTCGGCGCCGTAACCCGCAGGTAAAACTGTTCTCTTTGCAACGTCCCTATATCCTTCACTGTGACTTTGGCAGCGGCCTTTTCCCTGTCCCTGTGGAGCTGTCAGGACGAAAACAATCCGGTCTGCGCTACGTGAACTGGTCTTATCGAACTGAAAACTATCAGTTGGTGCGGCTCGTCCTCGAAAATGGACTGGCCGCCCTGCAGGTAGACCTGAACGAAGTACAGGTGGAACTGTTCCCGAGTAAAGAGCAGCACATGATGCAGCTCTATTGGTGACGGTATCTGAATAACGCCTACTGCTTCTATTGGAAATCGATGGGGTTGTGCTATGCTAATCCCCCATTCTCTCAACTCGCTAAGGTGCTTACAAAAATCGCCTTTGAAGGAGGGAGAGTGGTCCTGTGTAGCCCCGACTGGGGTACCACAGGCGAACACGCCTATTGGAGACGACTGTTGAACCGTATGACAGTGACAAGAACTGAACTCCCCAATGGTCCAATCTACGTCCCTGAGGACTTTCAAGAGGCCATGCCCGCCCCTGAATGGGGCATTGTCCTGTCCATCGTAGATGGCTCTCTAAACCCCGTACCTGTGAGTGACCTCGACCAGGTGGTACTCAAGGAGTTGATGGCCAACAGCAAAGGGCTTACCCTCCTGGATCTCAAGAAAAGATCCGAGTACTCTTCGGTCACTATCACGAGTGATGAGTGCTCCGATGAGCAGGAGACGCAAGCTGTCTCCACTCCCCTGGCTGATGCTGACGACCGCCTAAGCGATATCGCCAGTGCTATACCCCTGGATGACTCGGAGGTGGTGACACTGAAGCACAGCGCTTTCCTAGCGCAGCTGCTTCTTGATGAGGTGGACCTTGGTGAGTCCACTCATCCCGGGTCCCATGATCACGCTGAATTCTCCATGCAGGCCACAGATGGTCCTACAGGTCAGGTACCTGGCACTAAATCCTCACCCAACAATATGCCCGTCTCCTGGTACAATGTACAGGACCTCCAACAGGTTCTATGGGCTCAGGCTGAGGGTATCGAGCGACGGACCCGCCTGGACCACCTCAAGAGGACCTGGAAAACGTCTATATGGTCCGAGGAGGATGATGAAGAGATGACTCTTTCCGATCCTGAGGTACCTCTCGTATACTCCCTTCACTATACCCAGCAGGGTCACCAGGACTGGGAGGATGAACTACCCCCTGAAACCGTGCGGCGTATGAAGAAACAGGATAAAGGGAAGGGAAAGCTCCATGCTGAGGACGAATTTGTTGAGAAACTAGAGAGCATGAACCTAGACCCCCGTCTCAGTAAGCTCATCCAGAAATATCAGGAGGTTTTTGGAGCGTTGCCCCCTCCCCTGTTTTGCAAAAAACTGGTCCAAATGGACCTCAAAGTCAAACCAGAGTTTGAAGGGTCTGTGGTAAGACGGGGTCCATACCCCGCCCCACAAGACCAGATCGACGAGCGCAGCGAGGGTATGCGGGTCTACCAAGCAAGCGGGGGAATCGCAGGCACAGCCCAAGCTGCAAAGGTTTGTAGCCACCCTGAGGAAACGGCAGCATGAGGAGGTCGAGGCAAGGGCACAGGAAGAGGGAGCAGAGTGGCAAACGGAGGTGACACAGGCAAAGAAGAGGGTGCGAACAGCAAGGAGGGCTGTGGAGGAGGAACACAAGAGGATATACCAGAAAGTGGTGGCGGAGCATGAGCGGTACATGGAAACAGCGGTGCCGTACAAGTTGCTACGGTACATCAGAGAGCTCGCGGAGGCAATAAAAACACAGGAAATCCGGAGAGTGAGACTGCAGGATGGCAGGGTCACGGGCAACATGAGGGAAGTGCTGGAGGAGGTGACCCAGAGTTTCAGGAGGCAGCACAACCAGGGGCAGCAGGAGCTCAGCGGGATCACACAGACAATGGTAAGGGCGTTACCGAGAGTGTTCACGGCGGAGCAGAGCGAGTACATACACCGCAACAGGGTGACGCTGGGGGAAATTAAGGAGGCAGTGCGGGCTCTCAAGGGGAAAAAGAGCCCGAGAGTGGACCAGCTGGTGGCGGAGGCATACCAGCACCTAGAGGCGCCGGAGCTGGATGGTCTAGCGGGGAGGGTCACAGAGGTGTTGCGCACAGGCGATCTCCAGTGGAATGGGGGGGCAAGGTGCGGGCCCTGTACAAGAAGGGGGATCACCTCAGCCCGGGGAACTGGAGACCAATATGCTGTGCCGTCACGGAGGCCAAGCTGGTCTGGATGGTGATCTTCGGGAGGATTCAGCGGCGGCTGTATGCGGCGGGGGTCATACGGGATAACATGTGGGGGTCCGTGCCGGGTAGGTCCACACAGGAAGCAAGCTTCCTGTACGATATGTACCTCGATGATGAGGACCTAGAGGCGTTCATGGCGTCTGTGGACGTGAAGGGGGCGTTCCCCAACACACCACATAGGCTCATAGAAGAGGTGTGGCGGCAGCTAGGGCTCCCATATGGGTATGCATATGGTGACTTCGTGGAGAAGTACCTGCGCTCAACGAGGTACACGGTCGCCACGGGGAAGGGGTGCACCAAGTGGGTAACCCCAGGTAGCGGGGTGCCACAAGGTGGGGTGGAGGGCCCATTCCTGTACTTGCTGGCCATGCTCCCCCTGATGGGTTGAATGGCACGGTAATATGCGCAACTGGCGAGGGCACCACACACGTCGCCAGCGCAGGCTTATGTGGATGATGCGGTACCCATGGCGCGGGATGAAACGGACCAACAGGTGGTGCAGGACCTGATGCAGAGGTACGGGAGGGATAACCACCTTGTCTGGAGCACGGAGAAGTCGGCGGTTCAGCGGAGGGATGGCGAGGATGGTATGGCGCTGGATGTAGGAGACGGAGTGGCATGGCTGGAGGAGGCAGAGGAAGCAGTCGTGCTGGGACATGTGCAGGCCATGGATGCGGGGGGGGAGTCAGGCTGCCCAACAAGTTAGTCAGGGGGTTTAGGGCGATGCTGGTGGTCCTACGGCATCACCCCCCGTTAGTGCAGACGACCCTGTACTATCTGCGGGCGGTGCTAAATGCGGCAATGGGATGCCAGGGGATGCACCTCCCGTACTGGAGGGAGCAGCTGGAGGAGGTGCAGGGAGAAGTGCGGAGGCTCATCAGAGGGTATTAGGGGATACCCACGGAGGTACCGTGGTGTGTGTTGCGGTCGCCGACGGCCTACAATGGAGAAGGGATGCCCACGGCGGGGGAGGCGTACAGGGCGCACTCGGCGAGGACGCTGAGCAGGATGTGCCACAATCAGGAAGAGGTGGTGAGACGGGTATGCTATCACGCGGTCGCAGAGGTGCAGAAGGAGGAGAACATGTGCCCGCGCTATGTGTGGCACCGGCGAAGGCGGTTGGCGGCGGGGAGGAAGGAACACATGTGGCACGCCCTACAGGCGGTGTTGCCGGGGGAAGAGCACATGCTGGCAACCAACAGGACGTGAGGCAGGCGGGGACCGATCCTGGTTCTGGACACGGACTTCGGACGGGCGGCGCATTGGCCTGTACAGTGGGTCAGGAAGGAAGGAGTGAGTATGGAGGTACTGCACGTGCGCAGAAAGGATATGAAGGAATACAAGAAGGCGGGGCTGCACCATGCGGAGTTCTATGGCGACGCCAGGATGGTGGAATGGGTTGTATACAGGTGGATGATGAGGAGAGCGCGAGGACAGGAAGACCGCGCTAGGTGGAGCAGGAGGATACGCAAGATGTGGAACGAGTGGGTAGCGCTGTGGGGGACCCAGAGGAGGAAACCAAAATACGGGAGGGGAGAGGGGGCGCAGCAAGAGAGAGCGGTGCTGGACAGAGGAGAGAGGGACAAGGCCAGACCGGACATACTGTTGTGTGCGCCGCTGGGACTCAAAGGGCCGAGGGGGAAGGTGCAGAGTGCGCCCGGGCAGTGGTATGATGTCCATGCGGATATGTTCCGGACAGACAACATCCTGGGAGGGGCAGGACAGGGGGACCAGTGCTGGAGGTGCACCAAGGAGGCAGGGCAAGTTCAAAGGCCAGTCCTGCGAATGACGGCATGGGTGTTCCCGAACGCGATCATGCGTGCTACGGACGCCAGGGGGCAGTGGTGGGGACCGGTGCTGCGGCTGCCCAAGGAGGTGCAGGAGGATGAGGCGGCACAGGGGGAGGCGGAGGTCCGGCGAGGAGAGGAAAAGGAGGGGAAGAGGACAGGAGTCCAGTTGGGGTGGGACACAGTTTTGGGACTGCAAGAAGAGGACGATGGAGTGGCAGTGAGTTTCTGGATGAAGGACTCGGGGAGGCCCGACGAGGAGGCGCCCATAGTGCCCGTGGGCCACAAGTGTGGAGAGAGTGCGAGGAGGATCAGGCTGACGGTCCACGGGTTGCCAGCGGACAAGGTATGGTACTTGGTTCTGGTACAGGCATACCTGGAGCATGGCAGGGCGAAGGGGGACAGGGCATGGTGTCACGGGGTGGTGGTGACGAAGGGATGGAAGGCCAGGACGGACAATAAATGGGCAGTGTACAGAGGGCTGAGAGAACTAAGCATCGGGGATGGGGTACGAGAGTATGGCATTGGGAGGCACAAAGTGTACTGCCACTACCCGAGGGAGGTGGTGCGCATACAGGAGCCCACGGAGGAGAGGGTGGTGCTCTTTCTGGACGGGTCCGGGCAAGAAGGACAACCGCCCATGACGGGAACAGCGGCAGTAAGGGTCAGGGGGCTGGGACAGGTGACGGAGAGCGTGGTGGAAAAGATGGTGTACAGAGCGGCGTCCCATGGGGAGGTACAGGCGGTGGCGGACGTGGTTGGGGAGATAGGGGAGGAAGTACGGGAGGTGCTGTTGGTGGTGGGCGCAGAGGCGGACATGGCATCCCTCAGGAGACTGGCCAGCAGGCCGCTGCATGAGGCCCTGGGCACGGGGCTGGCGTCGCAGCTGTACGCGATATGGCACAAGCACGAGATGAAGAAAGTGCCCCTGGTCATACACCTGGTGAAACAGGAATCACAGAGGGCGGGAGTGGGGAATCATGAGGCAGATGGGGCGGCGCAAGCAGTGGATAAGGAGCAGGAACGAGAATGGAGGGTGCCAGAGAGAAAGGCGCACCTCCACTTGGTGCATATACCTCCGAGGGTCGGGGAGGAGGAGAAGGCCAGGTGGGTGGTGAAGGAGGACAGGGGCAAGCAGGAACTAAGGCTGTATCCACAGCCGGTACACATGCTAGCTCAAGTACGAGCGGGGCCGGAGGTGGTAGAGCTGAACGAGTACCTGGAGGGCAAGGTGGGACAGCGGGTCCACTACCCCAGTGTGATGAGGCCGGAAACGCTGCCCAAAAGGCTGCAAACCAGAAGGCTGCAGGCAATCACGGGGCAGGTGCCAGTGCGGGAAACAAGCATGAGGTGGTACAGACATAAGGGTATGAACCTCCCGGAGGAGTACATGAGATGCCACTGTGGCCGAGGGCAAGAATCATACGGGCACTTCATGCGGTGTGAACAGTATAAGGGGATCGAGGAACCGCTGGTTCGGGATCAGGACATTCCGTTGCTCAAGAAGGGTGCAAGAGGCAGAAGCGCGATGGAGAGAGAGCTGGGGAAAGAAGGGCTTCGCAAAGGACTGTGGCACATGGTGATTGTGAAGTCGCCGTGGCGGGTACTCCAGGAACATACGGTGGCGCCGCAGGCCATGGCACAACTGCTGTTGCGGCATATGGTGGAGCATCTCCAGGAACGCATGGCGTGCAGAGAGACACAGTTGGAGGTGAGGGCGGAGGACATGCGTGATCCAGTCACCAAACGGGTGGAGATGGCGTTGATCAGGTACAACCCAAAAATCACGGAGATGGAAGTGCGGAAGCAGCCAGATTGGCGACCAAGGCGGTCAGAGAGAGCGACGGAAGTGGAGGAAAGAGAGGGAGAAGAGCAGAGGGAACGCCTGATGGCACGCAGACGAGGGAGAATCAGGCAGATATGAGAGCAGGACGGGTGAACAGTGTCACCGCACAGGGGGACAGCTGGAGGGGGACAGGAGGGAAAGAGGCAGCAGTGGCGCCCGTCACGTTGACTGGAGCATACGGGACTGGGCACACTGAGTCAGAGAGCGGACCAAGACGCCAGGGAGGAGCGGACCGGGGTGATGAGACGAGTGGAAATCACAGCGAGCACAAACGCAGAGATCACCAGGCGGGAAGCAGGAGCGGGTACCAAGAGACGCAAGCGGACACGAGGAGCGTGGCCAAGGGTGCGGGGACGAGGACGACGACAGTGCAGTGCAGTACGAGGTTGACAACCGCCTGGCAGCGTCCACAGTACGCGGGGGAGTAGATGGGGAAGAGGAGCCGCGGTGCACCAAGAGCACACGTAGGGCGCGCGAACAGTGGGGTTGGAGGGCGCGGGTGGCGGGGGAAGCGGCGACAGGGCTCAGGGCTCAGGAGCGATACCATGTGTGCAGAACGATGTCCCACAAGCCTGAGCCGAAGCCCAGCCAGGCGCCGGCAGTGAGGGGGTACGGGGGGCCGGGCCTGGTGGGCGTGAGGGCCGAGGTGGCCCGCATGCAGGCGGACGCAGCCCTGCAGCCCCCCTCACCGGCGTCCTCGGCAACATCTGCGGAGGTGTCGTCGCCCGCGTCTCCGGAGAGCTCGGAGACGGTCAGGCGGGAAGGGCCACGGGCGACAGGGCGGCAGAGGGGGGAAGGAGCCGCAACGGGGACGGGAGAGGGAGGGGACAGGGAAGGACAGACAGAGACGAGTGGAGGCAGGGCGGAGGGGGTTGCAGCAGGGCCTGAGGGGTAGGCAGATGGGCAGGGGCCGCGGGCGGACCCGTTCAACATCGCGGATGTGATGACGGGCGTGGATATGGGGAGGAGGGAGTGGAGGGAGTCGGTAGTCGCCGACATCCTCGAGGTGTCGGAGGATGAGGGGGAGCAGGCGGGAGGAATGGCGGTGGAGGGAGGCCCAAATCAGCCGTCGACGCCCATTGTGCCGGCGGCTGCCATGAAGTCCATCCTCCCAGAAGTGCGGAGGCAGGAGGAAGGCAAGGGCGGACGGGGGCAGCCAGAGGCGGGAGCGGCAGGAAGCGGGGACAGCAGTGTACGCGCCGGAGGGAGGGGCGGACAAGCAAGGGAGGGAAAGGGCAGGCGGGGACCTCAGGGGCTGTGCAAGCGAAGGGACACCAGGCAGGGAAGGGGGATAAAGGGAGTGGACGGGGGCGACAGTGACCGCAGCCCCAACGCTCGTTCAGGCAGTCGCCATCGGGGTCGCCCCCACAGGTCAGTGCGGCGGTGCGGGCGGAGGAGGAGAGGGAGGTGCGCCGCCAGCAGTCGGCGCGGTATGAGGCGCTGGCGCACGTTGAGCGCCAGCGCCGTCGCCACCAGCCCCCGGAGCCGGGACCGGACACCATCTACCGGTTGGAGATGGAGCCGGGGAGTACAGGGTCGGGGCGCAAGGGGGGGCTGGAGGGGTTGGGAGGGGAGCGCAGCGGGCAGCCCAGTGGTGGGATGCGGAGAGAGGTAGGGCAGGCAGAACAGAGCAGCGCAGCGGCGGAGGGGCACCGCGGCCAGCGGGAGGGGGGGCAAGAGAGGGGGAGCCAGCGAAGTGGACACACAGGCAGCGAGGTGCAGGGCAAGGGTGCGGGACAAGTAGAAGGCGGCAAGGGCAAGCATAGTGGGCACGGTACGCAGGGTAAAGGAGCGAGGCGAGAAAGGCTCCAGGGGAAGGGACGCGGGAAGGAGGGACTCCTTTGAGTAGGCGGCAAGGGACACGGGGCAGCGGGGCGAAAAGGCAAAGGGCAGGGGAAGGAGAGTGGCCATGGGTACGTGGGCTCACCGGTGTTCCCGGGGAAGAGATTGGGATGGTGGGGAGGTGTAGTCCCGCCAGCCGTCTCACCAATCGTCCCACCATTCCCACCGCCACCTTACCCGGCGATAGGGATGATGTAGCCACCCCCGCCAGCGTACCAGGGCATGCAACCACAGGAGAACGTGCAGCAGCGCCCGCAGGCCGGTGGGACAGCGTGGGGGGCGCAGGAAGGGAAGGAAGAAGAGCACAGGAGGGCATGGGAGACGTTAGGGGAAGCAGAGAGGAGCGTGAGGGAGAGGGACTCCAGGGTCATGGGTGGGGCGGGCAGGACGGCAGAGGGGAGGACGGAAGGGACAGGCAGGACGCAGGGAGGGGAAGCACAGGGAGTGGAGGAGCTGCAGAGGGCGTGGGCAGACCATCAGAGAAGGCAGGAGAGGGTTGAGAGGGCTGAACGGGAGGGAGGACGACAAGAGGAGGGAAGGGGGCAGGAGGGTACCCCACTGGTGCCGTTCAGGCAGCCGGCTATCATGCCGGAGCAGGAGGGAGAGATGCAGGAGAGGGCATGGAGGCGGATCAGGGGGGAGGCGGCAAAGCTGGCGGAGAGGGACAGGGAGGTGGCGGCGCGGGAGCGCAGGGTGCAGGAGAAGGAGGAGGCGGTGGCCCGGGGGGCCCACCGGGTCCTCCCGGATCCGGAAGGGGACACCCCCTCCACGGATGTAGAGGGGCGGTCGCCGTCAGGGAAAAGGGCCTCGGAGGAGGAAGAGGAGGCCGGGCAGGAGAGGGGGAAACCGCGCAGGGGGGAGGAGCGGGGTGCAGGGGAGGTGGAGGGGGCGCCGCGGCCGGCCACCCCCAGCCCAGAGCTGAGGCCGACGGACTGGAACTCGGAGTCGCCACCGCCGCGGCGGTATGCGCCGCCGCCGGTACGGAGGGGACCCAGGACGGTCGCGGGGTGGACAGTGGGGGAAGTGGCTGAGCTGATCCGCTACGTGAAGTGGGCGGGGCAGACGAGGGGAAGGCGGGAGGAGAGGGGGACCCGCCCCTTCAGCGACCTGGTCGGCCGGGCAGGGAGGCCCAGGGAAAGGGGGCCGGAGATGGATGAGGGGCGGTGGAGGTGGATGCCTGGGGAGGCGCTCCTGGGGGTGAGCCTGGACTGTCCCCAGGAGAAGGGGAAGAAGCCTAGGGTTCGGATGCTGCGGGAGCTGTTACAGCGGGAGCAGTGGTACGGGGGCGACACGTAGGACTAGGCAGGAGCAGGACCGAGGAGCGCCAGCGGCCAGGGGCCAGGGGCGTGCGGGAGGGACGGGTAGACGGGATGCAAGGAGAGATGCAGGGGAGGCGGACGCGGGGAGTCCGCGAAGGTGGGTGAGGGTAAGGGGAGGGTGTGACCGACACGAGGAGAGGAGGAAGGGAGCGGAGAGGCGCAGGTATGCAGGGAAGGGCAGGGACACGGCTGGCGGTGGAGGGGGATGTGGTGATGGTGGACACGGACGAGATCCCCAAGGGGAGGGCACAGGGCCAGCGGCGGGGGAGAGAGGGGATGGAGCGGCGGAGTACGGGGGCCCAGACGGGTGCGGCCGGAGCGCCCGGGCAGCGGGGCGCAGGACGTGTCATGGGTACGGCGAGCAGTGTGGGGCAGAGCGAGAAGCCTGACATTATGCTGTAGTCAAATGGGGTACTGTACTGGAGCAGAGCACAGCGTCGTGACGAACGAGAACGACCAGAGATGGCGTGGAGCGGGGCTGTGCCCTTTGGGTGAAGCACGGTGCCAGGGCTTTGCCTTGCAGGAGTGGTGAACAGGCAGGCGATTCTAATATTCCGACACGCAGGTACCAGGGTCTTGGCTGATGGTACTCAGAACGCGTTCTCGGAGAGATTGCTGGGAAGGGCAGGTGGCAACACTGGTGTTCTCAAGTCCGGTGCTGCGGGGCCACGTCTCGGTGGCGCCCATGTGGAGTTGTTCTTTCCATCTGACAGGTGGAGTGTGTGGGCTATCCACTGACATGCTGCATGGCGACGAAGCTTGCTGCAAGATGGTGCTGCATTGATACCATTGGACTTACGCGTGCCCTGCTCAGAGGGTTTGGCCTCCGCCGACCCGGAATGCGCCATGCCTTTGGTGGCCATCGACTCCATGGAACACCCTGCGAAGTTGTGCAACGAAGTGTCAACCCTTCGTGACCAGACCGGGACAAGCCCCCGTCTGCGGGCTCTGATACGATTGGAATAGCTCCGTACCGAGTCGCCGCAGCTGATCTCTGCGGCTAGACGCCGCTGGTCAACAGTGCAAATGCAGCGAAGGGAAGTCGGCAAGCTGGTTGTGTACCTTCGGAAAATGCGGTGGCTCCTGGTTCGTATGAACCCAACGGCCAGTGTTATGCAAGTCTTCGGACGAAGCCGCAGTCCAGTCCACAAATACACCCCCCCCCCCCCCCCCCACGCAGGGCACAAGGTTTCCCGGATGAGGTGAGGGACAGGGGCCGAGGGAATAACACTAGGGTGGGAGAGCCACCAGGGAAAAGGGTAGGGGCGACAGGGAGGGGCAGGGGTAGAGCAAGCAGGTGGCATGCGTCAGAGACAGCGCGGCTCCGACAGAGAGGGCAGACGAACAACGCAGGCAGGATTAGCTGAGAGACGGTGAATGGGAGGGGAGACGGGCGAGTGAGGGGACACGGAGCGGCGAGACAGGCGTAGCACGGAGAAGAACAGGGGGCACACGCAGGGCGCGTGGGAGCAGCGGAGAGCGCGACCACGGGGACACAAAAACAAAAAACAACAGGAAAGGCAGACAGACACCTAGGAAGGACACGCAGAGGGGACAGGGCGCGGGAGGTGGGGGGGACAGGGGGCCAACAAGGGCGCAAAGAAGCACATTGTCTCACACAGAGAAACGCCATGCCGATGACCCGCATTGAACCGTACCGGCCGCCCCGCCCGACCATCAGGGAACTGATGTAGGGGCGGCCGGGGGGGGGAGGACAATGGGGGAGTCTGCCCGAAGGGGTATCCGGGGAGGCCTACAGGTCGGAGGACAGGGCAGAGGCCCTGAGGCGCGTGAAAGCGCACGAGATACAACCATGGCGCGGGGACGACCAACGGAGAGCACACGGAGCAGGAGAACAACAGTAAGAGGGCGGGCAGGGGACAGAGGGGAGGGGAGGGTGGAGAGGAGAGGAAGAAGATGAACTACACCGATGGCGTAAATGAGAGGGACGCAAGGAAGGGGTGCCCACCTGGCATCGCCGGGGACCGCCAAGGGCCGCGCCACAGGAAGGCGATGGGATCGGACGAGAGCACAGAACGGAGCCGAGACAGATGGCTGTGCAGTGTTTTTGTGCGTGCATGCAGGGAGGAGGGAACCACGCGGCAGAAAGCACGGCAAAAAAAAAAAATCACGAACAAGACCCCGCAGCGCCTCAGGAGGACGTGCGGCCCAAAGCGAGCGGACGGGGGGGGGACGGGACGGAGCAAAAGGGCAAACGAGGGACCGCGGGGGGCGCGGGGGCCAGGAAGAGGGAACCCCCACAGGTCCAAAGGGGAACACACCACGCAAGCAGAAGGGGGCAGCAAGGGGGCGGCCAAAGCCAGGCACGCCAACCGGACCGAGGAAGTCAGCGGATCCGGTGGGCCCGCGCCAGGGAGTTGCAGGCGGCCCAAAAAAAAAAGAGAAACAAAACGGGATGCAGGGAAAAGGGGACGAGACAGAAAAGGGCGTGTGGCTAGAGCCACACAATGGCCCCAGGGGAATAGGACGGCGTGGGAAGCGGCACGGGAGAAAGGGGCGGGGGCAGGAAGGGAGCGACCCGTGCTAGGCGCACGAAACGGTCCCCGGATGGATGAGGATCCAGTGGACCCGCGCCACAGGGTTGCTGGCAGCCCAGAGGGGTATAAACACGGGACGAGGGATGAGATGGGGCCGCACAACAGCGAGGCAGGGCAGGGATTCCACGGGACGCTCGGAAACGGCCCGTGACGGGATGTGGCATAGGGGAATGGGAGATGGGATGGGAATGGAGACCGACAGCGCCAAGCAACAGTCCCGTGGGATTGGGAAACCAGTCGCCATGGAGTGGTGAACCATGAGCCAACCATGTGGAGTTTGGCCACGGGAAGTCGGGAAATTGCCCTGAACTCCGGGAGGGCCGTGAGGTGTCCGCAGGGCCGAGGGTTGACCCTGAGGTCCCCGGGTCAATGGGCTGAGTACACGTAGGTTCACGCGTGAGCGGGACCAAGGGGAACGTGGAAAGGGTCGCCCCCTGGCCTCCAGCCGTGGATGGACGACATCTAAGTGCATCTGGGAGCCAAGTGGGTACTCCAACCAGTGAGGGATGGGGAGTGGTGGAATGTGGTTGACAGAGAGAAATGCTCCGCTGTCGGCGAGGGCTATCCACGGGAAACCGGCCTGCTGGTGCCCGAAAGGCTGTGCTAGGGGGAGAAGGCCGGAGGATCCTTCGATGGGTGACCGAAAGGAGCTGAAACCCTGAGGGCAGCAACTGAAGGGAACCTACCGCCAGTCATGCCCCAAGGGAACCTGGTTGAAGTTCTCGGCGGTGAGGTGAGACAGGGGTCACCAGGGGAACTGATGGTGGAGAGCTCTCCTTCCCGCCAAGAGCGGCCACCATGTAAAACAAACAAGGAGATTTCAGATGAGGCTGCGGACGCGGTCGCCCTTGCTTACTTCCTTACTTCTCTTTGCAACGTCCCTATATCCTTCACTGCGACTTTGGCCTTGGCCTTTTCTCTGTCCCTGTGGAGCTGTCAGGACGAAAACAATCCGGTCTGCGCTACGTGAACCGGTCTCATCGAACTGAAAACTATCAGTTGGTGCCGCCCGTCTTGGAAAATTGACTGGCCGCCCTGCAGGTAGACCTGAACGAAGTACAGGTGGAACTGTTCGCGAGTAAAGAGCAGCACATGATGCAGCTCTATTGGTCACTGTATCTGAACAACGCCTACTGCTTCTATTGGAAATCGATGGGGTTGTGCTATGCTAATCCCCCATTCTCTCAACTCGCTAAGGTGCTTACAAAAATTGCCCTTGAAGGAGCGAGAGTGGTCCTGTGTACCCCCGACTGGGGTACCACAGGCGAACACGCCTATTGGAGACGACTGTTGGACCGTATGACAGTGGGAAGAACTGAACTCCCCAATGGTGCAATCTACGTCCCTGAGGACTTTCAAGAGGCAATGCCCGCCCCTGAATGGGGCATTGTCCTGTCCATCGTAGATGGCTCTCTAAACCCCGTACCCGTGAGTGACTTCGACCAGGTGGTACTCAAGGAGTTGATGGCCGACAGCAGAGGGCTTACCCTCCTGGATCTCAAGAAAAGATCCGAGTACTCTCCGGTCACTACTACGAGTGGTAAGTGCTCCGATGAGCAGGAGAAGCAAGCTGTCTCCACAGCCTTGGCTGATGCTGACGATCGCCTAAGTGATAACGCCAGTGCTATACCTGCGGTTGACCCGGAGGTGGTGACACTGAAGCACAGCGCTTTCCTAGCGCAGCTGCTTATGGATGAGGTGGACCTTGGTGAGTCCACTCATGGCGGGTCCCATGACCACACTGCATTCTCCATGCAGGCCACAGATGGCCCTACAGGTCAGGTACCTGGCGCTAAACTCTCACCCAACAATATGCCTGTCTCCTGGTACAATGTACAGGACCTCCAACAGGGTCTATGGGCTCAGGCTGAGGGTATCGAGCGACGGACCCGCCTGGACCACCCCAAAGGAACCTGGAAAACGTCAATATGGTCCGAGGAGGATGATGAAGAGATGACTCTTTCCGATCCTGAGGTACCTCTGGTATACTCCCTTCACTAAACCCAGCAGGGTCACCAGGACTGGGAGGATGAACTACCCCCTGAAACCATGGGGCGTATGAAGAAACAGGAAAAAGGGCAGGGAAACCTCCATGCTGAGGAGGAATTTGTTGAGAAACTGGAGAGCATGAACCTAGACCCCCGTCTCAGTAGGCTCATCCAGAAATATCAGGAGGTTTTTGGAGCGTTGCCCGCACCCCTGTCTTGCAAAAGACTGCTCCAGATGGACCTCAAAGTCAAACCAGAGTTTGAAGGGTCTGTGGTAAGACGGCGTCCATACCCTGCCCCACAAGACCAGATCAACGAGATCCAACTCCAGATCCAGGAATGTATAGATGCTGGCCTTGTCGAGGAATATAAACACAGGGACTACCCCCGCCATTGTAGCCCTTTTTTTCTAGTGGCAGAAACCTGGCTGCACTACCATGCGCTTGGTCGTTGACTACGGTGAGGTCAACAAGAAGACCCATAACCACTCAGGGAGTATTTCCAACATGGAGAACACCCTGGAGAGAATCAATAAGTGTCGATTCAAAACTAAGATGGACAAGCGCAGTGACTTCTGGCAGGTAGACCTAACCCGAGCAGCCCAGGAACTGCTCGCCTTTGTAACCCCTAAGGTCCGTGTCTTTCACTGGAAGGTCATGCCCTTCGGTGTCGCAAATGCCCCTGCCCTCTTTCAGGAGCTGATGAGTAAAATCCTATATATCCTGAGACGCAGACCCATTGTACAGGAACTCGATTCCCGTGGGGCTGAGATGGAGGCGTAGATTGATGACGTGAGCCTGGGTACTAATATCCATGAGTATCATATCCTCCTCCCACAAGAGCTTTTCACTGTCTGTCAGAAAAACCATCTTCGCATGGAACTCCAGAAATGTGAGTTCATGCGTGAGGAAATGGAGTGTCTAGATTTTGATGTTGGATATGGCTGGTGGAAACCTGCCGCATCTAAGATGCAACCCCTGCAAGACATGCAGATACGTGACAACCCTAAAAAGGGTCTACATGACGTGCGGAGCTTCATTGGCACCTGCAGTTTTTACGGGCGCCATATCCATGATTCTACGTATTCATCAGCCCCCCTGACTGACCTCATAAAAAAGACCAATCCTTGGCGATGGACCGACATTGAAGAGGCCTGTTTTGGGGAGCTGAAGAAGAATATTTCCTCTACCAACTGCCTGGGGGTACCCCGCCCTAAGGGTGAGATAATACTCGTCACAGATGCCTGTGATGTAGGGGGGGGTGGTACCCTATACCTATGGCAGGAGCTTAATCCCGCTGAGTTGTCTGACTGCCAGTTTCAAACTTCATGTCTGAACCGCGACTGAAGCCTGAAGCATGACTACCCTGCCGATGAATGGCGTCTGGTACCTCTTGGTCACTGGAACTGGAAGTGGAATCAAGCACAATCCAACGTACTACAGTACCTACGACCAGGAACTCTTGGCTGGGATGCTCGGGCTTTCCCCCCAGTCCCGCCTATATGGTACTAACCCTATTGTCTGGCTTTGTTACCAAGAGCCAGTGAAAACGTTTCAGAAGGGTCCTCCTCCTGAAAAAGCGAAACTAAAACGATGGTGGACCTAGCTCAGTCAGTTCAAGCTGACTGTCCACCATATTCAGGGTATCAAGAACGAGATGGCCGACTATATATCTCGTAACAACTTCGACCCCTCCTAGGTGAGAGCTCGGAGGCGTTGGCCAAAGAGGCGTTTCAGCGCATGGACGTCCAGCTGGACCTATCCATGCGCACTGCAGGTGTACTGGAGGGCTGGAGTCTGAGAGACTACCATGCTGAGTACAAATGTGTACTCAACTCCCTCAGTGATGGTCTAGAGGCACGCCTTATAGACGCCGACCGTTGGTATAGAGACAACCAATATCTGTACTATGAGGATCGTATAGTCGTGCCTGAGGCACGACTTGATGGTTGCCTACAGTGGGCCCATCTCAGCTCAGGGCACACAGGGTGCAACAGGTCTGTTGACTCTTTCAGGGAGCGTTTCTACTCCCCACTAACCTGTGCCGATCTACGTGCTCGTATGCAGTCCAAAGTGAACTCCTGTGGTTGTCACGCCAGCAAGCAGAGCAACTCACATGACCGGGGACTGGTTTCCAGTCTGCCTATCTCCTACTGTGCTAACCCTCTGTTGTACGTGGATTTCATCCACGGTCTGCCTAAGTTTGGTGGCTATGACAGCTGTCTGGTTGTCACCTGTGGCCTAACCCGTTTCACCCGTGCATTCCCCTACAGTAAAAAGATCACAGGGGAACAGACGTTGAAAATTTTGGTTGAACAATGGTTCGAACACTATGGAGCACCTAAGGAGGTGCACTCAGACGAGGATGTACGTATCCGGAGCGATACCGGATGGTACGAGCGAGTATTGGACGCCCTGAACGTCCATATGAACAAAGGTGTGCCCTGCACACACACTTCTAACCCTCTGTGCGAGAGACAGAACCGTGTGCTGGAGCAGAACCTGAGGATTCTGATGAAACAGGAGCGTACGGAAGATTGGGTACGTTTGTTACCCTAGGCTGTCCTAACCATGAACTCTCAGGAGAGTTCCTCAAGTGGCTATACCCCCCACGAACTGTTTCATGGGGGGCGTCCTGCGTGGTTCTTTACAACCTCTTTTCCTGAGGACTACAAGAGCCCCGTAGGTTACTGGCTCGAGCATAGGCAGGACCTGGCTAACCTGGCTAGAGCTAACCTGAAACTCGTTCAAGAACGTGAGTTGACTAGGCGTAATGGCACGACACGCCCTGCCACCTTCAAGGTAGGGGACCTTGTGCTGGTACACCATTCGCGATTGCCCACATGGCCCCGCAACTGTCTGCAGGACCCCTACTTAGGGCCTTATCGTATTATAAAAATATATGGATCCAGGATCCATGTGAGGGGCAGCCCCTTTCTAGGTGGGAAGTTGCTGTGTGCACCTAAGCAGCTGAGACACTATTACTCGCCTGACGAACTGTCCTGGGACGAGTGGCGTCTATCTAATAGAAAGGTCAAGTGCATTGACCTAGAGAGCGCTGCCAACCGTGAGGAGGCAGACGAGCTCCAAGGGATGACTGCGGATGACATGGGAGTCGATGGCTACTACGTGGTTGCAGGTATTGCTCGCCACGAGTATAAACAGGGATGAAAGATCCTTACCCTGTGGGATGGCTACGGGCTATCTGAGGCGACCTGGGAACCCATGCCCGCCTTTACACACCCAGATGGGTGTATCAACCCCAATCTTTCGCTCCTACCTCGTTGAGAACAGCGAGGGACAGCTACTAACCCGTGCTGAGACTCTGTCCCAGCGGAAGAAGAAAAACTAATCTCCTTACGCGTTACTATTAGCT
This sequence comes from Eutreptiella sp. 'Long Island Sound 2002', assembly GCA_964036045.1. Taxonomy (NCBI): domain Eukaryota; phylum Euglenozoa; class Euglenophyceae; order Eutreptiales; family Eutreptiaceae; genus Eutreptiella; species Eutreptiella sp. 'Long Island Sound 2002'. Next base: position 152,393,685 of record OZ038381.1, on the reverse strand, counting down.
GTCTTCTAACCTCCCAGAGGCGGTGAGCACTCTTGTGCAGATATGTCTGCGTAGGTGTGTGAGAGGAAATGTCACAGGTGCCCCGCATTGCATTGCAGGACAGGACCGGTAGCCCCCCGTGACAACCACTCCCTGGCCGAAGGCCATCTGTTTTGCCGAGAACACTGCTTTCTGAGCACTGCACCAATCCTGGCTGTGCCCTGCAGTCCCATGCTTATGGTTACCAACGTGAGCCAGGTGTCCGCTTATGAGGTTTGCAGCCCCCCAGCGAGTGTGTGCTTTGTTGACCATGTGTTGCATGGGAACTGCCCTGATGTAATGACCTTGGGGAGCCAACAAAGAGCGGTGGCTTTCTACTCCAGGGGGGAATGACAAGCAGGGTGTTATGAGGCAAGCTGTTTTCCGCCCTCCCGGGGACAAGCAAACCGTCAGTTAGGACCCCTGACTGGTCCAGACCCATGGGGTTCTACCCTTCCTTACCGGGATACCATACCCCTAAGTGTGCTACGTATGTCTGTATGTGTCTTACTTCACTCCCCGGCGTGGCCCCCGGAGACCGGGCTTCGCTGACGTCGGACCGGAGGTACTAATCAGGTACTATTACCACTCCTATGGCGCCCAATTTCTGTGCTGGCGCCTATCCTTGGGGAAGACGGCAAAAGCCCTACCTACTAGAGGGGAGGGGTGGCCAACTGTGCTAAGGGCATACAAAACGCACGTTTTTCTAACGGCCAAAAACTAACACACTTCCCTGCCCACGAGGAAAAGCACGCGGGACAGGAGACACCACTACACTACACTAACTAATTCCAGCACCGGGCTCCGAAGGCAGGGTGAGCACAACAGCACTCAGTCTTTACAACGCTTGCTGACCCTCACCCCTGCACACGCTACTGGGTGTTCAAGACGAAGGAGTCACGGGCCCTACTGGCCCCCCTGTGAAATTGCAAGAGAACACGGCGCTACTCAGCGACTGTGGCCTAACAGGGACGTCACAACACGTTTCCCTGTCAGGGCTTGGAGGGAAGGAGTGCTCTGTTTGCGTGCACTGCGTGTATGTTGAAGAGGTCGGACTGTCCTCGCCACTCACGGCTGAGGTACAGTTTGTTGATTGTGTGATCAACCCCCTTTTTAGCGTGGGCAGAAAAATTCAAAGTCGCCGAAGGCAACTGCAGCTGCACCAATCAGCCCGCCCTCTCCCACCTCTAAGCAAACGCAGATGAGTCCTGGTTAGCGGCTGAGGAACCAAGCCAGCCTCCACGTATTATATGCTTCTCAGGCTGACCTATAATACGCTGTCCTCTAACCAGGTCGCAAGCAAGCAAGCTTAAGGACTCTGCCAGTTCTCTTACAGAATGTAGGGCGGAGCCCTGAGTAGCCTAAGCAAGAGTTATACCGTGTGCACTGCGTGTGTCCTATATCCCCTTAATGCATCGTGTGTATGAAGGGAAGGGAGGCGAATGTGTAAACTTTTTCTTCAACTAATTACCATTAACCACCAATCAGCGCGTGACCCAACCAGGAGGTGAGCTCCTCCTGGGCTTACCTACCTTACTCACCACGCACCATGTGAATGCCGAAAGGGACCACGAACGCAAAACGACCCCAAGCGTTTGAACAACCCTACGGCGAGTTATGAACAACCCTAATCGATCAATGCATTGTGTGGCATGCATGCCCTTCCCAGCTTGTTTCCTGGTGAAAAAAGAGAGAGGGAATGGCGCACTACACAGCGCAAAACAAGCCTGAGCGCTTTAAGCAACCCTATTTTAACGCTACGGCAACAAGAACACGAGCAAGCACCTTCCTCTCTGACCTGTGAAGGGAAGAGAAGAATGGAAAGCGCCACAGCGTGTGAATGTCTAGATTAGGCACATGCATCGCGAGCACAGCGCACACACTAACCCTACGTGCGCGCTGCGTGCTCCATTCGTTTCACATACCTCTCATTTTCGATTTGACCTGTGCAGAGCAAGGGAACTGAACGCCCAAACCCCCCATGAAAGCAACGGTGACAACCCTAGCGTTTTAACGAAACAACCACGACGAATGCAATACATGCGTGTGACATGACACTAACATATCTGAGAGGTTGGATGTCCACCTGCTTTGTGGTGTGGGTTGCTCTTCGATACCTTTTCCTAAAGTTGAGAAGCTTTTGATGCAACTGTGCAAAAACTTCTCCTAAAAACTTCAAAAACTACGGCTCATATGTTCTTTCTCTGGAGCGGTTTACGCTTGCGCAACTCGTTTTGGGGGTCCGCTTCTGTTGCGCTTGTCTACGACTATAGGTTTTGGCCTAAGATTGACGATTACTGACGTCTTTTCGTCACCTTTAAGCGATTTTATTTCTTAAACCGCTAACTCTTTCGCTAAACCACAGGGTTCAGTCCCTGTTGGTTCCGTTTTCTATTTTTTTCAGCTCCTGGAGATTTGTGCCCTCCATTGGGAGTATTGCTCCGCCCTGGCCTTTGGTCAGGACGTTTACTAAAACGCTGTTTATACAGCGATTGCAGTCCGCGTTAGAGCGTTCGACTGTACCCTAGTGGGCAAGCATTTGTGCTCTAGGGAGGGAGTCCTGGCTTCAAACCCCACTACCCCCAAATTTTTACCAAAATGTTTCGCAGCACACTGGCCACTTTTGAGGAATGCCCCATCAAAGGGGCATCATTCACGGTACATTACACTGTTTTTCACGGGTACGGGCAGTGTGATAGGCTTCTATCAACTGATGAGAGTGTCTTTGGCTGGTTTAATGCATTTTCTGAGGTAACTTTGGGGAAATTTGAGCCTTTTTCCTTGGTTCTACTAGCTTGATCAACTAGTACTCCAGGGGGGGTTAAGAAAAAGTCACTGCCATGTTGTTCGTGGGGGACTTGATCCAGGCTGAGCCCCCCCTTAAAAGCCTTTTGTTGATGTTGGGACTAACTTAATCATTTTTTCCTCTCTTTGAAGTTTGAAGTACCCTTTCTCAAAGCAACTAGGGTTTTAATCCTACCCCCCCATGAAGTTCAACCCTAGTACTCCACTGAGCGGAGGTATCTTCCTTCAGGGAGGTTATACCGAAATAGAGTAGGCATTTCATGCCTAAGGCCTTGTAGGTTAAGCCTAGTGGTCCCCCACCTCAAGACCCCTATACTTAATTGATTCTACCACTTATTGTGGTTCTACTTTGTAACTGTTTCTGAATTCAGTTACCTGGCCAAGCCATATCCTGTGTCTGGCCTAACTCCTATGCCCCAGATTCCTAACCAACTCTATTTCATCCTAAAGAGTGCACGTGAAGTGCTTGGTGCTATCTTGGAGGCCTGAGTCATGCCAGCTTTCGCATAAGATGATCTATTTTGTTTCAAAACCATTGGAGCTTTGTATTTAGATCTACATTTGTCTATCTGCAGCCCCTCTCTGTTACACATGTTTGGATTGTGGAAGGACCTATCCTGATTTGATTGATCTGGTGCCTGGACGTGCTCTACATTACCTCTGTGTGGACTTCATTTTGAGTTGTGGAAAATCAGCAAGGTTTTCAAAAGCATATGCAAGGAACAAACACAAGCGGGAGCAAACCAGAAACCATTTCCCAAAAGAGGCATCGGAACACTCAATGAATGTCCAGTCCCCAACAAAAGGTCTATATATCAACGGCACATGCAAGCCTTTGAGCTACTTGACAATTCTATTTGCCAAAGTGAGATGTTTCTTCCTAGGATGCGCCAAACCTAAAGAAGGATTGCAAACTTTAAACGCAATTTCCGGCTTCGTGTGACTGGCAATCCACATGAGCTTACCAAGCAAAGAGCGAAACAAAGTGATCTAATTAGGGTCCAATGAATGGTGCGACCTTCCATCCCCGGGCACCACCACCAAGGATTCAATCTATTTCTTTTGACTCACATAGTTCTGCACAATGTGTCCTTCTTCCAAGAGTAGTGTGGTCACTTCCAAACCATTGTATGTGAAAGATCCATGCTTTTGGCTACCAAAGGGGAACCTCTTGCCCAAGTCGGGAGCGAACTCCTCCTTCCACTTTCTTGTTCCCGCATAACAAATATCATCCAAATGGATTGCCATCATGCCACATAGTTTACACATGTGTCTACAACCATGCAACTGGCTGATGCGCTGACTAAAGCCGGCTATAAGTTTGTTAATGCATTGCGCAATGCCATTGTTCCCTGAAGCTCTGCAGACATTTCTTCAGTCGTTAGGAATGGCCATTATCGAATCGCATCTGGCACTGTAATGTACGATGAGCCAGAAATTATACAAATGCGCATTGATCAGCGCATTATAAAAAAAAAGAAAACGGATGTTAATTTTGTGACTGTGGTCCCCGCGCAATTCCGGCAGCTATCATCACAGAAGCTCTGGTAATACAGCTGTAAGAGCATGAGACTTGCATCTCAGGATCCTAGGTTCAATCCCGGAGGTTCTGTGAAGTACATTTCTAAAAGCGGTGCCAACTTCCAAAAAGCGGGGCCTCCATTGCAATGCGGTTATTTCCTAATATTATGACCTCAGGTTTTTCCGACCTCACTGTTTGGCGAGGTTGACGAAAAACCCAACACACACAGCAGCACAACACGAACAACGAGAGAAAACAAGGAAACAGGCTTGTGCACGCTCCAAATCAATAGCAACGTGCCCGCACGTAGGGGAATAGAGCTTGTGTGCATACTCCAACAACACACAAAGTGACCACAAGGGAAAGGGAAAGCACCACAAGCAACCACTTGGGCGACTCCAAGAACAACGGGTCCGCAACGCAAAGCGTGTGTCATTGTCATGAAAGCATTAAGACAACACGCCTACTCTTGGGCGTCGCCAAATACCAAGAGTGCACAACCCATCAAATAAAGAGCATGTGTCATGGGTGCATTAAGACAACACGCTGACTCTTTGGCGTCGCCAAGTACAAGGATTCCAAATATCCACCAATAAATAGCATATGACATGAATGAAATATGACAACGCGCCTGCTCTTGGGTGAAGCCAAGTACAAGGAGTCCACATCCCAACGGTTAAATAGGATATGTCACGAATGCATTAAGACAACACGCCTACTCTTGGGCGTCGCCAAGTGCACGGAGTACACAACCCAACAAACAAATAGCATGAAAATAGCATGTGCCATGAATGCACTAGGACCACACGCTTACTCTTGGGCGTTGCCAAGTACAAGGAGTCCTAAAACCCAACAAATAGATAGCGTATGTCGCAAATGCAATAAGAAAACACGCCTACTCTTTAGCGTAGCCAAGTACAAGGAGTCCACATCCCAACGGTTAAATAGGATATGTCATGAATGCATTAAGACAACACGCCTACTCTTGGGCGTCGCCAAGTGCAAGGAGTACACAACCCAGCAAGTAAATAGCATGTAAATAGCATGTGTCATGAATGAATGAAGACCACACGCTTACTCTTGGGCGTCGCCAAGTACAAGGAGTCCTAAAACCCAACAAATAAATAGCATATGTCATGAATGCATTAAGGCAAAACGCCTACTGTTGGGCGCCGCCAAGTTCAAGGAGTTCTCAACCCAACAAATAAATAGCATGTGTCATGAGTGCATTAAGTTGTCGAGCCGGGTACAAGGAGTCCACAAGCCAACGAGGAAATAGGTAAATAGCATGAGACATGACTGCATAAAGGCAAGGATAATAATAAGTCGCACAAGCAGTGGTGACAATGAAAATGTGGCAAGAGTGCCGTAAGACAACGAGAAAAAACATGGGAGTAAGTGGAAGAGGGGAACAAGGGAACAAGGAACGAGAAAGAGAAGGTGGCAAAGTGCATGCGTAGGAAGAGGAGCTTGAGTGCGGGGCCTAAAGAAACAAAAAGTGCGTGCGTGCTTGCGAAGGGGACAGGGGGCAAAGGGCAAGCATAGAGGAGAGGACACAAGGAGCGCCCGTAAGCAACACGAAGTGCAAGCGACAAGGGAAAGAAAGGGGGAACAAGGGGACAAGACCGGACACAGTGACAAGTGATGAAGAAGAGTGCAAAGCAAGAAAACAATGAGCTTTGAGGTTTGAGGTTTGATTTTGCAGGTACCAGACGCCTTTCGGCCCCGGGGGGCCACCTGGTCGGGCCAGGTGATATCCTCCCCACCGGATCCTAGTGGGGGGCCCTCCAAGACGCACCTCCTGCCTGGTGGCGGAGTCCCCCGGGTTCACGCCACTCCCTGGTCAGTGCATCAATTTGCAGCCATGGTTGCGGGCGCTTACCCACCGCATCGCCCCCTCTAATGCGTGGTCACCCGGGGCGCCAGCGCCGCCGGGCCCGTGCTACTGGCTTGTCGCCAGTGGGACCCCCTTGGGCTGGCGCGGAGGCTGCCTTGCCTAGGGGTTGGGGCGTGGCACAGTGCGCCACTACTGCCTTGGCGGGTGCAGTGCCCCGTCCGTGTGTGCGCGGCGCTCGCGGCAGGTTCGGGGGGCTTGGGCCGGTACCTGGTGTTGTGTCTCTCCTGTTTCTCCCTTCCCGCCCCGCGTGTCCCGCGCTGCGTGTGGCGGGCCGTCCCGTCCGGGTGTCCCTTACCCTCGCTCGCTGGTACGCCATTCCACGCGGTCTGTGCATTCTAAAGAAGGTCCCTACCAGGACCGGCTCCTGCTGTGCCCCTTCCGCCTGTAACCCCTGCCGATTTGCTCCTGATCAACGATTGCATTTATCAAAATCCAGGGTTCCAAATCCAAAAATATAGAAAAAAAAATACAATCCTCCTTCAACCCTGAACAGCAACCAGATCCCACAAATCCAGCAATAATCGGATCCACACTGCGGGCTTCCGTTCAGCACACCGGTCGTCCCACGGTGGCGGGCATGTACAAGAATTGCACCAAAGAGGAAAGCCCTGAAATTGGCATATGAACACAAATAGGGCAAAGTTGGGGAAAGAGGTAAACCTACACATTCACAACCATAAACCCCTCATTCCCTGGACTTAAGACCTTCCCTTGACTCACCAACATATTGCCCTGAACCAGGTCAAATGAGATGGCTGAATGCCATGTGTCACAAGTCAATACAGAAACCCCAAAAATGTGTTCACTCCCAAGCCTCTAAATCCTAGCCCAATGGGAGGGGTGGCGTGTCATAGCCTAGAGTGGCACTCAGGACCATGCCCTATCCTGACATAACCTTGGTTGGACTTGGAGTCGAATGGGCTTGGAGATATGCCCCATGAGTTTGAACTCATAACATGTCAAAAAACTGCCAATTCACACCGTATTGGCCATATAGCAAATATATGCTCAAAATTGAAGTTACCACTTATCCCAAGGCTCAAAGCATGCATCGAATCGAAGTCTAGTATTCATGGAGGATAGAGACGAAAGGGCAATGCCCATGCACATCCCCACCTTACCCTCGAAACCCCTTCGGATATGGGCGCCACGCACTGCCCAAGTCAGCCGATGATCTTGAGACCAATTCTTGTATTCCTTCGTGCGCCAATCCAAATGGAGTACACAATCCGGCATATAGTGGTGTTCAACTCCAAAGCATATGCCAACATATGAACAACATACCATGGTTGGACTCTCCATAGGCTTCTTGCTGTTAGCTGACCAGGTGAGTACACAAAACGCAAAAATGAGCAAAAATTGAGGTCAAAAACATGAAAATATGACCAAATACAAAGTTGTCATGATAGTATATCTCTATGCTCACCCATGATATCCGCTCATGGTTCAATACACAAATGATTGGAACCATTTGCGAACAATTCCCCCACTTGGATCCCCAATCAGGCGCATGGAGATACCTTCGCCACTCATATCTACATGCCCCATGAAAATGGGAGTGCACTCATGGATCTCTTTGCCCAACATACCATGAGCAATACATACGCGGTAGACTTAGTCTAGCGCTTTGAATTCCACAATTGGGACATGGGCAAAGCCCTTGTCACGTATGGCTCCCCATCTCTTCGGCCACACGAAGATATATAACATGGGCGTGAGCATATCAAGACATATACTACCAATATTTTACATAGCCCTTAAAATAGGCTCCCACCATGATATGCCATGTCCCTCCATGATCATAACTTTGGGTTAAATGGACGTGGGAACCTAAGGGAAGATGCTATGCCACTGCAAGACTCATGCGCTACACTCGAAAGTCATAATATCAAGTCCGGACACATGGTCAACAAGTTATAAACAAGTTTCTACCATGTTGACCATGATCCTATGATACAACGAGTGTGTGTGACGACTTAAGGTGTTGGACCCTACTAGAAATAAGTTGAGACTGGGGCGCTTGCAACACAACCTTTTCTAGTCTCTTTCCTCACACTCGCGCGTAGATATGGCCTTTCAAAGTGGTCCCACGATTCACTTTTGTTTCCCTTATATCTCCAAGTCAAATGGGTGGCAAGCATAAGGGAAACCTGATTTTGGCAAAGGGAATGGAGTATGACCACTCGAAGAAGACCAAATCAAGTGCGGCGATGTCGAAGTCGGAAATCCGATTTCGACATCGCGAAAAATTCAGATTAAAATTTCGAGTGCTTATTTAGAAAATTGCGGAAGCAACGAAACCTTTACAGATGAAATCTGACCCTTCATCGGAGTTTCCGCCAAAATATCTGGAAATAACAGTTAACCAATCGGTTACCGCAAAATCGCGAGCCAACTGACAGTCGCCGATACATTGACCATCCCAACGAAAGGCGGAAAAATTACGGAAACATTATGATAATAAAACCCTGTTGATTCCTGATATTCTGATATATAAATCTCCGCTGGCGGCGCCTCGGTACTGAATATGGCCGCTCATAGCCGGAATGGCCAAACCTATCACACTATCACATCAGGTTAGGTCAGGTGGATGGGAGAGTATGATATCAGCCAATGGCGGCTTGCCGGCACATAGATACACACCCCAAGTGACCCCAAGATGGCCACGGGGGTCCGAACCGGCTTCACCCCCCTTCTCAGAGCGTTGTTAGCGCTCGGAAGTCATTGAAGAGAGGACGGGAGGACCCCAATGGGCTCCAACCCCCCCCCCCATTTCCCAAGGACACATGTCGTAGGCGTCCCCCATGCCCCAAGAGAGGGGTGAGGACACTGATAATCAGTGCCCTACGCCATATCCGGTCTCCTCTTGATCTACAACATGGACCGAGGGGATCAAAGATAGAAAAACGTCGTCAGTCGACCTAAATAAGTATACCACAATGAAATATATATGTGGAGATCGAGTGAAGGGGGTATATGGCCAATCAGGGCCGAAAAATCCCCGGATGAACGCCTTCACCCGTCTCCCGGAAGCACAGAAACAAACAAAATGCCAGGGGGGATCCATTACGGTGCTACAGCAGCAACCAAATGGACCAACACGTCCTTGACATCCAAAGAAATATTCTTTTTCTTCAGGTAGTCCATCCAGACCGTGGTATAACTCGGCACGAAACTGCTCGGAGGCTCCCACGAATCCCGGGATGCGGCGAATCCCTTCCAACAGACTTTATAAAGCCTACCCCCAGGCGTCCCCGGGTCCGGCTTGTCCGCCAGGATCTTCTCAGCGGTGAAGTCGTCGTCCTCACCCTCGTCGTCCGAGTCCACATCGCCGGCCGTGAACTCGAAGGTAACGGGACGTCCGCTGGGGTCAGGTGCTCGGGGACGAAGCTGGGTATGGTCGCGGTCCAGGATCTTGTTATCCCCCACACGAACCGCATACACGTCCTGCCCGACCTTCCGCACGATTACCCCCGGCACATACCAAGACGCCTGCCGATGCCTGGACAGGACATCCTTGTGGTGCCGCTCCACCCACACGGTGTCTTGGAGAGCATACTTCTGGACCTTTCCCTGCTTGAAGTACTTGGCCCTCTTGTCATGCTCGTCCTGAAGTGCCTTGCACACCTTGGCCGCCGTGTCGTCCGCCTCAGACATCATAGCGTTCGCATCCCGGGCCACCTTGCCATGGTTCAACCACGGGAGACTGCGTGACACTCGATCCCGTAGGAACAGGATATGATGGGGCGACAGTCCAGTGGGTCCCGGAAGGTCGTGGTACGCCTGGAGCACTCTCCACAGCGAATTATACCAACTCCGGCCCGGTTCATCAATGTGCAGCTGGCGGAACTTCTCGAACATCTGCCGCCGGGCCACCTCAGCCCGTCCATTCGACCGGCTGTGGTACGCCACGGTCTTGGCATGCCGAATCCCCATGTGCTTGCACATCGTCTTGAACCACGTCCCCACGAATTGACTACCTCGATCGCTGCAGATGACAGCTGGGACATCAAAGATCGTCAGCCAATGCCTGATCATGGCGTTGGCGACGGTCTTGGCCTGCAGCCCCACTCCATGCTTGTCCTTCTTGTCCTTCTTCTTGGACTTCTTGCCAGCGACCGCCACGATATACCCACTGTGCCTATCCACCGCCAGGATGACACAGTCGTAGGTCTCTCCTTTCACGGTGACCTCAGGCATGGCGAATATATCCATGGCCACGGACCGCATAGGGGCCTCCGGTATAGCCGTGTACACCGGGTTGCCCGCTGTGGAGTGGTTGGGGCTCTTCGTGGCCCGACACACGGCACAGTCACTGCAGTACCTATCCAGGATGGCGTAGTACCCCGGAGGGAACTTGAAACGCCACTCCAGGTCCTGCTGCATCTTGTCTCGGCCAGGGTGCATGTGCTGGGCGTTGTGCCAATGGTCAATGAGCTCCTCCACTCGGTTCTCGGGCACCAGCAGCTTGTCCTTGAGGAACAACTTGTCCCCATCATGGGTCAAGCCCTCAGGCCATTCGTCGTCCGACGGGGCGCTCAGGGCATTCCAGTACTTGCTCGAGTGCTCGGATGCCGCATAGTCATCCGACCAGTCCTCTGAGAGCACCGACCTGACTAGCTCTACAGGGGCCACCATCCATTGCTCGAGGGTTTCCTCTTGATTAGATTGGACGCGGGCACCCCGGAACTTGGCCAGGTTCGTACGGTTTGCCACCACCACAAAGCACTTGAACCCCTCTTGCTCCATGGCCTGCTCCATCTCGATGATGCGCTTGGCCTCCTCGGTCTCCTCAGCGTCACCATGGCTGGATATGTCCATCCACGCCTTGCCCGCGGGGTAGGCCCAGCGACTGAGGCAATCTGCCACAGTGTTGTCCTTCCCCGGGACGTACACAACGCTGAGGTCGAACTTGGCGAACGTCTGGTGCCATCGGGCCCTCCTAGCCGCTGGTCCTGAGGGGGTGTCAACATGCTCCTTGTGCCAGCTCTGTAGGGACTGGTGGTCCGTGCAAACCACCACCGGCTGCAATCCGATGTGGCCAGACCACTTCCTGAGCGCACATACAATGGCGTATGTCTCCTTCTCCCTCGCGGTCCATGTTCGGCGTTGGCCCTCGGCCAGGATCCTGCTCCAAAACGCCACGGGAACATGAGTCCCGTCGTCCCGGACTTGCTCGAGGACTGCCCCCACGGCATAGTCCGAGGCGTCTGTCCGTAGCACGAATCCCTTGTCCGGGTCCACCAGGAACAGCCCCAACTGCCCCAGGAGTCGCTCCTTCAGGCGGTTGAACGCATCCTCAGCCTCAGGGGTCCAGGCAAGCTTCTTCTTGCTCCCCTTCCGGCCATCGAACTTGCCCTCCTGCAACATCTTGTGCAGCGGCCCCAACAGTTCTGCATACATCCGGACATAGCCCGAATAGTATTTGCAGAACCGCATGAAGGATCGGAGTTCGCTGATGGTCTGGGGCTTCTACCAGTGGTCAAGGGACGCCAGTTTCCCAGGCATGGGACGGCGTTGCCCGTGACCAACCACGTGACCCGCGAACTCCACTTCCTTCACGAAGAGTGAGGCTTTCGTGGGCTTGCACACCATGTTGTGCTTGTCCAGCTCGCTGAGCACTCGGCGCAGATCCTTCTCATGCGCTTCGATGAGCTCGTCCTCAGTCATGTTCTCCGTGCCGGATCCGATGATGATGTCATCCACGAAGGTGTCGGCACAGTCCCGGACAGGACCGAGTAGGTCCTCCATCATGCGCTGGAAAGCGGCGTTGCCAATCTTGGCGCCCATAGGCACCACTTTCCACTGCATAGGCCCCAGCGGCGTCGACATCGCTGTGCAGGGCCTGGAGTCCGGGTGTAGCGGCATCTGGTGATAGCCGTGTTTCAGGTCTCACACCGTGAAAATCCGCTTTTTCTGTTGCTTTTGGAGGATGGAGTCGATCAGGGGAAGCGAGTACGAGTAGTGCTCGGTCTGCTCGTTCTGTAATCAACCACCAACCTCCACTCGCCCTTCTCCTTCTTGGGCACGATGAAGGCTGGGCTGGCCCACTCACTGTCGGAGGGTTTGATCCATCCCCGCTCAATGAACTCGGCCAACAGCTTCTTCATGGCCTTGGCGCGATCGCCCTGAAGTTGGTACTCCCGATGCCGATAGATCTTGGGGTGCGGCTTCAGCTTGATCCTCGCTGTGCCAAACCTCCCATGATCTGGAGGCTTCTTGTTGGCGACGCAACTGAATAGCCGCGGATAGGCACTGATCAGCCTCTCCTTCAGCTCGGCGACCTTCGGGTTCTCTTGAGCCTCTTCAGCCGCTTGCTTCGGTATCGATACAACCGACCGCACTGCGGTATAGGCCTCTTCTGGGTCCGAGTCTGACTTCTCCTCGTCCGATATGCCGTCTTCATCGTCGTGGGTCGCGATTTCCACCGATAATCTTCGAAGATTTGCGGCCTCGGGCTGGTGCTCGTCGCTACCGGTTCCCACTCTTGGAAAACCCCACGTTGGTGGGTCCGACCCAAACGGACCATCGTATTGGTCCGCGATGTGATCCATGACCCTCGCCACGAACTCATCCTTTTCGTACTTGCCGGTGACCAACATCTTGTCATCCCACCAATGCGGGGATGTGACCATGGCCCGCCTCTTCTTGGCTGCCGCACGGTCGTGCATCTCCATCCGCATGTAGTTGACGACGTCGTCGATCTCGGCGTGGGACAGGACGTCAATGCCATCGATTGGCTGATCCGTCCCCTCCTTGGGCTCAAACATGACCTTCATGGGCACCGCCTCCACCCTACGGATGAATGCTTCATCACGCTTTGGCTGGGCTTGCGCCCCATTCACCAGGAAAGCCTTGGTACCCCACGCTTGACCCGGGGAGGGCATTGATACACCCTTGGCGTCGATGAACAACTCCTCCTCTGGCCCGAATGACATCTTTTTCAGGGTGATGGAGTCCAGCGTCGACTTGAGACCTTCCAGCGGACATGGGTTGGATCCTATGCCGGTTATGACCAGGATCTCCTTCGCCCTATCCGCGACGATCTTCTCCACCGTACGTCTGGTGTTATCCAGGGAGCCATGCCAATACATGGGCCCCCACTCCTTCACACCCCAATGCCTGTGCCAGGCTGAGTCTCCTCGATGCCAATGCCTCCTACACTTCCGCAGAAGTGGGGCATCCCGGGAAGCGAAGACGTCCGTCTCGGGCGCTTCAGCTCCCAGCGTCTGAATCATCCTGGCGTACACTTGCGGCGCCATTCCATACTTCGTGAGCTGAACTCCACGGTCTCCTCTGGACTTGGCACCCACAGCTTGCACCGCTCGGACGATCCGATCCTCTTCCTCAGCATTCCATTGGGATGATCCGCATGCATAGTCCGTGGACAGCCATGTTAGGCATTCATCATCCTCCCGGACCAGCGTTGCACGATGGGGAAGGGCTCCAATGGCGTTTGCCACCATGAAGTCATACCCCATGATCATATCCCAATCGGTAATGTCGGCCACATAGAAGTTCCCGGATAGAGTGCTTCTCTTCGCCTGATCAGGGCGGTTCAAGCGCTCATGCTCCCAAAATTCCATACTGATGGTGGCCTCATGGGTGCCGCCACCCATAATCTCTCCGTTGGCAACCTTCAGGCGGACCGGTCTCCGGCTGGGCTGCAGGAGTTCCTCCTTGAACAACCCTCTCCGGACCAGGCTCACCTGGGCACCCGTATCTACTAACACATCCACCACCTTCTCCTCTCGTCCGCACCGTACTCGCACTTTCAAGTGCAACTGCCGCTCGTCGCCATGAGGTGTATGGACGACTCTCACGGCATGCAACTCTAGCACGTCCGGGTGCATCAGGACTTCAAGGGTATGGTCACGGATGTTGTAGATCTTGGGTTGGTCCTGCCCGTCCACGGGGCTCTCCGTGGTCGCTCCTTCCTTCTTGCCATGTCCCGTACCCACATGTACTTCCCTTGGCAGGGCGCTCCAGGGGTTGGGAGTGGCAAAACTCAGTGGTTTTGGCTCTTCTGGAGCCTTTCTCGGCACCCGATGTGCCTTCGCTTTCTCTGGGATTCCACTGATTTTCGGAGGAGAGACCTCCGAGGTCCCACTCCCGTGGGGGCTCCTCCAGACTTGGCTTCCTGCAGCCCCTTCCGGCTGCGATCCGCCAGGACTTTGTCCTCCACGTTGCTGGGCTTTGAGTTCCTCCAACGTCCTCAACATGTCCTCAGCAACTGCCTCGATCGACCTCACTCGTCGGTCTTGACCAGGTCCACCACCATAGCCTCTTCCCCCGCCTTTTCCTTGGCCTTTGCCTTGGCCTTTTTCCCCGTCTCCGCCCTTCGCCTTCCAATCGGAAATCCGCTGCTCCTTGGGCTTCTTCTCGGGGTGGGCGGCGAAGTAGGCCTTCTTGTCCGCCTCATACACCTTGCACTGACGATGGTCGTGTGCATGGTTGTTTCCCTTGCCATAACAGACCCAGCACCCGTCTTGCTGAGACCTGTACTCTCGGAACGAGAGCGGTGGGTCCTCCTTGGCTCTTTGCCCCTTGGTCCCACCCGGCTCCATCTGGACCGATCCTGCCCATTGTTCCTCACGTTGTGCGCCACAAACGCGAAGAAATGGGCCTCCTCGTGATCCTCCTGGGACCAGTGGTCTTGGCCACTTCCACTACCATCCTCCGCGGAGTTGGCCGTGTCCTCCTGGATCTCCCGATGATGGCGGTCTTCTCGTTGGCCTCGTTGTCCATGCCCATGTCGATCCTGCACGTGGGCCTCGTTCTTCGCATTGAGCTTCAACTCCACCGTGATGTACTTCACGATCTCGTCCAGGCTCATGCGGGCGAAGATGACCTGCATCCTCAGCGGCTCCCCGCGCCTCCACTCCGCGTTGTTGAGGCGCAGCAACCTTTGCCCCATGGAGTCTCCAAACACCTCCACATACACGGCGTTCTTCAATCCCAACATCCGGTTGGGCTCGCCCAGGTTCCTCCTGAAGAACTCCATGATACCCGCATGGGTATCCTCCGCCGCCAGGATCCTTACCGCCACCCACTTCTTGGCGCGCTTCTTCTCCTCGTCCTCCACTCGTCTCTTCCAGTGGCCGGGGAGGACGTCCTTCAGGAGGTGGCGGATCTCGCTGGCTTCGTTCCAGTCCTCCACCAGCTTGAGGCATCTGCGGTACTTGCGCAGATACCGGTTCCACTCCCGGACCCGCAACTCACCGCGGTCCAGCGGCAGCGGGATGGACCACAAGTCCTCCAGCTTCTGATTCGGAGCGTCCACCCGCTCCTCATCCTCCAACCACTGGAGGCAGGCCTGCTCTGTACGGATTAATCCTTCCCGGATCTGATCCCGCAGCTCCTCCTTCAGGTCCTGCGCCAGCCGGTGTGGGAATGTCCGGCATACCCACCTGTCCCGCGGCGCTCCCCGCATCTCGCCGACGACCTCCTCGGCGAAATCCTCCCAATCCAGGATGAAGTCATCCAGGTTGGAGGGGTTGCCATCGTAGTAGGGGATTTTGATTCCCCTGAGGTCGTCAATCCTAATGGCCTCTCCGACGTCCCCAGCCACCATTCGACCGAGACGGATACCACCTGTGGCCGGGGGGTGTGAGTACACTCCCCGTACATCCCTCTCCTCCATGGAGTGCGGTCCAGTTGGGCCTGAACCCATGGGGTTTGGAATGCGGGAAGGACTTGCTACGTCGGCCGTCCATATCCCCGTATTGGGGTCCTTCGCCCACAGGTTACCGCCTGGATGACCTCGACCATGTCCGTCTGCGCTTCCGATGGTTCGCCCCTGCATGGTCTGGCTCTGGATCTCCTCTTCCGCATAAACTACCATATTCGTCGTGATCGGTACATTCTGGGCGGCATGGGACATCTGTACCGTCAAGCTCCTCGGGTCCGTGGTTACGTGCCCTTCCCGCATGGACCCAGCCGGTGCCGTGTGTTCCCCGAGCATTGTGGATTCGCTGAACATGGGAACAAACGGCAGCGCACCCGGGTCAACACGCGGAGGCGCGTAGGGTGCCTCTGCAGGGCCGCCCATGGGTTTATCCATGGCGCTCCTGAGGGTCTTAACCCGCTCCACCAGCTCTGCCGCGGCCGGCTTTGCCGGGAGCTCCGGACCCGAGGCGAGGGGCTGTAGCTCCTCTAGCCTTTTCAGGCTTCCCGACATGTCCTCCACCAGGTGGAGGAGGCTGTCCACCACTCGCTGCTGCTTCTCCAGGGCCAGCTCCAGATTCTCCCGGTACCGGGTCCGTTCCGCTCGCAGCTCCTCCATGTCTTTCGCCGCGGCCGACTGGTCATCCAGGATCCCCGCGACGTCCTCCTGTAGACCGTCCTTCGCGTTGTCCAGGCGGTCTAGGCGATGCACGATGGCGTCCATCCCCATCTTTGGGTACTTGCCCATGAGGAAGGACACGTGCTTGCAGTGGCACTCAGCCTGCTTTCCGCCTGATCCGGCGCATCCCGCGGTTCCCGGCGCCTCAGACTCATCGCCCATGGGTGTATCGCCTATGGCGTCCGTCTCTGGTCCCGTGTGCCGGGGCACAGGTGCCGTCCGGGCCCTGGCCGGCCTCTCCAAGCCCTTGGCGTCGTGCTTCAGGGCGGGCTCGGGGGCCGTATGCGCCCTGGCGATCGGCGCGGGCGTCTCCTCCGACTCCGAAGGTGGCTCATAGGCTGTCCGATAGCCCTCGGAGTGCCCCTCAGACTCCCACAGCTTGACCGGGCTAGGGTCCGTATCCATAGCCCCGGCGTCCCTTGCCGCGGACTTGGGTGACCCGCGTTTCTGGTAGCGCCGGGCCGGTCTTCCACTGCTGCCTGAATGGCAGGCCTCATCAGAGTCCTCCGCGGCGGAGTGGAGGTTGCATGCCTTTTGGCAGCGACCCTCACACATGGAGACCAGGTCCTCCATGTCACGTCCTCCTCTTCCCGAATGTCGCACTTCTCTTCGGGCTTCTACTTCCGGAGTTCGCCATGCTCTTGAACGTCTCGGTTCTTCTATGGCTCCAATCTCCGGCGTGATCTCCACCGAGTCCACAATACGCACCCGGGGCGTACTTGGGCAGGGCTCATAGGGGCCCAAGTCCCCGGGTCGGCGGTAGGTAGGGGCAGCAGGTACGCCTCTGCTACCATAAAGAAGGTCCCTACCAGGACCGGCCCCTGCTGTGCCCCTTCCGCCTGTAACCCCTGCCGATTTGCTCCTGATCAACGATTGCATTTATCAAAATCCAGGGTTCCAAATTCAAAAATATAGAAAAAAAAATACAATCCTCCTTCAACCCTGAACAGCAACCAGATCCCACAAATCCAGCAATAATCGGATCCACACTGCGGGCTTCCGTTCAGCACACCGGTCGTCCCACGGTGGCGGGCATGTACAAGAATTGCACCAAAGAGAAAAGCCCTGAAATTGGCATATGAACACAAATAGAGCAAAGTTGGCAAAAGAGGTAAACCTACACATTCACAGCCATAAACCCCTCATTCCCTGGACTCAAGACCTTCCCTTGACTCACCAACATATTGCCCTGAACCAGGTCAAATGAGATGGCTGAATGCCATGTGTCACAAGTCAATACACAAACCCAAAAAATGTGTTCACTCCAGAGCCTCTAAATCCTAGCCCAATAGGGAGAGTGGCGTGTCATGGCCTAGAGTGGCACTCAGGACCATGCCCTATCCTGACATAAACTTGGTTGGACTTGGAGTCGAATGGGCTTGGAGATATGCCCCATGAGTTTGAACTCATAACATGCCAAAAAACTGCCAATTCACACCGTATTGGCCATATATCAAATATATACTCAAAATTGAAGTTACCACTTATCCGAAGGCTCAAAGCATGCATCGAATCGAAGTCTAGTATTCATGGAGGATAGAGACGAAAGGTCAATGCCCATGTACATCCCCACTTTACCCTCGAAACCCCTTTCGGATATGGGCGCCACGCACTGCCCAAGTCAGCCCATGATCTTGAGACCAATTCTTGTATTCCTTCGTGCGCCAAGCCAAATGGAGTACACGATACGGCATATGGTGGTGTTCAACTCCAAAGCATATGCCAACATATGAACAACATACCATGGTTCGACTCCTGATAGGCTTCTTGCTGTTAGCTGACGAGGTGAGTACACAAAACGCAAAAATGAGCAAAAATTGAGGTCAAAAACATGAAAATATGACCAAATACAAAGTTGTCATGATAGTATATCTCTATGCTCAGCCATGATATCCGCTCATGGTTCAATACACAAATGATTGGAACCATTTGCGAACAATTCCCCCACTTGGATCCCCAATCAGGCGCACGGAGATACCTTCGCCACTCATATCTACATGCCCCATGAAAATGGGAGTGCACTCATGGATCTCTTTGCCCAACATACCATGAGCAATACATACGCGGTAGACTTAGTCTAGCGCTTTGAATTCCACAATTGGGACATGGGCAATACCCTTGTCACGTATGGCTCCCCATCTCTTCGGCCACACGAAGATATATAACATGGGCGTGAGCATATCAAGACATATACTACCAATATCCCACATAGCCCTTAAAATAGGCTCCCACCATGATATGCCATGTCCCTCCATGATCATAACTTTGGGTTAAATGGACGTCGGAACCTAAGGGAAGATGCTATGCCACTGCAAGACTCATGCGCTACACTCGAAAGTCATAATATCAAGTCCGGACACATGGTCAACAAGTTATAAACAAGTTTCTACCATGTTGACCATGATCCTATGATACGACGAGTGTGTGTGACGACTTAAGGTGTTGGACCCTACTAAAAAAAAGTTGAGACTGGGGCGCTTGCAACACGACCTTCATTATTCTCTTTCCTCACACTCGCGCGTAGATATGGCCCTTCAAAGTGGTCCCACGATTCACTTTTGCTTCCCTTATATCTCCGAGTCAAATGGGTGGCAAGCATAAGGGAAACCTGATTTGGGCAAAGGGAAAGGAGTATGACCACTCGAAGAAGACCAAATCAAGTGCGGCGATGTCGAAGTGGAAAATCCGATTTGGACATCGCGAAAAATTCAGATTAAAATTTCGAGTGCTTATTTAGAAAATTGCAGAAGCAACGAACCCTTTACAGATGAAATCTGACCCTTCATCGGAGTTTCCGCCAAAATATCTGGAAATAACAGTTAACCAATCGGTTACCGCAAAATCGCGAGCCAACTGACAGTCGCCGATACATTCACCATCAGAACGAAAGGCGGAAAAATTACGGAAACATTATGATAATAAAATCCTGTTGATTCCTGATATTCTGATATAGAAATCTCCGCTGCCGGCGCCTCGGTACTGAATATGGCCGCTCATAGCCGGAATGGCCAAACCTATCACACTATCACATCAGGTTAGGTCAGGTGGATGGGAGAGTATGATATCAGCCAATGGCGGCTTGCCGGCACATAGATACACACCCCAAGTGACCCCAAGATGGCCACGGGGGTCCGAACCGGCTTCAGTTCCGCGAGCTCGTTCCGGTTGCCCTTCTGGTAGTCCCCGCGTGCCCTTCGCGTGTGTGTGCGCTCGCGCTCCCGCGGTGTCCGATTCCCCCCACCCTGGGTGGTGTGGCTTGGGCACCCCGCGCGGTCCCGGCACTGGGCGCTGGTAGGGCCGTTCCACGTGGTCCGTGCCCCTCCGCGTGTCCTGCCCCGGTTCTTGCTCCATCTGGCGTGCTTGGGGGGGGGGCGGTCCGGTCCTGGTTCCTCCCTACCTGGCTTCGCCTGCATGCCCTGTGGGGGCTGCGTGCCGCGGGGGTGGCTGGGGGGCCGTCCCCGGGGGGGGGTGGCCTGCCACTGTTGTGAGGGGCGTCTGGTGTCAGGCACTGTCCCTCCCCCGACCGCCCGTCCTCTGGGGCGGGCAGCCCAGGTACCGCAACCCGCGTGTCCCGGGTGCGGTCGGTGCGGGCGTGGGGACCCAGCACCGGTTCCACAGCGTGCGCTCTTGCGGGCCGGCGTTGCTCGCTGTGGGGGTGGCTGAGGGGCGTCCCCGGGGGGGATGCCTTCCACCGTTGTCAGGGCCGTCTGAGGTTGGGCGCTCCCCCTCCCCCGACTGCCCACCCACTGGGCGGGCTGTTGGGGTCCGTCACCCACATGCTGTGGGCGTGGGCGTGTTGGTGTGGGGGCCCATCACTGTCTCTTTGGCCTGCATGCCCTGTGGGGGCTGCGTGCCGTGGGGGTGGAGGGGGGCCATCCCCGGGGGCGTCAGTGTCAGGCACTGTGCCTCCCCCTGCCGCCCGTCCTCTCCGGTAGGCAGCCGGGGTCCCGCGACCTGTGGGTCCCGGGTGCGGTCAGTGCGGGCGTGGGGACCCAGCACCAGCCCCAAAGCGTGCGCCCTTGCGGGCCGGCGTTGCTCGCTGTGGGGGTGGCGGAAGGGTGTCCCCAGAGGGGGTGCCTTCCACCGTTGCGAGGGGCGTCTGAAGTCAGGCGCTCCCCCTCCCCCGACCGCCCGCCTACTAGGCGGGCTGCTGGGGTCCGCTACCCACGTGCTGTGGGCGCGGGCGTGTGGGTGTGGGGGCCCAACACTGTCCCCTTGGCCTGCAACCCTTTGGGGGCTGCGTGCCGCGGGGGTGGTGGGAGGCCGTCCCCAGGGGAGGTCGGCCTGCGACCGTTGTGAGGGGCGTCTGGTGTCAGGCGCTGTCCCTCCCCCGACCGCCCTTCCTCTGGGGCGGGCAGCCAGCGTACCGCGACCCGTGTGTTCCGGGTGCGGTCAGTGCGGGCGTGGGGACCCAGCACCAGCCCCACAGCGTGCGCCCTTGCGGGCCGGCGTTTCCCGCTGTGGAGGTGGCGGAAGGGCGTGCCCGGGGGGGGTGCCTTCCACCGTTGTGAGGGGCGTCTGAGGTCAGGCGCTCCCCCTCCCCCAACTGCCCGCCCACTGGGCGGGCTGTTGGGGTCTGCCACCCACGTGCTGCCGGCGCGGGTGTGTGGGTGTGGGGGCCCAACACTGTCCTCTTGGCCTGCATGCCCTGTGGGGGCTGCGTGCCGTTGGGGTGGTCGCGGGCCGTCCCCGGGGGGGCTGGCCTGCCACCGTTGTGGGGGGCGTCTGGTTTTTGGCGCTGTCCCTCCCGCGGCCGTCCGTCCTCTGGGTCGGGTAGCCGGGGTTCCGCGACCCGTGTGTCCCGGGTGCGGTCGGTGCGGGCGTGGGGACCCAGCACCGGCCCCACAGAGTGTGCCCTTGCAGGCCGGCGTTGCTCGCTGTGGGGGTGGCGGAAGGGTGTTCCCGGGGGGGCTGCCTTCAACCGTTGTGAGGGGCGTCTGTGGTCAGGCGCTCCCCCTCCCTGAACTGCCAGCCCACTGGGCAGGCTGTTTGGGTCCCCAACCCACATGCTGTGGGCGCGGGCGTGTGGGTGTGGGGGCCCAACACTGTCCTCTTGGCCTGCATGCCCTGTGGGGGCTGCGTGCCGTTGGGGTGGTCGCGGGCCGTCCCCGGGGGGGCTGGCCTGCCACCGTTGTGGGGGGCGTCTGGTTTTTGGCGCTGTCCCTCCCGCGGCCGTCCGTCCTCTGGGTCGGGTAGCCGGGGTTCCGCGACCCGTGTGTCCCGGGTGCGGTCGGTGCAGGCGTGGGGACCCAGCACCGGCCCCACAGCGTGCGCCGTTGCGGGCTGGCGTTGCTCGCTGTGGGGGTGGCAGAAGGGCATCCCCGGGGGCGGGTGCCTTCCACCGTTGTGAGGGGCGTCTGAGGTCAGGCGCTGTCCCTCCCCCGAATGCCCGCCCACTGGGCGGGCTGTTGGGGTCCGCCACCCACGTGCTGTGGGCGCGGGTGTGTGGGTGTGGGGGCACAACACTGTCCCCTTGGCCTGCATGCCCTGTGGGGGCTGCGTGCCGTGGGGATGCTGGGGGGCCGTCCCCGGGGGGGCTGGCCTGCCACCGTTGTGAGAGGCGTCTTGTGTCAGGCGCTGTCCCTCTCCCAGCCGCCCGTCCTCTGGAGCGGGCAGCCAGGGTTCCGCGACCCGTGTGTTCCGGGTGCGGTCGTTGCGGGCGTGGGGACCGAGCACCGGCCCCACAGCGTGCGCCCTTGCGGGCAGGCGTTGCTCGCTGTGGGGGTGGCGGAAGGGCGTCTCCGGGGGGGGTGCCTTCCACCATTGTGAGGGGCTACTGAGGTCAGGCGCTGTCCCTCTACCGGCCGCCCGTCCTCTTCAGCGGGCAGCCAAGGTCCCGCGACCCGTGTGTTCCGGGTGCGGTCGGTGCGGGTTTGGGGACCCAGCACCGGCCCCACAGCGTGCGCCCTTGCGGGCCGGAGTTGCTCGCTGTGGGGATGGCGGAAGGGCGTCCCCGGGGGGGCTGACTTCCACCATTGTGAGGGGCGTCTGAGGTCAGGCGCTGTGCCTCCCCCGACTGCCCGCCCACTGGGCGGGCTGTCGGGGTCCGCCACCCACGTGCTGTGGGCGCGGGTGTGTGGCTGTGGGGGCCCAACACTGTCCCCTTGGCTTGCATGCCCTGTGGGGGCTGCGTGCCGCGGGGCTGGTGGGGGGCCGTCCCCGGGGGGGGTGGACTGCCACCGTTGTGAGGGGTGTCTGGTGTCAGGTGCTGTCCCTCCCCTGGCCGCCCGTCCTCTGGAGCGGGCAGCCAGGGTTCCGGGACCCGCGTGTTCCGGGTGCGGTTGTTGTGGGCGTGGGGACCCGGCACCAGCCCCGCAGTGTGCGCCTTTGCGGGCCGGCGTTGCTCGCTGTGGGGGTGGCGGAAGGGCGGCCCCCAGGGGGGGTGCCTTCCACCATTGTGAGGGGCGTCTGAGGTCAGGCGCTCCCCCTCCCCCGACTGCCCGCCCACTGGGCGGGCTGTTGGGGTCCGCCATCCACGTGCTGCGGGCGCGGGTGTGTGGGTGTGGGGGCACAACACTGTCCCCTTGGCCTGCATGCCCCGTGGGGGCTGCGTGCCGCGGGGGTGGTGGGAGGCCGTCCCCGAGGGGGGTGGCCTGCCACCCTTCTGAGGGGCGTCTTGTGTCAGGCGCTGTCCCTCCCCCGGCTGCCCGGATCGGGCAGCCAGGGTTCTGCGACCCGTGTGTCGCGGGTGCGGTCGGTGCGGGCGTGGGGACCCAGCACCGGCCCCACAGCGTGCGCCCTTACGGGCCGGCGTTGCTCGCTGTGGGGGTGGCGGAAGGGCGTCCCCGAGGGGGGTGCGTTGCACCATTGTGAGGGGCGTCTGAGGTCAGGCGCTGTCCCTACCCCGACTGCCCGCCCACTGGGCGGGGTGTTGGGGTCCCCCACCCACGTGCTGTGGGCGCGGGTGTGTGGGTGTGGGGGCCCAAGACTGTCACTTGGCCTGCATGCCCTGTGGGGGCTGCGTGTCGCTGGGGTGGTGGGGGGCCGTCCCCGGGGGGGGTGGCCTGCCACCGTTGTGAGGGGCGCCTGGTGTCAGGCTCTGTCCCTCCCCCGGCCGCCCGTCCTCTGGAGCGGGCAGCCGTGGTTCCGCAACCCGTGGGTCCCGGGTGCGGTCAGTGCGGGCGTGGGGACCCAGCACCGGCCCCACAGCGTGCGCCCTTGCGGGCCGGCGTTGCTCGCTGTGGGGTTGGCGGAAGGGCATCTCCGGAGGGGGTGCCTTCCACCATTGTGAGGGGCGTCTGAGGTCAGGCGCTGTCCCTCCCCCGACTGCCCGCCCACTGGGCGGGCTGTTGGGGTCCGCCACCCACGTGCTGTGGGCGCGGGTGTGTGGGTGTGGGGGCCCAACACTGTCCCCTTGGCCTGCATGCCCTGTGGGGGCTGCGTGCCGCGGAGGTGGTGGGGGGCCGTCCCCAGGGGGGGGTGGCCTGCCGCCGTTGCGAGGAACGTCTGGTGTCAGGCGCTGTCCCTGCCCCGGCCGCCCGTCCTCTGGAGCGGGCAGCCGGGGCGCCGCGACCCGTGTGTCCCGGGTGTCCCGGGACACATCGCGCGATCGCAGCAGAAGAAAAAAAGAAAACCAAGAAAAAGACGCACCGGCAGAAAAGATAAGGCAAAAAATCGTCTTTTCCGACCTCAGAAACCCCCCCAAAAACTTTACGCCCCTGTTTGGCGAGGTCGCAAAATTTAGGACACCCACAAAAAAAAACAATAGAGTCGCAACGGCGAAGAAGCTGAGCGTTGCTTGCCCCAAACCACCTGGCAAAGTGCGTGCCCTAGGCGCTAGGGACTTGTGCGCGCCTCAAAACAAAACACACATAAACAACAACAACGCTACCGACCGCCGAAAAACAAGTATGTTATATGCCGCACAACGCTAAAAAACGACGTAACAAGCACAACTCGGAAAGGTGTAGACAAGGAGAGAACAAGTATGTAACAAACCGCGCCACGATGGAGATGTACCGCAAGTATGAGACCAAGCATTGCAAGCCCACTTGCATAGGGAGTACGACGGCGCCGTAACACGCGAAACACGAAAAGATGTGGTTAGAAAGGAACCCGCACAAGTATCTTGCATGTCATGCCGCGCACGCGGGAAGGACAACGAACAAAGGTGACCAAAGAGGTGCCTAGTGCCAGAATAACACACACAAGCAACAACAACGCCGCCGGCCGGCGAAAAACAAGTATGTTATATGCCACGCCATGCATATCGCCATAGCGCATATCGCCACACATAACGCCGTACCAAACACAAAACACAAGGATGGCAAGGAGGGAAGTGTACGGTATAAACCGCGCCATGGTCGGGGCATACCGCAAGTGTGCACACATGCGTGCGAACGCCCTCCCCCAACACGCCGAACTCGCATAGGGGGTAAGAAGGGGTCGGAACACGCCAAACAAGAAAAGGGGTGGGCAAAGAGGGAGCCACTCAAGTATGTTAAATGTCACGCCGCGCACACGGAAAGGACAACGAACAAAGGTGGCCAAAGAGGTGTGTGGAGCCGTGTCGAGTGCAAGTAGGATATAAACCTACGCCAAACAACGCACGCTAAAATATGCCGTAGCAAGCACAACACGGTGAAAAAGAGGAGAGGGGGGAACACGTACGAGACATAAGTAGGTAACATACCACACCACCGCAAGATTAAGAGACCAACCGAGGATGGCAATGGCAAGACGCCATGACACGACGAAACCCCCGCCGCCGCACGCCCGTTTGCATAGGGAGCACAACGCCGCCGCGACACACGGAACACGCAAAAAGGTGGGTGAGATAAGTATGTTACACCGATGCAAGGAGCATAACGGCGACAAGACACGCATCACACGAGAAGATAAGGAGGGAAAGGAGCAAGGAGCAAGGAGCAAGTATGTTACCGTGTCGTGCCACGCCGCGCACACGAGGGGAGCGACGAGCGCCCTGCCCGCGCCATACACACTTAGGCAAAGCGTCGTGTCTCGCTTCTGCTTCACATCTTCCCACACCTTGCTCACCCTAAGATCAAGAGGATTAGGACTCTAAGATTACGGGGAAAAAAACAAGATTGATCAAAGTTTGCCTCCCTCGCAAGTATGTTGCATGTCACGCCGCGTACGCGGGACGGACAACGAACAAAGGTGGCGGCCAAAGAGGTGTGTGGAGCCGTGTCGAGAGCAAGTAGGATATAAACCTACGCGGAACGACGCACGTCAAAAGACGCCGTAACAAGCACAACACGGTAAGAAATAGGAGAGAGGAGCACACGAACGAGTCATAAATAGGTAACATACCACACCACCGCAAGAGTAAGAAACCAACCGAGGTTCACAATGACAAGGTGCCATGGCGCGACAAAACCCCCGCCGCCGCACGCCCGTTTGCATCCTTTCTCTTCGCTGGTCCAAAGAAGAAGGCCCAACGAGAGAGAACGACGAGCCGGCAAGGAAAAAGACCGAGACACGCACCAGAGCGGAGGCAGGAAAAGAGTGCATCCCAGGGAGAAGGGTAGAGGAAAGGGTAAAGAGCAACGAAGCCACGAAAGAAACAGGGGGTAGCCAGCAGCCGAGCAAGGGGCGCGCGCAGGGAAGGGGGCACGGCAGGCACACGGAGAGCACAACACCGCACCGAGACACCAGAGAGGGGAGCACCAGAGGGACAAGAGAAGAGCGGCACCGCGCACCGGGACACGCACCGCACAGACACTACACACACCGCACACAACCACAGCCGCGCCCACAGCACGTGGACAACGACCCCTGGCAGCCCGCCAAGAGGGCGAGCAGCCGGGGGAGGGGGAGCGTCTGACCCCAGACGCCCCTTAGAACGGCGGACGGCAACCCCCCCGGGGACGCCCTACCACCACCATCACGGCGCGCAACGCGGGCATGCAAGTGCGCGCGCCGTGGGGCTGGTGCAGGGTTTCCACGCCCGCACCGACCGCACCCGGGACACACAAGTCGCAGAACCCTGGCTGCCCGCTCCCGAAGACGGGCGGCCGGGGGAGGGACAGCGCCTGACACCAGACGCCCCTCACAACGGTGGCAGGCCGCCCCCCCCCCCGGGGACGGCCCCCCACCACCCGCGCGGCATGCAGCCCCCACAGGGCATGCAGGCCAAAGGGACAATGTTGGGCCCTCACACCCACACACCCGTGCCCACAGCACGTGGGTGGCGGACCGGAACAGCCCGCCCAGTGGGCGGGCAGTCGGGGGAGGGACAGCGCCTGACCTCAGACGCCCCTCACAATGGTGGAAGGCGGGCCCCCCGGAGATGGCCTTCCACCACCCCCACAGCGAGCAACGCTGGCCCACAAGGGCGCACGCTGTAGGGCTGGTGCTGGGTCCCCACGCCCGCACCGACCGCACCCAGAACACACGGGTCGCGGAACCCTGGCTGCCCGCTCCAGAGGACGGGCGGCCCGGGGAGGGACAGCGCCTGACACCAGACGCCCCTCACAACGGTGGCAGGCCACCGCCCCTGGGGACGGCCCCCTGCCATCCCCGTGGCACGCAGCCCCCGCAGGGCATGCAGGCAAGAGGGACAGTGTTGGGCCCCCACACCCACACACCCGCCCCCACAGCACACCGGTGGCGGACCCCAACAGCCCGCCCAATGGGCGGGCAGTCGGGGGAGGGACAGCGCCTGACCTCAGACGCCCCTCACAACGGTGGAAGGCACCCCCCCCGGGGATGCCCTTCCGCCACCCCCACAGCGAGCAACGCCGGCCCGCAAGGGCGCACGCGGTGGGCCCGGTGCTGGGTCCCCACGCCCGCACCGACCGCACCCGGGACACACGGGTCACGGAACGCGGAACCCTGGCTGCCCGCTCCAGAGGACGGGCGGCCGGGGGAGGGACAGCGCCTGACACCAGACGCCCCTCACAACGGTGGCAGGAGACCCCCCCCGGGGACGGCCCCCCACCAGCCCCGCGGCACGCAGCCCCCACAGGGCATGCGGGCCGAGGGGACAGTGCTGGGCCCCCACACCCACACACCCGCGCCCACAGCACGTGGGTGGCGGACCCCAACAGCCCCCCCAGTGGGCGGGCAGTCGGGGGAGGGACAGCGCCTGGCCTCAGACGCTTCTCACACTGGTGGAAGGCACCCTCCCCGGAGACGCCCTTCGGCCACCCCCACAGCGAGCAACGCCGGCCCGCAAGCGTGCACGGTGTCAGGCTGGTGCTGGGTCCCCACGCCCGCACTGACCGCAGGCGAGACACATGGGTCGCGGAACCCTGGCCGCTCGCTCCAGAGGACGGGCGGCCGGGGGAGGGACAGCGCCTGACACCAGGCGCCCCTCAGAACGGTGGCAGGCAACCCTCCCCGGGTACGGCCCCCCACCACCTCCGCGGCACGCAGCCCTCACAGGGCATGCAGGCAAGAGGGACAGTGTTGGGCCCCCACACCCACACACCCGCACCCACAGCACGTGGGTGGCGGACCACAACAGCCCACCCAGTGGGCGGGCAGTCGGGGGAGGGACAGCGCCTGACCTCAGACGCCCCTCACACAATGGTGGAAGGCGGCCCCCCCGGGGACGCCCTTCCGCCACCCCGGCAGCGAGCAATGCCGGCCCGCAAAGGCGCACGCTCTGGGGCCGGTGCTAGGTCCCCACGACCACACCGACTGCACCCGAGACACACGGGTAGCGGAAACCTGGCTGTCGCTCCAGAGGACGGGTGGCCAGGGGAGGGACAGCGCCTGACACCAGGCGCCCCTCACAACGGTGGCAGGCCACCCCCCCCCGGAGCGCCCCCCCCACCACCCATGCGGCACGCAGCCCCCACAGGGAATGCAGACCAAGGGGACAGTGTTGGGCCCCCACACCCACACACCCGCGC
Source organism: Eutreptiella sp. 'Long Island Sound 2002' (assembly GCA_964036045.1). Lineage (NCBI taxonomy): Eukaryota > Euglenozoa > Euglenophyceae > Eutreptiales > Eutreptiaceae > Eutreptiella > Eutreptiella sp. 'Long Island Sound 2002'. Next base: position 152,365,276 of record OZ038381.1, on the reverse strand, counting down.
CCACAGCACGTGAGTGGCGGACCCCAACAGCCCACCCAGTGGGCGGGCTGTCGGGAGAGGGACAGCGCCTGACCTCAGACGCCCCTCACACGGTGGTGGGAAGCACCCCCCCCCGGGGATGCCCTTCGGCCACCCCTACAGCGAACAACGCCAGCCCGCAAGGGAGCACGTTGTGGGGCCGGTGCTGGGTCCCCACGCCCGCACCGCCCGCACCCGGGACAGACGGGTCGCGGAACCCCGGCTGCCCGCTCCAGAGGACGGGCAGCCGGGGGAGGGACAACGCTTGACACCAGACGCCCCTCGCAACGGTGGCAGGCCACCCCCCCGGGAACGGCCCTCGACCACCCCCGCGGCACGCAGCCCCCACAGGGCATGCAGGTCAGAGGGACAGTGTTGCGCCCCCACACCCATACACCCGCGCCCGCAGCACGTGGGTGGTGGGCCCCGACAGCCCGCCCAGTGGGCGGGCAGTCGGGGGAGGGACGGCGCCTGACCTCAGCCGCCCCTCACAATGGTGGAAGGCATCCACCCCCGGGGACGCCCTTCAGCCGCCCCCACAGCGAGCAACGCCGGCCTGCAAGGGCGCACGCTGTGGGGCCGGTGCTGGGCCCTCAGGCCTGCACCGACCGCACCCGAGACACACGGGTCGCGGAACCCTGGCCGCCCGCTCCAGAGGACGGACGGCCGGGGGAGGGACAGCGCCTGACACCAGACGCCCCTCACAGCGGTGGCAGGCCAACCCCCCGGGGACGGCCCCCCGCCACCCCCGCGGCAGGCAGCCCCCACAGGGCATGCAGGCCAAGGGGACAATGTTGGGCCCCCACACCCACACACCCGCGCCCACAGCACGTGGGTGGCGGACCCCAACAGCCCGCCCAGTGGGCGGGCGGTCGGGGGAGGGACAGCGCCTGACCTCAGACGCCCCTCACAATGGTGGAAGGCAACCCTCCCTGGGGACGGCCCCCCCCCAACCCCGTGGCACGCACCCCCCGCTGTGGGGCCAGTGCTGGGTCCCCACGCCCGCACCGACCGCACCCGGACCACACGGGTCGCGGAACCCTGGCTGCCCGCTCCAGAGGACGGGCGGCCCGGGGAGGGACAGCGCCTGACACCAGACGCCCCTCACAACGGTTGCAGGCCACCCCCCCTGGGGACGGCCCCCCACCAACCCCGTGGCACGCACCCCCCGCAGGGCATGCAGGCAGGGGGGACAGTGTTGGGCCCCCAAACCCACACACCCGCGCCCACAGCACGTGGGTAGGGGACCCCAACGGCCCGCCCAGTGGGCGGGCAGTCGGGGGAGGGACACATCCTGACCTCAGACGCCCCTCACACAATGGTGGAAGGCACCCCCTCCGGAGATGCCCTTCCGCCACCCCCACAGCGAGCAACGCCGGCCCCCAGGGGCGCACGCTGTGGGGCCGGTGCTGGGTCCCCACGCCCGCACCGACCGCGCCCGGGACACACGGGTCGCGGAACCCCGGTTACCCGCTCCAGAGGACGGGTGGCCGGGGGAGGGACAGCGCCTGACACCAGACGCCCCTGGCAATGGTGGGAGGCGGCCCCCCCGAGGACGCCCTTCCGCCACCCCCACAACGAGCAATGCACCAACGCACCAACGCACCAGCCACGGGTCATCCGCACCCCACCCCCTGCTCTTAGGCACAGCGATACAACAATGGCGGAACCCGCGGCCCCACGCAAAATACGCCCCCGATCTCCGACGCTGGACGCAGCACAGGAGGTCATCAGGGCGCTGGGACTCAGAGACGGCGCAGGAGACCCCCCACAGGGGGACGCGGGCACGGACTTCGACCTGGAGACAATACCAGAGCCCTCCACGGGAAGCGAGCCCGCGGAACTTGCGCCGCCGGCGGGCAGCGTGCCCACCCTCTGCCCCGCGTGGAAACGGGGCCACGCACCGGCGAAGGCTGGTGCCCCAAACAGCATCCTCAGCCCATCCCCGATGACGGAGCGCTGCCCAAGGTGGGACCCGCGGCCGCATGCGCCGCCCTAAGCTACGGGGAGGCGCAGGGCTGGATCCTGGATGAGACCGCACGCGGCAGCGTGAACATCCAGGAGGCCGTCGACCGACTCACCCACGCGGGACAGGCGGACGTGGCCTTGCACACCCGGTACCGCCACGGCGGACCCGCAGAGGGGATCATTGTGGAGGCCTCGGGAATGGTGCTGGTCCTGGCGGCGGACATGGTCCGAGGGGTGCTCCACGCATCCTGTGTGCGGCGGGCGCGCCCACAGTGGACCAGCCCCCCACGGGCGTGGCCCTTCTCCACGTGGGCGATGCTCGCTGTCATGTGGGACCTGGCACCGGAGGACGCCCCCACAGGGACCGCGGAGGAAATCGCCCGGGACCTCCACACCTGGCCGGCCGACCAGGATTACCCCTGCCGCAGGCCCCGGGGCGGCCTCCCAGTGGCACCCGCGGCAGAGAGGCTCAGCCTCGCGGCAACCCTCCAACGGCACCCCGACAAGAGGGCACGCCACTTCCTGCAGACGGGCACGGTCCCGGCCGCCCCGCCAGACTCCGAGTGGCGATGGGACGCAGGGGGGGCGCAACCGCTGCCGGGCCCCTGGGTCCTCCTGTTGTGGTGTTTGCCCATGGGCACCCTGGCCCACGCCACTCAAGCCGTCAAGGGGGCTTTCCCGCAGCTGCTCCTCCCTGGCGTGGCCCTGCTCTGCAGCCTGCAGGCGGGGGCGGCCTGGGTACGGTGGAAGGAAGGAGGCGGGCGCTCGAGCTCCTATTTTCCTCTGGTCCAAGCCCAGGCGCTGCTCCACGCCGAGGGCATGGGGACCGTGGAATGGGGAGCGATCGTGCCCGGCACGGCGTGCAGGTGGATCACCGCGGCCTTTACGAGGGACGTATGGAGGGCCATACTGAGCCACACCAGGGAGTGGCTAACGAACCCGGGTGCACAGTCCCCGCCGGGGCTGGTGCTCGAACAGCTCACGGCCCCCACACCCAGGGGTCCGCCGCGACCTGCACAGGGCGTCGGCTCTCACGGAGCAGCTCAACAACGAGGTGCTAGACCTGGCGCTGGAGCCTCTGCGGGTGCTTTACCCGCAGACCCACACCCCACCCGCGGGCACGTCCAACCGCCTAGGCCGCCTGGGTTTGCAGCGCCGCGTCAAGGCCGCGCACCCGGGAGGCGTGGTGGAACAGTGGTTAACGCTCTGCAACCCGTCCGCCGCGCAAGGCCACTGGTACCTACACCAACTCCTCCTCCTACCACGGGCGGCCCCGGAACACCGCCGGCAAAACCCGTACCACACGCACCCGGAGCGCCGAGGCGCGCAGGGCTTCTCGAAGCCACTCCCGCCCGCCCTCTCGCCGGGGCAGGGCCCGGAGGTGCTGCCCCCCGCTGGACACTGCCACCACAGTACAACAGAGGGGACGCGACGGCGCGGATGGTGCTGAACCGGACGTCACGAACTGCGGAGCGGTGGCCTGGATGGCGGCCTGCAGGCACCTCGCCCGAGATACCAGGGGGCTCCGGCAGTACAGACCAGCGGACCGCACGGCGCTGGCGTCCGCGGTTGCGGCCGTCACCATGGGTCCCGTGGCGGCGTGGCCGGCGCAACTGCTGCCCCACGTCCCCTGCCGCGACGTGCAGCCCCGCCAGCCGGCCGCATCGCACGCGCCGACGGGACCCCTCACGGCAGAGGAGCTATACATCGTCGCGGCGGCGCTGCTGGCGGACGGCGATGAGAGCTTCATTCACCACCACGGCCCGGCGCAGATTGCGGGAAGCATACAAGGGCCGCAGCGCGATGCACCCCACCAGTGGCACGCCACACTCCGCGGGCGCACCCGCGTCTGGGATGCGGGCGGCGGCACACCCCCTCCCGGGCCTCAGCTGGCTCGGCACGCGGTGCACGCTGCAGCCCCGTCAGATGACAAGGAGGCGGCCTCCAACATCCTGCAAGGGAGGGCACAGAGGTCCCCATGGCACGCCTCGTACGCCCGGCGCCCCCCGCCCCAGGCGGCTGACCACGCAGACGGCGATGAGGAGGCACCCGGGGCGACCCCGGGGACCGGCGGTGCAGCCCAACCAGGCTCCATCCCCGAGGGGCTGGCCCCCCTGGCCCCCCTGGCTCCCCCGGCCCCCCTGGCCCCCCTGTGGGCCCCGCTGGGAACAGGCTCGCACCCCATGGCCCCGGCGCACCCGGATGCCCTGGCTGCGCCGGCGGACCGAGCTGCGATGCCGATGCGGGATAGCTGACTCCAGAAGGACACGGCGGGCGACGCCCTATGGCTCCTCTCGTGGAACCTGCGCAACGGCCTCGTACCGCCAGACCGGTCCCTCCGGGACACGCTCCGGCGGCGCCGGGGGCCGGCGGCCTGTACCGACAAGGAGCACCTCATCACCGGCATGCTACCCCAGGAGGGGGGCTTTGCCATCATGCTCCAGGAAACAGGGATCGCCACCCGGGCGCAGGAGATGCACGTGGCCGCGGCGCTCCGGGACAAGGGGGACACCCCCTTCTTCAGCAGCTGGTTGGCGGAGACGGGAGCCACTTCCACCTCGAGAGGGGGGGGCCTCCTCACCGCGGTCAGCAGCAAGTACGTGGCGGAGCACGAGGTGCTCAGTTTCACGGAAATCGTCCCCGGGAAGGCCGCGGCCCTGGAGATCCGCACGGACGAGGGAGGCCTCACCCTCATCAACGTCCACGGGTTGCAAGCAGGCTGCTCCCCGTGGGCGGGACGGGCGGCGTTCTGGGCCGACATACAAATGTATGCCACGGCACGCAGCCTCCGTGGGAGACACCCGTTGGTCATCGCTGGCGACACCAACATCTACATGGATGCCACCACCAACCCGGCCACGGAGCACTTCCGCGCGGGCTGGGAGGCCTGCGGTTTCCGGAAAGCCACGGCAGGTGGCGAGGAGAACATGACCCCCACGCTCCACCCATCCCGGCACAGGGTGGACACCTTCCTGGTCAACGAGCCCCCCCTGCTGTGGTCCCTGCGGGAAAGCGTCTGGGCTCGCGGCATGGCACACCCCCAGGTGAACGGCTCGGACCACCTCCCGGTCCGCCTGGCCCTGCGGGGCCTCCTCAGCGCAGCGGGGCGCGCGGCGCAGCCCACCCCGTACAGCCACACGGAGGGCTGCCTCCTCCCGTACGACGCCGAGGCCGCGCCTGTCCAACACTGCCTGTGGGCGGCGGTCACCGCCGCGCAGGATGAACCCCCCCTCGCGCCCTGGCTGGGTCCCGCAGAGCAGCAGGCCTACGGGTCCATGCCCGCGGCCGCGGTGGACAAGGTGTTCGAACACCTCCACGCGGCGCATGACGCCCTGGCGCGTGTGGTGGGACGCCGGCAGCCGTCCCCGGCAGGGACGGACCCGGGGGAGGGGGACCTCCCGGAGAGCGGAAAGCGGCTCCAGGCGGCGGTCCTCCGCTATGACACCCTGGCAGCGTGCACGCCGGCGGCGTACCAGGTGGATGCGGCACGGCATGGCATCCGGTTCGAGGCGGCGCTCTGTCTCGCGGAGGAGCTGCGGGGTGCGTCGCCCGGGTTCCTCCCGACCACACAGGGCCAGCTACAGGAGGAGCTGGAGAGGCAAGAAGCCGCCCTCGAGGAGGACATTCGCCAACTCCGCACTCCTGGCGGCAGACCGCAAGCGCGCCATCAAGGACTTCTGGCGCCGCCACGCCCCCGACATCGCCCAGCGATGGAAAGCCGTGCGTGGAGCCATAGAGGTAGAGGCCCCAGGCCCGTCAGGCCTCTAGGACGTGCGGGTCCCCAACACCCAAACACTCCTCACGGAGGCCCACGACGTGATGTTCGCAGTTCGCGCCTTCTAGCAGGAACTGTATGACAAACGCCCGGTGGACCTCCCGGGCTTCCAGGCAGTCCTCCGCCACCATGTCCCCCAGGTCCCTGACGGGGCCTGGACACAGGTCCAGCAGTACTCCATGCAGGACCTGCAGTCCGCCCTGGACAAGGCCGAAGGCAAGGCCCCAGGTCCCAACCACGTGGAGGCCCGTTTCATCAAGGCCTTCCCGGCACCCGTCCAGTGGCTCCTGGTCCACTCCTACCGGGCCATCCTCCGCGGCGCCCCGCCGCCGATGCACTGGAGGGACGCGCACATCTGGCTCAGCCCCAAGGTACCGGGCTCCGCCAGACTGGACGACTACAGGCCCATAGCCCTGGGCCAGCTGGACATGAAGCTGCTCACGGGCCTCCTCACCCAACGCATCACGGAAGTACTCACACGGCACGGAGTGGTCAGCGACTGGCAGCAAGGGGCCCTCCCTGGCTCCAACACAGGCCCCCCACTGTTCATGGCGCAGCCGCAGCTCCAGAGGGGAAGGCCCAACTACGTTTTCTCCTTCGACGCCCGCAAGGCCTTCGACACCGCCCCGCACGGCGCCCTCCACCTCATCCTGCGCCACCTCTCCGTGCCGCCGGAGGTCGTCGACCTCCTGCTCTTCCTCCACACGTGCGCCAGGCTGCGCATCGTCACCGCACACGGGCTAACGCAGCCCGTCCACATGCTGCGCGGCGTCCGGCAGGGAACCCCTGAGAGCCCCCTGCTGTACGCGCTCCTCCTGGAGCCCCTGCTCAGGGCGCAGGGGCACCGCCTGCGCCCGCCGGGAGGAGCCCAGCAAGGCCTCATCCAGGCCTACATCGACGACCTGCTGGTAGTGGCCCACATGCTGCAGCACTTCGTCGAGGGCGTGGAGGCGGTGGCCGCGTACCTGGGGATGATGGGCATGGAGCTCAACCCCCGCAAGTGCGCCATGGCCACCACGGAGGGGGTCCCGGGCCTGCAGCTGCGCCTCTGTCCCCACCTGGAAAACCCATGGCACTGGGTACAAGCGGCGGACTCCGTCCCCTACCTGAGACTCCAGCTGCAGCCGGACGGGGAGTTCCCCCTGCAGCGCAAGCACCGGCTACGCCTGGCAGCGGTGCACCACTGGTGCCTCAACACCCTCGCGCCACCGAAAGTGGTGCAGGACGTCATCCTGGCGATCCTCGGGGGGGGTGAAAGAGTACGTCGCCCCTTTCATCGCCGACGACTCCGACACTGCACGCCACCTGGACCACATCACGGTCCAGGTCGCGAAGGACAGGGCGCGGTACGCCTTCGACGCCTCGCGGGACAGCCTGCAGGATGACCAGAACCTGGGGCTCACACTGGTGCCAACGCGGTGCCAGCAGGCAGCGGTGGCACTCGTGGGTACACTCGTCCACCAGCGCTCAACCACCGTGCGCGCCGAGGTCACCAAGATGTTCTGGGAAATAGCCGGCGCGCACAGAATATGTCCCGAGGTGCACTACCCCGTCCCGGAGTTCGCAACTCTAGCCGGGGGTGACTGGGTCCAGCACATACCCCAGGCCCTTGTTGCCTGGGAGTGGGGCTGTACAACCCCATCGCGTGCCCCAGGGCGGCCCATGTCCAACTACAGTCCCCGCCGGGCAACATCGTCACGCTGCGCACCGCCAAGCTGCGACACCGCGACACGTGCTGTCTGACGGTGCCGCACACAACGCCGTGGCATGGGCACCAAAGGCCACGCCACCCCTTCTCCGACAACGACGACCCGTGGCCGACGGCGGTGCGGGAATGCCTCAACCAATGCGCCGATGAACACCTCCACTATTGCCGCCGCGAGCAGGAGCCAACCAACCACCCCGGGTGGCGCGACGCCTTGGTCCACCTCTTCCACACCACCGGCACGCGGGACCCCCGCCTGAGACTCGTCCGGCCCACGAGGGCTAAGCAGGACGCCCACACAGGCCCACGGGAGACCCCGGACGGCCTGCACCTCCACGTCGGGGGCTACCACCGCCAGGGCGGCCAATACCCCCCCACGCGGGGGGCCGCGTACCACCCGCTGGCAGCCCTCATGTACATCCTCCACGACGTACTCGCGGAAAGTGAGCACCGAGAGCCTAACGCGGATGTGGCATGGCCCGAGCCCCTGCGCCCCTGGCCCCTGCGCGCCGACGCCGCTGTGGTTGGTGACAACAGGCGACCAATGCACCCGAGCGGCGGGGCAAGCACAGCTCCAGGCCGAGTGGGTAATAGTGCAGGTGGGGGCAGGCCAGCCCAAACCCCGTGGACTCCCCCTTGGCACCGCCCTGCTGGTACCTACCATGTGCTGGCAGTGCACGCGGTGGAGGACCAGCCAGAGGCCACGGGACACCTGGTGGTGCACCAGCGCGGAGGCCCGGCGTGGCTCAAGGAACATGTGACGGCACTTCGGTCCTCGGCAAGCACGATCACCGGAACGGAAATCCGGCTGCACGACTACCCCGCGATCAGCCCCGGCGACAGCAGGGCGCTGAGCGTGGACCAACTGACCCCCAGCCCCCCCGACGTCCGGTGGCACTCCGCCGACCTCAACGCGGGGTGGCTCAGCCCCACCGGGTACTACTGGATCCCGGAGGCCTGGGGCCACACCTCTTCCGAAGCGTCCGGGGGCGGACCTTGCAAACACGCCACCAGCGTTGCTCTCGCTGCCAACCTCACCTGCACGTGGGCGGTGGCCGGCTCGGGCACGGTGCCCGACGGGGAGGGGGTGGCCGCCTCCCTCCCCCTACAATACGGTGCCCACCAACCATGGGTCCACACGGTGGACGCCAAAGTCATCCTCCACCTCCTGCGGCACGCAGATCGCGAGCGGACCACAGGATTCCCCGCGGGCGCGGCGAAGGTGGTCATCCAGATGCTCCTACGGTGGCTCCCGGACAACCTGTGCGCGCGAGGGCGACACGCCGGGCACCCGTTCTGGTACGTCGGAGCCACCTCGCACCACAGTGACGCCCTACTGCGCAAGGCGGACTGGGCGGCGTCCCAGGACACCGTCCTGCAGAACACGCCCCCGGACCCTGGCCATGCCCAAATCATTGTCGCCGGCCGTGGCGGCCACCTCGATCTACGGCCCCCCATGATGCAGGCGCTCAAGAGAGGGTGCGCAGCGGGCGCAGACGGACCATGCGCTGACGCACCGAGGACACACACCTTTGGGCGCGGCCCACGCCACAGCCTATGTCCACGCCCGGGACCTCACCACAACGGCCACCAACCGCCGGGCGCTGCGGGCCCGAGACGGCCGCACGCCGGTGCAGCGCAGGCTCCGCGTCCGTAAGGAGTGGCTCTCCGGCGTTGCAGTCCTCCCACAACCGTGCCTCCTATGCGGCGTCCCGGAGGAGACCCCGGTGCACATGCACGTGGGGTGCGCCCACTGACGGCTCCTCTGGCCCCACTACCGCCAGGCAGTACACAGGGCGGCCCGCCACCTCCCGCTCGGGGACAAAGCCCTGTGGGTGGCCTCATGGCGCTCCGCAGGCGCCACATGCACGGAAGTCTTCTGCTTCGGATTGGTGCCCGAGGACGCGGAGGCGCAGCTCCGCGCCATAGCCCGCTACGACCCGCCAGGAGAGACCTCCCTGGACGATTTCCCCCACCACATGCTCCAGCTGGGGGACTTTGCATGGGAGCTTCGCAACCACCGGCTGGAGCAACTCCTCCGCGAGCCCCTAAGCGCGGCAGCCCGGGCGCACCGATGGCTCACCGCGGCGGAGGGCGACCACCCCCCCACCTCCCAGCGCCCTGACAAGGAGTTCGTAGCCTCCCTCCGTGTCCTGAATGGCACTCTGGAGTGCCCGCCACAAGAGGGCCCCCACCCGTACCAGGACCTGCCGGGGGGGTTCTCGTAGCACCTATAAGACACCCTCTTCCCAGCGTGGATCATCGGGCGCGGCTCCATGACCGCGTGGGAGGCAGGTATAGTGGGTGAGGAGTGGGCGCGCGGGTGGAGCCGGTGGTGCGCCGCCACGCGCGCCCCGGAGACCCCTGCGCAACGATACACCGCCATCCAGCTCGGGGGATGGGGGCCGGACACCCGGCCGAGACCCACCGTGATCCGCGGGGCGGGACCTGACCGCCCGTGGGACGCGGCGACGAGGGGATGGCTGCAAGCGGCCCCGGGGCCGCAAACAGGATGGACTGGGGACGTGTCCTCACTCGTCAGGACACCCGTCCCCCCCCGCATCGTCCTTCACGCCGCCAACGTACTCCGGGCTACGGGGATACGCAAATGGGGACACGCCGCGGCCACCGTCTGATGGCACCCCCCAGAGGACGGGGCCGCCCAGCTCGCCGTGGCGCACTTCAAAGCTGGGGGGCCGGTATACGACGACGCCCTGTCCTGGCTGGGCGACACCCAGGGGCCCTTGCTCCTCATGCTCCCCACCGACATTGCAGCCACGCTGCGCCAGGAGCTGGACGGCTGCGAAGAGCTGGGAGTGGGATGGGAGGCAGTTGCAGACGGCACCCTACTGGCCCTCCTCCACCGGGACGCCGCGAACGGGTGCCAATGGGATGCGCTGACGCCCCACCTCACCGGGCGCCACGTGTACATGGCAACCCGCCCCCAGGGGCACCCCCGCCCGGCGTGGGACGACCTCATCGCCGCCTTCCACGACCACAGGATTCTCCCTGACGACACGTGGCGGGAGGTCCAGTAAGTAAGTAAGTAAGGGCGGCCGCGTCCGCAGCCTCATCTGACTCCTCCTTGTTCGTTTTACATGGTGGCCGCCTCTGGCGGGAAGGAGTGCTCTCCACCATCAGTTCCCCTGGCGACCCCTGTCTCACCTCACGGCCGAGAACTTCAACCAGTTTCCCTTGGGGTATGACCGGTGGTAGGCTCCCTTCAGTCGCTGCCCTCACGCTTTCAGCTCCTTCTGGTCACCCTTTGAAGGATCCCCCGGCCCTCCCCCCCTAGCACAGCCTATTGGGCGCCTGCAGGCGGGTTTCCTGTGGATAGCCCTCGCCGACAGCGGAGCATTTCTCTCTGTCAACCACATTCCACCTCTCCCCATCCCTCACGGGTTGGAGTACCCACTCGGCTCCTGGATGCACTTGGTTGTCGTCGATCGACTGGTGTCATAATCCCACGGGGCTGTTGCTTGGCGCTTTCGGCCTCCCTGCCCTTCCCATGTCCCATTCCCCTTTGCCTCATCCCGGCACCGGCCCGTTCCCAGCGTCCCATGGACTCCCTACCCCTTCGGGCCGTTTTGCGGCCCTAGCCACACGGCCTTCCCCGCCCCGTCCCCTTGTCCCTGCATCCCGTGTTTATACCCCACCAGGTCGCCTGCTACCCTGTGGCGCTGGCCCACTGGGGTCTCTTCCATCCGGGGACCGTTTCGTGCGCCTAGCACGGGTCGCTCGCTCCCCGCCCCCGTCCGTTTCCCCTGTGCCGCGGCCCTGGCTTACTCCCCTGGGCTGTCTTGCGGCCCCATCCCATCCCTCATCCCGTGTTTATACCCCAACAGGCCGCCAGCAACCCCGTGGCACGGGCCCACTGGATCCTCATCCATCCGGGGACCGTTTCGTGCGCCTAGCACGGGTCGCTCCCTTCCCGCCCCCTTCCCCCGTGCCGCCGCCCCGGCCTATTCCCCTGGGTTGTCGTGCGGCCCCATCCCACTCCTCTTGCCGTGTTTATACCCCACCAGGCCGCCAGCAACCCTGTGGCGCGGGCCCACTGGATCCTCATCCATCCGGGGACTGTTTTGTGCGCTTAGCACGGGTCGCTCCCCTCCCGCCCCCGCCCCTCTCTCCTGTGCCGTCTCCCTAGCTGTCCTAGTCACCTGGGGCCGGTGCGTGGCCCTAGCCACTCGTCCTTCTCTGTCCCGCCTCCTTGTGGTGCTGCGGGGTGTTGTCCGCGTTTGTTTCCCCTTTTTTTTTCGTCCTTTTTTCCGCTTGGTTCCCTCCTCCCTGCATGCACGCACAACATCTCTGCATCGCCATCTGTCTCGGTTCTGTTCGGTGCTCACGTCCAGTCCCTCCGCCATCCTGTGGCGTTGCCCTTGGCGGTCCCCGGCCATACCGGGCGACCGAGCCATTTAGCCCGTGTTGCTGTACATGTATTCGCTCTCTCTCCTCTCTGCCCTCCCTTCCCCTCTGTCTCCTGCCCGCCCTCTTAGTGTTGTTCTCCTGCTCCGTGTGCTCGCCGCTGGTCGTCTCCGCGCCATGGTTGTATCTCGCGCGCCCTCACGCGCCTCAGGGCCTCCGCCCTGTCTTCCGACCTGTAGGCCGACCTGGGCGGCCTCCCCAGACACCCCTTCGGGGCCACTCCCCCGCCGTAATCTCCCGCCGGCCGCCCCTCAAGCAATCGGGTCGCGCGCGCTGGGCCCCTGTCCCAGACCGAAAAAAAAAGATAGGTAAAATACGACGAAAAACTTTCTTAATAGCTGAAAATAAAGCCAACTAGCATAAAAAACGCTTAGGCCAAAAAGCGCGCTGCGAAACACGTAAAACCGCGACGAAAAACTTTTCGACGTGAAATAGGTGATTAGTGAACGCCGTAAGCACCGTAACGCTCGTAGGACCCCAACGCCGTCCTTGCCGTCGTCTAACTCGCTATAGGCGCAAAGAAAAACGCGTCGCGAGCAGCGCGTAAAACTCGAGAAATTTTCATAACTCGCCATAACCCCTCACGGCGCGCCCTGGCGCCTTTTTCTTCTTCTTCTCCATGCACCTCCCTCCCCACCCTCGTGCCCATCACTCCCCTTGCCCTGCAGCGGAGGCGGTGGTCCTGGGGGAACGCGGTTAACCCTTAGCAATCGACACCAACACGCTCCACGACGCCACGCACAAGAACAAGGCCGAGAACATCAAGAAGGACGGGTAGCACGTAAGGCACAGCAGCGAACATGGTCTTGCTGCACGCGAGTGTGTTGGGTCGTGTATAATTTCATTTTATATGCAACAGCCAAAAAAAGAGGAAAAAATATTTTACGAAATTTTGCAGCGGTTTTTCAAGTAGGTACAACCACGCCCACGCAAGAAACAAACCCAACAAGGCGGCAGGACAGGACACCACGGCACCACGCGGCAGCACAGCACCACGGGACACAGCACAGGGAAGCAGGGCACTGAGGGAGAGAGGGCCACACAGCAACACCGCACAGGGCGGAGACGACAAGAAACGCACAACACGACACCCCAGGGCGCACACGGCACAAGATACAACGGCGAACAACACCACGCAGCGACACACCACAGCAAACAACACATAGCGCGGGGGGACAAGACAAAACACGGCGCCAGAAGGCACAGGACCCCAAGACGAAGGACAGCGCCCCAGGACACAACACAGCGCGCGGCAGCACCAAACGGAGCAAAACGAAACAACACAGCGCACAACAACGCAACGCCAGGCGGCACAACGCGCAGCAACATGGCGCAGCACAGCACCCAGGGACACACCACAGCACGCCACCGAGACACGACACCAGGAGCCACCAGGACCCACAAGGAGAGAACAGAGGACAGCCAGGCCCAACAGCAAACACACAAACACAACAGGCAACAACACAAAACACCAGCCGGCCCCGCGAGGGCAAGAGAGCACCGAATAGAGAGCAACAGCGCAGGCACACCAGCACAGCACCGCACAGGCAGAGCACAGAAACAGGAACGACCCAGAACCAGCCTGGAGCCCAGAACCAACGGGGAACAACAGGAAACCAGCGCCACCAGCAGGGAGAAAAACAAAACAAAAAAAAGAAGACAGGGCACCACAGCACAGCACCACACGGCAGCACAGCGCCACAGGACACAGCACAGGGGAACGGGACACCACAGGGAGGACGCCCAGCGACGGCCAGACCAGACACGGGCACCAGAGCCGACACACACCACCAAACGACAACGCCGGGCAACCAGAGCCACCAGCAGACCCCCAACAAAAGGCAGCGACACCAGGAAACAACAACACCAGCCACCAGACACAGCACAGACGACGCGCACAGCACAACGAACGGGCAGGACAGGGAACACACAGCACGACAGCCCAGAACACACACAGCAGACGCGCAGCAGGAAAGAAAGCAGCAGGACAAGGAAAAAAAAAGGGGGGGGGGTGCGGAGGCCAAGGGCAACCGGAAAGCAAGAAACGCCAAAGACAACAGGGAGGGGGGGGGGAAACAAAAAAAAGAGAAGGGGGGGGGAGGGGGGGGGGCACAAGGCGCCAAGGCCCAGGGCACCCCAGGCCGGAATACACGCAAAGCAGGAGACAACGAGGCGCACAGAGTGCGGAAAAAAAAAAAAGGCGGGGGGGGGACCAGAAGCCAAAGGCCCAAGGCACCCGGGGCCGGAAAACACGCAAAGCGAGACACAACGGGGGCGCAGCGAGGGGGAGAAGGGGAAAAGCAACAAAAAAGAAAAAGAAAACACAAAAAAACCCAACAACAACCACAAACCGAACAAGCAAAGAGCAAAGCAAGAAACGCCAAAAGAAAGGTGAGGCGCACTAAAACGCGCCCGGGAGGCCGGCCCGCCCGACCCGGCCAAGCAGGGCACGCACACGCACGGCAGCCCGGCAGCCCGCCCGAAGGGCGGGCCGTCGGGGTTGGGAGAGCGCCCGACCCCGGACACCCCACACCCAGGCAAGAGTGCGCGCTGTGGGGTTGGTGACGGGTTCCCACGCCCGCGCCCCCCCGCACCCAGAGCCACTGGGTAGTCGGCCCCGGAAGCCCGCCCAGAGGGCGGGCAGTCGGGGGTGGGAGAGCGCCCGACCCCGGACCCCCCACAACCAGGCAGGAGCCCCCCCCCCCCGGGCACCGTCATGCCGCCCCCACAGCGCGCAAAGCCAGCTCGAGAGAGCGCGCGCTGTGGGGTTGGTGACGGGTCCCCACGCCCGCAGCCCCCCGCACCCACATCCAGTGGGTAGTGGGCCCCTGCAGCCCGGCGAGAGGGCGGGCAGTCGGGGGTAGGAGAGCGCCCGACTCCGGACGCCCCTCACCCAGGCAAGTGGCGCCCCCCAGGGCACCCTCATGCCGCCCCCACAGCGCGCAAAGCCAGCTCGCAAGAGCGCGCGCTGTGGGGTTGGTGACGGGTCCCCACGCCCGCGCCTCCCCGCACCCACAGCCAGTGGGTAGTGGGCCCCGGCAGCCCGCCCAGAGGGCGGGCAGTCGGGGGTGGGAGAGCGCCCGACCCCGTACGCGCCACACCCAGGCAGGAGGTGCCCCCCCCCGGACGCCCTCCTGCCGCCCCCACAGCGCGCAAAGCCAGCTCGAAAGAGCTCGCGCTGTGGGGTTGGTGACGGGTCCCCACGCCCGCATCCCCCCGCACCCACAGCCAGTGGGTAGTGGGCCCCGACAGCCCGCCCAGAGGGCGGGCAGTCGGGGGTGGGAGAGCGCCCGACCCCGGACGCCCCACACCCAGGCAGGAGGCGCCCCCCCCCGGGCGCCCTCGTGCCGCCCCCACAGCGCGCAAAGCCAGCTCGAAAGAGCGCGCGCTGTGGGGTTGGTGACGGGTCCCCACGCCCGCACCCCCCCGCACCCGCAGCCAGTGGGTAGTGGGCCCCCGCAGCCCGCCAAGAGGGCGGGCAGTCGTTGGTGGGAGAGCGCCCGACCCCGGACGCCCCACACCCAGGCAGGAGGCGCCCCCCCCGGGCGCCCTCGTGCCGCCCCCACAGCGCGCAAAGCAAGGTCGAAAGAGCGCGCGCTGTGGGGTTGGTGACGGGTCCCCACGCCCGCACCCCCCAGCACCCACAGCCAGTGGGTAGTGGGCCCCGGCAGCCCGCCCAGAGGGCGGGCAGTCGGGGGTCGGAGAGCGCCCAACCCCGGACGCCCCACACCCAGGGAGGACGCGCCCCCCCGGGCACCGTCATGCCGCCCCCACAGCGCGCAAAGCCAGCTCGAAAGAGCGCGCGCTGTGGGGTTGGTGACGGGTCCCCACGCCCGCACCCCCCCGCACCCACAGCCAGTGGGTAGTGGGCCCCGGCAGCCCGCCCAGAGGGCGGGCAGTCGGGGGTCGGAGAGCGCCGGATGCCGGACGCCCCACACCCGGGCAGGAGGCGCCCCCCCCCCGGGCGCCCTCGTGCCGCCTCAACAGCGCGCAAAGCCAGCTCGAAAGAGCGCACGCTGTGGGATTGGTGACGGGTCCCCACGCCCGCACCCCCCCGCATCCACAGGCAGTGGGTAGTGGGCCCCGGCAGCCCGCCCATAGGGCGGGCAGTCGGGGACGGGAGAGCGCCCGACCCCGGACACCCCACACCCAGGCAGGAGGCGCCCCCTCCTGGGCGCTCTTGTGCCGCCCCCACAGCGCGCAAAGCCAGCTCGAAAGAGCACGCGCTGTGGGGTTGGTGACGGGTCCCCACGCCCGCACCCCCCCGCACCCACAGCCAGTGGGTAGTGAACCCCCGCAGCCCGCCCAGAGGGCGGGCAGTCGTTGGTGGGAGAGAGCCCGACCCCGGACGCCCCACACCCAGGCAGGAGGCGCCCCCCCCGGGCGCCCTCGTGCCGCCCCCACAGCGCGCAAAGCCAACCCGAAAGAGCGCGCGCTGTGGGGTTGGTGACGGGTCCCCACGCCCGCACCCCCCAGCACCCACAGCCATTGGGTAGTGGGCCCCGGCAGCCCGCCCAGAGGGCGGGCAGTCGGGGGTCGGAGAGCGCCCGACCCCGGACGCCCCAAACACCCAGGAAAGAGGCGCCCCCCCGGGCACCCTCATGTGGCCCCCTCCTGGGCGCTCTTGTGCCGCCCCCACAGCGCGCAAAGCCAGCTCGAAAGAGCACGCGCTGTGGGGTTGGTGACGGGTCCCCACGCCCGCACCCCCCCGCACCCACAGCCAGTGGGTAGTGGGCCCCGGCAGCCCGCCCAGAGGGCGGGCAGTCGGGGGTGGGAGAGCGCCGGACCCCGGACGCCCCACACCCGGGCAGGAGGCGCCCCCCCCCCCCGGACGCCCCACAACCAGGCAGGAGCCCCCCCCCCCCCGGGCACCGTCATGCCGCCCCCACAGCGCGCAAAGCCAGCTCGAGAGAGCGCGCGCTGTGGGGTTGGTGACGGGTCCCCACGCCCGCAGCCCCCCGCACCCACATCCAGTGGGTAGTGGGCCCCTGCAGCCCGCCGAGAGGGCGGGCAGTCGGGGGTAGGAGAGCGCCCGACTCCGGACGCCCCTCACCCAGGCAAGTGGCGCCCCCCAGGGCACCCTCATGCCGCCCCCACAGCGCGCAAAGCCAGCTCGCAAGAGCGCGCGCTGTGGGGTTGGTGACGGGTCCCCACGCCCGCGCCTCCCCGCACCCACAGCCAGTGGGTAGTGGGCCCCGGCAGCCCGCCCAGAGGGCGGGCAGTCGGGGGTGGGAGAGCGCCCGACCCCGTACGCGCCACACCCAGGCAGGAGGTGCCCCCCCCCTGGACGCCCTCCTGCCGCCCCCACAGCGCGCAAAGCCAGCTCGAAAGAGCTCGCGCTGTGGGGTTGGTGACGGGTCCCCACGCCCGCATCCCCCCGCACCCACAGCCAGTGGGTAGTGGGCCCCGACAGCCCGCCCAGAGGGCGGGCAGTCGGGGGTGGGAGAGCGCCCGACCCCGGACGCCCCAGACCCAGGCAGGAGGCGCCCCCCCCCGGGCGCCCTCGTGCCGCCCCCACAGCGCGCAAAGCCAGCTCGAAAGAGCGCGCGCTGTGGGGTTGGTGACGGGTCCCCACGCCCGCACCCCCCCGCACCCGCAGCCAGTGGGTAGTGGGCCCCCGCAGCCCGCCCAGAGGGCGGGCAGTCGTTGGTGGGAGAGAGCCCGACCCCGGACGCCCCACACCCAGGCAGGAGGCGCCCCCCCCGGGCGCCCTCGTGCCGCCCCGACAGCGCGCAAAGCCAACCCGAAAGAGCGCGCGCTGTGGGGTTGGTGACGGGTCCCCACGCCCGCACCCCCTGGCTCTCACAGCCGGTGGATAGTGGGCCCCGGCAGCCCGCCCAGAGGGCGGGCAGTCGGGGTTGGGAGAGCGCCCGACCCCGGACGCCCCACACCCAGGCAAGAGGCGCCCCCCCGGGCACCCTCATGTGGCCCCCATAGCGCGCAAAGCCAGCTCGCAAGAGCGCGCGCTGTGGGGTTGGTGACGGGTCCCCACGCCCGCACCCCCCCGCACCCACAGCCAGTGGGTAGTGGGCCCCAGCAGCCCGCCCAGAGGGCGGGCAGTCGGGGGTGGGAGAGCGCCCGACCCCGGACGCCCCACAACCAGGCAGGAGTCCCCCCCCCCCCCGGGCACCCTCATGCCGCCCCCACAGCGCGCAAAGCCAGCTCGAAAGAGCGCGCGCTGTGGGGTTGGTGACGGGTCCCCACGCCCGCACCCCCCCGCACCCACAGCCAGTGGGTAGTGGGCCCCCGCAGCCCGCCCAGAGGGCGGGCAGTCGTTGGTGGGAGAGAGCCCGACCCCGGACGCCCCACACCCAGGCAGGAGGCGCCCCCCCCAGGCGCCCTCGTGCCGCCCCCACAGCGCGCAAAGCCAACCCGAAAGAGCGCGCGCTGTGGGGTTCGTGACGGGTCCCCACACCCGCACCACCGGGCACCCACAGCCAGTGGGTAGTGGGCCCCGGCAGCCCGCCCAGAGGGCGGGCAGTCGGGGGTCGGAGAGCGCCCGACCCCGGACGCTCCAAACACCCACGCAAGAGGCGCCCCCCCGGGCACCCTCATGTGGCCCCCATAGCGCGCAAAGCCAGCTCGCAAGAGCGCGCACTGTGGGGTTTGTGACGGGTCCCCCCGCCCGCACCCCCCCGCACCCACAGCCAGTGGGTAGTGGGCCCCGGCAGCCCGCCCAGAGGGCGGGCAGTCGGGGGTGGGAGAGCGCCGGACCCCGGACGCCCCACACCTGGGCAGGAGGCGCCCCCCCCCCCCGGGCGCCCTCGTGCCGCCCCCACAGCGCGCAAAGCCAGTTCGAAAGAGCGCGCGCTGTGGGGTTGGTGACGGGTCCCCACGCGCGCACCCCCCGCACCCACACCCAGTGGGTAGTGGGCCCCAGCAGCCCGCCCATAGGGCGGGCAGTCGGGGGTGGGAGAGCGCCCGACCCCGGACGCCGCACACCCAGGCAGGAGGCGCCCCCCCCCTGGGCGCCCTTGTGCCGCCCCGGCAGCGCGCAAAGCCATCTCGAGAGAGCGCGCGCTGTGGGGTTGGTGACGGGTCCCCAGGCCGGCACCCCCCCGCACCCACAGCCAGTGGGTAGTGGGCCCCGGCAGCCCGCCAGGAGGGCGGGCAGTCGGGGGTGGGAGAGCGCCCGACCCCGCACACCCCATACCCAGGCAGGAGGCGCCCCTCCCCGGGCGCCCTCGAGCCGCCCCCACAGCGCGCAAAGCAAGGTCGAAAGAGCGCGCACTGTGGGGTTGGTGACAGGTCCCCACGCCCGCACCCCCTGGCTCTCACAGCCGGTGGATAGTGGGCCCCGGCAGCCCGCCCAGAGGGCGGGCAGTCGGGGTTGGGAGAGCGCCCGACCCCGGACGCCCCAAACACCCAGGCAAGAGGCGCCCCCCCGGGCACCCTCATGTGGCCCCCATAGCGCGCAAAGCCAGCTCGCAAGAGCGCGCACTGTGGGGTTTGTGACGGGTCCCCACGCCCGCACCCCCCCGCACCCACAGCCAGTGGGTAGTGGGCCCCAGCAGCCCGCCCAGAGGGCGGGCACTCGGGGGTGGGAGAGCGCCCGACCCCGGACGCCCCACAACCAGGCAGGAGCCCCCCCTCCCCCCGGGCACCCTCATGCCGCCCCCACAGCGCGCAAAGCCAGTTCGAAAGAGCGCGCGCTGTGGGGTTGGTGACGGGTCCCAACGCCCGCACCCCCCGCACCCACAGCCAGTGGGTAGTGGGCCCCGGCAGCCCGCCCAGAGGGCGGGCAGTCGGGGGTGGGAGAGCGCCCGACCCCTGACGCCCCACACTGAGGCAGGAGGCGCCCCCCCCCCCGGCGCCCTCGTGCCGCCCCCACAGCGCGCAAAGCAAGGTCGAAAGAGCGCGCACTGTGGGGTTGGTGACGGGTCCCCACGCCCGCACCCCCTGGCTCCCACAGCCAGTGGATAGTGGGCCCCGGCAGCCCGCCCAGAGGGCGGGCAGTCGGGGATGGGAGAGCGCCCGACCCCTGACGCCCCACACCCAGGCAAGAGGCGCCCCCCCGGGCACCCTCATGTCGCCCCCATAGCGCGCAAAGCCAGCTCTCAAGAGCCCGCGCTGTGGGGTTTGTGACGGGTCCCCACGCCCGCACCCCCCCGCACCCACAGCCAGTGGGTAGTGGGCCCCGGCAGCCCGCCCAGAGGGCGGGCAGTCGGGGGTGGGAGAGCGCCCGACCCCGGACGCCCCACAACCAGGCAGGAGGCCCCCCCCCCCGGGCACCCTCATGCCGCCCCCACAGCGCGCAAAGCCAACTCGAAAAAGCGCGCGCTGTGGGGTTGGTGACGGGTCCCCACGCCCGCACCCACAGCCAGTGGGTAGTGGGCCCCGGCAGCCCGCCCAGAGGGCGGGCAGTCGGGGGTGGGAGAGCGCCCGACCCTGGACGCCCCACACCCAGGCAAGAGGCGCCCCCCCGGACACCCTCTTGCCGCCCCCACAGAGTGCAAAGCCAGCTCGAAAGAGCGCGCGCTGTGGGGTTGGTGACAGGTCCCCACGCCCGCACCCCCCCGCACCCACAGCCAGTGGGTAGTGGGCCCCGGCAGCCCGCCCAGAGGGCGGGCAGTCGGGTCCGGGAGAGCGCGCGACCCCGGACGCCCCACACCCAGGCAAGAGGCGCCCCCTCGGACACCCTCATGCCGCCCCCACAGCGCGCAAAGCCAGCTCGGAAGGGCGCGCGCTGTGGGGTTGGTGACGGGTCCCCACGCCCGCACTCCCCCGCACCCACAGCCAGTGGGTAGTGGGCCCCGGCAGCCCGCCCGGAGGGCGGGCAGTCGGGGGTGGGTGAGCGCCCGACCCCGGACGCCCCACACCCAGGCAGGAGGCGCCCCCCCCCAGGCGCCCTCGTGCCGCCCCGACAGCGCGCAAAGCCATCTCGAAAGAGCGCGCGCTGTGGAGTTGGTGACGGGTCCCCACACCCGCACCCCCGCGCACCGACAGCCAGTGGGTAGTGGGCCCCGGTAGCCCGCCCGGAGGGCGGGCAGCCGGGGGTGGGAGAGTGCCTGACCCCGGACTCCCCACACCCAGGCAAGAGGCGCCCCCCCGGGCACCCTCATGCCGCTGCCACAGCGCGCAAAGCCAGCTCGAAAGAACTCGCGCTGTAGGGTTGGTGACGGGCCCCCACGCCCGCACCCCCCCGCACCCGCAGCCAGTGGGTAGGGGGCCCCGGCAGCCTGCCCAGAGGGCGGGCAGTCGGGGGTGGGAGAGCGCCCGACTGTGGACGCCCCACACCCAGGCAGGAGGCGCCCCCCCCCGGGCACCCTCATGCCGCCCCCACAGCGCGCAAAGCCAGCTCGAAAGAGCTCGCGCTGTAGGGTTGGTGACGAGCCCCCACGCCCGCACCCCCCCGCACCCGCAGCCAGTGGGTAGTGGGCCCCGGCAGCCTGCCCAGAGGGCGGGCAGTCGGGGGTGGGAGAGCGCCCGACCCCGGACGCCCCACACCCAGGCAGGAGGCGCCCCCCCCCGAGCATCCTCATGCCGCCCCCACAGCGCGCAAAGCCAGCTCGCAAGAGCGCGCGCTGTGGGGTTGGTGACGGGTCCCCACGCCCGCACCCCCCCGCACCCAAAGCCAGTGGGTAGTGAGCCCCGGCAGCCCGCCCAGAGGGCGGGCAGTCGGGGGTGGGAGAGCGCCCGACCCCGGACGCCCCACACCCAGGCAAGAGGCGCCCCCCCCAGGGCACCCTCATGCCGCCCTCACAGCGCGCAAAGCCAGCTCGCATAAGCGCGCGCTGTGGGGCTGGTGACGGGTCCCCACGCCCGCAACCCCCAGCACCCACAGCCAGTGGGTAGTGGGCCCCGGTAGCCCGCCCAGAGGGCGGGCAGTCGGGGGTGGGAGAGCGCCCGACCCCGGACGCCCCACACCCAGGCAAGAGGCGCCCCCCCCGGGCACCCTCATGCCGCCCCCACAGCGCGCAAAGCCAGCTCGCAGGAGCGCGCGCTGTCGGTTTGGTGACGGGTCCCCACGCCCGCACTCCCCCGCACCCACAGCCAGTGGGTAGTGGGCCCCGGCAGCCTGCCCAGAGGGCGGGCAGTCGGGGGTGGGAGAGCGCCCGACCCCGGACGCCCCACACCCAGGCAAGAGGCGCCCCCCCCGGGCACTCTCATGCCGCCCCCACAGCACGCAAGAGCGCGCGCTGTGGGGCTGGTGACGGGTCCCCACGCCCGCACCCCTCCGCACCCACAGCCAGTGGGTAGTGGGCCCTGGCAGCCCGCCCACAGACCGGGCACTCGGGGGTGGGGGAGCGCCCAACCCCGGACGTGCCACACCCAGGCAGGAGGCGCCGCCCCCTGGGCGCCCTCGTGCCGCCCCCACAGCGCGCAAAGCCAGCTCGCAAGAGCGCGCTCTGTGGGGTTGGTGATGGGTCCCCACGCCCGCAGCCCCCCGCACCCACAGCCAGTGGGTAGGGGGCCCCGGCAGCCCGCCCAGAGGACGGGCGGTCGGGGGAGGGACAGCGCCTGACACCAGACGCCCCTCACAACAGTGGCAGGCCCCCCCTCCCGGGAACGCCCCCCCACCACACCACCCCCGCGGCACGCAGCCCCCACAGGGCATGCAGGCCAAGGGAACGGTGTTGGGCCCCCACACCCACACACCCGCGCCCACAGCACGTGGGTAGCGGACCCCAACAGCCCGCCCAGTGGGCGGGCAGTCGGGGGAGGGGGAGCGCCTGACCTCAGACGCCCCTCGCAACAACAGCCAGGTAGGGGGGAACCGGGACCGGACTGCCCCCCCCGAAGCACGCCAGACGGAGCAAGGGACCGGGGCAGGACACGCGGAGGGGCTTGGACCACGTGGAACGGCCCTACCAGCGCCCAGTGCCGGGACCACGTGAGGTGGGCAGGCCACACCACCAAGTGGGAGGGGGAGCGGACGCCGCGGGAGCGCGAGCGCACACACACACAAAGGGCACGCGGGGACTACCAGAAGGGCAACCGGACCGAGCACGCGGATTGCGCAGACCGCGTCGAATGGCGTATCAGCGAGCGAGGGTAAGGGACACCAGGACGGGACGGCCCGTGGCACGCAGCGCGGGACACGCGGGGCAGAATGGGGGAAACGGGAGAGACACAACACCAGGTACCGGCCCAAGCCCCCCGAACCGGCCGCGAGCGCCGCGCAGACACGGACGGGGCACTGCACCCGCCAAGGCAGTAGTGGCGCACTGCGCCACGCCCCAACCCCTATGCCAGGCAGCCTCCGCGCCAGCCCAAGGAGGTCCAACTGGCGACAAGCCAGTAGCACGGGCCCGGCGGCGCGGGCGCCCCGGGCGACCACGCATTAGGGGGGCGACGCGGTGGGTAAGCGCCCGCAGCCACGGCTGCGAATTGATGCACTGACCGGGGAGTGGCGAAAGGGGGAAGCCGGGGGGGGACGGGGCTCCGAGCCCTGTGAACCCGAGGACTCCGCCACCAGGCAGGAGGTGCGTCTTGGTGGGCCCCCCACTAGGAACCGGTGGGGAGGATATCACCTGGCCCGACCAGGTGGTCCCCCGGGGCCGAAAGGCGTCTAGTACCCGCAAAATCAAACCTCAAACCCTAAACCTCAAACTCTGGCGACCCCTGTCTCACCTCACGGCCGAGAACTTCAACCAGGTTCCCTTGCGGCATGACCGGTGGTAGGCTCCCTTCAGTCGCTGCCCTCACGGTTTCAGCTCCTTCTGGTCACCCTTTGAAGGATCCCCCGACCTCCCCCCCCTAGCACAGCCTATTGGGCGCCTGCAGGCGGGTTTCCTGTGGATAGCCCTCGCCGACAGCGGAGCATTTCTCTCTGTCAACCACATTCCACCTCTGCCCATCCCTCACAGGTTGGGGTACCCACTCGGCTCCTGGACGCACTTGGTTGTCGTCCATCCACGGCTGGAGGCCAGGGGGCGACCCTTTCCAAGTTCCCCCTGGTTCCGCTCACGCGTGAACCTACGTGTACTCAGGCCATTGACCCGGGGATTTCAAGGTCAACCCTCACCCCTGCGGACACCTCACGGAAGTCCCGGAGTTCAGGGCATTTTCCCGACTTCCCGTGGCCAGGTTCCCCATGGTTGGCCCATGGTGCACCACTCCATGGCGACTGGTGTCCCAATCCCACGGGGCTGTTGCTTGGCGCTTTCGGCCTCCCTGCCCTTCCCATGTCCCAATCTCCTTTGCCTCATCCCGGCACCGGCCCGTTCCCAGCGTCCCATGGACTCCCTACCCCTTCGGGCCGTTGTGCGGCCCTAGCCACACGCCCTTCCCCGCCCCGTCCCCTTGTCCCTGCATCCCGTGTTTATACCCCACCGGGTCGCCTGCTACCCTGTGGCGCTGGCCCACTGGGGTCTATGCCATCCGGGGACCGTTTCGTGCGCCTAGCACGGGTCGCTCCCTTCCCGCCCCCGTCCGTTTCCCCTGTGCCGCGGCCCTGGCCTAATCCCCTGGGCTGCCTTGCGGCCCCATCCCATCCCTCATCCCGTGTTTATACCCCACCGGGCCGCCAGCAACCCCGTGGCGCGGGCCCACTTGATCCTCATCCATCCGGGGACCGTTTCGTGCGCCTAGCACGGGTCGCTCCCTTCCCTCCCCCTTCCCCCGTGCCGCGGCCCCGGCCTATTCCCCTGGGTTGTCGTGCGGCCCCATCCCACCCCTCTTCCCGTGTTTATACCCCACCAGGCCGCCAGCAACCCTGTGGCGCGGGCCCACTGGAGCCTCATCCATCCGGGGACCGTTTTGTGCGCCTAGCACGGGTCGCTCCCCTCCCGCCCCCGGTCCTCTCTCCTGTGCCGTCTCCCTAGCTGTCCTAGTCACCTGGGGCCGGTGCGTGGCCCTAGCCACTCGTCCTTTTCTGTCCCGCCTCCTTGTGGTGCTGCGGGCTGTTGTCCAGGTTTGTTTCCCTTTTTTTTTCGTGCTTTTTTCCGCTTGGTTCCCTCCTCCCTGCATGCACGCACAACATCTCTGCACCACCATCTGTCTCGGTTCTGTTCGGTGCTCACATCCAGTCCCTCCGCCATCCTGTGGCGTTGCCCTTGGCGGTCCCCGGCCATGCCGGGCGACCCAGCCATTTAGCCCGTGTTGCTGTACATGTATCCGCTCCCTCTCCTCTCTGCCCTCCCCTCCCCTCTGTCTCCTGCCCCCCCTCTTAGTGTTGTTCTCCTGCTCCGTGTGCTCGCCGCTGGTCGTCTCCGCGCCATGGTTGTATCTCGCGTGCCCTCACGCGCCTCAGGGCCTCCGCCCTGTCTTCCGACCTGTAGGCCGACCTGGGCGGCCTCCAAGGACACCCCTTTCGGGGCCACTCCCCTGCCGTCCTCTCCCACCGGCCGCCCCTCCATCAGTTCCCTGATGGTCGGGCGGGGCGGCCGGTACGGCTCTATCCGGGTCATCGGCATGGTGCTTCTCGGTGAGACAATGTGTTCCTTTGCGCCCTCGTTGGTCCCCTCTTCCCCCCACCTCCCGCGCCCTGCATCCTCTATGTGCCCTTCCTGTGTGTCCGCCTGTCCTGCTGTTGTTTTTTTTTTGGTTCTGTGGTCGCGCTCCTTGCTGCTCCTGCGCGCCCTGCGTGTGCCCTCTGCTCTTCTTCGTGTTACCCTGGTCCCGCTGCCCTGCGCCCCCTCTCTTGCCTGTCTCCCCTACCATTCTCCTTCTCACTGTCGACCCTGCTTGCAGGTCTGCCCTCCCTGTCCGTGCAGTGCTGTCACTCGTGTGTGCCACTGGCGTGCCCTACCCCTGCCCCTCCCCCTCGCCCCTACCCTCTCCCCTGGGTGCTCCCTCGGTCCCCGCCTCTCACCACATCCTGGCTGCCTGGCGCCCTGTGTGGGGGGGGGGGTGGGTGTATCTGTGGTCTGGACTGTGGCCCTGTACCCCCCATGCGCCGGAGACGCTTGACAAATTCCCGCCGCTGCATTTGCATTGTGGAGCCCGGCCACCAAGGCCTGGCGTGGTCAACCCCTCTGAGCATGGCGCACGTAAGCTCAATGTTTTCAATGCAGCACCTTCCTGCCACGCAGAGAGCCTTGCCGCCATGTACCATGTCGGCGGATAGCCCGCACACGCCGGCTGCCAGTCCACTGGGGCGCCACTGAGACGTGGCCCCACTGCACCGGATTCGAGTACACCTGCACTGCCATCTGCCCATCCCCGCAATCCCTCCAATCACACCATTAGCCAAGACCCTGGCATATTGGACGTGTCTGCCCGTTCGCCTCTCCTGCATGTCAGAGCCCTGGCGCCGTGCTGCACCCGAAGGGCACAGCGCTGCTCCACGCCTTCGCCGGCCGTTCTCGCCAGTCACGACCTCGTGCTCTGCTCCGTCACTGTACCACATTCCGATACTGCTTCCCGTCTGCTGCCCGTTCTGCCCCACACTGCTCGCCGTACCCACGATACGTCTCGCGTCCCACTGCCCGGTTGCTTCCTCCGCACTCGACTGCGCCCCCGTACTCCGCCGCCCCATCTCCCCTCTCCCCCGCCGTTGGTCCTGTGCTCTCCGCTTGGGGTTCTCGTCCGCGTCCTCCATCACCACATCGCCCTCCACTTTCAGCTGGCTCCCTGTCCTCCTCTGCGCACCTGCACCTCTCTGCTCCCTTCCTCCTCTCCTCGTGTCCGTCACATCCCCTCCTCACCCTCCTCCACCTCCGCCGACCCCCCGCGTCCGCCTCCCCGCATCCCATCTGCCCGTCCCCCCGCACGCCCCTGGCCCCCTGCCCCTGGTGCTCCCCGCTCCTGCTCCTGCCCAGCCCTACGCGTCGCCGCCGTACCATCCCTTCCGCTGCAACAGCTCTCGCAGCATCTGAACCCTGTGCTTCTTCCCCCTCTCCTGGGGACAGTCCAGGCGCACCCCCGGGAGCGCTGCCCCCAGCATCCTCCTCCACCGCCACTCTTCCATCTCCGGCCCCCTTTCCCTGGGCCTCCCCGCCCTGCCGACCAGGTCACTGAAGGGGCGGGGCCCCCTCTCCTCCCGCCTTCCCCTCGTCTTCCCCGTCCACTTCACGTAGCGGGCCAGCACCGCCACTTCCCCCTCCGTCCACCCCGCGACCGTCCCTGGTCTCCTCCGCACCGGCGGCGGCGCATACTGCTCCGGCGGCGGGGACTCGGAGTCCCAGTCCGTCAGCATCGGCTCCGGACTGGGGCTGGCCGGCCGCGGTGCCCCCTTCGCCTCCCCTGCCCCTCGCTCCTCCCCCCTGCGCCGCTTCCCCCTTTCCTGCCCTGCCTCCTCGTCCTCCTCCTTGGCCCTAGTCCCTGACGGCGACCGCCCCTCCACATCCGTGGACGGGGTGTCCCCTTCCGGATCCGGGAGGACCCAGTGGGCCCCCCGGGCTGACGCCTCCTCCTCCTCCCGCACCCTGCGCTCCCGCGCCGCCACCGCCCTGTCCCTGTCCGCCAGCCTCGCCGCCTCCCCCCTGATCCGCCTCCATGCCCTCTCCTGCATCTCTCCCACTTGCTCCGGTGGGATAGCCGGCCGTCAGAACGGCACCAGCGGGGTATCCTCCCGCTCCCTACCCTCCTCTTGTCGTCCTCCCTCCCGTTCCGCCCTCTGAACTCCCTCCTGCCTCCTTCGAAGGTCCGCCCACGCCCTCTGCAGCTCCTCCACTGCCTGTGCTTCCCCTCCCTGCGGCCTGTCGGTCCCCTCCGTCCTCCCCTCCTCTGTTCCGCCCACCTCACCCTTGACTCTGGCCTACCTCTCCCGCAGTCTCCTCTCCGCCTCCCCGAACCTCTCCCACGCCCTCCTGTGCTCCTCTCCCTTCCCTTCCTGCGCTCCCCACGCTGTCCCACCGGCCTGCTGGTGCTGCTGCATGTGCGCCTGTGGCGGCATTCCCGGGTACGCCGGCAGGGGCGGGTACATCATCCTCACCGCCAGGTATGGCGGCGGCGGGAGTGGTGGGACGATTGGTTGGACGGCTGGCGGGACTACACCTCCCCACGATCCCAATCCCGTCCCTGGGAACACCGGCGAGCCCATGTATCCAAGGCCACCCCCCTTCCCCTGCCCCTTGCCTTGTCGCACCATCGCCCCGCGTCCCTTGCCGCCTACTCCGTGGAGTCCGGCCCTTCCCCTGTCCTCTCCTGTAGCCCTTGTTGCCCCGCCCCTTTCCCCTGTTTGCCCCTGCCGGCCTGTACCTGTTCCGCACCACTGCCCTGCACCGCTGCGCTGCTCTGCTCCGCCTGCCCCCCCCTCATCCCCGTCCTGGCCGGCTCCATCTCCAACTGGTAGATGATGTCCGGCCCTTGCTCTGGGGGCTGGCGGCGATGGCGCTGGTGCTCCACGTGCGCCAGCGCCTCGTACCGCGCCGCCTGGTAGCGGCGCGCCTCCCTCTCCTCCTCCACCCTTACCCCCGCACTGACCCCTGGGGGCGACCTCGGCGGCGGCTGCCTGAACGAGCGTTGGGGCTGCGGCCACTGTCGCCCCCCTCCACTCCCTTTTCCCCCCGTTCCTGCCAGGTGTCCCTTCGCGTGTACAGCCCCCGACGTCCTTGCCTGCCCTTTCCCTCCGTTGCCCGTTGCTGGACCTCCCCGTGGCGGGAGGTCCAGCGGAAGACACTCGGCAGGGACTATGGGCGCCGCGATCGCGCCCGCCTGCTGGAGATCCGGGACCCCCTCCGACAGAGGTGGGATGACCTCTGGCTCCGCCATCTCGACCCTTGGTCGCCGCCCTCCCACCTCCGACACACCTGCCGGCTCTGGGGGGAATGTGACACGGTGTCCTCCGCAGCGTCGACAGGCGCCAACAGGTGCGCGCGGTGCGCCCAGGTGGCCGCGTGCCCCTGGCCCGACCCTTTCGCAGGCCCGCGCAGGCGCAGAGAGGAGGAGGCCCAGCACCGGCGCATCGAGGGGGCACACGCCCCTTCACACGAACGTGCGGGCCCCGCGGGCGCTGCCCTTCTGTGGATCGACGTGCACCTGCAGGACCCCACATCCGTTGCGCACCTGTTGCACGTGTTCGCGCCCTGACCCCCACCCGCCGCCGCCCTTTGCAGAGCCCGCAGTACCATGCCACGCCGACAGGGAGATGGGCCGGGACACGCCAGGGCCCGCCGCAAAGCGCAGGAGGCGACCGTCCGGGGCCTGGTGGCGGACGCAGTGGCAGAGGCGAACGAGGTGCACGCTGCCGCACGGCGTGACCTGACGGGCAGTGCGAGGGCTTTCCTCAACGAGACTGCCCTCCCGGCCGTCCGCGCCCTGAACAGAGCAGGAGCCCCTACGCTGCTCCCGGCGATGCACCGGATCGTGAACGCCATCCAGCCAGGGCTCATCAGGCCGGAGGCGGCCCTCTACGGGCACTGGATGGAGTGGCACGAGTCCAACAGGTCGGGCCGGCCCCTGTCCATGGGGGATACCCTGCGGCTGACGGGAGCGGGGTCCGCCATGTCCCTCCGCAGCAGCGCCCCAGCCCTGCTGCACGCCCTCAGGACGCGCTACCCCGGGGACGGGGCCCCGTACCTGAACCAGGCGCGGGCCACATACCCGGGGGGAGTGTCCGAGCTGGATGCGGCGCTCCACCTTCTACACCCACCGGACGAGGACCGGGAGGTGGGCAAAATCACGGTGTTCGTGGAAGGCGCGGACGAGGCGTCTGCCCGCCCCTGGCAGACCAACCCGGTGTACGACGGCACCAGGCCGACCTTCCCGTACGCCATCGTAAGCGAGGCGTTCCCCAGGGAGCTCACCTGGTGCCCCGCCCTCCCGCCGGCGACGCACGCGCCCCGCGGCTTGGCCAACCCAGACCTGTCCCCCGCCCTCTCCAGAACCAGGGTTGCCCACCACAGGGGGCAGGTCCTCTGGCAAGAGTGCCCTGGCACCCCCCTGCTCCTCCTCATCGTCGCGACCCGCGGCGACCCGGATCGGGTCCTGGGGATCACCCCGACCCACCTCTACGGGGCAGTACCCGTACCCCGCCGCCCCCTGCCGGCGCCCGCGGCGCGGGACCGGGTACACACCTTCCTGCGAACACAGGAGGTCACCGCCGTTACGGGGGTCCACCCAGGGCGCCTCCCCCCGGCGCCACAAGATGACCCCCGGGTGCCCAGGGCCCTGAGCCCCGCCCGAGACTGGCACGTGGCTCCCCCGCCTCCCCTCCCATTGCCGATGGATGGCCGCCAGCCCCCGCCCTCCTCTTCCCCGCAGAGCACCGCACGGCACTGCCCACGGTAAGGCACTGATGCACCAGGAGGTAGTGGGAAGGGCGCACCTGCCACCACGCATGCCTACCAGGACAACAGTGATGGCAGACTCCGATGGCTCCCCCCAGCGGGAAGACCGCCACCACCGCCGGTCCAGCTCCCGCTCCCCCGTCTCCCCGGAGTGGACGGGGGAGACCCCCGCGGAGCGCGAGGAGCGGAGGCTGGCGGAGGCGGCGGTGCTGGTCGGGCCCCCGCCGCCGGCCCAGGAGCCTGAACCAGCCGAGGTGACTGCCCCCGCCGCCCAAGCGGCAAGCCCTGCCGCCCCGCCCCAGGAGGGGGCCCCAGACGCGCGAGAAGCGGAGACCGCAGCCCCAGCGAGCCACCTCGCGTCCCCGACCGCGGCCCCCGGCATGCCGCCGAACCGGGGGGTAGCCCCGGCGCAGGAACCGGGCGCATCGCCGAGGGCTGCCGCAGCCGCAGAGGGGAGCGGGGAGGGCGCACGAGGGGTTGCGGCCGCGGCTCCGGCGAGCCGCGCCGCCGCCTCGGCCGGCCACGCTGCGGCCCCCAGCAGACCGCGAAAGCGGGGGAAGGACCCCGCACGGGCCACGGGCGCCTCGCCAGCGGCCGCCGCAGCAGCGGCAGTGGGCAGGGAGAGCGCAAAGTACCGCGCCCACGCCAACCCCACCCACACCCACACCAGCCCCCCCAAGCCGCTTCCCCCCAAGCCCTTCCCCCCGGGGCGGACGCGGCACGTCCGCCCCCCGGCGCGAAAGCGCTCGCTGCCGGGCATCACGCTGCCGCAGCTGCAAAGACAGCGGGACGCCCGGCGCGTGATCCAGGAAGGAGGGGAGAGCCAGCCACGGGGGCGCGGAGCGGGGGACAGGAGGCGACAGGGGAAGTGCCCAGGAGTGCGTGCAAGTAGCGGGCCAGGGCACGCGCGGCAGGGAGCAAGGGTGCAGCAGCGGAGGGGGACAGAGCGCGGGCAGCGGACGGCGCGACTCAGGGCAGGGGACCGGGAAGGGGCCAGGGCACGGGAAGGGCGCGCAGGGGCGAGGGCAGGGCGCCCGGGTGCGGGGAGCGGGGCAAGGGACGGTCGGCGAGCGGGCTGGCCAGGGCGTGGGTGACAGGGGGCGGGACCCACAGCACGGGCAGGGGGCCGGAAGGGGGCCCAAGGGCAAGGGCAAGGGCGCCACGGGCCCCAAGGGACAGGCGGGACGGCGCATGGGAGCCCGGAGGGGAGGGCGGGCCGAGGAGAGGGGGGCGGGGGGCGGGGCGCCCCCGCAGCCGGACGTGCAGCCGGTGAGGTGCATCCCCCCTGGCTTCCAACAGATGCCGGCGCACCACACCCACCACCACCACCACCACCACCACCACCTCTACAACATCGACCCCGGCGCCGGCGAGCTCATGCCCCCCTCACCCCCACGACCACGGCACCAGCCAGCCCCCCCCGCGCCGAGAGCAGAGCCGGCGCGGATGGCCTCGGCGGGGGGGGGAGCAGGGCGCGGCATCGGCGCCGCAGGCACAGGGGCAGCAGGGGGAGCTGGCGCGAGGGGCAGAGTAGGCCCGGCCCTGGGACCGGGACTGGGGCACGGTCCCGGACCCTCTGGGGGATGAGGCCCTCCCCCTGGTGGGGGAGGTGTACGGGTGGTTGTGCTGGGCGGACCAGGGGACCACCAGGGGATTGAGGAACCGGCCCTTCGAAACCGAGAAGTACCCCCGGGGGGATGGGCAGCCCCAGAGGACCAGGAGAGGGTCCTCAGGTCAGTGATCCGGGCGGCGTGGCCCGACAGGGGGCCAACGTGGCCGGCCTTCCTGGAGGGGGGAGCGGTACTCCGCATCACGGATGCGGACGCCAACAACTGGCTCGCCCGGGCCTTGCGCATCGCCCTTGCCCACTGGCGCCACCGCCGGCGCAACCCGCTGCCGCCACAGCCCCAGCCCCCACACAAGCGGCGGCGCAGGTGACGGCCCAGACGGCGGACGCGAGAAAGTGCGGGGGGGAGCTGGGCCCCCCGACCCACGCCCCCCCCACGGTACGGCGTGATGAAGGAGCGCGCCACCACCCGCGGGGGGGAGGGCGGATACAACGAGCGCGGGGGGGAACCTACTGCCCCGCAGCCCGCTAACCACTGACTGCTAACCCTCACGGCCGCCCCCGGCTGGCCGGCGCTGCGCGACGACAGCGGGGGGGACGAGGGGCCCCAGAGAGGGCCTGCACGAGGGTCCGACTCTAGGTAGAGGGTGGTGGGGGAAGGGTGCGACCCCCCAGCCGATGGCTGGCCCCCGGGGCCGGGACCGCCATGCCGCCCCCCCTCGGCCGTCAGGGGGCGGCGACAGGGGACCACAGCCCCCCCCCCCCCCCCCCGGACCCAAGAGCGGACGGAGGCAGACCGAAGAAACGGCGGCCCCGCGGCCCCCCCGAAGAGTCCGCTGCACCCGGGGTGAGGGGGCACCATGGCCGAGGCAGGCGCCCGCACGCCCTGCCCGCTGCCGGCCGAAGGCAGACCGGCGGCGCCCAGGACGGCGCAAACGGAGCGGCCCCTTCAGAGGCCGGCCCGGGGAAGACGGGGGCGCGAACCAGGGCGGGGGGGTTCCCCCCCCCTCCCCCCCCACCCCCGCCGCGCTGACCCGTTGGCGGCCGCCCGGTCCGCGCCTGACGCCCGCGGCCGCCCGGCAACCCCCGCGGCGCGAGTATACCCCGGGGGGGCACGCCAGAGACCACGGATGGCACGCCGACGCTTGACGGGGCGGGGGGGCGGCCCCCCCAGCCCCCCCCCCCCTAGCTCCCCCCCCCAGCTTGGGAGCCACGGGAGCGACCCTCCGCCCCCCCGGAGCCGAGAGGGCGCCCCCCCTCCCCCGGAAGGGACCGCGACGCGGGGGGGGGGGATGCAGCTGGACCTGCACACCGTGCGCCCCAGCACCCCCAGCCGCCTGCTCCCGCGGGGGTCGCGGCCGACAGGCGAGTCCACACCAGCGCGCCGGAGCAACGCGCGGACCAAGCCTGGGGGCGGCGCACGGCGGCGCACCAGAACAGTATGGAGGCCGCGCCCCCCATGACCCTCTCATGACCAGAGCCCAGTCAGGGTGGGCAGAGGGGGGGTTCAGGTCTGCAGGGGCCCCCAGGGGAGCAGTCCACGGGCCGCCCCTCATCCCCCCCAACCCTGGGGTGGCCCCGCGACCCCGGCCGCACGCGCACGCCGGAGGGGAGTGCGCCGACGACACGAGGGGGGCCAGGATGGGGAACCGCGGGCCGCCACCCAGAGGGGGAGCGAGGAGGCCTCGGCACGACCCCCCCCCCCACCCCCCCACCGGCCCGCAAGCCGGGGGGGCCCCGGCCCCCACCCCCCGAGGCAGGGGGGATGGTCCCCCCTCCCCCCGCCCGAGAGAGGAGCCGGAGCACGGCCCGCCCCCCCGCCCCAGCCGCCGGCTCCCACAGGAACCGTGGAGAACAAACAAGCCCGCGTCAACGCGCCAGGACGTCGCACAGATCGCGCCCAGTGAAGGCGGGCGAGCACGGACCGGAGTGGTATGGGGGCCCACGCTCCCCATGGACAGAACGACGCCAGTGACACCCGCTTTGTTGCCTGCCCAGGGAAGGCAGAGGGACGGAACGAGGCAGAGCGACCCCCCGCCTTGCAGGCCCCCCCCGGCCGCACAAACGGGGGGCACGGCGCACGCCCCCCCCCCCCCCAGCCGCCCCCCCGGCACACGAACACCAAGGACCCGCCCCGCGGCACGCAGCCCCCACAGGGCGTGCAGGCCAAGAGACAGAGTAGGGCCCCCACACCCACACGCCCGCGCCCACAGCACGTGGATAGCAGACCCCAACAGCCCGCCTAGTGGGCGGGCAGTCGGGGGAGGGGGAGCGCCTGACCCCAGACGCCCCTCGCAACAGTGGAAGGCACCCCCCCCGGGGACGCCCTTCCGCCAACCCCACAACCCCAAGCCAAGTAGGGGGGAACCGGGACCGGACCGCCCCCCCCGAAGCACGCCAAACTGAGCAAGGGACCGGGGCAGGACACGCGGAGGGGCACAGACGACGTGGAACGGCCCTACCAGCGCCCAGTGCCGGGACCGCGCGGGGGGGGGGGCGGACGCCGCGGGAGCGCGAGCGCACACACACGCAGTGGGCACGCGGGGACTAACAGAAGGGCAACCGGACCGAGCACGCGGAAGGCACAGACCGCGTGGAATGGCGTACCGGCGAGCAAGGGTAAGGGACACCCGGACGGGACGGCCCGCCACACGCAGCGCGGGACATGCGGGGCGGGAAGGGGGAAACGGGAGAGACACAACACCAGGTACCGGCCCGAACCCCCCGAACCGGCCGCGAGCGGCGCGCACACACGGACGGGGCACTGCACGCGCCAAGGCAGTAGTGGCGCACTGCGCCACGCCCCGACCCCTAGGCTAGGCAGCCTCCGCGCCAGCCCAAGGGGTCCCACTGGCGACAAGCCAGTAGCACGGGCCCGGCGGCGCGGGCGCCCCGGGCGACCACGCATTACAGGGGCGACGCGGTGGGTAAGCGCACGCAGCCACGGCTGCGAATTGATGCACTGACCGGGGAGTGGCGAAACGGGGAAGTCGGGGGAGGACGGGGCCCGGAGCCCTGTGAACCCGGGGGACTCCGCCACCAGGCAGGAGGTGCGTCTTGTAGGGCCCCCCACTAGGACCTGGTGGGGAGGATATCACCTTGCCCGAACAGGCGGCCCCCCGGGGCCGAAAGGCGTCTAGTACCCGCAAAATCAAACAACCCTATTGCCAGTTATAAACAACGCTAAGCGTTTAATTGCATTGTGTGGCTTGCAGGATTCTTCCTGTTGTGCCTGTTTTGTGATCTGCGAAAAAACGAACAGGGAATGGCAAATGACAGACGACGGCACAACGCAAAACAAGCCTATGCGTCTAAGACAACCCTACTTTAACGCACAAACGGCGCCAAAACGAGCACACACTTCTCCATTGGATCTGTGAAGAGAAGGGAAGGTGGGTGCATGCACAAGGAAGCGTGGCAACGTGTGTATGTCGGAATCCGGCACATGCATCGCGAGCACTTTGTCTTCTCTAACCCTACGTGCGCACTACGTGCACCATTTGTCCAGCATACCTTGCAACCTTGTTTTTACCTGTGCAGAGGGAATGCAGGAGTCGCCCAACCCCCCGGAGACACAACGGAGACAACCCTAACGTTTTAACAAACAACCACGGTGTGCGGGCAGGCCTGCTTGTTGTGTTATGCTTCCTCCCGCGTTGATGGCCTACAGAGAGAGGGAGGAGGGTGGGTTTCTTGGCGGTTTCCTGGTCGGCGGGTGCGCTGGCGTGGCGGCGTTGTTTGCGTCGTTCCCTTTGTCCAACATGGGTCCTTCTATCCCCGTTGTGTTCGCGGCGGCAGGTTCGGGCTCGCGCTCCCTCGCCATACCTTGCTCGTGCATGCTTGCGTGTGTGGGCATACCACTTGCTCTTTCTGTGCCCTCGGGCTTGTGGTTTGTGTGTTTGGTGGCGGTGGTGTCCTCTCTGGTGGCGTGTGGCTCCCGTCCCTCGGGTTTGCGCTGGTGGGTGCCCTTCATACCATCGCTTCTTCCCGTTAGGTATTCCCTCATACCACTCATGTTCCGTTCCTCGGTGTTGGTGGCTTCTTTTTCCTCGCGTGTTCTTTGGCGGCGTCCACATTTTCTCCGGCGTTGGCGGCTTCCTCCTGCGTTGATGGCCATCCTTATTCCGTTCCGCGGTGTTGGTGGCTTCTTGTTCTTCGTGTGTTCTTTGGCGGTGTCCACATTTTCTTCAGCGGTGGCGGCCTATAGGGTTTGCATGTTTGGGACAGGAGAAAGGGTGGTGGTTTCTTTGGTTGCTGGGCGCGTTGGCGTTGCATGTGTCTCCATCTGCGGTGGCCCTTGTTGTGTACATCCATACCTTTTGTTGTTTGCGGCGGCATATATGTGCGCGGGCACACCTCTTGCTCTTCTTGTGCCCCTGGGTGCTTGTGGTACGTGTGTTTTGTGGCAGTGGTGCGCCCTCCGGTGGCGTGTGGTTTTCTACTTTTGGTTTTATACGGGTGTCCCTCATACCATGCTTTTTTCCTCCGTGCGAACAGCCTAGAGTGTAGAGAAGATAGAATGCGTACGTGAGTGGTTGGGCGGCGGCGCGGTGCTCGTGGCGGTGGTTTGTTCGGTGGTGGGTATGTCTCCTTGTTTATACCTTGTCGTGCATGCGGCGGCTCCAACGGCGTGCGCGTGCATGGACATACCTCATGGCTTGGCGTCCGCGGGCACTTTTGCATGTGTTTCATGGTGTGGTGTGCCCTTCTTTATTTTTCCGTGTGGCGCTTTGCGCTTGGGTGGTCTTTTCCCCTGGTCACTCTCACACACCTTGCTTGTCCCATGGCTTCTTCGTCCTATGCGTGCGGGGGATAGTAGCGGGTGTGCTCTTTTGTTGGTGGTGGCGTGGCGGTTGTGCCCTTTCCCTCGTGCGTTGACCTCGGCCCCTTTTTGTTGTGTGGCTGCGTGGCGTATTGTGTAACATACTTGGTTCGGCGGCCGGCGTGTTCTCGTGGCGTGTACCCTATGTTGTCTTGTTGTTTTGCTTTGCTTGTTGGTGTTGGCATGCGCACAAGTCCCCTACTCCTATTGCATGCACCTTCCCAAGTGTTTCGGGGCACGCAACGTTCCGCTTTCCCGTCTTGGCGCCTCCTTTGTGCTACAAAAAGGGAGGTTGGCGTGTAAGAGCGGTTGTCATGGTTGCCCCGCATTGCATTGCAGGACAGGACCGTTAGCCCCCCATGACAACCACTCCCTGGCCAAAGGCCATCGCTTTTGCCCCAATCTCGCCTCTAATCATCTTCTATGTTGTTGGAGCGCGCACGAGTCCCTAGCGCCTAGGACACGCACTTTGCTAGGTGTTTTGGGGCAAGCAACGCTCAACTTCGTCGACTCTGTTAATCTCCTTTTTCCGTGTACATAGCATGTAAATAGCATGTGTCATGAATGACTTAAGACCACACTCTTACTCTTGGGCGTCGCCAAGTAAAAGGAGTCCTAAAACCCAACGAATAAATAGCATATGTCATGAATGCATTAAGGCAACACGCCTACTGTTGGGCGCCGCCAAGTACAAGGAGTTCTCAACCCAACAAATGAATAGCATGTGTCATGAGTGCATTCAGTTGTCGAGCCGGGTACAAGGAGTCCACAAGCCAACGACTAAATGGGTAAATAGCATGAGACATGAGTGCATAAAGGCAACGATAATAATAAGTCGCACAAGCAGTGGTGACAATGAAAATGTGGCAAGAGTGCTGTAAGACAACGAGCAAAAACATGGGGGTAAGTGGACGAGGGGAACAAGGGGACAAGGAACAAGAAGGAGAAGGTGGTAAAGTGCATGCGTAGGAAGGAGAGCTTGAGTGCGGGGCCCAAAGAAACAAAAAGTGCGTGTGTGCGTGCGAAGGAGACAGGGGGCAAAGGGCAAGCATAGAGGAGAGGACACAAGGAGCGCCCCAAAGCAACACGAGGTGCAAGCGACAAGGGAAAGGAAGGGGGAACAAGGGGACAAGACCGGACACAGTGACAAGTGATGAAGATAAGTGCAAAGCAAGAAAACAATGAGAATGCAGGAAAGAAAGAAGGGGAATGTACGTGTGTGCCCGCCCCATAAGATAGCAACATGCGCGCGTGGAAACTAGGAGCTTGAGTGAGTGCCCCAGCAAGGCCACCACAAAGGGAGGGATAGGGAGCCGGGGGAAGGGAGAAGAGGGGCCTGAGGGAGACAGGGAAAGGGCGGAGGGGGGGAAAACGAGAAAGGGAGGGAGGGGGAGAGGGGAGAACAGGAGGGAACGCAGAGCGGAGCGGGGAGGAGCGGGGGAAGAGGAGCGACGAAGGGCGCGCGAAAAAAAAACCATGGAAGCACACACACTAACACCGATGACGACAAGGAGAATATGATAATATCACGCCCCGGATTGGAGCATCCGGGGCGAATTGGAGCACAGCCCCCGGACTCGATCGTCCGGGGGTGAACCCTGTGCCACGGACTGGATCATCGGAGGCAACGGGTCCCCCAGGACTGGAGCATCCGGGGGGATGAAGCGGCAAGCGGACAAACGCAAGGAACCCAGACTGGAACATCCGGGGAAGAAACACCCCCGGACTGGAACATCCGGGGGGCGGAAGCCCTGGACTGGAACATCCGGGGAAGAAGCGGCCCTGGATTGGAGCGTCTGCGGCTGCATAAGGAGGAGGAAGCGGCAGCGGCAAAAAACGGCAAGGAGAACATGAACAAGAGCAATGAATGGTGGAGAGAGGGCACGAAGACTAAGAGTCGTGAAGAGGGAGAAAAAGGAGATGAAAGAGTCAATTGACAACCGGCAAAGCAAGAAGTAGAAAGACGGAAGGCGTGGTGCCTCGGACTGGAACATCCGGGCCTCGGAAGAAGCCACACAGCACCGGGGCCCCCTGGACTCGAACATGCGGGGGGACGCAAACAGAAAAGCACACGGAGCTCGGACTGGAGCATCCGGGGAAGACTGGAACATCCGAGGGGCAGAAGGAGCGGATGAGAGAGGACACGAAGCACAAGAATCGTTAAGAGGGAGGAGAAGGAGACGAAGTGGCGGATGAAAGGAGACAGTCGACGACAGGCACTGCGTAAAGGAGAAGGAGGGAATGAGCGGTGCCAGTGACGCGAAAATCCGGGGCCCCAAGGGAAAACACACAGCAACGAAACCCCTGGACTGGAACATCCGGGGGCACGCAGAGGCAAGTGGACAAGCACAAGGAGCCCGGACTGGCACATCCGGGGAAGAAAGGCCCTGGAGAGGAGTGAGTCAAGTGTCAATTGTCCAGGGCTGCGCAAAGAGAAAGAGGTGGCGGCGACAAGAAAAGCAAGAGGCCAGTCAAGGAGAGCATGAACAAGAACAAGAAACAGAGGGGGGAGGAGAAGAAGAAGAAAAACAGCGATGAGAGCAGAGAAAGGGACGAAGGAGCTGCACCGAAGGAGACAACCGGCAAAGCAAGAAAAAAAAAAGAAAGATGCCACGGTGCCACGGACTGGAACAACAGAGGCCAGGAAGAAGCCACACAGCGAAGGGGCCCCAAGGACTGGGTCTTCCACAACCGGGCAACGCAGTGGGAAGCGGTTAAGCGCACGGACCCCGAGCTGGATCATCCGGGGACAAAAGAACCGGCCAGCAACAGGGCCGCCCGGGCTGGAACATGCTGGTCCTGAAAGAAGACGCGCAGCAACGGGGCCCCCTGGACTGGAACATCCGGGGGGACGCGGATGCAAGCAGACAAGCACAAGGAGCCGGACTGGATCATCCGGAGAAGAAGGTACCGGCCGGCAACTGGGCCACCCGAACTAGATCATCTAGGGGGCTGAAGACCGGGACGGGGACAACCAGGGACAAAGAGAGTGTGGCCCGGGAAAGGAGAGTCAA
This sequence comes from Eutreptiella sp. 'Long Island Sound 2002', assembly GCA_964036045.1. Taxonomy (NCBI): domain Eukaryota; phylum Euglenozoa; class Euglenophyceae; order Eutreptiales; family Eutreptiaceae; genus Eutreptiella; species Eutreptiella sp. 'Long Island Sound 2002'. Next base: position 152,325,866 of record OZ038381.1, on the reverse strand, counting down.
GGGCGGCGCAGAGAGCAAAAAAAGCGGGAGGCCAGTCAAGCAGAACATGAACAAAAGCAAGGAACGGAAGGGAGAGGAGAAGAAGAACACGAACCGTGAGGAGAGAAGAGAAGGGGACGAAGGAGCCGCACAGAAGGAGACAACCGGCGAAGCGGGAGTAAGAGAGAAAGAAGGCACAGTGTCACGGACTGGAGCATCCGGGGCCAGGAAGAAGCCACACGGCAACGGGGCCCCCTGGACTGGAGTACCCGGGGGGACGCAGTGGCAAGCGGACAAGCGCAAGGAGCTTGGACTGTAACATCTGGGGAAAAAACGCACCCGGACTGGAACATCCGGAGCGAAAGCCCTGGACTGGAACATCCGGGGAAGAAGCAGCCCTGGATTGGAGCGTCCGGGGCTGCATCAGGAGGAGGAGGCGACGGCGGCAAGAAAAGGCAAGGAGAACATGAACAAGAGCAAGGAACAGAGGAGAGAGGACACGAAGGACAAGAGTCGTGATGAGGGAGGGGAAAGAGAGGAAATAGTCCAATGACCACCGGCAAAGCAAGAAAGAGAAAGAAAGAAGGCATGGTGCCTCGGACTGGAACATCCGAGGCCCGGAAGAAGCCACACAGCACCGGGGCCCCCTGGACTGGAACTCCGGGCGGAAGCGGACAAGAGCACGGAGCCCGGACTGGAACATCCGGGGAAGAACCCGCCGGCCGGCAACAAGGCCACCCGGACTGGAACATCCGGGGGGCAAAAGCCCGGGACGGGGGCAGCCGGAGAAGAAGGGAGTAGACCTGGGAAGGGGCGTCCAGGGCTGAGCAAAGAGGAGGAGGCGGCGGCGGCAAGCAAAGCGGGAGGCCAGTCAAGGAGAACTTGAATTTGAACAAGGGGAGGATGGGAAAGGAGACAAAGAACATGAACCGTTATGAGCGAGAAGAAGGGGACGAAGGAACGGCGCAGAAAGAGGGTACCGGCAAAGCAAGAAGAAGAAAGAAGGTTGGCATGGTGCCACGGACTGGAGCATCCTGGGAAAGAAGTACCAGGAGCAGGAGAGGGGGACCCAGAGAGGATGAGTGGCGGAGGAGAGCGACCGCAGAGGCCGGGACGGGGTTGCGGCCGAGGGAAGGAATGGAGAACGGGAGGGGTGGGCGGAGGGGAAGAGCCAAGACGCAGAGGGGGAGACACGGGGGACAGAAAAAGGCGGGGGCGAAATAGAATAAGGAAAAGCTTTTGGGTAAGGAGTCAGCTGAGGAGTACCCCAGCCGCTAGACGCCCCGTTACACGAGCCGTAGTTGTGGGTTGGATTCCCACCAGCAGCGCTCGAGGGGCACACTCGAAGACAAGCATCGTTCAAGGGTTGGGGCGACAGTACTCTTGCAACAGGTCCTCGAGGGGCCATAGAAGTACACAAGCACCCCCGGACGCCGGGGACCTTTCCACGCTTTGTCCAATGCGGGCAGCAAGATGTGCAAGGGTGGAGGACGGCTGAGGGCAGACGGGGAAGGGAACCAAGTGGGGCAGTGGAGGAGATGCATGCCCATGTGTACGCAGGAGACCCACAATGAGCAAGATCGAAGTAGAAGCCAGCGTGAGGATCAGGGAGTCAATTGACAGCCTGCCGACGATGGGGTGGATCTAGGTGCATCCTATTGCCCCAGCCTGCCACCACACATTCTCCGCGCAGTGTAGTACCAAGAACGGGCCCATGCGCTGGACTAGGAACCCACGCGGTTGGTTCAGTCCGGGCTGCTCACCTCCATACGGCCACCTAAACTCCGGATCAGCTGAACACGCTGGCCTACGTGAACAGATTCCCCTCAGATTGAGACTCACAGTTGAGGCCCTTTACTCGCAACCCCCTCCGTTTTCTAACCTCCCAGGGGCGGTGAGCACTCTTGTGCTGATAGCTAGGCCTACTCAGTGTGTGCTAGGGCAGGTTTAGGACTCTTGTAGAGCTCCAGTTACGGTGAATGTACTAACTCCCACCCTCAGTCGGGTTCGGCACTCCAGATACCTACACATCCGCTGCTTGCGCAGCTCTGCTCCTGCCCTGGCTGTGCCATGCAGTCCCATGCCTATGGTCACCAGCGTGAGCCAGATGGCCGCCTATCAGGTTTGCAGCCACCCAGCCAGTGTGTGCCTTGTTGACCATGTGTTGCATGGGAACTGCCCTGATGTTATGACCTTGGGGGGCCAACGAAGAGCGGTGGCTTACTACTCCAGGGGGGGATGACAAGCAAGGTGCTGTGAAGGAAGGTGTGTACACCCGCCTTGGGGACAAGCGTGCCCACAGTTGGGACCCCTGACTGGTCCAGACCCATGGGGTTCTACCCTTCCTGACGGGGGTACCATCCCCTAAGTGTGCTATGTATGTCCGTATGTGTCTCACTTCACTCCCCGGCTTGGCTCCCGGAGACGGGGCTTCGCCGACCTCGGACTGAAGGTCCTAATCAGGTACTATTACCACACCTATGGCGCCCAATTTCTGTGCTGGCGCCTATCCTTTGGGGAAGACGGCAAAAGCCCTACCTACTAGAGGGGAGGGGTGGCCAAGTGTGCCAAGGGCATACAAAACGCCCGTTTTTCGGATAGCCAAAAGCTAACACACTCCCCTAGCCGCGAGGAAAAGCAGGCGGAGCAGGAGACACCACTACACTAAACTCACTAATGCTAGCACCAGCCTTCGAAGGCAGGGTGAGCAGAACCGCACTCAGTCCCTGCCAGGCTTGCTCACCCTAACCCCTACACACGCTACTGGGTGGCCATGAGAAAGAGGTCTTCAGCCCTATTGGCTCTCCTGTGAGATAACAAGAGAACACCGCGCCGCTAGGCAACTGTGGCCTGCCAGGGACGCCCTTGCGCATTTTACTGACACGGCTTGGAGACAAAGAGTGCCGTGTACACAGCGTGTAGTAACGGTTGTCCATGAAGATGTCGTTCACTGACCCGATTTGTTTATGTGATCCGTGCCCTTTTTAGCGTGGGCAGAAAAATGGGAAGTCGCCGAAGGCAACTGCTGCTGCACCAATCACCCTGACCTTTCCCACTTGAGAACAAAGGCAGATGAGGCTCAGTTAGCGGCTGAGGAACCTAACTACCCTCGCTGCATTATACAGGTCTTCGGGTAGAAAATGATACACTGTCCTCTAACCAAGCCGCAAGCACGCAAACTTAAGGACTCCCCCCGTTCTCATATAGAACGTAGGGCGGAGCCCTGGGTAAGCTAAACGAGGGTTATACCGCGTGCACAGCACGTGGCCTACAGCCCTTTAATGCATCGTGCGTATGCAGGGAAGAGAGGCAATTTACAACAGTCTTTTTCCAATTTTTAACCCGCTCCAACCAATCATCACGAGACTCAACCAGGAGGTGAGCTCCTCCTGGGCTTACCTACCTTACTCACCACGCACCATGTGCATGCCGAAGGGAATATGAGCCCAAAGACAACCCTAAGCCTCTAAACAACCCTACGGCGAGTTATAAACAACCCTAAACGATTGATGCCTTGTTGATTCTCAATTACCCAAAACACGTTATCCAGGCACAAGCCATTGATTGGGATGATAGGCATAAATACACTACACTCCGCCGTGACTCTGCTGCTAGTGGTGGTGGGAGGGAGGCACTACATTCACACATTGTCTCTTTGAGCCAATCCGAGCAAAATCCACAATCAACTATAGGCCCCATTGTGCATGTCCTAAGGGTTGTACATCACTCAGCGCTACCTCTTTGTTGGTCCAGCGTGGTGCATGGTTTGAGATCTGAACTACCATTCATTCCCGGACTCAAGCTCTTTGCTATTCTTCGCCCTTTGCCTAACGTTAAGCGCTTGTTCAGGCGCTGGGCCTTGCGCGCGCTCCAGCAGCACATTGGGTCATGACGCGCGTGCCTTCTCCCGTGGCTATATGTTTTGGCGCTATTTGTTGATTTGTCTATTTTTTGGGCCTGCTGGATTGATTGTTGTTTGTTTCCAGCTGATAAGGGCTTAATTCAAGCCGAAACGCGTACTGTTGGGGACGCCGGTTTTCCAGGATTCCGTGATCGCATTGCATTGCTTCTTGTGGGCTTGTATTGCTAGCTGTTGGTGTGAATGGAGGTCTTGAGGCTTCGTCCTGAACCATAGAGGGTAAATCAGCCAAAGGCATTTATTTTCCAAAAAAACAACCCTAAACGATTAATGCATTGTGTTTCATGCATGCCCTTCTTACCTTGTTTCCTCCCGAAGAAGGAGAGGGGATGGGGAGCTACTGCACAGCGCAGAACAAGCCTAAGCTTTCTAAGCAACCCTATTTTAGCGCTACGGCGGCACAACCAGGAGCACGCACTTTCCTTTCTGACCTCTGAAGAGAAGATAAGGGTGGATGGATGCACATCGAAAGCGCCACAACGTGTAAATGCCTAGATTAGGCACATGCATCGCGAGCACGGCGCATACACTAACCCTACGTGCGCGCTGCGGGCTCCATTCATTACACATGCGTTCAGCACTCGCTTGTACCATCCTGTGTCACTGCAGATGCGTACATCCTTATCAGAGTGCACCTGTTTGGGTGCTCCGTATGGTTCGAACCATTGTTCCACCAATATTTTCACAGTCTGCTCACCTGTGATTTTCTTATTGCAAGGAAACACGCGGGTGAAGCGGGACAGGTCACAGGTGACCACTAGACAACTATCATAGCCGCCGAAGCGAGGTAGGCCGTGGATGATATCTACGTAGAGAAGAAAGTTAGTACAATAGGGTATTGGTAGGCTCAAAATCAGTCCCGTATTCCTACTATCGCTCTGCTTGCTGGCATGACAGCCACAAGCATCAACAATGGTCTGCATTCGAGACCTCAGTTCTGTCAGCGTTAGACCAGAGTAGATGAATTCCACTGAGCGATTAGCGCCAGTGTGACCTGAGCTGAGATCGGATCACTGTAAACACCCATCGGGTCGCGCCTCAGGCACAACCATACGGTCCTCGTAGAAGAGATACTGATTATCGTTATACCACTGGTGCCCGTCAATGACACGGGGTCGGAGACCAGTGCTGATGGTCTAGAGAATATCCTTATATTCTGACTGATAGTCAGTTAGGCGCCGTCCCCGCGAGGATTCTAGCTGTGCGCATAGACGAGTCCATACGCTGAAAAGCCTCTTTGGCAAGAACCTCAGAGGCTCTCAACAACAAGCGCATTGAAGTTGATGCGCGATATGTAGTCAGACAGTTCATTTTTTTATGCCAGGGATATGATGGACTGTCAGCCTGAATTGACTGAGGTAAGTTCACCACCGCTTTCGTCTCCCTTTCTCCAATGGTGGGCCCTTCTGAAAGGACTTCACCAGTTCCTGGTCACAGAGCCAGACAATAGGGTTAGATCCCAATAGTCGGGACTGGGATGACAGCCCCAGCATACCGGCTAGGAGCTCCTTGTCGAGGGTGCTGTAATTGGAACGTGCCTGGTTCCATTTCCAGTTCCAGTGACCTAGTGGTACAAGTCGCCACTCACTGGAGGGAAAGTCGTGCTTCAGGGAACCATCACGGTTCAGTCCTGTGGTACGATAATGGCAATGAGTTAGTTCAGCTGCGTTAAGCTCTTGCCATTGGTATATCGTTCCCAGCCCCCCTACATCACTGGCATCAGTGATCAGGACCATCTCACCCTTAGGGCGGGGTACCCCCAGGAAGTTGGAGGAGGCAATTTTCTTTTTCAACTCCTGGAAATACTCCTCCTCTCTGGCGGTCCATCTCCAGGGAGTAGATTTCTTCATTAGGTCAGTGAGAGGGTCAGAAGAATAAGTAAAATTCTGGATGTGTCGCCTATAGAAGTTACAGGCGCCCACAAAACTCCTCGCGTCGTGTAGACCCTTCTTAAGGTCACCGCTAATCTGCATGTCCTGTAGGGACTGCATCTTAGACACGGCTGGTTTCCACCAGCCATACCCCACATTGAAACCCAAATACTCCATCTCCTCCTTCATGAACTCGCATTTTTCGAGTTTGATTCAGAGATTGGTTTCCTGACAAACAATAGAAAACTCACGGAGGACAAGGACATGGTCCTCTTCTGTATTGGTACCCAGACTCACGTCATTGATGTGGGCCTCCATTTCTGCCTCTCGGGAAATCAACTCCTGTACAAGAGGTCAGCGCCTCAGTATGTACAAAATTTTCTTCATCAGTTATTGGAAGAGTGCCGGGGCGTTGGATACCCCCAGTGGCATGACGTTCCATTTCAACACACAACCCTTAAGGGTTATAAAGGCCAGCAGTTCTTGAGCTGCAGCTGTTAGGTCAGCCTGCCAGAAATCACTGCGTTCGTCCATTTTGGTTTTGTACCGGCATTTGGGAATCCGCTTCAGGGTGTTTTCCATGTTGGGAATACTCCCCGAGTGGTTTTGGGTTTTCTTGTTGACTTCACCATAGTCATCAACCAGTCGCAGGGCGGTGGATCCAGGTTTAGCAACCAGAAAGCAGGAACTGCAGTGATGGGGGTAGTCCCCCTTCTTATATTCTTCAATGAGGCCAGCATCAATGCATTCTTGGATCTGGCGCTTGATTTCCTCAACCTGGTCCTGAGGAGCGGGATAGGGACGACGTCTCATTCGCGTCTTCTCAAATTCAGGTTTCAGTTTCACGTCCCTCTGAACCATTTTTTTGCGGGACAGGGGAGGTGCCAAGGTGCAGAACACCTCCTCATAGGTCAGGATCAGTTTCTCCAGCCGGGGGTCAAGGTTCAGACTCTCGACTTTCTGCCGGATATCGTCCTCAGCATGTAGGTTGATCTTACCACGCTCATTCTTTTTCTGCCGATCATCAGTTTCGGCAGGTACTGAGCCATCATCCCACTCGGGGGAACATTGTTGCCCATAGTGCAGAGAATACACTAGGGGTATCTCAGGGTCAGGTAGAGTGCAGGAACCATCGTCCCCCCCAGGCCAGATGGAGGATTTCCAGTTCTGTCTGAGGTATTGAAGCCGTTCCTGGCGCTCAATACCTTCGGCGCTCGGGTACAACAGTTGTCGGAGTTCCAGAGTGTCATGCTCCGAAAGTGGCGTGTTATTAGAAGCAGGCCGCGCTAGAGCGTCACGACTCTGAGCCACGGGTTCACTTGAGGAAGTCTGCTGCATGTGCAGCACAGGTTTCCCAACAGGGGAGGTTGGTTCTGAGGTTGACTCCAGGTCTACCTCCTCCAGCAACAGCTGGGCCAAGAAGGCACAGTGTTTGAGCTCAACACAGCTGGGATCAACAGGGGGAATAGAGCTGGCGATTTCAGACAGTTGGTCGTCAGCATCCTCCTTCACAGCAGCAGGTTCCAGATCGTCATCATGGGATCCACACCCTGTAAGTGTGGCAGATAAGTGCTCAGGAGATCATTTTTTGAGATCAAAAAGGGTCAAGCCACGATTTTCGGCCATGAACTCCTTCAGTAGCACCTCGTCCAGATCACACAGGGGTACAGTGTTGAGGTATCCACCGACAATGGATAAGAAACTGGCCCATTCAGGGGCCTGCCTTGCTTTGTCTGAATCCTGAGGCACATAGATGGGACCGTCGGGGAGTTGCACTCTTCCCACAGTCATTCAGGACAGCAGTTGGCGCCAATAAGCGTGTTCACCTGAACAGCCTCAGTCAGGGGTACACATGACAACCCTTCCTCTCTCATAAGCAATTTTGGTTAGAACCTTCGCCAGCAGGGAGAAGGGAGGGTTAGCATACGCTAGGCCCATTGCTTTCCAGAAGCGACGGAAAGGATGATTCATATGTTTCGAGCAATACAACTGCATGATGTGCTGTTGTTGGCTCGCGAACAATTCAACCTGGATCTCATCCAGGGATACCTGCAGGGCCGCCAGTCCGTTTTCAAGGACCTGACGGGTCAATTGGTAGTTTTCAGTACAATAGTTAGTCTTTACTGCCTAAGTCAGCCCAGACTCTTTTTGTCCTTACAGCTCTAAAGGTACGGAGAAGAGCCCACTGCAAAAATCGCAGTGTAGAGAATAGGGGCGTTGGTGAGACAACACTTTTACCGGGGGTTTCTTCGCACGAGGTCGGTGCCAATGACGATGTTAGAGGCGTCAGTGTCGAACACTCTCAGTGTTGAGTCACAGTTTCGTCACAAAGACAAATAGACACATCGACACAGCCCAATAAATAGATGGTCCGCCCATCCCCTACTCTTATGGCCATGTTCTTAGTTTTCTGGAAAGTCTTTAGCAGGCGCCGGGCCACTATAGAGAGTGTTGCGCCCGTGTCAAGCACTGCTCGAAAAACTTGATCCCCGATTTTCACGAGGATCAGGAAAACCATGTCCTCCTCTTCAGAGCCGTCCCCCTACTCCTTAGCAGGGAATTTGACATCAACCCCTGCAGAGACGAGACAGTTGGCCATCCAGGCCAGTTGCCTCTTCTTGGAGTTGGACCCCTCAGGGGAGGCGTTATCCCCCTGTTGTCGTTTCTTGGGGTTGGCAGCGGCAGGAGAGGGAGAAGTAGCGGGCGCCAAAGAGCGCCCCTGGGGGCCGGGGCCTCCGCCCTTGCCACCCCCATTGCCTCCTCCTTTACCACCCTTGTTGCCATTCTGGGGAGTTCTGGTGGGTGTTTGGGCTTTCTGGCGTTCAGCCTTCTGCCGTTTGTGTTTGTCACTCTCACATTCTTTGATTTGACATTCGCCCTCGTAGTGACGACGTTTGCCACAGTATCCACAGGTGATGGTACACCTGAAATGATCCTGATGGGTCACTGTTTTCCCATTCTTAGTGTGCTGCTGTCTTTTCAGTTGCAGCACACAACCACTGCGATGGTTGCAGTCAGGGGCATGACAGGGTCCTCCATTGTCATCGACAGGTTTACAGTAGAAGAGTGGGGGTGCACCAATTTCAGGTTTAATTTCACTCATGCCACGCAGGTTACCCCTCCCTTTACCACCTCCCTTGTGAGCGTTGGTGGGAGTTTCAGGCCCTTGTCCTTTTCCAAGTTCAGGGGTAGGGGTACCACCTCTACCCAGGTGTCTCTTGACGAAATTTTCCATATGGGAGTTACTCTCAATCTCAAGGACCAGTTCGATGAGCAGGTCCACAAGATCATCGTACGTATGGGTCCGACTCTTCATCTCTGAGGTGGTGCGACAATCGTGCCACGTACGTGTAGGAATTTTACTGACGAGACACGAGTGGGGTTCGGTGGCTCCATAGGAACCCAGGTTCATTCGTGAGAACAGATACTCCAGGTCGCACACATATTCAGAGACTCACGCAGCGAAAGGAAAGTCAGGGAGCATAGGGAGCTCCTCAGTCTGTGTGCGCACACTGAGGTCTGTTTCGTGGACCGGGAAAGATTTCTGCAATCTTTGGAGAGCCTCAGCCCAAGTAGAACAGGTTTTGACAATCTGCTTCACCTAGCTTTGCCAAAAACTTTGTTTTGCATGAGTCTTTCAAAAGCGAACATTTAGTGAGCCACATCCACATGAGATTGGCCTCTGAGTAAAAGAAACTTGGGGAATTCCTCTGCCATTTGGGCAGGCTTTTAGGGTCGAACTCGGGCAACTCCAGCTGGATGTTCGCCTGGGCAAGTAGTTTGCCACTCTCCCCACCCCCTGAGGATGGATCTGAAGGGGGGGGTCATCTGCCAGCGAGAGGTGCCAGAGCGGTTAGCCACTTTTTCTCCAGCTCTGTCACGTGCATGTCCTGTAGCTAAGCGATGGGGATTGTTCTGTCACAAGGATGAAAGGGGCTGGGACATGTTACCTTGGGTAGTAACCTGGAAACTCTTGATCGTTTGACATCATCAGCGAGGATGCTCAATCTGGGGGAGGGGGAGGCCAACGCCGGCTTGGGTAAGGGTTCAGTGATACCCAACTTTGCCTTGACATCCTCAGACAGGGCTGTCACATCTGGATCTTCGGACCCAGATAGCAGCTTGGCCAGTAGTTTGGCCGTACGGTCTAGGGCACCATAGGTTGGCCCTGGGAGATGGGAATCCTCCACATACGCTGGACACACTTCGGGGTTCCTGATGGCTGTTTGCAGCTCTGGACGCCAAGCTGACCCTCTCAGTCGCCTGGGTAGAGATACAGTGTCAGCCAGGTCAGTAGGTGGGCCGGAGTAGCAATGGTACCGCATGTCCCTTTGTGGTGGGGACCCCTGGGCTTCGAGAGGTTCCTCTCCATCTCACCCTCGGACGGACTTGTAGTACTCTTCGTGGAGCAGGTACTTGTCCATTCTCCTTCTCAAGTCGTCTTGTTCTTCAGAGCCTCCCACTGCCGTAGACAAAGATGCAGGGCAGGCTGAGCGGGAGATGGAGACAGCAACTTGCCTGCTGAAGTGTTGCAGGCTGTCACCATGGACCGCTGAGGCCACAGTGGTTAAGGGTATTTCTCTGGGCGCTTCTTGTCCCGCCCTTCTGTGACCTGGATCTTCTTAAGACCCAGATGCAACTCTGAGCTTGGGCTCACTCATTGAGATGGGCCCACTGCTGCCCAGTTGTACTTGTACACTCCGAATTGGCTAAGTCCTGGAAGACAGTTGTACTGATGGTGGGGACATTTTGTTTGCTGGGTTTGGCTTTTGTACTTCTCAGGGTCGTTTCGAAGGGTTCTCAAAGGATGCCTCTGCTACCAGAAAGATATCCTTGATTTATGCCCCATGGGATATGATGAAATCTTGCAAGTTTTGGTGTTGAAAAACAGGACCAAAGCAGCAAGTAGAGCAAGAACAGGATGTGGATGGAATCAATGAATAGTTTTGAAATCCAGTGTATCACAGAAGGGCTGCAGATAGACAAAGCAGGCTTAAGTACAAAGATTCAATCACAAATGGATAAAACAAACGATTTTCATGTGAAACCTGGCATGAAACAGGCCTCCAAGGTAGCACCAATCACTTCATGTGCACTCTTTTGGCTAAGATGGAGTTGGTTAGGAATCTGGTGCATAGGAGTTGGGCCGGACACAGGATATGGCTTGGCCAGCATGGCCAAGCAAGTGAATTCAGAATCATTTAAAACGTAGAACCACAAAAAGTGGTAGAATCAGTTGAGTATAGGGGTCTTGAGGTTGGGGACCACTAGGCGTAACCTACAAGGCCTTAGGCATGGAGTGCTTATTTTCCTTCGGTATTACCCCCATGAAGGAAGATACCTCCGCTCAGTTGAGTGGTAGGGGTGAACTTCATGGGGGGCTAGGGTTATAACCCTGGTTACGTTGAGAAAGTGTACTTTAAAGTTCAAAAGGGTGATAAGAATGATTACCAGTCTCAACATTAACAAAAGGCTTTTAGGGGGGGCTTGGCCTGGATCAAGTCCCCCAAGGAAGACATGGTAGTGACTTTTTCTTACTATCAGGGCTGGAAGTTCCTTACCCTGTTGGACGGATATAGGCTATCAGTAAGAAAAAGTCACTGCCATGTCTTTCTTGCAGGTCTTGATCCAGGCCAAGCCCCCTTGAAACCCTTTTGTTGATGGTAAGGCTTACGTTAGTTTTTTTATCTCTCTTTTGAACCTTAAAGTACAAATTCTCAAAGTAACTAGGGTTATGACCCTAGCCCCCCTATGAGATTCACCCCTACCACTCAACTGGGCGGAGGTATCTTCCTTCATGGAGGTTATAGCGAAAGAAAGTAGGAACTTCATGCCTAAGGCCTTGCAGGTTAAGCCTAGTGGTTCCCCACCCCAAGACCTCTATACTCAAGTGTTTCTACCACTTATTGTGGTTCTACGTTTTAACTGTTTCTGAATTCGGTTGCTTGGCCAAGTCATATTCTGTGTCTGGCCTAACTCCTTTGCCCCACATTCCTCCCCAGCACCATTTCATCCCAAAGAGTGCACATGAAGTGCTTGAGGCTAATTGAGAGGCAAGAGTCATGCCAATTTTCACCCCGAAATCATTTGTTTTATTCATTTGTGATTGAATCTGTGTACTTAAACCTGCTTTGTCTATTTGCAGCCCTTCCGTGATACACTGGATTTCAAATCTATTCATTGATTCGATCCACATCCTGTTCTTGCTCTACTTGCTGCGTTGCTATTGTTCTCCAGCATCAAAACCTGCAGGATTTCATCAAAACTACTAGGGCACTAATCAAGGACATCTTTCTCTATCTGAGGCGACCTGGGAACCCATGTCCGCCTTTATACAGCCAGTTGGAAGTATCAACCCCATCTTTTGCTCCTACCTCATTGAGCGCACCCACTCTCCGCGCACCCCCACGGAACAGGACTACGAGGAATCCCCCAGAACCGCCAGCGCACCCAGTCCCCAAGACCCCATCACACCCACCCACGCCCACTCCTCCACCCAAGACCGCGGCCCCGCCCAGGGACACCGATGGCGGCGCTGGACCCACACGCAGCTCTGGGAGCTGCGAAAGTGGGTCCGGGCAGAGTCCTCCCTCGAGGGCCTGGTCCACAGGCCCCGCAAGGGGGCATAAGAGAACAGCCGCCTCCAGCCGGCGGGGGGGTGGATGCCGCAGGCCGCATGGGAAGCCATGCTGGCCGATGCGCTGCCCCCCCTGGGAGTCGACCCCCGCAATCTTCCGCGCCCCAGGACCACCCGTATGTCCTCAGGCGCCTGGGGGAGACCCTCCAGGAGACGCAGCAAGACGGCATCCGCCTGTGGGACATCACCCAAAGCGCAACCCCGCACACACACACCCCCTCGCCACTCCACAAGCGCCGGCGCACCGACGCCGGCGGCACCCACAGCACCCCAGGAGCCCAGCGCGCCACACAGCACGACGCGCCTGACCCGCCAGCAAGCGGCGCCGCCACCTAACCCTGTTGCCCAGCCAGCCACCGCCGCGGGGCGCCACACCAGGCCCCGCCTGGAAGACACCAAACGAACCGGAAGCCGAAGGACGCCAACGCACACGCCAACGGGCACCGCTACGCCCAAAGACACCGAGCCTAAGCCCGCAACTGTCACAACCGCCTAACCCAGCCACAGCCCCAACACGAATCAAACCCGAGCCATACCCCAAAACCGCTAATGCATGACTCCTAACCAGGCCCGCCGAGGGAGCAATGTAGCCACAGCCCACACCCACAGCCCACACGGCCACCTAACCAGCCAGCACCTGAAGCAAAGAGGCACCTAACCAAACCTACCCTGACCCATACCCGTGTACATCAGGACGCGCGAGCCGCACCCCTGGAGCGCGGCCGCCACCAAAGCACCGACGACACACGCCAGAGAACACAACACTATTGCACCAATGCACCAGTCGCCCATGCCTGTGCCTGCAGTGTACGCGCGCCCCAGTCTTTGTAAATTTTTTGAAAATTTTTAATTCACTTTTTCAAAAAAAAAAGAAAAAAAACAAGAAGGCACAAAAAACAATCAGGGGGGGACGAAGAGGAACACAACCACCAACGGCACACGCACACCGCACACAGAGCGCACACCGGTGAACAGGCGCCACCTGGGCCAGAAATCCCCATCCTGTTCTTGCTCTACTCGCTGCTTTGGTTTGGTTGTCCAACATCAAAACCTGCAAGGCTTCATCAAAACTACTAGGGCACTAATGAAGGACATCTTTCCGGTAGCAGAGGCAACCCTTGAGAACCTTTCGAACCGACTCTGAGAAGTACACAAGCCAAAACCAGAAACAATATGTCCACACCATCAGTACAACTGTCTGCCAGGACCTGGCGAATTCGGAGTGTACAAGTTCAACTTGGCAACAGTGGGCCAATCTCAATGAGTGAGCCCCAGCTGAGAGCTGCATCTCGGTCTCAAGAAGATGGAGTTTACAGAAGGGCGGAACAAGATGCGCGCAGAGAAGAATCACCAATACCCTTAACCACTGAGTCCTTAGCGGCCTGTGGTGACAGGCTGCAACACCTTCGCCGAAGAGTTGCAGTATCCATCTCCCCTTCCGCCTGCTAAGCTTCTTCGTCTACGGCTACGGCAGCTGCAGGACCTGAGGAACACTACGAATTTAGGAGGAGAATGGAAGAATATCTTTTCCACGAGGAGTACTACAAGTCCGTCACAGGCGAAGATGGAGAGGAACCACTCGAAGCCTTGGGATCCCCGCCTTACACGGACATGGGTTCCTGCCCTTACTCCGGCCAACCTACGGAGCTGGCTGACACTGTGTCTCTACCAAGGCAACAGAGAGGGCCAGCATGGGGCCCGGAGCGGCCAATCACAAGCAGGAGCCCTGAAGTGTGCCCAGCTTATGTGGAGGAGACGCATTCCCCAGGGCCAACCTATGGTGCCTTGGATGTACGGCCGAACTACTGGCCAAACTACTCTCTGGGTCCGAAGATCCAGATGTGACAGCTCTTTCTGAGGCTGCCAAGGGTACATTGGGTATCTCTGAACCCTTGCCGTAGCCAGAGCTAGCCTCACCCTCTCTGGGATTGAGCACGCTTGCTGAGGATCTCAAACAGTCAAGGGTGTCAAGGTTGCTACACAAGGTCACTTGCCCCAGCCCTTTTCATCCTTGCGCTAGGACAGTCCCCATGGCTGAACTACAGGACGTGCCTGTGACAGAGACTGAGAAAAGGGGGCAAACAGCCCTGGCACCCCTCGCCGGCGTACCTCACCCCCCTTCAGGCCTAACCCCAGGGGGTGGGAAGGGTGGCAGACCTATTGCCTAGCCTAACATCGACCTGGATTTGCCGGAGTTCGACCTTAAAAATCTGCCCGAATGGGCAGAACAATTTGCCGAGTTTGTTTGGCTTACCGGCCAATCCCATGTGAATGTGGCCACTAAATGTTCATTGTTGAAATGCTGGTGCAAAAAGAAGTTTTTGCAAAAGCGTGTGAAGCAGATTGTGAAAACCTGTTCAATGTGGACCGAGGTTCTCCAAAGACTGGAGAAAGCTTTCCCGGTCTATGAGACTGACCTCAGTGTACGCACACAGATAGATCAGCTCCCTATGCTCCCTGAATTTCCTTCCGCTGCGCAAATCTGTGAATATGTGTGCGACCTGGAGTATCTGTTCTCATGGATGAACCTAGGTTCCTATGGAGCCACCGAACCCACCTGTGGCTCATAAGTAAAAGCCCTACACGTACGTGGGACAATTGCCGCAATACCTCTGAGAGGAAGAGACGGACCCACACGTACAACGACCTTGTGGACCTGCTGATTGAGCTGGCCCTTGAGAGGGAGTATGATACCCACATGGACAAATTCCTCAAGAAACACCTGGGTCGAGGTGGTATCCCTACCCCCGAACGTGGCGAAGAGAAAGGGCCTGAAAATTCCTCTATCGCCACCTGGGGTGGTGGTAAAGGGAGGGGTAACCTGCGTGCCATGAATGAAGTGAAACCTGAAACAGGTACACCCCCACTCTTCTACTGTAAGCCTGTCATTGACAAGGGGGGACCTTGTCATGCCCCTGACTGCGACCTCCGCAGTGGTTGTATGATGCAAATGAAACGACAGCAGCATACCAAGGATGGGAAAACAGTGACCCATCAGGATCATTTCAGGTGTACCGTCACCTGTGGTTACGGTGGCAAACGTCGTCACTACGAGGACGAATGTCACATTAAAAAACGTGACAGTGACAAACACAAACTGCAGGAGGCTGAACACCAGAAGACCCAAACACCCTCCGAAACTCCCCAGCATGGGGATGTGGGTGGTAAAGGAGGAGGCAAGGGGGGTGGCAAAGGTTGGAACCCCAACCCCTGGAGGCGCTCATCAGCGCCCGATACTTCTCCCTCTCCTGCCGGTGTGGACCCCAAGAAGGGCCCGCAGGGGGATAACGCCCCCCCTTGAAGGGACTAACTCCAAGAAGAGGCGACTGGCCTGGATAGCCAACTCTCTCATGGCTGCAGGGGTGGATGTCAAATTCCCTGCCAAGGAGTACGGGGGCGGCTCTGAAAGGGAGGACTTGATTTTCAGGATCCTCGAGCACGCAGACCCCACGGCGCATGCAAGCCAAGGGGACAGTGCTCAGCCCCCACACCGGCACAGCCGCACCCACAGCACGGGGTGGCAGACCCGACTGCCCGCCCGACGGGGGAGCAGTCGCGACAGGGGGGGCGCCTGACCTCAGACGCCCCTCACAACGGCAAAAAACATCCCCCCACGG
Organism: Eutreptiella sp. 'Long Island Sound 2002'; assembly: GCA_964036045.1. Lineage (NCBI taxonomy): Eukaryota > Euglenozoa > Euglenophyceae > Eutreptiales > Eutreptiaceae > Eutreptiella > Eutreptiella sp. 'Long Island Sound 2002'. The sequence goes on along the minus strand of OZ038381.1, from coordinate 152,309,843 downwards.
GGACGCTCCTCCGCCACCCCCACAGCGCGCAACGCCTGCCCGCAAGGAAGCACACTGTGGGGCCGGTGCTGGGTCCCCACGCCCGCACCAACGGCACTCGGGACACAAGGGTCGCGGAACGCCGGCTGCCCGCCCCAGAGGACGGGCGGCCGGGGGAGGGACAGCGCCTGACACCAGAGGTCCCTCACAGCGGTGGCAGGCCACCCCCCCTTGGAACGGCCCCCCACCACCGACGCGGCACGCAGCCCCCACAGGGCGCGCAAGCCACAGGGACAGCGTGGGGCCCCCACACCCGCGCACCCCCACCCACAGCACGTGGGTGGCGGACCCCGACAGCCCGCCCGGAGCGCGGGCAGTCAGGGGAGGGGGAGCGCATGATCTCAGACGCCCCTCACGATGGCGAAAGGCACCCCCCCCGGGGACGCCCTTCCGCCACCCCCACAGCGCGCAACGCCTGCCTGCAAGGGCACAAGCTGTCAGGCCGGTGCTGGGTCCTCGCGCCCGCACCAACCGCACCCGGGACACACGGGTCGCGGAACCCCGGCTGCCCGCCCCAGAGGACGGGCGGCCGGGGGAGGGACAGCGCCTGACACCAGACGCCCCTCACAGCGGTGGCAGGCCAACCCCCCCGGGAACGGCCCCCCACCACCCACGCGGCACGCAGCCCCCACAGGGCGCGCAAGCCACGGGGACAGCGCTGCGCCCCCACACCTGCGCACCTGCACCCACAGCATTTGGGTGGCGGACCCCGACAGCCCGCCCGGAGCGCGAACAGTCAGAGGAGGGGGAGCGCCTGACCTCGGACGCCCCTCACGATGGCAAAAGGCACCCCCCCTGGGGACCCCCTTCTGCCACCCACACAGCGCGCAGCGCCGGCCTGCAGGGGCGCACGCTGTGGGGCTGGTGCTGGGCCCCCACGCCCGCACCTACCGCACCCGGGACACACGGGTCGCGGAACCCCGGCTGCCCGCCCCAGAGGACGGGCGGCCGGGGAAGGGACAGCGCCTGACACCAGACGCCCCTCACAACGATGACAGCCCAGCCCCCCCGGGGACAGCACCCCACCAAGCCAAGTGGACAGTGCTGGACCCCAACACCCGCACACCCACGCCCACAGCACATGGGTAGTGGACCCCGACAGCCCGCCCGGAGGCCGGGCAGCCGGGGGGGGGGGGGCGCTTGACCCCAGACGCTCCTCACAACGGCGAAAGGCACCCCCCCCCCGGGGACGCCCTTCCGCCACCCCCACAGCGCGCAGCGCCGGCCTGCAAGGGCGCACGCTGCGGGGCCGCTGCTGGGTCCCCACGCCCGCACCAACCGCACCCGGGACACACGGGTCGCGGATCCCCGACTGCCCGCCCCAGAGGACGGGTGGCCGGAGGAGGGACAGCGCCTGACACCAGACGCCCCTCACAGCAGTGGCAGGCCACCCCCCCCTAGGAACGGCCCCCCACCACCCACGCGGCACGCAGCCCCCACAGGGCTTGCAAGCCAAGGGGACAGTGCTGCGCCCCCACACCTGCGCACCCGCACCCACAGCACGTGGGTGGCGGACCCCGACAGCCCGCCCGGAGCGCGGGCAGTCAGAGGAGGGGGAGCGCCTGACCTCAGACGCCCCTCACGATGGCAAAAGGCACCCCCCCTGGGGACCCCCTTCCGCCACCCCCACAGCGCGCAACGCCGGCTTGCAAGGGCGCACGCTGTGGGGCTGGTGCTGGGCCCCCACGCCCGCACCTACCGCACCCGGGACACACGGGTCGCGGAACCCCGGCTGCCCGCCCCAGAGGACGGGCGGCCGGGGAAGGGACAGCGCCTGACACCAGACGCCCCTCACAACGATGACAGCCCAGCCCCCCCGGGGACAGCCCCCCACCACCCTCGCAACACGCAGCCCCCGCAGGGCATGCAAGCCAAGTGGACAGTGCTGGGCCCCAACACCCGCACACCCAGGCCAACAGCACATGGGTAGTGGACCCCGACAGCCCGCCCGGAGGCCGGGCAGTCGGGGGAGGGGGAGCGCTTGACCCCAGACGCTCCTCACAACGGCGAAAGGCACCCCCCCCCCGGGGATGCCCTTCCGCCACCCCCACAGCGCGCAGCGCCGGCCTGCAAGGGCGCACGCTGCGGGGCCGGTGCTGGGTCCCAACGCCCGCACCGACTGCACCCGGGACACACGGGTCGCGGATCCCCGACTGCCCAACCCAGAGGACGGGCGGCCGGAGGAGAGATAGCGCCTGACACCAGATGCCCCTCACAGCGGTGGCAGGCCACCCCCCCCGGGACGGGCCCCTACCACCCCCGCGGCACGCAGCCCCCACAGGGCTTGCAAGCCAAGGGGACGATGCTGGGCCCCCACACCCGCAACCCCGGGCCAACAGCATGTGACGAGCAGACCCCGACAGCCCGCCTGGAGGGCGGACAGTCGGGGGAGGGGAAGCGACTGACCTCAGACGCCCCTCACAACGGCGAAAGCCACCCCCCCCGGGGACGCCCTTCTGCAACCCCCGCAGCGCATAGCGCCGGCCCGCAAGGGCGCACGCTGTGGGGCCGGTGCTGGGCCCCCACGCCCGCACCAACCGCACGCGGGATACACGGGTCGGGGAAACCCGGCTGTCCGCCCCAGAGGACCAGCGGCCGGAAGAGGGACAGCGCCTGACACCAGACGACCCTCACAACAGTGGCAGGCCACCCCCCCGGGGACAGCCCCCAGCACCCCTGCGGCACGCAGCCCCCGCGGGGCATGCAAACCAAGGGGACGATGCCCGGCCCCCACGCCCGCACACCCGTGCCCAGAGCACGTGGGTGGCAGAGCCCGACTGCCCGCCCGGAGGGAAGGGAAGCGCCCAACCCCAGACGCCCCTCGCAACGGCGAAAGGCGCCCCCCACGGCAACACCCTTCAGCAAGTGCCTGCAAGGGCGCACGCCGTGAGGCAGGGGCAGGGTCTCCACGCACCACCAACCGCAGCCGGGACACACGGGTCGTGGAACCCCGGCTGCCCGCCCCAGGGGACGGGCGACCGGGGGAGGGACAGCGCCTGACACCAGACGCCCCTCACAACGGTGGCAGGCCACCCTCCCCAGGGACGGTCCCCCACCACCTCCGCGGCACGCAGCCCCCACAGGGCAAGCAAGCCAAGGGGACAGTGCTGGGCCCCCACAACTGCAAACCTGCGCCCACAGCACGTGGATAGCGGGCCCCGGCAGCCCCCAGGGGGGGTCAGCCGGAGGAGGGGGAGCGCCCGGCCTCGGACTTTCCTCGCAACGGGGTCACCCATGCTACACGGACGGCTGGGAGAGCACCTAATGCCCACACGCACACACAAACGCCGATCCGCGGAGCCAGCGTTCGAGCTCCCCAACAAACGGCCCGCCGCGCGCCCACAGCACGTACACCTGCCACGGGAAATCCGCATCCCACCCCCTGCTCTTAGGCACAGCGACGCAACAATGGCGGAATCCGCGGCCCCACGCAGAACACGCCCCCGATCTCCGATGCTGGACGCAGCGCACGAGGTCATCAGGGGGCTGGGACTCAGAGGTGGCGAAGGAGACCCCCCTGCAGGAGGACGCGGGCGCGGAGTCCGACCTGGAGATAATTTCGGAGCCCTCCGCGGGCAGCACGCCCGCGGAACCTGCGCCGCCGGCGGGCGAGAAGCCCACCCTCTGCCCCGTGTGGAAACGGGGCCACTGCACCGGAGAAGGCTGGTGCCCCAAGCAACACCCCCAACCCAGCCCCGATGACGGAGCGCTGCCCGCCGTGGGGCACGCGGCCGCACACGCCGCCCTGCGCTACGGGGTGGCGCAGGGCTGGATTCTGAATGAGACCGCGCGCGGCAGCGTGAACATCCAGGAGGTCGTCGACCGAGTCGCCCACACGGGCCAAGCGGAAGTGGCCTTGCACACCCGGGGCCGCCACAGCGGACCGGCGGAGGGGATCATCGTGGAGCCCTCGGGAATGGTGCTGGTCCTGGCGGCGGACATGGTCCGAGGGATGCTCCACGCATCCCGCGTGCGGCGCGCGCGCCCACAGTGGATCATCCGGGTGTACGTCCCCCCACGGGCGTGGCCCTTCTCCACATGGGCGGTGCTCGTCATCATGTGGCACCTGGCACCGGAGGACGCCCCCACAGACATCGCGGAGGAAATCGCCCAGGACCTCCACGCCTGGCCGACCGACCAGGATTTCCCCTGGCGCAGGCTCCGGGGCGGCCTCCCAGTGGCTCCCGCGGCAGAGGGGTTCAGCCTCGCGGCAACCCTCCAGCGGCACCCCGACAAGAGGGCACGCCACTTCCTGCAGACGGGCACGGTCCCGGCCGCCCCGCCAGACTCCGGGTGGCGATGGGACGTAGGTGGGGCGCAACCGCTGACGGACCCCTGGTTCCTCCCGCTGTGGTATTTGCCCATGGGCACCCTGGCCCATGCCGCCAAAGCCGTCACGGGGGCCTTCCCGCAGCCGCTCCTCCCCGGCGTGGCCCTGCTCCGCAGCCTGCAGGCCGGAGCAGCCTGGGTACGGTGGAGGGAGGAGGGCGGGCGCCCGAGCCCATATTTCCCCCTGGTCCAGGGCCAAGCGCTACTCCACGCCGAGGGCATGGGGACTGGGGAATGGGGGGCGATCGTGCCCGACACAGCGTGCAGGTGGACCACTGTGGCCGCCCCGCAACCCATGCGATCGCCGCCGGCGTGCCACCGCCTCCTACGGGGGGTCCCCTCCTTGGCCCCCCACCACGCCCTCACGAGAGAGGTATGGAGAGCCATGCTGAGCCACCCCAGGGAGTGGATGACGAAATCGGGTGCATGGTGCCAGCCGGGGCCGGTGCTCGAACAGCTCACGGCCCCCACACCCGGGGTCCGCCACGCCCTGCACAGGGCGTCGGCCCGTACGGAACAGCTCAACGACCAGGTGCTGGACCTGGCGCTGGAGCCGCTGCAGGTGCTCTACCCGCAGACCCACATCCCGCCTGCGGGCACGTGCAACCACCTGGGGCGCCTGGGTTTGCAGCGCCGTGTCGAGGCCGCGCACCCAGGAGGCGTGGTGGAACAGTGGCTAACAGTCCGCAACATGTCCACCGCACAAGGCCACTAGTACCTGCACCAACTCCTCTTCCTACCCCGGGCAGCCCCGGAGCACCGCCGCCAGAACCCGTACCACACGCACCCGGAGCGCCTGGGCGCGCAGAGCTTCCCGCAGCCGGCCCCGCCCGCCCTCCCGCCGGGGCAGGGCCGGGCGGCGCTGCTGGCAGATGGCGGGAAGAGTTTCGTCAATCACCACGGTCCGACGCAGATCGCGGGAAGCATACAAGGGCCGCAGTGCGACGCGCCCCACCCGTGGTACGCCACACTCCGCGGGCGCACCCGCGTCAGGGGCGCAGGCGGCGGCGGCGCAGCCCCTCACGGGCAGCAGGGGGAGGCAATGGTGCTGCAGACGGCAGGCTACCAGGCCATCCTGCACGGCCACGCTGGGGGGTATCGGTCGCACATCCTGGCCGGGGGCCGCTGGACCTTCTGGCATGGCACTGCCAGGCAAGGGGCATTCCCGCCGCAGCCCCATATCGACTGGCCGCAGGAGCCCAGCCAGGCCTACTATATGACGGCGGACCCCTGGCCGCTAGCAGTCCTGCTACACACCGTCAGCGCCCCCAACAAGTGGCAGGAACCGGGGTGGGTCAGCCCCCCCGCACTGGTCTGGAGCCCCGACCAGGAGGAGCATCTACGGGATGAAGGACAAGGAGACGCCATCAGGGCAACGGACCTCCTGGACCTCCACGCAGGGCCAATCACGCACGCCCGCCCGGCGGCTACCCTCGCGGTGGCTCAACGGGGACAGCAGAACCCGCACTGGGTAGTCTGCATTGTTCAGCCCGGCGGACGCGCAAATTGTCGTCTTCGACCCCGAGCGCCTGCCAGGGCCCGAAGCCGTAGTCCGCTAGGCAGACTGCACTCGCATGATCGTCAAGGCGCTACGGGAGGGCGAACACCACGCCCTCCTGCTCTACTTCCGACTGAAGGACAAGGCCAAGGCAGCAAGGCCGGGAGTGTGGCCGGCAGCGGCGCACCCTGCCGACCTAGAGCTCCAGCTGGCGGTCCCGACCACAGTGTACCACTGGCTACAAGCCTTCCACGACCTGCGATGGAGGGGCAAGCCCGACCGCCAAATCGTCGCCATGCACTGGCAAGCGTGGCTGCAGGCAGACGCGCAGCGCGACGCCGTCCGGAGTCTCGGACCCGCGCCTGCAACACAAGCCCTCGATGCGGCGGCCCCGGGCCGCGCGTTAGCGCCACACACGGTTCCGCTGGCCAACCTGCCCTTCGAACCAGCGCCGGAGGGCGCCATCCGAAAGTTGGTGCCGCTCCCCCCGGCGCGAGGGGCCACAGAACCAACGAAATGCCCCCTGTGTGCAGACAACTACTACACAAGCGGGGCGATGTTGGAAAACCTGGCGTGGCACGCGGTGCACGCTGCAGCCCCGGTGGTCGACAAGGAAGCGGCCTCCCAAATCCTCCAAGGGAGGGCACGGAGGTCCCCGTGGCATGCCCTGTACGCCCCAGGCGGCCGACCACGCAGAAGGCGAGGGGGAGGCACCCGGAGCGGCCCCGGGAGGCGGCGGTGCGGGGCAACAAGGATCCATCCCCGTTGGACTGGCCCCCCTGGCCCCCCTGTGGGCCCCGCTTGGAACGGACTCCCCGCACCCCATGGCCCCAGCGCACCCAGGAGACCTGGCTGCCCCAGCGGACCCAGCGGCAATGCCAATGCGGGACAGCTGTTTCCAGGAGGACGCGGCGGACAACGCCCTATGGCTCCTCTCATGGAAACTGCGCAACGGCCTCGTCCTGCCAGACCGGTCCCTTCGGGACACGCTCCGGCGGCGCCGGGGGCTGGCGGCCTGTACCGACAGGAGCACATCATCACCGGCATGCTACCCAGGGAGGCGGGCTTTGCCATCATGCTCCATGAAACAGGGATGGCTTCCCGGGCGCAGGAGATGCACCTGGCTGCGGCGCTCCGGGACAAGGGGTACACCCCCTTCTTCAGCAGCCGGCTGGCAGAGACAGGAGCCACCTCCACCTCGAGACCGGGGTCAGCAGCAAGTACGTGGCAGAGCACGAGGTGCTCAGTTTCACGGAAATCGTCCCCGGGAAGGCCGCGGCCCTGGAGATCCGCACGCACGGGGGAGGCCTCACCCTGATCAACGTCCACGGACCACAGGCAGGCTGCTCCCCATGGGTGGGAAGGGCGGCATTCTGGGCCGACATACAAATGTATGCCACAGCGCGCATCCTCGGTGGGAGACACCGGGTGGTCATCGCAGGCGACACCAACGTCTACATGGATGCCACCTCCAACCCGGCCACGGAGCAGTTTCGCGCGGGCTGGGAGGCCTGCGTTTTCCGGATGGGCCACGGCAGGGGGCGCTGAGGACATGACCCACACGCTCCACCCGTTCCGGCACAGAATGGACACCTTCCTGGTCAACGAACCCATCCTGCCGTGGTCCCTGCGGGAAAGTGTCTGGGCCCCCGGCATGGCACACCCCCAGGGGATCGGTTTGGACCACCTTCCGGTCCTACCGGGCCTCCTCAATGTGGCAGAGCACGCGACGATGCCCACCCCCTACAGCCACACGGAGAGCCGCCTCCTCCCGTAGGACGCCCAGGCCGCGCCCGTCCAACACTGCAGGTGGACAGCGGTCACCGCCGCGCAGGATGAACCCTCCCTGGCGCCCTGGATGGGTCCCGCAGAGCAGCACGCCTACTGGTCCCTGCCCGCGGCCGCAGTGGACAAGGTGTTCGAACACCTCCACGCGGCGCATGACGCCCTGGCGCGTGTGGTGGGACGCCGGCAGCCGTCCCCGGCAGGGGCGGACCCGGCGGGGGGGGACCCCCCTGAGAGCGGGGAACGGCTCCTGGCGGCGATCCTCCGCTATGGCACCCTGGCAGCATGCGCGCCGGCGGCATACCAGGCGGACGCGCCACGGCATGGCATCCGGTCCAAGGCGGCGCTCCGGCTCACAGAGGAGCTGCGGAGTGCGTCGCCCGGGTCCCGCCCGGCCAAGCTGGGCCAGCTACAGGAGGAGCTGGAGAGGCAAGCAGCCGCCCTCGAAGAGGACATCCGCCAACTGCCCGCACTCCTGGCGGCTGACAGCAAGCGCGCCATCAAAGATTTCTGGCGCCGCCACGTCCCTGACATCGCCCAGCGATGGAAAGCTGTGTAGGGTGCCATAGAGCCAGAGGCCCCGGGCTCGTCAGGCCGCAGGAACGTGCGGTTCCCCAGCACCCAAACGCTCCTTACAGAGGCCCTCGACGTGATGTTCGCGGTTCGCGCCTTCTGGCGCGAACTGTATGACAAACGCCCGGTGGACCTCCTTGGCTTCCAGGCGGTCCTCAGCCGCCACGTCCCCCGGGTCCGTGACGGGGCCTGGGCCCAGGTTCAGCAGTACTCCATGCAAGACCTCCAGTCCGCCCTGGACAAGGCCGATGGCAAGGCCCCGGGTCCCAACCACGTGGGGGCTCATTTCATCAAGGCCCTCCCGGCACCCGTCCAGTGGCTCCTGGTCCACTCCTACCAGGCCATCCTCCGCGGCGCCCCGCCGCCGATGCACTGGAGGGACGCGCACATCTGGCTCAGCCCGGAGGTACCGGGCTCCGCCCGACTGGACGACTACAGACCCACAGCCCTAGGCCAGCCGGACATGAAGCTGCTAATGGGCCCCCTCACTCAGCACATCACGGAAGTGCTCACACGGCACGTAGTGGTCAGCGACCGGCAACAAGGAGCCCTCCCTGGCTCCTACACCGGCCCCCCACTAGTCATGGCGCAGCGGCAGCTCCAAGTGGGAAGGCCCGACTACGTCTTCTCCTTCGACGGCCGCAAGGCCTTCAACACCGGCCCGCACGGGACGCCGTCCACCTCACCCTACGCCACCTCTCCGTGCCGCCAGAGGTCATCGACGTCCTGCTCTTCCTCCACACGTGCGCCAGGCTGCGCATCGTCACCGCGCACGGGCTCACACACTCCGTCCACATGCTGCGCGGTGTCTGGCAGGGCAACCCCGAGAGCCCCCTGTTGTACGCGCTCCTCCTGGAGCCCCTGCTCAGAGCCCAGGGGCACCTTCTGCGTCCGCCCGGAGAGGCCGAACGGGGCCTCATCCAGGCCTACATAAACGACCTGCTGGTAATGGCGCACACGCTGCAGCACTTCGTCGAGGGCGTGGAGGCGGTGGCCGCATTCCTGGGGATGATGGGCATCGAGTTCAACCCCCGCAAGTGTGCCATGGCCACCACGGAAGGGGTTCCCGGCCTGCAGCTGCGCCTCTGTCCCCACCTGGAAAACGTATGGCACTGGGTACTGGCGGCGGACTCCGTCCCCTACCTTGGACTCCAGCTGCAGCCGGACGGGGAGTTCTCCCTGCAGCGCAAACACCGGCTGCGCCTGGCTGCGGTGCACCACTGGTGCCTCAACACCCTCGCGCCATCAAAAGTGACACGGGACGTCATCCTGGCGATCCTAGGGGGGGCGACGCAATATGTCGCCCCCTTCATCGCCGACGACTTCGACACCGAGCGCCTCCTGGACCACATCACGGTCCAGGTCGCGAATGACAGGGCGCGGTACGCCTTCGACGCCTCGCGGGACAGCCTGCAGGATGACCGGACCCTGGGGCTCACTGGGGTGCCAACGCGCTGCCAGCAGGCAGCGATGGCCCTCCTGGGTACACTCCTCCTACCACCGCTCAACCTCCGTGCGCGCCGAGGTCACCAAGATGTTCTGCGAAATCGCCAGCGCGCACAGAATATGCCCCGAGGTGAAGCAACCCGTCCCGGAGCTCGCAACCCTGGAGGGAGGCAACTGGGTCCACTGCATACCCCGGGCCCTGGCTGCCCTGGGAGTGGGGCTCTACAACCCCATCGCGTGCCCCAGGGCAGCTCACGTCCAACTACAGTCCCCACCGTGCAACATCGTCACGCTGCGCACCGCCAAGCTACGACACCGCGACACGTGCCGCGTGACGGTGCCGGACACGACGCCGTGGCATGGGCACCATCGGCGACACCACCCCTTCCCCGACAACAACGCCCGTGGCCAACCGCGGTGCGGGAATGCCTCAACCAGTGCGCCGATGAACACCTCCACTATTGCCGCCGCGAGCAGGAGCCCGGCAACCGGCCCGGTTGGCGCGACGCTTTGGTCCACCTCTTCCACACCACCAACACGCTGGACCCCAGCCTGAGACTCATCCACCCCACGAGGGCTAAGCAGGACGCCCACACTGGCCCACGGGTGACCCCGGACGGCCTGCACTCTCACGGCGGGGGCTACCGCCGTCGGGGCAGCCTATCCCCCCCCACGCAGGGGGCGGCATACCACCCACGGGCGGCCGTCCTGTACATCTTCCGCGACGTACTCGCGGAAGGCGAGCACCAAGAGCCTAACGCAGATGTGGCGTGGCCCGAGCCCCTGTGCCCACGGCCCCACGCGCCGATGCCGGTGTGGTTCGTGACGACGGACGACCCATGCACCCGAGCGACGGAGCAAGCGCAGCTCCAGACCGAGTGGGTGATCGTGCAGGTGGGGGCAGGTCAGCCCGGGCCTCGTGGACTCCCCCGCGGCACTGCCCTGCTGGTAGCTACGGAGGTGCCGCACGACCCACACATGGCAGTGTATGCCCCGGAGGACCAACCAGAGGACACGGGACACCTGGTGGTGCACCAGCGCGGAGTTCCGGGTTGGCTCGGGGAACATGTGACGGCGATCTGGTCCTGCCCAAGCACCATTGCTGGAGCAGGGATCCGACTGCACGACCACCCGGCGGTCTGCGCCGGCAACACCAGGGCGCTGAGCGTGAACCACCTGACCCCCGGAAACCCTGACGGCCGGTGGCACTCCGCCGACCTCAACGCGGGGTGGCTCAGGCCCAACGGGTACTACTGGATCCCGGAGGCCTGGCGCCACACCTCCTCCGATGCGTTAGGGGGCCGGACCCTGCAAGCACGGCACCACCGTCACTCTCGCCGCCGACCTCACCCGCACGTGGGCGATGGCCGGGGAGGGGGTCGCCGCCTCCCTCCCCCTGCAATACGGCGCCCACCGGCTATGCGTCCATACGGTGGACGCCGAAGTCATCCTGCACCTCCTGCGACACGCGGATCGCGAGCGGACCACGGGGGTCCCCGCAGGCGCGGCGAAGGTAGTGAACCAGATGCCCCTGCGCTGGCTCCGGGACGGCCTGCGCGTGCGAGGGCAACACGCCGGGCACCCGTTCTCGTATGTCCGAGCCACCTCACACCACAGCGACACCCTACTGCACAAGGCGGACTGGGCGGCGTCACAGGACACCGTCCTACAGAACAGGCCCCCGGGCCCCAGCCACGCCCAACTCATCGTCGCAGGCCATGACGGCCACCTCGACTTACGGCCCCCCACGATGCGGACGGTCGGTGAGATCGCGCAGCGAGCACAGACAGACCATGCGCTGACGCACCGAGGACACACACCTCTGGGCGCGGCCCACGCCACAGCCTATGTCCACGCCCGGGACCTCACCGCGAGGGCCACCAACCGCCAGGCGCTGCGGGCCAGGGACGGCCACACGCTGGTGCAACGCAGGCTCCGCGCCCAGAAGGAGCGGCTCCCCGGCGTCCCCGCCCTGCCACAGCCGTGCCTCCTCTGCGGCGGCCCTGAGAACACCCCGGTGCACATGCACGTGGGGTGCGCCCACTCGTTGCTCCTCTGGCCCCACTACCGACTGGCGGTACAAGAGGCGGCCCGCCACCTCCCGCCCGGGGACAAAGCCCTGTGGGTGGCCTCGTGGCACTCCGCGAACGCCACGTGGACGGAAGTCTTCTGCTCTGGGCTGGTGCCCCAGGAGGCGGAGGCGCAGCTCCGCGCCATAGCCCGCTACGACCCCCTGGGAGGGACCTCCGTGGACGATTTCCTCCACCACATGCTCCGGCTGGGGGATTTAGCATGGGAGCTTCGCAACCACCGGCTGGAGCAACTCCTCCGCGAGCCCCTGAGCGCAGCAGCCCGGATGCACCGATGGCTCACCGCGGCAGAGGGCAACTGCCCCCTCCCTCGACCGCGCCCTGACAAGGACTTCGTAGCCTCCCTCCGTGTCGTGAATTCCAATCTGAAGTGCCCGCCGCAAGAGGACCCCCACCCGTACCGGGACCGTGCGGGGGGTTTCTCGAAGCACCTGCAAGACGCCCTCTTCCCACAGTGGATCATCAGGCGTGGCTCCATGACCGCATGGGAGGCACGTATGGTGGGCGAGGAGTGGGCGTGCGAGTGGGGCCGGTGGTGCGCCACCAGACGCGCCCCGAAGACCCCCGCGCAACGGCAAGCCGCCATCCCGCTCGAGGGGTGGGGGCCGCACACCCGGCAGAGGCCCACCATGGTCCGCGGGGCGGGCCCCGACCACCCGTGGGACGCGGCGGCGGGGAAATGGCTGCAAGCGGCCCCAGAGCCACCAACAGGGTGGAATGTGGACGTGTCCTCACTCATCCGAGTGTCCATCCCCCCGCGCATCGTCCTTCACACCGCCAACGTGCTCCAAGCCACGGAGATACACACATGGGGACGCGACGCGGCGACCATCTGATGCCACCCCCCGAAGGACCGAGCCGCCCGGCTCGCCGTGGCGCACTTCAAAACTGGGGGGCCTGTGTACGACGACGCCCTGTCCCGGGTGGAGGACACCCAGGGGCCCTCACTTCTCATGCTCCCCACCGACCTTGCAGCCGCGCTGCGCCAGGAGCTGGACAGCTGCAACAGGCTGCGAGCAGGGTGCGAGGCAGTCGCGGACGGCAACCTACTGGCCCTCCTCCACCGGGACGCCGCGGACGAGTGCCAGTGGGACATGCTGGCGCCCCACCTCAACGAGCGCCACGTGTATATGGCAGCCCCGCCCCAGGGGCACCTCCGCCTGGCGTGGGATGACCTCATCGCCGCCTTCCACGAGCACGGGATTCTCTTCGACGACACGTGGCTGGAGGTCCAGCAGAAGACGCTCGGCAGGGACTTCCGGCGCGGCGTCCGCGCCCGCCTGCTGGAGATCCGAGACCCCCTCCGACAGAGGTGGGACGACCTCTGGCTCCGCCATCTCGGCCCCTGGTTGCCGCCCTCCCACCTCCCACACACCTGCGGCCTCTGCGGGGAATGCGACACGGTGTCCTCTGCAGCGCCGACAGGCGCCAACAGGTGCGCGCAGTGCTCCCAGATGGCCGCGTGCCCGTGGCCCGAGCCTCCCGCGGGCCCGCACAGGCGCACGGAGGAGGAGGCTTTGCACCGGCGCATCGGGGGAGCACACGCCCCCTCACACGAACGCGAGGGCCCCGGGGGCGCTGCCCTCCTGTGGATCCTTGTGCACCTGCGGGACCCCACGTCCGTCGCGCACCTGTCGCACCTGTTCGCGCCCTAAACCCGAACCGCCGCCACACTTTGCAGAGCCCGCAGCACCATGCCTTTCCGAGGGGGGGACGGGCCGGGGCACGCGAGGGCCCGCCGCCGAGCGCAGGAGGCGGCCGTCCGGGGCCTAGTAGCGGACGCGGTGATAGAGGCGCATGGGGCGCACGCTGCCGCACGGCACGACCCGGCGGGCAGTGTGAGGGCTTTCCTCAGTGACGCCGCCCTCCTGGCCGTCCGCGCCCTAAACGGAGCAGGGGCCCCACCGCTACTCCTGGCGATGCACCGGATCATGAACGCCGTCCAGCCAGGGCTCATCAGCACGGTGGCGGCCCTCTACGGGCACTGGATGGAGTGGCGCGAGTCCAACCAGTCAGGCCGGCCCTTTTCCATGGGGGACACCCTGCAACTGACGGGCGCGGGATCTGCCATGTCCCTCCGCAGCAGCGCCTCAGCCCTGCTGCACGCCCTCAGGACGCACTGCCCCGGGGACACGGCCCCGTACCTGAACCAGGCGCGGGCCACATACCCGGGGGGAGTGTCCGAGTTGGACGCGGCGCTCCACCTTCTACACCCAGCGGGGGAGGACCTGGAGGTGGGCGAAGTCACGGTATTTGTGGAAGGCGCGGACGAGGCGCCAACCCGCCCCCGACCGACCAACCCAGTGTACGACGGCGCCAGGCCGACCCCCCCTTACGCCGTCATGTGCGAGGCGTTCCCCAGGGAGCTCACCTCCTGCCCAGCCCTCCCGCCGGCGACGCACGCACCCCGCAGCTGGGCCAGCCCGAACCTGTCCCCCCCCCTCTCCAGGACCAGGGGTGCCCACCACAGGGGGCAGGACCTCTGGCAAGAGCGCCCGGGCACCCCCCTGCTCCTCCTCATCGTTGCGACCCGGGAGGACCATCGGGTCTTGGGGATCACCCCCACCGACCTTTACGGGGCAGCGCTCGTACCCTGCCCCCCCCTCCTGGCGCCCGCAGCGCGGGACGGGGTGCACACCTTCCTGCGAACGCAGGAGATGACTTCCGTCACGGGGGTCCAGCTAGTGCGGCTCCCCCTGGCACCACCGGACGACCCCAGGGGGCCCAGCGCCCTGGGCTCCGCCCCAGACGGGGAGCTGTGGTGTGACGTGTGTCCCCCGCCTCCCCTCCCAGTGCCGATGGATGGCGACCGACCTCCGCCCGCACGGGAGTGACGACACCGCTGGCTCCCCACCCCCTCCCCCCCTCCCCCCCCGGAGCACTGCACAGCACTGCCCACGGCACAACACAGATACACCGGGAGGTAGTGGGAAGGGCACACCTGCCACCACGCATGCCTACCAGGATAACAGTGATGTCGGACACCGATGGCTCCCCCAGGCGGGACGACCGCCACCACCGCTGGTCCCGCTCCCGCTCCCCCGTCTCCCCGGGATATGCGGGGGAGACCCTCGCAAAGCGCAAGGAGCAGAGGCTAGCTGAGGCAGCGGTGACGGACGGGCCACCGGCTGGGCAGCCCTGGGCAGCCTCTGCCGACACCGGGCCGTCGACCCAGGGGCCTGCGCCAGCCCAGGAGACCAACCCCGCCGCCCAGGCAGCAAGCCCTGCCGCCCCGCCCCGGGAGGGGACCCCAGGCGCACAAGGGGCTGAGACTGCAGCCCCAGCAAGCCGCGCCGCGGCCCCGACCGCGGCCCCCGGCGCGCCGCCAGCGCAGGGGGTGGCCCTAGCGCAGGCCCCTGGCGCCTCGCCGGGGGCTACCGCGGCCGCAGAGGGGGCCGGGGAGAGTGCACAAGGAGTTGAGACCGCGGCCTCGCGTGCCACGCCACCGCCCCGGCTGGCCACGCCGCGGACCCTGGCACGCCGCGGACGCGGGGGACGGACCCGGCGCGGGCCCCGGGGGCCTCGCAGGGAGCTGCCGCAGCCGCAGCGAGTGGCAGGGAGGGCGCGAAGTACCGCACCCACACCAACCCCAGCCACACCCACACCAGCCCCCCCAAGGCCGCCCTCCCCACGGGGCAGACGCGGCACGTGTGCCCCCCGGCGCCTGAGTGTTCGCCGCCGGGCGTCACGCTGCCGCAGCTGCAGAGGCAGCAGGACGCCCGGCGCGTGATCCGGGAGGGGGGGCACGGCGCGCAGGCGGTGCAGGGTGCCAGCCACGGGAGCGCGGAGCGGGGGACAGGAGGCAACAGGAGGAGTGCCCAGGGACACACGCAGGGGGCAGGCCACGGCACACGCGGCAAGGAGCCAGGGCGAAAATGCGGGCAGCGGAGGGGGACAGAGCGTGGGCAGCGGACGGCGCGACGCGGGACAGGGAGCGGGGAAGGGGCCAGGGCACGGGAAGGACGCGCAGGGGCGCGAACATAACACCAAGGCGGGCGGCCACGGAGCGCATGGAGCGGAGCGTGGCGCGGTCGGCGAGCGTGGGCGCAGCCAAGGGCATGGGCACGGGAACGGGAAGGGCACGGGTGCCAGCACTGCAGGCCGGGGCGCGGGTGACAGGGAGCGGGCCAGGGACGGCCACACGCTGGTGCAACGCAGGCTCCGCGCCCAGAAGGAGCGGCTCCCCGGCGTCCCCGCCCTGCCACAGCCGTGCCTCCTCTGCGGCGGCCCTGAGAACACCCCGGTGCACATGCACGTGGGGTGCGCCCACTCGTTGCTCCTCTGGCCCCACTACCGACTGGCGGTACAAGAGGCGGCCCGCCACCTCCCGCCCGGGGACAAAGCCCTGTGAGTGGCCTCGTGGCACTCCGCGGACGCCACGTGGACGGAAGTCTTCTGCTCTGGGCTGGTGCCCCAGGAGGCGGAGGCGCAGCTCCGCGCCATAGCCCGCTACGACCCCCCGGGAGGGACCTCCGTGGACGATTTCCTCCACCACATGCTCCGGCTGGGGGATTTAGCATGGGAGCTTCGCAACCACCGGCTGGAGCAACTCCTCCGCGAGCCCCTGAGCGCAGCAGCCCGGATGCACCGATGGCTCACCGCGGCAGAGGGCAACTGCCCCCTCCCTCGACCGCGCCCTGACAAGGACTTCGTAGCCTCCCTCCGTGTCGTGAATTCCAATCTGAAGTGCCCGCCGCAAGAGGACCCCCACCCGTACCGGGACCTGCCGGGGGGTTTCTCGAAGCACCTGCAAGACGCCCTCTTCCCACAGTGGATCATCAGGCGTGGCTCCATGACCGCATGGGAGGCACGTATGGTGGGCGAGGAGTGGGCGTGCGAGTGGGGCCGGTGGTGCGCCACCAGACGCGCCCCGAAGACCCCCGCGCAACGGCAGGCCGCCATCCCGCTCGAGAGGTGGGGGCCGCACACCCGGCGGAGGCCCACCATGGTCCGCGGGGCGGGCCCCGACCACCCGTGGGACGCGGCGGCGGGGAAATGGCTGCAAGCGGCCCCAGAGGCACCAACAGGGTGGAATGTGGACGTGTCCTCACTGATCCGAGTGTCCATCCCCCCGCGCATCGTCCTTCACACCGCCAACGTGCTCCGAGCCACGGACATACACACATGGGGACGCGACGCGGCGACCATCTGATGCCACCCCCCGAAGGACCGAGCCGCCCGGCTCGCCGTGGCGCACTTCAAAACTGGGGGGCCTGTGTACGACGACGCCCTGTCCCGGGTGGAGGACACCCAGGGGCCCTCACTCCTCATGCTCCCCACCGACCTTGCAGCCGCGCTGCGCCAGGAGCTGGACAGCTGCAACGGGCTGCGAGTAGGGTGGGAGGCAGTCGCGGACGGCAACCTACTGGCCCTCCTCCACCGGGACGCCGCGGACGAGTGCCAGTGGGACATGCTGGCGCCCCACCTCAACGAGCGCCACGTGTATATGGCAGCCCCGCCCGAGGGGGGCACCTCGGCCTGGCCTGGGATGACCTCATCGCCGCCTTCCACGAGCACGGGATTCTCCCCGACGACACATGGCGGGAGGTCCAGCAGAAGACGCTCGGCAGGGACTACCGGCGCCGCGTCCGCGCCCGCCTGTTGGAGATCCGGGACCCCCTCCGACAGAGGTGGGACGACCTCTGGCTCCGCCATCTCGGCCCCTGGTTGCCGCCCTCCCACCTCCCACACACCTGCGGCCTCTGCGGGGAATGCGACACGGTGTCCTCTGCAGCGCCGACAGGCGCCAACAGGTGCGCGCAGTGCTCCCAGATGGCCGAGTGCCCGTGGCCCGAGCCTCCCGCGGGCCCGCACAGGCGCACGGAGGAGGAGGCTTTGCACCGGCGCATCGGGGGAGCACACGCCCCCTCACACGAACGCGAGGGCCCCGGGGGCGCTGCCCTCCTGTGGATCCTTGTGCACCTGCGGGACCCCACGTCCGTCGCGCACCTGTCGCACCTGTTCGCGCCCTGAACCCGAACCGCCGCCACACTTTGCAGAGCCCGCAGCACCATGCCTTTCCGAGGGGGGGACGGGCCGGGGCACGCGAGGGCCCGCCGCCGAGCGCAGGAGGCGGCCGTCCGGGGCCTAGTAGCGGACGCGGTGATAGAGGCGCATGGGGCGCACGCTGCCGCACGGCACGACCCGGCGGGCAGTGTGAGGGCTTTCCTCAGTGACGCCGCCCTCCTGGCCGTCCGCGCCCTAAACGGAGCAGGGGCCCCACCGCTACTCCCGGCGATGCACCGGATCATGAACGCCGTCCAGCCAGGGCTCATCAGCACGGTGGCGGCCCTCTACGGGCACTGGATGGAGTGGCGCGAGTCCAACCGGTCAGGCCGGCCCTTGTCCACCGGGGACACCCTGCAACTGGCGGGCGCGGGATCTGCCATGTCCCTCCGCAGCAGCGCCCCAGCCCTGCTGCACGCCCTCAGGACGCACTGCCCCGGGGACACGGCCCCGTACCTGAACCAGGCGCGGGCCACATACCCGGGGGGAGTGTCCGAGTTGGACGCGGCGCTCCACCTTCTACACCCAGCGGGGGAGGACCTGGAGGTGGGCGAAGTCACGGTATTTGTGGAAGGCGCGGACGAGGCGCCAACCCGCCCCAGACCGACCAACCCAGTGTACGACGGCGCCAGGCGAACCCCCCCTTACGCCGTCATGTGCGAGGCGTTCCCCAGGGAGCTCACCTCCTGCCCAGCCCTCCCGCCGGCGACGCACGCACCCCGCGGCTGGGCCAGCCCGAACCTGTCCCCCCCCCTCTCCAGGACCAGGGGTGCCCACCACAGGGGGCAGGACCTCTGGCAAGAGCGACCGGGCACCCCCCTGCTCCTCCTCATCGTTGCGACCCGGGAGGACCATCGGGTCTTGGGGATCACCCCCACCGACCTGTACGGGGCAGCGCTCGTACCCTGCCCCCCCCTCCTGGCGCCCGCAGCGCGGGACGGGGTGCACACCTTCCTGCGAACGCAGGAGATGACTTCCGTCACGGGGGTCCAGCTAGTGCGGCTCCCCCCGGCACCACCGGACGACCCCAGGGGGCCCAGCGCCCTGGGCTCCGCCCCAGACGGGGAGCTGTGGTGTGACGTGTGTCCCTCGCCTCCCCTCCCAGTGCTGATGGATGGCGACCGGCCTCCGCCCGCACGGGAGTGACGACACCGCTGGCTCCCCACCCCCTCCCCCCCTCCCCCCCCGGAGCACTGCACAGCACTGCCCACGGCACAACACAGATACACCGGGAGGTAGTGGGAAGGGCACACCTGCCACCACGCAAGCCTACCAGGATAACAGTGATGTCGGACACCGATGGCTCCCCCAGGCGGGACGACCGCCACCACCGCTGGTCCCGCTCCCGCTCCCCCGTCTCCCCGGGATATGCGGGGGAGACCCTCGCGGAGCGCAAGGAGCAGAGGCTAGCTGAGGCAGCGGTGACGGACGGGCCACCGGCTGGGCAGCCCTGGGCAGCCTCTGCCGACACCGGGCCGTCGACCCAGGGGCCTGCGCCAGCCCAGGAGACCAACCCCGCCGCCCAGACAGCAAGCCCTGCCGCCCCGCCCCGAGAGGGGACCCCAGGCGCACAAGGGGCTGAGACTGCAGCCCCAGCAAGCCGCGCCGCGGCCCCGACCGCGGCCCCCGGCGCGCTGCCAGCGCAAGGGGTGGCCCTAGCGCAGGCCCTGGCGCCTCGCCGGGGGCTACCGCGGCCGGAGAGGGGGGCGGGGAGAGTGCACAAGGAGTTGAGACCGCAGCCTCGCGTGCCACGCCACCGCCCCAGTTGGCCACGCCGCGGACCCTGGCACGCCGCGGGCGCGGGGGACGGACCCGGCGCGGGCCCCGGGGGCCTCGCAGGGAGCTGCCGCAGCCGCAGCGAGTGGCAGGGAGGGCGCAAAGTACCGCACCCACACGAACCCAAGCCACACCCACACCAGCCCCCCCAAGGCCGCCCTCCCCACGGGGCAGACGCGGCACGTGTGCCCCCCGGCGCCTGAGTGTTCGCCGCCGGGCGTCACGCTGCCGCAGCTGCAGAGGCAGCAGGACGCCCGGCGCGTGATCCGGGAGGGGGGGCACGGCGCGCAGGCGGTGCAGGGTGCCAGCCACGGGAGCGCGGAGCGGGGGACAGGAGGCAACAGGAGGAGTGCCCAGGGACACACGCAGGGGGCAGGCCACGGCACACGCGGCAAGGAGCCAGGGCGAAAATGCGGGCAGCGGAGGGGGACAGAGCGTGGGCAGCGGACGGCGCGACGCGGGACAGGGAGCGGGGAAGGGGCCAGGGCACGGGAAGGACGCGCAGGGGCGCGAACAAAACACCAAGGCGGGCGGCCACGGAGCGCATGGAGCGGAGCGTGGCGCGGTCGGCGAGCGTGGGCGCAGCCAAGGGCATGGGTACGGGAACGGGGAGGGCACGGGTGCCAGCACTGCAGGCCGGGGCGCGGGTGACAGGGAGCGGGACCCACGGCACGGACAGGGGGACAGAGGCGTGGGGGCCGGGAAGGGACCCAAGGGCAAGGTCAAGGGCGCCGTGGGCCCCTGGGGACAGACAGGACGGGACATGCGGGCCATCGGGGGAGGGCGGAGCGAAGAGAGGGGGACAAGGGGCGGGGCGCCCCTGCAGCCGGACGTGCAGCCGGTGCGGTGCATCCCCCCCGGCATCCAACAAATGCCGGCGCACCACACCCACCACCACCACCACCGCCAAGCCAACCTCTACAACATCGACACCGACGCCGGATACCTCATCCCCCCCCAAACCCCCAAAACCCCAGCACCAGCGAGCCCCCCCCCGCGCCGAGGGCGGAGGCGGCGCGGATGGCCGCTGCCTCGGCGGCGGGGGGGCGGGGCGCTGCGCCGGCGCCACAGGCACAGGGGCTGCAGGGGGAGCCGGCGCAAGGGGCAGGGGGGGGGGGGGCTGGGACCGGGACTGCGGCACCGTCCCGGAACCCCTGGGGGATGAGGCCCTCCCCCTGGTGGTGGAGGTGTACGGGTGGCTGAGGTGGGCCAGCTCGGGGACCACCAGGGGGATGAGGAACCGGCCCTTTGATGCCGTGCTCCTCCAGAGGGACGGCTGGAACCGGAAGGTACCCCCGGGGGGTCGGGCAGCCCCAGAGGACCAGGAGAGGGTCCTCCGCGCGGTGATTTGGTTGGCCGGGCCCGACAGAGGGCCGACGTGGCCGGCCTTCCTGGAGGGGGGGGCGGTGATCCGCATCACAGATGCAGACGCCAACAACTGGCTCCCCCGGGCCTTGCGCAATGCCCTCACCCACTGGCGCTACCGCCGACCGAACCCGCCACCGCCACAGCCCCAGCCCCCACACAAGCGGCGACGCAGATGACGGCCACACCCTGTCGGCCCAGGCGATGGGCGCGAGTGGGTGGGAGGGGGACAGTGCAGCGGGACGCCCCCCCCGGCGGAGCCCGGCCCTCCAACCCACGCCCCCCCCACGGTACAGCGCAACAGAGGGGCGCGCGCCACCTCCTGTGGGAGGGAGGACGGGGGCAACAAGCGTGAGGGGAGGCCCACTGCCCCGCAGCCCACTAACCGCTGACTGCTGACGCGAACCGCCGCCCTCAGCACTCACCGGCCCTCCCTCCCCCCCCGGCCAGCCGGCAACGCGTGGCGAGGGCGAGAGGAGCAGGGGGCCTGAGCGAGAGCCTGCACGAGGGTCCGGCTCTCAAAGGGTAGAGTGAGGCCGGGGAGAAGTGCGCCCCCCAGTCGGCGGCTGGCCCCCCAGGGCCAGAACCACCAGGCTGACCCCCCGCTGCAGTCGGGGGGCGGCGTCAGGGGACCAGGGGACCCTCCCCTCCTCCCCCCCCCCCCAGCCCTTGGACAGACGCGGGCCGGCCGGAGAGACAGCGTGCCGCCGGCGGGCCAGCCTGGCGGGGGGGGGGGGCGGCCCGTGAACCGCCCCCCCGGAGGGTCCGACAGACCCGGCCCGTTCCTCTGCCCTCCCTGAGCGGGCAATATCGCGGGCGTCATTGGCGCTGCTCTGGTCATGGGGGGCGGCGCCCCCATGCTGCTCCTTTTGGTCGTCGCGTGCCGCCCCTGGACGTGCCCCGTGCGTTGTTCTAGCGCGCTGGTGCGGGCTCGCCCGCTGGTCGCGACCCCCGCGGGAGCAGGCGTTGGAGGGCGCGGGGGCGCGCGGCGTGCGGATCCAGCTGCGTCCCCCCCCTGGCGTCACGGTCCCTTCTGGGGGAGGGGGGACGTCCCCTGGGCCCCGGGGGGGGCAGAGGGCTGGCGCCCCCGCAGCCCACAGGCCGGGGGGGGAGCGGGGGGGAGACTGGGGGGAGGGGGGGCCGCGCCGCTGTTCCCCGCCCACCTGCCCCGTGGGGTGGCCCCTGGCCCCCGTCCCTGTCACTCTTTGTCTCTGGCGCGCCCCCCTGGGGTATACACGTGCAGTCGGGGTTGACGGGCGACCATGGGCGCCGGGCGCGGCCCGGTCGGCTGCCGCCGGGTCAGTGTGGCGGGAGGGGGGGGGGGGGATCTTCACGCCCTGGTCCGCTCCCCCACCTTCCCCAGGCTGGCCTCAGAGTGAGCCGCTTCGCTTGCGCCTTCGGCAGCGTGTAATGCGGGAGTGTGCGGGCGGTCCACCAGGGGCGCTTGGCGCGCGGCTGCGGTGCTCCCCCCCCGGGTGCAGCGGCCCCCCGGGGGGGGTGCGGGGCCAGGGCGCAACCGGCGCACGGGGCTGCCCCGGCACCCCGACCGAACGCGTACGCCAGGGAGGAATGCGCCGGTGACGAAACAGGGGCTGGGTAGGGAGCTGCAGGCCGCCCTCCCCAGAGAGAGAGCATGGGAGCCACGGCGCGACCCCCCCCCCCTCCCCTCAGCCCCCCCCACCGGCCCGCAAGCCGCGGGGGCGCGGGCCCCCTACCCCCCAAGGCAGAGGGGATGATCCCCCCTCCCCCCAGCAGGACTGCGGCGCCCGAGAGGGAGGCCGGAGCAGGGCCCGCCCCCACGCCCCAGCCGCCTGCTCCCGGAGGAACCACGAAGAACAAGCGAACCCGCGTCAACGCGCCAGGGCGCCAAACAGACCGTGCCCGGAGATGGCAAACGAGGCTGAACCGGAGCAGTATGGCGGCCACGCCCTCCATGGCCAGAGCAACGCCAAGGACATCCGCTTTGTTGCCTGCCCAGGGACGGCAGAGGGACGGACGGAGGCAAGGCGACCCCCGCCCCACTGGCCCCCCCGGCCGCACAGTTGGGGGCACGGCGCACAGGCCGCCCCCCCAACCCAACCCTCACCCCACGCCCCGGCGCAGGAACGCCCCAGACGAGCAGACCCACCCCAAAGGGAGCGGACAGCCCCAAGCAGGGTAGGGGGGAAACGGAACCGCGCCCCCCCCCCCCGGAGCAAGCCAAACGGAGCACGGGACCGAGGCAGGACACGCGGAGGGGCACGGGCCGCGTGGAATGACCCTACCAGCGGCCAGCACCGGGACAGCGCGAGGTGCGCGCGCCACACCAACCAGGGGAGGGGAGGGGGCGGACGCCGCGGGAGCGCGAGCGCACACACACACAAAGGACACGCGGGGAGTACCAGAAGGGCAACCGGACAGAGCTCGCAGAACGCACAAGACCGCATGGAATGGCGTAGCAGGGGGCGAGGGTAAGGGACACCCGGACAGGACAGCCCGCCACACACAGCGCAGGACACGCGGGGTGGGCACGGGGAGACGGGGAGGACACGAAAGCAGGTACCGGCCTGAGCCCCCCGAACTGGCCGCGAGCGCCGCGCACACACGACCAGGGCACTGCACCCGCCAAGGCAGTAGTGGCGCACTGCGCCACGCCCCCGCCCCAAGGCTAGGCAGCCTCCGCGCCAGCCCAAGGGGGTCCCACTGGTGACAAGCCAGTAGCACGGGCCTGGCAGCACCGGCGCCCCGGGCAACCACGCATTAGGCGGGCGACGCGGCGGGTAAGCGCCCGCAGCCATGGCCGCGAATTGATGCACTGACCGGGGAGTGGCGAAATGGGGAAGCCGGGGAGGGACGGGGCGCTGAGCCCTGTGAACCTGGGGGACTCTGCCACCAGGCAGGAGGTGCGTCATGGAGGGCCCCCCACTAGGACCCGGTGGGGAGGATATCACCTGGCCCGACCAGGTGGCCCCCCAGGGCCGGAAGGCGTCTAGTACCCGCAAAATCAAACCTCAAACCTCAAACCTTTTCAGGATCCTCGTGAAAATCAGGGATCAAGTGTTTCGAGCAGTCCTTGACACCGGTGCAACACTCTCTATAGTGGCCCGGTGCCTGCTCAAGACCTTCAAGAAAACTAAGACAGTGGCCATAAGAGTAGGGGATGGGCGTACCAACAAGTTCTTGGGGCCTGTTGATGTGACTTTTCGTCTTGGCGACGAAACTGTGACCCAACACTGCAGAGTGTTGGACACTGACGCCTTTGACATCGTCATTGGCACCGACTTCCTGCGAAGTAACCCCCAGGTAAAAATGTTGTCCCTCCAACGCCTCTGTTCTCTGCACTGCGACTTTGGCAGTGGGCTCTTCTCCGTACTTTTGGAGCTGTCAGGACAAAAAGAATCTGGGCTGCACTACGCAGCCAAGACTGACTATCGTACTGAAAACTACCAATTGGCCCGTCACGTTCTTGAAAAAGGACTGGCGGCCCTTCAGGTAACCCTGGATGAGATCCAGGTGGAATTGTTCGCGAGCCAACAACAGCACATCATGCAGTTGTATTGCTCAAAACATTTGAACAACGCTTTCTGTTTCATCTGGAAAGCAATGGGCCTAGTGTATGCTAACCCTCCCTTCTCCGTGCTCGCGAAGGTTCTAACCAAAATCGCTGATGAGGGAGGAAGGGTTGTCATGTGCACCCCGACTTGGGTTGTTCAGGCGAACACGCTTACTGGCGCCGTATGCTGGACCGAATGACTGTGGGAAGAGTGCAACTCCCCGACAGTCCCATCTATGTGCCTGAGGATTCAGAAACAGCTATACAGGCCCCTGAGTGGGCCAGTTTCTTATCCATTGCTGATGGATCCCTCAACCCTGTAGCCCTGTGTGATCTGGATCAGGCGCTACTGAAAGAGGTCATGGCCAAAAATCGTGGCTTGACACTCTGATCTCAAAAAACAATCTCCTGAGCACTTATCTGCCACACTTACAGGGCGTGAAGCCCCCGAAGGCTATATGGAACCTGCAGCTGTGAAAGAGGATGCTGACGATCAACTGTCTGAAATGGCCAGCACTATCCCTCCTGTAGAACCCAGCTGTGCTGAACTCAAACACAGTGCCTTCCTGGCCCAGCTGTTGCTGGAGGAGGTAGACCTAGAAACAACCTCAGAACCAACTTCCCCTGTTGGGAAACGGGTGCTGCACATGCAGCATACTCACTCAGGTGAACCGGTGGCTCAGAGTCCTGATGCTCTAGCGCGGCCTGCTTCTGATAACATGCCACTGTCTGAGCATGACAATCAGGAACTCCGACAACTGTTGTACCTGAGGGCCGAAGGTATTGAGCGCCAAGAACGGCTGCAATACCTCAGACAGACCCCAAAATCCTCCATCTGGTCTTAGGAGGACGATGATTCCTACATGCTGCCTGACCCTGAGATACCCGTAGTGTATTCTCTGCACTATGGGCAGCAATGCCCCCCGGAGTGGGATGATGGCTCAGTATCTGCAGAAACTGCTGATCGGCAGAAAAAGAAAGAGCATGGTAAGAGCAACCTCCATGCTGAGGAGGATTTCTAGCAGAAAATCGAGAGTCTGAACCTTGACCCCCGAATGAAGAAGCTGCTCCTAACCTATGAGGAGGTGTCCCGCGCCCTGCAGCCGCCCCTGTCCTGTAAAAAACTGGTCCAGATGAACCTGAAACTGAAACCTGAATTTGAGAAGACGCGAGTGAGACATCGTCCCTACCCCGCTCCTCAAGAACAGGTTGAAGAAATCGAGCGCCAGATCCAGGAATGTATTGATGCTGGCCTCGTTGAGGAATATAAGAAGGGGGACTACCCCCAATCACTGCAGTCCTTGCTTCCTGGTCGCTAAACGAGCATCTAATGCCCTGCGATTGGTTGTTGACTATGGTGAGCTCAAAATGAAAAACCCAAAACCACTCAGGGAGTATTCCCAACATGGAAAACACCCTGGAGCGTATCGCTAAATGCCGGTACAAAACTACAATGGATAAACGCAGTGGTTTCAGGCAGGTTGACCTAACAGCCGCAGCTTCAAGAACTGCTGGCCTTTATAACCCCTAAGGGTCGTGTGCCTAAGTGGAAGGTCATGCCTTCTGGGGTATCCAACCCCCCTGGCACTCTCCCAAGAACTGATGAAGAAAATTTTGTACATGCTGAGGCGCAGACCTCTAGTACAGGAGCTGATTTCCAGAGGGGCAGAAATGGAGGCCCACATCGATGACGTGTGTTTGGGTACCAATACCCAAGAGGACCATGTCCTTCTCCTCCGTGAATGTTTCATTGTTTGTCAGGAAAACCATCTCGAAATCAAACTCGAAAAATGCGAGTTCATGAGAGAGGAGATGGAGTGTTTGGGTTTCGACGTGGGGTATGGCTGGTGAAAACCAGCCGCGTCTAAGATGCAGCCCCTACAAGGCTTGCAGATTTCCGATGACCCTAAGAAGGGTCTACACGACGTGAGGAGTTTTATGGGCGCCTGTAACTTCTATAGGCGCCACATCCACAATTTTACATACTCCTCTACCCTCCTCACTGACCTAATCAAGAAAACTACTCCCCGGAGCTGGACCGCCAGAGAGGAGGAGTGTTTCCAGGAGTTGAAGGAGAACATTGCCTCTTCCAACTGCCTGGGCGTACCCAGCCCTAAGGGTGAGATAGTCGTGATCACTGACGCCAGTGATGTAGCGGGGCCGAAAACAATATACCAATGGCAGGAGCTTAACCCAGCTGAGCTAACCCACTGCCATTATCGTACTAGCGGACTATACCATGATCGCTCCTTGAAGCACGACTCTCCTTCCAGTGAGTAGCTGCTTGTGCCACTGAGACACTGGAACTGGAAATGGAACCAAGCGCGTTCAAATTACAGCACCTACGACCAGGAACTTCTGGCCGGTATGTTGGTGCTCTCGTCACAGTCCGGACTATTGGGATCTAATCCTATTGTCTGGCTCTGTGACCAGGAACGGGTAAAGTCTTTTCACAAGGGCCCACCACCGGAGAAAGCAAAACTAAAACGGTGGTGGACTTACCTGAGCCAGTTCAGGTTGACAGTCCGTCATATCCCAGCATCCTACGCCCGCCCCCGAATCCCTGGGCCCTCCACCGTCTGCAACAGCCCTCTTCTCCGCCTCCACAACCTCCACCACCACAACCACCTCATCAACCACCACCACCACGTCCTCATCCAGCACTCCACCCCCCAAGCCACAGGGGAAACCTCCCAAACGGGCCCCGGAACCCGTCCCCACCGCGAGCAACCTCGCCGCCGCCAAGGCCCACGCCCCGACGAGGCCCGCACCTGCAACCCAGCCAAAACCCAAGACTGCCGCCAAACAGCCACCCAAACCCGTCAGCGCGCCACGACCGCAACCCGCAGCCAAGCCCAAACCCAAGCCCAAGTCCGGCGCCACGACGGCAGCGCGAGCTTGACCCCGCAAGGACGTCCTCTATGACATTCGGCCCCAGCCGTCCCAGGCCCGGAGGCAGCAGCACCCGCCACGGCGCCCCCCCACCGTCACCGACGCGGCTGCCACAGCCTTCATGGCGGGTCGCGCCGCGGCAGAAGCACGACGCACGTCGTCCCGCCACCTCTCAAAGCCCGCACCCCAGGCCCACGGACCACCCCCGACCGGACCAAATCGACGCCATGGTCCACCAGCAGCGTCCCGGCCCCCCTACCAACCCTCAATGTCAGCCCACATACAGCACATGCCCCGCTACTGCCGCCACCGCGAGTCCGAACCCAACCCCGAGGCAGAGACCGTGCGCGCATACCCGCGAGTCCGCATCCACCCGCGCCCCCACTCCTCGCGCACCCCCACGGAACAGGACTACGAGGAATCCCCCAGGCCCGCCACCGCCAACAGTCCCCACGACCCCATCACACCCACCCACGCCCACTCCTCCGCTAAAGACCGCGGCCCCGCCCAGGGACAGTGGTGGCGGCGCTGGACCCAAACGCAGCTCTGGGAGCTGCGAAAGCGGGTCCGGGCAGAGCCCTCCCTTGAGGGCCTGGTCCACCGGCCCCGCAAGGGCTCAGTAAAGAACAGTCTCCTCCAGCCGGCGGGGGGGTGGATGCCGCAGGCCGCATGGGTGGCCATGCTGGCCGATGCGCTCCACCCCCTGGGAGTCCACCCCCGCAACCTCCCCGCGCCCAAGGACCAACCGTATGTCCTCAGGCGCCTGCAGGAAACCCTCCAGGAGACGCAGCGAGACGGCATCCGCCTGTGGGACGTCACCAAAAGCCCAACCCCGCACACACACCCCCTCGCCACCCCACAAGCGCCGGAGCACCGACGCCGGCGGCACCCACATCACCCCAGGAGCCCTGCGCACCACACAGCACAACGCGCCTGACCCCCGAGCCAGCGGCGCCGCCACCTAATCCCGTTGTCCAACCAGCCCAACCAGTCACCACCGCGGGGCGCCACACCAGGCCCCGCCTGTAGGACACCAAACAAACCGGAAGCCGAAGGACGCCAACGCACACGCCAACGGGCACCGCTACGCCCAAAGAGACCGAACCCAAGCCCGCAACCGTCACAACTGCCTAACCCAGCCAAAGCCCCAACACGAATCCAACCTGAGCCACACCCCAAAACCGCTAAACCTTGACTCCCAACCAGGCCCGCCGAGGGAGCAACGTAGCCACAGCCCACACCCACAGCCCACACGGCCACCTAACCAGCCAGCACCGGAAGCAAAGAGGCACCTAACCAAACCAACCCTGACCCATACCCGTGTACATCAGGATGCGCGAGCCGAACCCCCCGGGTGCGGTCGCCAAACCACCGACCACACAGGCCAACGAACACGACACTATCGCACCACTGCACCAGTTGCCCATGCTTCTGCCTGCAGTGTACGCGCGCCCCCTTCTTTGTAAAATTTTTTTAAAAAAAAATTGTTTTATCTGTTTTTTCAAAAAAAAACGATAAGGCACGGAAAAAAAAAATAGGGGGGGAGGAAGTGAGACACAACCACCAACGGCACACGCACACCGCACACAGCGCGCACGCCAGTGAACAGGCGCCACCTGGGCCAGGACAGCGCGCACGCACAAGCACCGAGGACAACAAAGGGACGGGACACCACGGCTGGGCACACCGGTGAACAGGAGCCAAATGGCCCAGGACGCCGCACACACAAAGCAGCACATCAAGCAGACGGACCGGTGAACAGGAGCCAAGTGACCAAGGACACCCCACACACAGCATAACACACCGAGCGGGCGCACCCATGAACAGGAGCCAAGTGGTACAGGGAACCGCACAAGAAACGCGACAAACCACCCAGGCACACCGGTGAACAGGAGCCAAGTGGCCCAGGACTCTGCGAAAGCAAAGCAACGCACCGAGCGGGCACACCGGTGAACAGGAGCCAAGTGGCCCAGGAAACCGCACACACGTAGGGCGGCCGAGGGACAGGAAAGAACCAACAGCCCATGGGTCGGACACGCTGGGGCGACCCAGCCGACCCACCGGGCCAGTGGCAGGAGCGGTACTCCAAGGCCGCTGGTCCGAGCCCGGCCAGGCTGCATCGGGGACCATGACAAACGTCGGCCGGAGCCATGGAAGCAACCGATGACAGGCGAGCCGTTACACAGTCCAGGAGCAGATCGCCTGCCAAGCGGAGCGGCCCCGCAACTCAAGCCACAAGGGTGAGGCGGTTGTACCGT
Source organism: Eutreptiella sp. 'Long Island Sound 2002' (assembly GCA_964036045.1). NCBI lineage: Eukaryota > Euglenozoa > Euglenophyceae > Eutreptiales > Eutreptiaceae > Eutreptiella > Eutreptiella sp. 'Long Island Sound 2002'. The sequence continues at coordinate 152,280,254 of OZ038381.1, read as the reverse complement.
AGACAGGCCGGAGCAATACCTCCTGTGGTGAGAGATATTCCACATGGCTGGGCAGCCCCCAGAGCTGCTGCTCAAAGGAGGGGGCATGTGGCACTACCCGTGGACACATGTGGGGACACCCTCCCACCTGGGACACCTGGACCGGGTGGCCGCGACACTGCCTTCCCAAGCACCTGCCGGAGCGGCTAAAGAGGCACCTGACCTAGGGCAGTGGGAGGGACAGGGTGTCCCCTTCGTAAGCCCTTCCTCCTCCACTGTCAAGGGAGGCATCTCGATATCCCGAAGATACCTACCTACCTACCTCTAGCGCGGCCTGCTTCTAATAACATGCCACTGTCTGAGCATGAAAATCAGGAACTCCGACAACTGTTGTACCTGGGGGCTGAAGGTATTGAGCGCCAAGAATGGCTGCAATACCTCAGACAGACCTGGGATTCCTCCATCTGGTCTGAGGAGGACGATGATTCCTACATGCTGCCTTTTTTTGCAATAATTGTTCACTTTAAGGTCCAAACCGGACTTCCTACATGCTGCCTGACCCTGAGATACCCGTAGTGTATTCTCTGCACTATGGGCAGCAATGCCCCCCTGACTGGGATTATGGGTCAGTACCTGCCAAAACTGCTGATCGGCAGAAAAAGAAAGAGGAGTGTAAGAGCAACCTCCATGCTGAGCAGGATTTCTCGCAGAAAATTGAGAGTCTGAACCCTGACCCCCGAATGAAGAAGCTGCTCCTAACCTATGAGGAGGTGTTCGGCGCCCTACCGCCTCCCCTGTCCTGTAAAAAAACTGGTGCAGATGGACCTGAAACTGAAACCTGAATTTGAGAAGACGCGAGTGAGACGTCGTCCCTACCCCGCTTCTCAAGAACAGGTTGAAGAAATCGAGCGCCAGATCCAGGAATGTAATGATGCTAGCCTCGTTGAGGAATACAAGAAGGGCGACTACGCCCACCACTGCAGTCCTTGCTTCCTGGTCGCTAAACCAGGATGGACTGCCCTGCGATTGGTTGTTGACTATGGTGAGCTCAACCAGAAAACCCAAAACCACCCAGGGAGTATTCCCAACATGGAAAACACCCTGGAGCGTATCGCTAAATGCCGGTACAAAACTAAAATGGACAAACGCAGTGGTTTCTGGCAGGTTGACCTAACAGCCGCAGTTCAAGATTTTTATAACCCATAAGGGTCGTGTGTTTAAGTGGAAGGTCATGCCTTCTGGGGTATCCAACGCCCCGGCACTCTCCCAAGAACTGATGAAGAAAATTTTGTACATGCTGAGGCGCAGACCTCTAGTACAGAAGCTGATTTCCAGAGGGGCAGAAATGGAGGGCCACATCGATGACGTGAATTTGGGTACCAATACCCAAGAGGACCATGTCCTTCTCCTCCGTGAATGTTCCATTGTTTGTCAGGAAAACCATCTCGGAATCAAACTCGAAAAATGCTAGTTCATGAAAGAGGAGATGGAGTATTTGGGTTTCGATGTGGGGTATGGCTGGTGAAAACCAGCCGCGTCTAAGATGCAGCCCCTACAAGACATGCAGATTTGCGATGACCCTAAGAGTGTAACTTCTATAGGCGCCACATCCACAATTTTACCTACTCCTCCACCCTCCTCACTGACCTAATCAAGAAAACTACTCCCCGGAGGTGGACCGCCAGAGAGGAGGAGTGTTTCCAGGAGTTGAAGAAGAACATTGCCTCTTCCAACTGCCTGGGCATACCCAGCCCTAAGGGTGAGATGGTCCTGATCACTGGGGCCAGTGATGTAGGGGGAGTGGGAACCATATACCAATGGCAGGAGCTTAACCCAGCTGAACTAACCCACTGCCATTATCGTACTAGCGGACTATACCGTGATCGCTCCTTGAAGCACGACTATCCTTCCAGTGAGTAGCAGCCTGTGCCACTAGGACACTGGAACTGGAAATGGTACCAAGCGCGTTCCAATCACAGCACCTACGACCAGGAACTTCTGGCTGGTATGTTGGTGCTCTCGTCACAGTCCCGACTATTAGGATCTAATCCTATTGTCTGGCTCTGTGACCAGGAACCGGTAAAATCTTTTCACAAGGGCCCACCACCGGAGGAAGCGAAACTAAAACGGTGGTGGACTTACCGGAGCCAGTTCAGGTTGACAGTCCATCATATCCCTGGTATAAAAAATGAACTGTCGGACTATATTTTGCGCAACAACTTCGATGTGCTTATTGGTGAGAGCTCTGGAGTACTCACCAAAGAGGCTTTCCAGCGTATCGATGTCCAGCTTGACCTGTCTATGCGGACTGCTGGAATCTTTGAAGGATGGAGCCTAACTGACTATCAGTCAGAGTATAAAGAAATTCTCCGGACCCTCAGCACAGGTGTTGAACCCCGTGTCATTGACGGGCACCAGTGGTATAAAAACAACCAGTACCTCTTCTACGAGGACTGTATTGTCCTGCCTGAGGCCCGACTTGATGGGTGCCTACAGTGGTTCGGTCTCAGCTCAGGTCACACGGGCGCTAATCGCTCAGTGCACCTTTTCCGTGAGTGTTTCTACTCTGGTCTAACCCTGACTGAATTGAGGTCCCGTATGCAGACCATTGTGGATGCTTGTGGCTGTCATGCCAGCAAGCAGAGCGACAGTAGGGATAGGAGACTGATTTCCAGCTTACCGATACCCTATTGTACTAACTCTCTTCATCCACGGACTACCTCGCTTCGGCGGCTATGATAGCTGCCTAGTGGTCACCTGTGGCCTGTCCCGCTTCACCTGTGTGTTCCCTTGCAATAAGAAAATAACGGGTGAGCAGACTGTGAAAATGTTGGTCAAACAATGGTTCAAACCCTATGGAGCACCTAAGCAGGTGCACTCTGATGAGGATGTACGCATCCGCAGTGACACTGAATGGTACAAACGAGTGCTTAATGCCCTCAACGTTGAGGTAACCACAGGTTTGCCGTATACCCTCACGTCTAATCCTCTTTGCGAGACACAAAACCGTGTGGTGGAACAGAACCTGAGAATGCGGATGAAACAGGAACGTACCAAAAATTGGGTGCGTCTAGTGCCCTGGACAGTGCTGACGATGAACGCTCACAAGAGCTCTTCTACGGGTTTCACCCCCCACGAGCTGTTTCATGGAGGACGACCTGCTTGGTTCTTCAAAACCCCCTTTCCTGAGGACTTCCAGAGCCCTGTTGGCGATTGGCTGGAACACAAGCAGTCTATGGCTAACCAGGCCTGGACTAAACTGAGACATATCCGTGACCGTGAACGGAGCCGACGGAATCGCCTACGGCGACCTGCCAGCTTCAAGGTTGCTGACCTTGTTTTGGTACACCATTCACGCCTACCCCCCTGGCCTCGTAACTGCCTACAGGACCCTTATTTTGGGTCCTATCGTATCATCAGGATATATGGATCTAGGATCCATGTCAGGTGCAGTCTATGTCTAGGTTGTGAACTACTTTGTGCGCCTAAGCAGTTGAGGCACTATCACTCCCCTGACGATTTGTTCTGGGAAGAGTGGCGCCTCAGCGACAGTGAGGTTCAGCGTATCAACCTGCAGAACGCTGCCAGCTCAGAGGAGGCAGACAAACTCGAAGAGATGACTGCCGATGAGATGGCAGTCGATGGCTACTACGTGGTTGCAGGTATTGCTCGCCACGAGTATAAGCAGGGCTGGAAGTTCCTAACCCTGTGGGATGGCTTTGGGCTATCTGAGGCGACCTGGGAACCCATGCCCGCCTTTAGACAGCTAGATGGGAGTATCAACCCAATCTTTCGCTCCTACCTCGTTGAGAACAACGAGGGACAGCTACTAACCCGTGCTGAGACTCTGTCCCAACGGAAGAAGAAAACGTAATCTCCTTGTGCCTATCTATTAGGTGTGCCTAACCGAACTGAGGATGTTGCAAGCTTCAGGAGGCGGTGGTATACCCGAGACATCCCCTCCTCCCGTTGGCAGTCTCCTTCGGGCCACTCCTGCAGGAGTATTAGTGCCCCCCAGAGGTACACTCCCCCCGCACCAAGGGAGAAGCAACACTGAGGATCGTCGGAACACCGATACAACGCTTATCTTGTTTGCAGCCCAATGATCGGTGCGTCCTATTGCCCCAACCTGCCAGCACACATTCTCCGCACAGTGTAGTACCAAGAACGCACCCACGCGCTGGACTAGGTACCTGTGAGGTCCGTTCTGTCCGGGGTGCCCACCTCCATACGAACACCTCAACTCCAGATCACCTGAACACGCTGGCCTACTTGAACAGATTCCGCTCTGATTGAGACTCACAGTTGAGGCCCTTTGCTCGCAACCCCCTCTGTTTTCCAACCTCCCAGGGGTGGTGAGCACTCATGTGCTGATAGCTAGGGCTACTCACTGTGTGCCAGGACAGGTTCAGAACTCCTGTAGAGCTCCAGTTACGGTGAATGTACTAACTCGCACCCTCAATCAGGTTCGGCACTTCAGACACCTACCAATGCGCTGCTTGCGGAGCACTGCTCCTGCCCTCGCTGTGCCCTGCAGTCCCATGCTTATGGTTAGCAGCGTGAACCAGATGGCCGCTTATCAGGTTTGCAGCCACCCAGCAAGTGTGTGCCTTGTTGACCATGTGGTGCATGGGAACTGCCCTGATGGTATGACTTTGGGTAGCCAACGAAGAACGGTGGCTTTCTACTCCCGGGGAGAATGACAAGCAGGGTGTTATGAAGCAAGGTGTGTCAACCCTCTTTTGGTACAAGCGTGCCCACAGTTAGGACCCCTGGCTGGTCCAGACCCATGGGGTTCTACCCTTCGTTACAGGGTTCACCATACCCCTCAGTGTGCTACGTATGTCTGTATGTGTCTTACTTCTCTCCCGGGCGTGGCTCCCGGAGACCGGGCCTCGCGGACGTTGAATCGAAGTTCCTAATCAGGTACTGTTACCACTCCCATGGGGCCCAGTTTTTGGGCTGGCGCCTATCCTTGGGGGAAGACGGCAAAAGCCCTACGTACTAGAGGGGAGGGGTGGCCAAGTGTGCTAACGGCATACAAAACGCCCATTTTTGTAAAGGCCAAAAGCTAACACAGTCCCCTGCCCACGTAGAAAAGCACGCGGGACAGGAGACACCACTACACTACACTCACTAACGCCAGCACCAGCCTTCGAAGGCAGGGTGAGCACTCAGCACTTGCACTCATCACCTGCCAGGGTTGCTGACCCTAACACCTGCACACGCTACTTGGTGTTCATGGCAATGAGGTGTCGGGCCCTATTGACCCTCCTGTGAAATAACAAGAGAACACAGCGCTACTAAGCGACTGTGGCCTAACAGGAACGCTACTACGTGTTCCCCTGTCAGGGCTTGGACGTAAGGAGTGCTCTTTTTGCGTGCACAGCGTGTATGTTGAACAAGTCGGACTGCCCTCGCCACTCCAGGCTGAGGCACAGTTTCTTTGTCTTGTGATCAGCGCCGCATGTTTTAACGCGGCAAGGGACTGCACCAGGCACCCTCACCTGTGCAACTGCAGAGCAAGGGCGGATGAACCTAGTAAGGGGCGGAGGAACCAAGCCAGCCTCGACGTGTTATACACTTCTCAGGCTGACCTATAAGACGCTGTCCACTTACCAAGTTACAAGCAAGCAAGCTGAAGGAACTCCACCTGTTCTTCTAAAGAACGTGGGGTGGAGCCCCCTGGTAACATAAACAAGGTTTTACCGTGCGCAACACGCGTGGCCTACCCTTTAATGCGTCATGTGCATGCACAGGTATGCACCAGTCTTCCAATCTTCCACTGATTCTCCTAACTTCACCCACAACAACAAATCAGAGCGTGACTCAACCAGGAGGTGAGCACCTCCTGGGCTTACCTACCTTACTCACCACACATCATGTGAATGCCGAAGGTAACACGGGCACAAAACAAGCCTAAGCGCTTAAACAACCCTACTGCGAATTAAAAACAGCCCTAAGGGATGAATGCATTGTGTGTCATGTGCGCTAATCTTACTTTGTCCCCTGCAGAAAGCTGAGAGACAATGGTCCTGCACAGCGCAAAACAAGCCTAACCGTTGTAAGCAACCCTATTTTAACGCTGCGGGAACAGGAACACGAGTAAGCAGTCTCTTTTCTGACCTGTGAAGAGAAGAGAAGGGTGGATTGGGACACAGGGAAAGTGACACAACATTTGAATACCTGAATTAGGCACATGCATCGCGAGCACAGCGCATACTCCAACCCTACGTGCGCGCTGCGTGCTCCATTCGCTTCGCATACCTTTCGTCTCAGTTTTGACCTGTGCACAGCAAAGGAATTGAGCAGCCAAACCCCGAACGAACACAGCGGTGACAACCCTAATCTTTTAACGAAGCAAACAACACGAACGCGATGCATCCGTGTGGAATGACACTGACATACCTCAGAGGTGGGTTGTCCACCTGCTCTGTGGTGTGAGTTTCTGTTCAATTATTTTTCGGAAAGTTTAGAATATTATTGATGCAACTGTGCAGGAACCTCTTTGAAAACTTTAAAAGCTACGGCTCATACCTTCTTTTTCTGGGGCCTTTCCGCTTGCGCAACTCTTTCTTTGGAGTCCGCTTCTGTTGCGCCTGTGTGCGACCTTAGGTTTTGGCCTAAAAATGACGATTTCTAAGGTGGTTTCGTCAATTTTTAGCAATTTGACTTCTTAAATGGCTACCCCTTTCGCTAAACCACAGGATTCATTCCCTGTTGGTTCCATTTTCTTTTTTTTTCAGCTCCTGGAGATCGGTGTCCTCCATTGAGAGTATTGCTCCGCCCTGGCCCTTGGTCAGGAATTTTTCTTAAAACGCTGTTTATACAGCGATAGCTGTCCGCATAAGAGCATTCGACCGTACCCTAGTCGGCAAGCATGTGTGCTCCAGGGAGGGAGTCCTGGATTCGAACCCCACTACCCCCAAATTTTTACCAAACATTTTCGTCGCACGCTGGCGACTTTTGAGGAATGCCCCATCGAAGGGACATCATTCACGGTACATTACGCTGTTTTTCGAGGGTACCTACAGGCATCTATGAACTGATAGAAATGTTTCTGGTTGGTTATAATGCACTTTCTCAGGTAATTCCGGGATCATTTGAGCCTTTTTCCTTGGTCCTACTAGCTTCATCAACTAGTACTACAGGGGTGAGTAAGAAAGGGTTACTGCCATTCCTTTCTTGGAGGTCCTGATCCAGGCCAAGCCCCCTTAAAACCCTTTTGTTGATGCTAAGATTTATTTAAGTATTTTTATCTCTCTTTTGAAGCTTCAAGTACACACTTCTCAAAGTAACTAGGGTTATAACCCTAGCCCCCCCATGAAGTTCACCCCAACCACTCAACTGAGCGGAGGTATCTTCCTTCATGGAGGTTATACCGAAGTAAAGTAGGCATTTCATGCCTACTGGCTTGGAGGCTAAGCCTAGTGGTCCCCCACCGCAAGACCTCTATACTCAACTGTTTCTACCACTTATTGTGGTTCTACTTTTTAACTGTCTCTGAATTCAGTTGCCTTGCCAAGTCGTATTCTGTGTCTGGCCTAACTCTTTTGCCCCACATTCCTAACCAGCACCATTTCATCCAAAAGAGTGCACATGAAGTGTTTGAGGCTCATTGGGAGGCAAGAGTCATGCCAGCTTCCCCTTCAAAATCATTTGTTTCATTCCATTGTGATTGAATCTTTGTACTTAAACCTGCTTTGTCTATTTGCAGCCCTTCCGTGATACACTGGATTTTGAAACTATTCATTGATTCGATCTCTATCTGCGGCGACCTGGGAACCCATGTCCGCCTTTATACAGCCAGATGGAAGTATCAACCCCCTTTTTCGCTCCTGCCTCCTCGAAAGCAACGAGGGACAGTTACTAACCCGTGCTGACACTCTGTCCCAGCGGAAGTAGAAAAACTAATCACCTCCAGGTAAGGCCCGGCGCATCAGTCCCCCTTGCCTACAGCGCAATGCCCACCGGTGTGTTTGTTTCGTTCGCCGCTAGAGATCTTCGGCGCCTGGCACTTGCCCTTCGGTTTTCCTTGTGCCTAACTATTTACTGTTTTCTAACCTCCCGAGGGCGGTGAGCCCTCTTGTGCAGATAGCTGGGCCTACTCAGTGTGTGCCAGGCCAGGTTCAGGACTCCTGTAGAGCTCCAGTTACGGTGAATATACTAACTTCCACCCTCAATCGGATTCGGCGCTCCAGACACCTACACATCCGCTGCTTGCGCAGCTCTGCTCCTGCCCCGGCTGTGCCCTGCAGTCTCATGCCTATGGTTACCAGCGTGAACCAGATGCCCGCTTATCAGGTCTGCAGCCACCCAGCGAGTGTGTGCCTTGTTGACCGTTTGTTGCCTGGGATCTGTTCTGATGTTATGACCTTGGGGAGCCAACGAAGAGCGGTGGCTTACTACTCCAGGGGGGAATGACAAACAAGGTGCTGTGAAGCAAGGTGTGTCCACCCTTTTTGGGGACAAGCGTGCCCACAGTTGTGACCCCTGAATGGTCCAGACCCATGGGGTCCTACCTTTCCTGACAGGGTTACCATACCCCAAAGTGTGCTACCCATGTCTGTATGTGTCTGACTTCACTCCCCGGCGTGGTTCCCGGCAAGCGGGCTTCCCTGACATCAGACCCAAGGTCCTAATCAGGCACTCTTACCACTCCTATGGCGCCCAATTTCTTTGCTCGCCCCTATCCTTTGGGGAAGACGGCAAAAGCCCTACCTACTAGAGTAGAGGGGTGGCCAAGTGTGCTGAGGGCATACAAAACGTCCAATATTCTAAGGGCCAAAAAGTAACTCACTCCCCTGCCCGCAAGGAAAAGCACGCGGAGCAGGAGACACCACTACACTACAGTGCCTAATGCCTGCACCAGCTTTCGAAGGCAAGGTGAACACAACCGCCCTCAGTGCCTACCAGGCTTGCTGACCCTAACCCTCACACGCTCTACTGGGTGGCCATGAAAAAGAAGTCTTGAGCCCTATTGACTCCCCTGTGAGATTACAAGAGAACACAGCGCCGCTAGGCAACTGTGGCCTGCCAGGGACACCCTCGCGCGTTTCCCTGATAGGGCTCGGAGGGAAGGAGTGGCGTGTACACAGCGTGTGGTAAGGGTTCTCCATGAAGAAGTCGTTCACTGACCCAATTTGTTTGTGTGAGCTGCGCCCTTTTCAGCTTGGGCAGAAAAATGGGAAGTCGCCGAAGGCAACTGTTGCTGCACCAATCACCTTGACCTTTCCCACCTGAGAGCAAAGGCAGATGAAGCACGGTTAGCGGCTGAGGAACCTAACTACCCGCACTGTATTATACATGTCTTAGGGTACAAATTAATATGCTCTCCTCTAACCGTGCTGCAAGCAAGCATGCTTAAGGACTCCGCCTGTTCTCTTATACAATGTAGGACGGAGCCCTGGGTAACCTAAACAAGGCTTATACCGCGTGCACAGCGCATGGCCTATGGCGCTTTAATGCATCATGTGAATGCAGGGAAGGGAGACGAAGAACAACAATTGTTTCTCCCAACCTTACCCACATTTGACCACACATCACGAAACTCAACAAGGAGGTGAGCTCCTCCTGGGCTTACCTACCCTGCTCACCACGCATCATGTGTATGCCGAAGGAAAAAGGAACGCAAAGACAACCCTAAGCGTTTAAACAACCCTACGGCGAGGAGCCGGTTAGGCTTGCGCAACCCTCTTTGGGAGTGCCCTCTTGTTGCCCTTATCTAAAACTTTAGGTTTTGGCCTAAAAATGACGAATTCTAACGTCTTTTCGTCAAGTTCTGGCTATTTGACTTCTTAAACGCTACTCCTTTCGCCAAACCACAGGATTCAGTCCCTATTGGTTCCATTTTCCATTTCTTTGTGTTCTTGGAGTTTTGTGCCCTCCATTGGGAGTATTGCTCCGCCCTGTCATTGGTCAGGACCTTTACTAAACCGCTGTTTATAGAGCGATCGGCGACCGCATTAGAGCGTTCGATTGTCCCCTAGTGGGTAAGCATGTGCGCTCTAGGGTGGGAGTCCTGGGTTCAAACCCTAGTACCCCAAAATCCTTACCACAGGTTTTCGCCGCACGCTGGCGACGTTTGAGGAATCCCCATCGAAGAACATCATTCACGGTGCATTACACTGTTTTCAAAGGGTACCTACAGTGTGATAGGCTTCTATGAGATGATTGGAGTGTCATTGGCTGGTTTAATGAATTTTCTGAGGTAATAATGGGGAAATTGGAGCCTCCTCCTTGGTCCTACTAGCTTGATCAACTAGTACTCCAGGTGGGAGTAAAAAAAAGTCACTACCATGTCCTTCATGGGTACCTGATCCAGGCCAAGCCCCCCCTAAAAGCCTTTTGTTGATGTTGAGACTAACTTAATCATTTTTATCACTCTGTTGAAGTTTGAAGTACACTTTCTCAACGTAAGCAGGGTTATAACCCTAGCCCCCCATGAAGTTCACCCCTACCACTCAACTGAGCGGAGGTATCTTCCTTCATGGAGGTAATACTGAAATAAAGTAGGTACTTCATTCCCAAAGCCTTTTAGGTTAGGCCTAGTGGTCCCCCACCTCAAGAACCCTATACTCAACTGATTCTACCACTTATTGTGGTTCTACGTTTGAACTGATTCTGAATTCAGTTGCTTGGCCTTGCTGGCCAAGCTATATCCTGTGTCTGGCCCAGCTCCTTTGCCCCAGATTTCTAACCAACTCCATCTTATATAAAAGAGTGCACATGAAGTGCTTGGTGCTACCTTGGAGGCCTGAGTCATGCCAGTTTTCACATAAAAATCATTTGTTTTATCCATTTGTGATTGAATCTTTGTACTTAACCCTGCTTAAGTCTCTGCAGCCCTTCTGTGATACACTCGATTTCAAAACCATTCAGTGATTCGATCCACATCCCGTTCTTGCTCTACTTGCTGCTTTGGTCCTGTTTTTCAACACCCAAACTTGCAGGATTTCATCAAAACTATTGGGGCATAAATCAAGGAGATCTTTTTCATCATGTGAGTTCTATAGGCCATCAGAGCCTGTGAACGACAGCACAACATCTGGCCTTGCAGACATCCTACATGCGTTGAAGTGAGGCCACCCCCGAGATTGTAGCTGAAACGTTCAGAGAGGAGAATTACTACTACTCTCCTGAGATAGCTCGGCAGATGCGGGTATGTGAACCCATACTAAAATGAACCTCTCTTAGCATATCTTAAGAGGAAACCATTGAACAATGAATCCTTGCCATCTGCGCAACCAGGAATAGGCAAATGCCTCAAGTCAAATTCCTGGAACACCAAACACGACGGGCAAACAAAAAAAAGGCGCGTGGTACACTCAATGAACATCCCCTCACAGTACGTCTACTATATATCTGTTAAATAACAAGCAAAGCACATTTTGCTCTGAAAAGGCTTGGACAGCGGCACCACCAACGCAGTTAGTAGAAACACGTTGACTGGCATAGCTCATACAAAAGAAAACCAGAAGGTATCACAGGGGGCAGGCAACCAAAAAAACCAAAAAACAGCACGTTGGGTACATGACATACTGGTCATACACCCCCCAGGTGCAGTGGGGATCAATCACTGATGGGTAAAGTGTTTATTTCCCACTCGCTGTCTACTATGGTTATCTGGACGTCCCAAATTGATTACCCCTGCTCCTCCCTTCGTTCGTCATCCCGGACCTTCAGAGGGTTCCTAGGGTAATGACAGCCGCAAGGGCTTTGTCAGGTGCGTCACGTACTTCAACGGTCGTTTTTGTCGCACAGACTGGTTACATCCAAGCCTTAGCTCTGGGTATGAGAGAGGATGACAGGGTCGATAAACACACTGCGCTTTCAGACCTGTACTCACACCTCCTACGCCTGCCATAACTAGCAACTCAGAGGTTCTTATGGATTTAACTTGAGAAGGTTACCTAATTCGTCGAGTGAGCAGGACAGTCCCAACAGACTTACAATCCTGGCTATCTCACCTCGCCGAGTGACCAGACGTAATTATTCGTCAAGTGAGCAGAAAAGTCCCTACAGACTTACACTCCTGGCTATCCCGACCACCTTCAGACGTCATCCCCACACCCTGCATCCTCAGAGGTCTCCACGACTTGAGTTGTGTGTGTGGGGGAGTGGTTTCTAGGATTCTGGTGTGTGGGGCTAGGGTTTCTAGGGTTGTGGTCTGTGGGGATGTGGTGTGGGGTTGTGGTGGGTACGGCTGTGGTACATGGGTGTGTGGTGGACATGTGTGGGGTTTGTTTTCCCGTGCTGTGGTGTGGGGGGCTGTTGGATGGGGTGGGGTGGGGGGTGCTGTGGGGCTGCATTGCAGCCCTATGGTGGGTTGTGGAGCATTGTGGGTGAACAAAATCAGTGCACGAGGGACTGGGGGGGCATAATTAATTTTCGGGACGACTTTTTAATTTCTGGTAAGTTATTATTATCAGTTAATTTTTCCTTTTTTGAACCCCGGTCCAAAAATTAAATATTAATGTGAAGAAATTAAGACCGGCGGTCTAAAAATTAAACGGAAACAATGGGGGCTACTTCCGGGTACGGACGGGGATACTGTAAAACTGTGGTCATGCCCATGGCATCGGGGAGTCCCCAGGTATCGGTATCCCATTGTAGTAGACAGATACGACGGCTGAAGCAGGAAAACCCCAGAGCTGGACGCTTAACATGGGTTTTTGCGGGTGTCCTCCGTAACCAACCAGAGGTGGTAGTTTAACAAGGATCGTCGTCGGGGCACATCGACGTACACGATACCGAAAGGAGATTAATGTTTGTTGAACCCGAACAAACAACGTTGGACTTCAAGAAGAAATCAGACCGTATCCCTGACCACCGATTGAAGAAGATGGCGTCGTGTCCAACACTGTGTCTTCACTACTAAGTACAAATCAAAGTACCACTGACAGTCACTTCAGTAGGCCTCGTGACAGAAAATTGAGGACTGCCCTGTACAGGTCACTTACTCTGAATATGGGGAGACATACGCTCAGGGTGTCACAAAGTACTAGCTGAAAATCAGTCATTGATGACAGCAAATGACTTAAGAAGAAGCAAACTGTTCTGCACGGTCGACGGGGTCAACTTCCATGTAGCAGAACCAGAAGTCAAGTTGTACATGCGGTTGGGGCCCTAAGCTGCAATGAAAACAAGCAGACAGAACAAAGCTGCAGCTGGACGTCAAAGAAACAAGCACAAGCGCACAAGAAACTCCCCCACTCCCTCATTTCTCACAAACGCATAAAAACGACAATCAACAACATTCTCAACCCCAGAAACATCACCCCCATCTCTCTCTATGACCAAACTGGTCAGCTCACCACCGACCCTTACGGAATGTGCAAATCTATGGGACACGCCCTCTCTTCCCTGGGAGGCCCCCCAGATTTCGACACAGACCCAGCCTTCATCGACACACACTTGACTAACTCCCCAAAAATACCCAACGACGCTCCACAACCGCACTTTACCAGAGACTTCTTTAACCTTCTTTTGTCGAACGCTAAACCACACACCGGACCTGGTTTCGATGACACCTCTCTTTACCTTTTCTCCATCTGCCCCCCCGATATCCAAACCTACATTTACAGCCTGTGTTCCCTCCTTATCGCCGACCACATTCCTTTTCACTGGCTTAAAGGAAACATTTTTCTACTTTACAAAAAAGGCGACCCTCATAATCCTACAAATTACAGACCAATGGCACTCCTTAACACACTTTACAAAATCATAGCTTCTTACGGTGCACACACCCTCACATACTACGCCACAACGTACCACCTCACCAACAACACACAATACGGCCAACGTCCTAACCACAGAACCACAGACCACATATACACTATGATTGCCAACCTATCACTGCACCCCGACATGTATCACTTGTATCTAGACTTAAATAAAGCATTTAACTCCGTTCCTCACTGAGCCTTATGGCAAATACTCTCCAACTACAACATACCTCACTCCATCATCAACCTCATCCAAAACCTGTACGCCTGCCCCCACGACCTCCCCGTCGTCAACGGCTTCGCCCTCTTTGCAGCCCACTGCATAAGGGGACTTAGACAAGGATGCCCCATGTCCCCCATACTCTTTAACCTCTTTGTCGACCCCATCATTAACCACATACAATCTCTCCTACCTAAACACAAATTCAACGACCTTTTCTCCTTCATCGACGACATCGCCCTCCAAACAACCACCCATGCCACTCTACACAAAGTGCTTCACTTCCTCTTTGTCCAAGGGCCTCGATACGGCCTTTCTTTTAACACTACAAAGTCAGAACTCCCCGCCCTCAACAACGCCACCCACATCACCATTCGAATTAGTCCTACCCAACATTTCAGTACTTTTACCGACGACGGCAACCCCAGGGTTTTTTATCAATACCTGGGCACCTACTTTTTCAACAAACAACAAAACCGCAGCATGCTCCAGCTTCTAATCAACACCATTCACGCCTTTTTCGCCAACATATCCACCCTCCCTCTCACACACAACGAAATCATGAAACTATCCAACATACAACTGATACCTACCCTCACCTACCGATTAATCTACAACTCACTCCCGCAACATGACCTCGACAAACTGGACACCACAATTTGGAGTCATATCTCCAAATTAGGCAAACTATCCTTTCGCACCCCCAATAAAACCAAATACTCCCCCCCACACACACTAGGTCTAAACATCACGAACATTTCTATCGTAACCCACATCCAAGCCATCAACCATATACTGCCCTACACACACGACGACGGACCTTCCCACACAGACGAAAGAGTCAAGTACACCCTGCGCCACAAGTCCACTAACCCCAACACCATGCAACTCGTGACTGCTCACTCCACTAGTTTTGTAGGTTTCCGCACTCACAACATACCCACAGTCAACCCATGTCTCCCTTCTCAAATCCCTACACACACAACAATCGGAGTCGCCTTTATTTACTACCAATCCAACAGCAACCCACCAACATATTCCACTACGAAAAACACCACCCACACCACAAAGACAGCCCTATGGTTCCAAGGCACATTCGATCACCCCATGCCTCAGAAAACCACAGTTACTTTCCCTGACATGTCTACAATCCTCACCTCCAACCACCAGTTTCGCTTCCTTACTCTCCCCACATCCCAAGATATTTCCAAGTCTACCAAGCCTCTCTCACTACCTGACACGACCAACTTCCCTTTTTCTTTCACTGGCACCACCACCATTCAAAATTTCATTCAATTTACCCTGAAAAACAATATCTCTCCCCCAAACCCTCAGCACCTAAACTACTGAGGATGCCACGATCTTTTAGACGCACTCGACGCCTACCCTAACGCTACGATCACCTACACCGACGGGTCGGATGACCCCACAGTGGACACGCCATCGGGTGCCGCCATCACCTTCAACACTACACCGCCAACAACCATCTGCAACACATCACCGATAAAAGGATCTTACCCAGCAGAAATTTATGCTATTATACTGTTTACCTACCTCCAACACATCGACACTCTCTCCCAACCAATCATTTTTGCCATTGACAACCTGTCGGTTTGCTCCACACTCCACCAAATACAACAATTAAAAACTAAACCCTTCGCTTCTAACGCTAATTGCTTCGCTCTTTGGTACAACTATATTTGGGAATTTCTTCACAACACCCACCTTCACATAATTTTCACCTGGATCAAAGGACACGCTGACCTCGATTGCAATGAGCACTCTGACAAAATTTCTAAATGGGTATCACTCAACCTCCACCAACACCCAGAACACCACAACCCTGACACTTCTCACTTCATATACCACAATCATACACCACTGCCAGGACGCATTACACGCAAAACTGTCAACCACCTACTTCCAAACCATGAACACAACAACATACACCTACCTTCTAGCACCGACTTCTACGCCCACACATCGTGGTTTTCGGGACTACCTTTTAAATGGACAAACGGACTGTACTGTTGCATTGGTTTTCTTCCCCATTACAAACTTAAAACATATCAATGCCCCAAGTGCCACACACATCACCCCCTCGACCCCATAACTATGGTGACCGAATGCGGCACAGTGAAACCTATTCGTGACCTTTATTTCGAGGTCTGGCAACAACCCTTCAAACAAACAGTCATCGACTGGTGGCAACATGCAACAAAAGGAGAAAGAAGAAACTACATCCGCACGCTCATTCCCAACTCACTCAGTACTGCACTAAGAGAGATCCCACCCGACACTCCCTACTTCCAACACCTACAAAACCTAAAAACAGCCTGTAAATACAGAAGAAAACAACTCAAAACAGCACCACAAGAGACACAAACCTGGCTCAGACAAAACCCAATTGCCGATCTGCACTTACTCCAACCAGATTCCGCAGACAACCCATGGAACAACCAATACTCCATTTACAGCAATTCGTCTCACGACCCGACCTTGTTGACCTACCCAAAAAGGACAAACACAACAGTCGCCAATAAACACCCCCACATACATTGACACGTTCACAGCAAAAACAAAAAACCGAATCCCAACTACTTAATTTACCGTAACTACCCACATAGAAACACGTTTACCTAAAAAAGCCATCGCAAAAAGAAACTAAGCTCCGCAAGCAACTGGGGGATTTCTGCCCCGCTTTGGTCTCTGGGTGACGAGTTTCCCCCCCCTCTTTTTCTTTTTTCTCTATGTCTTTCTCATTCTTCACCGTCCTCCTCAACTACACCACCTGCAATCTGCACCTCCCCCCCCCCTAACTTCTTTTTACCATTTGACAGATCGACGAGATGGGACCACGTTTGTGCCAACGCATTTTTAATGCTCTCTTCCAGCTTCTTTTCGTACACCATTCACGACGTTGGAGTACGGAATTCCATATAGCGTGGTGACTCCATGATGATTTTGACGTATGGAGAAGTCAGTGGTTTCCACGTGACTGGAGGTCTTTTATTGTACCCCAGAAGATCTTTGGCCGGAGTTACTTGTTTGTTTCTGATTTCTATATATATATATATATATATAAATATATATAGAGTCCATTTTATTTTCGATTCGTCTCGCGTCATAACACCAACCACAGGGCCAATGGCGAAGCCACAGCCCACAGTAACCAGGCCTTTGGTGCATATTGGAGCAGGGTCACACCCCCTGAGTTACTGTACATATGGCTGCTGTCCTCCGAAGAACTTCGGCTCGCCATGAACGCTCACTTGCCCGTGGTTAGGCCGCATTTGTGTTATGCTCGCCGGGGGGCAACCCCCATGCACCAAAAAAAACAAAGCTGCAGACCTCACTGTCCTCAACAGGGACAAGTCTACATCCCTCCAGTGTGCGAGGAGAAAACAGTGCGTAGGAAATTGACTCCTTCGCCGAGGAGACAAAACCTCTGGGCTATTGAGCCGGTGAAATGCAAACGTACCCAGCACAATATCTTGTGGTCAAATCATGGGCTTCGGGTCGTCAGGCCTGGGACATCCAAACAGGATACCAACGCACAGCAACTGCCACTTCTCACAGACCCGCCAAGCTCCAGTCTTTTTTTGATGAGGCACTCAAAGTGGTGCTGCACTGAAAACACGCACTGAACAGCAAACAAAGGCACAGCAGAAGACATGCTGGCCTGGGCGTTATCCAGCAGGCTACGCCTAGTAGTTAGGTCCTCCAAGCATCCAACAGGAGGTACAGCCTGGACGTTGGTTCAGAACAAGCAATCCTAGACACGGTCACCATAAATCAGTTTCAGACAACACTCGATTCCCCGTTTGGACAGAAAAGCAGCACCCCCCCCCCGCATTCAGAAAGAGATGACGGGGCTGTCCTGAAGCCAATGCTTTGGACCAACTCGGGCATCGTTTCTGTTGCTTTGCTGGTCATAGGTTTAACAACACTCCAGCCCCTGTCATTGGCCATCGAACCAACACTACAGACAAAGCAGTACAAGAAAGCACAGCACAAAAACATGGCTTGCTGGACCCCTGTAAATGCACGTAGGTAACACTTCTGCCTATTTTGTAGTACCCAGCCATCAGCGCGCCGGGCCCGAGTTGTGGTGCGGCCGGCGCCGCAACGCCCTGGAGGCCTCAGCGCCCCCCTGCAGCCCACCCCGCAGCACTTGCTGCGGCTCTTGGAGGGCGCGCCACGCATCACGGGCGTTATGTCGCTGTCGCGGCCCTTCACGGAGCGCGACTACGCCCCCCTGCGGGCGGAAGGGGCGCAGCAGATCAAGCCCCGCGGCCGCGTCTCCGAGTGGCCCGTCGAGGACAAGGGGGCCGCGTTCAAGGAGCTCCTCGTTCTGGGCGCGACCGCGGAGGAGGTGCGGGACATTGCCGGCGCCGCACTGCAGCAGTGGGAGGCGGTGCAGGCCGTCTCCACCGTCATCCTGGTGCAGTCCGCGGCGAAGGCGCATTGCTCTGTGGAGCGCCTGCTGCGGGCCCTGAATCTGTCCAGGGCCGATCTGGAGGTGCAGGGGGGCGCCCTGCACTGCCAGCCCCTCACCCACAGGGGGCCCTGGGAGTGCGCCGCGGAGGGGGAGGTCGACCCGGCCCCGCCGGGCCACACACTCCGTATCCGGTGGCGCCGCGCCGCAGACGAGGGGGGGGACCAGGAGGACCAAGACATGCTGGACGGCGGTGGGGAGGGGGGGCATGGGCAGCTCGACGGCGCAGAGCCCCCCCCCCTGCAAGACCCCCAACCCCTCGGGGGGGGGGCTCAGGTGCGGGTGGCCATCACCCTCGACCCCCAGGTCCTGCTGGGGCAGGGGGAGAAGAGGAGGGCGCGGGGCTGGACCCGGGCCACGGTCCAGAATTTTTTGCGCGAGTTCGTGGCCCCCTGCGACCCCTCCTCGTACCCGATGCAGGAAGCAGGGGACGCGCAGGGGAAGCGCTGCGAGGCGTCAGTGGTGCTCCCCCTCGTGCAGGCCCAGGCCGTGATCAGGGCCAGTGGCAAGCACAAGGGGATCACCTGCAGGCCTTGGATGCAAGGGGGGGATTCGCCGGTGCCGGGGGGCATGCTCTGGGTGCGCCTTCCAGCCTCGGCCAGGGCCCCCCTCCCCGATCTGTGGGTCAAGCTTTCCTCCGACCCCCAGATCTGCGGCTATTTCGGGGGGCTGATCCAAGGGGATCAAGAGGGGAGAGTGGGGATCCGTTTTTTCGGTGCACAGCAGGTGCCTCAGGGTGTGGCGCAGGCGGTGGGGGACCTCCTGGGGGCGCAGGTATCTCCGCGAAAGGTGGTGGTGCGGGTGGGGGGCTACCCCCTCCACTACGGGCTGCCCGAGGATGGCTGGGCGGCCTTTCGGCAGGAGCTTCCGGAGGTATTCGGGGGGGAAGCGGGGGACGTTCGCATAGTCCGATGCGAGCACCTCCCGCACTCGGGGTTTGCTCGCCCGCGCTGGGACCTCACTCTGACAGGGGTCCCAGAGGGCTGGCCAGGGGTCTGGATACCCTCGTCGGACTCCAGGGGCCGCGACCGGGTGTGGGAGGTCAGGGGGATGCAGCGCCCCCCCCAGCGAGTTCAGCGCCTCGGGAAGTTCCACAGGGTGCAGGGTCCCCCGCCCCCCTCAGAGCAGACGGGACAGGAGGGGGGTGGCGAGGAAGACGCCGCTGCGGCGGGGGCAGCACCTATGGAGGGAGTCAGCGACGCCGCCCTCGCACAGCGCCCGGACCTCCTGTAGCCCTGCTCGAGCTGCGCGGGGGGGGGAGGTGGGCGCCGCGGGCCTGGGTCCCGTGGCCCCTTCGGTCGCGGGGGCGGCTGCCAGACTGTGGGGTGCGCAGGGTGCGCATCGGCGGGCCGTCGCTCGCCCAAGGGGGCTCGGGCAAGGCCCTGTTGGAGTGCGGGGACGTGGAGCCTAACCCGGGGCCCAACTTGGGGAGGATGCCGCCACTGACCCTGGCCACGCTGACCCTTCTGGCCCTCCTGATGGTGGGTCTCGGTGACCTGTGGCTGTGGGCTGCACGGCCAGCCTCTGTGTGGACGCTGGCGGTGGCAGAGGCCCCACTCTTGGGCGACAGGGTCCAGTTTTGTCAGGCCCTGCTGGCGCTCCAATTTGCGCACGCCTGCAGGGGGGTGCAGCCTGCTCGGGCCCCGGTTCTAACCTATTCAGGGGTCCAGACATGTCAGGCCCCAGCATTGAATCACACCAGGGCCCAGTCTTGCCAGGCCCTGGTGGCGCATCAACGTGCACGCGTCAGCAGGGGGGTCCAGCCGGGACAGGGACTGGGACTGATCACGACAGGGGCCCAGTCTTGTCAGGCCCCAGCGCTGGCCAGCGCCAGGGCCCAGTCCTGCCAGGCCCTGATGGCGCGGCACTGTGTGCACGACAGAACAGGGGTCCAGCCTGGGCAAGTTGTGGCCCAGGACGATACAGGGGTCCAGTCCTGTCAGGCCCTGGCAGGGACCAGCCCCAGGTCCCGGTCTCAGGCCCTGACGCTGACCTGGAGGGGGGGGGGGGGGCAGCACCAGCTCCAGCTCCGCCCGGCCCTCGCAGTGCACTGTACCGGGGCCCAGTCTTGGCAGGCCCCGACCCTGGCCAGGGCAGGTGCCCAGTCTTGGCAGACCCCAGCCCTGACCGTTGCGGGGGTACGGTCTGGGCAGGCCCCTGCCCCGACCTGCACAGGGGGGTGTGGGGCGGACAGGGTATGCCGTGCGCGTGACGACGCGGGGCTGAAAACGCTGCTGAGCGGCGACGTCCACCCCCACCCGGGGCCGCTGCGGACGGCCATCGTCAACACGACGTCGCTGCGTCTACACATGGATGAGGTGACGTCGTGGGACGTGGACGTCATTTTGGTCCAGGAGACCAAGCTGTCTGCATCAGGGCAGCGGGTGCTCCGGGGGGCGCTGCGCCAGCGGGGGTGGGTTGTGTTCTGGGGGGCGCCCCTGGAGACGCGGGGACGGGGGATCTGGGACGTTCCGGAGGGGGGCGTCGCGGTGCTCGTGCGCGACGGGCACGCGGCGGAGGCAGCAAAGCTGCCGAAAACCAGGCAGGCGGACCCGTTGGCGTGGGACCTGTGGCTGTCAGCGAGGTTCCTGCATGTGCGCGTCGCCGTGCGAACGGGCAGCACCGTGCTGCATGTGCTCTGTGTATATGGAGTGCCGGGCGACCCGGAGCTCAATGCGGGGCTGTGGGACTCCGTACTCCAGTACGCGGCAAGGCTGGGGAATGCCCCGTTCGTCGTCGGGGGGGATTTCAATTTCCCCCTGGGGGAGCTGGGGGCATTGCCGCCAGTGGTCCTGGGGCACCTGCTGACGCAGCGGCTCGTGGACGTGGACGCCGCCTTTGCCACAGGCGCAGGGCGTCCCCTGCAGTGCTCCTACCACAGGCAGGGGGTGCACCCGGGCACCCGCATTGACGGGGTCCTTGCAGACCCGCGCGTGGCGGCCATGGTCACGGACGTCGCGGCGCTGCCCGGCACGGGTATCCCGGGACACCTCCCGGTGGTGTTCACCTTGGCCATGGAGCGGGCCGCGCAGCGCTTGGTCCGAGCGGTGCGCCCCCGGCCAGTGGAGGTGCCCAAGAGGGAATCAGTCTTGCGGATGGAGCTGGAGGAGCGGCTGACGGCGCCGCTGCAACCGGACTGGGACCGGTTGCTAGCGTTGCAGGAGGTGGACGCGTTGTGGTCCTACTGGACGTGGGCGGCAGAGGAGTCCCTCCTGGCGCTGTCGGTGCCCACCCTGCAGCCCGAGGACGTCGACCAGGCGCACCCACTGCCGGTGGCACCGATGGCCCTGCCACGGGGGCGGGGCACGGCGGCCTTGATCCGCGAGGTGCGGCAATGCCCCAAGCAGATGCGGGCAGGCGGAGGGCCGAAGACGTCGGTACTGGCCCGCATACATGCCGCGCAGGGGGCAGCGCGCTCGTTGCGGCGGCAAGCGCACCCCCCACAACGGCCGGCCGACAGGGTGCGGGGGAGGGGGGAGAGCACGTCCCACTCCTGGTGCGCGCTGCGCCGGCGGGTGCAGCGGTTGCACGAGTTGCAGATGCCGGAACTGGCCCGATTTCCGCTGACGCCGCAGGCGGTAGCCAACGCCGGGGCGCCCGTGCCGTCCGCGGCGGCACTGGACGAGTGCATAGAGCAGCTCCAGAGGCTGGCAGCCACACAGGTGCAGCGGGAGGACCGGGAGCGAGTGCAGGCGTGGCGATCCTGGCTGCAGGCCGAGTGGGGAACCAAGCCAGGTGCAGTGTACCGATGGCTCAAGGAGGAGGGGTTCTCACCGCCGGTGGTGTTTATTGCGCGGCCGGATGGTACCCCCACGGCCAACGTCCAGGAGATGGACGAGCTGGTCCGGGCGGCGTGGGGGCCCATCAACCGCAAGTACGCGGAAGGGCCGGAGCCCTGCCCAGATGCCTTCGTAGCGAAGTACGGGCACCTGCTGTATCGCGTACCCATGTTGGCCAAGCAGCTGACAGGGCCGTACCTCAGGCGCCGCCTCATGGCCATGCGCCCATCGGCCATGGGCCTGGACGGGTGGAGCCTGCAGGACCTGCGGGCGCTCCCGGACAGGGTGCTGAATTGGCTGGCCCAGCTCCTCACGCTGATTGAGGAGGTGGGCCGGTGGCCCACCTTATTGGCCCAGGGATACACCTCCCTCATCCCCAAGCCAGGGGAGGAGGGGCCATTGGGCACGCGCCCGCTGACGGTCCTGTCCATGGTCTACAGACTGTGGGCGGGGACCCGTCTGTGGGAAGTAATGCGGTGGCAGGAGTCCTGGGTCCATCCGCAGGCCTTCGGGTTCCGCCTGGCGCGGGGGGCCGTAGATGCGGCCACGGTCACGCAGGCCCTCCTAGAGCTGGCCCGGCTCAAGGGATGGCGGCTGGAGGGGCTGAGCCTAGATTATGTCAAGTGCTTTGACCTCATCCCGCAAGCGGTAGTGCTGCGGATCGCCCGCGAGTTGGGCATGGACGACGGGGTGCTGCGCGCCCTGGCGGCCATGTATCGGCAGCTACGGCGGGCGTTCCGCCTGGCAGGGGCGCTGGGGGCGTGGTGGCAAGCCACCAACGGCATCCTGCAGGGGTGCCCGCTCAGCGTCATTTTGATCAATATCCTCACCACGGTGTGGAAGATGGAAATTGACACAATGCGACGCCACGTCGTGGTGGCGACCGCCGCACTCCCGCCGCTGCTCGAACAGCCACGGGCAGCCCCGGGGCAGCCGCTGCCTTCACCGCGCCTGCGGACGCAGGGCCCGGGGCGCGCGGACTTATGCCCCCTGGGATATGCGGACGACACCCAGGCCATCACGCTCGAGCCCCGGCCCGGCGCGCCAGGGGTCCCCGACTCGCAGGCGGTCGTGGACCGCACGGCCGTTTGGCTGGCGGACACCGGGCAGAGCGCCAACGCCGCGAAGTCAAGCTCATGGCGGATGAGCGACCAGCAGGCGCAGCCGGTCACCCTGCACGGGGTGCCGGTCCCGCTGGCACGGGAGTTTAAGCAGCTCGGGATCGGAGTGCGCCTGGATCCAGAGAAGGGCACCGGACCGGTGCTCCAGGAGCGGTTCGCGCGCGGGACCACCATTTTGCGGCGGGTGGGGTGCCTGCCTACGTTCCGCATGCGGGAAGTAGCCATTGGGACGCTGGCCCTCGCCAAGGCGATGTACGGGGTGGAGCTAGCAGATGTCGGCTCACGGGACGTGGCGCGGCTGGAGTTGGCCGCGGTCCGCGCACTGTGGGGACCCACACGCACCTCGCGGGCAAAGGAGGTGCTATGGGCGGTCTTGGTGCCGGGGCACCGGGTCTCCCCCATGTGGCGCCTCCAGTACTCGAGAGTACTATGGCTAGCCCGCCAGGCACGCACGCCAGGGGCCGGGCAAGTGCTAGTCCAGGCAATATTGGAGGAAACGGACCGCCCGCCGGACACGGGACCAGTGGGCAGGGCCTTGCAGTCGGTCCGGCAGCTGCGTTGGGAGGCGGTGCACGGCTGGTGGGTGTGGCGCGTGCCAGGGCAGCGCGAACAGCTACACCTGGTCTTGGGGGACTGGGGCGAAGTATGCCACCGGGTGCGGGAGTCGCAGCGATACACCGCGTTGGCGGCGCTGGAACGGCGCAGACCAGCCACCTTTGGGGGGCTGGGGGCGGAGGTATGCAGGCCCGCCTGCTCCCAGGGCATGACGGTGGCCGGCTCGGAGACGGAGCGCTCACTGCTGCGAGCACTGCAAGCCGGGGCGACATGGACCGGGGCGCGGGTCCAGAAGCATCAAATTTCGGATTTAGCTACCTGCCCCTATTGCGGGGGCCCACCGGAGACGGAGGTCCACCTCCTGTGGGACTGCCCGCAGTGGCAAGCGCAACGGGCCGCCTGGCTCCCGCTGGTGCAGGCCGAGGCAGCGCCGCTACCGGCACTGGCCCTCCCGCAGGCGTGGCCGGTGTGCCTGCGCGCGACGGGCCTGTTGCCGGCGGCATTGGTCCAGCCAGAGGGGGTGGAGCAGGCGGGGCGGCTCATGTACCGTCTCTATGGCATGTATCTGGCGGTGCTATCGGCGCGCATGGGAGCGGAAGTCGCGGCTCGCCGAGACGCGGGCGCGGGCCCCTCGGTCTTTGCGATCGCGCGCAGACGCCCTCCCGATGCGCGCCGGGGCTACCCATGGGGGCAACTGGGCGCGGGCCCACATCGCCCGGCGCCACCAGCGGCGCCGCTGGCGTTGCGCGCCGGCCCGCCGCCGGGATGGCCATGGGAGGCATCCTTCGCGGTGGCGCTCCTGCAGTGGGCAGGCCAGCTGCGGTGGCTACCAGGGCCGGGCCATGTGACATACGTGGAGCTGGCCCTGGACTTCGAGGCACACGCGGAACGGGCCCTCCCGGCCCCCAGCGACCACCGGCTGCGGGGGGTCACCCTGCCGCTACGCACCAGGGGCCAAGTGCTGAAGATGGCCCTGGATGCATTGCAGCCACATCTACAGGCAGGGGACCTCATGCATGGCAAGGAGGTATGGATGGCGAAGTCCCTGCTGCCGCTGGGGGGCTTCAGGTGTGTGGGGCGGTCGGCGCGCCCACTGTTCGCGCGCCCGGAAGCCATGCTGTTCCAGATGCGCCAGCTGGAGGCACACTGCCGAGCGCTGTGGGCGCGGCGCCTGGCGCGGCCGGGAGCGGGGCGGCAGGACGTGTTCCTCTTGGATTACCTCCCCCCGGCAGGACCAGGACAGCAGCCCCTGCGGCCCTTTCAACGCTTGCCGCGCCGGCGGGTGCAGCGCGACCGGCGCGGGGCCGGAGGCGGGGACGCGGACCGCGTAGCACCGCCGCCGCAGGTGGCCCTGTGTGCGCGACACCGGGCCCCGCCCTGTGCCGCCTGCGTGCAGCGGGGCGCCGAGCACTGCTGCCAGCGGGCGCACGAAGGGCACCGCATGGACGCGGCACAAGCACGCGTGGCGGCGCGAGCACTGCGGGCGTGGCTGCAGCCCGCGCGGCCGGCCGGGGCCGGCCCCGTGGCGGCGTCCCAGGCCGCACGGGGCTCGCCCAGCGCTCGCAAACGACCCCGCCCGCAATCATCCTCGCCAGAGCGCGAGACGCGACGAGCACGCCCGGAGCACGAGCACGCGCGACGCCAGGAGGAGTTCCCGCCCCCCCCCCCAAGCGTCTCCAGGGGGGGGGCACACAGCTTAAGCGGCTCCGGTATGTTAAACCAGCAGGGAGAGCTCAGGAGGCCCTTCCCGCTCTCCCCGCCCCTCCCAGCGGGAGCCACCGGGCACGGGGGGGCACGCGGAGTCCAAGCGCCACGCGTGCCAGCCGGACGCCCGGGCGGACACGCACGGGTGGGGGGGGTTCAGCCGCGTCCCCACCCCCCCTCCCTCCCCTCCCGGGGGCTGGCGGACATTTTCGGGGACATCTCACGCCGGCTGACGGCGGCTCGGGCGGGGTCATCAGCCAAAGGGGAGGGCGCCGACCCCCCCCCGGGGGCCGCGAACCCCCCCCGAGGGGGGGGGCAGGACCAGGGGGCTTCGGTCGAACCTCACCCAAGCCTTTCGGGGGGCGGCGCGCCGGGGGCGGAGGCGGCGGAGGGGGACCCCTCAGGGGGGGGACAGGAGATGTCGATTGACTGCCATCCCCCAGGGGACAGCTCCGGGGGGGCGGCGGCGGCGGCATCCGCTACACGGGCGGAGCAGGAACCCCCCCCAGGGGCAGTCACAGGACAGCAGGCAGAGTCCCTTCCCCCCTCCCCCCCACAGAAGAGGGCGCAGCGGGCGGGGGGCAAAAGAGTGGGGCAGCCGCGGCGCCCCATGCAGACCTTGTGCGATGAGCACAGGGCCCCAGCGTGCAAGTCATGCAAAGGGCACAGGGGGGTGCGGCATTGCTGCAGCCGCCACCACGAAGGGCATCCCAGGGTGTTGGGGGGGGGACAACGGTGTCTGCCGGTCCAGAGGGGGGGGCTGCAGCTGCAGCAACAAGCGGGCGTCTTGCCCTCCGGAGGGTCGGCGGTCGTGCCAGCCCCCATGATCAGGGGGGAGGGGGGAGGCCCAGCAGGGCAGCGGACGGCGGCGTCGCCCCGGGGCGGCACACAGGGCCCAGGTCAGGGCCACGGGAGGGCCTCCGAGGAGGGCACATAGCCTCAGGACGGCGTCCTTCCGCCGCGCCGCGACATACCGGGGGGCCGGGGGTGGGATAGGGCAGGCTTCAGGCAGGCTCTAACCCGCTAACCCCTAACCCTCCCGTCGCAAGAGCGGCCAGGACATTAAAAGCCATCAATCCTCCGAAGAACTTCGGCTCGCCATGAACGCTCACTTGCCCGTGGTTAGGCCGCATTTGTGTTATGCTCGCCGGGGGGCAACCCCCATGCACCAAAAAAAACAAAGCTGCAGACCTCACTGTCCTCAACAGGGACAAGTCTACATCCCTCCAGTGTGCGAGGAGAAAACAGTGCGTAGGAAATTGACTCCTTCGCCGAGGAGACAAAACCTCTGGGCTATTGAGCCGGTGAAATGCAAACGTACCCAGCACAATATCTTGTGGTCAAATCATGGGCTTCGGGTCGTCAGGCCTGGGACATCCAAACAGGATACCAACGCACAGCAACTGCCACTTCTCACAGACCCGCCAAGCTCCAGTCTTTTTTTGATGAGGCACTCAAAGTGGTGCTGCACTGAAAACACGCACTGAACAGCAAACAAAGGCACAGCAGAAGACATGCTGGCCTGGGCGTTATCCAGCAGGCTACGCCTAGTAGTTAGGTCCTCCAAGCATCCAACAGGAGGTACAGCCTGGACGTTGGTTCAGAACAAGCAATCCTAGACACGGTCACCATAAATCAGTTTCAGACAACACTCGATTCCCCGTTTGGACAGAAAAGCAGCACCCCCCCCCCGCATTCAGAAAGAGATGACGGGGCTGTCCTGAAGCCAATGCTTTGGACCAACTCGGGCATCGTTTCTGTTGCTTTGCTGGTCATAGGTTTAACAACACTCCAGCCCCTGTCATTGGCCATCGAACCAACACTACAGACAAAGCAGTACAAGAAAGCACAGCACAAAAACATGGCTTGCTGGACCCCTGTAAATGCACGTAGGTAACACTTCTGCCTATTTTGTAGTACCTGTAGACCTAAAGCCATGCCCACCATAACTTATTGACCTGAAACTGGCAATAAGTGAGCACAATCTACATCACACTCCTCTCAATCTCAGTAAGCATTATCGGGAGTAAGCTTTCACTCAAGCACATTACTCTGTGATAGGAAACAAAGAGGTAACTGAGCAACAAGAAAGGTTGGTCACTTCAGTCTATGTCAAGAAGAACACAAAAGGCTGGCTAGCCGGAACTCCCACTTCCATACAGGAAGGGTTCGCTTGCCAAAGGTGGACAAAAAGGTAGAAAAGCAACAGGACAGCAGACCATATATAATACACATGACAGGATAATATACATGCAGGCTCAGGCAGAGCCACAACGAACAAGCGTAAGCCATAACCAGTCAACTACACACAAAGTACTGTAGACTACACCTACATCGGAGAAGAGCTGGTTTACTCGGGCGGTACCAGCAAATCAAGGTGATGATTTCCAATCGCGTGTTGAGGTCGGTGAGCTGTGCCACAAATCCTAATTGTGAGACACACGACCACAGGAGTGAGCATGGCCACGGGGTTACCCAGCAGGAAAAGGCACGGACCGCTGGTGCTGTATCTGTCAGAAAAGTGGGAGTTCTCAACTCTTCCCTCACCGATCACAATAGCCTGCATGTAATAGCACGACAAAGAGAACATTGCAAAACGGCCAATCTTAGTCTCACTAACCTTTAGTTCGGCGAAGGTGTCAGGGTCATCAAACTAACCAAGCGGGTCGTAAGTCTCACCCAGGCATCTCAGGCATCCAAGGCGTCACTGTCACCCCTCAGCAATACTAGGCACGTCAGATTAAGTCTTTGAAAGGGAGCATCAGCATACACTGTACCAGAGCGCACAAACCTCTGAAGACCTTACTTCACTGTAATACTGTCACATGTCCCAAAGCCTTACAGCATTACGAGGTCTTGCTTGAAGAAACATTGCGCTGCAGTGTAGCTGCAGTTAGTACCAGCAACACATCTATGTAAATATGAATTTTTAAAGTCCCTACAAACAAAATCCTACACACAAACCATTCTGTGCCGTAACCTACTGGGTTATACTGCGCTGCTGCCTCGGCGGTGTAGGGGGCGGCATCGTACATAGTATTTATACAGTTCGCAATCTCAGACAGCACTACCCAACACAGTAGGTGGCAAGGCGAGACGGCCGAGTAGGAGTAAATAAAGCAGAGTACTTAGGCATACTAGAGGAGGGCTCAGGCCTCTAGGTCCTTCGGGCAGTATGTGTATAACACAACTGCGTAAGATGCCTAAAATAAAACACAGAAAGAAAAGTAGCATGGGTGGCACGGTAAGGCAACCCCTAGGAATGTACCCTTACTGTTCGAAGAACACGGAATATTCAAGAGAGAATTGATGCCTACGCACCAACAAGAACTGCGACCGCAAAAAGAAGGCAAATCATGGCGGGCAGATCCTCCAAAGACCATCAAGGCCCCGCACAAAGACCGTTCCCCACCTCTGAGTTCGGATGTCTCCGCGAACAAATCAATAAAACAAAGTAAAGATAGGCAAGACTATAACACGCAGTAGCAAGGTCAGTTTGTAGTGCAACGAAAACTGCGGTGCTCCACAGATGACCTACAGACCACAAATAACCATGACTAACAAACAGTCTGCCAATAGTGGCGACTTCGCGCACGTCTGCAAAGCTCAGTTCCGACGGAGCGACATGTAACGTGCTGGGGCTCCCAGGACTGGGTTAGCAAGCGCACTCTTGCTGTTTTAAGGATAGCGCCCAAGTGAAGCGCTGGAGTCACTTTCTAAGTGTTTATTTTTTTTCGATTGACCCTCAGACTTCTTTTGATGGATCCACCAATAGTCCAGGCTATTCGGTGATTTGCAAAAATCCTGGGCTGTTCAAGTTCTGGGCGGATTCTCAATTCCCTTCGAATTTACCGTCATTTCCTTTGGAATTACCGTCATTTCTGTTATCTCTATATTGAACAAACTCCGTGTTTACCGTCATTTCCTACGCTTTGGCGTCCCATTCCCGAACGTTGAGCATTCACTGTTCACCGCACAACATGTCGTTCTTTGGTCTTGGTTCAAAAAGCAAAATGCCAACCATTCCGCCGCCCTCCCCTTTTCCAATCCCAGAAGGCCTCACCTATGGTGCTGCTCAACTCTTGGCTACGCCAAAAACATCCTGGGAGAATGACTACGTCAAATTCGGCACTTACGAAGAAGGCACTCGCATGTTTGACTCAAAACTCTTCATTGCACACTCCGACATACGCCAATTCCTCTACAATAGACATCCGTTTGACCAAGATCTGAGGGGTACTGACTTCACCAACGCATTCATCAACATAGACATCAACAAACAAACTCAACACACCTACCTATCGCCCGCCCACGACTTGTTCATGCACAAAGATGAGTACATGCCTAAGGTTGCGTTCTACCTTGCACCTCCCATGGACAAAACGAGGTTGCCACCAATGGTGAAAACTTCCAAACACTACGTAGAATTGTTGAAAACCCGCTTTGCTTCACCAAGCACTCCAACCCATGGATGGTTCATTACTACGAGCTACGATAGGGAGGTCACATCCAAGTCCTACCTCCCCACAATGAATGGTTCCCTCGTTCAAATGAAAGATTTCATCGCCGAGATCCATGTTTTCAAGGAGACCA
Organism: Eutreptiella sp. 'Long Island Sound 2002'; assembly: GCA_964036045.1. Classification (NCBI taxonomy): domain Eukaryota; phylum Euglenozoa; class Euglenophyceae; order Eutreptiales; family Eutreptiaceae; genus Eutreptiella; species Eutreptiella sp. 'Long Island Sound 2002'. Next base: position 152,250,078 of record OZ038381.1, on the reverse strand, counting down.
AAAACCAATTTGCTTTGGTAAGGAACAACACACGCAACTTTGTCGAAACAAACGGACAATCTCTCCCCGTCGTGGCCTTATGGCTTGATAGCCGTAAAAGCAAAACGGATGAAATTCAATTCTTTGATGTCAACCTCTACCAACCATCTCTCTCCCAAGCTTCCCAACACGCCCGCATTGACAAACCACCCAACACGGTCAACTCCAAGGTTGGAATGGACGTTTCCATCAAGACTCTACGCGCTTTCTATGAAGAATCCAAGATTCTCAACCCAAAAGTCCAGGGAGACTTCTCGCCCACGGACAATAGAATCATGCAAACGGGTTTCAATCCAGCCTTCGGCGTTTGAGTGACGCGGCTAGCATCAACTCATCCAATGCCTTCTACCCACTAGGAGGAATCCGCAACTTCCGCTCTCCTCTTGATGGTTTTGTGAGGTATGATTGGGACCTCACACCACCCTTCAACACCTACTTTCGCAATGCGCTGGTCAACTCTCCGGCGTTTGCCAAAGAAGACATTTTCATCATGCGTATCAAAGATCTCCAAAGCCTACGAACATTCCAGGTTGTACCCTCTCGTGATTGCAAATCTCGCAACCCTGATGACAAAGCGGGCGATATTTGGTCCATCACAAGGCGGAATTATGCGGCCCACCCACGCTACTGCATGTACGAAGGAGCTCTCATAAAAAACTCCACGAGTCTGCTAGTTACCCTAGACTACTCGGCGGTACCATGCGAACCTCAAAAAACCCTGCTTCAAACTCTAGCAACAAGATTGTTCCGTGACGATGGATTCTTGTTATTCAAAGGACCGGCGGGCGCCATGGTTCCCTTTTGGGATGAAAAACCTCAAGCAGCCTCCCCTGCATTTACGGCTCTCCCTCAAGACAAATGGCCTCTTCCGAAAGACCCAGTCCGCATGCCGACTGACCCATGCTTAGTTGAAGTTGCCGCGCCGATGACGGAATCTCTTCATTCGTTCAAAATTGTTATGGGCTTGCTAGGGCCCTTCCTCTCAATTGACAAGGTGATCACGTCATCCAACGTTGCCACTCTATACCAACTCAAATATCAAAAGGGAGACTTGGCTCTACTAGCACATGGCTCCAACTACCGGGGAATATCTGCACGTTGCCTCGAACCGGACCATGTCTCTCGGGAAAAAATCCTCAAACCGCACACTGACAAAAAACACCCCAACGACCTCATCGCCATTTTTCAATGTGAAAGAACCCTCTGTGCCGGAGCCTTTGTCACCCAACTCATGGAACTCCAAGAGAAACTGGACGCACCACCTCCGACCCCGCATGACAAAATATCCCAATGGAACACGGAAGACAACACGCCTAAGACCCCAACACTCGCCGACACCTACAAGGCCTCCCCTCCTTCACCACCCCTCTTTCCTCCTTCAGGAGCTGCGGCACCCGACAATTCCAAGTCAACCTCAAGCACTCCCTGCCCAACCACATCCAGTCCGTCACCGCCAAGCATCGACCACCCATCGCCCTCGCCAGAGATGCATCCTCAGACCGAAGGGGACACGGATGACCAAAAACTCCTCACTCCTATGCTCGAAGCGCACACCCACAACCCGTACAGCCCAAACATGAACAAAGAAGTTGGAAACAAAGCCATCTCAGACTCCCAAAAAGATAACAATTTCGCCGAAGCCATCAATGTGGATCAAGACCCCTCGCCGGAAGAGAAAACCGAGAAAATCGACACCATCGTAGTCGACCACGATCCTGCGCCTGAGGTGAACTCCGTCTCCGAAGCTATCAATGTAGATCAGGACGCTCGGCCGGAAGAGATAGCCGAGAAAATTGACACCAACGAAGTCGACCACGACCCTCCGCCTGAAGAGAACCCCGAAGCTCCCTACAAAATGCCCCCTGCACATTTCGCCTCTAACAAAGTCCCCGACGGCCTCGACTACTTTCCAGAACTCTTCACTGCCGAGGAAGAAGACAGCCTCATTACTTTAATATGATCACCTCCAACCGAATTGGGACACCTCTATGCATCGACATCTGAGGCACTTTGGCTATGGAATGGGAGCTAATGGCACCGATATCACACGGTTGGAAGACCTACCACCCCAGTTCCAGCCCTACATCGCAAAAATTCTGCTTCAGTTGTCCTCCCGCGGCAATTCTATTGATGCTCCAAACCAAGTGACTGTCGCCCGTTGCGAGCCTGGTTCAGGCATAGGGGATCATGTGGATGCCGAAGCGTTGGGCAAATATGTGCTAGACTTGAAGCTCAGATGTCCCGTCCCCATGCACCTTCGCCATTTGAAAGGGGGACATCACTATGTCCACTGGATGGACTCCGGTTGGCTTACATGTTTGCGAGGAGAAGCCCGCTGGTCATACTTGCATGCGATTCCCAAAACTACCATGGATGAAAGAAATGGCCAATACACGCAGCGAGTTCTACTGAAGCGGTACCCAGAACCTATGGCCCATGGCGCGGAGGCCTGTGAGCCGTCACACCCGTGCGGATACCGTTGACACCGGCTGTCAGCGGGATATCCCTGTTCTCTAACCCGCGAAATCTGGAATCCGATTTCTAACCAATGAATCGATTTAGAATTACCATAATTTTATTGTCTTAGGCGATTTTCAGTCAGAAAAAAGTGAAATACCCGATTTCTACCGCGATTTCTAATTGTCATGAGATCGCCGCCTGATGTCGCCTGTTCGCACGCCTTCGTCGCTTCTCCGTGGCGAGTTTTGTGATGAACTTTTCTCGAGTACCTGTGAGGTTCTAAGAGATGTTAAGGGCTGAATCTAGAGGGTATTTAATGTACTTTCATCTGGTGTGTTCACCAGAATTTTTCGCTGTTGCGTCTTCGAGAGAATCAGCGCGCAAGCTTTTCCGTCGATCACTCGAACTCATGGTTCTCAAGGACCATGAGTTCCGACGGAATCCTACATTCCCCCCCTAAGCGTTTCATCCATGGCCCTTTCACGCGGGCATATCATTTTGTATAGGGAAGCGGGCAATGGCGGTGTTTTAGGCAGCCTATGGGTTTCGCAAACCCAAGTCGTTTGCGTGCGCAAACGCTTCATTTGGTGGACATGTGAGCATGAACGTTAAAAACCGAACAGAATGCTCACAACACCAAGAGCCTGAGGCCATTTCTGTTTTTCGAGCCAACTCAACGATGGCTCCACGCAATTCAATGCGTACCAAAACTCTATTTTCGAAAGAGGGCAAGTTTTGGTCGAAAATTAGGCCAAAATGGCCAAATCCCTGAGGCTCGTACTCGAAGCCTATGGGGAGTTGAGCCTCGAACTAATGCAATATGTAAAGTAGAGACCACGAAGAACATCCTGGATCGCTTGGTTCATTTTTACAAGCTTGTCTTTAATTTTCTCTAATTTCGCCTTGTGAGCACGCGTACCATACTGCCTCTTTGCACACGCGCTCATATGCAAGCACTAATGACACGAGTGGGCGGAGACAATCTAATCATAGTGTGCATATCTGAAAGCACCTACTATGGGGCTACTCCAAAAGTGTTTACTCATATTTTTGCTCCTCAAGGTCCCAAAGATATGTTCATGCCAATATCGCCGATATATGCACTTTTTCCCATGTATAGTGTGCTTCAAGGATTGAGGTGTTAAAAATGCTTCCATTGTGCTTTGAACCTCAACCCTTGTTGCAAAAGGGAAGCAAAGCTTCGGTTTGCATCCATGCAAAAGCCCGAGGCTCCCTTCTCTTGTGATACGGAGATACAATATTTTGAGGGACCACTTTTGGGTGAATTTTGGCCGTTTTGCCCCGAATGGCCACAAACCCCATCTCCCCCTGATTTCACCCCCGAGGTTGCGTGCGCCACTTGACCAAGGGTAAGGGCAATTCGGAGAGGGCACATAAACCCGCATCGAATGGGGTGTTTCCTCATGTGGCCTCTCCTCTCGATGGGAGAGTTGTGAGTCACCCAATTTCGGGTATGTTGCCATTCTCCCCCATTTGTGTGTCACTTTCTCTCCAATGGGGAAAATAGCTAGAGGCAACCATGAAGGTTGGCAAGTGGCATATATTGGGACCTAAGTCCCATGTGTCTATAGCATCCTTAGTTAAAAGAATCCTCCCCGTGGCCATGGAGATATGGAATCATGGGTGTGGGCCATTTTGGCCATATTTCGCTGTTTTTGCCATTGTATGCCATATTGGAATTACCATATCCCCCCTGGGCACGGGATCTAGCCAGGAAGGAGAGGCGAAAATTGATGCATATGACAAACGGTTCAACGCCATTGAGTTTCGTATTTGCTCCTTCGGCTCATCCGGAGTTATTCAACTTTTGGTGCGATCCATGATCTCCCCCTTTGCACCGCATGCTGCCTTCTGCCCCATCCGCGTGTTCATCCCCTCAATGAACAGCAAGCAGCCAGTGTGACAGCAAGCCATAACCCAGGGCATGGGACCAAATGGGATATCAAGGGTTGTGAATCAAGGCTTGGCGCGTCAATATCGCCAAGGTTTCCTACCCTGGACGGTCGACCGAGACGGCCGATTTTGCCATTTTGGCAATTATGACCCCACTTGACGAACCCGTGGTGCCCTGATGCCGGGACCTCAGAGGGAACCAGATTGGGTGAGGGCTCCAGGGAGTTCTTAGGCGAAGGGCATAGGGTCAGTGGCCTCGTCCCTACCTCTGGCGGGTCCGGACGAGGGGTCAATTTCGGAGATTTTTGAGCTAATATCAGTTTGGGCTGAAACAGCCCATTTTCAGCTACCAACTCCTGGGGGATAATGGCGGGGCCATATCTCTCGCTCAGAGGGGAGTTGGGACCTGCTGTTGAGGGAGCATGAGGAACTACTGTCGGTCAACCTTGGAGCCACTTGGTTTTCATGGAACTCGCCTGTGGCTGGGCGAGACACCTCCCCTGTTGGCAGGGTTTCAGGGTCCCGACTGAGCAGGGCATGGGTTTTGTTTGAGCCCCCGCCCTCACCAGCCAGTGAGAGGGTCGGACCTGGGATTGGGATATGAGTTGGGACTGAGTATCTATTGTCCTGTGATGCCCTTACCCCAGTCCAGTCTTAACCCCATGTGTACATATTCTGATGTGTTGCTGTACATACTTTCGTTCCCTTGTTTCAGAGTGGCAAGGATCCTGAAACGCTTTGTCACATGACACGAGCGCAATGATGCCCCTGTGAGCGTAGTGCTTTGCCTGCCTGCTCACTTGTGCGTGTCCACCGCAGCGTCCCGTGGCCAGGCCCCCCACGGGAACGCGTCACTACGATACGCCATGATATTGCGCCATTGCGAATGCCATGGTTAAAAGTCTGAAGGACGTGCTCATCGGGGCTGGCATAGCAGCCCCGTCTGCCTCGATTCTTGTGGAATCCCACATGAACACCGTGCCTTTCTTCCCTTCTCCTCCCTCACCCCCAGATCTCACACACCTCACGGCGACCGACCTTGAACCTACCACCCTCCCGACGGTTGCCGCACGTCCAACTCATAATTCAAACACTTCTCGACTCGAGCCACCCTCCAACCCAAGAACCCCCTCCCCTCCCCCGGTGACAACCAAACTGAAAAAAGGCTACACTCCGGCAAAGTCATCACCCAAAAATCTAATCCACACCATCCGTGCCGTCACCCACAATACAGAAAAGAGGTCTCCGACGCCCCTTCTTTTGCAACACTTCAAGCAAGGCTTTGACATTGTTTTCCTCCAAGAACTCAGAAAAAAACCCCTCCTGCCCCACATTTAGAATTAAAAAGGCCACAGAGCTGTGATTTTCTCAAACTTATCCCCCCACCTTGAACACGGGTCCAGTTTAGCCTTCTCACCCCTCCTAAGCCAGTTCGTCACCCCTTGCGACAATCCAGACAAAGATGGACTCATCACAGCTGCCCTCCTAACCCTGCCCGGTGCACCACCTCTTCTAGTCGCTTCTGTTTACGCGCCTGCAGGCGAGGTATGGAGAAGGAAAGTGGAAACCAGCCTACGCCCCCTCTTCAAGCAATTTCCAAGCTTTCTGTTGGGGGGTGACTTCATTTGTCTGATTCATCCCGCCTTGGACAGCCAGGGGCTTCTGAGTGACAATCATTGGCCATGGATCAGACACTCAGTCACAGCCATCCCACCCCTACTGGGGGACACCTACCGCCTGGCTAACCCTACAACACGCGAGTTCACCAGGTATCCACAAGGACACCGTACCAGCTCGTCTAGATTAGACTACATTTTCATTTCCCCGGCCTCACTGGAGAAGATGTCCCTCTTGGATGCCTGCATTCACTCAGAGAACCGTGCTACTGATCACCATCCCTCCTCGTGCACCCTTTCTGTCCCCCCCACCCCCTTCCACTCATCTACAATTACCAAACGTGTTTTCAGAAAGCTCAACAAATCTGAGATCAGCACATTCAACGACGCACTAAAAGAAATGTCTGATTGGTGCCAAGCATTTACCTTTCTCATCCAAAACACCCCCCTTGCTACGGTCCAAAAATACACCTCCATGGTCATTCAGGAGCTAAGCGCTCAATACCACAACACCACAGCCCCCCGCATCAAACCCGACTCCCGTGCCGTCAAATTCATTCGCCAGGCGTTAAATGATGTGCCCCCCCCAACGCACCCGCAGTTCCCGGCTCGAATGGCACAATTGAACGATGCAATCCAACAATGGGATGACACTTACAACAAATCTGAACGATCAAAAATACACAGGTGCCTCATCCAAAAAACAAACATCAAGAAAACACTCAACGAAGCGGCATACCCAACACAACACAGAGCAGCCTCGTTAAAAGACCCAAACACAGGCAAACTAACATCTGACACTAAACGTCTCACCGAAATTTTTTCCGACACCCTACTCACGCTGGGCGGTCCTCTAAACTATGAGCCTAGTGCACACACTGCCGAAGAACTCCTCCAGCATACGCCCCAGTGCCCCCCAACCACCGCCATCACCCTTACGCCAGAAATCTCATGGCACAGTTTCACCTCCTACCTGCAATCCTGCAAACCTTCAAAGGCGGGGGGCCGAGACTCCACGAATGGTTACCTCTTCCACATCTCTCCTGAACCAGTGAAACGATTTCTGCTCTCTGTCTGCAACCTTCACTTTACCAACGATATGCCTGATGAGTGGTTGGAAGCCAACTTGGTCCTGCTCTACAAAAAAGGCCCGGAACACGACCCGGTGAACTACAGTTAGTACCAGCAACACATCTATGTAAATATGAATTTCTAAAGTCCCTACAAACAAAATCCTACACACAAACCATTCTGTGCCGTAACCTACTTGGTTATACTGCGCTGCTGCCTCGGCGGTGTAGCGGGCGGCATCGTACATAGTATACGTACAGTTCGCAATCTCAGACAGCACTACCCAACACAGTAGGTGGCAAGGCGAGACGGTCCAGTAAGAGTAAATAAAGCAGAGTACTTAGGCATACTAGAGGAGGGCTCAGGCCTCTAGGTCCTTCGGGCAGTATGTGTATAACAGAACTGCCTAAGATGCCTAAACTCAAACACAGATAGAAAAGTAGCATGGGTGGCACGGTAAGGCAACCCCTAGGAATGTACCCTTCCTGTTCGAAGAACACGGAATATTCAAGAGAGAAATGATGCCTACGTACCAACAAGGACCGTAGACCGTAGAGAGAAGGCAAATCATGGCGGGCAGATACTCCAAAGGCCATCAAGGCCCCGCACAAAGACCGTTCCCCACCTCTGAGTTCGGATGTCTCCACGAACAAATCAATAAAACAAACTAAAGATAGGCAAGACTATAACACGCAGTAGCAAGGTCAGTTTGTGGTGCAACGAAAACTGCGGTGCTCCACAGATGACCTACAGACCACAAATAACCATGACTAACAAACACCCTGCCAATAGTGGCGCCAACGCGCACGTCTGCAAAGCTCAGTTCCAACTGAGCGACATGTAACGTGCTGGGGCTCCCAGGACTGGGTTAGCAAGCGCACTCTTGCTGTTCTATGGATAGCGCCCAAGTGAAGCGCTGGAGTGGGACAAAGGGCCACATGAGGCGTGCATTCATCGCGGCATGTATGTAGCCATGTGTGTGGTGCAACAGCAAATTTTTCTTTCCTTTTTCTTTTTGCTTTCCGCACGTCGTCTGGGCTAAAACTGCCTCACGCAAAATCTTCTTTGGACCTATTGAAATATGGTCTAACGAGATAGGGCAAAAGGGCCAAACAGAATTTTCTGAACAAAAATATGGTTCATGCAGGTAGGGGAACCTGAATGTGTACCCAACGCACAACACCGGTTCCCTGGGGTTCTCCGAAATGACCGAGAGAATGTGAAGGCACCAAGGTCGAGACGGAGAAAATTGGGAAAGACCCGAGCACCAAGCTCCATTGCCACGGGCAGCCACTCTCTCGTTCATGTGCATGCGCAACGGGGATTCAGGTCCGGGCTGCTGCAGCCAGCAGCCTCGGCGCCAGGCCCCGTATGCACATCTGGTATCTAGATGGCCTTTCAATCAAAACAAAACTACCCAATGTCAATCCCTCCAGGTAGGTAGGTAGGTGCACTCGGTCGCGGAGAGGCGCCCCATGGTTCCCCCTGGCGTCGCCCCTGTGACGAACAGGAAGAGGTTCCGCGCGTGAAGAGGGGAGGCGGCTTACTTCCCGCTAGACCTGACTGGTGGTCCCCAACAAAGCGGGCCCGGGCAACACCGGGAGGGCTGATCGCCGCCAGCGTGACTGCTTGTCATGCCGGGAGGGGAGCCCCCCGTGCTTGCGCACGTCCCCTCCTTCCGGCAGAACCCCAGGGGTTCACCAGACTTCCTGGCGTATCCCGTTCCCAAGGCATGCATGCATGTTCTTGGTACTGGGGTTCGGAGGTGCTTGGGTGTCGCACGCTCCGCCTCGAGTCCCAGAGCAGCGCATGCCTTAGGATGCAGCCTTACCCCCGGTCTCCGGATCTCGTTTGGCCGGGTCACCTGCATGGCACGGATGGCGGAAAAAATCCAATTTTGTGGCCTAAAACAGCGTTTTTGGGGCCGGAGTGGTCAGTTGTAGGGCCCCATACCCTATTTTCAGGGTGCTGGACTCACAAAAAAGTGTTTTGCAAGGTTTTGGAGCAGACAATCAAGGGTCTCAGGGCCGCCATCACCAAAAAAACGCATTTTTTGGCCAAAAATGGCCAAAAAAAGCCATTTTCTGGTCTACAACAGTGTTTTAGGGGCCTGAGTGGTCACAGGTAGGGCCCCATACCCTGTTTTGAGGGTGCTGGACTGAGAAAAGCGCGTTTTGCAGTGTTTCAGAGCAAATGACCAAGGGTTTCAGTGCCACCATCACCAAGAAACCGCCTTTTTTGCCCGAAAAATGCCAATTTTTCGGCCTAAAGGAGCATTTTTGGGGCATGAGTGGTCAGTTGTAGGGCCTCATACCCTCATTTGAGTGTGGTGGACTCAGAAAAACGTGTTTTGCAGGGTTTTGGAGCAACTTATCGAGTGTTTGGAGCCGCCATCACCAAAAAACCGTGTTTCCTGCCAAAAACAAACATGTATGGTTTGAGCTATACAAAAGCTGCTATTCGCAACTAGGTGGTGAATGTCAAATTTCTGGGATACGGCCGATTTTAGATGGAATCAAGCCTGCATTGTCGATCTGAGGGCTGGGAAATTTCCAATTTGGAGGGTGGGGGGGGGGGCTAACTCCGGAAAATATGCTCTTTATGGTATAATTGGACAAAAAAGTAGTATTTCTGACTGTAGCTGGTTTTGGGATTTTTGGACCCCATAAAATCCTACGTGTGGACACTGGGTTTCCTACTGTTGCGTGGCGCTTTTGTTTTTGGGTCTGGGTTGTGGTTGGGTTCGGGTTTTGGCTGCGCTCGGCCACTCCTGGCTGCAGTGTTGGGGTGTGTGTGCGCTTGTGTGTGCGCTCCGCTTGTACCCTGCGGCTCCTGGCTGGGGTGTGCGGTGGAGGTGTGTGTGGTTGGGTTCGGGTTCCGGCTGCGCCCCGCCACTCCTGGCTGGGGTGTCGGGGTTTGTGTCTGCTTGTGTGCGCGCTCCGCTTGCATCCCGCCACTCCTGGCTGGGGTGTGCGGCGTGGGTGTTTGTGCTTCGGCTTCGGTTTCGGCTGCGCCCCGCCACTCCTGGCTGGGGTGTTGGGGTGTGTGTGTGCTCGTGTGCGCGCTCCGCTTGCACCCAGCCACTCCTGGCACGGGTGCGTGGTGTGGGTGTGTGTGTTTCGGCTCGGGTTTCGGCTGCACCCCGCCACTCCTGGCTCGGGTGTGCGTTGTGGGTGTGTGTACTCCAGCCCGGGTTTCGGCTGGGCCCCGCCACTCCTGGCTGGGTTGTTGGGCTGTGTGTGTGCTCGTGTGCGCGCTCCGCTTGTCAATCACTCCAATTTGGTCACACGTGAAATACCCTCGTTCAACCGGTGTAAGTCGTCCGGCGCAGGCTTGGTATCCTTTTTGGGCCTCAAAAACCGACCTTGAGGGCAAGGCCCATAGACTCAATCCTGCGACAGACGGTCGAAGTGATAAGGATCCTCCAAGTTCCTAGGATTAACAACCCACAGTGCTCAAGGCATCAACCGGGAATGGAGAGAGAGTGAGCGTCCCCTGGGGCTCCTTTGGGGCCTGCATTTCCTGGGCCGGATACTTGGCAGAAGTCAGAATCTGTACGGCATTACCTGAAGGGTCCATTGGTCGTCACCATGATGCCCACAGATTTCTTTCAGCATCTGGTTCCCAATGAGCAGCACCCTAAATAATTATCGGCACTGTCAACACTTGGTGACCTCAAAACGTAATCCCCATCTGACCGAATACATTCCCTGAGTTAATTCCCTGACAGTGATTTATGGATTCCTAGACCGACCAGAGTTTCTGCAACGCAAGCATGGTACTGTTCCCCTGAAGGTCACTTCCTACAATTAGAAGAAATTCAGAATGAAGGTTGGTGCGACAGGGCAGATGGTGTGTGAGAGCATTTGTCACAGTTGCCCCGCATTGCATCGCAGGAAAGGACCAGTAGCCCCCTGTGACAACCACTCCCTGGCCGAAGGCCATCTGTTTTGCCCGAAACAAAACCCGGGATTGCAGGGTCTTACGGCTTCCCAAACATCGCATTCAGGTGGTTCCCTGGTTCTCAGATGGTCATCAAATCCTGCGCTGCTCAACACCCTTAGCATGCCATTTGTCATGCGCGCAGCCTCCGCGAACACGCACCAACAACTGCTGTATACAACAAGAAATAATGGTTGTTGTCTGGCAATTGCGGCGTATTTTCCTTTTCTTTAGACCAACATCCAACACCCCTGCACTACACTTGCAGTGCACTGAAATTTTCTGTCAGAGTAAACAAAACCAAACCAGGGCGACTACCCTGAAGGGTCGCAAATCCCAGAGAGAAACTGAGAATGAGAGTAACTGTACCAACTGTATATACAAAAACATGAAACAAAGTGAAATGAAGATCTCAGCATTATGTTAAAATTCTTCCAATCCCAATACCAATGATTATTTCCACCACATGAACATAGAGCTCGATGTTTCAATCCCACTGATCCCACTGTTCTTCACAAACGTCAGCATAAATGTTCCTATTCGTCGTAGACGCCGGTCGAAATTTTGACAGATTCACTGGCCAATCAGAGGGTCAAGCCTAAGAGCAGTCCGCCTGGGAAGGAAGGGGTGCCTGCTCTCAGGGCACAGTCTTCAGCGTCAAGCTTGACGAAATCCTTTGACCCTCCTTCTGGGAAATCGCAGGTGCGGGTCAGAACGTCGTACTCATTCTGCACGTTCCAAACAGAATCGTCAGTAATAACATCATCCACGGAGCGGTCCCCCTGTGAGCGAAGGGGTACCTGCGTGTAGGGTACAGCCTTCACATCAGTGTCCCAGTATAACAAGTCCTGTGACGCTCCTTCCGAGAAACTTGAGGTGCGGGTCAGGGCGTGATTCCTCGTTCACCTTCTCACCATTGACGGCCGAGTGGGTGACATCGCCATGCTTCTGCACCGAGAGGAAAATATCTGCACCTGCTACGTGGAGTCGAAGGCGGCCAGGCAGATGTAGCAATCAGGATAAGTGCTGCAGCACTCAGCAGCCTCCTGCAACACCTGGCTGGAATCAATGCAGTCCAACATGGGCAGTTTCCACGAACTCCAGTAACGGATGTCAAACTAACCTGCAGTGCCTGAGTTGACGACGCGGGCAGTGTTGTCGTTTGACACGAAGCTGCTGTCCTCAGCGAAGAACTCCAGGCAAGGGAACACGCCTTGGCGGATCATGCTATCCACCTGCTTGCCAATCTGAGAATAGGTCAACACAGGCAAGTACGAGAGTGCATGCAGTCATTTGGTTGTACAGTGGTACGGTAGTCCAAGGTTGCGTTCCAAAAAAACAACCCCAACGGTAATCTCTCAAATGGTCATGAGTGACGTAGTGTCGCGCGCGCTGGCGGCAGAGGCCGGAATGAAAAAAAAAAAAGTAAAACACGACGAAAGCACTCTGTAAATAGTTGAAAAATAAGCTAAAGAACGTCCAAAGCGCATAGGGCAAAAAGGGCTCGGCAAAACGCGTTAAATCACGACGCTAAAATTCTTCGAACTTAAATCGACAAATAAATAGCGCCGTAAGCGCCGTAACACGAAGAGGAACGTAAGGCTGTGCCCCTCGTCGTCTAACACGCCGTGTAGGCAAAGAAAACTGCGTCGCAAGCAAGGCATAAAATATGAAAAACATTTTTCCTAAGACGCCACGCCACTGCACCCGCTCCCTCACGCCCTCTGGTATTCACCATGTACCTTCCCCTCCAGCTCGTGCTTCCCCCTTGGCGCTTCTACCTCCTTTTCGCAGCAGGTGGCAATCACGCGGCGCCAAGTCCAGGACACCACGACCACAAAGCCGACACCATCCACGACACCCCCACCATTGCGGGGTTACATGTAACACCGTGATGCAAACATGGTCTTGCTGCCTCCCAGCCTGCGTGTTGGGTAGTATATGTTTTTTTTTTCAAAAGCTGAAAAAAAATTTTAACAAAATTTGCGGTTGTTTTTTAAAGTAGAAGAAAGCAAATCAACACAGGCAAGAAACAAAAATGAAAAGCAGGACAGGACACCACAGCACCACACAGCAGCACAGCACCACAGGGCACAGCACGAGGGAGCAGGGCACAAAGGGAGGACAGGGCCGCACAGCAACCTGTACTGCACAACAGGGCAGCCAGCAACCCCCCTTTGGAGGCCGCAGCACAACACAGCGAGCCACAGGACTACGCGGCACAGCGCGCAACAACACAGCACAGCACCGCAGGCAACCGCACAACAGACAGCAACGGACTGGAGCACCAGGCGCCAGAGGCAGCACAGTCCAAACAAACAGCACGAAGCCAGCCCACCAGCACAGCGCAGCGCAGTGCCGCACAGGGCGGAGAGGACAGGGAATGCACAGCACCACACCTGGGGACGCACACAGCACAAAGCACAGCGGCGAACAACAGCACGCACCAACAGACCACGCCAAAACGCACACTGCAAAGAGCACAGAGCGCGGGGAGACAAGACAGCACATAGCGCCGAGGTGCACAGGACCCCAGGGCAACAGACAGCGCCCAAGGGCACCAGAAAGCGCGCGGCAGCACCAAACAGAGCGAGACAACATGACACAGCGCACAGCAACAGGACGCAGAGCCGAGCAACGCGCAGCAACACGGCGCAGCACAGCACCCAGGGACACGGCACAACACACAGCAATGCAGACCACAGAAAGACAGCCTCAACGCGAGCAACACAGAGGGACCACGTGACCAAAGAGGCGGCCCAACACACAGCAGCCACCAACAGCACGGCACAACACAGAAGAACACACCAAAAGCAACAGCAGCCCATAACAAAGCAAGGCGGTACACCACAGCACGACACGCAGCACAGAACACAGCAACACGGCACCGCAAAACACCAGACGGCACCGCAAAACACCAGACGGAACAGCCGCACAGCCAGACGGCACAAGGCGGAACGCACGCACCAGGGGTGGGGAGGGGGGGCGAGGAAAAGGAGGGCCAGAGGAAACAAACAGCAAACCAAGCAGGCAGCGATGAAAACCAGGACGAAAAAAAAACAAAAAAAGAGAGGGGGGGGGCAGAGGAAAAGGAAGGCGGCAGGAAACAAGCACCAACCCAAGCAGGCCGGAAAAGAAAAAAAATTTGAATTTTGAATTTTGGGCACTACCGTGTGATTTGCCTAATTTTGCTATGTTCTGAGGTCATCGGCATGGGGCAATTCTCCAAGCCCAATCAACTCCAAGTCCAACCAAGGTTATGTCAGGGTAGGGCATGGTCCTGAGTGCCACTCTAGGCCATGACACGTCACCTCCCCCATTGGGCTAGGATTTAGAGTCTTGGGAGTGAACACATTTTTTTTGGGTTTGTGTAGTGACTTTTGACACATGGCATTTAGCCATCTTATTTGACTTGGTTCAGGGCATCATGTTGGCGAGTCAAGGGAAGGTCTTGAGTCCAGGGAATGAGGGGTGTATGGCTGTGATTGTGTATGTTTCCATCTTTGCCCGATTTTGCTTGATTTGTGTTCATATGCCAATTTCAGGGCTTTTTCTTTATTAATTTTGGTACAATTCTATGTACATGCCGAACGCCCGTGTCTCCGTGTGCACCGTGAGACGACCGGCGTGTTGAAAGGAGTTGTTGCGTGTCAACGCGGGACCTCAAACACCCTTGGAAGCCCTCAGTGTGGATTATTTGGATTTGAGCTATTGTACTTGGGAGTTGGTTATTGCAAGGGATCGGGATTTGTGTGAAGGAGCCATATTTTACTATTTTTTGTGGGAAATATTGCAGGATAGGGCAAGATCATGCAGAACCTGGTGGGAAGCAAGACCATAGGAGTGACAGGAAATGGTGGAAGGGGTACAGCAGGGGCTGGTCCTGGTAGGGACCTTCTTGATGGTAGCAGAGGTTTACCTGCCCCCTACCGTCGCACCGGGGATTTGGGCCCTCATGAGCCCTGCCCAAGGACGCCCCGGGTGCAGATCGTGGAGTCCGTGGAGTCGACGCTGGACTTGGAAGCCCGAGAAGAGCGAAGATGCTCAGGACGGAGAGCCCTTGTAGGACATGGGCTAGACATGGAGGACCTGGCCTCCATGTGGGAAAGGCAATGCCGCAAGGCTTGCAATCTCCGCTCCGCTGCGGAGGAGTTGGAGGAGACGGGCAGCAACGGCAGGGCCCGGCGTTACCGGAAGCGCGGGTCCCCAAAACCCGCGGCGGAAGCCAGGGCGATGGAGACGGATCCCAGCCCGGTCAGGCTGTGGTCAGCTGCAGATTCCGAGGGGCATTCCGATGGCTATCGGACCGCTTTCCTCTCGGAGTTGGAGTAGATGGCCAGACCGCCCACAAGGGCGCACGCGGCCCTCGAACCCAGCCTGGAGCATGACGCCGAGGCGTTGGAGAGGCCTACCAGAGCCAGAACGGCGCGGAAGCGGGATAACATGGGCGACACACCCATAGCGGAAGAGTCCGAGGCGCCAGGAACCGTGGGATGCGCCGGATCAGGTGGAAAGCACGTTGAGTGCCACTGCAAGCACGTATCCTTCTTCATCGGCAAGTACCCAAAGATGGGGATGGACGCCATCCTGCAGCACCTCGACCGCCTGGACAACCAGAAGGACGGCCTAGAGGAGGACATCGCGGGGATCCTGGATGACCAGTCGGAAGCGGAGAGAGACATGGCGGAGCTGCGAGCGGAGCGGGACCGGTACCGGGAGAAGCTGGACATGGCCCTGCAGAAGCAGCAGCGAGTGGTGGACAGCCTCGTCCACCTGGTGGAGGACATGTCGGGGCGCCTGAAAAGGCTAGAGGAGTTACAACCCCTCGCCTCGGGTCCGGAGGTCCCGGCAAGGCCGGCAACGGCAGACCTGGTGGAGCGGGTTAAGACCCTCAGGAGCGCTATGGAGAAACCCATGGGGGGCCCTGCAGAGGCACCTTACGCGCCTCCGCGTGTTGACCCGGGTGCGCTGCCGTTTGTTCCCATGTTCAGCGAATCCATAATGCTCGGGGAGCATACGGCACCGGGTGGGTCCATGCGGGAAGAGCACGCAACCACGGACCTGAGGAGCCTGACGGTACAGATGTCCCATGCCGCCCAGGATCCACCAAAAGCTATGACTGCCCATGCAGTTTATGCGGAAGAGGAGATCCAGACCATGCAGGGGCGAACCATGGGAAGGGCCGACAGACATGGTCGAGGCCATCCAGGCGGAAATCTGTGGGTGAGGGACCCCACTACCAGGATATGGCCAGCCGGTGGAGCAAGTCCTTCCCGCATCCCAAACCCGGTGGGTTCAGGCCCAACTGGACCGCACTCCATGGAGGAGAGGGATGTACGGGGAGTGTACTCACACCCCCCGGCCACAGATGGTATCCGTCTCGGTGGAGTGGTGGCTGCGGTTGTCGGAGACGCCATCAGGATTGACGATCTCAGGGGAATTGAAATCCCCTACTACGATGGCAACCCCTCCAACCTGGATGACTTCATCCTGGATTGGGAGGACTTCGCCGAGGAGGTCGTCGGCGAGATGAAGGGAGCGCCAAGGGACAAGTGGGTATGTCGGACATTCCCATACAGGCTGGCGCAGGACCTGAAGGAGGAGCTCAGGGATCAGATCCGTGAGGGATTGATCCAGACGGAGCAGGCCTGCCTCCAGTGGCTGGAGGACGAGGAGCGAGTGGACGCCCCCAAATCAGAAGTTGCAGGATTTGTGGTCCATTTCGCTGCCGCTGGACTGCGGAGAGTTGCGGGTCCTGGAATGGAATCGATACATCTGCAGTGCCGAAGAAGCCTCAAGCTGGTGGAGGCCTGGAATGAGTCCAGCGAGATTCGACACCTGCTCAAGGACGTCCTCCCCGGCCACTGGAAGAAGAGGGTGGAGGACAAGGGGAAGAAGAGAGCGAAGAAGCGCGTGGCCGTACGGATCATGGCATCGGAGGACACCCACGCCGGAACAATGGTGTTAGTCTGGCAAAACCTCGGCGAGCCCAGCCGAATGTTGGGGTTCATGAACGCCGTGTACGTGGAGGTATTGGGCGACACCATGGGGCAAAGGCTGACGCGCCTCAACAACGCGGGGTGGAGGCGCGGAGAGCCGCTGAGGATGCAGGTCATCTTCGCTCGCATGAGCCTGGACGAGATCGTGAAGTACATCAGGGTGGAACTGAAGCTCAACGCCAAGAACGAGGCCCACGTGCAGGATCGACAGGGCAATGGACATCGAGGCCATCGGGAAGATCGCCAACACCGAGAGGTCAACGAAGCCACAGTTGGCACAGCGGAGGAAGGGACTGGAAGCGGCCAGGATCTCTGGACCGCCACCACCCGAGAGGATCATGAAGAAGCCCACTTCTTCGCGTTCGTAGCGCACAATATGAAGGAGCATGGGCAGAACAGGTCCAGGGGGAACCGCCTGGAACCAAGGTTCAACAAGAACCGCAAGGAACCGCGGAGGATCGGGAACCCACCGCTCTCGTTCCGCGAGTACAGATCACAGCACGACGGTTGCTGGGTCTGCTACGGCAAGGGGAACAACCATGCACATGACCACCGGCATTGCAAGGTATATGAGGCTGACAAGAAGGCCTACTTCGCCGCCCATCCCGACAAGAAGCCCAGGGAGGAACAAATTCCCGATTCGAAGGCAAAGGGCGGAAACGGTGGAAAAGGTCAAGGAAAGGGCCAAGGGAAAGGCGGAGGAAAAGGCTATGGTGGAGGACCCGGCCCAGACCGACGCGTGAGGTCGATCGAGGAGGTTGCTGAGGACATGTTGAGGACGTTGGAGGAACTCAAAGCCCAGCACCGTGGTGGACAAAGTCTGGGCGGATCGCAGCAGGAGGGAGCTGCGGCAGGCCACGTCTAGATGAGCCCCCACGGGAGTGGGACCCCGGAGGCCTGTCCTCCGAAATACAGTCAAATCCTAGAGAAAGCGAAGGCACATCGGGTGCCGAAGAAGGCTCCAGACGAGCCGAAACGACTGAGCTTTGTCACTCCCAACCCCTGGAGCGCCCTGCCAAGGGAAGTGTATGTGGGCAAGGGGCGTGGCAAGATAGCAGGAGCGACCACGGAGAGCCCTGTGGACAGGCAGGACCAGCCCAGGATCTCCACCATCCGTGACCATACCCTCGAAGTCCTGATGCACCCGGATGTGCTAGAGTTGCATGCCGTGAGAGTCGTCCATACACCGCAGGGTGACGAGCGGCAGTTGCACTTGAAGGTGCGTGTACGGTGCGGACAAGAGGAGTTGGTGGTGGATGTTTTGGTGGATACAGGTGCACAGGTGAGCCTGGTCCGGAGAGGGTTGTTCAAGGAGGAATCGCTGCAGCCCAGCCGTAGACCGGTACGCCTGAAGGTGGCCATTCGAGAGATTATGGGTGGTGGCACCCATGAGGCCACTATCAGTATGGAATTCTGGGAGCATGAGCGCTTGAACCGCCCTGATTTGGCGAAGAGAAGCACTCTATCTGGGAACTTCTATGTGGCCGACATTACAGATTGGGATATGATCATGGGGTATGACTTCATGGTGGGAAACGCCATTGGAGCCCTTCCCCATCGTGCAACGCTGGTCCGGGAGGATGATGAATGCCTTACATGGCTGTCCACGGACTATGCATGCGGATCATCCCAAGGGATGCTGAGGAAGAGGATCGGATCGTCCAAGCGGTGCAAGCTGTGGATGCCAAGTCCAGAGGAGACCGCCGAGTTCAGCTCACTGAGTATGGAATGGCGCCGCAGGTGTATGCCAGGATTATTCAGACGCTGGGAGCCGAAGCGCCCGAGACGGATATCTTCGCTTCCCGGGATGCCCCACCTTTGAGGAAGTGTAGGAGGCATTGGCATCGAGGAGACTCAGACTGGCACAGGCATTGGGGTTTGAAGGAGTGGGGGCCCATGTATTGGCATGGCTCCCTGGAAAATACCAGACGTACGGTGGAGAAGATCGTCGCGGATAGGGCGAAGGGGATCCTGGTCATAACCGGCATGGGATCCACCCCATGTCCGCTGGAAGGTCTCAAGTCGACGCTGGATTCCATCACCCTGAACGAGATGTCATTCGGGCCAGAGGAGGGGTTGTTCATCGACGCCAAGGGTTTATCAATGCCCTCCCCGGGTCAAGTGTGGGGTACCAAGGCTTTTGGGGTGTAACACAGTAAGGGGGTGCATAGTAACCCCCCCTTACTGAGTTTGACTTTGCCCCCCCTCCCAAACATGTGTCCCGGTTGTTTTCTCTCCACCCTGGGTGGTCCAACACACTTCCCTATGTCCACTCTAGAGGTGTATAACTTCGTTTACCCGGAACTCCATGGTGTGTCGATTTCGCGGAACCCCCCCAAAACTCAGTAACCCCCCTTATTGACACCCTTACTACCGCACTAACCCAACTCAATAGGGGGGGTTACTGACCCCCTTAGTGACTTAGTAACCCCCTTACTCACTCAGTAACCCCCCCTTATTGACCCCCCTTACTGAGTCAGCAACCCCCTTACTGACCCCCCTTACTGTGTTTTAACCGTAGCAACACTAGGGCATGAAGAAGTCAGGCAAGTATCAAATGTATCACTCAGCCCTTCGTCGTTTGCGTGCCAACAAAGCCTCCCTTTTCCTCCCTTGGCCTTGCGCAACTGTACACCCGGGGCGGGTGCATCCGTGTTGACCACATGGGCCATACCACGCCTCGTCACTCGCGGCATCTTCAAGCACCAACCTCTCATACTGTTTTTCAACCGGACTTTGAAGGTCCGGTTGCGGTACTCAATGGGGATGCTAGAGAAAGGGTACAAAGATCTATACATCCCCAAAAATTTGCCACTGTGACACCCGGCCCAATGGGCCCACGTTGTGGGCTTGCACCCCAAGGCACTCCAACACTCGCCAAACTGACGGGCATGTGCCTGAGCTTGGGCAACTGGAGTGGGGGTGAGGTACTCCTTTTCCCTCCACAGACTGGACATACCTGCGGAAAGCCCGCAACAATAGCTTAATAAGGACATGGGCACGCATTCCTCTCTCCCCGACCACCTCACACTCAAAGTGGCTACACAAGATCACAACCAACTTGTCTGGTGTTTGGTGATTCCTCCAGAACAAGGCGCTAGAGGTCAGACTAAACGTTCCGTCCTTTGTTTGTTTCTGCTGCAAGCGTTCAGCAGGTGGGATTGCCTCTGCCTCAGCTTGTACATGCTGATGGAGTTGCTGTAACTCCTTCACAGCACCACGCTTGCTGTGGTCGGCTGCTACCCAATCTTCAACCATCCAACCCACCTGCGTCAAAATGGCATTTAAAACACGGCAGGCACAATGATTATTATCACCAATGCGCCGCCTTAGTGGGACGGAGGTAAGAAAAGAGCCCCAACGGCACAGGGCGTCGACAAAATCGGTGGGAACCATGCTTCCCACATTGCCACAACACCAACACTTGTCGCCAGTGTTACTGACTAACATCAGCTTTCCATCCCCGGTGACAAACACCTCAAAAGTGTACCTTGTACCCCCCCACATTATATCCCTATCCTGCTCGAGGTCTTCAACCTCCCTGTCTAGGCCGGCAAGCCGGTCGACGGCACGGAGGCATCGTCCATCGTCAGGACCATCAAGGGCCCACCATGTGGCCCACCTCCTTACATCGCTGGCTCGACTCGGGGTACCCCACACGTGGACGTAGACGTCGCAGCGCGTGGCCGATGTGCGCCACAGGGGTGTGGCATCTGGGGCTACAATGACCTTGATCTTAGTGTCCGTAGGGGGAGGCATTTGGCACTGTTGTGCCAATGCAACTTGTGTGCTCACCACATCCCATAGTGGGACAGCGGCAGCGGCTCTTTGGGACATGGCATTGCCAAAGACAGCAATCGGGTGGGCTGTGTAGGGGCGCATGTGGCGGCGGGCTTTATCCAAGTCGGCCCGCAAGCAAGTACGTGGCAGCTTGTATAACTGCCGCACACTACCTTGCATGTCGATCATCCGCTCAACAAGGGAAGCAGCCTCCTCCACGGGGGTATCAGAGTCGTCACCGCCGTCACTTGGGATGCCGAAGGTTATCCCCGTGCCCGCTATGGCAACGTTGGTGTCGTTGGTGCCTAGCAGGGCGCTTGCCACGGGTGCAAGGCACTTCTTGAGTTGTGCCTTGGTCTTGGGGTCTTTCAGGGCTTCCAGTGGTGTAAGGGTGAGACGTTGCAGGTGCGCCTCAAACGTATCAACCGCCGCTTCCATTATAAAAAGCTGTGCACAAGGAAAACGGCATCCTTGTTGCGTTCGTCTCTACTCATCAATTGGGGGCAGTAAGGGGGGTCAGTAAGGGGGGGGGTTACTGAGTCAGTAGGGGGGTTACTGAGTCAGTAAGGTGGGGTCAGGAACGCCCTTACTGACTCAGTAACCCCCCCCCTTACTGACTCAGTAAGGGGGTTACTGACCCCACCTTACTGACTCAGTAACCCCTTTACTGACTCAGTAACCCCCCCCTTACTGACCCCCATACTGAGTCAGTAACCCCCTTACTGACCCCCCTTACTGACCTAGAAAGTGGTGTACCGAGGCAACTGTTTTCCTAGGGGTTGAATGTGGTTTCACTCTTTTAGATGGTATGCCCATGCCATGGACACTAGCAAAGCGTTGCACAACACAAGAGGACATTGTCTGCACCCTCAAGTCACAAGAGTTGGAAAGATTGTTGATATCGGTGGACCTCTCATGAAACACATCATCACTGCGCCAACCATATTGTCATTGCTCAGAAAAGGAATTGGACGTGCCTTTAGGCACCCGATCACGCACCCATTCATGAGCCCATTCACGCGCCCAAGCACGCATCCAATGACCCATCCCTTCATGAGCCCTTTCACGCACCCATTGACGCGCCCATTCACATGTCTAATGACCCATCCGTTCGGGAGCCCATTCACGCACCCATTCACGCGCCCATTCACGCACCCATTCACGCGCCCATTCACGCGCCCATTCACGCGTCCAACCACCCATCCATTCATGCGCTCAATCGCACGCCCAACGACGCGTGCACCTACATGCTACACTACTTCTTCCCTTGTCCAACCACCTGCAGCAACTCAATCTTGTGCCTTGCTACCACCTGTGCCTCTGTCGCTGCCTTTTCTCGTGCCGAGCGTTCTTCGGCGGTCTTCTGCTTTTCGGCTTGGACCGCCTCTTGGAGCGTGCGCACTTGCGCTTCCAACTCCACGATCCTACCTTTCTGCTGAGCGGTCACTTGCCGCATTGCGGCCAGGTCCGCCTCTGCTTTGGACGCCTTACCCTTGGCGGCCTCCTTCACGATCATCTCGAGGCGGTCCGTGCCCCGTTAGCCATAGACTGCTTGTGTTCCAGCCAATCCCCAACGGGGCTCTTGAAGTCCTCAGGAACGGGTGTTTTGAAGAACCAAGCAGGTCGTCCTCCTTGAAACAGCTCTTGGGGGGTGAAACCTGAAGAAGAGCTCCTCTGAGAGTTCATGGTCAACACCGCCCAGGGCACCAGGTGTACCCAATTCTCAGTACGCTCCTGTTTCCTCAGGATTCGCAGGTTCTGTTCCACCACACGGTTTTGTCTCTCGCAAAGAGGATTAGACGTGTGGGTATAGGGCACACCTGTGGTTACCTTAACTTTGAGGGCATTCAGCACTCGCTTGTACCATCCTGTGTCACTGCGGATGTGTACCTCTTCATCAGGAGGCACCTCTAGTAGGAAAAAATCACTACCATGTCTTTCTTGGGGTACTTGATCGAGGCGAAGTCCCTCCTAAAAGCGTTTCGTTGATGTTGGGGCAACCTAATCATTTTTATCACTCTTTTGAATTTTGAAGTACACTTTCTCAAAGTAACTAGGGTTATAACCCTGGCGGCCCATGAAGTTCACCCCTACCACTCAACTGAGCGGAGGCATCTTCCCTCATGGAAGTAATACCGAAATAAAGTAGGCCCTTCATGCCTAAGGCCTTGTAGGTTAAGCCTAGCGGTCCCCCACCTCAAGACCCCTATACTCAACTGATTCTACAACTTATTGTGGTTCTACGTTTGAACTGATGCTGAATTCAGTTGCTTGGTCATGCTGGCCAAGCCATATCCTGTGTCCGGCCCAACTCCTATGCCCCAGATTCCTACCCACCTCCGTTTTATCCAAAAAGAGTGCACATGAAGTGCATGGTCCTACCTTGGATGCCTGAGTCATGCCAGTTTCCAGATAAAAATCATTTGTTTTATCCAATTGTGATTGAATCTTTGTACTTAAGCCTGCTTTTGTCTATCTGCAGCCCTTCTGTGATACACTAGATTTCAAAACTCTTAATTGATTCCATCCACATCCTGTTCCTGCTCTACTTGCTGCTTTGGTCCTATTTTTCAACACCAAAACTTGCAGAATTTCATCAACACCATTAGGGCAAAAATCAAAGGATATCTTTCCGGTAGCAGAGGCATGCCTTGAGAACCTTTCGAACCGACTCTGAGAAGTACACAAGCCAGACCCAGCAAACAAAATGACCCCACCATCAGTGCAACTGTCTTCCAAGACTTGGCCAATTCGAAGTGTACAGGTACAACTGGGCAGTGGGCCCATCACAATGAGTGAGCCCAAGTTGAGAGTTGCATCTGGGTCTCAAGAAGATCCAGGTCATAGAAGGGCGGAACAAGAAGCGCCCAGAGAAATACCATTAACCACTAAGGCCTCAGCGGCCCGTGGTCACAGCCTGCAGCACCTCCGCAGGCGAGTTACAGTCTCCATCTCCCGCTCAGCCTGCCTTGCATCTTCGTCTACGGCAGTGGGAGGCTCTGAAGAACAAGACGAATGGAGAAGGAGAATGGACGAGTACCTGCTCCACGAAGAGTACTACAAGTCTGTCCGAGGGTAAGATGGAGAGGGACCTCTCGAAGCCCAGGGGTTCCCACCACAAACGGACATGCGGTCCTATTATTACTCCGGCCCACCTACGGACCTGGGCGACACCTTATCTCTACCCAGATGCCCGACAGGGTCTGCTTGGCGTCCAGAGCTGCCAACAGCCATCAGGAACCCTGAAGTGTGTCCAGCGTATTTGGAGGAATCCCATCTCCCAGGGCCAACCTATGGTGCCCTGGACCGTACGGCCGAACTACTGGCAAAGCTGCTGGCTGTGTCCGAAGATCCAGATGTCACAGCCCTGTCTGAGGATGTCAGGGCAAAACTGGGTATCACTAAACCCTTACCCAAGCCGGCGTTGGCCTGATCTTCCCCCGGATTGAGCAGGCTCGCTGATGATCTCAATTGATCAAGAGTTTCCAGGTTACTACCAAGGTCACATGCCCCAGCCCCTTTCATACCCGTGCCTGAACAGTTGTTATCGCTGGGCTACAGGACGTGCCCGTGACTGAGATTGAGAAACAGGGGCTAAGAGCTCTGGCACCCCTCGCTGGCAGGCCAACACGGCCTTCAGTCCCAACCTCAGGGGGTTGGAAGAGTGGCAAACCAATTGCCCAGGCGAACATCCAGCTGGGGTTGCCGGAGTTCGACCCTAAAAGCCTGCCCGAATGGGCAGAGGAATTCGCCAATGTCAATAATGGGACTATGGTCTCCGCGCAATTCCGGCAGTTATCATCACAGAAGCTCCGGTAATACAGCTGTAAGAGCATGAGACTTGCATCTCAGGATCCTAGGTTCGATTCCGGAGGTTCTGCGAAGTACATTTCTAAAAGTGGTACCAACTTCCAAAAGGCGGTACCTCCATTGCAATGTGGTTATTTCCTAATATTCTGACCGTGGCGGAAAACATATTTTTAAAATGTTTTCAGAATGATGGTTTCTTGTTATCTGAAGCATTTCATAAATGTCTTTGTATTTACCTTTGCACTATACAGGTTGGTGTTTTGTTATTGATTCCATTCAAGAGATCTTTCCTTGGTGTCCTGCTTGTGATTTGAGGATTTTATCAATCATCACCTGGAAGCTTTAACACTGGTAGCAATACTATGGCTGGTTTAACAATTTAAGATCTACATACTCGGTACACTGGGCCTGATGCTGGAGCTGCTTTGCGCTCCCTGATACCGTTGCAAGCGTCCCTGAATTCCCTGCAAAGGCACTTGTGGCAACATCACAATGTTTTTGGTGAAATGAAGCGTGCTTGTGATGAGCAGATGAGTACTCTACAGTTACACCATCAACGGCAGGTAGACGATCTTCGAGCTGAACAACGTCGTCTTCGGAAGGAAAACCTTACGTTACATGGCCGGCTGCATTCGTGGCCTTGTATGTCGTCGCCGTCGCTCGCGTCCCAACTTGATTGTCCACCTTTTGGATCTGATGATGAGGGCGCGGACGTGAAGGTTGGGCTGCACAAGTTTCACACGTGGCCTGTGCAAGTGGCTGCGTGGTATGCAGAGTGCGTACAGCCGCCGTCTACCAAAAATGTGCGGGTATTCACAAAACTACGCGGACGGGCGGCACGGGTGGTAGCTTCCAAACTGTCGTTAGATCAACAGCGTGGTGAGCAAGGCTTTACCATGTTACTGACTGTCCTGGAGTGGGCCTATGGTGGTGACTCTGCAGATAACATCGTACAGGCCGCAACTTAGCTTCTGCGCTGTCGGAGAGGTGACCTGGACATGCTCCCCTGGTCGAATCGCCTTGATCATTCTGTGTATTGCCTGCCTAACTTCCGTGTTGGCCTGGATGATCGCTTCACCGGAACGCTTGCATTGCTTGGTGTATACCCTATGGGGTACTGGACTGATCTCTTTTACGGCGAGTAATTTGCAAAGCACAACACCAACTCCGTTGATCACCCTTTGAAATTGTCGAAATCCTTCATGATCAGTCCATACAGAGAGCCCTGAATTACAAACAGAAATTTTAATATAAAACAGAACTTTTCAGAAGCGTAAAATCCTTTATTTCTGCACGCGCGCAACGCATCCTAAGCTACAGGATCGCGATCTGGCTGCGGGCAACCCCCTGCTGGGCATAACTCGTCACACCCCCCGCCAAGCCCTTGCCGCAGCGACTAGGCCACCTGCAAGGGCTGACACACACCCAGGGGTATGCACAGCCATTACTGTACAAACAAAATTGCTGAAATGGACTGAGATGATTTACAATATCCTACCCCCAGGACCTGAAGTCCTGAACTAAGGTCCCTCTACTTTCCTTCGGGTAACCTACACACTATCCTGAGTGGGGGGGTCACTGCAACCTAAAAGGCCAGCTGACTATGGGAAAAGATTCCTGAGAAAGCACTAAAAGTTTTCAAACAGAAAACCACCTAAGCAAAGTCCTGCTCTAAACTCCTGGCCTAAAACTCAGGGAGGCAGTTTTACAAGAATGGAATCCAAAGCAGTTTCACTGATTGTGTTCTACTTATTCCCCATGCCATCTTCCTGGTCCAAAAAAACTTCCTGCACCAAAAAAGCCCTGCTCAGAAGTTTGAAAAAAATTTGACAAACAGGCACAAAAGCAGCAACAACAGAGCAAAGAAAAAAGACAGTGAAGAATACACTGTGCTGCCCAACAGGGTATAGAGACCCCTATTGCTAATATACAAAACACTTCTGCTGCAGCCTTGTAAAATATGTAAAATTACATTACTTCTGAGCATTGTTGAAACCCCTTCATCGTCGGCGCTTCCATCACCTCGCACTGCAGTGGCAGAGGGAGGCAGAAGAAAAGGGAGCGCTGAGACCGAAGGGAGGGGAGGGGCTGGCGCAGAATGAGAAAAAAAAACAGACCTGGCTTTACTGGACGTCAACGAATTGTTTGTTCTCTGATTTCGACCTCTGACGTATCTCAACCGGACAAGACAAGGAAGAAGAAAGATGAGGGAACGTTAGAAATTCAGAGAGTTAGGGCAAACGAACTTGCATGCATACAATGCAACAAACACATGCGCAAGTGTGCACACATGCATACATTAGTATAAGAATCCCTGAGCGTCCCCAGAAAAAAATGCCCGCAGCACTGTACACGGATCTGCAGCACATATAGAGCTGAGACCACTCCTGCCTCCCATTGTGGGGTGCTACCCGCAGGCAAAAACTGCACCCGGAATATTCTCTTGTGAAAAAACAAACAACAAATGAAAATTTTCCCCTACACCCTGGTCTAGAGTGTAGGTGCCCACTGAGGCACGCATGCCCTCAGTGGGGGGGCTGGAGTCACTGCAGGAGCAGTGGCTCTGCAACGAAACTCTGCAGTGGCAGAGTACATGAGTCCCAAACTCGGACAGTGGGTGGGGAGGGTACAAAAAAATAAGTTTACCCATAGAATGGATATGGGAGCAGAGCACCGGCAGATGCAAAGGCGTGCTCTAGCTCTCCAACAGGAGCAAATAGTTAAAACAAACCAAGAGCCACACTGTGACCCTAAAATAAATTCAGAAGTCTTTTGAAAAATATTCCTCTTGTCAGCAAAACAAGCCAAAATTGGGTTGACATCTCACGAGCAAAATGCTCAAAGTCAGGCCAGCTTAAAACTGGGCCTGAAGCCTCAGATTCAAAAAACTGAAGCAAGGCTGCACATCAGTGTGAGCCACTGAGCACAAATACAGTGCTTTTTGAGCGCCGAAGGCGCTTGGTGTCAAACCCGTCTTTCCCATCTAGCTCAAATCAGCCAGGATCTACACAAAAAAACTGACGAACACTGAAAAACATCCCAAAACAAAGCAAACGGCCAAAGCGCCTTACTGCCCAAGCACAAGGCTCAGGGTAGGCGCGCGTAGCTCAGAGCTGTTCAGAGCTCCGCCGGTGCAACAAATGACTGTGGTCGCGGATCTGACACGAAGTGAGAATAAGCTGTGTCTGAGACCAGGTTGGGCAGTGGAAAACTGCCACGCCTGTGGCTGTCCACTTATGCAAGCGCGCACAAACGCACGCAACACACACTGACCTGTGAACCACTCGACACCACTGCCTCTCACAAACAAAAACTGCTGGCATCCACCGCCAAATGACTCAACCTGAAAAACAGACCAAGAAAACAAACGACAACCCAAAACAGCAGCGAAGCGAAAAGCGAAGCACGCAAAGCACATACCAGAAGGCAAGTGCAGAGCGACTCCCCTTGCGAACAACTGACTGGATCTTAAAACGGGTTGCCTTGATTTGAAATGAATTCACAGCAGACGACCTGAGGGGACCTGACACACAAAGGAAGACAACACACGCTCGTGAGCGCACGCACTCAAAACAGGACGCAACGAAGCCAAAATTCATCAGCTACAGGGTGGTGCGCAAGCCCTCAAACACACATTCAGCAACGCGGAGCGCAAGCACTCAACACGAGCGAACCAGGGCTAATTGTTATTATCTCCTTTAATGTCTCTTCTGCCGCCGCCCACAAATGCGAACTCCCCTGGTTTTCTGAACTTCTGCAATTTCTGTATCTCGGAATACACAGAGAGCAACCGCGCACGCCAAGCCACTGGCTGCCACAAGGGCCTCTTCTCCCATGTCTCCATAGTCCCATTCCCCTCGCCGAACGAGTTCTTGTCGGGCCATCTTAGCTGGAGTGGTCTTGAAATTTAAGTTGCACACAGCGGCTCGTATGTTTCGAAGCTTACTTTCACTATAGCCCATATACTTTTGAATCTCACGACGCTTGAGCTCAGTGTTAACGCACGGCACCAAACTGCTGTCCTCTATTGCTAACCGCCGCAAACGAGCACAAGGCAACTGCTGGAAGTCCACAATGACCTCTCCGCTGGCGGCAACTTCAGGACATTTGTCGTGAGACTCCAACTCCTCAAATTCAGTGGCGCAACTCATTAGCAGTCCAAAAGGATCGACAATTTTGTATACCCTATGGGGTACTGGACTGATCTCTTTTACGGCGAGCAATTTGCAAAGAACAACACTAACTCCGTTGATGACTCTTTGAAATTGTCGAAATCCTTCATGATCAGTCCATACAGAGAACCCTGAATTACAAACAGAATTTTTAATATAAAACAGAACTTTTCAGAAGCGTAAAATCCTATATTTCTGCACGCGCGCGACGCATCCTAAGCTACAGGATCGCGATCTGGCTGCGGGCAGCCCCGTGCTGGGCATAACCCGTGAGACTTGGATAAGGCCTGGACAAAGATCGGCGTGCCATGGTGGTGGTCAGCACAGGACGCTCCCTGGGGTTGCAGAATGTCCTGCTGGCGATGCGACAGCTATTCCCTTCTGAAGCCTCGTCGATGAGAACTGATTGCATGTATGGAGCGGGCAAATCTGGTAACAAAACACCAACCGATGCTGATGCGGCGCGACAGAGGGACAAGAGCAGGGTGACCTGCTGGCGCTGTGGACAGCGTGGTCATGTGCAGCGCGATTGTCCGAAGAAGAACTCATCCTCCTCGGCGTCCGACGGGGCGCTTCTGGCGCAGACTGTGGAGGGTGAAGCACCTGGGGTGTCCACCTCGCCGGTTGCGACGCATGGACGTGCAGGGAATGTACTATCTGTTGTTGGTCACGTGCCGGACTGGTTGGCTACTGACTACCCTGCGATATGTCTGGTGGGCTCGCAGGTGGTTCTGTCCTAGTCGCCCCTGCGGCACCTTTGCTCTGGGTCCTGTGGCAGTGGCATTATTGACTTGGGATGCACGGACACCCTGTGTGGTGACCGGTGGCTGCAGTCTTATCTACGCATTCTGGGTCCTGATGGGCTCGACCTGGTACGCCGCGCCTCCAACGCTTGGTTTGTCTTCGGGAATGGTGGTGTGCAGCATGCTATGTATCAGTTCTTTTTTTTTTTTGCACTGAACGGCGCCTTTTGTGGCTGGCCAAGCCGTATGCTATGTATCAGTTGGACCTACCCATACGTCTGGCTGGTGCCGTCCGATTTTTGTGCACGCATGTTGTTCCTGGTCAGACACCGCTAATTATTGGACGGAAATTTCTGGTGCGTATGCACATGGGGATTGATGCGGCCTCCAATGTCGTGACAGTGAACCTGGGCAAGGGGGATGTGGCTGGGCCATGCTCATCGTGGCCGTCTGGTCACTTGGTGTTGCCATTGTGGAACGGCGAACACCGGCGTCGCGCTTGACTCGCTGAACCGTTGCCGTCGGGGTGTGCGTTTGTCCTGTTCAGTGAGGAGGCGTGGCGTGATCCGTCTGTGGCGGAGTCTGAGCTCATGCAGCTGCACAGGAAGATCGGGCATACCCAATTTTCTGTGTTGGTGAAGCAGCTGATGGTTGTGTTTCTTGACCGGGACTCGTCCCTTCTCGCGTCTGTGGCAAAGAAGATGGTGTGCGAGGCGTGTGAGCAGCCCAAGCGAGCACCAAACAGGCCTATGCTGGCCCTGCCTAAAGAGCTGCACTTCAACTATGAGATTGGTGCTGATCTGTGGTATCTGCGGGGACATCTGGTGCTGCACATCATCTGTTTGTTTACGAGGCAACGGCATTGCTCGGTTCTGACCAACAAGACAGCGACGGATGTGTGTAATGTGTTTCTACATTTATGGGTGAAGTATCATGGGCTGAAGCGGTACCGTGGGGCCTCGCGGAGCGTGAGGCCTTCGACCCTTGAGACTCACGGGACACTGCGCTGAACTTGTTTCTTTGATCTTTGCCTTGCACTGAATTTCCCTTTCTTGCACCACTGTTTTGTCTGCCATTTTGCTATCACAGCTTGTCTTGGCCTTGCTTTGCTTTGACGTGAGAAAAACAAGATGCTGATCCCTTGGTATTTCTGCATACTTTGCCGCTGCACTCTTAGTCCTGCTTTCCTTTCACGTGACAAAAGCTGAACACCTTGGGAGCTTTTTGAACCACAGGTTGATTTTGATAATAAAATATCCTGCTGCTCGTTGCATGCAAACACACAAAACCCTTTGATCGTCCAAGCCTTGCTGGCACCCAATGCCAAACGCAGTGCACCAAATCCACAGGAGGTCTAACCTGTATTGAGGGTTTTCGTTCAGTGAATCCATCAGAGGCTGAGACCTTTCTTGCTGTACCACGTACAGTTTTCAGCTTCCACGATGCTGAGCGCCATAAGCCAGTAGCCGTAGGCGCTCAACGAGGGCGCTCTTGCAACGATGCTAAGCGCCGCCGGTGTATTTCACGACCTTTGGCCCTCAACGAGGGCGTTGCTTGCGTCCACGATGCCCTGGCTTGCTGCCCCAGGACAAGGCATGCAGCGTTCAGGCCAGTGTCGGCCTACAAATAATTTTGAGAACCTTGGACGGTCCTCACATATGACACAAACCTGAACGTCAACGACAAACAGATTCCGTAACCAACAGAGTTAACATACACGAAACAAATCGCATATATTATGCTACAGAATTTAACTATATAAAAAATTAATGCCAAAAAAAAACACGTAACGGCAACTATTGGCTGCCTTCAGTCACTCTCCTGATGCAAAATAGCGTCATTTGCGTGGACTTCGCGCTATGCCCAAGAGGCGTTCGCGACGCTAAGCTTTGCTACAAAAATGCAAACGCATGGATCGTTACCGATTCCGCTTCACGCCCCTCCTAAGAGCTTAGCTAGGTTGTCGGCCGCGAAGACAGGCTTCTCCAGCGTTACTTGGCGACTCTCGCTGAGACCTCGAAGGTGTTGAAGGTTGAACGAAGGCCTGCATTGACGTTGTCCCCTATGACGCATCATGGCCTCCGTGCAGCACAAATGCTGGCCTTGTGCACCTTTCTTCACCACGCGCTGTATCTGTGGACCATGGTCGGGAGCATGCATACTGTGTACACGCTGGCACGGAACGTGTACCCCTCGAAGGATTCGGGAATCTTCGGTTTTGTTGTCCACTCCACACACGGCTGCTTGCAACACATGATCGGACGCGTCTAAGGCGGCTAGACACATTTTCAGAATTATTTTGAAGCGGTACTGTGGGGCCTCGTGGAGCGTGAGGCCTTCGACCCTTGAGACTCACGGGACACTGCGCTGAACTTGTTTCTTTGATCTTTGCCCT
Organism: Eutreptiella sp. 'Long Island Sound 2002'; assembly: GCA_964036045.1. Lineage (NCBI taxonomy): Eukaryota > Euglenozoa > Euglenophyceae > Eutreptiales > Eutreptiaceae > Eutreptiella > Eutreptiella sp. 'Long Island Sound 2002'. Next base: position 152,218,137 of record OZ038381.1, on the reverse strand, counting down.
GCACTGACTTTCCCTTTCTTGCACCACTGTTTCGTCTGCCATTTTGCTATCACAGCTTGTCTTGGCCTTGCTTTGCTTTGACGTGAGAAAGACAAGATGCTGATCCCTTGGTATTCCTGCATACTCTGCCGCCGCACTCTTGGTCCTGCTTTGCTTTCAAGTGAGAAAAGCTGAACACCTTGCGAGCTTTTTGAACCACAGGTTGATTTTGATAATAAAATATGCTGCTGCTCGTTGCATGCAAACACACAAAACCCTTTGATCGTCCAAGCCTTGCTGGCACCCAATGGCAAACGCAGCGCACCAAATCCACAGGAGGTCTAACCTGTATCGAGGGTTTCTTTCAGTGAATCCATCATAGGCTGAGACCTTCCTTGCTGTACCACGTACGGTTTTCAGCTTCCACGATGCTGAGCGCCATAGGCCAGTAGCCGTAGGCCCTCAACGAGGGCGCTCTTGCCACGATGCTAAGCGCCGCCGGTGTATTTCACGACCTTTGGCCCTCAACGAGGGCATTGCTTGCGTCCACGATGCCCTGGCATGCTGCCCCAGGACGAGGGATGCGGCGTTCAGGCCAGTGTCGGCCTACAAATAATCTTGAGAAACTCGGACGGTCCTCCCATATGACACAAACCTGAACGTCAACGACAAACAGATTCCGTAACAAACAGAGTTAACATACACGACGCAAATGGCATATATTATGCTACAGAACTTAACTATAAGAAAAATGCCTGCCAAATAAAAACACGCAACGGCAACTATTGGCTGCCTTCAGTCACTCTCCTGATGCAAATTGCGTCATTTGCGTGGACTTCGCGCTATGCGCCAGAAGCCTTCGCGACGCTAAGCTCTGCTACAAAAATGCAAACGCGGGGATCGTTACCGATTCCGCTTAAATGGGCCTCTGGTGCTGCTGTACACGGATCACGGGAAGGAGTTCGACAATGACCTGATGCGGCTGTTTTCGGAGCGCTGTGGCATTACTCTACATTGTGCGCCCCGGGGGGGGCACTGGTCGCTAGGTGGTGTGGAACGGCATCATTATCAGCTGCGTCACACAGCAGAGCTGGCTCCGGAGTCCGATGACACCCTGTCACTCCAGGATGCGTGTGATGTGACCTGCATGTCCGTGAAGTATCACCCTATGGCAGATCGTGGGTTCTCCCCACAGCATTTAGTCTATGGTGTATGTGCACGATGGCCTGATTTTGTGTCGGCTGATTTGCGGGCCCTGTCTAATACTGGAGTGGCGTCTGATCACGTGGGTTGCTATATGTCCAAGTTTCATGTACTTGGCTCGGGAGAAGTTCCACGCTGCTGATGTTCGTGCCAAGATTTCACTAGCACAACGACATCGGCCGTCGGCCAATCGGTATCCTACTCTCGCAGCTGGAGATACTGTATTTTATTTCGAATCTTTGGCCAAGGGGCAGGACTCCTGGCATGGCCCGGCAGTGGTCATTGGGGCCGACGGTGATTTTGTCTTGCTCAGGCATGGTGGGTGTGTGCGGCGCATACCCCTGGTGAAATGTCGCCATTCGACCTCTGTGTTTGGTCCTGAGGCTCCTGATGAACTTTAGGTCGTGAACAACCCGCCTGCTGCCGCGGGTCCGCTTGAGGAATTAGTAGACAAAGCTGGCAATGAGCTGGCTGTGGATGCGGTTGTGGATCTGGGACGCTGGGAAGGTGCGCAAGCACAGGCAGATGTTATGGACGACGAACCGAGGCGTGCACCTATCATGTCCCGATCGCTGACACAAAGTGCGCTTCTGGCGCTGGCGTGTTCTCATGGCGCTGGCGTTGAGCAGTCGTGGGGTCACTATACCTCAGTTGCGCCTGATGAGACGTCTCATGCTGTGTTTCTCCCTTCTGTTATGCTGTTCAGCGCTCCTCAAGGAAGGGGATGCGTGAAATTACACCTGACCGGCCGGCGTCTTTCAACTGTCAGCTCACAAAGCAAAAAGAGTTGGCGTCGTGGGATGCCTGTAAAGTGTATGAACTGGTCAATGATGTGGGCCAGGAGTTCATTACCTGTCGAGGGGTGCTGGGTGTCAAGGTACTTGAAGACGGATCAACCAAGCCGAAGGCACGGCTCGTAGCGCGGGGATTTCAAGGGGGTTTGCGGGATGTGGATATCTTCTCACCCACATGCTCCAAGGCATCCTGGCCTGCGCTGCTGCTGATTGCTGCTTATGACGGCTGGGCTCCTGTGGCGGTGGACATCTAAACAGCGTTTCTGCAAGGTGGGGAGTTGGAACGTGAAGTCTATGTGAAAGCGCCAGTGGAACTGCAGACGAGTGGCAAGCTGTTGCGGCTGCCGAAGGCGGTGTTAGGGCTGGTTGATGCTCCGCTACATTGATATCTTGCACTACGTGACGCAGTTCTGGCAATTGGGGCAATAAAGGTGGCGCTTGATCTGGCGATATACCTATTCTTTGCTGGATCAACGCTTGATGGCTGCGCAGCAGTGCACATGGACGATATCTCCGTTGCGGGAACGCGGGAGAGTCTGGACTCTGTGCTCGTGGCGCTGCGAACTGCGTTTCCTGTTGGTTCTGAGAAAAGAGAGGAGTATGTATATTGTGGAGTACACCTACGTTGCATCAGAGGATCAGACAATGAACTATTTGAAATCACATTGGACCAGGAAAACTACATCTCTGAGATGGCTGAAATCAAATTGGCTGATGACAAGGACCGCTCAAGATCACTGGACCAGAAGGAGGAAACACTCTATCGTGGACTTATTGGGGCATTAACATGGTGCACTGGACAGACAAGGCTGGATTTTTACTACGCCGTTTGCAGATTGTCCCAGAGAGCCAATGTACCAACTATAGCGGATGCACAACAAGCAAACAAAGCGCTGCATCAGATGAACAAAAGACCACTGAAGCTACGCTACGTGGGACTGCAAGGCCCAGTACGCTTGATTGGATACCATGATTCATCGTGGGGAAACGGTGACAATGAAAAGACAGTTGATGGCTGAATCTGGACGCCGGCCTCTGGTTGTGATGGGAAGCGTGAACTATTCTGTCCTGTCAGTTGGAAGAGTAGTACCTTAAGGAGAGTGGTGAAATCGACGTTCGCTCCTGAAAAATTGGCATGTTCAGCATGTCTGGACATCCTGTTCCTGCTGAGCAGTCTCCTACGCGAAATGGTTGGGACAACGATACGCGCGACAGTTCGAACTGGTTGTGCCTCACTGTTTTATCACATCTACCTGCAGAAGGCGGTTACAGAGAAACGTGTACTCATCGAACTGGCAGTGATTCGCGACGCCATTCAGAACGGCGAAGTGACGAATCCATGTGACTACAAAAAGTCCATGACCGACTCTTACCACTTGAGACTTGCCTCCTTCCAACCATACACCGGTTTTCTCAACCTCCATACATGACCGGCTGGCACTTTTGCTTCCATTGGGGGTTCCAAGAGCACCTCCTTATCAAAGCCTCTTCGTTGAAGAAATGAGAAATGTCCTCTTGATGTAGGGGGCTTGGTACCCAATCATTGTTGACACATGGCAGAAGCATCATTTTCCATGACTCCTTTGCACTTGTGGGTGCAGATGAGTCATCGAAATCACATTGCATTTGTTAGAATGCCTTGGCCACATACCGTGCCTTGTATCTCGGACATTCCGGCGTCTCCTAGTTGATCTTCGTTGTGAGTACCCATCGTCCCTTGATCACATGATGATGTGGTTCCCGTTTTACAACGTCACATACATGCAGCCCATTGCAACCCATTGTTTTGCTTCATACCATACATCCACTTGTTCTTCGACATCGGAAGCTTTAATTCACCATCAGCCATCGCTTATTGGTACCAAAGCTGCCGTTTAGTGCAAACGTTGGACAAAATGTACTGCCGAAAAGAACCAAAACATTTTGGAACCATTCTGATTAATTGGTTTAAATCGGTTTTCAAAATAACCGGTTGTGCCAATGGTTCTGAAAAAAATCTCCAACTATTGCCAATCACCGGTTTTTCTGATTAATTTGAAAACCGGTTCGGAACCCTACTACATTCAGGCATCTGATACCTCTATTGATCAAATGACATTCTGAAATTAGTAAATCAGGACAATAATCTCAGAAGGTCCGCTCAGCATTAAATGTTTCCTGAAAAAGTGAGACGTCGGCGATGAGCTCAATGGCGGCGGCGACAGGCCAGCCATCCTATCAATAACAGACCACCGGCATTATCTACAGACCAGAATCGGAAGACAACGTCGCAGATGTAACCAGAGTGCCCTAGACACTGTACCTGCAGGTTTTCTATATCCCCACCAGACGAGCACCAAAGGTAAGGATGTCTTAGTGGGCGCTCTGGTCAGCGGCACAGGGGTGTGCAAGCCCTAAGCACCGTGCCCGGGCAAAGATTGCGGAAAACTAGGAACAAAACGCGACAGTTAGAACAAATTTGCCCGCATAACAAGCTCCTGAGCCTCCCACCACACCAATGGCAATCAAAGCAATTCACCTAGAGTGCTGCATTTCTCGCAGACTCTGAGAGTCTTGGAGCTCTCAGCCCAGGGGGCTCAGAACACAAGTCTCCAGACGCGTGGTCCTCCTTGAAATATCTGGAGTCCTCTTCATTGGAGACCTTGCCACCAAAGGTCTCAGGCAAGCCGGCAGCCAACGGCAACAGCAATAAGCACATCGAAGATGTTGCGTGATATATAGTCAGACAGTTCGTTTTTTATACCAGGGATATGATGGACTGTCAGCCTGAACTGACTGAGGTAAGTCCACCACCGTTTTAGTTTCGCTTTCTCTGGTGGTGGACCCTTCTGAGAGGACTTCACCGGTTCCTCGTCACAGAGCAACACATTACGCTTAGATCCCCATAGTCGGGACTGGGATGAGAGCACCAGCATACCGGCCAGGTGTAAATGGAACGCGTTTTGTTCCATTTCCAGTTCCAGTCACCAAATGGTACAAGTTGCCACTCACTGGATGGATAGTTGTGCTTCCAGGGACCATCACGGTTCAGTACTGTGGGGCGGTAATGGCAATGGGTTAGTTCAACTGGGTTAAGCTCTTGCCTTTGGTATATCGTTACACCCCCCCCTACATCACTGGCATCAGTGATCAGGAGTATCTCACCCTTAGGGCGGGGTACCCCCAGGCAGTTGGGGGAGGCAACTTTCCTCTTTACCTCCTTGAAACATTCTTTCTCTCGGGCGGTCCGGCCCCAGGGAGTAGTTTTCTTGAATAGGTCAGTGAGAGGGGCAGAGGAGTAAGTAAAGTTGTGGATGTGTCGCCTATAGAAGTTACAGGCGACCAAAAAACTCCTCACGTCGTGTAGACCCCTCTTAGGGTCATCGCGAATCTGCATTCTCTGTAAAGGCTGGATCTTAGACGCGGCTGCTTTCCACCAGCCATACCCAACATCGAAGCCCAAATACTCCATCTCCTCCTTCATGAACTCGCATTTTTCGATTTTGATTCAGAGATGGTTTTCCGGACAAACGATAAAAAACACACGGAGGAGAAGGACATGGTCCTCTTGGGTATTGGTACCAAAACTCACGCCATCTATGTCGGCCTCCAATTCTGCCCCTCGGGAAATCAACTCCTGTGCAAGAGGTCTGCGCGCAGCATGTACAAAATTTTCTTCATCGGTTCTTCAAGGAGTGCCGGGGTGTAAGCCACCCCAAGAGGCATGACGTTCCATTTAAACACACGACACCTTAGGGGTTATAAAGGCCAGCAGTTCCTGAGCTGCGGCGGTTAGGTCAACCTGCCAGAAATCACTGCGTTCGTCCATTTTGGATTGGTACCGGCATTTGGCAATACGCTCCAGGGTGTTCTCCATGTTGGAAAACTCCCCGAGTGGTTTCAGGTTTTCTGGTTGACTTCACCATAGTCAACGACCGGTCGCAGCGCGGTGGATCCAGGTTTAGCAAACAGGAAGCAGGGACGGCAGAGATGGGGGTAGTCCCCCTTCTTATACTCTTCGTCGAGGCCAGCATCAATGCATTCCTGGATCTGGCGCTCGGTATCCTCAACCTGTTCCTGAGGAGCAGGATAGGGACAATGTCTCAGTCGCGTCTTCTCAAACTCAGGTTTCAGTTTCAGGTCCATCTGGACCAGTTTTTTGCAGGACAGGGGAGGCGCCAAGGCGCTGAAAACCTCCTCATAGGTCAGGAGCAGTTTCTTCAGTCGGGGGTCAAGGTTCAGACTCTCGACTTTCTGCCGGATATCGTCCTCAGCATGTAGGTTCCTCTTACCACGCTCGTTCTTTTTCTGCCGCTCAGCAGTTTAGGCAGGAACTGAGCTGTCATTCCACTCAGGGGAACATTGTTGCCCATAGTGCAGAGAGTACACTAGAAGTATCTCAGGGTCAGGTAGCGTGTAGGACTCATCGTCCTCCTCAGACCAGATGGAGGATTTCCAGGTCTGTTCGAGGTATTGAAGCCGTTCCTGGCGCTCAATACCTTCGGCGCTCAGGTAGAACAGTCGTCGGCGTTCCTGTGTGTCATGCTCTGACACAGGCATGTTATTAGACGCAGGCCTTGCTAAAGCGTCAGGACTTTGTGCCACATGTTTGCCTGAGCAAGTATGCTGCATGTGCAGCACAGGTTTCCCAACAGGGCAAGTGTGCTCTGAGGTTGACTCCAGGTCTACCTCCTCTAGCAACAGTCGGGCCAAGAAGGCACTGTGTTTGAGTTCAACACAGCTGGGATCAACAGGGGGAATAGAGCTGGCTATTTCAGACAGTCTGTCGTCAGCATCCTACTTCACAGCAGCAGGCCCCAGATCGTCATCATGGGATTCACACCCTGTAAGTGTGCCTGAAATGTGCTCAGGAGATTGTTTTTTGAGATCAAAAAGGGTCAAGCCACGATTTTCGACCATGACCTCTTTCAGTAGCACCTGGTCCAGAGCACACAGGGGTACAGGGCTGAGGGATCCACCAACAATGGATAAGAAACTGGCCCACTCAGGGGCCCGCATGGCTGTGTCCCCGTCCTCAGGCACATAGATGGGACCGTCGGGGAGTTGCACTCTTCCCACAGTCATTCGCTCCAGCAATTGGCGCAAAGAAGCGTGTTCTCCTGAACAACCTCAGTCAGGGGTACACATGACAACCCTTCCTCCCTCATAAGCGATTTTGGTTAGAACCTTCGCGAGCAGGGAGAAAGGAGGGTTAGTATACGCTAGGCCGATCGCTTTCCAGAAGAAACGGAAAGCGTTATTCATATGTTTTGAGCAATACGGCTGCATGATGTGCTGTTGTTGGCTCGTGAACAATTCAACCTGGATCTGATTCCGGGGATACCTGCAGGGCTGCCAGTTGATTTTCAAGAACGTGACGGGCCAATTGGTAGTTTTCAGTACGATAGTTAGTCTTTGCTGCCTAGCGCAGCTCAGAGTCTTTTTGTCCTGCCAGCTCCAAAGGTATGGAGAAGAGGCCACTGCCAAAGTTGCAGTGTAGAGAATAGGGGCGTTGGAGAGACAACATTTTAACCTAGGGGTATCTTTGCACGAAGTCGGTGCCAATGACGATGTCAAAGGCGTCAGTGTCCAACACTCTGCAGTGTTGCATCACAGTTTCGACGCAAAGACAAATAGACAGATCGACACCCCCCAAGCAATGGATGGTCTGCCCATCCCCTACTCTTATGACCACTGTCTTAGTTTTCGTGAATGTCTTTAGCAGGCGCCGGGCCGCTATACAGAGTGTTAGGCCGGTGTCAAGCACAGCCCAAAAAACTTGATCCCCGATTTTCACGACGATCCAGAAAAACAAGTCCTCCTCTTCAGAGCCGCCCTCCTACTCCTCAGCAGGGAGTTTCAAATCAACCCCAGCAGCCATGAGAGACTTGGCCATCCAGGCCAGTCGCCTCTTCTTGGAATTAGTCCCTTCAGGGGAGGCGTTATCCCCCTGTGGGTGTTTCTTCGGGTCAGCACCGTCAGGAGAGGGAGAAGTAGCGGGCGCTGATGAGCGCCTCTCGGGGTTGGGGTTCCACCTTTGCCACCCCCTTGCCCCCTCCTTTACCACCCTTGTCCCCCCTCTGGGGAGTTCTGGTGGGTGTTCCCGCTTTCTGGGGTTCAGCCTGCTGCAGTTTGTGTTTGTCACTCTCACGTTTTTTGATGTGAGATTCCTCCTCGTGGTGACAACGTTTGCCACAATACCCACAGGTGATGGTACACCTGAAATGATCCTGATGGGGCACTGGTTTCTAATCTTTAGTGTGCTGCTGTCCTTTCAGTTGCAGCACACAACCACTGCGATGGTCGCATTCAGGGGCATGACAGGGCCCTCCCTTATCATTGACAGGTTTACAGTAGAAGAGTGGAAGTGCACTGGTTTCAGGTTTAACCTCACTCATGGCACGCAGGTTACCCCCCGCTTTACCACCACCCTTTTTGGCGTTAGTTGGATTTTTAGGCCCTTTTCCCTCGCCACATTCAGGGTCAGGGGACTCGTGAGGAATTTTTCCATATGAGAGTCATTCTTCCTCTGGAGGGCCAGTTCGATGAGCAGGTCCACAATATCATCGTACGTATGGGTCCGACTCTTCCTCTCCGAGGTGGAGCGGCAATCGTCCCACGTACGTGTAGGGATTTTACTCACAAGCCACAGGTGGGGTTCTGTGGGTCCATAGGAACCCACGTTCATTCCTGAGAACAGATACTCCAGGTCGCACACATACTCAGAGACTCGTGCAGCGGAAGGAAACTCCTCAATCTGTGTGCGTACACTGAGGTCTGTTTTGTAGACCGGAAAAGTTTTCTCCAATCTTTGGAGAACCTCAGCCCAAGTAAAACGGGTTTTTAAAATCTGTTTCACCTGTTTTTGCAACAATTTCTTTTTGCATGAACATCTTGTGGCCACATCCACGTGAGATTGGCCTGTGAGTAAAGGAAACTCGGCTGTTAAAGGTTCCAGGGGATGATTGATACAATCCTCAAATCACAAGCAGGACACCAAGGAAAGATCTCTTGAATCGAATCAATAACAAAACACCAACCTGCATAGTGCAAAGGTAAATACAAAGACATTTATGAAATGCTTCAAATAACAATCAAAGTCATTCTGAAAACATTTTGAAAACATGTGTTCTGCCATGGTCATAATATTAAGTAAGTAGTAAGTAAGTAAGGGCGGCCGCGTCGGCAGCCTCATCTGACATCTCCTTGTTTGTTTTACATGGTGGCCGCCTCTGGCGGGAAGGAGAGCTCTCGACCATCAGTTCCCCTGGCGACCCCTGTCTCACCTCACGGCCGAGAACTTCAATCAGGTTCCCTTGGGGCATGACCGGCGGTAGGTTTCCTTCAGTCGCTGCCCTCACGGTCTCAGCTCCTTCCGGTCACCCATCGAAGGATCCTCCGGTCTTCCCCCGCTAGCACAGCCTTTCGGGTGCCTGCAGGCGGGTTTCCTGTGGATAGCCGTCGCCGATAGCGCAGCACTTCTCTCTATCAACCGGATCCCACCAGTCCCCATCCCTCACGGGTTGGAGTACTCACTCGGCTCCCGGATGCACTTGGGTGTCGTCCATCCGCGGCTGGAGGCCAGGGGGCGACCCTTTCCACGTTCCCCCAGGTCCCTCTCACGCTTGAACCTACATGTACTCAGGCCATTGACCCGGGGACCTCAGGGTCAGCCCTCACCCCCGCGGACGCGTCACGGCCGGCCCGGAGTTCAGAGCATTTTCTCGACTTCCCGTGGCCAGGCTCCCCATGATTGGCCCATGGTTCACCAGTCCATGGCGACTGGTTCCCCAATCCCAGGGGGTTGTTGCTCTGTCTTCTCTGCCGCCCCTCCTACCTGTGACGTCCCTCTCTCCTGTGCCAGCCCCCGTCACCCATTTCTGCCTAATTCCCGCGCCCCTCGTCGTCCCATTCCCCTGGGGCTGTTGTGTGGTCCTAGCCTTTGGCCCTTCTCTGTCCTGTCGCCTTCTCCCGTACTCCCATGTTTTTACCCCACTCGGCGCCCGCAACCCTGTAGCGCGGGCCCACTGCATCCTCATCCATCCGGGGACCGTTTCGTGCGCCTTGCACGGGTCGACTTCTTCCCGCTCCTGCTGTCCCCTGCGCTAGTCCCTTCACCCTTCACAGCCTATTCTCCGCGCCCCGCGCCTTCCCATGCTCCCGGGGCTGTTGTGCGGCCCTAGCCACACGCCCTTCTCTGTTCCGTCCCCTTTTCCCATCTTCTCGTGTTTATACCCCAGCGGACCGCCGGCAACCCTTCGGCGCGGGCCGGCTGGATCTTCTTCCATCCAGGGGCCCGTTTCGTGCGCCTAGCAGGGGTCACTTTTCCCTTCCCCTTTCGTGTGGGTGCTGTGCTTCTTTGTGGACTTGTTTGGGGCTCTTCCTCCTGGCCCCGCTCCCCGGCGTCCCTTTTTTTTTTTCCGCCACCTGTGTCCCCTCTTCTGGTTCGCTTGCTCCGTCCCGTTCCCCCGCCGCCTTCTCGCTCTGTGCTGTTTATCTCCGGCTGTGCTTCTGGGTTTTTTTCTTTGTTTTGTTTCCCCCACCCCCCTTTCCCGCTATGCTTCCTGCCTTGTGGTACCCTCTTCCCTGCACGCACGCACGACAGAACTGCAGATGTGTTCGGGTCTCGTTTCCTCTCTGTGCTCGCGTCCTATCCCTTCGCCCTCTTTGGGCTTGCCGCTTGGAGGTCCCCGGCCATGCGGGGTGAACGCCCCTCCCTCGCGTCCCTCTTCTCTCTTCCCTCTCTTCTCCCTGTCTCTCGCCCGCCCCCTTGCTGTTGCTCTCCTGCTTTGTGTGCTCCCCGCTGGTCTTTCCCACGCCGGGGCCGTATCTCGCGCGCTCTCACGCGCCTCTTGGCCTCCGCCCTGTCCCTCGTCCTGTAGGGCAACTTGGGCGGCCTCCCGAGATACCTCTTCGGGGGGATTCCCCCGTCGTCCGCGCCGGCCTCCCCTCCATCAGCTCACTGATGGTGGGGCAGGGCGGCCAGTACGGATCAATGCGGGTCTTCGGCATGGCGGTTCTCTGTGCAAGATGTGGTGTATCTTGGTGCCGGTGTTAGCGCCCTGCATCCCCCTCCTCCCGCGCGGCACTATCCCTTCGCTTCTTCTCTTCTTTCCCCTTGGTTGCCTCTCTTGTCGTGCGCAGCGCTGTTCACGTGCGCCCTGCGTGTGCCCTCTGCTCTTCTCTGCGTTTCCCCTGCCCCCCCTCCCTGTGCCCTCACCTCGTGTCAGGCCATTGCTCCCCTCCTCACCTCCTACCCGCTTGACTCTGACGGCCCTGTCTGTACAATTCTGTCCACCGTCTCTGCCGTTGCGGTGCTTTCACCCTTGTGTGCCACCCGTGTGTTCTACCCATGCCAATCTCCTTTGTCCCTACCCTTTTCCCTGGTGTTGTGTCGCACCCTCATCCTGCCCACTCTGTTGTGCTTCTGTCCCCTATCCTTGTGTATTGCCTGCGTTCCCCGACTCTCTCCCCTTCCTGGACGCCATGTGTTCATGGCGAGGGGGGGGGGGTTTACTTGCGGACTGGATTGTGGCCCTGCTCGTGGACGGGATAGATCATGGATTGTTGGGGTCTGACGACAGAGATTTCCCCCAGGCAGCAGGCACGAGTGAACCACCCATGGGATCCATAGTAGCCAATGCGATCATCGTAGGCCCAGTACATCGAGCGGGCAATGTTGGTGCTCGATGTCACCTCTGGCTGTCCGCGACCGTCACAACCCCACGCTGTGTATCCCCGCCAGCACATCTGGCATCGCTGCCTGGTTCCTTACCACCACTCGCCGTACTCCACCAGCACACCAGTACAGTACCCCAGTGCACCTGTACTTCGGCATCATGTCAGGCTTCTCGCTCTGGGCCGCGCTGTATGCGGCACCCACGGTACTTCCCGCGTCCCGCTGCCTGGCCGTTCTGTCCGCAGCCGTCGGCGCTCCCGTACTCCGCCGCCCCAGCCGCTGTCGCCGAGGACCCGGTTCCCTCCGTGGGGATTCCTGTCCGTGTCCGCCATCACCACATCCCCCGCTGCCATGCTAGCCACCCACCACCGCCGGCCGTGTCCCCGCCATGTTGTGCTCACCCGCGCCCCTCCGCGCCTTTCCTCGGCTCCTTGTGTCCTCCAACCCCTCCCTTTACCATCTCCTACCTTTGCCGCCTCCCCTAGTCCTCCCCTCCTGCAGCCCTCCTTGCCTCTCGTCTCCCCGTCCCTCGTGCACTCTTCGGGTGCCTGGCGCCCCCGTGTTGATGATGATAAGCACTGTGGTCCTGCTCCTGCCCCGCCCTACGCCTCGCCCTCGTACCACCCCTCCCGCTGCAACAGCTCCCGCAGCATCTGAACCCTGGGCTTCTTGCCCCGCTCCTCGGGACAGTCCAGGCTCACCCCCGGGAGCACCTCTCCCAGCATCCTCCTCTGCCGGCCCTCCTCCTTCTCAGGCCCCCTTTCCCCTGGGCCTCCCGGCCCTGCTGACCAGGTCGCTGAAGGGGTGGGTCCCCTGCCTCTCCCGCCCCCGCCTTGTCCTCCCCGCCCACTTCATGTAGCGGACCAGCTGCGCCAGGTCCCTCGCCGTCCACCCTCCGACCGTCCCGGGCCCCCTCCGTACCGGCGGCGGCGCATACCGCCGCGGCAGTGGCGACTGCGAGCCCTAGTCTGTCAGCCTCGGCTCCGCGCTGGGGCTGGCCGGCCGCAGCGCCCCCTCTCCAAGCCCTGCTCCCCGTTCTTCAACCCGGCGCCGCTTCCCCCTCTCCTGCCCAGCCTCCCCTCCCTCCTCTCTGGCCCTTTTCCCGGACGTCGACCGCCCCTCCACATCCGTGGAGGGGGTGTCCCCTTCTGGGTCCGGAGGATCCGGTGCGCCCCTCGGGCCACCGCCTCCCCCTCCTCCCGCACCCTGCGCTCCTGCGCCGCCACCTCCCTGTCCTTCTCTGCCAACCTCGCTGCCTCACCCCTGATCCGCCTCCATGCCCTCTCCTGCATCTCAGTGTCCTGCTCCGGCGGAATAGCCGGTTGCCTGAATGGCATCAGTGGGGGACGATCCTCCGGCCCACCTCCCTCCCCGTGCCGCCCGCCTTCCCATTCCGGCCTCTCCACCCTCTCCTGCCTTCTCCGAAGATCTGCCCACGCTCGCTGCAGCTCCTCCCCTGCCTGCGCCTCCCCTCCTTGCGGCCTGCCTGGCCCCTCCGTCCACCCCTCCGCCACCCTCTTCGCCCCTCCCATGACCCTTGCCTCCCTCTCATGCAGCCTCCTCTCTTGTTTCCTTATCCTCCCCCATGCCCTCCTGTGCTCTTCTTCCTTTTCGTCCCTGCGCCAACCACGTCGTCCCACCGGCCTGCGGGCGCTGCTGTACGTGTACTTGCAACGGCTCGCCCGGGTACGCTGGTTGGGGTGGGTACATCATCCTCAACGCAGGGTAAGGTGGTGGTGGAAATGGCGGGCTGACTGGCGGGATGGCTGGCGGGACTACACCTCCCCACCATCCCATTCCCTGGGAACACCGGAAGCCCATGTACCCATGGCCACCCTCCTTCCCCTGCCCTTTGCCCTTTCGCCCCGCTGCCCCGTGCCCCTTGCTGCCTACTCCGTGGAGTCCCGCCTTCGCGTGTCCCTTTCCCTGGAGCCCTTCTTGTCCCGCTCTTTTCCCTTGCGCGCCCTGCCCACTATGCCTGCCCTTACCGCCTTCCTCTACTCCCGCATCCCTGCCCTGCACCGCGCTGCCTGCCTGTCCACGTCGCTGGCTCCAACTCTCTTGCCCTCCCTCCCGCTGGCCGCGGCATCCCGCCGCTGCTGCGCTCCTCTGTCCAGCCTGCCCTTCCTCTCTCCGCAGCCCGCCACTGGGTTGTCCGCTGTGCACCTCTCCCTACCCCTCCTGTCCACCCTGGCGCCCTGAACCTGCCCTTCCTGACCCTATCTCCAGCCGGTAGATGGTGTCTGGTCCCGGCTCCGGGGGCTGTCGTCGACAGGGCTGGCGCTCCATGTGCGCCAGCACCTCGTACCGCGCCGCCTGCTGGCGGCGCGCCTCCCTCTCCTCCTCCGCCCGCACCGCCGCACTGACCTGTGGGAGCGACCCCGGCGGCGGCTGATTCAACGAGCGTTGGGGCTGCGCCACTGTCGCCCCCGTCCCCCCCCTTTTCCCCCTTTCCCTTCCTGGTGCCTTGTCGCCTGCCTAGCCCCTGACGCCCCCGCCTGCCCTTTCCCTCCCTTGCCTGTCCGTCCCTGCCCCCCGGTGCGTACACTGCTGTCCCCGCTCTCTGCTAATCCCGCCGCCGGTGGTCCTGGCCTACCCTTGCCCTATTCCTCCCTCTGCACTTCCAGGAGGATGGACTTCTTGGCGGCAACCAGCACATTGGGCGCCGCCGGCTGCCCTGGGCCCTCTTCCACTGCCATCCTCCTCGTCTCCTCCCCCTCATCCTCCGACACCACGAGGTGTCGTTCACTACCCACCCGCCCTGCCTGTCGCTCTCCGCCAGGTTGAACGGGTCCGCCCGCCGCCTCACTACTGCTTGCTTCCCCTTCTCCTCCCCCTGCCCTTCAGCTTCCGATGCTACCACCTCCGTCCTCCCTCCACTTGCCTCTCCTTGCCCTCCCTTGTCTTCTCCCTCCCCTGTCCCTGCCGCGGCCTCGTCTTTCCTCTGCTGCTCTTCTGTTTGCCGCCCTTCCTGCTGGACCGTCTCTGGACTCTCCAGAGACGAGGGTGACGACACCTCCGTGGATGTCGCCGAGGACGTCGCAGAGGGGGGCTGCGGGGCTGAATCCGCCTGCATGCGGGCCACATCCACTCTCATTCCGACCAGCCCCGGCCCCCCGTAACCCCACACTGCCCGCGGTGGCGGCGCGGCCTCCGCTGCTGGCGACTTGCTTGACTTCGGCTCAGGCTTGGGGGACATCTTTCTGCACACATGGCATCGTGTCTGAGCCCTCTGCCTTGCTGCCGCTTCCCCCCGCTACCCGCGCCCCACAGCTGGCGGCCCCCTTTGTGCCACTGTTGGCGCGCCCTACGTGTGCTGTGCTCTTGGTTCACCGCTGCTACTCTCTCTCTTCCACGCCTCTGCGTACTGTGGACTCTTCCCAGGCGGCCGCTGGCCTCGTACTGGACCTTCTCTTCCTTGTCCTCGCACCCCTTGCTACGTTCCTCTTGTCGGCCTGCGTCTCTTGGTTCCTCTTGGCTGCTCCTTCTTCTCGCCTTGCGTCATCCATCCCCCGCTCTTGTGCCCGCTGGGCCATCAACTCGCTACCCCGCCCTGGTCCGCTCCCTCGGGGCCTGCTCAGCGCCAGGGTGCGCTCAGTGGCTCGGTGTGCCCCGTCCCGGATGCTCCAGTCCAAGTAACGGCGTCCTCTTTCCCTCTGGGCCCCGGCGGCCCCAGCTGTCCCCCTCTCAGGCGACACCGTTCATCCGTCCTGTCCTCATATCTGCTGGACTCTCTTTCGTCTGTGGGCCATCAGGCGCTCCCTCTGCTCCTCTCCTTCTCGTTCCTCAACGTCCTCTTGCTCTCCGACCGCCTTTGCCGCCAGTTGGGCTGCGTTCGCACTTCCATCTCTGTGATGTGTGCGTTGTACCTGATCAACGCCATCTCCACCCGCTTGGTGCCCGGATGACGCATGTCTTCCGCCCGCGCCTCCAATTGTGCCCCTCTGCACGCCATGCGGTCCTGCAGATGCTCCACCATAGGTCGCAACAGCCGGTGGGCCATGGTCTCCGGCGCCACTGTATGCTCCTGGAGTGCCCGCCACAGCGACTTCACAATCACCATGTGCCACAACCCCTTGTGATGCCCTTCTTTCCCCAGCTCCCTCTCCATCGCTCTACTGCCTCTCTCACCTCTCTTAAGCAGCAGGATTTCCTGATCCCAAACCAACAACTCCTCGATCCCCTTATACTGTTCACACCGCATGAAGTGCTCGTACGTTTCCTGCCCTCGGTCGCAGTGGCATCTCATGTACTCCTCCAGGAGGTCCATACTCTTATGTCTGTACCACCTCATGAATGTGTCCCGCACCGGCACCTGACCCGTGACTGCCTGCTGTCGTCTGGCTTGCAGCCATTTGGGCAGCGTGTCCGGCCTCAGCACGTTGGGGAAGTGGACCCGCTGTCCCATCTTGCCCTCCAAATACTCGCTCAGTTCTACCACCGCCGGCCCCCCTCGTGCATGCACGTGTACCGGCTGCGGATACACTCTTAATTCCCGATTGCCCCTGTCCTCCTCCACCACCCACCGGGCCTTCTCTTCTTCCCCCACACAAATCCCCCCACTCTTGGAGGTATATGCACCAAGTGGAGGTGCTCCTCTCTCTCTTGCACCCTCCATTTGCGTTCCTGCTCCTTGTCCACTGCTTGTGCCACCCCATCCGCCTCATGATTCCCCACTCCCGCTCGATGTGACTCCTGTTTTACCAGGTGTATGACCAGGGGCACTTTCTTCATCTCTAGCCCCTGCCATATCGCGTACACCTGTGACGCCAGCCCCGTGACCAGGGCCTCATGCAGCGGCCTGCCAGCTAGTCTCCTGAGGGACGCCTTGTCCGCCTCCGCGTCCACCAGCATCCAAACTTCCCGTACGTCCTCCCCTATCTTCTCAACCAGGTCCGCCACCGCTTGTACCTCTCCATGGGACGCTGCCCCGTACACCATCTTGTCCACCAACCTTTCCGTCTCTTGCCCCCACCCCTTGACCCGTACAGCCGCTGCCCCCGCCTTGGGCGGCTGTCCTTCCAGCCCGGACCCGTCCAGAAATATCACCACCCTATCCTCCGTGGAATCTGGTATGCGCACCACCTCCCTCGGGTAGTGGCAGTACACTCTGTGCCTCCCGATGCCATACTCTCACACGCCATCCTCGATGCTCAGTTCTCTCACCCCCCTGTACACTGGCCACTTATTGTCTGTCCTGGCCTTCCAGCCTTTCGTCACCACCAGCCCGTGACACCATGCCCTGTCCCCCTTGGCCCTGCCCTGCTCCAGGGATGCCTGCACGAGAACCAGGTACCATACCCTGTCCGCTGGCAACCCGTGGACCGTCAGTCTGATCCTCCTCGCACTTTCCCCACACTTGTGCCCCACGGGTACTGTGGGCGCCTCCTCCTCGGGCCGCCCCGTGTCCGTCATCCGGAAACTCACCGCCAAGCCTTAATCCTCTTCCTGCAATCCCCGCATTGTGTTCCATCCATTCTGGACTCCTGTTCTTTTCCCCTCCTGTTCCTCCCCACCAGACCTCCACACCCTCCTGGGCCTCCTCATCCTCCTGCACCTCCCTCGGCAGCCGCAGTACCGGCCCCCACCACTGTCCGCTGGCGTCCGTAGTGCGCATGGTCCGGGTCGGGAACGCCCATGCCGTCATTCTCAGGACCAGCCACGGTACCTGCCCCGCATCTTTCGTGCATCTCTAGCACTGGTCCCCCTGTCCTGCCTTCTCCGGGATGTTGTCTCTCCGGAACATATCCGCATCGACATCGTACCACTGTCCGCTCTTACTCTGCACCATCGCCCGCGGCCCTTTGAGTCTCAGCGGTGCAAACAACAGTATGCCCGGCTGGCCTTGTCCTGCTCCCCCCTGTCGAGCACCACCCTCTCTTGTTTTGCCTAGGTCCAGGGTATGTTCGGTATTTGTTGCCTAATCAAGATGGGGTCTAGTCGACGTGGGCGTCCATGCCTAGGGATGCGGGTATAGTATTGCCGGGGGTCCGGGGGTTGGCTGCTAGCGTGCAAAGGGTCCAGGAACACTCCGCTGGCCAGGTCTTCCTGCCACGGGCGTGTCGGGTTGGGTGACCAAATGTCATCGTTGTAGTCCCCCATAATGATGTCGTATGGTCTCTGCTCCCCTCCCGCGCCTTGTCCCCTTCCTCATGATCCCCCACAGCGCCACCCACTGGTTCCACATCTTCCACATTCTCCTGTCCCACCTAGCGCGGTCTTCTTGTCCCCGCGCTCTCCTCATCATCCATTTGTATACAGCCCATTCCACTATCCTGGAGTCGCGTGACAACTCCGCGTGGTGCAGGCCTGCTTTTGTGTACACCGCCATATCCTCTCCGCGCACGTGCAGCACCTCCATACTCACTCCTTCCTTCCTGACCCACCGTACAGTTCCATGCGCCGCCCCCCCGAAGTCCGCGTCCAGTACCAGGATCGGTCCAGGCCTGCCGCACGTCCTGTTGGTCGCCAACATGTGCTCTTCCCCCGGCAACACTGCCTGTAGGACGCGCCACATGTGTTCCTTGTTCCCCGCCGCCAACCGCCTTCGTCGGTGCCACACATAGCGTGGGCACATGTTCGCCTCCTTCTGCACCTCCGCGATCGCGTGATAGCACACCCGTCGCACCACCTCCTCCTGATTGTGGCACATCCTGCTCAGCGTTCTCGCCGTATGTGCCCTGTACGCCTCCCCCGCCGTGGAAATTCCCTCTCCATAGTAAGCTGTCGGCGCCCGCAACACACACCACGGTACCTCCGTGGGTATCCCCTCATACCCCCTGATGAGCCTCCGCACTTCCCTTCTACCTCCTCCAACTGCCCCCTCCAGAAGGGGAGGTGCATCCCCTGCTACCCTATCACTGCATTGAGCACCGCCCGTAGGTAGTACAGGGTCATCTGTACCAACAGGGGGTGATGAGCAATTTTTCGGGCAGCCTGACGCCTCCCGCCTCCATGGCCTGCAGATGTCCCAGCACCACCGCTTCCTCTGCCCTCTCCAGCCACGCCACCCCACCCCCGTACGGTGACGTCGTAGGGAAGTACCTGCGCTCAAGAAGGTACACAGTCGCCACCTGGAAGGGATGTACGGAGTTGGTAACCAAAGGTAGGGGTGTGCCACAGGGCGGGGTAGAGGGCCCATTCCTGTACATGCTGGCCATGCTCCCCCTGATGAGTTGGATAGCGGGCGAGTATCCGCAACTTGCGAGGGCACCACACATGTCACCAGCGCAGGCGTATGTGGATGATGCGGTGCCCATGGCACGGGATGAAAAGGCCCAACAGGTGGTGCAGGACCTGATGCAGAGGTACGGGAGGTATAACCACCTGGTCTGGAGCGCGGAGAAGTCGGCAGTTCTGAGGGGGGATTGCGAGGGTGGTATGGTGCTGGATGTGCTGGACAGTCCCACAAGCGCGCTCATTGCGTCTTATGTGTCCTCTGGGACTACCTCACTGACAAACTCGGAGACAACACGCTCGACAACCGCACGGAGCACAGAGGTAGGTAGGTAGGTATCTTCGGGAGCTCGGTATGCCTCCTTTGACATTGCAGGAAGAAGGTCTTACCAAGGGGACGTCCTGTCCCTCCCACTGCCCTATGTCAGGTGCCTCTTGAGCCGCTCCCGCATGTGCTTGGGAAGGCATTGTCGCGGCCACCCGGTCCATGTGTCCCAGGTGGGAGGGTGTCCCCACATGTGTCCATGGGTAGGGCCACATGCCCCCTCCTTTGGGCGGCAGCTCTGGGGGGCTGCCCAGCCGTGTGGAGTATCTCTCACCACAAGGGGTATTGCTCCCGCTTGTCTACGGTACGACCGCCTCACCCTTGTGGCTTGAGTTGCGGGGCCACTCTGCTTGGCAGGTGACCCCCTCCTGGACTGTGTACCGGCTTGCCTGTCACCGGTTGCTTCCATGGCTCGGGGTGACGTTTGCCATGGTCCCCGATGCAGCCTGGCCGGGCTCGGACCAGTGGCCTTGGAGTACCGCTCCTGCCACTGGCCCGGTGTGTCCGCTGGGTCGCCCCAGTGCGTCCGACCCATGGGGTATTGGGTCTTTCCTGTCCCTCGGCCGCCCTACGTGTGTGCAGTGTCCTGGGCCGTTGGGCTCCTGTTCACCGGTATGCCCGCGCGGTTTGCTGTGGTGTGTCTGCGGTGTCCTGGGCCGGCTGGCTCCTGTTCACCAGTGTGCTCGCTCGGTGTGTTGTGTTACATGTGCGGTGTCCTGGGCCACCGGACTCCTGTTCACCGGTGTGCGTGCTGTGTGCGGTGCGCGTGTGCCATGGGTGGTTGTGTCCCTCTTCCTCCCCCCCTAATTTTCGTTTTTTTTTTTTACTTTTTTTTTTTTTACTTGGGTTTTTTTTTTTTTTTTTTACTTGTTTTTTTTTTTTATGGGACAAAAAAAAGAAAAACCAAAAAAGAGTAAAACAGAGGCGCGCGTACACTGCAGGCACAGGCACGGGCAGCTGGTGCGGCGGTGCAATAGCGTTGTGTCCTCTGGCGTGTGTCGTCGGTGCTGTGGCGGCGGTCGCGCCCCAGGGGTGCGGCTCGCGCGTCCTGATGTACACGGGCTTGGGTCAGGGTGGGTTTGGTGAGGTGTCTCTTTGCTTCCGGAGATGGCTGGTTAGGCGGCTGTGTGGGCTGTGGGTGTGGGCTGTGGTTACGTTGTTCCCTCGGCGGGCTTGGTTAGGAGTCAAGGGTTAGCGGTTTCGGGGTGTGGGTCGGGTTTGATTTGTGCTTGAGTTCTGACTTGGTTAAGCGGTTGCGCGGGGCCGGGCGTGTGGGTAGCGGCGTCCACGGGGTCGTGCGCCCGAGGCGGGTGCGGGGTGGTGCGTGCGGGCCGGCCGGTGGCCGGTGGCCTCACTGGGAGTCCCACACGGAGGGGTCGACGGGCGTGCCAGGGGCGTACGCAGCGTGCAGGTTAGGCAGCAGCGGGCGCACGTGCAGGGTGTTGGCGTGCCCGATGAGGACCTCACTGAGGACCGAGGGGTTGGCGGCAAGCAGTATGCGATGCCCGGGAGGGGTGGCGGCGAGGAGCGGGAGGATGTCCGCGGCCCGTGAAGTGGGGGCGAACACGACGTGGGCCGGGTGCGGCCCCGGGAGCGGTCCCGGGGAGAGCGGGGCCACAGGACGGCAGTCTACTGTGAGGTGCGGAGTGCTGCGATGGTGGAGGAGCCGGACTAGGGTGATGCTGTGGCGCAGTGTGTGGGGTTGGGTGCTGGGCGGCGTGGGGACGTGCGGCGGGAGGGGGGGGGGGGCGGGGCGGTGGCGTGGGAGGGGGCACGGCGGAGGAGTCACGCCAGAGACGTGTGTGTCGTGCTGAGGGTGGGGAGGAGCCCACGGTAGCGGGCCTGGGTTCGGCGCCTTTGGGCGTAGTGGTGCTCGTTGTCGTGTGCGTTGGCTTCCTTCGGCGTCCGGTTCGTTTGGTGACTTCTGGGCGGGGCCTGGCGTGGCGCCCCGTGGTGGTGGTTTGCTGGGTTACGGGGTTAGATGGCGGCGCCGCTGGCCGGGGGGTCAGGCGCGTTGTGTTGTGTGGCGCGCAGGGCTCCTGGGGTGCTGTGGGTGTCGCCGGTGTCGGTGCGCCGACGCTTGTGGGGTGGTGAGGGGGTGTGTGCGTGCGGGGCTGGGCTTTGGGTGATGTCCCACAGGCGGATGCCGTCTCGCTTCGTTTCCTGGAGGGTCTCCCGTAGGCGCCTGAGGACATACGGGTGGTCCTGGGGCGCGGGGAGGTTGCGGGGGTGGACTCCCAGGGGGCGGAGCGCATCGGCCAGCATGGCTTCCCATGCGGCCTGCGGCATCCACCCCCCCGCCGGCCGGAGGCGGCAGTTCTCCACCGACCCCTTGCGGGGCCGATGGACCAGGCCCTCGAGGGAGGACTCTCCCCGGGCCCACTTCCGCAGCTCCCAGAGCTGCGTGTGGGTCCAGCGCTGCCACCACTGTTCCTGGGCGGGCCTGCGGTCTTGAGCGGAGGCGTGGGCGTGGGTGGGTGTGACGGGGTCGTGGGGACCGGCGGCGGTGGCGGGCCTGGGGGATTCCTCGTAGTCCTGTTCCGTGGGGGTGCGTGCGGAGTGGGGGTGCACGCAGATGTGGACCCGCGGGTGTGCGCGTACGGTCTCCGCCTCGGGGTTGGGCGGGGATTCGCGGCGGCGGCGGTAGTGGGGCATGCGTTGCATGTGGGCTGTCATCGAGGGCTGGTATGGGGGCTGGGACGCTGCTGGTGGACCCTCGCGTCGTTCTGGCTTGGTCGGGAGCGGTCCGTGGGCCTGGGGTGCGGGCTTTGAGAGGTGGCGGGACGAGGTGCGTCGCGCTTCGGCAGCGGCGCGCTCCGCCATGAAGGTGGTGGCGGTGGCGTCGGTGACGGTGGGGGGGCGCCGCGCTGGGCGCTGCTGCCTTCGGGCCTGGGAGGGCTGGGGCCGGATGTTGTAGAGGACGTCCTCGGGGGGCCGGGCTCGCGCTGCTGTCGTGGCGCCGGGTTTGGGCTTGGGTTTGGGCTTGGCTGCGGGTTGCGGTCGTGGCGTGCTGTCGGGTTTGGGTGGCCGTTTGGCGGCGGTCTTGGGCTTCGGCTGGGTCGTGGGTGTGGGCTTCGTCGGGGCGTGGGCCTTGGCGGCGGCGGGGCTGCTCGCGGTGGGGGCGGGTTTGGAGGCCCGTTTGGGAGGTGTCCCCCGCGGCCTGGGGGGTGGAGTGCTGGATGAGGACGTGGTGGTGGTGGTGGATGAGGTGGTCGTGGTGGTGGAGGTTGTGGAGTCGGAGGCGGAGGAGAGGGCTGTGGGAGACGGCGGAGGGTCTTGGGCTTCGGGGGCGGGCGTATGATGCTGGGTCCTGTAAGCAGCGAGAACGAGGGTGCAGGTTCGGGCACAGGGCGTGTGCGCGCGTTTTCCCTGGTGGTCCGTGCGTGCTGGTGCTGGCGTGGCGGCGTTGTCTCGGCTGCGCTGGCACGTGGGTTACCCGGGGGGTGGCCATATCTGCTCCAGGACGTGCAGGTGTGTTTGCTGGAGGTAGTCGAGGGTCTGGAAGACGCATCGCTGGATGCCGGGCATGTCCTCCTCTGTGAGATGGGGGTGGTTTTGGGTTGGGGTGTGTGGGCCCGGCCACAGCAGCGTCATGAGGCGGGCTGCCACCATGTACGGGCACAGTTGTAGGGTGGTGGGGGGTGGGGGGGTGGGTCCCCTGCGGTTTGGGGGGGCTTCCCTCTGCTGGGGGCGCAGCGTGACCACCCACACCCATCGGTCTGTGGGGATCCCCCAGGTCCGCTGGGTCCACTTGGCGAGGCAATACATCGCCCTACCAAGGCCCTGGTAGCCGCTGCGGATGGAGAGCAGCGTGTCCAGGGATTTGGGTTCCCACGTGCCACAGATGTGGGGGTCGTCCGGGTCGTCCCCCCTGGCGTACGTGTCGGGGCCTGGGTTGTGTGGGGGGGGGGGTGTAGTCGGCGGGGAGGAGGGAGTCGGTGCCGTGTACCACCCAGTGGTCTCTGGGTGCGTGGTAGCTGGTGGTGGAGAGGGTGTAGTGCAGATTGTACATGAGGGTCATGTACGTGGAGGGGGCTGGCTGCTGCTCGTCGGGGAGGGGGATGTCCCCCGGGACGTGGTGCCGGAAGTTGCTCAGGGAGGCCATCCGGGCTACCCATGTTTCCCGCTCCCACTCTTTGGAGCTGTCGGGGGTGGCGTCGGGTGGGGGGTGGGCCATGTTTGGCTCGTGGTAGCGGGTGCGGCCCTTGGTGTCCACCCGCCCCGGCACGGGGTGTCCGACCAGGTGTCGCCCCCAGTCGATGGGGGGCACCCAGATCCGGCTCCCCGTGGGGGGCGGGCTCTTGCCGTCTGGGGTGGCGCGTGGGGGGCGCTCGTGTCGGGCGACGTGGAGGAAGGCGTCGAAGAGGAAGTCTCTGACGCCTTCCCCAAGGCCGGCCGCCTGGACCAGGCTGGCCGCCCGAATGGGGGTGCTGGTGCCGGAGGTGCGGAGGTACAGCACGACGTCCTGTTCCCCGAGTCCCCGGAGGTGCTGCCGTACCGCTGCGGGGTTGTGTAGGGCGTAGGGTTCGGCCGGTGCGGCGGCTGGTGGTGCGGGGTGTGATGGGGGGGGTGGTGTGGGTCGGGGGGGTGGTCGTCGTTGTCGCGCGTGGGGTCCGGTGATGGGGTCTCTTGTGGCGGTCGCGGGAGGGGGGATTCGCGGTGGCGTGTGTCGGCGGGGGTATCGACGTCAATTGGCTGGTGCTGGCTGCAGCGTGTTGTGTCCGTGGCCTGGTCTCGGGGGGGGGGCGGGGGGGGGTGGTGTGGGGGTGGCGCTGTTGGTGGTGGGGGGGGCGGGGGTGGGTGTTGTGCTGGCTGGGGGTCTGGGCGTCCCTGTGGGTCGTGTGGGTGTTGCGTGTGTTCCCTGCTACCCTATCACTGCATTGAGCACCGCCCGTAGGTAGTACAGGGTCATCTGTACCAACACGGGGTGATGAGCAATTTTTCGGGCAGCCTGACGCCTCCCGCCCCCATGGCCTGCACATGTCCCAGCACCACCGCTTCCTCTGCCCTCTCCAGCCACGCCACCCCACCCCCGTACGGTGACGTCGTAGGGAAGTACCTGCGCTCAAGAAGGTACACAGTCGCCACCGGGAAGGGATGTACGGAGTTGGTAACCAAAGGTAGGGGTGTGCCACAGGGCGGGGTAGAGGGCCCATTCCTGTACATGCTGGCCATGCTCCCCCTGATGAGTTGGATAGCGGGCGAGTATCCGCAACTTGCGAGGGCACCACACATGTCACCAGCGCAGGCGTATGTGGATGATGCGGTGCCAATGGCACGGGATGAAAAGGCCGAACAGGTGGTGCAGGACCTGATGCAGAGGTACGGGAGGTATAACCACCTGGTCTGGAGCGCGGAGAAGTCGGCAGTTCTGAGGGGGGATTGCGAGGGTGGTATGGTGCTGGATGTGCTGGACAGTCCCACAAGCGCGCTCATTGCGTCTTATGTGTCCTCTGGGACTACCTCACTGACCGACTCGGAGACAACACGCTGGACAACCGCACGGAGCACCGACACCATCAACCCGTCCCCAACTTTAGGACCCCCCCCCCCCCGCCCTCGACGTTCCTCTGCTGCCCCTGCCTCTTCCTCTTGTCCTTCCCTTGCGACGGGGGGGAGGAGGACTGGGACGAGGTCTTCGACTGTCCAGCAGGGGAGGGGGGCTGCTCATCCTCGGGCGCCTCTCGCTTGATCCCCCTCCCCGAGGGCCCCATGCGGTGCTGCTCCTCAAGCCACGCTTGCTGCGCAGTTTCTGCAAGCCCCGTTGCCGGCCCGGCCACGCCACGGATTTGCCCAAGTCCGCGCAGCTTCATCCCCATCCCGTGGGCCACTGCACGGTATTCACCGAGGTCGGACCCACCACTGTTGCAGCCTTGAGTCTGGCCGGCTTTGCACTACCCGCCTTGGGTGCCACGTCCTCCAAGGGGAGATCTGCCGGGATCAACCGGGGCAGCAAGTCAACGGTAGCCTACAACACATAGGGATGCAGGCAACCCCCTTCCACACCCCCTCAGAGCCCACTCCTACCCTAACCCAGTTACAACTCGTAAAACTCAGGAAGGGGGGTCAGTATGGGGGTTACTGACTCAGTAAGGGGGGTCAGTAAGGGGGGGTTACTGAGTCAGTAAGGGGGTTACTGAGTCAGTAAGGGGGGTCAGTAACCCCCTTACTGAGTCAGTAAGGGGGGGGGGGGGTTACTGAGTCAGTAAGGGGGTTACTGACCCCACCTTACTGACTCAGTAACCCCCTTACTGAGTCAGTAACCCCCCCCCCTCACTGAGTCAGTAACCCCCCTTACTGACTCAGTAACCCCCCCCTTACTGTCATCTGGCATTTGTCTGTGCCTGTGGTCTGTGACTATCTGTGACTGTTTGTGACTGTCCGTGACTATCTGTGACTGTCTGTGACTATCTGTGACTGTCTGTGACTATCTGTGACTGGTCTGTGACTGTGTGTGACGGAAATCAGTGACGGATGTAATTTGGGGGGTGGGTGTCCCTCCCTCCCCCCCCCCCCCCCCCTGTTGTGACGAGGCAGGCGAATAA
This sequence comes from Eutreptiella sp. 'Long Island Sound 2002', assembly GCA_964036045.1. NCBI lineage: Eukaryota > Euglenozoa > Euglenophyceae > Eutreptiales > Eutreptiaceae > Eutreptiella > Eutreptiella sp. 'Long Island Sound 2002'. The sequence goes on along the minus strand of OZ038381.1, from coordinate 152,192,457 downwards.
TCACTGGGGGTTCTTGGGCTTTCCCCTTCCCCTGAACAACAAAGATTCCTAGCCCCTTTATGGGCATGGGGCACGAATAATCACTGGGGGTTCTCAGGTTTTCCCCTTCCCCTGAACAACAAAGATTTCCTAGCCCCTTTATGGGCATGGGGCACGAATGATCACTGGGGGTTCTTGGGTTTTCCCCTTCCCCCCAACAACAAAGATTCCTAGCCCCTTTATGGGCATGGGGCACGAATAATCACTGGGGGTTCTTGGGTTTTCCTCTTCCCCTGAACAACAAAAGTTCCTAGCCCCTTTATGGGCATGGGGCACGAATAATCACTGGGGGTTATTGGGTTTTCCCCTTCTCATCAACAACAAATCATCAAATTCCTAAAGACGAAAGAACAAAAGGGACACAGGGGGGAGCGGGGGGAGCAGGGCAGGCATGGACACACAAACCCAAAGCGCGCCAAAGCATACACCCAAACCCAAACCAAAACCTAGGCCCAAACCAAAACCCGCACCCGAACCCACACCCAACCCCCAGCCCAAACCCAAGCCCCAACCCACACCCATGACAGAACTGTGACAAAGGGGCAAAACAGGCAGCAATGCATACAAAAAATAGCAAAGGCAAAAAAGGAAAGAAACACATTCACCTGATGTCATGCACACATGTAGTCCCCCTTCTTGTCTTGGGGGTTGTCCCGCACGTGACCCGAGGCCGCCAGCACGGAGATGTCCATAATGGGCATGCGGGGGGGCAGCAGGTTCCACCGCCAGGCCGTCACCTCGTCGTTGTCAGTGGTGGGCACTTGGAACCCTGCAAATCGACCCCGAGTAACAACGAGGATGGTGCCCGGCCTGGTCTTCAGGACCATGCGGCAACCGCCGACACCCGGCTGCGGTAGCGGGGCGTCATCCTCGTGTTGCACCCAGAATGGGCAGTCACTCGGCGCCGGGGTGGTGTCCTGAGGGACAGGGCCAGCATCGAACGGCACAGCAGCATAATGTGCCGTCAGCAACTTGCCTCCACCCGGCATCAGGCATGTCAGCATTGTGGGGAAGTGGCTTGGCGGTGCGTTGCTGGGCTGGGCTGCTGGCGCCTCATTCGCGGGCTCATCGCAAGCGGTGCACGCGACAGGTCGGGGGTGCATCTTGTGGACCCGTACACAAATCTGCTCTCAGTGCCATCAAGCACGTCCAAGTCCATGGTGACAGGAGAGGATGCCGACCATGCGAATTGACCGCTTGGCAAAAAATCAGGCGGAAAATCGCGGTGCGGAAACTGCGGGTCACGTGTATTGGCGATGATATAGGCCATCGCCGTCACCATGTGGCGGAGCTGGGTGGCTTCATCCACCTGGTGCCGCACATGTGCAGCCCAGCGCAAGAGCGCGGGTAAGGGGTGCTCGACACCCGGGAACTGGGTCCTCACCAAACCCGGCGGGGGGGGAGGCGGCACACCGTACACCACTTGCCGTGCGGGACGATCCTCAGGGCGCGCATACGTGGGCATGGTGCTAATAAAAATGTTCTTGCGCAGTTTGTGGTCCAAACCACCAAACTCACTGCGGAGGTCTGCCGAAAACGAGGCAACCCGGCCTTGAGCAAACCAATGCTGGAACTGGAGCAACTTTTCCTTGACCTGGTTAACCATTGGGGCAGGGGGCAGAATAATGGCGGTGCGAGGCTCAACGCTACCTAGCAAACATGGGCTGCTCTGGAGTGGTAGAGCTAAAATAGTCCCGGTGGTGTATTTCGTTGGTGTTGTTGCAACAGGAAGGTCTTCGAGCCAAGCTTGTGGCTGGCGGCTGTGAACAGAGTAAACCGGCACCCGCTCCTCACAATCTGTTGAGCGAACATAGCGAAGTAGCTGCACGCATTGTTGGGGGCACCATTGTCCCTCTTCAAAATCGCGAGGTTTCGGCTTCTGGACACTAAATTGAACTGCACCATGCAACGGTGCAACCCAAACTTTTTGGATTTTGTTCACTGTTGTGGTGATTTCCTTATCGAGCACTTTGGTAAGGTGGTCATACTGTGCGAAAGGGAGGCGGATCTGGAAACACGGCACGTGGGGGTGGCGAGCTACGATGTGGAGGATAAAATCAGAAAGCACACACGGTGCCCTCCTGTCGAAGAGGGGGAAAGTCACCTTGACGGAACCAAAATCCGTACCCGCGGGAAACTAAACGAACTCACTCGCATGCTTAACAACCGCACCATGCTCGACAAACCCATCCCCCCCCCCGTACCCGCGTGTCCCAACTAGGTTATTGACATGGTTAACCCACGTTAGGACGGGCGGGAAGGCAGCCAGCAGCCCAGCACAAGCCATGGCACTCCGGGGCCACAAAAAGTCTAAAAGGAGAACAAAAGTGTGCAGGAAGGACACAGCGCAAAACTCAGTAAGGGGGGTCAGTAAGGGGGTTACTGAGTCAGTAAGGGGGGGGATACTGAGTCAGTAAGGAGGGGGTTACTGAGTCCGTAAGGGGGTTACGGAGTCAGTAAGGGGGGTTCAGTAAGGGGGGTTACTGCTCAGTAAGGGGGTTACGGACCCAAGGTCAGTAACCCTTACTGACCGAGACGGGGGGGGTTACTGACGTTTTTCAACTTTGTCTACCGAGGGCATACGGGCGGAGAGACACATGTCCCCCCTTATTTTGGACATGGAGAACATAAATATGCGCCTAGGTCCTAGCAATATGGGCAGATGTGGTAATGGCAGAGGTGTCCATTTTGGGGGAGTTACTATGCACCCCCTTACTGTGTTACACCCCATTCCTGGTGGATGGGGCGCAAGCCCAGCCCACGGGTGATGAGACATTCATCCGTAGGGTTGAGGCGGTGCCCATGCGGGTCATGTTTGAGCCCAAGGAGGTGACGGATCAGCCAATGGATGGCATTGACGTCCCGTCCCACGCCGAGATTGACCACGTCGTCAACTACATGCGGATGGGGATGCACAACCGTGTGGCACCCAAGAAGGGGCGGGCCATGGTCACATGTCCGCATTGATGGGATGACAAGATGTTGGTCACCGGCAAGTACGAGAAGGATGAGTTCGTGGCGAGTGTCATGGATCACATCGCGGACCAATATGATAGTCCGGTTGGGTCGGACCCGCCGACGTGGCATTTTCCAAGAATGAGAGCCAGTAGCAACAAGAACCCGGCGGATGCCGCAAATTTCCGAAGATTATTGGTGGGAAGCGCGCCCCACGACGATGAAGACGGCATATCGGACGAGGAGAAGTCGGACTCGGACCCGGAAGAGGCCTATACCGCAGTGCGGTCGGTTGTAGCGATACCGAAGTAAGCGGCTGAAGAGGCCCAGGAGAACCCGAAGGTCGCCGAGCTGAAGGAGAGGCTGATAAATGCCTATCCGCGGCTATTCAGTGGCGTCGCCAACAAGAACCCTCCAGATCGTGGGAGGTTTGGCACAGCGAGGATCAAGCTGAAGCCGAACCCCAAGATCTATCGTCATCGGGAGTACCAACTTCAGGGCGATCGGGCCGAGGCCATGAAGAAGTTGTTGGCCGAGTTTATTGAGCGGGGCTGGATCGAACCCTCCGACAGTGAGTGGGCCAGCCCAGCCTTTATCGTGCCCAAGAAAGAGAAGGGCGAGTGGAGGTTGGTGGTTGATTACAGGGGTTTGTACGAGCAAACCGAGCACGACTCGTACTCGCTTCCTCTGATCGACGCCATCCTCCAAAAGCAACAAAAAAAGCGGATCTTCACGGTGTCAGACCTGAAACACGGCTATCACCAGATGCCGCTACACCCGGACTCCAGGCCCTGCACAGCGATGTCGACGCCGCTGGGGCCCATGCAGTAGAAAGTGGTGCCTATGGGCGCCAAGAATGGCAACGCCGCTTTCGAGCGCATGATGGAGGACCTACTCGGTCCTGTCCAGGACTGTGCCGACCCCTTTGTGGATGACATCATCATCGGGTCCGGCACGGAAGACATGACTGAGGACGAGCTCATCGAAGCGCATCAGAAGGATCTGCGCCGAGTGCTCAGCGAGCGGGACAAGCACAACATGGTGTGCAAGCCCACCAAGGCCTCACTCTTCGTGAGGGAAGTGGAGTTTGCTGCTCACGTGGTTGGTCACGGGCAACGTCGTCCCATGCCTGGGAAGCTGGCGCCCCTGCACCACTGGGAGAAGCCCCAGACCATCAGCGAACTCCGATCCTCCATGGGGTTCTGCAATTACGATTCGGGCTATGTCCGGATGTATGCGGAACTATCGGGCCCGCTGCACAAGATGCTGCAGGTGGGCAAGTTCGATGGCCGGAAGGGGAGCCAGCAGAAGCTTGCCTGGACCCCTGAGGCCGAAGATGCGTTCAGCCGCCTGAAGAAGCGACTCCTGGGGCAGCTGGAGCTATTCCTGGTGGACCCGAACAAGGGATTCGTGCTACGGACGGACGCCTCGGACTATGCTGTAGGGGCAGTCCTCGAGCAGGTCCGGGACGACGGGTCGCACGTACCCGTGGCGTTTTGGAGCCGGATCCTGGCCGAGGGCCAACGTCGAACCTGGACCGCGAGGGAGAAGGAGATGTACGCCATTGTTTGTGCGCTCAGGAAGTGGTCTGGCCACATTAGCATACAACCCGTGGTGGTTTGTACGGACCGTCAGTGCTTACAGAGCTTGCACAAGGGGCACGCCGACACCCCCTCGGGACCGGCGGCAAGGAGGAACCGATGGCATGAGACGTTCGCCAAGTTCGACCTAAGCGTCGTATACGTCCCGGGGAAGGACAACACTGTGGCGGATTGCCTCAGTCGATGGGCCTACCCCGCTGGCAAAGCATGGATGGACATATCCAGCCATGGGGACGCCGAGGAGACCGAGGAGGCCAACCGCATCATCAAGATGGAGAAGGCCATGGAGCAAGAGGGGGTCAAGTGCTTTGTGGTGATGGCAAACCGTACAGACCTGGCCGAGTTCCGGGGCGCCCCAGTCCAAGCTATTCGAGAGGAAACCCTCGAGCAATGGATGGTGGCCCCCGTAGAGCTAGTCAGGTCGGTGCTGACGGAAGACTGGTCCGATGACTATGCGGCATCCGAACACTGGAGCAGGTACTGGAATGCCGTGAGCGCCCCGTTGGACGACGAATGGCCTGAGGGCTTGACCGAGGATGGGGATAAATTGTTCCTCAAGGACAAGCTATTGGTCCCTGAGAACCGAATGGAGGAGCTCATTGACCACTGGCATAACGCCCAGCTCATGCATCCTGGTCGGCACAAGATGCAGCAGGACCTGGAGTGGCGTTTCAAGATCCCACCGGGGTACTACGCCATCCTGGACAAGTACTGCAGCGACTGCGCCGTTTGTCGGGCCACGAAGAGCCCCAACCACTCCGGGGCTGGCAACCCAGTGTATACGACTATACCGGAGGCCCCTATGCGGTCAGTGGCCATGGATGTATTCGCTATGCCTGAGGTCACCGTGGAAGGAGAGACCTACGACTGTGTCATCCTGGCGGTGGATAGGCACAGCAGGTATATCGTGGCGGTCCCTGGCAAGAATTCCAAGAAGAAGGACAAGAAGGACAAGCATGGAGTGGGGCTGCAGGCCAAGACCGTCGCCAACGCCATGATCAGGCATTGGCTGACGATCTTTGATGTCCCAGCTGTCATCTGCAGCGATCGGGGCAGTCAATTTGTGGGGACGTGGTTCAAGACGATGTGCAAGCACATGGGGATTCGGCACGCCAAGACCGTGGGGTACCTAATCCGGTCCAATGGCCGGGCTGAGGTGGTCGGCCGGCAGATGTTCGAAAACTTCCGCCAGTTGCACATTGACGAACCGGGCCGGAATTGGTATAATTCGCTGTGGAGAGTTTTCCAGGCGTACCACGACCTTCCGGGGCCCACTGGACTGTCGCCCCATCGTATCCTGTTCCTACAGGATCGAGTGTCACGCACTCTCCCGTGGTTGAACCATGGCAAGGTAGCCCGGGATGCGAGTGCTATGATGGCTGAGGCGGAGGACACGGCGGCCAAGGTGTGCAAAGCACTTCAGGACGAGCACGAGAAGAGGGCCAAGTATTTCAAGCAGGGAAAAGTCCAGAAGTATGCCCTCAGAGACACCGTATGGGTGGTGCGACACCACAAGGATGTCCTGTCCAGGCATCGGCAGGCGTCTTGGTATGTGCCGGGGGTAATAGTTCGGAAGGTAGGGCAGGTTGTGTATGCGGTTCGTGTGGGGGATAACAAGATCCTTGACCGCGACCACACCCAGCTTCGTCCCTGAGCACCAGACCGCAGCGGACGTCCCGTCACCTTCGAGTTCACAGCCGGCGATGTGGACTCGGATGAAGAGGGTGAGGACGACGACTTCGCCGCCGAGAAGATCCTGATGGACAAGCCAGACCCGGGGACGCCTGGGGGGAGGCTATATAAAGTCCGTTGGAAGGGATTTGCCGCATCCAGAGATTGGTGGGAGCCTCCGAGCAGTTTCGTGCCGAGGTATACTACGGTCTGGATGGATTATCTAAAGAAAAAGAACATTTCTTTGGATGTCAAGGACGTGTTGGTCCATTTAATGGCTGCTATGGGATGCAGCGTTCTATAACGTGGTGCGGAACCCCTAGTTAGAACGCAATTTCTGGAACACCCACCTACCCTCAACTTTGGGGCAAACCACCTAACGGAATGGATTCAGCACCCTCAAAAACCCACCATCCCCTTTCTTTCCCCACATAACCCTCATTGTAGGGGTGGTTTTGGGGGGGGGGGTCAAAGAGTTAGAGCACAGTTAGAACAGAGTTAGAACGCAGTTAGAGCACCTTGCTCTAACTAGGTATCGCGCTAGTTATCGCGCGATAACTCAGTTATCGCGTAGTTATCGCGTGTAGTTATCGCGCACCCCTCCTCCCTCCCTCTCTAGGACAAACAACACAAAACACTTGGCACAAAGCATGTGTGGTCGTTTTTCATACAAAGTCATCAATGTCTGAGGCCTTGGCTGCCTCCAGTCCCAAAAGCCCTTGCTCCAGGGCGTTCATGGACATGCACTGGTGCATGTGGCGGAGGGACACACTTGGCCTCACCAAGGACCAACCCTTAAAACAATTATTGAGCCTCCTATTGTAGGGCCCATGCCGATACTCCGTTGGGATGGAGGAAAACTGAAAAATGTTCCTCCATTCCTCGGCAAAAAAGGTGGAATGTGCCAAGCACCAATGGATCCACCTGGTGGGGGACCAACCTGAGTCTCCCCACGCTTTTGAAAATTTTGTGGTCAACGCATGGTGGGTTTCCACTTGGGTTAGAGTGTACAACTCCCTCACCCTCCAAAGCTCATACAAACCCTCAATGCATTTCACCATGACATGCACAACAACCCATAACATAGGTCCCCCTGGTACCCCTGGTAAGGCCCAAGCTCTTGCAGCTTTGCAGGCCTTCAAACAAGCCCTCAAGGATGAGACCTCAGGCATCCCTCTCAGGGAACGCCTCCCTTTGGCCTCAAGGGCCACAGAAAAAGATTTCGATCTAACAAGCACCAAAGTTTTCCTAACCTCCCCCCCCTTCCAAAGGCAATTTGTGGATTGCGTCAAAGAGCATGTCCCCACAGTGAGGACCCCTGGGGGGAGGGCCTGAAGGGTGGTCTCAATGCGCTTTGCAATGCCGTTTAGGATGCGGCATGCTGCATGTTGGTAGTCCCCCGACCGCCTATCAGGGGTCACACTTCTCAAGAATGCCCCCCATCTTGAGGTGGACTCCACCCTCCTTTGCTCAACAATCCCATTGGGGTCTTTGCACAACCAACACTTAGACCCAGCCCCCCCCATTGCTTGCATCCCCTTCCCATCCCCTGTCAAAATGACAGTGCAAGTCAAAAATTGGTTTTGAAAGAGGACAACGTCCTCTTCCACATCCCTCACCTTTTGGTTGAGGTTGGCGGAGATGTCCAGGCTTCTCAAAAAAGCCTGTTCATCCCCGCCATCCATGCAAAACCATGAGGCCCATAGCTTCACCTTCGAAACATATTTTGCCCCCCCCCATACATTAACCCATATATCCGCACGGGTAGAGGATGCCTTCCACAAGGAAGTCGCATCAACTGAAAGAACAACAATGGCAACGCCACTAGGGGGGGGTTTCCCGATAACTCGGGCCATAGATATTGCATTTTGCACAATCGATTGCAAAGGCACATGGTGTAACGGCAGCAGTGACAGCACTCAATTTATACATCAATGTGATCAGAATTTCAGTGATTCTCTGATGTACATTAGTGCAGTAAATTTTCCGCTTGTTTTCATGTTTTCCGTTCGCCGCCAGATGTAGCCTGTGAGCGCGCGTCGAGTCGCATTTGTCTTTCGTGATTTCCCAATCGGATTTATTTAAATTATTTCGAATGATTTCACGTTGAGTCATTATGTGCGATGGATGCACAATGAGATTCTATGTCTGCTCCATTTTTGTAGACCGGGTTTTTCTGACTATTCATATTCCACCATGGAGTTCAATGGACTTACAAGTGCTTCGCATATGTCGCTCCCAGAGGCTGGATATGGGTCTGAAGAGGGTCAGTTGGGTTCGGAGATATCAGGGGGAGGGTCGGGCGTTACGACCCCTGGGGCATCAAGGCTACAGGCTTCGCAATCACAAGAAAGATACGCCACTATGCAGCGGTTACATGGTAGCAGAGGAAATCATGACTCTGCTTCTGGAATCTCCACGGACGACCTGAGATCATCGGACTTTAGCGGGGCTATCACTCGTTCTGAGTCACTGCGTGTTCCCCCTGAGGTCACATTCGTGGCATCTCCCCAGCGAACCGAAGATCACCCTTCTGAGTGTCCTTACTGTGGCCATAGACATTGGCCTGCAGTTCATACTTGTGCTGATTGTTGTATGAACGCCCCACCCAACCTTAAACCCGGTCGAGAATCTCCCTCCTCAAGTGAATCTGGTTCCAGCTCTCACGCTCTACCTGATCTTGAAGACAGCAGCAGCGAAGGAGAGCAGTCTGAAACTGGAATTAGTGGTGATTACTGGGAAACCCACTTCCAGGAAATCTGGAATCAGGAATTCTTGCGCCGCCAAAATTGGCTACCGGCGGAAGGAGGCTATCGAGGCCGCCTGAGAGACTGGTTCAGGGCGTCGTGCCAGTTCATCAGGGACAGTAGCCGCCTGCGATTCGACGCCACATTGCAGGAACAAGAGGACTGGGAGGAGCTGATGGACCAGTTCGACCACCAGGCTGCCGTGATGGTTCAGATGGCCATCATCGCCGAGGAAAGACGCCAGAATGTGCACCAGCACGCTGGTCTGTCGGGCGCCTGGGGTCCGAACAACGAAGAGGTCGACGAAATGAGGTGTGATTGGACACATTCTCACCTCTCCAGGGAGCAATTGTCCAAACTCCACAGCTCTACCTCCAGTGTTGACACTTGGGTCGACGAGGTAAGAAGCAAGGGAAAAGGTACAAGATGCCCGTCCTGTGGTGAGTGCGCCAAGGACTGCTCCTGTCGACGCCAGATTTCGTCGCTGGAAGACAGGGTGAAGGAGCTGAAGAAGGCCGCCAAGGAGAAAAAGAGGGATGACGACAGCAAGTGGAAGGAGATGGAGCAGAAGCTGGAGAAGTTGACCAATCTGGTACAAAATCTGAGCACTACTGGGCTCACTGGACCAGCGCCTACAATTACAAGTCACCCAGCACCTACCTCCTCAGCTGCACCTGCATCCACGCCTTGCGGCGTTCCACATTCTCCGGCACCCCCAGCTCTTACTGGTTCACACCCAGCTTTTACTGGAAATTCTGGTATTCCCCCTACTGGATTTACAAGTCCTATTGGGTTTAATCTGGGTACCGAAGGAGGAGAATCTTCGTCAGGAAGGTCTGTACTGTCCGTAAGTACTGTTGGTGATATTGATGGAAAGGCAAAGACCACCGTGAAGGAGAGATCAATGGTCTTGAGGAAGAAGGACAAAGAAAAGAAGGAAAACGAGGCCAAATTGAAGGAAAAGCAGAAGACATTGAAGGAGATGAGGCTGCATCAAGCACAATCAACGCCGTTTGTGCAGCCTACTGTGGATCAGGCGTTGCTGGCGGCCGCAATTGCGCAAGCACAGGCAATGGGAGGCGCCGCCGTGAACCCAGTTTTCGTCAATCCGGTTGGCACATCCACAGGTTTCAACCTGAACCACCTGCTGAATCCTTTGCACATGAGGCTTAGAGGTTCAGTAATGAAGCAGCCTAAGTTCTCAGGGCACCCAAATTACTGGGCGTCCTTCGAACGACAGTTCATGGTTTGACTGCAGACGGAGAAACTGGACAAGGAACTCTGGATTCTCGGGTTGATGGACTGTTTGACTGGCAAACTCAGGGAAACTACATATAATCTTTATGTGGAAAGGCAGAATCAAGGAGATCCCCTGACTTATGAAGAGCTGTATCGAAGTCTCAAAAAGAAAGGCTCTCGACTCCCTGAGGATCATTACAGGAACCGTCTTGAGAACTTCAGGGCGATCAAAAAATTGTTTCTTGAAGAGATCCGAATAGCAAGGCAGGATTGGGAGTTTATGGTGCAGGAGGCGGAGAACTCGGGAGAAGGCCTTTCTGAAGGCGAGATGAAGAAGATTCTCCTGAGCAAGCTCACGCCGGAGACCAACCAGAAGATCAGGGACTCCCAGGCGGACCAAAATGTCCCGGGCAACTGGGTTGAAGTCCGAGGATTGCCGGAGACTATGGGAAAAATGGCAGTTCGTGAGTTGCTATACTCTATCAGTGCTACTGGTTTGAAAGACATCACTATTCGTGAGGGCAGATGGAGAGTTGGTTTCCATGATTCTGAACAGTCGGAGTTTTTCTGTAGCATGGTGGATGGAAAGGTGAAGTATACGGGAACGGTTTTGAAGGTGCGGCCGTGGATCTTCTCGTATGGAGTCGAGCAGATCTGGGGCCAACTTGAAAAGTATGCAAACTTAGAACGCCAGAAGTCACAGGATGCACAGGGCTTCGGAGGCAAGGTCAGTGCCGTTGGCGGGAAAGGATGCTCCGTGTGCATTGCCCTTGGAAGGGAAGGTCGAGCGGCGACTCACACGACCGCAGATCACAGGTGGACGCCCTCAGATCTCAAGACAATTCAGTCCAAAATGGATGGAAAGGGAAATTCTCCCAAAAATCCCCAGCAGGATGGAGCACGAGATGCTGACCAGCATGGAAGGGGAAAGGGTAAAGGGCAGTCCAAAAGGAAAGAACAGAGATTGGACACCAAAGGATTACTCGCAGCAAGGTGGAGATCCAAGTGGCTCAAGATGGACCGATGCTGGTGGAAAATCTGGTGGAAAATCTGGCGAAAAGAGTGGAAAGGGACAAGGAAAGTCCGGGAATCAAGAGGATTCCAAGGTGAATGGCAACCCCCTGTATACGGAGACGCCGGCAAACAAGACCTTCGGCAGCAACAAGGATACTGGAGGTCGAGGCAAGGGCAGATCCAACGAATCCAACCTAAATTCCAACACCTCCAACAACAAAGGCCAAGGAGGTAAGAAAGGTGGTGGTGGTGAGTCATTTGGTGGTCGTGCACGTGAGAAAGGAGTCAATGCCGTTGAAGCAGGAGAAGAATGGGTTGACGAAGGACAAGTACAGGACATGCAGCCGAACGTCGAGGAGGAATGGCAATAGGGAAGCCAACTTGACCCAATTCCCAACACTGGGGTTGAGTGGCAGGAAACAAAGCCCATCAGGGTAGTTGGGGCGGTGGATGGACGCTGCTGGGATCGGCTAGCGCGTTCCTCCGGCCTCCTGTACCCTGCCTGGGTCCTCAGCGCTGTCCGGCGGGGCAAGCAGCGCCAGTTTGTCTGCTGGAACCAGGTCAGGACGACAGATGGTCAGGTTAAAATTGCCAAATGTCTGATTGACAATGGTTCAGAGGTCAATCTGGTGAGGAGAGGCTTTCTGCAGGAGGACGAGGCGAAGATGTCCTCGACACCTGTCCAGCTGGAGGGAGGGAGCGGACATCACCTTGAAGGTGGCGACAGAGAGGCAGAGTTGGCGGTCAGATCGGTGAAACAATCTGTGTGGAGCGTGGAGGAGACGGTCACGGAGGAGTGGTTTGCAGGAAAATTCTACGAAGCCAGCATAAAGTATGATTTATTCCTGGGTCAACCATGGCTTCACGCTCACCGTGTGTCGCCCATGGGACACAGGACATGCTTCCTCCAGGATCCGTCGACCAGCGACCCGTCCGACCTGTATTATCTGCACCCATATACCAAGAGTATACACCAATTCAAGGAGCGAAATAAGCTGCATATTCAGCAAGATGGGCAGGAATGGCCAGGGAATCAAAAAGAATTCGACGAAGGAAAGGTGGAATCATTGAACTGCAAGAAGTGGAAGTCAGTTTGCTATCGTGTGGTCGACAAATGGCGGGACATTCTGGTGAATTACTTCGAAAGGAACCACAATTTTCGTCCGCAAGTTGATGCCTTTGCAAACAAAAAGAATAAAAGATTTTCAAAGTTCTACGACGATGCCTGGAGTGAGGACTGGTCTCTAGGGATCAATCCGCCCTTCGACGTTTTTCCTCGTGTGGTGCAGAAGCTGAAGCAATCCGGTGCAAAGGCGATTTTAACTGTCCCCAACTGGCCAAAACAATCTTGGTTCAAGGACATTATGGACATTTCAATCGACATTGTCGAGCTACCTCACAAGGGAGTGAAGCTGTATTGCGAAGACAATGGCAAGCCTTTGCCACAGCGTTCGTGGAGCACGTTGGCGTGCTTAGTTGACGGGAATCTGGGAGATTATTGGCAAGATGACAGTGAAATGGGAACAGAAGAGGTCATCTCAAATTCCTCAAGAATCGACGAAATTGACGTGGATCGAGACGATCGAGAGCGGAATCCCGACGTATCGTCGCGGAAGGAGGGAAGGACAATCAGCGTCCCTCAAGAGAACGCCTCAATCAATTCCAATTCGTCCCCATCAGACAAGAATCAAGCCAAAAATGTCAAGATTTCAAGCAAGAATGACGACAAATCTCCAAGAATCTCGCCTGAATTGACAGGAATGCAGCTGAATTCGTCCGACCATCCCTTCAAGACATTCGTGGACCCCCTTAATTGGTGGGACCCCACGGAGGAGCGAGCTCAGGTGAGCTTCATCCGCCAACAATGCCACGAAGAAGTTTGGAATGAAGTGGCCAAGAATATGAGACCACGACCAACAATTCGCAAATTGGTGGACATAATGTCGGTGATTAAATGTGGGAATCAGGTCGGCGGAGACAAGATATCTGCAAGAAGGGACGCAGTGTTGGAAGATTATAAAGATGACGTGCTGAGTGGGAAGTTGTGGAAAAACCCCCCAATTCGATGTGAAAATGGGGAAGCCAAGATTGAGATAATCCAAGGCTCAAAGGTGCACAAACAACGTCCATTCTACCTTCACGGCACCAAAGCAGATGCCCTGCGAAAGATTATTGAGCGCAATCTCTATGAGTTCGGTTGGTTGGAGGGCTGCATGAGTTCTGAGTGGTGTTCAGCACCATTTACTGTGCCGAAACCCCCACTTGCTGACCAATCCAGCATAGATGCTTGGCGTCTAGTGGTGGATTACAGAGCTCTGAATGCCGCCACGGTACCTGACGCGCATCCCCTTCCTTTATTCGAGAAGGAGATCGCCGCGAGAGCCCAAGGTAAGCTCTTTACTGTGTTGGACTTGCGCCATGGCTTTCATCAGATGCCCCTTCGAAAGGAGGATAGGCATTTGACGGCAATGTGCACGCCCTGTGGCACTGTCCAGTGGACTGTACTGCCGATGGGTCTGAAGAATGTGCCGTCGATGTTCCAGAAGATGATGGAGACTATTTTATTTCAGAAGCACAAATCTCTGGATTTACAAGAATTCTGCAGCATCTACATTGACGACCTTCTGATTGTCACGCCGTTGGGAAAAAACTTTGATGAGTGCCTGAAGTTGCACGAAGAACAAGTCCGCAAAGTTCTCGAAGTCCTTCGACAAGAGAAGCTCGTGTGTGGGCCCAAGAAGGGCAAAATGTTCCTCCAGAGCGTGGAATTTTGTGGCTCTGTCTTGGAAGATGGGACAAGAAGACCGGCCCCAGGGAAAATGGCTGCCCTGCAGCTATGGGAAAGGCCTAAAACCATCACGCAGCTTCGTGCCTTTTTAGGCTGCTGCAATTATTACCACGAGTTCCTTCCTCTCTACGCCAAGTTCTCTGGTCCATTGACAGAGTTACTCAAGGTTGGCAAAATAGAAGGAAAGAAGGGATCTCAAGTCAAGCTCAAGTGGACGCCAGAATGTGAAGAGGCCTTTACTGGTCTCAAGGAAGCACTGGCAAATGTGGTTACATTAAAGACTCCGTGGTTGGATGGAAGACCTTTTTATATTCGTACAGACGCCAGTCGTTACGCCATTGGTGCTACGATCCAACAAGTTGATGAAGAAGGTCACCATCATCCTCTGCCTTTCTGGTCTCGCAAGCTTACAACAAGACAGCGAAATTGGAGTCCGAAGGAACAAGAAGCCTACGCAATCCTTTGTGCCCTACGGCGTTATGAAGGTTGGATCCTGGGCCACTGCGTTGAGGTACTGACTGACCACAAGTCACTGGAGAGCTGGAGGACAGAACATGTGGATACCCCTTGTGGACCAGCTGGGAGGAGAGGCCGTTGGCATGAAACTCTCAGCAGATTTGACCTCCACGTGACTTACATTCCGGGACGCTACAATACAGTGGCGGACGCCCTGAGTCGCTGGGCCTACCCAGCCTCAGAGGCTTACTCTGAAGTGAGTTTTCATGGGAGAGCGACGGATAAAGCCGAAGTGATCGAGTTTGATAAGGAGGAACAAGCACTGATCAAGAAACATTGTCTTCAATGTTCGATCAAGAGTCGGATGAAGGTTGAATTGATCAGATGCAAGGAGATTACCAAGGCAGATCAGACTGAAAGGGTTAACTCTGACTCTGAGCCTTCGCTGCCACTCCTTAATGTGTTTCCAGTGACAAGATCCAACGCGAAATCCACGCTCCCTCCACAACAAAAGGACAAGGAAACCTCCTTCCTCTATGTGGATTGGATGAAGATGTACAAGGAGGACAGGTTCTTTGGGTCTGTATACCACAAGTTGAAAGGGGACAAGCCTTACGACTCTGAAGAGACGTCTGATTTCAAGATCCAAGGCGACAAGCTATTTTGGCAAGGACGGATTCGTGTTCCTGATTGTCTAATTGACCAATATGTCAAACATTGGCATCGGAATGAGACAGCCCACGCACATTCTCGTGTTCTGGAGCAGGAGCTACGACACAGAGTGTACACACGGGACCTCAAGAGTGCCTGTGAGCGAGTTGCCAAAGGATGCAAGCAATGTCAGGCGAACATCCCCAAGAATCAAAACGCAGAAGGACTACTGAAGGGATTACGAATTCCTGAGAGGTTGTTCGACAAGGTGACGGCGGATGTCTTCGAGTTGGGACAAATCCAAGAGGAATGTCTCTACACGAGGAAGCCAATTGATGGGGTTCTGTTAATTCAAGACCGCCACAGTGGCTACATCCAGGTCCTCCCTTGCAACACGAAGCATCTCACCTCTGAAATGGCTGCCAAGTGGACTGCAAGTCAGTGGATGAGTAACTGGGATGTTCCCAGTGAAATTCTGACGGTCAGTGGGAAGGAGTTCATTGGGACTTGGTGGGAGAACATGTGTGCTCTTTTGGGAGTTCATCATCTTCGTGCCCGAGTCTACGACCATCGAGCCCTCCCTGCTGAACGCGCTGGAAGAATTCTTATCAACATTCTGAGAAAATTCCTGGCGACTGAAAAAGACTACAATTGGTTGGAGACAATTTACTGTGTCTTGAGGAGATACCATCGGACCAAGAATTACACTGGATTAAGTCCGAATGAGCTTGTTTTTGGTCGTGAGAAGATGGGTCCAGGACCAGTGATGTATCATCCAAGGCAGTGCTACGACGCCTCACAATGGTTTGAGAGGATAAAGGATTTAGAGTCCAAGTGGATCCAAGCCAAATTAGAGAGTCAAGCAGATTGGTTGAAATTCAAAAATCAGTCGAGAACACAAGGAAAACCCTTCGAGAAGGGCCAGCAAGTTTGGCTTCGTAAGTCAGACGATACCCTGAAGGACGACAACAAATCGTTACCTTTATGGGAAGGCCCATTCCAAGTCAGTGGTCAACTAAGTGAGACTACATTCAACCTTGAGGTTGAACCGGGCAGACATGAAGAAGTACATCGGGACCGTTTGAAGCCCGAAGTACCCTGCCCCAAAGGAAGGTTCAAGCCTCTCTATTGGACTTCGAAGTACCTGAGCGACAGGAAGATGGTCACCAGCAGTTTCGAGTTGGAGAAGATCCTTGATTACAAGAAAAATGCTCGAAACAAGTGGTACTTTCTGTGCAGATGGAAAGGTTTCGGTCCAGAAGAAGACAAATGGGAGCCAGCTTCCAGCTTTATCCATGGGTATACGGACACTTTCATCAAGTTCCTGAAGAAGCACCCTGAGATTGACCGTGAGCTCTCGCTGATCAAAGATTGTGTCACCAAGGAAGACTTACAAGCACAAGAAGAAGCTCCAATCGTGGCAGAATCCATTCGAGACAAGATCTGATCAGAATTTAAATCGCCGAAACTTTCGAAAAGGTTTACGGTCTACATATACCCTTGGCATTGAGACAAAACAGTCCGGGCGCATCGTCTATGTGGTTCGATGAACAGATGATGGGACATTCTGGGATCATCCTGGTCATTCTCATCCATCATTCCCATCATGGTCATCATGTGAATCATGTGCTTCATTGTAGATGATTCCCATCGGAAGTTCCGAAAGGCCTTTATCCTCAACCACGACGACACTCTGGTGTTTTGCTGTCGACTGGGCCCCTCTACTCGCCTTGGGAAGGACTCGTTCGAGTTCGTGCTCATTTCAAAGATTCTGGCACATGACTGAGTCTGATGCATTTCATGTGTTTGACGGATCTGCTGAGAATGTTATTTCAATCAGCTCTTACATTGAGACTGTTGGTTTGTTTTCCAATCGACCGCTGTCAAAGGGCTTATTAGGACCAAGTGAGGACGATGGTGTCCATACTTGTGTCGACTCGCTGCTCATCTGTGGATTGTGTTGAAATCCCCCTCAGAATCAGCTCAAATTTGGCAAATTCCTGGTACCAAGCATTGGATGCTTCTACATTCTGGAACTATATTGAGTCAATTACCTCTTCTGGCTCGTACTGGATTAAACATGAAGCCCTGGAGACGATACTGACAGTGTGGTGCACGCACTGGGTTTTCTTGGCTATCATTACTTAAATGATTGGATGTCCATCATGCTAATCATCATCATCATCAGGATTTGACCTGGATTGGCTATGAATGAGAACTGGATTTCCGTTCAGCACAACACACAGTATCTATCGACAATGAATTGGACCTATATTGGCTTGCTGCAGACTTCGCCGTCTTCAATCTTTGTGCGATTCACTGATTTTGGTCTCAATTCAGTCCATTTTGTACCATAATCTGGCATCTGGTCTCATGACTGCTAATGACACCGACCAGTTTCACATATCTTGGACTCCATGAAGGGATACCCTATTTTTTGGACGCTCGACGACATGGCGACACTTGTTTTCTGTTTTCTGACAGTGGGATGTCAGATCCTGATTTCATCATGGATCATGGATCTTGATCATGATTGTACATTCTTCACTCAGACTTTCAATTTTCGAATTTTCGAGCTTGAACGCAGCTTTTTCTGTGTGCCCTAAGGTACCTATGCGTTTCATTCAAGTCAATGGCCATCGCGAGCACAGATCTCAGCACAATTTTGCTCAATTCAGCTCAATTTCTCACATTTTGTCACAGATTAGTCGGTTTTTGGTCACTTTCGCCGTTTTTTTCACTTCACATGACCCAGCCTGACATACTGGCGTATGTTTTCAGAGGGGGAGTGTAACGGCAGCAGTGACAGCACTCAATCTATACATCATTGTGATCAGAATTTCAGTGATTCTCTGATGTACATTAGTGCAGTAAATTTTCCGCTTGTTTTCATGTTTTCCGTTCGCCGCCAGATGTAGCCTGTGAGCGCGCGTAGAGTCGCATTTGTCTTTCGTGATTTCCCAATCAGATTTATTTAAATTATTTCGAATGATTTCACGTTGAGTCATTATGTGCGATGGATGCACAATGAGATTCTATGTCTGCTCCATTTTTGTAGATCGGGTTTTTCTGACTATTCATATTCCACCATGGAGTTCAATGGACTTACAAGTGCTTCGCATATGTCACTCCCAGAGGCTGGATATGGGTCTGAAGAGGGTCAGTTGGGTTCGGAGATATCAGGGGCAGTGTCGGGCGTTACGACCCCTGGGGCATCAAGGCTACAGGCTTCGCAATCAAAAGAAAGATCCGCCACTATGCAGCGGTTACACATGGGCAGCTGCCCTATTGCGGCCTGTGGTAGACTTTACAATGGTGGTTTGGGGACAGTAGGGCATGATCCGTTGCCGAACGGTCCTTAGGTCCCGTTGTGTGCAACGGCGGGGCATTTGCGAAAGGGCCCGTTGGGAGAGATGCATGCTGCATGCCATGCGTAGCATGCTCAGGGCCTCATGCTCCTGAGCTGTTAATGCAAGATGGCCGCCAAATGGGCCAGACAGGGCAGTGCACGCCCCACCACATAAACAAACTTCGCCTTTGGTGTTGGTGCCACACACAACGTTTGGGTCACCCAATAGAACTCGCAGCAGCCGCTGAACCGCCTTCAAACGCCGCCGTCGGGCCTTGGGGCACTGCAGATCGGTGTACCGCCAGAGGTTAGCTGTGTTGACAGCCCGCAGGGCCTCATTGACAGCACTATCCATGAAGAATAAGAGGACCTGGGCACGAAATGAGGGAGGGTTTTGAAGCAAGGGCCCAAAAAACACACGTGATAACCCACGCGATAACCCCCGCGATAACTAGGTTATCACGCAATAACCCCCGCGATAACCCCCTGCGATAACTAGTTAGAGCGCGATAACCCCCCGCGATAACTAATTAGAGCACCCAGTTATCGCGCGATAACCCCCGCGATAACTAGTTAGAGCAGGGGTTAGTGCACACTAACTGGAGGGGTTAGAGCAAGCGTTGGGCACCCTAAAACCTTCACAAACGTTGATTTTGCACCCAGGAAACCTTGGAGATGTCAACAATGTGCAGGCACGGGGTATATGGCGCCTAATCACAAATTCAAATCAGTCTAATGGACATGTTCCGGGCTAGTTGCCCCTCCTCAGAGTACACAATGACAAACCATGGTGGGCATCCCACCAAAGCAGAAAAAATAGAAATAGTGAACAATAATCGAATCACAAATTACACCAGCTGGAGGGGTTAGAGGAAGCATTGGGCACCCTAAAACCCATGGACACCAGCTGCTGCCGCCACATAGGCGTGCAGTGCAGAACCCCCCCCCGCACTATAAAAGATTACGCTCCATCGCTCGCCCTCCCATGGCAATGGAGCGTGTAGTGCCCTGGTGTTGAACAACACGGGGCTTGGGGCGTGGCGGTGCATGCCCAACCCTCCACCGCCCTACCCTTGCACACACGGGTGTGCCGCTTTTTTTCCCTCATGGAGGGGTTCAGCAGGCCACCACTCTCCACCCAAAAATCACCCCCCGTGAAAGACCCCACACACACAATAAGCGCCATGGGCACCCCATTGCGCAAATGGGAGTGGAGGCCCATGGTGTCCGTCCCTTGGGGGCGAACAATTTGGATGCTACACCATGTGAACCATGGTGGAGCATTGGAGGTGCAATACCGATTGAGGTCTGCAACCAAGGGGGTGAGGGCAGGCCTGAGGGTAGCAGCGGCCATGTGGGTCGCCCTAAAATTAGAGGGGTTGGGGTTTCCACTTCCCACGAGGCCCAAGTGGCACATGTCCACTTGGGCCCCATATCGCTCCTCCCCACGAAAAATGCCCTTGGGCAACCCCCTTAGCAAACCCACGAGTCATTGGCTCCCACTCCTACTCCCGCTACCCTGACTCTGCAACCCTTGCGGCGCCAGCCCCTCCTTGGCGGTGAAGGAGGCACTGAGGGTGGAGGTGAGGCTGCGCACCTGCGCCTCAGCCACCCCCAAGCGCTGCTGGAGGTCATCCCCCCTCCTCCGCTGCCCCTCCACCTCCACCCTAAGCTGGGCCGCCTCGACCTCCGCCTTCCGCCTCACCTCCTGGGCCTCCCTCAGGGCCTCCCTCATCGCCTCCACCTCCTCCCCCCTCTTGGCGGCCAGGTTGAGGGCCTGGTCCAGGGCACGCTGGGTGTTGCCCTGGGCCTTTTTGGCCTTCGCCAAGGCCGACTTGTGGTCGGCCGACCGACCCTTGACCAGTGCGGCCTCGACCCCCCCGGCGGCCGCCGACACCAAAACCTGGCACGCGTCCGTCACGTGGGTGGCCACAGTGGCCTCCAAGGCCTCCACGTCAAGGGCCTCATGGGGGGGATGGGCCGCCGCCACCTTTGCCACCTTCGATGGCTTCGGGGAGGGCTTGGGGGCGGGGGTTTGGCCCTTACCCCTAAGGGGGGGGG
Source organism: Eutreptiella sp. 'Long Island Sound 2002' (assembly GCA_964036045.1). Classification (NCBI taxonomy): domain Eukaryota; phylum Euglenozoa; class Euglenophyceae; order Eutreptiales; family Eutreptiaceae; genus Eutreptiella; species Eutreptiella sp. 'Long Island Sound 2002'. Next base: position 152,171,886 of record OZ038381.1, on the reverse strand, counting down.
GGGGGCATCCGGCTCAACCTCCACCACGTCTGGTCCCCGCTTCGTCTGGCCTTTTCCCGGCCTTCCCTCCTTGGGTGCATACTGCCGAACCCGATCGGCAGTGGCGTCCACCACAGAAGGGGGGGGGTCATACCCACCAACCTGGTGAATGTCCCCCCCCCTGTGCAGCTTCAGCCACAGTTCCCTCCCCGTATACTCCCCCTCCCACAAAAAACACACCCTCAAAAGGAAAAAAGATTTCCTTTGGGGGGGGTCACTCATCCCAAACAAACACAAAAAAGCCGCAACCGTTTCTCCCTCTGCGGCATTCGGCCACTTGGCCGTTTCCCCCCCAACCCACACATAGGAGGGGAGGGTGAGGTTGGTCTTCCTCTCCACCCCCACCTCCTTCTCGGTGATGGTGACCTGCCGATACCATCCCGTCCCCCCCATCCTGCAGGCCTCATCCCCAGGCTCCCCCCACCGCCACGACGCCCCCTCCGGCAGCCTCTTCTCCCCCTCCAGCTCCAACCGGGCCGCCACCGGCTTGGCGGGCCGTGCCCCTGCTGCTTCTGCTGCTCCGCCAGCTGCCTCGGCTGCCTGGGCGTCGTCCTTGACGACGATACGGGGCAGCTGCAAGATGGTGGCCTGAAAAAAACAAAAGAAACAAAAAAAAACACGCGATAACCCGCGCGATAACCCCCGCGATAACTAGGTTATCGCGCGATAACCCCCGCGATAACCCCCCGCGATAACCCCGCGATAACTAGTTAGAACGCGATAACCTAGTGCGATAACTAGTTAGAGCACCTAGTTAGAACGCGATAACCTAGCGCGATAACTAGTTAGAGCAGGGGTTAGAGCAGGGTGTTGTGGGACGTTTTCACACCTGGTGACATGGACACATGCCTTGGCCCTCCTTCTTGGCGTCGTCCAGCACCAGGTCCAGCTTCCGCAGCCACACGAAGTCCGTGACGGCCGCATACTCCCCCACCTGCGCCGCTCCACCACCTGGGCCAATCCCTCCACCTCAGGGGCCACCCTTGCCACTCCCCCATACAACCCCCTCCTCACCACCAAAATGGTGCCCGCCGGCACCTTAATCCCAACATGCCCTTGCAAGGTGGGCCAGGGCAGTGCCTCCCCAAGGCAAACCTTGGCCAAGGGGCACTGATCGGGGTGGCCTGCGACCGCCCCCGCCTCCTCATTAGTGAGGGGGGCAATCACCTCCCTCCCCATCCCCCACCCCGACAACAAAAAATGCCCTGTGGTTGTTCCCACCGGGAGCAAGCACTGAGCAGATTGCTCAATTCTGACCCCATTGGGGTCCACCACCACCTCCTCCTCCTCCCCCCCCTCCACCTCCTCCCCCTCCTGGCATGGCACACAAAGGCCATCTTTGTGGGCGGTGCACAAAATCAGCCGATTGCATCCGTAGCAATTGGCTACCACCTTCCCCCTACACCTAACCGCCCCATCATACTGGACTGTCCTGGCCACCCGGCCACCAGGTGCCCCCAGCTGGGGCCTTTTAATGGACTGCGTCACGTGCAGGTTGGGGAATCGAAGATTCCCCCCCTGGGTAAGCTCAATGGCAAAAAATGCCATGAGGCGGGGGTCCCTTACCCCCATGGGGGAGGGCTTGGGAATCCCCGACCCCCTGTGGACATCAAGGGCATTAAAAAAAAAGGCAGTGCCCCTCTTGAATGGCACAGCCCTCTCCACCCAAGGGTCAGGAACCCCGAACTGCTGGAGGGCACAAAACGAAAATGTGACCCATCCTCCTCCTCATGATTATGGGTTAGCATAATAAGGCAATTGACAATCAATGTGCCTTCAGGAATGGTGTAGGGGGGGGCATCGCGATGGAGGGGCTGGGGGGTGTGGTCATAGCTCGAAATTTCGGCCATGTCAAGGATGGTGCAGCTCCATCCGACCCCCCCCACCACAGTCTTCTTCGCAGTCTCAAGCACACGATCTGCCACCCTTTTGAGGACTGGCAGATCATGGAGCTTGTGGGGGTTGTCCTTGTGGTGGTTGGCACCCCCATAGTTGCCATACAATGTGCGGCGGGTCCCAGAATCTTGGGGCCTGCCGACAATGGGGGGGTTCTCATTGAAAATGGGTGCCTTCGCTGAGAGAGGCACCCTACCCAAATCATCCAAAAGACTTTGCAGCTGAATGTCACTCAAGAAATCGTGTTCCAGGAGGTGGTTTGACCACCAGCTTTCCCCCCACCATGAGCACAAGGTTATTGGGGTCCCTATTAAAGGCCCCCAAGGGCTCGGCGGCAACCACCTCCTCCGCCTCCCCAATAAGGGGGGGTGTTGCCCCAAATGGAAAAAGAAACACCCCCTGCCCCGAAATAATGTTGGGAGTGGTGACCCCATACCACTCACGCTCCCACTCCCTTGTGGGGCAAAGGGAGTGCATGGGGAGCTTGTTTTGGGGGTCGTCAGTGCAGACCCGGCGGGTGTTGTGGGTGAGGGGTTGGGGGAACCAACCATCCGACTTCCCCTTCCCCTAACCGGGTCGGATCCTTACCTTCTGGACACTGATCATGAGGGGGTTGTGGGGCTTCTCCTTCCTCCCCCCAGCCCCCCAACCCCCCGCATCCTCCTCCTCCTCCTCCACTTCCTCTTCCTCCTCCTCCTGACCCACATAGAGGGTCGTCTTCGTCCCCGCACCCCTCTCGGCATGAGCGGTGACGGACTCCGCCACCGCGTCCACATCCTCGGTATGAAACTGGATCAAAAATCCAGGAACCCCTGGATTTACCTCTAGCAACTCGAAGATGTAGTTGCTGAGAACCAGGGGGTCTCGCTTGTCCGCCATGAAGGGGGACTTATGGACAAGGAGTCCAAAGTCCACACCATGTTCAAAGCGGGTCGCCACAGGGCGCCTCACATTGGCATCACCCATCGTAAACCCCTCAGGACCGCCAAGGCGACGGACCCCAAGGAGCTTTTGATGGTGCTCGCACCAAGGGTGGGCAGCAGCAAGGGCCATTACAAAGAATATGAAAGCTTTGAGAGCTAAAGCGAAAAGGGGAAACATAAAATGAAGCGCGATAACCTACGCGATAACTCGCGCGATAACTAGTTATCGCGCAATAATCCCCGCGATAACCCCCGCGATAACTAGGTTATCGCGCGAGGACCCACGCGATAACTAGTGCTCTATCCCCGTTCTAACCCCGTTCTAACTAGTTAGAGCACACAAAGATCAAATCGCAAAAAGTGCAAAACGGGCAATATCGAGCAAACGAAACATGGAAGGCACATTGTTGCATCATAGTGCACCCATGTAACATGTGAAATTCCGGGTTCCAACCATATTAACAACACCCAAAATTGGGGGGGTTCCGCACCACACCCTAGAACGCTGCATCCCATAAAGCACCGTAATGGATCCCCCTTGGCATTTTTGTTTGTTTTTGTGCTTGGGAGACGGGTGAGGGCATTACTCCGGGGATTTTTGGGCCTTGATTGGCCATGTATCCTCTTCACTCGGTCTCCACATATATATTTCACTGTGGTATACGTATTTAGACTGGTCGACGACGTTTTCTCTATCTTTGATCCCCTTGGTCCATGTTGTAGATCAAGAGGAGACCGGATATTGACGCGTTCCCGTGGGGGGCCGGCCACGGGACGCTGCGGTGACACGCACAGGTGAGCAGGCAGGCAAGGCACTACGCTCACAAGGGCATCAATACGCTCGTGTCATGTGACAAAGCGTTTCAGAATCCTTGCCACTCTGAAATGAAGGAACGAAAGTATGTACAGCAACACATCAGGATATGTACACATGGGGTTAAGACTGGACTGGGGTAAGGGCATTACAGGACAAAAGACACTCTATCCTAACTTGTATCCCAATCCCAGTTCCGACCCTCTCAGTGACTGGTGGGGGCGGGGGCTCAAACACAACCCATGCCCTGCTCAGTCCGGACCCTGAAACCCTGCCAATGGGGGTGGTGTCCCGCCCAGCCACAGGCGAGTTCCTGGGACCCAATGAGCTCCAAGGCCAACCGACAGTCGCTCCCTATGCCTCCTTAACAGCAGGTCCCAACTCCTCTCTGAGCCAGAGATATGGCCCCGCCATTATCACCCAGGAGTTGGTAGCTGAAAATGGGCTGTTTCAGCCCAAACTGATATTAGCTTCAAAATCTCCAAAATTGATCCCTCGTCCGGACCCGCCAGAGGTAGGGACGAGGCAACTGACCCTATGCCCTTCGAGTACAAACTCCCTGGAGCCCTCACCCAACCTGGTTCCCTCTGAGGTCCCGGCATCAGGGCAATACGGATGAGTCAAGTGGGGTCATGATGCCAAAATCACCAAAATTGGCGTCATTCCCACGCGTAGCTCGCCCGGCCAAGGTGAGGCCAATGGCTCACAGGGTAGGAGGCCGGACCTAGGACTTATATCTGAGTGTACAACTTGGATTTAGGTCCGGGCTCCCTATGGGCTTAGCGGAATGGGGCCGCCAATTGACCACACGGAAGGGGGAAATTGGGGTCCCAAAATTGGGTCATTTTGGCTGCTTGAAATGAGCCAAAATTCGGTGTGCTCCCAATAGTATATCTCCACGCCGGCTTGGAGATCGGATCCGCCATTCCATACGCGATCCACTGGGAGTCCAACAGAGAATCCCATGCCCTTGGCTCTCAAAGATCTCCATGCCACTCGGCGTGGTGACGATCCCAATTGGGTCCACAAAGGCCAAAATTGCAAAATTGCCCACACTCACTTTGGGCTAGCACCTTAACGAAGGTGGCTCCGCTTCGCCCACGTGGCGTGTGGACCAGGGGGACCATTACCCATAACACCCATGTCATATATGGTCCATTGGTCCCTGCGTCCGGCGTGCATGAGGGTTAGAACATAGTGCACGGCGGGCAGCAAAAGTGGAAAATTGCTCAAAATGGCCAAAAATACGCACACTCATGGTTGGGGCAAATGAGGCACATGCCCGACTCGGACCGGAGTGTGCCATAGGATTGGTATCAAGTCATATTGGTCCAACATATCTTTTGGGCGTCGCCCAACTCCTCCGATATTGGGAATGGCAGGGTCGCCAAGTGAGCCCATGATTTGGGATAGTCCCAAATTGCCAACATGGCGGCCATGGTATGCCAAGCCTAAGAGGAGTTATTCGCCGGGTCCAAGATATGTTGGGCACCGAAGAATGTACCCTCATATCATACTTGGGTCATGATTTCAATTGAGCGCAACGTTGAGATACACGGTCGCCACTTGACATCATGACGGGCCAAAAATGGCAAAATTGGCACAAGCACACACAAAAGTGCCTTGAAAGGTGCATAATTATATTATAATATCTTCGGCTTGGATCGTGCAATCACTTAATCCTTCTAAACACAATGACTTGACACCAATGACCTTCGATCCCACATATGTGCTCCACTTGGGGCGCCTTGAAAGGATACGAGCGCTACTTCCCAAGTGGGCACATGAAAATATGGAAAATTGCAAAACACACACCTTGCTCCCAACGCATCGCTTCGGGTTCACCACACAAGCTTCCCTTCACGAAGGTTAGGCTTGCAATTGATCGTGGGGAGTATGGAGAAGGGGCTTGCACAATATGAGGTCCATTGGCGGGTTTGTCTTGGAGCGATGGACCCGCCAAATGGGCACGCAACACAACACAAGGCACATACTCCATATTGCCCAAAAAGGTAGCTCCCACCACGATATGTCATGCCCCTCCAAGGGCATAACTTTGTGTCAATCGCTCATAGGAACTCAAGGAGAGTTCCTATGCAACACCAACACTTGCGCGCTACACTCGAAAGTTACCTTAACGCACGCAATATCATGGCCAAAGAGTTATAACGCAAACTCTACCCTCTTGACCATGATCCATTACACTAGCGCGCACGTGTGGAAACGCAAGGCATATAAAGCTTCCTAAATTACGTCGGGAGTATTGTGAATACATCCCACGTTTCCTTATTGTCATTCCTCGCAAGCGGCACGAGATATGACCCTTACAAGTGGCCTCACGAATCAACTTTGTTTTGCCCATATCTCTGAGTCAAATGGAGGGCAAGATAAAAGGAAAGTTGATTCGTGCATAGGGAAGCACGTAGGTCCACTCGAAGGAGGTCAAATCAAGTGCGGGGATGTCGAAGTCGAAAATCCGATTTCGACATCCTGAAAAATTCGGATTAAGGTTGCGAGTGTAAGATGTGAAAATTGCGGAAGCGTCCATGCAGTTCCTGAAGGCTTTGGAGCCTTCGTGACGGATTGCGTTAAAATTTCCATTATAAACAGTTAAACTGGCGGTTACGGTAAAGTCGCGATCCAACCGCCAGCAGTCAAAACAGTGAATATCAGAACGGAAGCGTAAAACTTGACGGAAACAATATGAAAATAAAACCCTGTTGATTCCTGATGTTCTGATATACAAATCTCCGCTGGCGGTGCATCGGTTGCCGATGCGGGGCTTTACGGCACGGAACGGAGCGTCAACGGGCGTCTTCCCTTCCGTACATGGGGTTAGTGGACCGGAGACCGGTTGTATGCCCTACCCTAGCCATGGGGTTCTGGGTACCGCTTCACCCCCCTCCTTAGAGCAAACCCTGGGGGGGGCTCGATAACACCCACGCATGGCAGCGGGTACCCAGGACCACTTCCTGAAAGGGTGGGGGTGTCACATCCTCACTTCAGTAAGTCACAGTAAGATAGGTATGATGCTGTATAAGCTCGTAGCACATGTATAGTATCAAGTATCAAGTCCCGGGTCCTGGCGGCGATTGTTCGGCATCCAAAGGACCCGTTAACCCATACCAGGCGCACCGGGTGCCGGCTGCTACGGTCACCACCACAGTGGCAGTGGCATACACGGCCAACATAGGCGACACACGACGACCGAGAGACGACTGATCACCCACACCGGGTCTCCCACCCTGAACTTCTGCGCTGTCGAGCTCGGGGCGGACTTCTGACGCTCAGCATGCTCCTTCTCGAGCTGCTGGCGGATGTCCCGCGCCGTTTGCTCTTGCCGCGCGAAGAACTCCTTGGCATCCATGGCCATGCCATCACCAGACAAGGGAAGTCCCCTACCCAGGGGGTCCCTGCCGAACAGAATCTGGTGAGGGGACAAACCGCCCGGAGTGGGGGTGTCATGATGGGCCTTCAGAGCAGGCCACATCTCCTCGAACCAGTTCCGCCGTGGATTGGTGATGTGGATCTTGCGCAGCTTCTCGAACAGCTGCCGTCCAGCCACTTCAGCACGGCCGTTAGACCGGCTGAGATAGGCGACGCTCTTGGCATGACGTATCCCCATGAGGGAACACATAGCCTTGAACCAGCCACCAGTAAACTGGGGCCCTCGGTCACTGCAAATGGTGCAGGGGATGTCAAAGACGGTCAGCCAATGACGAATCATCATGACTGCCACTTCCTTGGCAAGCAACCCCTTTTTGCGTGCCGGAACGGCTACAACGTAGCCGCTGTGGCGGTCCACACAGAGAACCACACAGTCAAAGGTCTCCTTGCCAATGTGCACTTCGGGCATGGAGAAGGAAAGTCCATGGCCACGCTCTCCATGGGCTGGTCAGGAACCGGGGTGCATTGGGGTTCCCCCTTGACGTTCCGGTTATCGGGATTGCAGGCCTGACAGACCGAACAACCCTTCCTGACCTTCTTGATGGCGGTGTAGAGAACGATATGGTCGATCTCGAACCGACGCTGCATGTCAAGAGCCTGCTTCTTGACCCCTGGGTGCAGCATGTGGTGGTGCCAAGCTTCACACAGCTCGAGCACCCGGGACTCTGGTACTAGCAGCTTACCATTCCGGTAGAGCTTGCCATCTTCCTCAGTCAGCCCCTTTGGCCACTTCTGCCCGTCATCAGGGTCGGTCACAGCCCTATACTCGGCCGCAAAGGCCTCAGACTTGGCGTAGTCGTCGGTCCAGTCGTCCTGGAGGCAAGACTCCGGGAAGAGGTGCTTGTCGGACTCAGCTCCATCAGGGGCGAGTACTCTGACCGCTCTGCTCACCCTCGACGCGAGGGGGGCATCCGCAGCCATGACGACGAAGCATTTTGCACCCTCCTCCTCCATCAGGCGCTCCATTTCAATGATCCTCTTGGCTTCAGCGGTCTCAGCCTCATCGCCATGGGCAGAGATGTCCGTCATGCCCTTGCTGGCGGGATAGGCCCACCTACTGAGACAGTCCGCCACGGTGTTATCCTTTCCAGGAATATACACAACCGTAAGGTCGAACTTGGCCAAGGTCTCATGCCATCTTGCCCGTCGGGAGGCGGGACCTGAGGGGGTGTCCACGTGCTCCTTGTGCCACGACTGCACACTCTGATGGTCGGTGCAGACGGTGACGGGATGGAGGGCTATGTACCCAGCCCATTTCCTGAGAGCCATGACGATGGCATACGCCTCCTTTTCACGGGGCGTCCACGTCCGTCTCTGGCCTTCCGCCAGGACTCGGCTCCAGAAGGCCACGGGCACGTGCCTCCCGTCGTCAAGCACTTGCTCCAACACAGCGCCAATGGCGTAGTCGGAAGCGTCGGTGCGCAGGACGAACCCTCGGTCGGGATCCACGAGGTGCAGACCCACTGCGGATAGCAGCGCCTGCTTCATCCCTTCAAAGGCCCGGTCGGACTCAGCTGTCCAGACCAGAGCCTTCTTGGACCCCTTCTTGGTCTCCTCTCGGTTGCCCTTGAGCATGGTCGTCATGGGGGCAGCATACTCGGCATACATTTTGATATACCCCGAGTAGTAATTGCAGAACCCCAGATACGCCCGTAGCTCAGGACCATTTTGGGCTTTTCCCAGTGCTCAATCGCAGCCACCTTGCCAGGTATGGGCTTTCGCTGCCCGTTCCCGACTACGTGGCCAGCGAAGACCACCTCGCTTACCGCAATGGTGGCCTTGTCACTGCTGCCCGTGAGCTTGTGCCGAACCAGAAGGTCCAGCACTCGAGTTACGTCCCTCTCGTGTGCCTCCAGGAGCTCCTCGTAGCTCATGCTGGGGTCCCCGGACGCGATGATCACGTCGTCCACGAAGGGGTCCGCACAGTCGCGCACCGGCTCAAGCAGGTTCTCCAGCATCCGCTGAAAAGCCGCATCGCCGTTGGTAACGCCCATGGGCATCACCTTCCACTGGAGAGGTCCAAGTGGGGTGCTCATGGCTGTGCAGGCACGGGACTCCTCGGCGAGAGGCATCTGATGATAACCATGTTTCAGGTCAATCACCGTGAAGATCCTCCGCCGGTGTTGCTTTTGCAGCATGTCCTCAATGAGGGGCAGCGTATAGCTGTCGTGCTGCGTTTGGGCGTTCAGGCCACGGTAGTCGACCACGAGCCGCCACTCACCGGCAACCTTCTTGGGGACGATGAAGCACGGAGAGGCCCATTCGGAGTGGCACGGCTCGAGCCAGCCTCTCTGGATGAAGTCACGGAGGATCTTCTCCATGGCCTCTTTCCTCTCGCCCCTCAGGGCAAACTCCCGGTGCCGATACACACGGGGGTCCTGCTTCAGTCGTATCTTGGCCTCGCCATACGGTCCACGCACCGGTGGGGGGAACACAGGTTTTCCGCTGAAGAAGGTATCACCATACTTCTGCTTCAGCCTGGCCCTCAATGCCTGGATCTTGGGGCAGTCATCGGACTCCGCCTTGGCTTTTCCGGGCACTTGAACCACGGAGCTTACTTGAGGGGTAGCGGCCCCGCTCGCTTTCGGCTCAGGTGGTCTTCCCAGGTAGCCCAAAGGGCCATCTCTGGTCTTGCCTCGGAATAGATCGCCGTAGGTGGGTGGGTTACCCCCGATTGGCTCGTCCTGGCTGGACAAGTGGTCCAGCACCCTCTGCACGAAGGTGTTCCCATCATAGGAACCAGAGACGATCGAGTCCACTTCCCACCAGGCTCTGTCCTGGCCCTTGCCCTCACGCTGGTTTCCCCAGTCGTGAAAGGGCTGATCCATATACCCCTGAACCAGATCCCACTCCTCTTCAGTGAGGGGCTCTTCCGATTCCGATTCTTCGATGTCGACAGGGGGAACCGCAAAGCATTGCCTCCAAGGCTCCGCTATGATGCGGTTGACACACACGAAGTCCGTGGTGTCGGCCTGATCAAGGCCCCCATCCACATAGTGGAATTCCGTTGGCCATCTCTGGGGTGGCATGGGCTGTCCCTTAGCGTCCTGATAGACACTCTCTCCAGCCGGTAGGACGACCTTGTTTAAGGTCATGTTGGTCAATGAGGCTACCCAATGTCGGGTACTTTCCTCCTCGGTGCATCCCATAGGAACAACCAGCACTGCCTTGGAGCGGTCCTTGCGAATCTTCGCTATCGCTCTCGGAATGTCCCAACGGGGGCAATGGATCCACATCAATCCCTGATGCGGACCCCAGTGCTTCTTCCACGCGGAGTCCTGTGCGCTCCAGTACTTCTCACACACCCGCAGATGGGCGGAGGTTTCTGAAGAGAACGCATCCAGGGCCAGATCCGAAGCCCCCAGGTCCGCGGCCACTCGGCTCGCCACTTGCGGCCTTACGCCGTACTCCTGGTTTGCTGGCCCAGTTGGCTCAGTGCCCAGTGCGGCTACTTCGAGCTGATCGCGTTCGGGGTGGATCCATTGGCATTCCACATGGTGCTCAGGTGACGAAAGCCACGAGAGTTGGTCGTCCTGGTACAGGTTCATGGAGGCCTGGGCCGGGAGGACGCCGGAGTCCGTCTCCATCATGAAGTCGTACCCGACGATCATGTCCCAGTCCATCTCGGCCTCGTAGAAGCGACCGTGCAGGAGGATTTCCTTGCCGAGGTCTGGGCGGCTCAGCTCACGATGGTTCACGAACTGCAGCCCAATAGCCGCTTCCTTCGTGCCTCCCACCATGTACTGGCCGTTCGCCACCTTCAGCCTGACAGGTTTCCGACTGTCGGTAAGACACTCTGGCGGAAGCAGGCCAGCCTTGACCAAGCTGACTTGAGCTCCCGTGTCGACCAACAGGTCGAAAACCTTTTCCACTTCCCCGCATAAGGCACGGACCTTAAGATGCAACTGCCGCTCGCGACCGACACGGCGCACGGCGTGCAAACTCAGGATCTCCGGCCGTTCCAGAAGCTCAACAAGCGACTGGTGCAGGTCGTGGACAATGGGCTCAGGCTGCCCATCTGCAGCATCCAGCTGCGGTCCGGGTGATCCTCCGATACTCTCGGATAGATCCTGTAGTACATCAAACACATTCTTGGTCGCGAAGGACGGACGGGTGCAAGGGTTCGTGCCTTCACTTGCCCTCACCCCGCCTCCGCGACTGGGCGCCGGACCGGGACTTCCGCCTGCGGCAGTCCCCTTGTGCTTATCGACTCCCGACTGGGATGGTTCGGCGCTTCCCACGTCACCATCCTGCGACCGCCCTAGCTGGGGCCCTTGGCTGCAGGGGCTCCGCTAGGGGGCGTCGGTTGTGGAAGAGGCAGTGTTCTCCTCGGCCTCAACGTCGCTGACGCCCTTCTTCCTCCTCCCACTACGAGTAGGCTTCTTGTCCTTGTCCTTGTTCTGGTTGTTCTGGTTGTTCTCCTTGTTCTTGTTGTCCGACCTGGGGACCCAGTTCCTCTTGATCTCCTGGATCTCCTTGGCCAACTCGGTCCCCTGCGACACCAGCTTGGAGAGCTCGTCCCCGTCCACCTCCACCTTGGCTTCCCGGATACCCGCGGACGCACGCTTCTTCGACCCGTGCGCCTTCTTGTAAGCCTCCGTGTCGGCCTTGTGGACGGGGCATGTTCGGTGGTCATGGTTGAAGCCTCGCTTCCTCCCATAACACACGAAACAGCCCTGAGGGTGAGCTCGTATGAACTCCCCAAAGGACAGCGGAGGGTCGCCAATGCGGCGAGGGTCCCTCTTCTCCTGCTTCCTCCAACCCTGCTGCAGGGGCTTCCAGTTTCCCGGCTTGCTCCCCGCGCTCAGGTTCCTGGCAACGAAGGCACAAACGGCCACTTCGGCGGGCTCATCGTCGTCGTCATCGTCGACGGGAGTCTCATCGCCGCCGGCTCCCGCTGGGTCCATGGCATCTTCCCCGCCAGGTCCCTCGCCAACGTAGTTGACGTCGCGGTCGCCGGGCCTCAACCCGCGGGTGTGGTGGAGGTTTCGGTACTCCTTGAGTACTTCCTCGCCAACCCACTCCAGGATCTCGTCGCAGCTCATCCGCGCCGGGATGGGCTGCAGACAGATGGTCTGGCCGCTCAACTCACAATCGTCAAGGCGCCACATCGCGGTCTTCTCGCGATCGCCCGAGACGGTGATGAGAAGAGCGTTCCGCAGGGAGTGCCGTTTGACATCCCGGGCCACGTTCTTCTTCGCCTAAGCCACCACGTTCGTATGATACTCCTTGGGGAGCATCATCTTGACCGTGTGGTTGGACTTGGCCCTCTTGGATTCCTCCTTGGTGACCCTCTTGATCCATGCTTCCGGCAGCATGGAGAGCAGGCGAGCCTGCTCGTCACCCTCGTTCCAATCCTCCACGTTGCGGCGGAAGAGGGTGTATTTCCCTCGGAAGTCACGCCATTCCCGTAGGCGGATCTCCCGTCCATCATGCTCAAGCTTGATGGACTTCCAGCGCTTGGCAGCCACCTGCGGAGCGTCCACCCGCTCCTGCTCGTTGAGCCACTTCTTGGCTTCCTTGAGGGTCTTGATTTTCCCCTCCTTGGTCGCCATGAAGTATAGCTCTCCGAGCACTTCCGGCAGGCGGTACCTGAACCGTTTGAAGACATACTTCTCCGCATCAGCGGGAGGCAGGTCTTCAGTGACGGTCAGCCCCCAATCGTCCAGCTTCTCCAAGAAGCGGTCGAGGTTGAGGGGGTTGCCGTCGTACATGGGGGGCTTGATGTCCTTCAAGTCTTCCCACACGGCGGCATCCGCGGCCTTAGAGACCATGAACGCCGGCCGCGAGGTCGACCGAGGCTCCCATCGGCCTCGCCCACGGACTCCCACGGCCGCCACATCCATCTCCTCCATGGAATCCCTGTGGCTACGCCGCGGTTCCTCCACGTACGCTGAACCGAAATGTTCACGCCGTACTGCATCCATGTACGCATCCTCATCACGGCGCCGGCGGCTGCGTTCAGCGGCCTCCCGTCGTACACCACGCGGCGGGCTGATGTCGAACTCCTCCAGGTCCAGGTCCAGGTCCTCACCTTCGCCGACATCCCACTCCACGTCTCCTCTGGGGACCTCGTTCCTGAGTCCACCATAACGTCCTCCAGCCATTGGGATTGGCACCGGGGCTGGTGCCGGGCGTCGGGGGCGTACAGGCGTCCGCGGTGGAGCACGGCGGTTGCGGTACTCCGCGCTGAGCCACTCATCACGCCATTCCTCACTGCCAATGCCGGGCGGCACGCGCTCCTTGCGGCGGCCCGCGCTGTGGTGAGAGGGGGCGGTGAGAGAGGGGGCACTGGCGCTGGGGCGACTCCTGGGGGCTCCGCCGGGGGCGTGGGGTCTGCCTGGACCTGGTCCGGGTCCCCAGCCGTCGTCCGACGAGCCAGACTCCAGGGGTGGGTGGTCGCTGCCGACGCTCCCACGGGCTTCCAGCGCGTCCAGCCTCTCCTGCAGGCCGCTGACGACGTTGGTCAGCGACTTGGTCTCGGCCCTGGCGATGTCCAGCTCCTTCTGCGCGCGCGCGGCGACCGTGGAGATGCGAGCCATCTCGCCCTTGCCCGTGTCTACTTCCAGTTCGAGCAACTGGACTCTCCTGCGGAGGTAGACAATCCACCGCCAGGTGGTATCCGGGTCGCCGTCCCCTGGTGGGTCGTCGGGGTCCCCAGGGGGTCCTCCAGGAGGGCCTCCGCCGGGTCCGCCCGGTCCAGGGGGTCCTCCCCCGCCCGGTGGTCCGCCTCCAGGGGGTCCACTTGGTGGGCGTCCTCCAGGGGGTCCTGATGGTCCTCCGCCAGGGGGTCCCGGTGGGTCTCCGCCGGGTCGCCTCGGTGGGTCCGAGGATGGGCGCTTCCTCGTGATGCCGAACTCCATGTCGTCATCCTCGTCCATGTCGCCCAACCTGGGCGTCTCGGTCACGGAGGACTCCGAGCTCCGGTAGGGAGGAGGGAGATCCTCATCCTCACCTTCCGGTTCCATGGGGACGTCTCCGCCGCCTCCGCCCGTCCAAGCCACCACTTGGCGATGTCGGCGGCCTCGTTCATCCCCGTCACTGGCGGTGAAGAAGGGGTCACTGTCATGGGGGTGTCCACCCGCTGGCCTCCGCGGCCTGTCGGGGGTCTTCCCCTTGCCCTTCCTCCGTCGATGGGCGGTGGTGCCACTGCTCCCACTGCTGCCCGTGTCCGCCTCATCCAGCGTCATCCTGGAGGAGGCGTCCCCTTCGAAAAGCTTTCGAAGGGTCTCCACTCGTGATCCTCCCGGGGGAGTCTCGCGGCGGAGTTTGGCCTCTGCCTCCTCCATTGCGGCGGCGGTGGTTGCGGCAGCTCGCGCTTCGGCTTCCTCCCGAGCACGAGCCGCCTCGGCTTCTCGGGCCTGCTGCAGCCGCGCCTTCTGCGCTTCCAACGCTGCCAGCTCCGCCTCCGTCTTGGCCTTCTCCTCAGCGACCTTCCGTCGCGCGGCCTCGATGGCTTCCTTCTTGGCGGCGTCCTCCTGGGCCTTAGCCGTTGCTTCGGCGTGGGCCCTTTCCTCCGCCTCCTTCTTTGCCCTCTCTTGGGCAAGCGCCTCTTCCAGCGCCTTCACCTCGGCCTACTTGCAGGCAATGGCCTCCTGCGTCCGGCGGGCTTCCTCGTCGGTTGCCCTGATCCGGGCAGCCACTGCCTCATGGGCGGCCGCAGCCGTGAGACCGGCCGCGATGGCTGCCACTTTCGAGGCGTGGTAGTCCATGCCTCTGCCCCACTCGGTGGCCTCCTCATGGGCGATGCCGACGGCGCCCTCCACTGCAGCGTTCTGCTGCGTGGCCCGTTGCCGGGCAACCCGAAGGTTGCAGGGCGCCCCACAGACGCGCTCACAGGCGCGCGCCACGTCCCTTTGGGCGGGAGCGGCGCTGCTGCTGGAGCTGGCCTGGTCGGCCGGCATCCTCCCACGGTGGGCCGACTCCACGTCGCTGCCGGGGCCTGCTGAGGCCTGCTGGGGCCTCAGGAGCAGCCGACGGGGCTTGGCCTGGGTCTGCTTGGCGACTGCCATGAAGTCACCAAGGGTGGCGTGGCCGGGGTGGTGACCACCATTGGCCCGTTGGGGACTGGGGGCTGGGGTTCCGCCCTTGGCGCCTTGGGCGGCTTCGGCGGCCAGGGACTCCTGGTACTCCCGCCACTTCCGGTCCCGCTTCTTGTCCCCGGCGGACCGCTTCTCCTTCGCCGGAGACGCGCTGCTGCTGCCCTGCAGCCTGCGCTCGCTCCCCGGCTCCGGGAACTTCCTCTCGATCAAGTCCCACATGGAGACGTTGATCGAGGCGCCCGACGGGTAGGCGTTGGGGTCCTCGTCCTCCTCAATCCCGTCGGGGCGCAACCCTTCGCCGGGCCTGTCCGGCCGGGTCCAGGTCCGCCAGCGCTTGCGGCGGAAGCGCCACTCGTAGCCTTCCGCCCGCAGCCACTCCTCCACTGCCCGCAGGCGGTCCTCCCCCATGTCCTCGCGGAGCTCGAAGCTCCCGGGCATGCCGCCTTCACACTGGGGGTGGCTGTGGCGGTAGTGCTGGTCCCAGACCAACCCACGCAGCAGGCGTGCCGCATGGGGGTGGGGCCGCGGCCACAACCTGCCCGCTTCCTGCCAATTCACCATGGCAGCGGGGGCGTAGTTGGTCTTGAGGTCCTTGGTATGCACTCGTTCAACTCAACGAACTGGTGGTGGTTGTTGAGGCGGGTGCTGCAGCACTGGGCTGGGTGTGCGGCTGGTGCTGGTCAGCCGGTGGTTGTGGAGGTGGTTGACGCGGCCTTGCTGGTCGGCCGATGGGACTCCGGGTCGGCCGATGGGGCTGATGCAGGAGTCCTGGTCTGTGCACCTCTTTCACGGTCGCTGCGCGGTCAGGGCGATGCTCTGGTCGGCGCTGCGGGCTCCGTGACGAACTCGGCGCTGTCGCTGGGCGGCGCTGCGAGCCGCTGCGCTGCGCTGCGAGCTGCTGCGCTGCGCTGCGAGCTGCGAGCTGCGAGCTGCTGCGACGCGCTGCTCGGGGTTGTTGGCCCCGAGTGGCACGCGAGGGTTGGTTAACCCCGCGGCGGTGAAACGCGTTTGACGCGTTCCCGTGGGGGGCCGGCCACGGGACGCTGCGGTGACACGCACAGGTGAGCAGGCAGGCAAGGCACTACGCTCACAAGGGCATCAATACGCTCGTGTCATGTGACAAAGCGTTTCAGAATCCTTGCCACTCTGAAATGAAGGAACGAAAGTATGTACAGCAACACATCAGGATATGTACACATGGGGTTAAGACTGGACTGGGGTAAGGGCATTACAGGACAATAGACACTCTATCCTAACTTGTATCCCAATCCCAGGTCCGACCCTCTCAGTGGCTGGTGGGGGCGGGGGCTCAAACACAACCCATGCCCTGCTCAGTCCGGACCCTGAAACCCTGCCAATGGGGGTGGTGTCCCGCCCAGCCACAGGCGATTTCCTGGGACCCAATAGGCTCCAAGGCCAACCTACAGTGGCTCCCTATGCCTCCTTAACAGCAGGTCCCAACTCCTCTCTGAGCAAGAGATATGGCCCCGCCATTATCACCCAGGAGTTGGTAGCTGAAAATGGGCTGTTTCAGCCCAAACTGATATTAGCTTCAAAATCTCCAAAATTGATCCCTCGTCCGGACCCGCCAGAGGTAGGGACGAGGCAACTGACCCTATGCCCTTCGAGTACAAACTCCCTGGAGCCCTCACCCAACCTGGTTCCCTCTGAGGTCCCGGCATCAGGGCAACACGGATGAGTCAAGTGGGGTCATGATGCCAAAATCACCAAAATTGGCGGTATTCCCACGCGTGGCTCGCCCGGCCAAGGTAAGGCCAATGGCTCACAGGGTAGGAGGCCGGACCTAGGACTTATATCTGAGTGTACAACTTGGATTTAGGTCCGGGCTCCCTATGGGCTTAGAGGAATGGGGCCGCCAATTGACCACACGGAAGGGGGAAATTGGGGTCCCAAAATTGGGTCATTTTGGCTGCTTGAAATGAGCCAAAATTCGGTGTGCTCCCAATAGTATATCTCCACGCCGGCTTGGAGATCAGATCTGCCATTCCATACGCGATCCACTGGGAGTCCAACAGAGAATCCCATGCCCTTGGCTCTCAAAGATCTTCATGCCACTCGGCGTGGTGACGATCCCAATCGGGTCCACAAAGGCCAAAATTGCAAAATTGCCCACACTCACTTTGGGCTAGCACCTTCACGAAGGTGGCTCCGCTTCGCCCACGTGGCGTGTGGACCAGGGGGACCATTACCCATAACACCCATGTCATATATGGTCCATTGGTCCCTGCGTCCGGCGTGCACGAGGGTTAGAACATAGTGCACGGCGGGCAGCAAAAGTGGAAAATTGCTCAAAATGGCCAAAAATACGCACACTCATGGTTGGGGCAAATGAGGCACATGCCCGACTCGGACCGGAGTGTGCCATAGGATTGGTATCAAGTCATATTGGTCCAACATATCTTTTGGGCGTCGCCCAACTCCTCCGATATTGGGAATGGCAGGGTCGCCAAGTGAGCCCATGATTTGGGATAGTCCCAAATCGCCAACATGGCGGCCACGGTATGCCAAGCCTAAGAGGAGTTATTCGCCGGGTCCAAGATATGTTGGGCACCGAAGTATGTACCCTCATATCATACTTGGGTCATGATTTCAATTGAGCGCAACGTTGAGATACACGGTCGCCACTTGACATCATGACGGGCCAAAAATGGCAAAATTGGCACAAGCACACACAAAAGTGCCTTGAAAGGTGCATAATTATATTGTAATATCTTCGGCTTGGATCGTGCAATCATTTAATCCTTCTAAACACAATGACTTGACACCAATGACCTTCGATCCCACATATGTGCTCCACTTGGGGCGCCTTGAAAGGATACGAGCGCTACTTCCCAAGTGGGCACATGAAAATATGGAAAATTGCAAAACACACACCTTGCTCCCAACGCATCGCTTCGGGTTCACCACACAAGCTTCCCTTCACGAAGGTTAGGCTTGCAATTGATCGTGGGGAGTATGGAGAAGGGGCTTGCACAATATGAGGTCCATTGGCGGGTTTGTCTTGGAGCGATGGACCCGCCAAATGGGCACGCAACACAACACAAGGCACATACTCCATATTGCCCAAAAAGGTAGCTCCCACCACGATATGTCATGCCCCTCCAAGGGCATAACTTTGTGTCAATCGCTCATAGGAACTCAAGGAGAGTTCCTATGCAACACCAACACTTGCGCGCTACACTCGAAAGTTACCTTAACGCACGCAATATCATGGCCAAAGAGTTATAACGCAAACTCTACCCTCTTGACCATGATCCATTACACTAGCGCGCACGTGTGGAAACGCAAGGCATATCAAGCTTCCTAAATTACGTCGGGAGTATTGTGAATACATCCCACGTTTCCTTATTGTCATTCCTCGCAAGCGGCACGAGATATGACCCTTACAAGTGGCCTCACGAATCAACTTTGTTTTGCCCATATCTCTGAGTCAAATGGAGGGCAAGATAAAAGGAAAGTTGATTCGTGCATAGGGAAGCACGTAGGTCCACTCGAAGGAGGTCAAATCAAGTGCGGGGATGTCGAAGTCGAAAATCCGATTTCGACATCCTGAAAAATTCGGATTAAGGTTGCGAGTGTAAGATGTGAAAATTGCGGAAGCGTCCATGCAGTTCCTGAAGGCTTTGGAGCCTTCGTGACGGATTGCGTTAAAATTTCCATTATAAACAGTTAAACTGGCGGTTACGGTAAAGTCGCGATCCAACCGCCAGCAGTCAAAACAGTGAATATCAGAACGGAAGCGTAAAACTTGACGGAAACAATATGAAAATAAAACCCTGTTGATTCCTGATGTTCTGATATACAAATCTCCGCTGGCGGTGCATCGGTTGCCGATGCGGGGCTTTACGGCACGGAACGGAGCGTCAACGGGCGTCTTCCCTTCCGTACATGGGGTTAGTGGACCGGAGACCGGTTGTATGCCCTACCCTAGCCATGGGGTTCTGGGTACCGCTTCAATATGGCGTAGGGCACCGATTTTGAGTGTCCTTACCCCTCCCTTGGGGCATGGGGGACGGGTACGCCGTATGTGGGGCCTCCATGTGTCCTTGGGACATGGGGGGGGGGGGGTTGGAGCCCATTGGGGTCCTCCCGTCCTCTCTTAAATGACTTCCGAGCGGATACAACGCTCTGAGAAGGGGGGTGAAGCCGGTTCGGACCCCCGTGGCCATCTTTGGGTCACTTGGGGTGTGTATCTATGGGCCGGCAAGCCGCCATTGGCTGATATCATACTCTCCCATCCACCTGACCTAACCTGATGTGATAGTGTGATAGGCTTGGCCATTCCAGCTATGAGCGGCCATATTCAATACCGAGGCGCCGCCGGCTGAGATTTATATATCAAAATATCAGGAATCAACAGTGTTTTTTTATCATAATGTTTCCGTAATTTTTCAGCTATCCGTTCTGATTGTCAATGTATTGGCGACTAGCAGCTGGCTCGCGATTTTGCGGTAACCGATTGGTTAACTGTCATTTCCAGATATTTTAGCGAAAACCCCGATGAAGGGTCAAATCTCATCAGAAAAGGGTTCGTTGCTTCCTCAATTTTCATGTTATACACTCGCAAAATTAATCCGATTTTTTCAGACATTCAGAATTGGATTTTCGATTTCGAGGTCGCCGCACTGGATATGATGAATTTCGAGTGGTCCTACATTTTTCCCCGATCAGGAATCAACCTTCCTTTTGTTGTCTCCTTCATTTTTCTTGGAGATATATAGGCGAAACAAAATTGATTCGTGACGCCACTGTGAAAAATCATATCCTTGGCTCACTGCGAGGAATTTCAATTTTGAGATATGGGCTGGAATCGCCTTGGTCTCAACTTAGTTTAGGAAGCGTCAAACGCCTTTGATGTGTACATATGCCCGGTGTAGCAAGGGATAATGGTCAAGAGGGTAGAAAGTGATTTATAACTCTTGGACCATGCAACCGAATATTTTAATGCGACTTCCGAGTGTACCGCATGAGTGTTGGTGTTGCATAGAAACTTTCTTTGGGTTCCTACGTATTGTTAACGTGAAGTTATGGCCATGGAGGGTCATGACATACCATGGTGGGAGCCATTTTTGAGGGTATGTGTTATATGCATGGTATGTGGTTCGCTATACTCACGCCCATTTTATATATCTCCGGTTGTAGGAAGATACATGGAGTCGCACGTGGCAAAGGCTTTGCCCATGTCCCAATGGCGAGCTCCATAGCGCTAGACTAAGTCTACCGCACATATAGTGCACGTGGGAAGCCTTACGGAGCGACCCATAAGCGCCATTTCCAATTTTCCCATTTTCATGGTGCATGTCGACAGGAGGTTCGAAGGTGTCTTCATGCGTCCATTTAGGGATCCAAGTCGGGGGATTGTTCACAAATGGTGCCAAGCAATAGTGTGTTGAACCATATGTTGATACCATGGGTGAGCGAAGTTATATACTATTGTGATTACTTTGAATTCGGCAAGATTTGCATGTTTTTGACCTCATTTTATGCTCATTTTTGTATTTTATGTGCTCAACTGGTCGGCTAACAGTAAAGTGCCTAGAGATCCGTGAACTATGGTATGTTGCTTATATGTTGGCATATGCTTCGGTGTTGCACCTCACCATATGCCAGATCACGTGGTCACTTTGGCGTGGCACACGAGGCCTCACAGAATTAGGTCTCAAATTCGTGAGTGGACTTGTGAAGCATGGCATGTGTATATCCGGAGGGGTTTGGGAGCCAATGTTGGGATATTCTTGGGCATCGACCTTTTGTCTATATCACCCTCGTATATTACTTTCCGGTTTGACACATGCATGGAGCATTTGAATATTTGCCGTATGCATTTTTGAGTATATACACCTGGTCCTGAGTGCCACTCTAGGCCATGACACGCCACCTCCCCTATTGGGCTAGGATTTAGAGGCTTGGGAGTGAACACATTTTTGTGGTTTGTGTAGTGACTTTTGACACATGGCATTTAGCCATCTTATTTGACTTGGTTCAGGGCATCATGTTGGCGAGTCAAGGGAAGGTCTTGAGCCCAGGGAATGAGGGGTCTATGGCTGTGATTGTGTATGTTTCCATCTTTCCCCAATTTTGCTTGATTTGTGTTCATATGCCAATTTCAGGGCTTTTTCTTTATTAATCTTGGTGCAATTCTATGTACATGCCCAACGCCCGTGTCTCCGTGTGCACCGTGAGACGACCGGCGTGTTGAAAGGAGTTGTTGACTGTCAACGCCGGACCTCAAACACCCTTGGACACCCTCAGGGTGGATTATTTGGATTTGAGCTATTGTACTTGGGCGTTGGTTATTGCAAGGGATCAGGATTTGTGTGAAGGAGCCATATTTTACTATTTTTTGTGGGAAATTGTGCAGGATAGGGCAAGATCATGCAGAACCTGGTGAGAAGCAAGACCATAGGAGTGACAGGAAATGGTGGAAGGGGTACAGCAGGGGCCGGTCCTGGTAGGGACCTTCTTGACAAGGAGGACAATGCGAATGACAAAGTGACGGAAGCCACCGAGGACAAAGAAAACGGGAAGGTGCTGGATGCCGAGGCCAAGGGTGGTGGTGACGAACCAAATGGGGATGGCATTGGCGAGTCGAGTGGGGCCGGCGACCCTTCACATGGCGAAGGCGTGATGGAGCCCAACGGTGACGGTGACGGTGACGCGGACAAAATGGACGAAGGGGAGTCTCCACCCAAGGCCGATGAGGGAATGGTGTGTACCGACGAAAAGGAGGGCACCAAGGAAGTGGATGAATGCATGGAAGAGGGAGAGCAAGGAGGAGAGGCAAAGCCCACGTAGGACGTCAACGACAAGCCCGCCACCCCAAGTGACACAAGTGTGGCCGTGGCGCAAGAGGGGAAGAGCGATGAGGCACCCAAGGCGAACACGCCGAGCAAGGAGGGTTTGGATGCAACGCAAAAGCTATGGAGCTCGCCACCTCCGCAATGACTAGCCGACACGCTCGTTCAAAAACTACGTCATGCAAGGGGTCGGAAGAACATTGAGAGACATGGCACTCACTATCGGCGGTTCCCCCTTGGGGCCGTTAAGGCATTTCCAAGCTTTTGCAAGGAGATTGCAATTTCCGCACGGACCTCCAAAATGGAGCCATTGGTGCGATGTATAAAAGAATTTGTGCGACGACACCTCCCCCATTTGTCCTACACAAGCATTGCTCTTGTGCATGGCGCAGGGAGAGCCCTCATGAACCTTCATACTCATGGCCACGACGATTGTGCTCTCCTGTCCACTGGTACTATGATTTCATCCCTTCGGACACTTGCAAAATCTTTGTACGGTGTTATACATTGGTACTGGGGATATTGATGGATGATACAATGCGTAGAGCTAGACCCCTACCTCTCATAGTCACCTTACATTTCACTCACTTAATTGGGCGCCTTCCGTACCAACACTGCTGTCACCCCCCCTTCACCTAAATCGGTACCACCCCATTGTCTTGCGATATGAAAATTGTACCTTGACACAGGAAGGGGAGGATGAGCAAGAGGATTGGGTGAGGGAGGGGTGGGGGAAGACGATGTTGAGTAGGGGAGTCAGGAGATGGAACAAAGGTGTTGGGGGTACACACAGGACAGGGAAGGGGCACCGGCGAAATGACCATTGGTGATTTCGATGGGGGATACCTTTTCACGACGGGTTATTTGGGAGGGGGGGAAGTCAAGGCCCGTGCAGGGGCACATTGGGCGGAGCGACTGGTATGGGGATGCTTGGTCGATGCAAGAGCCGGTGTCCTCTTCAATGCACATCTTTTGCATGGACCTACGCGTTGGCATGGGGGACGCTATGCTATTGTATGCTACACGAGTGCATCTTGGGCCGTCCGACAAGGACTCCTTGAAATGGGGTTCCATTGTGGTGATGACATGTGATTCCAATGATGGAGCATGCGTCTTTGCTCGTGCCATGTTTGATTTGTAGTGCATTGTCCAAATGTGCTCGCATTGAATAGATTCTTCATTTTTTGTAGTACGGCGCGCACTGCGCGTAGCATGGTGGTTGCACACGGTTGCACACGGTTACACAAGTGCAACCAGTGAAATTGGGCGCCTGCACACACCAATGGGGGTGGACAAAAATCGGTTTCAATGTGAAATATTGTGGTGTTTGATGACGAAAAACATGTTTCTCCTTTCCCTACAGCCTATTCATTACAAGCAAACCGTTAAAGCAAGGTCCCTTTGGTTAGGATGGCATGTCCAAGGGGATGGTTGTGCAAGGGGGCGGTTGCACAACCCCTACATGTGGAAATTTTGGGGGGAGGTGTCACGTGGGTATGGGACACACTTATGAGGCATGTGAGACGTTTGTGTCATAATACACTAATGGAATATGCCACGGGGGATTCGGTTGCAACCAAAAACGCCCAAACAAGAGGGTGAAATGAAAGTTTGGGTACGGTGTGCAAGGGGCGTGCAAGTGCCCTATTTTACACTTCATCACACGGGTTGCACACTGGTGTCGCCATGTACGTGGGCAAAACGGGTTCCAAGGGCTCCAATAAATCCATGTTGATCATTTGATGTGCTTCTACTACCAAGGACTTGAGTTTTTGTATGTTTCCATGCCTCAGAGTCTTGTGGAGCTGCATCAACCATCTTGTCATATCCTCTTTGGTTGTAATGTCCTTCACCACTAAACCCAAAGCCAAATCAAGATTGAGATCACCATGCAATAATTCATTCCCCATGGTATCCATGGGGTCACACCGTCACTTTTGACCCAGAGGCACCAAAAGATGACCCGACCTACTTTCCAACCACTTGATCCACAATTTCTTGGTAATTCCCGGAATTTGGATGCTCACCACAGCCTTGGAGACATGAAGCACCATACCAAGCTTTGATAATGTAGGTCTTGCCATCAACAAAGGCACGGGCGATTTCACCACATCAATTTGCAAGTTCAATGGGATCTCCTTCCAAACCATAGGCAATTGCCCCGTTGCGACAAGATTTGACTGTATTCTCATCACCAAACGTAAATTCTTTCTTTGGGCATTCTACTACATCCCATTGCGTTTTGGTGGCATCCATAAATGTTTTGAGCCATGCTTCTTCACACACATTCGATGAGCATGCAATGTCGAGCACGGCACAAACATGTGCATCAGGGGCCAAAACCAACAAAGCATTGGTAGTAGCAAGCACTATGTGTGCATTTTTTTGCACCACCTTGGACTTGCAATTTTTAGCAATGTGTCCCATATCACCACATGGGAAGCACTTGATGCTCGCCCACTTGGATGCGCCTTTTCCGCCAGTGTCCAAGAGTATTCATATTCAAATTTTCTTGATTGTTCACCAAATTCTAGGCGTCTTCATCATTCAAATTGATCAAAGTGGGCTCTTGCTCAACTCGGACTTGTGTTATTTGTCTCAAAGTTCAAAGAATTCTTGCCACATTCGATTTACCACCTGCAATAACTAGAGCAGTGGATTTTTGACCATCACTCAAATCACAATTCATTATCAAAATCGCCGCAACAACATCTACCGGTAGGTGAATCTCAAGTGGTATCAAAAAACAATTGGAGCTTTGTAGGCTTGAAATGTACTCATCCATTGAAGTATTGCCTCGGTCGAGTACGATAAATTGGATAATAGCTTTCAATTTGTTGGAACCATATTGACATTCAAAGAAGTCTGTCAACACTTCAATAACCATGCTTCCACCCTCATTTGTCAACAATTGTTCGACCCGGACTAAAAGTGCAACTCTCCCACCCCGCCTTCCTTGTAGAGCATTCACCAATGAAGTAGTCTTCTCACCTCGAGTTCCAAGCACACTTCTCCACCATACCTCAATTTTGGATCTCCAACGCCTCCATTCTCTGATTCCAACCTTCTTTCCTTCTTCCAAAGTCTTTCCACCCAGTTCTGGACACTTGGGATTGATGCTTGACCTTGTGCGAGCTCGTGCGTAGGAGTCTCGACCTCCTCTTTTGATCTCTTCTTGTAAATATCGCACTTGATTCTCCAGCTCTAGAAAGCGCTACCTGAAATTACGGACACGTTCGTCCGCTCTTTTTGGTACTCTTGGTAACTGCAGTATGTCCTCGTAAGCAACTAGTAATTCTGATCCAGAGATCGCCGGTGTCGCCATTTCCAGATCTGAATACGTGGTTCGAAACGCAAAAGATAACTGATTTTAAATGTCCAAACGCCATTGTTAAAAGTCAAAAAACAATCAATAAAAAGACGAAGCGAAGCAGTGGCGGCAGCGACGAGCAGGGCCAGAACACGATCTCGAAATTCAAACAGGTCCAGAATCATCTACAAAGGGCTGCATAGTTATAATAATATTGAAAAAATGACATAACAACAAACGAATCGATCTGAGACCACATGCACCATGATTTCATCTTTTTTACATCTTGATGCGTGAGTTGACTTGGGTAGGAATTACCCATGCATGCCTGGCAATAGTTGCCACCCATGGGAGTGCACATGTGCTCCACTAGGCCTGTCTATCAACCATATATGATATCATGTGCATGCTTGTATGATATTGTCATGTCGTGTATGTATTGCCATTCCATTCCCGTATATGCATCGATTTCTATGCATGCCCTCCACTCACGATTAGCATGAGCAACATGGCTACACAAATGCCATATATCTCTCACATCAACAGTGACGATCCGGGAGAAGAAAATTCCTCCCGAAAGGTCAGAGGTAATTTTGGTCAAAATTTAGCAAGTCAAAATGAAACATTGCAAAATGATTCAAAACCGGTCGAACATGAGTAAGGGCCAAATATATATTGTTGTATTCTACACAAAAAGGGCTTTGAAACAAAAAAAACGGTTTGTGAAACGGCCACAGTGGCACCAAGTTGTGAGTTTTGAGGGCTGGACGCATGTGCCTGCGTATGCAAGTAAGCACTTGGTGAGTGTTGTGTAACTTTGTAGTATTGTGCCACCTATGTAGGCCTTCCGCCCAACTTTTGATGTCTACATGTGCCCTTTGATGCCCCAGGGCACACCGAGCGGTAATTGGTGAGGATCTCGAGCCGAGGCGCCCGCTCTGGCCTTGTTTTGGGTAAAAGTTTTAAAAATATTAGGACAAATCAATAAGCAAAACCGCCAAAATGACATCTGGCGGCGGCGGTGTTCCAGCGGCTTGAACGTTGGAACCACAGCTGACAGGGCGACGTCGGTTGGTGGCGGCGGCGCAGAGATTTTCCCAATTTATGAACAAAGTATAAAGTTTTTTACACTGAAAATTTGACCCCACCCTAAAATCCGAGTACTACAGATAGCTAAATCTTGGATCCCATGGCAAATCCCATCCCCCCCCACCTGGGAGCCCACTCCCCATCACTCTAGCTGTCAAGGTGTCCAAATCTGGGGTCAAAACTCGGCGGCAGCCAAGAGAAAACCCTAAAATTGAACGGCGGTGTAAGTTAATCAAGAGCCGCTGGTAGGGTTAAATGGCCGCCACCCAGCTAAGGTTGGGCTCCCGGCGGCCACTTGACCCTAATTGAAGGCTGCAAGGGATCGACTTTCGTACTAAACCATTAGATTGAGGAATCGCACCCCTAACCCTATGCCATCTATATACCGGTATATACGGTATGTCAAGCGCACTAGCGCTCACTGAAGTTAAATCTATTAGGAATCCCCAGTCCGTTCATTGGAGTGGCAACCAGACCAAAGGGTGAATGGCTATGGTAGCCTTAGTAGGACGAGCTATGCGGCGCTTAGAAATGCGGCTTTGACAGTGCTTGCCGGGCACAGTCCCCACCCTGCCATTCGGGCGTTCCTTCACTACCTAGGGAAGGAATTGCCTAGGAAAAATGCGCGCCAATTGCGAGCTGACACTGCCTACGGAGAGGCAAATCATAATGAGTGGTATAGGCTTAGGGTTTCGATTTTTTATCTCATGAATTTTTTCACGCAAAGCGATCCTCCCGAGCCTGCAAATACCCCCAGCTGTCGCTGGGCTCCCGGCGGCGATTGAACCCTGATTGCAGGCTGGGGGGGATCGCTTTGCGTGCAAAACTCGTGACACGCGACCGATTCTGCGAGCTCGCATCAGCAATTCGCGCGCATTTTCCCTAGGTAGTGAAGGCAGTGCCTGCCAGTCCCTGGTTCGCGCCTGGAAAGCTGAGAATCTCTGAAATCACTGGCCGTAGAGGTTCCATAAATGCCGAATTCCTGGTTTAAATGTCGACCTTTCTATCCATACTTTTATTTACCGTTGGTTCCCATTAAATCCGTCATTTTGAGATTCAAAATGGTAGTGCCACCTTATGTCCATCCCTTTCTTCTGCAGCTGTGCGATGTGTGGCCTTTGGGTAGGCCGCCGATAAGGTCGAGTGGGTTGGACGTACGCCGGTTTCCGCTTTTTTGGCCGTTTCTGGTCGTTGTGTACAGCTTAGACTTGCTGAATCAAGCTGATGTTCGCATGACTTGTGGTGGAACCTACAAGCATTTCTTTTCGGCATGTGGTGGGTGGCCGGCGTGCGACACATGGACTCGCTGTCTCTCGAACTGGCTTCGCTTTGCAACTCCATCCAAGCGTGGTAAGAAAGCATAGTGGTATCGGAAAAGTGACTCTAGCATCAGTGGTCGCATCGAGATTTCGCAGATTTCGACACATGTGGGTCAGCGCACACCTTCGAACATTCACTGCAAGTTTCGTCGCCGTGCTGTCGAAAAGGGACAATCATTCGCACTTGCAATTCAAAGACAGGCTACCCTCAAGAAACTCATTCGAAGTGCTGCCCACAAAATGAAGGTTTTGCTGAAGGTTCACTCACACTATGTTAGTCGTGTCAACTCTTTGAGAAAACTTGAAAGGGCTCTTCAGAAGAAACTGCGGCTAGCCCAGACAGAGCTCGCTAGCAAACATGCACGTATTGGTCAGCTTGTGAAGAGTCAAACGAGATGGAGGGTCATGGCCAAGGCTGAGGGTACGCAAGTCAAAGCACTTCAAAGGAACATCATTCGTACTCAAAACCCCCCTCTCTGGTTTGGTGGCAGGTACAGTGCCTGGGTCCGACAAATGTACTTTGAACTATACAAGTGTCGCCTCTCAGAGGCCATGGTCAATAGAGTGATTGGAGTCACAGCCACTGCTCTTGGAATCACACTTGGTAAACTGCCCTACTCAAGAACTCAAGCACGGCTTAGATTCGAGGGTGGATGCTGGGCTCAGCTTTGTGCAGCGGCTGCCATGGCTGAAGCCAAGGCAGAGGCCCAGGCTGACGGTCCGGTGTTCACCATTTGTGAAGGTAGAGACACAACTACTGCACGTGGTTGGCACTTCCAGGTCCACTCCTCTCATGTCACTAGTAGATGAGGCCCTGTGCACTTGGTGAATGATGCACCGGGTCGAGGACAGATATGAGTTCCAAGCGTGCAAGAGGAGCTTCATTGGTCCCTACATACCCTAGGCCGGAGTTTGTGCAGCCGCCAGTAGACTTCGCTGACTACAGCCCGTTTTTTTTTTGGTAAAAAAACGGGTTAATAGCCCGTTTTCCTTATAGAATAAGAATGCTACCAATTTGGTAAAGGGTGTTGCAAAGGAGTTGGGCATTGGAAGGAGTCCTCTTCAAAGGCATGGTGATTGGCATCAGTTTTCAACCGCCTTTGTGTTTGTGCAATTTTGCATGTGGGACCATAAATGGGAATGGCGGAGAATGGTGGTTGTGACAACCTGTGCTAAAGGTGGTGCTTGACTACTTTGTCTGTGCCACTGCAACCCCTCACCCCTTGTCCTGTAGATTGCATGGAGGTTCGTGTTGGGAGTTGGGCGGTCCTTTGAATCCAATATGTGCCTTGCCTTTGATGTATTTCTTCACTTGGAGCTCAATGTGGAGGTTAATGTGGCCAAAGGACCCACCCTTTTGAGCGGTTTCCACAAAAACTATACCTAGCAAATAGTGGAGCTTGTGATTTAATCCGGGAACTTTTTGAGACCCATTTTCGAACTGCGTGAGACACTATGCACCCAACGAGCCGACCTTTTTTGATTTTGATTTGCGTTGAAGGGGCACACAAGGAAACAAAGGTGACCTTGACCACCCAAAGCCCAAGCCCTGTGTGACGGACAAATGCAACCGGATACTCGATACTGTTGTCTCACACACTTCCGAGACATGAACCGGAGAGAACCACATCGATGCTTGAGCCCAAAAGTTTTCATCATTCAATGTTTCAATGATGCATGTTGTTAAATGACGCCGCCATCACCCACAAAAAGTGGTTTCCAATGGGGGTGCTCACCGCCTGCGACCGCCTGTGACCGCCTGCGACCGTGGAGATAATTTTTGTACATGTTGCGTCTACCAAGGCACAACACACACCTCACGCCACCCACAGTCCCTCCCTCCCTACAACTGTGCACTGTGCTAAGTCGTGGACGGAAAAACATATCAGAATTGTCCCTTGCGCTGAACAGTAGAACCTTGGCCTTTCGGAGTGAAAGCGACCATGGGGGGGGGGGGGAGGGGGGGGGTCTCCTCCTATTCTCGGTCCTCTGGCCGGCCGGCTGGTGTAGACCTTGTCTTGCTTTGTGTTTGCATGCCACAGAGCCCCACATAGCACATGATATGCTAATGGAACAATTCTTTTTGAACGACATATGTTGGAAGTTGTTTGTCTCGTTGACAGTTACTTGCAATGCTCTTGCTGCAATAGTTTTAGACAATGCATTGCCCACTGCAGAATACTTGTCATACAAAAGTTCCAACATCCAAATGCGCAAGCCTGTGTTTTGGAGCACCTTTGAATGGCCACCGCAACCGTGTATCCAAAAAGTAGCACCATGCAAGTTTGCTTCCCACTTGGTAGTAGGCACAGCAGACATCTGTGTGTGGTTGAAACAAGTGAAAATGAAACAAGTGCTGGAAGCCCAAATTGTATCCGCTGCACCAAACACACCAATTGTAGGCAAAGGAAAGGCACATAAGCAGAGGTACAAAAACAATAAGCGCAAGAGAAACTCAATGGCACAAGACGAGGATTACAACCCGCTGTCTTGGGCTATCACAATGGGATATGGTGAGAAGTCGTGGTCCATTTGCCTTTGTGATTGCACCTCCTATGCACGCATGTCCAATTGCATTGTGTTCCATCCGATTGAGTTCCGATCAAGAAGAGACAGGAGCGAACAAAGCCGCGACGACCAAGGGGGATGGTGCCCTACAATACACCACCGGACTGAGACAGACCAACGGACGACGAAGCGAGGAAGGGGATATCAACACACTGGAGGCAAGTGGCAGAGCCTAAGAGATTGGGTGGTGCCGCGCCAACAGCATGTGTTTTTATCCTTGGAGCATAGTTGAGCGGTTACAACACTTGACTAACAACTCGACGACCTGGGTTCGATTCCCGACAAGGAGAGTCGTATTTGTGATTGCACCTCCTATGCACGCATGTCCAATTGCATTGTGTTCCATCCGATTGAGTTGCTTGACATCCCTAGGAGCGCCCTACAGTAAGCGTTTGTTCAATATTGTTGTCCACACGGGCCTCGGCGCAATTCACCCCCAGCCGCGGCTAGCCGTGTCTAGAGGGGGGGGGGGAGGGGGGGGGTGGGTCTCCCCCTATTCTCGACCCACCAGCCACCAGCTTGCACAGCCCTTGTACAGCACCACCTTGCACCACCTTGCACCACCTTGCACAGCACAGGTGCGAACGCCGGCCCTCACTCGGACGGTGCAAGTTTCTTTTGTCTTTTGTCTTTTGTTTTTTAAGTGGAGTGGTCGGGTGAAGCTATGGTACCCGGCGCCTTGGGTTGGCAACACCAATGTGCCACACTCTGCTGAGCGTAAGGGGGAGCTTGCTTGTGTTTCGCGATTCCTGACATATGTTATGGCCTCGTCCCGCATGGGTGACCATGGGAGGACCCATAAAGGGCAGGCGAATGAGATATGTGCCCGTGGGGTGCGGATTTTTTGCCGCTGCATGCGACCCCCAAAGTCGTGATGTTAGCGGGTTGGGCTTTGTCACGGTGGCATCACGAACGGGCTCCCAACCTCTCGCTATACTCTTGGTTGAAAGTAGAGTGCACATAGTGCCGTAAACTAAATTGCGAGATCTGGACGCACAGTCAGTGGCCCAGTAGCTCCGATGTGTGGTGTGTTTCCGACGTGGTGTATTATATTTGGGTTCCGACAAGAAGAACCCCACTTCAGGAGCTCCAAGATACCCGTAAGCTCTCTCTGAGAGCCGGTTGTGAGGTTTCTTGCTTGGTTTGGAATGATGTTATTTGTACGCTAAGAACATGTTCCCTACAGGACAAACACCGTGTGTTCATGCTGTTTCCTGGGAAAGTCTTAGTGGCAAACTAATTTTGTTCATTTCTTGAATTTCATGAATTTTCCGACCCCCGCCCTTGTGGTGGGGGTCTTGCACAGCCCTCATTCGGACCGGCTCGCACAGGTGCGAACGCCGGCCCTCACTCGGACGGTGCAAGTTTCTTTTGTCTTTTGTCTTTTGTTTTTTAAGTGGAGTGGTCGGGTGAAGCTATGGTACCCGGCGCCTTGGGTTGGCAACACCAATGTGCCACACTCTGCTGAGCGTAAGGGGGAGCTTGCTTGTGTTTCGCGATTCCTGACATATGTTATGGCCTCGTCCCGCATGGGTGACCATGGGAGGACCCATAAAGGGCAGGCGAATGAGATATGTGCCCGTGGGGTGCGGATTTTTTGCCGCTGCATGCGACCCCCAAAGTCGTGATGTTAGCGGGTTGGGCTTTGTCACGGTGGCATCACGAACGGGCTCCCAACCTCTCGCTATACTCTTGGTTGAAAGTAGAGTGCACATAGTGCCGTAAACTAAATAGCCACCATGGCTAGTTTCACCCCTTCGTCGCTTGGCGCGCTCAACATGCACCTTGTTAACTTCCACTGGATCTGAGGTATAGTCACTATCAACACTTACCTCACCATCACATGCAACAATGGGGTCCTCCACATTGTTGTTTTGAGGTGCGCGTGAGCTTGAGGTTGAACTGAAGATGGAACTAGAGCTTGGATGGAGGTAGAAGCGGAGGGCTTAGGTCCCTTTGCTTTCTCCTTAACATCAGGGTCATGACGCCAAGGACCCACAAGCTCATACTTTTGGAACCGACGCAAATAGAATGCAACCAAGATCTAGATCTTCTTCCAAACGGGAATAAAACAGAAGGAATTAATCATCACCTCTTTCATAGTCATGACGTCATCAGCCTATGAAACCGTTACTTTCAGGTAAGAAAACCGTTTTTTCGGTTAAAATTCAAATGTTGTCAAAAGTACTTTCATGGCAAAGAGCACAAGAAAATATGTCCGTAGAGGGGTCACAACCCATAGTACACTTACGTGGGGCCTCAAAAGAGGGGTTTTTGGCCAAAAAAGGGCATCTCAAGCGCCTACGACCAGCTGCGACCGCCTGCGACCGCCTGCGACCGTGAGCTCCCCCAATAGGTTTTCCACTCTTAAGTGCACGTTTCCAAGTGGGTCTCTTGTTATGACTTGGGTCCGGCTCCAAAAGTGGGGGTGGGTCTCTTAAAGTGCCTTTGGTTGGTGGGTCCACAAATGAGTAAATATACGACAACCGCTCTGCCCAAAATGCTTTGCACCGAGCCTTCCAAACACCACGGCGAGTCGAAGCCCGAGCTCAGAGAAGTAAGGCTTGCTGGCGGCTAGTGGCCTGTGTACAAGCTTGAGGCTATCGGACAACAGACCGTCCATGTAAGGTGTGACAGTGGGGAAACACCTTGTCTGTTGACGGTCAAAGAAGTGGCCCTTGCCTTGGTGGATGCATGCACTAGGAAGTTCAAGCAAGTGCACCTGTACCGATGAAACAAAATGCGTAGCCGGCTGCACACGGGCATCGATGAGGTTCGCTTGTGTGGCTTGGGGTTAAGGTAAGGGCAGGCACCCTCTGCTTTTATGTTACAGAAATGGAAGACAGTTGAACAAACAAATGAATGGAAGAGACGCCTACTGATAACACATGCAGGACACCCGCTACGACGCATTTCAAAACAGATCGGTAGATGTCTCACTGTAGTATTAAAAGAATTGCACTGTGCATTTCCTTTCTCTGGCACACCCTCCATGACAGGTGTGCGCGACATTTGGGCACACCTACAACGAGCACCCCCCCGGGAGGTCGTGTTCTGGGAACGCGACATCGACAACGCCTGCTGGGAGTTGGATAAGCGTGCTGTTGCGCTTGCAGTCACTAAAGCTGCAGCCCTTGTGCACATGTGACCATGTGACTTTTGCTTTACCTAACGTTTGCATTGTGCAAGTTTTGATCTAGTTGTGGCGAAAATCGAACACCAATCACGTTGTTGTTGCAGATTATGCTTTTTTGAGCTGTTGAGCCTCTGCTGTGCATGCTTGCATTGTGTTGTAAGCACCGAAACATGCGGGGGGGTTTCCATTTTGCAATCGCCAAGGGATCTATGCGACTGTTGGATCGCATCGGTACTGCCACAGGCAGACATTTCCGCACATACACATTGCAGGAAGTAACAGATTTTGTGAACTGGGACCTGCATTGCAACACGATGTTTGCAGTGTGGGGTGTTGTCCTGGAGCAGGGCAAGCGAGGGGTCCCAATAGGCGGCTATATTAGTGCACAGTTGATGTGCATCTGGGCCCGGTGCAAACCAGCCATTCATACCATGGGCGTGCAGCAGTTCAGGGTCACGTGGCACCCAAGCCGGATCCGGGAATGTGAGCGTTGGGCCGGGCTTTATTTCTGGAACTGACTAGTGTTTTGGCCACATGGTCTGGACATTTTTGATCAGTAGTTCTTTGGCTGGATCCTCGAAAAAGGCATGTTCCTGGATCAGGGCACATGCAGGACACTGTTCACTGTGACCATTGACAGCGTGCAGGTGCCATTTACAGCAATGGGCCTCTGGGACTCACACCCAGATGGCAGAACAGGACACATCATTGCCCGCAGCCCACGTGCACAGCACATGTTCCTTAGAAAATGCTTCCTACAGTTTGACGTTTTGCGCTGTCAGCTCTCAGAAAATGCACAGCAGTGCGCGCCCAGTGCAGACACACGAATACTGCAGATCAGGTACATGGACAACGCATACCTGACCCTGTGCAACGTGCCGGCACACACACACACACACACACAGTTGCTGAAATTCGTCGAAATCTTGCACCAGACCGTGTATAATATCAAAATGAAGTGGGAAGCCACGGGAGTACACACTGATTGGTGCGATGCCCGCCTATCCAGCCTACCCCAGCCTAACCTTACAGTGAAGGGGGTGCCTTGCACCCCCTGCAGCACGCCGGCCACATCTCTGTGGGATCGGTGGCCCGACCGCTGGTCACCAAACTGCCCCACTGTGCTGGGCTCTATGATCCCAGCACTCACGGGGAAGAGTATGACCCTGGCAGGGGACATGCATGCCATCGGTTGCAATGTGCGCACCATTGTGCAGGGATGTGGGTACAAGCACTACCAGTGGAAATGGTGGTGGCAGCACATCCGTGTGCGTTTCAAACACAGAGGCCTTGTACATTTGATTCCACTGTCCAAAGTCAAGGAATGGTACACACAGGGGCGCACGTGGGCAGGATAGAGGAGGGATGCGCACCACAGTGTAGAAACCAACGAATGTGCATTTCAAAACTCTGAGCGTGAGGCGAAAATCAAGTCAACATATCCCATGCTGTGATTTCTCATAGCCTGCTTGTCACACAGATTGTGATGTCCTATTGACACGGTTGAGCCCTTGCTCTTTTGCTTTGCATTGTGTACACAAGGGCTACTCACACACGCAAAAGTGAAGCAAACTCACTCCTCTCCCATGTCATTTCACATCGTTGGCCGCCATTGAGGATCTCTTGATTTCCGTGTGCTTGTGAGGATTTATGAGCATGGTGTGTTCAAGTAATGGGAGACTGCATGATAATATGTAAGTGCTTCGTGCCATTAACCGTGCTCACAAAGTATGGAGTTACAAGGAACCCGATAACATAGCTTGGCCTCAAAATCGACACACATGCACGTGTGCACCATCTACGATTGTAACGTAAGTTGCGCCGTAACTTACGGCCGTAAATTACGTAAGTTACGCCGATCATAAATCACGGGCCGTAAGTTACAACCCGACTTTGGGCAAACGGCTCTGCATTTCAAGGGAATGAGCTAATGTTTATTTGGGCAAGGGATTGGTGGAAGACCCTGGAGAACCTCCTTCGGAGCTGCGCCAGCCACGGGGGCGGGGGGGGGCGGCCAGCCAGCCACCAACACTTGCCATCCACCTACCCAGCCACCATTGCTTTGTACATGCATGTTTGCCTCACCGCCCTTGTTCTCAAGATCTCAAGATGATGTCACCGATCTGTGGAGTGTGTGGTAAAATTTCCTTCCCTTTAAACAAGGCACATCATGCAACGGGATGGGGTTTTGGGTTGTTTGCTCGTGTAGCAATCCGGACCTAGTTGCCAATAATCCCCCCTTCCCCCCCCATCCCTGAAAAAAACGGAAAAAGTACGGTTTTTGGCAAAATTACACGATTTTGGCACATAAATTACGTAATTTTCGTAAGTTACGGCGTAAGTTACGGCCCGTAATTTACGGCCCGTAAGTTCATAAATTCCCGTAATTTCTCAATCCTAGCACCATCCCGTCACTGCGACATCAATCCGCAAATTGTGGTCCTTTGCATGACATTTTAATTGGGAAGACAAACGACGGCGTTGTCGGTGGTCATAGATAGTCCTCCTAGCGTGCAAAATTCAACACAAATGGCAAATTTTTAACACTTAGGATCCCGTTAACAAAGTTGCGACACTTCAAGAACACGAAAAGGCAAGAGAGCGGGGATAAGAAGTTGTTTTGGAAGAATAGGCTTCAACATGGAGTAGAATATTTGATCGCCTTTTTGGCTGCCCGGTGCTTCTTATCTCTCTACCAGATCATTCCCTGATCATGCCAGGTCTCGGCAACTCAAAGAGGAGAATGTGCATCAACTAATATACTTACACTTGCAAGCGGAGGTGGTTGTCTCCAAAAAGCAAAGTGTCGACTCAATGCCTTAGGGCGACATGAAAACAACAGTGTGCCTCCTCTTTGGACGGAAGGCGCCTGTGTTTTGATCGAGGAGGGACAAGCATGAGGTAGGAGGGAGATGCACATGCACCAAAATCCATAGCCATCGGGCACAAACACTCCGCCACAAAGAACCACAGTAGTGGTACCTTTCTCATAGACAGGTGTTAGATCCACTGTTGGGGGATTGTGTGCCCACAACCGATGAATAGAGCCACTTTGCTATGCGTAGCAAAAATTTCCAACTTGCCACCAGGTGAGATTCGCCACTATAAGTGCCCTGTTTGGATAGAATGAGTGGCAATACGTGCCGACTGGATGCTGTTTTGAACATGGGATTTTGCTACATTGTCGTGTAAGGTGAAGGGAGCTGAACCCCCCCCCCCCATGCCCCCCCCCAACCAAGTTTTGACAGATAGCCGGGGGGGGGGGGGGGGTTGAATGAGGTCCGGTCATCCCCCCCCTCACCCATTGGTCCCTTTACGGAACACATGTGGCAGACATAAACCAACCCTCCCAGTCAAAACATGGCAACACAAAGCATTTCTCTTCCATCTGCCCAACTTGGGTACCATCCAGTCGCTTTCATTCTGATTGACAGGTACTGAATAGATCCCCTAGCCAACCTTGCACCTCATCTTGAAGCGCTGGAAAGTACAGCTTGCCCTTGAAACATGCCGCAATCCCCAAACCACACAGGCTGCCTTGGCCCATACAATATCAACACCCTTTTAAGTCTCATCCCCTCCTGAATCATCGCAAGAAGAGGAGTCATCGGAATCAGAATCAGAATCAGAATCTGGTGAAGGTGATCATGCGGGGAAGGAGAAACACTCCAAGGGTGTGGGATGCTCTTGTTCGTGGCCATTGCGCTGATACACAATGCGAATGTACCGCCCACCTTGTCGCGCACAAACATGGGCTTGTCTAAACAGGGGGACGCCGTGTTTCCGCACTGTTGCCCTTGGAACCAGAACTTGGCCCGTGACAAGGGGGGGGGGGATGGGCTGTAGCTGCACTGGTCCAGCTTGGGCCCCCCCACAATGAGAGCCATGATCTGCTTCAGGGGCCAATGAGGCTAAGGTTGTGCCTCATGTTGCTTATGAGGCGCCAGAAAGGTCTGAACGTTGGCATTAAGGTGTGGAAAGAAGTTTTGTGTCGTCGGGCAATGCTCTGCAGACAGTGTGTGGCATTCCATGTGAAGAAACTGTTGAGCATTTCTTGCTGTGGTTTTCAGCGTATGCAAAAGTTAATGTGGGCAGATCAGATGGTTCCACAGCTTGTCAAGGCGATATGTCTGAACATGGCACTTCAAAATGTGTGAGACATGCATGCCTTTTCATGGTTGTGCTTTGCAGCTGGTGTGTGGAGCCGAACCTATTGACCGATTTTCCTCAGGAATGCTGCCGAAGAATCAGGCTGGTGCATTTTGTGATGGTGCAGGGGTGGAATACCGGTAATATGGGTTACAGTAGGAAATATGCATTCGCACGCAGTGCATAATTTTGCCTGCACACTGCCATCTGCAGGGCCACGATGTTACTGCAATTGCCCCCAGAACTCTGGGATGGGATTGCTGATTTTGCACAGTCTGAGACACTGAGCCAAGTCTGCCGGATCCTGCATTGTTTACTTGGGGGCCAGCGGTACGTCAAGCTGATATGCAGGTCTCCACAGGCCTTGCAGCGCATCCCAATTCTGGCGACGAACGTGCGGTCACTGCAGCTTTCAGTGCGGGGCCCCTGCGATCCGAGCAATGCAATTGCCGCATTGCAGGGAGCACGGTACCTGCATACCCTCACCCTTGATAACGTGGGAGGCAACTGCGCACATACCTTTTCTGCCCTGAAGGATGTCCCCTCGCTGCAGACTCTGACCCTGAAGCTCGGCGCGAATGCCGTGGGGGGCACCGCCATCCCGGCATTTGCTGCCCTCAAGAATGCGCCAGCACTGCACACTTTGACCGTCGATCTCAGTGGGAATGGAATGGGGGCCGTGGGTGCGCAGGCCCTGGCGGCGCTGAAGGACGCCCCCGCTGTGCATACGCTGACACTCAATCTCTGGGATAATGCCGTGGGGGCCAGTGGCGCACGGGCCCTCGCTGCACTGAAGGATGTGCCCCTGTTGCATACCCTCACCCTTGTCCTGGATCAGAATGCTGTGGGGGCGAGCGGGGCACAGGCGCTTGCAGCGCTGAAGTGTGCTCGTGCGCTGAAAAACCTGACACTCACTCTCAACCAGAACGCTGTGGGGGCAAGCGGTGCGAAGGCCCTTGCGGCACTGAAGGATGCTCCCTCTCTGCGCACCCTGACCTTCAATCTCTGGGACAATGCTTTGGGTGACAGTGGCGCACAGGCATTTGCTGCGCTGAGAGACGCTCCTCTGCTGCACACCCTAAGACTCAATCTGGACCAGAATACTGTGGGGCCCACTGGGGCCCAGGCACTGGCTGCCCTCAAGGATGCCCCATCACTGCATACTTTCATTCTCAACCTCGACCAAAACGCAGTGGGGGCAGCTGGTGCGCGGATACTGGCGGCATTGAAGGCTGCCCCGCTGCTCCGTTCACTGACCCTCTCCCTGTCCGATAATGCCGTGGGCCCGGACGGCGCGAGGGCGCTTGCGGAGCTCCGTCATGCGCCGTCCCTGCACAGCCTGACCCTCAGGCTCCGGGACAATGCGGTCGGGGCCAGTGGAGCGCAGGGACTGGCCGCGCTCAAAGACACCCGTGCACTGCACACCCTCACCCTTGATCTTGGGGCCAACGAGTTGGGAGACAGCGGAGTGCAGGGAGTCGCGGCTCTGAAAGCCGCACCAGCATTGCGCAGCCTGACGCTTGACGTCCGGCAGAACGGCGTGAGGGCCTATGGCGCCCAGGCCCTGGCTGCCCTAACGGCCGCGCCTGCATTGCATGCCTTGACCCTGCATCTCAACTCAAATGCAGTGGGATGCACTGGCGCCCGGGCACTCGCTGCCCTCAAAGATGCCCCATCACTTCTCTCTCTGACGCTCAATCTTGACAAGAATGCAGTGGGCATCGAAGGTGCACAGGCTCTGGCATCCCTCAGGCATTCCTCCTCGATGCACACACTGCGTCTCAACCTTGACCGCAATGCAGTGGGACCGGGCGGTGCGCATGCGCTTTCAGCCTTTAGGGAGGCCCGCACCTTGCACACCCTGACCCTTGAGCTGTGGGACAACGCAGTGGGTGCCAGTGGCGTGCAGGCGCTCGCCGCACTCAGGACTGCGCCTCTCCTACACACTCTAGCCCTGTACCTCAACTCCAATACAGTGGGGGACAGCGGTGCGCAGGCACTGGCCGCTTTCAAGGACGCCCCAGCGCTGCATACTCTGACCCTCGATCTTGGGGCCAACAATGTCGGGGATTGCGGCGCACAGGGCCTGGCAGCACTCAAGCATTCCGTCGTGTTGCAGACCTTGACCTTGAACCTGCGCAGGAACGTCGTGGGAGACCGCGGTGCGGCGGCATTTGCATCACTGAAGGAGGCCCCATCATTGAGGACACTGGCCCTGGACCTCCGGTTGAACGAAGTTGGGCCTGCAGGCGCACGGGCATTGGCGTCGCTGAAGGACTCTGCCAACGATTTCTGTGTTCACTTTTAGTACTGACAATTTCAGCGCCGTTGTTGATGAATCAGGGCGTTTAATGACGAATCAAGAGACAGAACAGTGGGTGTGAGAGGGCCGCCCGTGAGATGTCACATCGTATCTGTGCTTCTGAATGGGATCCCAGGGGGGCGGCTGGGCCGGGTCCTTGTATGCGACCCCCCCCAGCCCCCCCCCCCCCCCCCCCACCCCTGGGTTTTGAAAGATAGTGGTGCCGGGTCGGCCCCCAACCAGTGTCCGTAGAGAAAGCTGTCCGCCGAAGGCGCCAATTTTTTTTTCATACTATGTGTTTAAACTCAAAATACTCAAAATTTTGTAGAGAATTCATATTTGTGTTAAAACAACAAGAAAAACTTTTGACCCGAAGGAGGGGTACAGGAGGGCTGCAGGCCCTAACAGCAACCCTAGCCCTAACCCTAACCCCTTACCCTAACCCTAACCAGGACTGAATATTGGGACCGAGCTGGTGGGGAAAGGAACATCACCTTCAAGGCATTTTGTGACTTTAGACGGGCCAAAATCGCTTACAATGGGCTCAAAACGAGCTCATTTCACTTGTTTATGCACCCCAAACGGTCTAGTTATCATTCGGGAAAAACGCATTTTTGACCCATTTTTGACCCTTTTGGGTCCCCAAAAAGCCCATTTTCAAGGCTTTTTGGAATTGTGGAGCGTCATAACGGGCCACCATGGGCTCAAAACGGGCCAAAAACACTTGTTTGAGCACCCCAAGTGGTCTAGGAACAAATTTGGAAAAAATGATTTTGGACCCTTTTTGGACCTACAGATGACCCCGATGACCCCTGTAACCCTACCCTAGCACGTGCACCGTGCGCGCTCAACGCCACTCTGTCGTGCCAAAATGGGGCAGTGAAGGGTGATGACAATGTGAAAAAGGCTTGAAAGTGATCCCATTCATGGTTCTTCTTCACCACAAGGGTGCCCAATGCAATCCATGGCTATAAAACACGGCACGAGAAGGTGTAATTTGAAAAGGTATGCAAAAAGGGTGCTTTTCAGGCCCATTTTGCGGTATTTTGGGCCCAAAAAGAGGTCTTTGAGGCCCCTAATAGGGTACATACCACATTAAACGATGATGAAAGGTGTTTGTTTATCATTTAGGATAGTCCCAATGAAGATGGACCCCTTCACGCATATCCTAGGCACCCAAACTGCCCAAAAAATGGCATTTTCTGGCCATTTTTGACAGATTTTGAAATGGAGGTCCGCCACTTGTGAATCCCGTTCCCGGCCGCCACCGTTGAGTTTCTAGCTCAAACTTTGTGTGATTGTACTTCACACCCATAGGTATCATCCACCAAAATTTCAGCCGAATCCGAACCACCACGACGGAGTACTGATTTTTACCCATTTCGCGCGTGCTGCTGCTTGCTTGCTGCTTGCTTGCTTGCTGCTTGCTGCTGCTGCTAAACCTGGTAGGTCCACCCTAGACACTAAAAAGGGTTATAAAACCAAGACTGGTTCCACCAGCTCGGTGACCCTAACCCTAACCCGAACCCTCGGGCTAATCAAGACCGAATATTGGGACCGAGCTGGTGGGGGAGGGAACATTAGCTATGACTGGTGAAGGACATCAAGAATGATTCACACATTGATGGCTCTTAACAAAGTGAAATCAGCTTGCAAGTGAACCCCATCACCACGAGGCCCACTTTCAAGGCTTTTGTTGGACTTCTGAGGGGCCAAAATGCCCCAAAATGGGCTCAAAATGGGCTCATTTCACCCGTTTGTGCACCCCAAATGGTCTAGGATGATTTTTGGAAAAACGCGTTTTTGACCCATTGTTGACCCATTTCTGGTCCCAAAACACCCCATTTTCAAGGCATTTTGGGATTTTCGGAGGACCAAAATGGGCCACCACAAGCTCAAAATGGTCCAAAAACACTTGTTTTAGCGTCGCACATGGTCTAGGATCATTTTTGAGAAAAGTCATCTTTTTGCCCCTACTGGACCCTAATGACCCATTTGGGCACCCACCTGTTTGGGCTTGAGCTTGCAGCTTGCCGCAGCCTAGTGGGCCTAAGTACGAGGGTGTAGGCGTCCGTTTGGGCAATTCTAAGGGGTGGAAACCACAAAAAGTGGGGGGTTGCGGGTGGAGTAGGTGCCCTCGGAATCGCATTTTGAGCCATGTAACCAAAGATATGGCCTATTCTTGGTTTGTGGCTGTCGGCATTTGAAGCTTCTGGGGGCCTTTTTGGGCCGTTTCCGGGACATGTCATGGAGTTAGAGGGCGGCAAAGAGCTCGTTGACACAGGGAAGTCAAGCCGCACGTGCAGAGTAGCCACCGTTTCCCTTCGTTTGGCCGTTTTGAATGTGTTCTAGGGCTTTTTAAGCCCAAAAATGGCTGTTTTTGGCCCTAAAGTGCAGTTTTTGAAACTGAGGTCCGCCACTTGCAAACCCCGTTCCCAGCCGCCACCGTGGAGTTTCTTGCTCAAACTTTGTGTGATTGTACTTCACACCCATAGGTATCATCCACCAAAATTTCAACCAAATCCAAAGCACCACGACGGAGTTCTGATTTTTACCCATTTCGCGCGTGCTGCTGCTTGCTGCTTGCTGCTGCTTGCTGCTGCTTGCTGCTGCTTGCTGCTAAACCTGGTAGGTCCACCCTAGACCCTAAAAAGGGTTATAAAACCAAGACTGGTTCCACCAGCTCGGTGACCCTAACCCTAATCAAGACTGAATATTGGGACCGAGCTGGTGGGGGAGGGAACATCAGCTATGACTGGTGAAGGACATCAAGAATGATTCACACATTGATGGCTATCGACAAAGTGAAATCACCTTGCAAGTGAACCCCATCACCACGAGGCCCACTTTCAAGGCTTTTTGGACTTCTGAGGGGCCAAAATACCCCAAAATGGGCTCAAAATGGGCTCATTTCACCCGTTTGTGCACCCCAAATGGTCTAGGATGAGGTTTGGAAAAATGCGTTTTTGACCCATTGTTGACCCATTTTTGGTCCCAAAACAGCCCATTTTCAAGGCATTTTGGGATTTTCGGAGGACCAAAATGGGCCACCACAAGCTCAAAACGGTCCAAAAACACTTGTTTTAGCGTCGCACATGGTCGAGGATCATTTTTGAGAAAAGTCATCTTTTTGCCCCTACTGGACCCTGTTGACCCATTTGGGCACCAGCTGTTTGGGCTTGAGCTTGCAGCTTGCCGCAGCCTAGTGGGCCTAGGTATTGGGGTCTAGGCATCCGTTTGGTTCGGGTCACCGAGCTGGTGGGACCAGTCTTGGTTTTGTAACCCTTTTTAGTGTCTAGGGTGCACCTACCAGGTTTAGCAGCAAGCAAGCAAGCAAGCAAGCAGCAAGCAAGCAAGCAAGCAGCAAGCAAGCAAGCAGCACGCGCGAAATGGGGAAAAATCAGAACTCCGTCGTGGTGCTTTGGATTTGGTTGAAATTTTGGTGGATGATACCTATGGGTGTGAAGTACAATCACACAAAGTTTGAGCAAGAAACTCAACGGTGGCGGCCGGGAACGGGATTCACAAGTGGCAGACCTCAGTTTCAGAAACTGCAGTTTAGGGCCAAAAACAGCCATTTTTGGGCCAAAAAAGCCCTGAAACACATTCAAAACGGCCAAACAAAGGGAAACGGTGGGTACACTCCACGTGCGGCTTGATTTCCCCGTGTCAACGAGCTCTTTGCGGCCCTCTAACTCCATGATATGTCCCGGAAACGGCCCAAAAAGGGCCCCAGAAGCTCCAAATGCCGACAGCCACAAACCACGAATAGGCCATATCTTTGGTTACATGGCTCAAAATGCGATTCCGAGGGCACCTACTCCACCCGCAACCCCCCACTTTTTGTGGTTTCCACCCCTCAGAATTGCCCTTAACCCTAACCACCCCCCTTCACCCCTGGCTGGACGCCCCCCTGATCCCCGGCCAGACCCCCCCTGACCCCCGGCAGGAACCCCCCCCCCGACCCCCGGCTGGACCCCCCCCCAACTGCCCCCCCCCCCCGAGTTTTGACAGATAGCTGGGGGGTTGTCGTATCAGGACCGTTGGTAGTCGCCCCCCCGGGAATGGGATCCCTCAAGCATAGCCTGAGGCTGACGATGGTCGGAGGACAGGACAGTCAGACTCACCACTAGCATCCACCACATCAGATCTGGTTGGACGAGGTTGGTTGTTGTCGTGAACTGAGTGCAGCTGATTCCTGCCGAATTCTGAGAATGACGGCAGCATGTGGCGCATGGAAATTGTGAGATGATTAGCAGTGCGGCTGTCCCAGGACTGATCCCGGAGCAGGCCTTTAGTAAGTGGTGCGCACACCCTACCCTGGAGGGGTTTACCT
This sequence comes from Eutreptiella sp. 'Long Island Sound 2002', assembly GCA_964036045.1. Classification (NCBI taxonomy): domain Eukaryota; phylum Euglenozoa; class Euglenophyceae; order Eutreptiales; family Eutreptiaceae; genus Eutreptiella; species Eutreptiella sp. 'Long Island Sound 2002'. The sequence continues at coordinate 152,127,698 of OZ038381.1, read as the reverse complement.
GCCTTTCTAAAATGGTGGCTGGCTGCTTTTGATGGGTGGGACCTCCTGGGAGTCAGGGTGGGTCAATGTTGGGTTGGCTGACACCTTATGCAACCAAGGAGGTGCAGGGCGTATATAAGAGAGAGTGTTGACCATGTTCCAGTGTGTTTAAGTGATGAAGAGCCCCACGAGTAGACGGTACTTGAGGACACGTTACGGATACCATTCACTCAACCCCTTGGTGCACGAAAGTTGTTGCAGTTTGTCTCCATCCGTGCTTATACAGGCTGGTGTATGGGTTGACGGGTGGATGCCTCTTGGGTTTCAGCCCCCCCTGGGGGTAGGCCAGGCGTTGTGCCCGTTTCATTTCACCCTCCCCCTATGGCTAAGGAAGGCTTGCCCTGGAGAGGCACCAAACCAAACCTGTGCCACCAGGCTGGAGGGCATTCCGGCTGACATCCTCAACAACTTCAATGTATAAAAACACAATGGGGTGAAATGGAGGATTTGGCCTCTTTCAGAGACATTGCGCTCAAATTTTATTTTCGGAGCCAGGTATGTGGGGAGCTGCAGATGCAGCAAGGGGCAAGAGCAAGTCTTTGCACTTGCCCCTACAGCACAAGAGCATGCAGTCAGCATATTCTTGACGATTGCATTGCAAGGCAGCACACAGCAATATCACTGCGTAATTTGGTCACAGACACAAGGTCATGAGGGCAGTCAGGGGGTTACAATGGCCAGATGCAGTGTCATGGGTGATTCTTCCCCGTCCCATGCGCCTTTGGACTCAAGGGCCACACTACAAGTCGCGTACCCACAAAAATGACGTTTCTTTTATAAAACACCCATGTCCATATCTATAGTGCTGCTCCTTCTGTAGTGCAGTGAGGCTTCCATGATTCAGCTCCATGCTGCATAAAAACTGGTGGTGCCCTGGTCATGCCGTGCATGACTCGAGGGAGTGGCCTAAAGCCTCCAGATTCAGCCAAAAATTGTACATTTGGGGTTGTTCAGCACAGCTTTTTCGTCACAGCAAGGCCAAAGAAAATTGCATGTTACCAGAAGACCTCAAGTGCGGCCAGGCACTGCACCCCACTCCACCATCTGTTGCACCAGCTCCACGGCTCTGCTTGCGTTTGTGGTGAATGGCACTTTCAGGGAGTTGCCTCGTGTTCTCGCAGCCTCTTTGGCAAAGGTGTCCAGGACAGGCCTCGGTTGGGTAATGGATGTGCAGGGGATCTTGTGAATACCTGCATTCATTTCCAGGACCCAAGTTCATCACTGCCTCAACCTTTTTCCTCCCATGAACTAATGGGCGAGAGCAATGCAGTGGACCATAGCCGTGCCTGATCACTTTTGTAAACCCCATGCTATATAAAAACCCATGCCATTTCTTCTAGATTGTCTCCTTGTGCTCGGCCCCCAATCATGCATTATAAAGGCAGCTACCGAAAGCGACGTCTTCTGCAGGTCATTCAATCACACTGCCAGCTTCTTTTTTGTGCATACACAAAACTACTCCCTACTCTGTACTCGTGGTCACTATCAATGCACAATGTCATGACTCTCGGCTCCCAAACAAAGCCATATAAATTGAACCACACATGTGTGAATACGGAATTATAAGACCTCGGAGAATTACTTGGTGCAAGAGGCTGGTGGGCCTTGGCCCGGAGTTTGAGTGGTCAGGGAGACGTCGGACCCTCAGCACTTGGCCCAAAAACATTAAACCTCAAAGCATTTCTAAATGACTCTACAGATTGCCTCATCTTGAAGCCCATCGGCTGCCGTTCCCCTGGTGTTGAATGCAGCGGTTGCTGATTCCAAGTCGGGCTCAAGCAATGCTGAGGGCAATGCGAAGATGGTCCCTGTGAGAAAAGCCTTCAACCCCAAAAACAGATGGGCAAGTGAAGGATTACCAAGAAGACACACACGTGCCACACCCACTCCTGATGACCTGATTCCTTGTGTCACTGGGAATTTAAAGCCGAATTTGTACTGCCTGAGGTGCCTGCTTCGTGACAGGAGTAGGAGTAGTAGCATTATAGGGCTTCACTCCTTGATGCTCGCCCCCCTGCCAGGTCTGTACGTCCCCCGTGCCCTGCTTGCTGCCCCTGGTTCAAGCTACATTTGGTCGTGACACAACCCATATTGGGTTGCACATTGCTGCGTTGGGAGACAACACACGGGACGTTCTGTTCGAAGTGTTGTATTTTGCCCACCTTCTGCCTCTGCGTCTTATGCGTCCCTGCTCCTTGTTACTGCTTCATTACTCGTCTCTCGCCCTAATCTGCAATATCGAACCATATGGACAATTTGGTTGCTGCAGGCGACTGTGCATATGGCTTCCTTCGCTCAAAACTGGACAGCTGCGGTGTGAATGATGATTGTGCCCCTCTTTCTACATCCCAAGGTGACACACAACCATACCATGGGGTATCATGGCTCTTGGCACGGGACGTCAGACTTTCACTCTACCCCCCACCCCCCTTGCATAGTAAGCGCCCCTGCATAGTAAGCGGGGCGGAGGGGGCGAGGGAACCATCACTTTCCGTTTTGCAATTTACTCGGAAGGTCGGATATTGAGCTTCTCCTTTGTGTTTCCTGGCTGGACAAGGTGGTATTGTTGGTGCATTGCCGTGTACTTCAGATTTCTGGAATCCAAGGCACTCCACTGTACCCTGTATCATGCAGAACACTTTGTTTTTTTCGCAATTTCAGCCATGAACCACAGGGGCTGGAGCCCCCTGCCAAGCCCCCTCCCAAGCCTGCTCCCAAAGCTGCCAAACCTCGTGCCAAACCCTCAACCAAGAGTGCAGCCAAACCTGCTCCCAAGGTGGCAGCCAAGCCTGCAGCCCAGCCTGCAGCTGGAGAGCCCATTCCTGTGCCCCCTGTTGAGCATGTGCAGCTCTTCAGAGTCAAGTACTCCCAACAGAAAAAGTGGCACACAGAGCCAGTTTCTGAGTAGAGCTGAACATGCACCCCAACAGGCAGTTTCTGGCTCATTTTGTGGTTCATATGCCTTGGGGTCTGCATGTCTTGTTTCGTGTGGCGCGTTCTTGTGTTCTTTGCATAGTAATTGGGGGTGTCAGGGAACCGTCACTTAGGGTAGGTTCCCTCGGGGCTGGGATACCGTTGCACCCAGGCACTTACTATGCAAGGGGGGTGGTGGTTAGGGGGGAGGAGGGTCAATGGAGCCCCCAAACACTTGAGGGGGGGGGTTCACTGAAAGGGGCTCAATTGACAAGGGCCATTATTTCCCATGATGCCGAAGGTGCCCCGAACTCCCTTGAAGGACAGCACCTGCTGCAACACACTCTAGGCCAGACACCTCCCCAAGGTGAGACCCCACCCCTTGACACACACCAAACACACACACAGGGCAGTATCTCCCATTAGCGCCTCCGTGGGGTTCAGTGGGGTTCAGGGATCATCAACAGTCTGGGTGGCTGTGAAGCAAGACAGCCGTAGGCAGAGAGGGAGCGGTAGCGCGCAGGGCGTGTGCAGGGCACCTTTTTGGGCTAATTCCAATCCCTGGTTTCGCAGAAACCACAGTTTGGCACCACTGCCCTGCATCCTCACACAGTGTTCATTACACACCCTCACACAGTGCCCGTCAGTATTTTATCAGAGATGAGCTGTTGGTGCATGTGGCAGGGCAGGGCAGGGCAAGGGCGAGCATCACAGCCAAACCCTACCCCTGTGGGACCCCTCCGAGTTTGTCCCTGCGGGTCCTAGGGCGCCAACCTGGTGGCCTATGGGTACCACGTTTGCTTCCTCTACACTTTGGTGCATTTGAAGGGGTTAGTACGATCAAAATCAGCCTGAAGGCATGTCCCTGTATTCCGACGGCAGCCTCCAAGCGGTGGGAATCACGGGCTCTGAGTACAAAGCTAGGGTGCGCGCAGGGCGCGCGCAGGTCAAACACTCCCCCAGAGGCCCAGCCACGCTGGCGAGGTAAGGATGCACAGGCTGTGGGACCCTCGCTTTCACCCTCGCTTTCAGCGCAACCCTACCCAACCCAATCAACCCCTCCAACTCATTCACCCTGCACAAGCTGATTGCATTTTTGAAATCTTTAGAGGAGGGGTATATGCTTGTCTTTACGGACGGCCAATCCGAAAAGCTGCATAGAATGGGCTTTGTGGGGGGATATGGCATTTTCTCAGAATTCCCCGTGGCGGTTTCCATGCCTGTCCCATTGGACATGAAGCAGACCATCAACTCAGCAGAGCTTCTGACTGCATTCCAAGCTCTGCATCTGCATGCCCATTGCCCTAAGGTATCTATCTGCGGTGACTCTGAGTACGTGCTCCTAGGGGCTAAAGGAGCGCTGGAAGGCAAGGGGGTGGGTGGGGTCCTCAGGACCCGTTTCCAATGTCCCCCTGTTGGAGGACCTCCTCAGCTTTCTCAGTGATACTTTTCAAGATATATTATGGGTTAAAGTCCCTTCCCGCGTGAATGTGGAAGGAAATGAACAGGCCAACATGCTGGCCAACATAATGCCTCGAACCCACATAAGTGTACACCCAGGGTGAAACATGCCGCCGCCGCCGTGGGCACAACAGGGTCACGACCTAAACGCCCCACTGCACAGGCACCCGATTTCTCACCGGTACGACCGTGCACGCTTTTCTCTGAGTGGGATCAAGTGGTGGGGGGACGAGCCACCAGAGGGCCATCAGCAGCCCACAGGAGCCCCACTCTCGCCCTCAGTGCACCAACTATGGTAGTCGCTGGGCCTCAGGAGCTACCATCCTCGGCTCTCTCTGTTATTTCCTTGACAGCACGCACCATAGAGTCTGCAGGTTCCCGATCCCCTCATGCATTTCAACAGATTCATGGGGGTTAGTGGTAGACATCCAAACCACCTCCTGTCGCTCCTGCTCCACATCTTGCAGTGAGCGTTGATTACTTGTCTTTTTGGGCGCCCGTTGCTAGGCAGCTGCAGCAGAGTTCTACATGCATCGAGATTTCAGGGTGCCATTTCAGGTTCATTTCACTTCTGGTGTATCCCCTCAGGTTGCTTCTGTACTTAGCCCTTTGTAGCATAGCAATTTGTGTTTGCCTGTGCCTGATTGAACTCTTTGGACATTGGCTGGAATGGCTTGGGTGGGGGCATCTTGTATTTTGTTACCGACCACAATTGAGCCTCAATCATCCTTTATTGCACACACCCCTTCAACCCCCTGAACACCATGCCCCTTTGAACACCCCCCCTTCTTTTAAGCCACCCCCCTCCCACCACCCCCTTACCCCCTTTTCCATTGAGACCGCAAAAGTTGCAAAATCGGTTTTGAGGTCTGTTGTCAATGGAGCCTTTTCGGGGGGGGGGGGGGGCTAGCCAAGGGGCTGCATTGGACCCCCCTCCCCCTATCCACATTGAAAGTCCGCATGCCCCATAGACCAATGCATCCAGCGGATTCTGAGATGCCGGACAATTACCACTTGACGGGGCTATTGTGAAGACCAAAGCGCTCTACTTCTCCCTTGGTAGACCCACCTTCCGGGCACCATCCACACCATGACAATGGGGAAATAGTAGCAATGCTAGCTTGGGGGGAGAGGGCCCCACCACTCGCACAAGTTTTTTCTGCTATGACCCCACCCCTCTCTCCAAGAAGGATGCATGCACTTTACATGCGCTGTGAATACGAGCACCACACGGACCATGCGTGCATAACGAGGTTCCAAGGGGGAGAGAGAGCTGACCCAAAGCAGCCCAAGAGACACTCGATAGCCCGTGGGCGCACTCAAGGCAAAATTCAGTACTTTGGAAGTAGTTTGGAAGGCGTGCCATGCAGCAGAATATGTACCAGCTATGACCGGTCGCCTTTGACACGGGGGCGTTCCGCAGCTCAACATCCGTTGCTTCATGGCCCTCCAAGAAGGAGGGGTTTTTGTGTGCCTCACGCACCAAGATATGCAAAGCGCCTCACGCGGAGGTGCAATCCATATTGGGCACACACACCACTACCACAACTAGTTCCTGCATATCTTTCCTGCCCAGCCCAAGCGAGCACACAATCAACTCATCTTTGCATGAAACACAAGCAAAGCAACAGGAAACAAAGGAAAATGAGCATGTCCAATGGGACCATTGAAGGCATCCCACGATGAAAACACGTAAATAAGGAAACAAAGAAGCAGAGTATTCTCGGAAAACAACACATGAACCAAGTGTAGCACGCCCGGTGCAATAATGGGCCTCTGCACTTGATTGCTAAAGGGGGTAATGCTTGGGATTCATGGGGTGAGTGTTGGTGCGCCGGGCATCTTTTTGGACAATTCCCCACCTGTGCCTATTTTTGCCCCCACCTCACCAAATAATTTGGAGTGCCTTCTCCCCGTGTCTAAGAATTTGGCCCATCCTTTGCACCCAGTTTATGATGATTGCAAGGGTGGTGGTTGGAAGTGGTGGGAGTGACATTTTGTGTTGTTGAATTCTCATATTTTGGCTTATGCAAGGTGCCCTACAGGGAAGGTTTGCAGTGTAGTGTGGTCTACTTCCAGTACTTCCCAAGGTGAGGATAAACTTTGGGCTAGAGATAAGATACTTAATTCAAAGGTAACGCGGCAGGCATGCGCCGGGCTCCCCCATGGCGGAAAAGCACCCACCTAAGGGGCCGCACCACGCAGTGTGCGTGCGCTTTGCGAAACATGCGTTATTTTGGGCTAGCTGCTCATGATATTGTGGCTGTTCCCCAAGCATTGCTGTTGTTTGGTCAAAGGGAGAGGGTGGCGCATTGTGCATCCTTTTAGCATTATTTGGTTCCCTCACACGTGGAGGGTGTGGGAGGGGATGACGAAAATGTGGCTAGCTACGACAAAAGCCCAAGAATTGCACCATGTGACCCGATTCCATATTCCGGAATCTGTGGTAGCAACCAGTGCAGGACAGTACGATTCTGGCCAGAAACCACTATATTCATAGAGTTGGGATGGTAGCAATATTCTTAAAAATTCTTTGAAAAATAAAATCCGGGTACCTATGAAAAGAAATGGCCCCTTTTTGAGACACTACAGTGCCACGGTGCCCCACAAAATGCCCTATTCCTACCACGGGCGCTCCTTGTGTCTACGTTGCCATTGCGAACGCGAATATGCAACAAATCGGCGCCAGCATCGCGCGATTTTTGCATTCATTTTCGCGCACGCGCGCACCTCCACCGTGTGGCGTGCACCAAGTCAAGTACCCGGAGCCAACACAAGCCATGGTCGCATGTCCGCATGTCCTAGGCCCGCCGCTTGCGGAGTTTGAAACGCTGTAAGAGGACATGTACATAGTTGAGGTCACTAAGTGCCCTCTTGCGGGCGCGCTGCGCCAATTGCCGCACTGTCACGGGCCCTTGTCCACGCATGGACCTCTTGGTGACATCCCACCCCTCTTGATGGAGGTTGTCGTCTATGGTGTGGGTGTCAAGCACAATTTGGACACCTAGGCAGCCACGTAGGATCCTTGGGCCCCCGCTATTGCGCAGCATGTGCTTTAGCCTACGGTGGCTGCCTTCCATGGCAAAGCATGAAAATTGGGAGAAGATTCTCCACTTGCGGGGCAAGAAATACATGCAGACAATCCACAAATCTTACAACAGCAGCTTAGGCCACTATAACACTAAGTGGGCCTTACCCATTCTTATACTACATTCACGTAGCCTTCCTACCTCCCCCTCGGACAGCCAATCTGATGGCCATGCATACACGCACATCTCGGCAAAGTTGTCCAACCGCTCCCTTCCTCGTCACGCTAATGGAGGGTTGGGTGAGCAATATGGCAGCAAATTAGAGCGGGTGTAGAACACCATATCCCCAATAACTAGATCCACAAAGAATGAAAAACTGAATCTAAGAAATGAGGAGGAATGCATGACCTCTTGTGGTAGGCCCCGTGAAAGTGCACCACCATACGTCGAGCTCAGGGTGGAGGTTTCATAAATTACATTCCGCAAAGCAAACAAAGTGGGGTTCCACATCGGGCATTGGACCAAAAAAGCATCCCCTTTGCGTTTTGGATTTTGTGTTTGCTCTAGGGGATTTGTGTGTGTTTTAACAGATGTGTCGTGTCCCCCCCACGCTTCTCAACACCCCGGGTCATGCATTTTGCGCCAACCCAAATGCTCATGCTCCCAACGCACTGTTGTTAATCATTTTCAGCCGCCTGGGCACAATAAGCTTTATAGGGGCCCTGTCTTACACCTATGTGCATGGGTGTGCAGTCTCAAGGGGGATCTTTGGGGAGTAATTGGGAGGTGTGTGTTGCACGTGAATCTCGGGCTACTGCATCAACCACACCCGGAACGGGCCTGTTTTTCCCGGTCCCAAAATGGCCCCATAGGAGAGCAACTCCATTGGCCGCAAGACTTGTGTAAACACGCCTCCTTCGGACAAAAGGGCAATTTGATGAACTACTCTAGTGCTTGTGCGCAATTTGATGAGTGCCCATTTACGTGATGTGTGAGCCCATGGGCATGACCATTGGCAAAGGTTTTGGCGGTGGCCGCATGGTGTTTAGATGGGCTACAAACATTACTTATAGAGTGCCCCGTCTTGCCCACTCGGGCCCATCCCAAGGTGAAAATACTTAAGATGCCCCCGTGGGAGCAACCACCACACTTGTTTAGGGTCTGCATGCCGCAATCTCCCGTGGATTGTCAAGTGTTGAAGAGGAAGCTTATAACCCTCTTTGGGTTCTGTACCCTTCATTGTGGACATGGTCTCTCGTTCTCGTTTTGATAGCACACTGGTCACCGGGGCAAAGAGACAAAGGGGGGCAAGAGGCGGGGCTATTTACGTTGGTTTTTGCTGGTATTCAATTAATTTTGTCTACACAGCGTCAAATAGTAAGTGGACTTTCCCCTAACCATTCTATATTGCACCAACCTCCAAGGAAGCACACGTGCACATGGCGAAAGCAGCATTGAATCACTGCTTTGTCTGGAACCCAGCTATGGTCCCGAATGGACATCCTACATGGTCAAAACACAACAAGACCTTGCCACACAAGACAACCATGTGACACATTGAGATAAGTAAGTGGCTTGTGGGGGACATCAACATCACAAGTATGCTTGCGCAAGCGATTTGCGGACACACGGGCTACATGTACCGCATTCGGATATCTTCTTTTGCCACAAACCTGGCAACATCAGGTGTCATCATCTACAAACATCATAGTCTACCCCCCTACCGCTTGTTGTTCATTCCCCCCTCCTCACGGCACATCGTAATGAGTGCCTCCCACCGCCGGGTGCGCATGAATTGCATAGCCGCGGCACACTCCAACCTAACCGTTCCCTTGCCTCTTGCCTTGTCATTGTTGAACCTCCCCTTTGTTACCGTCTTCGCTTGAATGCGGGCAACATCTAGAATGGGCCGAAACAAATTACGCACAGCGGCAGCCGCAGACTTGCCCGCTGCTGCCGCCACTACCTCCCGCATGCCCCAGATACCACATATAGTGGCACGCAGCACCCTGTGCCACTCGTAGTCCGGAATGCGGCGGTCGGCTGCAATGTGTCGACATCTCGCGCAGCAAGTATGAGCATCCCCGGCTCGTAGCAGCCGTGGAACCGGCAACGGGCGAAGCGAGGGCGGCTATGTAAGCTTAGCAGATTGGGCGAAGCGTGCAGTACACACACGCACCAACAAGCTCGGCACCGAGATTTTTGGCATACCGTGAGAGACCGGAGAGGCCCCAAAAGCGCCAAAAGATGGCCCCCCACCCACTACCCAATGACAAGATCATCCCCACCCCACTACGGGGTACTGAGGAGTGGGCAGCGTTGCACGCGGCTATCTAGGAGGTGGACTTGGACCAACGATTGTGGGACGCAAGTAAGGCTGTGTTCCAGGATACTGGCGGTTCCGACCAGGAAACCCTTTTTTTTTGTGATGTCAAGCCACAAATTTTAATGGCCAATTGCAACAATTCGAAAACCAAGGCTCCTCAAGCCTCGGTGTGTTAGTTGAAGTAATTGCACTGCGTGCACACCAAGTCGCCAAGGCAGGGTTGGGTGTGCCTTTCCGCTTTTGCCTTGTCACGTGTACGAAAAACTGTCTAAGTGAAGGACAATGAGCGATTGATAAGGTGTGATTGAATTTACGCAAAGCACAATCTAGGAGGGGGGTGGAAAAAATTCGCGCGAATTTTTTTGTAACCCCCCCCCCCCCACCGGGAGTATCCTCCGAAAAAAAAGCTGGCACCCCACGTAGGAATTTTTTTTCTCAAGGAGGGATTTTTTTCTTGTGTGCTACTTGAGGCTGCATGGCACTTTCACTTTGCCACGTTGTATGACATTGGCACATGAATTGCTACTGAGATAAAAGTAATTGGTTTTGTTTTGCATGGCGCCATTGATTTCTGTCTAGTAGCGGGGGACACTTGTTAAATGCAATTGTCAGCCCGCGGACAAGGGGCCCCTAGCGCGGGGTGCTGCCACCCACATTGAGCATTGTGTCCGATCCATCTACACTCACTGAGCCGCTAGCATTGCTACGCTAGCGGTGCCCCAGGATTGTGTATAGCGACCTAGTCGGCTATGAGACATCAGACATCAGACTTTTATGGACCATCACCCCCAACCCCCCCCCACCCCACCCCAACACCCTTTCTAACCCCCCCCCACCCCTGTGTGTGCAACAAGCAAAACACTGAACAATGTGGTTATGACCATGCGCCTGTGACACGGGGGCGTATGCGAGCCCAGTTTCCGTTGCCTCATGGCCCCGTGTCCCCCCCCAATATCTCACTTGTCCCATTGTCACCACACCCTTGAGGTGTAGAAGTGGGTTGTGGTCTCGACCCTAGCGTCTGAAACCCAACCAGTGCTTGCAACCCCTTCAATGATGGTACGTGCCCCCCCCCCCCCCCCCACCCCACCCCACCCCACCCCACCCCATCTCTCTGACTGCAACCGATCGAGGGGCTCATATGTGACTGAAGACAAGTGGGAACAGAATCCTGATGTCTGGCCCAAGCAACCTCACCCGAGCTAATCGGGTCAGTTTTGTTGGTGGGGTGGGTGGGTGGGGGTTCATCGGGTTGTGCCGGAACTGTGGAGAGGGGGGGTAGTGGGTTTCGAGCACGGCACAACACAGCACGGCGCAGCACGGCACATCACAGCACATCACATCACAGCACACCACAGCACAACATACAGCATAGCACAGCATATTACAGCACAACACAGCACAACACAGCCCCTACGGCCGCCCAAGAGAGCCTCCCTCCCTCCCTCCCTCCCTCCCCTCCCCTCCCTCCCTCCCCTCCCTCCCTCCCCTCCCTCCCTCCCTCCCACCCTGTCCTTTCTCTGCTTGTGTGGTTGTGGTTAGGGAGGGTGTGCCTGTTTTTCTTTTTCAGGTTTTCTTTTCCAGTAGAGTTTTTTCCCACCAGCTTACCAAGGTCCGAACCCCAAAAAAATTAAAATAGGAGGTATGTTACTCCGTTCCTTAGTTAGTTCCGGTGGAGGGTGGATGGGGCACCGCTCCCCCAGGCGCCCCCTTGACACCTATTTACCCCCCCATCAATTTCATATGCCCCCCCTATCAATTTCATAGCCCCCCCCCATCCATTTCATAGCCCCCCCCCCCCACATCCATTTCATAGCCCCCCCCATCCATTTCATAGCCCCCTCCCATCCATTTCATACCCCCCCCCGCAACCATTTCATAGCCCCCCCCTATCAATTTCATAGCCCCCCCCCTCCATTTCATAGCCCCTCCCGCATCAATTTCATAGCCTCCTCCCATCAATTTCATAGCCCCCCCCTATCAATTTCATAGCCCCCCCCCATCAATTTCATATGCCCCCCCATCAATTTCATAGCCCCCCCCCTATCAATTTCATAGCCCCCCCCCCCCCCCCCTTATCAATTTCATAGCCCCCCCCTCATCAATTTCATAGCCCCCCCCATCAATTTCATAGACCTACCCCCCATTAATTTCACAGCCCTACCCTTCATCAATTTCATAGCCCCACCCCCATCAATTTCATAGGTCCCCCCCATTCAATTTCATACCCCCCCCCCATCGATTTCATAGCCCCCTGCCCTATCAATTTTATAACCCCCCCTTTATCAATTTCATAGCCCCTCCCCCATCAATTTCATAGCCCCGCCCCCATCAATTTCATAGCCCCCCCATCAATTTCATCCGCCCCCCCCCCATCCAATACAACCCCCCCCCCTATCAATTTCATAGACCCCCCCCCCATCCAATACAAACCCCCCCCCTATCAATTTCATAGCCCCCCCCATCAATTTCATAGCCCCACCCCCATCAATTTCATAGGTTCCCCCCATTCAATTTCATAGCCCCCCCCCCCAATCGATTTCATACCCCCCCCCCCCCCCTTGACTTCATAGCCCCCCCCCCATTGATTCACAGAGGGGTGTAGACCCCTGTTAGGAATCGGCGCGTGGGCACACGCTGATTCCTAGAGGGGTCTTATTTGGGGGGTCTAGACCCCCCAAATGATTGACGCATGGGCATGCGTCAAATATTTAGGGGGTGTAGACCCCCCAAATATTTGACGGATGTATGTCCGTCAAATTTTTTGGGGGTCTACACCCCCCAGATAACTGACGCATGGGCATGCGTCAAATATTTGACGGACATGCATCCGTCAAATATTTAGGGGGTGTAGACCCCCCAAATATTTGACGGATGTATGTTCGTCAAATATTTCGGGGGTGTAGATTCCCAAATATTTGACGGATGTACGTCCGTCAAATATTTTGGGGGTCTACCCCCCCCTGATAACTGACGCATGGGCATGCGTCAAATATTTGACGGACATGCATCCGTCAAATATTTAGGGGGTGTAGACCCCCCAGATAACTGACCCATGGGCATGCGTCAAATATTTGACGGACATGCATCCGTCAAATATTTAGGGGGTGTAGACCCCCCAAATATTTGACGGATGTATGTTCGTCAAATATTTCGGGGGTGTAGATCCCCAAATATTTGACGGATGTACGTTCGTCAAATATTTTGGGGGTCTACACCCCCCTGATAACTGACGCATGGGCATGCGTCAAATATTTGACGGACATGCATTCGTCAAATATTTAGGGGGTGTAGACCCCCCAGATAACTGACGCATGGGCATGCATCAAATATTTGATGGACATGCATCTGTCAAATATTTAAGGGGTGTAGACACCCCAAATATTTGACGGATGTATGTCCGTCAAATATTTTGGGGGTGTAGACCCCCCAAATATTTGAGGGATCTATGTCCGTCAAATATTTAGGGGGTGTAGACCCCCCAGATAACTGACGCATGGGCATGCGTCAAATGTTTGACGGACATGCATCCGTCAAATATTTAGGGGGTGTAGACCCCCCAAATATTTGACGGACATACATCCGTCAAATATTTAGGGGGTGTAGACGCCCCAAATATTTGACGGATGTATGTTCGTCAAATATTTTGGGGGTGTAGACCCCCCAGACAACTGACGCATGGGCATGCGTCAAATATTTGACGGACATACATCCGTCAAATATATAGGGGGTGTAGACGCCCCAAATATTTGACGGATGTATGTCCGTCAAATATTTTGGGGGTGTAGACCGCCCAAATATTTGACGGATGTATGTCCGTCAAATATTTTGGGGGTCTACACCCCCCAAATAACTGACGCATGGGCATGCGTCAATCATTTGACGGACATGCATCCGTCAAATATTTAGGGGGTGTAGACCCTCGAAATATTTCACGGACATGCATCCGTCAAATATTTTGGGGGTCTATACCCCCCAGATAACTGACGCATGGGCATGCGTCAAATATTTGAACGACATACATCCGTCAAATATTTAGGGGGTGTAGACCCCCTAAATATTTGACGGATGTATGTCCGTCAAATATTTTCGGGGTCTACACCCCCCAGATAACTGACGCATGGGCATGCGTCAAACATTTGACGGACATACATCCGTCAAATATTTAGGGGGTGCAGACCCTCGAAATATTTGACGGACATGCATCCGTCAAATATTTTGGGGGTCTACACCCCCCAGATAACTGATGCATGGGCATGCGTCAAATATTTGACGGACATGCATCCGTCAAATATTTTGGGGGTGCAGACCCCCCAAATATTTGACGGATGTATGTCCGTCAAATATTTTTGGGGTGTAGACCCCCGAAATATTTGACGGATGTATGTCCGTCAAATGATTTGGGGGTCTACACCCCCCAGACAACTGACGCATGGGCATGCGTCCAATATTTGACGGACATGCATCCGTCAGATATTTAGGGGGTGTAGACCCCCAAAATATTTGACGGACATACATCCCGTCAAATATTTCGGGGGTCTACACCCTCTAAATATTTGACGGATGCATGTCCGTCAAAGATTTGACGCATGCCCATGCGTCAGTTATCTGGGGGGTGTAGACCCCCTAAATATTTGACACATGCCCATGCGTCAGTTATCTGCGGGGTGTAGACCCCCAAAATATTTCACGGACATACATCCGTCAAATATTTGGGGGGTTTACACCCCCAAAATATTTGACGGACATACATCCGTCAAATATTTGGGGGGTCTACACCCCCTAAATATTTGACGGATGCATGTCCGTCAAATATTTGGGGGGTCTACACCCCCTAAATATTTGACGGATGCATGTCCGTCAAACATTTGACACATGCCCATGCGTCACTTGTCTGGGGGGTCTACACCCCCCAAATATTTGACGGACATACATCCCTCAAATATTTGGGGGGTCTACACCCCCAAAATATTTGACGGATGCATGTCCGTCAAATATTTGGGGGGTCTACACCCCCTAAATATTTGACGGATGCATGTCCGTCAAATATTTGGCGCATGCCCATGCGTAAGTTGTCTGGCGGGTCTACACCCCCCAAACATTTGACGGACATACATCCGTCAAATATTTGGGGGGTCTACACCCCCTAAATATTTGACGGATGCATGTCGGTCAAATATTTCGGGGGTCTACACCCCCTAAATATTTGACGGATGCATGTCCGTCAAATATTTGACGCATGCCCATGCGTCAGTTGTCCCGGGGTCTACACCCCCCAAATATTTGACGGACATACATCCGTCAAATATTTGGGGGGTCTACACCGCCTAAATATTTGACGGATGCATGTCCGTCAAATATTTGACGCATGCCCATGCGTCAGTTATCCGGGGGGTGTAGACCCCCCAAATATTTGACGGAATTTTTGGGGGGTCTACACCCCCTAAATATTTGACGGATGCATTTCCGTCAAATATTTGACGCATGCCCATGCGTAAGTTGTCTCGGGGGTCTACACCCCCCAAATATTTGACGGACATACATCCGTCAAATATTTGGGGGGTCTACACCCCCTAAATATTTGACGGATGCATGTCGGTCAAATATTTCGGGGGTCTACACCCCCTAAATATTTGACGGATGCATGTCCGTCAAATATTTGACGCATGCCCATGCGTCAGTTGTCCCGGGGGTCTACACCCCCCAAATATTTGACGGACATACATCTGTCAAATATTTGGGGGGTCTACACCGCCTAAATATTTGACGGATGCATGTCCGTCAAATATTTGACGCATGCCCATGCGTCAGTTGTCTGGGGGGTCTACACACCCCAAATATTTGACGGACATACATCCGTCAAATATTTGGGGCGTCTACACCCCCTAAATATTTGACGGACATACATCCGTCAAATATTTTGGGATCTACACCCCTAAAATATTTGACGGATGCATGTCCGTCAAATATTTCGGGGGTCTACACCCCCCAAATACTTGACGGATGCATGTCCGTCAAATATTTGACGCATGCCCATGCGTCAGTTGTCTGGGGGGTCTACACACCCCAAATATTTGACGGACATACATCCGTCAAATATTTCGGGGGTCTACACCCCCTAAATATTTGACGGATGCATGTCCGTCAAATAATTGACGCATGCCCATGCGTTAGTCTTTTGGGGGGTGTAGGCCCCAAAATATTTGACGGACATACATCCGTCAAACATTTCGGGGGTCTACACCCCCTAAATATTTGACGGATGCATGTCCGTCAAATATTTGACGCATGCTCATGCGTCAGTTATCTGGGGGGTGTAGACCCCCTGAATATTTGACGGACATACATCCGTCAAATATTTTGGGGGTCTACACCCCCGAAATATTTGACGGACATACATCCGTCAAATATTTTGGGATCTACACCCCCAAAATATTTGACGGATGCATGTCCGTCAAATATTTCGGGGGTCTACACCCCCCAAATACTTGACGGATGCATGTCCGTCAAATATTTGACGCATGCCCATGCGTGAGTTGTCTGGGGGGTCTACACCCCCCAAATATTTGACGGACATACATCCGTCAAATATTTGGGGGGTCTACACACCCTAAATATTTGACGGATGCATGTCCGTCAAATATTTGACGCATGCCCATGCGTCAGTTGTCTGGGGCTGTAGACACCCCAAATATTTGACTGACATACATCCGTCAAATATTTGGGGGGTCTACACCCCCTAAATATTTGACGGATGCATGTCCGTCAAATATTTGACGCATGCCCATTCGTCAGTTGTCTGGGGGGTGTAGACCCCCGAAATATTTGACGGATGCATGTCCGTCAAATATTTGACGCATGCCCATGCGTCAGTTGTCTGGGGGGTGTAGACCCCCGAAATATTTGACCGATGCATGTCCGTCAAATAATGGACGCATGCCCATGCTTCAGTTATCTGGGGGGTGTAGACCCCCAAATCATTTGATGGACATAAATCCGTCAAATATTTGGGCGGTCTACACCCCCAAAATATTTGATGGACATACATCCGTCAAATATTTGGGGGGTCTACACCCCCTCAATATTTGACGGATGCATGTCCGTCAAATATTTGACGCATGCCCATGCGTCAGTTGTCTGGGGGGTCTACACCCCCCAAATATTTGACGGACATACATCCGTCAAATATTTTGGGGGTCTACACCCCCTAAATATTTGACGGATGCATGTCTGTCAAACATTTGACACATGCCCATGCGTCAGTTGTCTGGGGGGTCTACACCCCCCAAATATTTGACGGACATACATCCGTCAAATATTTGGGGGGTCTACACCCCCAAAATATTTGACGGATGCATGTCCGTCAAATATTTGGGGGGTCTACACCCCCTAAATATTTGACGGATGCATGTCCGTCAAATATTTGGCGCATGCCCATGCGTAAGTTGTCTGGCGGGTCTACACCCCCCAAACATTTGACGGACATACATCCGTCAAATATTTGGGGGGTCTACACCCCCTAAATATTTGACGGATGCATGTCGGTCAAATATTTCGGGGGTCTACACCCCCTAAATATTTGACGGATGCATGTCCGTCAAATATTTGACGCATGCCCATGCGTCAGTTGTCCCGGGGGTCTACACCCCCCAAATATTTGACGGACATACATCCGTCAAATATTTGGGGGGTCTACACCGCCTAAATATTTGACGGATGCATGTCCGACAAATATTTGACGCATGCCCATGCGTCAGTTATCTGGGGGGTGTAGACCCCCCAAATATTTGACGGAATTTTTGGGGGTCTACACCCCCTAAATATTTGACGGATGCATTTCCGTCAAATATTTGACGCATGCCCATGCGTCAGTTGTCTGGGGGGTCTACACCCCCCAAATATTTGACGGACATACATCCGTCAAATATTTGGGGGGTCTACACCCCCAAAATATTTGACGGATGCATGTCCGTCAAATATTTGGGGGGTCTAGACCCCCTAAATATTTGACGGATGCATGTCCGTCAAATATTTGACGCATGCCCATGCGTAAGTTGTCTGGCGGGTCTACACCCCCCAAACATTTGACGGACATACATCCGTCAAATATTTGGGGGGTCTACACCCCCTAAATATTTGACGGATGCATGTCGGTCAAATATTTCGGGGGTCTACACCCCCTAAATATTTGACGGATGCATGTCCGTCAAATATTTGACGCATGCCCATGCGTCAGTTGTCCCGGGGGTCTACACCCCCCAAATATTTGACGGACATACATCTGTCAAATGTTTGGGGGGTCTACACCGCCTAAATATTTGACGGATGCATGTCCGTCAAATATTTGACGCATGCGCATGCGTCAGTTATTTGGGGGGTGTAGACCCCCCAAATATTTGACGGAATTTTTGGGGGGTCTACACCCCCTAAATATTTGACGGATGCATTTCCGTCAAATATTTGACGCATGCCCATGCGTCAGTTGTCTGGGGGGTCTACACACCCCAAATATTTGACGGACATACATCCGTCAAATATTTGGGGGGTCTACACCCCCGAAATATTTGACGGACATACATCCGTCAAATATTTTGGGATCTACACCCCTAAAATATTTGACGGATGCATGTCCGTCAAATATTTCGGGGGTCTACACCCCCCAAATATTTGACGGATGCATGTCCGTCAAATATTTGACGCATGCCCATGCGTGAGTTGTCTGGGGGGTCTACACCCCCCAAATATTTGACGGACATACATCCGTCAAATATTTGGGGGGTCTACACCCCCTAAATACTTGACGGATGCATGTCCGTCAAATATTTGACGCATGCCCATGCGTCAGTTGTCTGGGGGGTGTAGACCCCCGAAATATTTGACGGATGCATGTCCGTCAAATATTTGGGGGGTCTACACCCCCAAAATATTTGACCGATGCATGTCCGTCAAATAATGGACGCATGCCCATGCGTCAGTTGTCTGGGGGGTGTAGACCCCCAAATCATTTGACGGACATAAATCCGTCAAATATTTGGGCGGTCTACACCCCCTAAATATTTGACGGATGCATGTCCGTCAAATATTTGACGCATGCCCATGCGTCAGTTGTCTGGGGGGTGTACACCCCCAAAATATTTGACGGATGCATGTCCGTCAAATATTTGGGGGGTCTACACCCCCAAAATATTTGACCGATGCATGTCCGTCAAATAATGGACGCATGCCCATGCGTCAGTTGTCTGGGGGGTGTAGACCCCCAAAGCATTTGACGGACATAAATCCGTCAAATATTTGGGCGGTCTACACCCCCAAAATATTTGACGGACATACATCCGTCAAATATTCGGGGGGTCTACACCCCCTCAATATTTGACGGATGCATGTCCGTCAAATATTTGACGCATGCCCATGCGTCAGTTGTCTGGGGGGTCCTCACCCCCCAAATATTTGACGGACATACATCCGTCAAATATTTTTGGGGTCTACACCCCCTAAATATTTGACGGATGCATGTCCGTCAAATATTTGACGCATGCCCATGCGTTAATTGTTTGGCGGGTGTAGACCCCCAAAATACTTGACGGACATACATCCGTCAAACATTTCGGGGGTCTACAGCCCCGAAATATTTGACGGATGCATGTCTGTCAAATATTTGACGCATGCCCATGCGTCAGTTATCTGGGGGGTGTAGACCCCCTGAATATTTGACGGACATACATCCGTCAAATATTTGGGGGGTCTACACCCCCGAAATATTTGACGGATGCATGTCCGTCAAATATTTGACGCATGCCCATGCGTCAGTTATCTGGGGGGTGTAGACCCCCCAAATATTTGACGGACATATATGCGTCAAATATATTGGGGGTCTACACCCTCAAAATATTTGACGGATGCATGTCCGTCAAACATTTGACGCATGCCCATGCGTCAGTTGTCTGGGGGGTCTACACCCCCCAAATATTTGACCGACATACATCCGTCAAATATTTTGGGGGTCTACACGCCCTAAATATTTGACGGATGCGTGTCCGTCAAATATTTCGGGGGTCTACACCCCCTAAATATTTGACGGATGCATGTCCGTCAAATATTTGACGCATGCCCATGCGTCAGTTGTCTGGGGGGTCTACACCCCCCAAATATTTGACGGACATACATCCGTCAAATATTTGGGGGGTCTACACCCCCTAAATATTTGACGGGTGCATGTCCGTCAAATATTTGACGCATGCCCATGCGTCAGTTGTCTGGGGGGTGTAGACCCCCGAAATATTTGACGGACATAAATCCGTCATATATTTGGGTGGTCTACACCCCCGAAATATTTGACGCATGCATGTCCGTCAAATATTTGACGCCTGCCCATGCGTCAGTTGTCCGGGGGGTGTAGACCCCCAAAACATTTGACAGACATAAATCCGTCAAATATTTGGGGGGTCTACACCCCCAAAATATTTGACGGACATACATCCGTCAAATATTTGGGGGGTCTACACCCCCTCAATATTTGACGGATGCATGTCCGTCAAATATTTGACGCATGCCCATGCGTTAGTTGTTCGGGGGGTGTAGACCCCCAAACTATTTGACGGACATATATCCGTCAAACATTTCGGGGGTCTACAGCCCCCAAATATTTGACGGATGCATGTCCATCAAATATTTTACGCATGCCCATGTGTCAGTTATCTGGCGGGTGTAGACCCCCTGAATATTTGACGGACATACATCCGTCAAATATTTGGGGGGTCTACACCCCCTAAATATTTGACGGATGCATGTCCGTCAAATATTTGACGCATGCCCATGCGTCAGTTGTCTGGGGGGTGTAGACCCCCGAAATATTTGACGGATGCATGTCCGTCAAATATTTGGGGGGTCTACACCCCCAAAATATTTGACCGATGCATGTCCGTCAAATAATGGACGCATGCCCATGCGTCAGTTGTCTGGGGGGTGTAGACCCCCAAATCATTTGACGGACATAAATCCGTCAAATATTTGGGCGGTCTACACCCCCTAAATATTTGACGGATGCATGTCCGTCAAATATTTGACGCATGCCCATGCGTCAGTTGTCTGGGGGGTGTAGACCCCCGAAATATTTGACGGATGCATGTCCGTCAAATATTTGGGGGGTCTACACCCCCAAAATATTTGACCGATGCATGTCCGTCAAATAATGGACGCATGCCCATGCGTCAGTTGTCTGGGGGGTGTAGACCCCCAAAGCATTTGACGGACATAAATCCGTCAAATATTTGGGCGGTCTACACCCCCAAAATATTTGACGGACATACATCCGTCAAATATTTGGGGGGTCTACACCCCCTCAATATTTGACGGATGCATGTCCGTCAAATATTTGACGCATGCCCATGCGTTAATTGTTTGGCGGGTGTAGACCCCCAAAATACTTGACGGACATACATCCGTCAAACATTTCGGGGGTCTACAGTCCCGAAATATTTGACGGATGCATGTCCGTCAAATATTTGACGCATGCCCATGCGTCAGTTATCTGGGGGGTGTAGACCCCTTGAATATTTGACGGACATACATCCGTCAAATATTTGGGGGGTCTACACCCCCGAAATATTTGACGGATGCATGTCCGTCAAATATTTGACGCATGCCCATGCGTCAGTTATCTGGGGGGTGTAGACCCCCCAAATATTTGACGGACATATATGCGTCAAATATTTTGGGGGTCTACACCCTCAAAATATTTGACGGATGCATGTCCGTCAAACATTTGACGCATGCCCATGCGTCAGTTGTCTGGGGGGTCTACACCCCCCAAATATTTGACAGACATACATCCGTCAAATATTTTGGGGGTCTACACGCCCTAAATATTTGACGGATGCTTGTCCGTCAAATATTTCGGGGGTCTACACCCCCTAAATATTTGACGCATGCATGTCCGTCAAATATTTGACGCCTGCCCATGCGTCAGTTGTCCGGGGGGTGTAAACCCCAAAACATTTGACGGACATAAATCCGTCAAATATTTGGGGGGTCTACACCCCCAAAATATTTGACGGACATACATCCGTCAAATATTTGGGGGGTCTACACCCCCTCAATATTTGACGGATGCATGTCCGTCAAATATTTGACGCATGCCCATGCGTTAGTTGTTTGGGGGGTGTAGACCCCCAAACTATTTGACGGACATACATCCGTCAAACATTTCGGGGGTCTACAGCCCCCAAATATTTGACGGATGCATGTCCATCAAATATTTTACGCATGCCCATGTGTCAGTTATCTGGCGGGTGTAGACCCCCTGAATATTTGACGGACATACATCCGTCAAATATTCCGGGGGTCTACACCCCCTAAATATTTGACGGATGCATGTCCGTCAAATATTTGACGCATGCCCATGCGTCAGTTGTCTGCGGGGTTTACGCCCCCTAAATATTTGACGGACATACATCCGTCAAATATTTGGGGGGTCTACACCCCCGAAATATTTGACGGATGCATGTCCGTGAAATATTTGACGCATGCCCATGCGTCAGTTGTCTGGGGGGTCTACGCCCCCAAAATATTTGACGGACATACATCCGTCAAATATTTGGGGGGTCTACACCCCCTAAATATTTGACGGATGCATGTCCGTCAAATATTTGACGCATGCCCATGCGTCAGTTGTCTGGGGGGTTTACGCCCCCAAAATATTTGACGGACATACATCCGTCAAATTTTTCGGGGGTCTACAGCCCCCAAATATTTGACGGATGCATGTCCGTCAAATATTTGGGGCGTCTACACCACCAAAATATTTGACGGACATACATCCGTCAAACATTTGGGGGGTCTACACCCCCTAAACATTTCACGGATGCATGGCCGTCAAATATTCGACGCATGTCCATGCGTCAGTTATTTGGGGGGTCTACACCCCCAAAATTTTCGACGGACATACATCCGTCAAATATTTGGGGGGTCTACACCCCCAAAATATATGACGGACATGCATCCATCAAATATTTGGGGGGTCTACACCCCCAAAATATTTGACGGATGCATGTCCGTCAAATATTTGACGCATGCCCATGCGTCAGTTGTCTGGGGGGTTTACACCCCCAAAATATTTGACGGACATACATCCGTCAAATCTTTGGGGGGTCTACACCCCCGAAATAATTGAGGGACATACATCCGTCAAATATTTGGGGGGTCTACACCCCCAAAATATTTGACGGATGCATGTCCGTCAAATATTTGACGCATGCCCATGCGTCAGTTGTCTGGGGGGTCTACACCCCCAAAATTTTCGACGGACATACATCCGCCAAATATTTGTGGGGTCTACACCCCCAAAATATTTGACGGACATGCATCCATCAAATATTTCGGGGGTCTACATCCCCAAAATATTTGACGGATGCATGTCCGTCAAATATTTGACGCATGCCCATGCGTCAGTTGTCTGGGGGGTCTACACCCCTAAAATATTTGACGGATGCATGTCCGTCAAATATTTGGGGGGTCTACACCCCCTAAATATTTGACGGACATACATCCGTCAAATATTTGGGGGGTCTACACCCCTAAAATATTTGACGGATGCATGTCCGTCAAATATTTGGGGGGTCTACACCCCCAAAATATTTGACGGATGCATGTCCGTCAAATATTTGACGCATGCCCATGCGTCGGTTATCTGGTGGGTGTAGACCCCCTGAATATTTGACGGACATACATCCGCCAAATATTTGTGGGGTCTACACCCCCAAAATATTTGACGGACATACATCCGTCTAATATTTGGGGGGTCTAAACCATCTAAATATTTGACGGATGCATGTCCGTCAAATATTTGACGCATGCCCATGCGTCAGCTGTCTGGGGGGTCTACACCCCCAAAATATTTGACGGACATACATTTGTCAAACATTTCGGGGGTCTACACCCCCCAAATGTCTGACGGATGCATGTCCGTCAAATATTTGACGCATGCCCATGCGTTTTTTCCCTCGGGGGTGTAGACCCCCTGAATATTTGACGGACATACATCCGTCAAATATTTGGGGGGTCTACACCCCCGAAATATTTGACGGACCTACATCCGTCAAATATTTGGGGGGTCTACACCCCCAAAATATTTGACGGATGCATGTCCGTCAAATATTTGACGCATGCCCATGCGTCAGTTGTCTGGGGGGTCTACGCCCCCAAAATATTTGACGGACATACATCCGTCAAATATTTGGGGGGTCTACACCCCCTAAATATTTGACGGATGCATGTCCGTCAAATATTTGACGCATGCCCATGCGTCAGTTGTCTTGGGGGTCTACGCCCCCAAAATATTTGACGGACATACATCCGTCAAATATTTGGGGCGTCTACACCACCAAAATATTTGACGGACATACATCCGTCAAACATTTGGGGGGTCTACACCCCCTAAACATTTGACGGATGCATGGCCGTCAAATATTCGACGCATGCCCATGCGTCAGTTATTTGGGGGGTCTACACCCCCAAAATGTTTGACGGACATACATCCGTCAAATATTTGGGGGGTCTACACCCCCAAAATGTTTGACGGACATACATCCGTCAAATATTTGGGGGGTCTACACCCCCAAAATATATGACGGACATGCATCCATCAAATATTTCGGGGGTCTACACCCCCGAAATATTTGACGGATGCATGTCCGTCAAATATTTGACGCATGCCCATGCGTCAGTTGTTTGGGGGGTCTACACCCCCAAAATATTTGACGGACATACATCTGTCAAATATTTGGGGGGTCTACAGCCCCAAAATATTTGACGGACATACATCCGTCTAATATTTGGGGGGTCTAAACCATCTAAATATTTGACGGATGCATGTCCGTCAAATATTTGACGCATGCCCATGCGTAAGTTGTCTGGGGGGTCTACACACCCAAAATATTTGACGGATGCATGTCCGTCAAAAATTTGGGGGGTCTACACCACCAAAATATTTGTCGGACATACATCCGTCAAACATTTGGGGGGTCTACACCCCCTAAACATTTGACGGATGCATGGCCGTCAAATATTCGACGCATGCCGATGCGTCAGTTATTTGGGGGGTCTACACCCCCAAAATGTTTGACGGACATACATCCGTCAAATATTTGGGGGGTCTACACCCCCAAAATGTTTGACGGACATACATCCGTCAAATATTTGGGGGGTCTACACCCCCAAACTATATGACGGACATGCATCCATCAAATGTTTCGGGGGTCTGCACCCCCAAAATATTTGACGGATGCATGTCCGTCAAATATTTGACGCATGCCCATGCGTCAGTTGTCTGGGGGGTCTACACCCCCAAAATATTTGACGGACATACATCCGTCAAATATTTGGGGGGTCTACACCCCCTAAATATTTGACGGATGCATGTCCGTCAAATATTTGGGGGGTCTACACCCCCTAAATATTTGACGGACATACATCCGTCAAATATTTGGGGGGTCTACACCCCCAAAATATTTGACGGATGCATGTCCGTCAAATATTTGACGCATGCCCATGCGTCAGTTATCTGGGGGGTGTAGACCCCCTCAATATTTGACGGACATACATCCGTCAAATATTTGGGGGGTCTACACCCCCAAAATATTTGACGGACATACATCCGTCTAAAATTTGGGGGGTCTAAACCATCTAAATATTTGACGGATGCATGTCCGTCAAATATTTGACGCATGCCCATGCGTCAGTTGTCTGGGGGGTCTACAGCCCCAAAATATTTGACGGATGCATGTCCGTCAAAAATTTGGGGGGTCTACACCCCCTAAATATTTGACGGATGCATGTCCGTCAAATATTTGACGCATGCCCATGCGTCAGTTATTTGGGGGGTTTACACCCCCAAAATATTTGACGGACATACATCCGTCAAATATTTGGGGGGTCTACTCAGGGACTGCAGAAATAGGTCTACCTCTTGTTTGTCCTGTTGGTTGAATTTGGAGTACACACACGCAATGGTGCGGCGGGGGCTGTTTGGGAGCTGTATCCTGATGGCCCCTGCCAAACCGTTGGGTGAGTATAACGTTTCGAGTATGTATATCCGTCAAATATTTTGGGGGTGTAGACCCCCCAGACAACTGACGCATGGGCATGCGTCAAATATTTGACGGACATGCATCCGTCACATATTTAGGGGGTGTAGACCCCCCAAAAATTTGACGGATGTATGTCCGTCAAATATTTTGGGGGTGTAGAACCCCCCAGACAACTGACGCATGGGCATGCGTCAAATATTTGACGGACATGCATCCGTCAAATATTTTGGGGGTGTAGACCCCCGAAATATTTGACGGATGCATGTCCGTCATATATTTTGGGGGTGCTATGACACCATACAAATGCCCATATCGGATCATGCTTTGGTCCTGCTTGGGGTCCGATGGAGGATAGGGGTCCCTGACCCACCACGCAGAAAACCAGAGCCCACAGTCGCAAAGTGGTATACAAAACAATTTCAACGGTTTACTACCACCATATCCACACTACCCGTAACAAACAACGACCCACCCCTACGCACGGCACGACGGATCCTTTCGGCTATAGCGCACGCGGCGCGGCCCCGACGACCCACGCGCGCAAAGACAGTGACCACCGCAAGCTGGTCGGAAACTACGGACCCCAAAACACGGTTACGAGAGTACGGGGAAATACAAGAGCAACACATACGGAGAAAAATCGGCAAACTGCGCCGAGCGGCAGTGCACACATCGGGCTATTTTTATAAAATGGTCAAGAGATGGCGCACTGGACTCGTAGCCCAAGACACACCGCAGCCCCCAATAGGAGGAACACAGTACGTACTCAACCACTTTGCGGGCGACCCAACATACGACGAAGACGCGTGCCGGCAACTCATACGGAAACATGTACGGCACCGCACGTGGAACACAACGACCCCCACATACGAGGAGTACTTGCGGTGCCTTCGGGCACCAAAGAACAAATCTGCCGGACCTGACGGTGTCTGCCCACACCTGCTCCGGCACCTACCGGACCACGTGCAGCGGCAACTATACCAGGCAATCGTTGCAGTCTGGAACGGACAGCACATCCCAGTGGCTTGGCTGCAGTCCAGCGTAGTGCTCATCTATAAAAACAAGGATCCCCAGGACCCACGAAACTACCGGC
This sequence comes from Eutreptiella sp. 'Long Island Sound 2002', assembly GCA_964036045.1. Taxonomy (NCBI): domain Eukaryota; phylum Euglenozoa; class Euglenophyceae; order Eutreptiales; family Eutreptiaceae; genus Eutreptiella; species Eutreptiella sp. 'Long Island Sound 2002'. The sequence continues at coordinate 152,100,755 of OZ038381.1, read as the reverse complement.
CAATCTACATATCCACGGCCATATATAGTATACTCACACGCCTCCTCCTGACGCGTATATCGGGGGCCTTGACCCCGGGACTATTGGACATACAACACGGCGCCACACAGGGCCGAAACACCACAACGTTAGCCACGAAACTATTAAACGACCTGCACGTTGAGGACGGGTACGTGGCCCTACTTGATGTGGCCAAAGCTTTTCCTTCAGTCCCCCGACCCATGCTGACTGGGATCGTCAAGGAGGCAGGGGCACCAAAAAACATCATACGGATGTTGGGGGAAAAATACCAGCATACACCGGCCGTACTAACCCTACACGGAAAGCACCTACCCATACGACCCACCAGGGGTATGAAGGAGGGGTGCCCCCTCTCCCCAACACTATTTCTCCTATACTACGACATACTATTACGTGAAACCATGGAACGATGCCCGGGAGCCCGACTGTACGTGTTCGTTGACGACATAGCTGTGCGTGCGCCCACGAAGGAAGCATTGCTGCACACCCTGGATACCCTCCACGACGTGGCCCACACAATGGGGTTACGCTTCAACAAGGACAAAACTGAAGTGTGCCACTGGGCTGAGGACTACGACCTAACGTGCATCACGTGGCGGCATCAGCTCATCCCCGTGCGGCCACCTATAATGACTTACCTGGGGCATGTGCTTGCCCACCCCACACAAGAAGACACAACATGGGACATGGTCACTACACAGCTACACCACGACGTAGCGGCATACAGGACCCTGCCGCTCAACGCCTACGAAAAGGTGGCTATCATCAACACCGTCCTTATCCCCCGTTGGACGTACAGGGGACTGTTCCTCGGAAATAGGACACGAATGGCGCACTGGGACGACATACTGCTGCAGTTCATCAGGGATACACCCGGGGTAGAACAACAAACGAACAAACACCGGCTGACTACCAACCTCAGTCATGGGGGACTTGGCCTACGCCAGCTGTGGTGGTCCTACATCACCCGGTGGGTCACAATTGGCCAACAGGATCTGCAGCACACCGGCCCTACACAACAACTCACCGCAACCCAATATAAATACATAGACGCCATCCGAGCCCTAGGGGGCACGGTGGGTCAGCGTATATCCCGACCCCGACAACACCGACCCTTGTCCGCGGGACTCTACGACTCGGAGAGCTCAGAGGAGGACCAGGAGACGCATGCAGGGAAGACACGGCCAGCTACCAACCGCTTAGACTACAGCTGGATGAACCCTCCAGAGGAGCCAACCCCTGAGGAAACCCATGAGGTATGTCAGGCACTCCCCCACCAGCAAAAACTCCACGGAATCACCATACACTACACAGGAGAACCCACCACCACCCGGTGGTACACAGACGGGTCGAAACGACACGGACGAGCGGGAGGGGGCATCTACAACGGAACATACCGTGCGGCCTTCCGGGTGCACGGGCCACAACAGGTTTATCAGGCCGAAACGATCGCTTGCGCCTTAGCCTCAGAGCTGGCCAAGCCAGGAGACGACATAATACTAGACAACCAGAGTGTGGTGAAGGCCACACCTACAAAACGCAAAGGAGTGGTCAAGGACCAGGACTACCGCGACATAGGGTACCTCAACTCCGCCACGAAACGATTGACGATCCGATGGACACCAGGGCACCGCAATCTAGAACAAGCCACCACGTATAAAGACTACCAGGACATACATGGGGAACAACCACTGTGACGTCCTCGCCAATATGGGCGACAACCTGCCCATGGATTCCCAACAACCACAACTCCATGATATTGTCATCACAGGACAGATCATGCCCACGCCTGCCAAGGCATGGATCATGCAAGTGCGTAGACAAAAACAAACACTAGACATACACTGGGTGAGCTGGCTCCCCATGAAGCACTACAGACGGAACGCGTGGACACCCTGGCTGTGGGGGCAAGTGCGTTGGTGGGGAATGGGCGCCCCCTGGGAACGGACACCCCGCCTCTGCTCCCAGTGTGGCCACCAACACGGAGCATCGGTACAGTCAAAACTGGCTTACTGTCCTGCCTGGAGCGACTTCGGGGACCTGTGGCGCAAGAGCTGGACTGATTGGGCCCCATACACGCACCAATGGCTGCAAGCGGCGGACAACCAAGAACTATGGCTCTGTGTCAGGCCGCTCATACCACTATCCCTCGTCGACGCCATACCCACTGCGGAACGACACAAACTGCGAACGGAGGTGGGCCTGTTCCAGTTTCGCATGATACAGTCCGTCCAAACACTAAGACGGAAGTACGCCGACCCAACACCACAACAACCACCGTCGCCCCTGTGGCTCACCAAATACATGGCACAGGCACTTCCGCCGCGAGAAACGCACCGAAACCTACGGAACCACGTCGGGGCGCCCACGTGGTGCGGCGCGAAACGCAAACGTAAGGCCGAGGTCGCAACGGCTGACCCAATCGATCCCGGCCAATGGTTACAAGATGCACGCAACGCGGGCGATAGTGAGGCAGTGGCATGGTTCGTCGCACGAGCAACTAACACAGGGGAAGACGACCACATAAAGAAACGTCAGCGCCTCAACGTTGACACACAGCGGTGGGAACAGTACAAGACGACCACAGACAGGTTGGCAAATGAACACGCTCAGCAAGCACGGGACATATACCACAAAGCACATATGGAGGCGGTGGCGAGACAACACCTGCACACCCTACACATGGGCTACACCAACGCACTGACGGCTAAAACAGACTACCACAGGCTTGTCATAAAACTAGTCGACCAACAGAGACAAGCACAACGACTGCACGACACACATGCACACCTATACCAAATACGTAGGCAATGGTACGAACAAGCGAAGGACGACACAAGGATGTGGTACGCTGACGCAAAACTGCTAATGATGGTCAACGACCGATACTGGAGGCTGAGCGCAGGCACTGACAAGCTACTTGACCTGCACCATCAACAAGCGACCTACATGTGGCAGCAGCAGACACACCTGACTGCCATGGCACAGTACTACCAAGACGCCTGCAAACACAAGGCAACACAATACTGGCAAACAACCCGACCAGCCCGACAGACAATATACCTGATACGGAAGCGGCCGCGGGAGCACTGGGACCCCACCTTGTGGGAAGTCCCGTTACAACCGCTACCGAAACGCCACAAAACGCACTGGGACCCAAACGAGTGGGAAGTACCAATGACATGACTACACCAACCTCAATGGGAAACCATGGGGGCACAGTCACGAGCTGCAGCCCGTATGCATACCCTGGCTTCGCCGAAATCTGTATCTTACTTCGAACTTGGTCCACGGTGGCCCCTGGCACTTATGAACTGGCCTTTTTGATCAAAAAAAAATTTGACGGACATGCATCCGTCAAATATTTGGGGGGTCTACACCCCCTAAATATTTGACGGATGCATGTCCGTCAAATATTTGACGCATGCCCATGCGTCAGTTGTCTGGGGGGTCTACGCCCCCAAAATATTTGACGGACATACATCCGTCAAATATTTTGGGGGTCTACATCCCCAAAATATTTGACGGATGCATGTCCGTCAAATATTTGACGCATGCCGATGCGTCAGTTATGTGGGGCGTCTACACCCCCAAAATATTTGACGGACATACATCCGTCAAATATTTGGGGGCCCTACACCCCCGAAATATTTGACGGACATACATCCGTCAAATATTTGGGGGGTCTACACCCCCAAAATCTTTGACGGATGCCTGTCCGTCAAATATGTGACCCATGCCCATGCGTCAGTTGTGTGGGGGGTCTACACCCCTAAAATATTGGACGGATGCATGTCCGTCAAATATTTGGGGGGTCTCCTCCCCTAAATATTTGACGGACATACATCCGTCAAATATTCGGGGGGTCTACACCCCCAAAATATTTGACGGATGCATGTCTGTCAAATATTTGACGCATGCCCATGCGTCAGTTATCTGGGGGGTGTAGACCCCCTAAATATTTGACGGACATACATCCGTCAAATAATTGGGGGTCTACACCCCCAAAATATTTGACGGACATACATCCGTCTAATATTTGGGGGGTCTACACCCCCAAAATATTCGACGGACATACATCCGTCTAATATTTGGGTGGTCTACACCCCCTAGATATTTGACGGATGCATGTCCGTCAAACATTTGACGCATGCCCATGCGTCAGTTGTCTGGGGGGTCTACACCCCCAAAATATTTGACGGATGCATGTCCGTCAAAAATTTTGGCGGTCTACACCCCCTAAATATTTGACGGATGCATGTCCGTCAACTATTTGACGCATGCCCATGTGTCAGTCATTTGGGGGGTCTACACCCCCAAAATGTTTGACGGACATACATCCGTCTAATATTTGGGGGGTCTACACCCCCAAAATATTCGACGGACATACATCCGTCTAATATTTGGGTGGTCTACACCCCCTAGATATTTGACGGATGCATGTCCGTCAAACATTTGACGCATGCCCATGCGTCAGTTGTCTGGGGGGTCTACACCCCCAAAATATTTGACGGATGCATGTCCGTCAAAAATTTTGGCGGTCTACACCCCCTAAATATTTGACGGATGCATGTCCGTCAACTATTTGACGCATGCCCATGTGTCGGTCATTTGGGGGGTCTACACCCCCAAAATGTTTGACGGACATACATCCGTCAAATATTTGGGGGGTCTACACCCCCAAAATATATGACGGACATGCATCCGTCAAATATTTCGGGGGTCTACACCCCCAAAAACATTTGACGGATGCATGTCCGTCAAATATTTGACGCGTGCCCACGCGTCAGTTGTCTGGGGGGTCTACACCCCCAAAATATTTGACGGATGCATGTCCGTCAAAATTTTGGGGGGTCTACACCCCCTAAATATTTGACGGATGCATGTCCGTCAAATATTTGACGCATGCCCATGCGTCAGTTGTCTGGGGGGTCTACACCCCCAAAATATTTGACGGACATACATCCGTCAAATATTTGGGGGGTCTACACCCCCAAAATATTTGACGGATGCATGTCAGCCAAATATTTGACGCATGCCCATGCGTCAGTTGTCTGGGGGGTCTACACCCCCAAAATATTTGACGGATGCATGTCCGTCAAATATTTAACGCATGCCCATGCGTCAGTTGTCTGGGGGTCCACACCCCCAAAATGTTTGACGGACATACATCCGTCAAATATTTGGGGGGTCTACACCCCCAAAATATATGACGGACATGCATCCGTCAAATATTTCGGGGGTCTACACCCCCAAAACATTTGACGGATGCATGTCCGTCAAATATTTGACGCGTGCCCACGCGTCAGCTGTCTGGGGGGTCTACACCCCCAAAATATTTGACGGATGCATGTCCGTCAAAATTTTGGGGGTCTACACCCCCTAAATATTTGACGGATGCATGTCCGTCAAATATTTGACGCATGCCCATGCGTCAGTTATCTGGGGGGTCTACACCCCCAAAATATTTGACGGACATACATTTGTCAAATATTTGGGGGGTCTACACCCCCAAAATATTTGACGGATGCATGTCCGTCAAATATTTGACGCATGCCCATGCGTTTGTTGTCTGGGGGGTCTACACCCCCAAAATATTTGACGGATGCATGTCCGTCAAATATTTAACGCATGCCCATGCGTCAGTTGTCTGGGGGGTCTACACCCCCAAAATATTTGACGGACATACATCCGTCAAATATTTAGGGGCTCTACACCCCCTAAATATTTGACGGATGCATGTCCGTCAAATATTTGACGCATGCCCATGCGTCAGTTGTCTGGGGGGTCTACAGCCCCAAAATTTTTGACGGATGCATGTCCGTCAAAATTTTGGGGGGTCTACACCCCCTAAATATTCGACGGATGCATGTCCGTCAAATATTTGACGCATGCCCATGTGTTTGTTGTCTGGGGGGTCTACACCCCCAAAATATTTGACGGACATACATCCGTCAAATATTTGGGGGGTCTACACCCCCTAAATATTTGACGGATGCATGTCCGTCAAATATTTGACGCATGCCCATGTGTCAGTTGACTGGGGGGTCTACACTCCTAAAATATTTGACGGACATACATCCGTCAATTATTTGGGGGGTCTACACCCCCAAAATATTTGACGGATGCATGTCCGTCAAATATTTGACGCATGCCCATGCGTCAGTTGTCTGGGGGGTCTACACCCCCAAAATATTTGACGGCCATACATCCGTCAAATATTTGGGGGGTCTACACCCCCTAAATATTTGACGGTTGCATGTCCGTCAAATATTTGACGCATGCCCATGCGTCAATTGTCGGGGGGGTCTACACCCCCAAAATATTTGACGGACATACATCCGTCAAATATTTGGGGGGTCTACACCCCCAAAATATTTGACGGATGCATGTCCGTCAAATATTTGACGCATGCCCATGCGTCAGTTGTTTGGGGGGTCTACACCCCCAAAATATTTGACGGATGCATGTCCGTCAAATATTTAACGCATGCCCATGCGTCAGTTGTCTGGGGGGTCTACACCCCCAAAATGTTTGACGGACATACATCCGTCAAATATTTGGGGGGTCTACACCCCCAAAATATATGACGGACATGCATCCGTCAAATATTTCGGGGGTCTACACCCCCGAAACATTTGACGGATGCATGTCCGTCAAATATTTGACGCGTGCCCACGCGTCAGTTGTCTGGGGGGTCTACACCCCCAAAATGTTTGACGGATGCATGTCCGTCAAAATTTTGGGGGGTCTACACCCCCTAAATATTTGACGGATGCATGTCCGTCAAATATTTGACGCATGCCCATGTGTCAGTTATCTGGGGGGTCTACACCCCCAAAATATTTGACGGACATACATCCGTCAAATATTTGGGGGGTCTACACCCCCTAAATATTTGACGGATGCATGTCCGTCAAATATTTGACGCATGCCCATGTGCCAGTTGTCTGGGGGGTCTACACCCCCAAAATATTTGACGGACATACATCCGTCAAATATTTGGGGGGTCTACACCCCCAAAATATTTGACGGATGTATGTCCGTCAAATGTTTGACGCATGCCCATGCGTCAGTTGTCTGGGGGGTCTACACCCCCAAAATATTTGACGGACATACATCCGTCAAATATTTGGGGGGTCTACACCCCCTAAATATTTGACGGATGCATGTCCGTCAAATATTTGACGCATGCCCATGTGCCAGTTGTCTGGGGGGTCTACACCCCCAAAATATTTGACGGACATACATCCGTCAAATATTTGGGGGGTCTACACCCCCAAAATATTTGACGGATGTATGTCCGTCAAATGTTTGACGCATGCCCATGCGTCAGTTGTCTGGGGGGTCTACACCCCCAAAATATTTCACGGATGCATGTCTGTCAAATATTTGACGCATGCCCATGCGTCAGTTGTCTGGGGGGTCTACACCCCAAAAATATTTGACGGATGCATGTACGTCAAATATTTAACGCATGCCCATGCGTCAGTTGTCTGGGGGGCCTACACCCCCAAAATATTTGACGGACATACATCCGTCAAATATTTGGGGGCTCTACACCCCCTAAATATTTGACGGATGCATGTCCGTCAAATATTTGACGCATGCCCATGTGTCAGTTATCTGGGGGGTCTACACCCCCAAAATATTTGACGGACATACATCCGTCAAATATTTGGGGGGTCTACACCCCCTAAATATTTGACGGATGCATGTCCGTCAAATATTTGACGCATGCCCATGTGCCAGTTGTCTGGGGGGTCTACACCCCCAAAATATTTGACGGACATACATCCGTCAAATATTTGGGGGGTCTACACCCCCAAAATATTTGACGGATGTATGTCCGTCAAATGTTTGACGCATGCCCATGCGTCAGTTGTCTGGGGGGTCTACACCCCCAAAATATTTGACGGATGCATGTCCGTCAAATATTTGACGCATGCCCATGCGTCAGTTGTCTGGGGGGTCTACACCCCCAAAATATTTGACGGATGCATGTACGTCAAATATTTAACGCATGCCCATGCGTCAGTTGTCTGGGGGGCCTACACCCCCAAAATATTTGACGGACATACATCCGTCAAATATTTGGGGGCTCTACACCCCCTAAATATTTGACGGATGCATGTCCGTCAAATATTTGACGCATGCCCATGCGTCAGTTGTCTGGGGGGTCTACACCCCCAAAATATTTGACGGATGCATGTCCGTCAAAATTTTGGGGGGTCTACACCCCCTAAATATTTGACGGATGCATGTCCGTCAAATATTTGACGCATGCCCATGCGTCAGTTATCTTGGGGGGTCTACACCCCCAAAATATTTGACGGACATACATCCGTCAAATATTTGGGGGGTTTACGACCTCTAAAAATTTGACAGATGCATGTCCGTCAAATATTTGACGCATGCCCATGCGTCAGTTGTCTGCGGGGTCTACACCCCCAAAATATTTGAGGGACATACATCCGTCAAATATTTGGGAGGTCTACACCCCCAAAATATTTGACGGATGCATGTTCGTCAAATATTTGACGCATGCCCATGCGTCAATTGTCTGGGCGGTCTACACCCCCAAAATATTTGACGGATGCATGTCCGTCAAATATTTAACGCATGCCCATGCGTCAGTTGTCTGGGGGGTCTACACCCCCGAAATATTTGACGGACATACATCCGTCAAATATTTAGGGGCTCTACACCCCCTAAATATTTGACGGATGCATGTCCGTCAAATATTTGACGCATGCCCATGCGTCAGTTGTCTGGGGGGTCTACACCCCCAAAATATTTGACGGATGCATGTCCGTCAAAATTTTGGGGGGTCTACACCCCCTAAATATTCGACAGATGCATGTCCGTCAAATATTTGACGCATGCCCATGCGTTTGTTATCTAGGGGGTCTACACCCCCAAAATATTTGACGGACATACATCCGTCAAATATTTGGGGGGTCTACACCCCCCAAATATTTGACGGATGCATGTCCGTCAAATATTTGACGCATGCCCATGCGTCAGTTGTCTGGGGGGTCTACACCCCCAAAATATTTGACGGACATACATCCGTCAAATATTTGGGGGGTCTACACCCCCTAAATATTTGACGGTTGCATGTCCGTCAAATATTTGACGCATGCCCATGCGTCAATTGTCTGGGGGGTCTACACCCCCAAAATATTTGACGGACATACATCCGTCAAATATTTGGGGGGTCTACACCCCCAAAATATTTGACCGATGCATGTCCGTCAAATATTTGACGCATGCCCATGCGTCAGTTGTTTGGGGGGTCTACACCCCCAAAATATTTGACGGATGCATGTCCGTCAAATATTTAACGCATGCCCATGCGTCAGTTGTCTGGGGGGTCTACACCCCCAAAATGTTTGGCGGACATACATCCGTCAAATATTTCGGGGGTCTACACCCCCGAAACATTTGACGGATGCATGTCCGTCAAATATTTGACGCGTGCCCACGCGTCAGTTGTCTGGGGGGTCTACGACCCCAAAATATTTGACGGATATATGTCCGTCAAATATTTGGGGGGTCTACACCCCCTAAATATTTGACGGATGCATGTCCGTCAAATATTTGACGCATGCCCATGCGTCAGTTATCTGGGGGGTCTACACCCCCAAAATATTTGACGGACATACACCCGTCAAATATTTGGGGGGTCCACACCCCCAAAATATTTGACGGATGTATGTCCGTCGAATATTTGACGCATGCCCATGCGTCAGTTGTCTGGGGGGTCTACACCCCCAAAATATTTGACGGACATACATCCGTCAAATATTTGGGGGGTCTACACCCCCAAAATATTTGACGGATGCATGTCCGTCAAATATTTGACGCATGCCCATGCGTCAGTTGTCTGGGGGGTCTACACCCCCAAAATATTTGACGGATGCGTGTCCGTCAAATATTTAACGCATGCCCATGCATCAGTTGTCTGGGGGGTCTACACCCCCAAAATATTTGACGGACATACATCCGTCAAATATTTGGGGGCTCTACACCCCCCAAATATTTGACGGATGCATGTCCGTCAAATATTTGACGCATGCCCATGCGTCAGTTGTCTGGGGGGTCTACGCCCCCAAAATATTTGACGGATGCATGTCCGTCAAAATTTTGGGGGGTCTACACCCCCTAAATATTTGACGGATGCATGTCCGTCAAATATTTGACGCATGCCCATGCGTCATTTATCTGGGGGGTCTACACTGCCAAAATATTTGACGGACATACATCCGTCAAATATTTGGGGGGTTTACGACGTCTAAAAATTTGACAGATGCATGTCCGTCAAATATTTGACGCATGCCCATGCGTCAGTTGTCTGGGGGGTCTACACCCCCAAAATATTTGACGGACATACATCCGTCAAATATTTGGGGGGTCTACACCCCCAAAATATTTGACGGATGCATGTCCGTCAAATATTTGACGCATGTTCATGCGTCAGTTGTCTGGGGGGTCTACACCTCCAAAATATTTGACGGATGCATGTCCGTCAAATATTTGGGGGGTCTACACCCCCTAAATATTTGACGGACATACATCCGTCAAATATTTGGGGGCTCTACACCCCCAAAATATTTGACGGATGCATGCCCGTCAAATATTTAACGCATGCCCATGTGTCAGTTATCTGGGGGGTGTAGACCCTCTAAATATTTGACGGACATACATCCGTCAAATATTTGGGGGGTCTAAAACCCCCAAAATATTTGATGGACATACATCCGTCAAATATTTGGGGGGTCTACACCCCCTAAATATTTGACGGATGCATGTCCGTCAAATATTTGACGCATGCCCATGTGTCAGTTGTCTGGGGGGTCTACACCCCCAAAATATTTGACGGACATACATCCGTCAAATATTTGGGGGGTCTACACCCCCAAAATATTTGACGGATGTATGTCCGTCAAATATTTGACGCATGCCCATGCGTCAGTTGTCTGGGGGGTCTACACCCCCAAAATATTTGACGGACATACATCCGTCAAATATTTGGGGCGTCTACACCCCCAAAATATTTGACGGATGCATGTCCGTCAAATATTTGACGCATGCCCATGCGTCAGTTGTCTGGGGGGTCTACACCCCCAAAATATTTGACGGATGCATGTCCGTCAAATATTTAACGCATGCCCATGCGTCAGTTGTCTGGGGGGTCTACACCCCCAAAATATTTGATGGACATACATCCGTCAAATATTTGGGGGCTCTACACCCCCTAAATATTTGACGGATGCATGTCCGTCAAATATTTGACGCATGCCCATGCGTCAGTTGTCTGGGGGGTCTACACCCCCAAAATATTTGACGGATGCATGTCCGTCAAAATTTTGGGGGGTCTACACCCCCGAAATATTTGACGGATGCATGTCCGTCAAATATTTGACGCATGCCCATGCGTCAGTTATCTGGGGGGTCTACACCCCCAAAATATTTGACGGACATACATCCGTCAAATACTTGGGGGGTTTACGACCTCTAAAAATTTGACAGATGCATGTCCGTCAAATATTTGACGCATGCCCATGCGTCAGTTGTCTGGGGGGTCTACACCCCCAAAATATTTGACGGACATACATCCGTCAAATATTTGGGGGGTCTACACCCCCAAAATATTTGACGGATGCATGTCCGTCAAATATTTGACGCATGTCCATGCGTCAGTTGTCTGGGGGGTCTACACCTCCAAAATATTTGACGGATGCATGTCCGTCAAATATTTGGGGGGTCTACACCCCCTAAATATTTGACGGACATACATCCGTCAAATATTTGGGGGCTCCACACCCCCAAAATATTTGACGGATGCATGTCCGTCAAATATTTAACGCATGCCCATGTGTCAGTTATCTGGCGGGTGTAGACCCTCTAAATATTTGACGGACATACATCCGTCAAATATTTGGGGGCTCTAAAACCCCCAAAATATTTGACGGACATACATCCGTCAAATATTTGGGGGGTCTACACCCCCTAAATATTTGACGGATGCATGTCCGTCAAATATTTGACGCATGCCCATGCGTCAGTTGTCTGGGGGGTCTACACCCCAAAATATTTGACGGATGCATGTCCGTCAAAATTTTGGGGGGTCTACACCCCCTAAACATTTGACGGATGCATGTCCGTCAAATATTTGAGGCATGCCCATGCATCAGTTGTCTGGGGGGTCTACGCCTCCAAAATATTTGACGGACATACATCCGTCAAATGTTTCGGGGGTCCACACCCCCTAAATATTTGACGGACATACATCCGTCAAACAGGGGGGGGGGGTCTACACCCCCTAAACATTTGACGGATGCATGTCCGTCAAATATTCGACGCATGCCCATGCTTCAGTTATGTGGGGGGTCTACACCCCCAAAATATTTGACGGACATACATCCGTCAAACATTTGGGGGGTCTACACCCCCAAAATATATGACGGACATGCATCCGTCAAATATTTCGGGGGTCTACACCCCCCAAATATTTGACGGATGCATGTCCGTCAAATATTCGACGCATGCCCATGCGTCAGTTGTCTGGGGGGTCTACACCCCCAAAATATTTGATGGACATACATCCGTCAAATATTTGGGGGGTCTACACCCCCTGAATATTTGACGGATGCATGTCCGTCAAATATTTGACGCCTGCCCATCCGTCAATTGTCTGGGGGGTCTACACCCCCAAAATATTTGACGGACATACATCTGTCAAATATTTGGGGGGTCTACACCCCCTAAATATTTGACGGATGCATGTCCGTCAAATATTTGATGCATGCCCATGCGTCAATTGTTTGGGGGGTCTACACCCCCAAAACATTTGACGGACATACATCCGTCAAATATTTGGGGGGTCTACACCCCCTAAATATTTGACGGATGCATGTCCGTCAAATATTTGAGGCATGCCCATGCGTTAGTTGTCTGGGGGGTCTACACCCCCAAAATATTTGACGGACATACATCCGTCAAATATTTGGGGGGTCTACACCCCCGAAATATTTGACGGATGCATATCCGTCAAATATTTGAGGCATGCCCATGCGTCAGTTGTCCGGGGGGTCTACACCCCCTAAAAATCTGACGCATGCATGTCCGTCAAATATTTGAGGCATGCCCATGCGTCGGTTGTCTGGGGGGTCTACACCCCCAAAATATTTGACGGACATACATCCGTCAAATATTTGGGGGGTCTACACCCCCTCAATATTTGACGGATGCATGTCGGTCAAATATTTGACGCATGCCCGTGCGTCAATTGTCTGGGGGGTCTACACCCCCAAAACATTTGACGGACATACATCCGTCAAATATTTGGGGGGTCTACACCCCCCAAATATTTGACGGATGCATGTCCGTCAAATATTTGAGGCATGCCCATGCGTCAGTTGTCTGGGGGGTCTACACCCCCAAAATATTTGACGGACATACATCCGTCAAATATTTGGGGGGTCTACACCCCCGAAATATTTGACGGATGCATATCCGTCAAATATTTGAGGCATGCCCATGCGTCAGTTGTCCGGGGGGTCTACACCCCCTAAAAATCTGACGCATGCATGTCCGTCAAATATTTGAGGCATGCCCATGCGTCGGTTGTCTGGGGGGTCTACACCCCCAAAATATTTGACGGACATACATCCGTCAAATATTTGGGGTGTCTACACCCCCTAAATATTTGACGGATGCATGTCCGTCAAATATTTGACGCATGCCCATGCGTCAATTGTCTGGGGGGTCTACACCCCCAAAACATTTGACGGACATACATCCGTCAAATGTTTGGGGTGTCTACACCCCCCAAAATGGCCTATGGGGACCTATGGGGGCCTATGGGGGCCTATGGGGGCCTATGGGGACCTATGGGGGTCCATGGAGGCCTCTGGGGACCTATGGGGGCCTATGGGGGCCTATGGGGTCCTATGGGGACCTATGGGGGCCTATGGGGGCTTGTGGGGACCTTTGGGCACCTTTGGGGACCTATGGGGGCCTATCGGGGTCTATGGGGGCCTATGGGGGTCTATGGGGGTCAATGGGGGTCCACCGGGACCTATGGGGGCCTATGGGGGTCTATGGGGGCCTATGGGGGTCTATGGGGTCTATGGGGGTCTATGGGGGCCTATGGGGGTCTATGGGGGCCTATGGGGGTCTATGGGGGCCTATGGGGGTCTATGGGGGTCTATGGGGGTCTATGGGGTCTATGGGGGTCTATGGGGGCCTATGGGGGTCTATGGGGGCCTATGGGGGTCTATGGGGTCTATGGGGGTCTATGGGGGCCTATGGGGGTCTATGGGGGCCTATGGGGGTCTATGGGGGCCTATGGGGGTCTATGGGGGTCTATGGGGGCCTATGGGGGTCTATGGGGGTCTATGGGGGTCCACCGGGACCTATGGGGGCCTATGGGGGCCTATGGGGGCCTATGGGGGCCTATGGGGGTCTATGGGGGCCTATGGGGACCTATGGGGGCCTATGGGGGCCTATGGGGGTCTATGGGGGCCTATGGGGGCCTATGGGGGTCTATGGGGGCCTATGGGGACCTATGGGGACCTATGGGGGCCTATGGGGACCTATGGGGACCTTTGGGGGCTTGTGGGGACCTATGGGGGCCTATTGGGATCTATGGGGGCCTATGGGGGTCTATGGGGACCTATGGGGGCCTATGGGGACCTATGGGGACCTTTGGGGGCTTGTGGGGACCTATGGGGGCCTATGGGGGCCTATGGGGGCCTATGGGCACCTATGGGGGTCTATGGGGACCTATGGGGACCTTTGGGCACCTTCGGGGACCTGTGGGCACCTTTGGGGACCTATGGGGATGGGGGCCGATGGGGACCTATGGGGACCTATGGGCACCTTTGGGGACCTATGGGGGTCTGTGGGGACCTATGGGGAGCTATGGGGGCCTATGGGGGCCTATGGGGACCTACGGGGACCTTTGGGGACCTATGGGGACCTTTGGGCACCTTTGGGGACCTGTGGGCACCTTTGGGGACCTATGGGGATGGGGGCCAATGGGGACCTATGGGGACCTATGGGCACCTTTGGGGACCTATGGGGGTCTATGGGGGCCTATGGGGGCCTATGGGGGCCTATGGGGGCCTATGGGGGTCTACAGGGACCTATGGGGGCCTATGGGGACCTATGGGGACCTTTGGGGGCTTGTGGGTACCTTTGGGGGCCTATGGGGGTCTATGGGGGCCTATGGGGACCTATGGGGATCTATGGGGACTTGTGGGGACCTATGGGGACCTTTGGGGGCCTATGGTGGCCTATGGGGGCCTATGGGGGCCTATGGGGACCTTTGGGGACCTATGGGCACCTTTGGGGACCTACGGGGGCCTGTGGGGACCTATGGGGATGGGGGCCGATGGGGACTCATTGGCATCTATGGGGACCTATGGGGGCCTATGGCGGCCTATGGGGGCCTATGGGGGCCTATGGGCGTCTATGGGGGCCTATGGGGGCCTATGGGGACCTTTGGGGGCTTGTGGGGACCTATGCGGGCCTATGGGCGTCTATGGGGGCCTATGGGGGCCTATGGGGATCTATGGCGACCTATGGGGGCTTGTGGGGACCTATGGGGGCCTATGGGGACTGTTGGGGGCCTATGGGGGCCTATGGGGGCCTATGGGGGCCTATGGGGGCCTATGGGGTCCTATGGGGACCTATGGGGTCCTATGGGGACCTATGGGGACCTATGGGGGTCTATGGGGACCTATGGGGGCCTATGGGGGTCTACGGGGGCCTTTTGGGGACCTATGGGGATCTTTGGGCACCTTTGGGGACCTATGGGCACCTTTGGGGACCTATGGGCATCTATGGGGGTGGGGGCCGATGGTGACTAATCGGCATCTAGGGGGACCTATGAGGGCCTATGGCGGCCTATGGGGGCCTATGGGTGTCTATGGGGGCCTATGGGGGCCTATGGGGACCTATGGGGACCTATGGGGGCTTGTGGGGACCTATGGGGGCCTATGGGGACCTTTGGGGGCCTATGGGGGCCTATGGGGGCCTATGGGGGCCTATGGGGGCCTATGGGGGCCTATGGGGACCTTTGGGGTCCTTTGGGCACCTTTGGGGACGTACGGGGGCCTATGGGGACCTTTGGGGACCTATGGGGACCTTTGGGCACCTTTGGGGACCTATGGGGGTCTATGGGGACCTATGGGGACCTATGGGGGCCTATGGGGGTCTACGGGGACCTTTGGGGACCTATGGGGACCTTTGGGCACCTTTGGGGACCCATGGGGGCCTATGGGGACCTATGGGGGCCTATGGGGGTCTACGGGGACCTTTGGGGACCTATGGGGACCTTTGGGCACCTTTGGGGACCTATGGGCACCTATGGGGGTGGGGGCCGATGGGGACTAATCGGGATCTAGGGGGACCTATGGGGGCCTATGGGGGCCTATGGCGGCCTATGGGGGCCTATGGGCGTCTATGGGGGACTATGGGGGCCTATGGGGGCCTATGGCGGCCTATGGGGGCCTATGGGCGTCTATGGGGGACTATGGGGGCCTATGGGGACTATGGGGACCTATGGGGGCTTGTGGGGACCTATGGGGGCCTATGGGGACCTTTGGGGGCCTATGGGGGCCTATGGGGGCCTATGGGGGCCTATGGGGGCCTATGGGGGCCTATGGGGACCTATGGGGACCTTTGGGGTCCTTTGGGCACCTTTGGGGACGTACGGGGGCCTATGGGGACCTTTGGCGACCTATGGGGACCTTTGGGCACCTTTGGGGACCTATGGGGGTCTATGGGGACCTATGGGGACCTATGGGGGCCTATGGGGGTCTACGGGGACCTTTGGGGACCCATGGGGACCTTTGGGCACCTTTGGGGACCCATGGGGGTCTATGGGGACCTATGGGGGCCTATGGGGGTCTACGGGGACCTTTGGGGACCTATGGGGACCTTTGGGAACCTTTGGGGACCTATGGGGATGGGGGCCGATGGGGACTCATCGGCATCTAGGGGGGGCTATGGGGGCCTATGGCGGCCTATGGCGGCCTATGGGGGCCTATGGGGACCTTTGGGGGTCTATGGGGACCTTTTGGGGCCTATGGGGGCCTATGGGCACCTTTGGGGGCCTATGGGGGCCAATGGGGACCTATGGGGACCTATGGGGGCTTGTGGAGGCCTAGGGGGCCTGTGGGGACCTATGGGGACCTATGGGCACCTTTGGGGACCTATGGGGACCTATGGGGGCCGATGGGGACTCATTGGCATCCAGGGGGACCTTTGGGCACCTATGGGCACCTTTGGGGACCCATTGGGCACCTTTGGGGGCCTATGGGGGCCTATGCGGGCCTATGGGGACCTATTGGCACCTTAGGGGACCTATGGGCACCTTTGGGGGCCTATGGGGGCCTATGGCGGCCTTTGGGCACCTTTTTTTTTTGCCCCTTTCCCTGCTCACAAATTTTCCCCATTTTCCCATTTTGGTGTTCAAAGTCTTTTTTGCTGCTGTACTGCCATGTTTGTGATTGTCCAAGGTGGTTCCCCAATGATCTTTCAATTGTGTCCTCCCTTTTTGTTTTTTTCATTTGGGGGGGGGGGGGTGGTTTAGGTTTAGGCATAATTTCTCCCATCTCCTCTGGGCATTGGACCCCTAGACCCGCCTCCAGTAGATAAGAATATCAGACATCTTCTTGGACAGACCGCACACACAACATCCCCTATCAGACATCAGACATCAGACTTTATACACAATCCGGCGGTGCCCTACTAAGCAATGCCCTAGAGACCTACATTAAAACCAATACGGTTGTTTTTCATTTCAAATATATGAAAGGGGGTAAAAATTAACCTGCCAAATGTTAACATGTTAACCCAATTTTGGGTCATTTGCACCGCTTTGCTTGTGCGCATACCATGCCCACTTGAAGTGTTTGGGTGGCCAAAGGGTGCACAACGGGATGCTACGGGGAAGGCATAGTCCTATAGGTGGTTATGTAGCCGCACACATCACTCTTTAGTCGCCCCACTCACCCCGCTCCCAACCTCTTTTTCCCCTTGTGTAGCTCTTGTTACGCCTTTCTCTCGGGACACACTTTTCGAGCTTAGTATGACACTCACGTGTTTGAGTGGGGCCAAGAGTTTGCGGGACCTTTTGCGCTCCCAACTCTTTGGTGGGTGGATGGCTCATCCCCTTTGGCCAACGCCCATTGGTACCGAGGTTGCCCAACTGCTGCTCATCCGCAACAAGCAAATAGAGGCGGTGAAGCAATATGCCTCGGTCCTCTTCCCCGCACCCCAATGGATCGGGTTACTTATGGGCTTGAATGTCTGCAAGGGCGGCTCTCGCATGTGTCGGAGTTCATGATTTGTAGGGGGGCGCGTACACCGCCGCAACGGGCCTCCCATTCCCCTGCCCCATCCCTACAAGTGACCGCTTCATGGACACATGGAAGGAGTTGGTCAAGCCGCTTGCGCTAGATCGACCCGTGTCCGTGGTGGATCCCCCCACAAATGGCCGCCCGTGGCCATTGCAATCGTGGGCCCGCTCCATCAAATCGCGTCCACCGCTTGTGGACACCGTCGATTGGAAGCGGACGCTCACTTTCCTCCTCCGTGGGGATGCCTACCCGTGCGCCGTTGGAAGTTAGACCCAACTTTCCATTGGGCACCTTAACCACGGCGCACGGCGCTGACCACCCTCCTACCTATGGGTGATCGGCATGGCCGTATGTGGGGACAAGGACATGGCCGCGCTAGCGATAATATGGTCCCAAAACTGCCTGGTATGTGGCCTTTTTTGTTTGGTTTAGTTTTTGCGTTAGTTTCTCGAAGTTAATATTTAATATTTGGCAAATATTAATGAGAGCTGAAAAATTAATCTAATTTTAAGCTCAAAGAATTAATGCAAAAATTAATTTACCTTTTTTCTGTAGGTGTTGCAGCCCATTGATGACCCCAAGGGGTTCTAGTGGGGATCACGCCGGTTACGCAGTGTGCTAGCCATTTAGGGTGGCCACCTACTTGTGCATCGCCCCATTGTTGCCTCTGCCTCACCCATAGTGTGCTCCACATACAAAATATACAACATCAATGCACCTTTTCTTGTATGGCATGGCAAGAAACACGCACGCACATGCACACACACACACACACACACACACACACACACACACACACACACACACACACACACACACACAATGATATTGGCACCCCCACACACCCGTCCCCTCCCACACACATCCTTCCTTCCTCCTCCATTTCTCCTCTCCCTGCCCTTGTGGTCAACGTTTGGGAGGGTATCCCCACTTCTTTCTGCAAGTCCTTTGGAGATGTAAACAAAGTATTTTGATCATTTGACCGATCAAAAAAGTTGGTAGGTCTGTGTGTCTGGGTGTGTGTGTCTCCGTGGTGGCCAGATTGTAGGTCGTAGATTGCCTCAAAGCGATAAAGGGCAGGGAGGTGATGTCGGTGGCAGGTTGTCAAGGCCTAGCGGCCCGGGCAAGCATGGACAAAAAGACACCGAAAAAAAATACACACCCAGAAAGTGCCTTGGGGGGCCTTGGGGGGGGGGATACATACCACGGAAACACCAGACAACACTATAACACAGCCAACTTGGTTGGGCGGGGGTGTTGCTCTGCGGGGGTATAGGACCTTTTGACCCGGATCCCAAGAAACTACACTCCCACACACCATAGCCCGACAGATCACAAGACCACACACCACAACCCCAATCAGCGCCACCCCACACACCACACCCCTAAAGACCACACCCCCACACATCACACCACGCACACAGCACAATCCCAAGGGGGGGGGGGAGGGATTGGCAGTGCAAACAAAGCAGGGACTAGCACCGCATGAGTGTCCGGGACACCCAAGCCCGTCTGGCCACACCAGGCGATGAGGTCATCGTCCCTGCCAACGCCCGCCAATTGGCGTGTTTGGCAGCCATCGATGACGCCGATTACATCATCCATGGCGAAGTGGTGCTGAAGAGTGGAGTTACAGAGGCTGCCTCCCTGTGGTTCGACCTCTTCAAGGACTGCGACTCGTCCGAAAAACTAGCTGCCGTCCTTTACGGCAGTCGCCCCAACGTTGTGCTCGTTGGGGAAATGACTGAGTATAAAAAAATTTAAAATGCAATCAAGAGGCTGCTTACTGATTTGCCCATGCTGGGGCGCTTTGTTGCCATCTTGCTTGAACCCGTCAGCGATGAATGATGACAAGCCATCGTTTCTCAATCGGGCACTCGCCCTCAATTCCAACTTGCCATTCGGGTGCAACAAGCTGCAAATGGCAGACACGTCTCTCATGTACATACACACACATGGTCGATTTGATGTTTGGATTGCGAGCAGCACAAGGGATTCAAGGGACCTGTGGCCGCCCCTAACCTACAAGCTCCTGCGACTTATGGCACCTGGGGCAGAGGTTGACAAAGTGGTGTTCCATGAGCCGGATGTGGGGGAAAATTAGTACGGCATCCAGGTCCACAATGACCTGATCAATGGTCTTTTGGGGTCTATTGGCCTAAACTCTGATGAAGTCCATCTCCTTCCGGGAACCGACCCACGGAACTCAAAACTGTTTTTCACGGAGTTGAATGAGGAACAAGTGAATACCGTGGTGTCACAATCCGGATCCAAGCCAAGGTTTCAGATTCAGCCAGTGGAATGGTATCGTGGGGCCAACTTGACAAACATGTCTGCTGTCTATGAGGTCTGAGGATAAAGAAGACACACAAGGAATCATGGTCGCCCATGCTGTATGCCTTAGTTCTTGCAATGTTCTGGACAATCCGAGGCGTCTTGCAAGCGCAGTCTCCGGTGAAAAT
Organism: Eutreptiella sp. 'Long Island Sound 2002'; assembly: GCA_964036045.1. Taxonomy (NCBI): domain Eukaryota; phylum Euglenozoa; class Euglenophyceae; order Eutreptiales; family Eutreptiaceae; genus Eutreptiella; species Eutreptiella sp. 'Long Island Sound 2002'. The sequence continues at coordinate 152,079,895 of OZ038381.1, read as the reverse complement.
CCATGTGTTGGGCACAAGTAAGCTACTGCTCGGTCTCACCGAAACCGGGCACTTGCTGCTGAAGACAAGGTATCGTGAACTGGTGGCGGCCATCGGGGCTGTCTTCAAGGACCTAAAGACAGGGGAGTTCCTCGACCGAGACATCATCTCCAAGCCCACTGTCCCCTCGACGTGGAAGAAGGAACTGGTGGGCAGACTCTAAATCTTGGATGTGGCACCTTGGTGGTATCTCTCGGATTTGACTGAGGCTCTTGCTCCCTTGGTACAATGCCGGTACATCGCGGACCGTGTCAATTGGAGTGTTGGGGAGATGCGCACGGCCACATGGCGATTGACCGGGGAAAGTGTGTCACAGCTAATTGGGAAAGTCTACTTGTCGGATTCTGGAATGCCTCCAATGTTTGTGATCACCGAGGCGGACCATGAGGAGCGCAAAAAGCGTATCACAGACCGGCCCGGGAACACAGATGACGCCAAGACACGCAAACAAGGCCTAATCACGGCAGGTGAAATGGCTAAGGCCATGGAGTTGGACGATCAAGTTGACAAGGTCATCAGCTCCCTCAAACGCAAGCGGGACTTGAAGGAGGATGAGGCGTTGTCATCCAATGGAGTGGCAAGATGACGTCCGCATCAAGCATCCCTCTGAGGAGCACGCTCAGAGTTTTGTCCCAAAATGTAAATGGATTTCAAAACGAAAATAACCATGAGAAAGCGAAAGCAAACTCGAACAGTGGCCCTAGGGTCACTACTTCGGTCCGTGGAGTTGGATTTCTTCGCCATCCAAGAGCCCCACTTCGTCACGGCGGAGCCTCGTCAAGCGGGCACGCGGTGCCTATCAAAGTACGGGTGTGGCTTGGACGGGCCACTCCATGAAGAAGGACGGGGAGGAGTGGCACTGTCATGGAAAACATCCAAGTGGACGTTACAATCAATGAAGTTCTTGTCTCCCAGGGCGCTGAAAGCCTCACTGACGAGTGGTCCACCAGAGATCACCTTAGTGGTGGTCCGTTTCCATCACAAACACACGCGACGACAGTCGCAATGGAAAGACATCGCCAAGGAGTTGCATGGACCGAACCTGATGTCATGTGCTGATCACAATAGTTTGGTAGTGAAACACAGGGACACCTTTGCGTCCCTAGAGTTTGAGCATGACACGTCTTTACGTGCCCGAGAGCAAGAGGTCGCAACGTTGGCGAAAGCGGATCTGCAGGACGTTCGGATGGACATCCATTGTCCAACTCTGACGGATATCAAGGACAAAGAGTCATTGTGTCCAACGTGCTTCACGTACGGCTACCCTCGGGAAGGAGAACGGCACCATCCACAGACATTACGCCGCATCGACCGCATCCACACGACGTTGGAATTGCCGAGCTTAGCGACTAGCATGTACCCCATGTTTGCTGCCAACTCAGACCAGAAGGCGATCCTGGCTGAATTCACACCCCCTTCCTTCGAAACGGAGGGCGCGATGCCCAAATTCCATTGTCCAGAGACAATCCTCCAAGACCCCGAGGTAATGGAAGAGCTGGAGACCTCTCTCAAGTCTATCACCTCGACGGGGGACCAATGGTGGGAAGATGCACTGGGCTGCATCCAAACGAAGGCGGTCAACTACCAAAGGGAACACAAAAACAAAAAGCAGTCAGTTGAACTTCAAGCACTATGTCTCCTACGTGTCTCCACAAGGGACTCCGTCACAGCGGCGGTGTATCAGTTCCTTTCATCGCCGGGAATTGCACCATCAGAGGCGGCAACAACCTACACCCTCCGATTTGGGGTGTATGAAGAAGCACAACGTGAAAGAACGGGCATGGAAACACTCTCCAAGCTCAAGGGGGTGATCGCGTCAGGGGAAACATCAAGGGTTTTAAGAACGCGAAGAAATGCATTGTACCGGCTGATGAGGGAGCTGCAGGAACGAGAGAAACTCCAGCAGCTGGTGTCTAGGGCAGGCACAGCAGTACGCGGAGCAAAGACGGTGGTCAAAGAGCTGGTGGAACACTGGAACCGAGTGTCCACCCAAACGGGAGCCACGGAGGAAGAATGTGTGGCTTACCTCAAGGCGTTAGGAGTGGAACAGCGGCTGCGCAAGGCAGGCTGACTCCCATTCAAGCAGCTTTCCCTGGACATAGTGCATGAAGGTCTCAAGAGGTTGAACAGCAACAGCTTCCCTGGACTGGACGGCTTCTCGGCAAAATTCTTCAAGAGATTAGCAGAAATTTTCGAACCGCAAATGTATGAGTCACTAAAACATTTTCTCGACCCGGGTACAATGCCGGAGACATGGGCATCGGGAGTGGTGACAATGATTTCCAAGACAAAAGCAATGCAAACGCCAGACTCTCTTCGACCAATCGCACTGCAAACGACACGACAGAAGTGGCTCACCAACATTCTCGTGATCCACTTGGAGGATGTGTTCCTCCACTGCATCCCGTCACGGCAAACGGGCTTCCTTCGTCACAGAAGTATCCTCCAACATGTCTATGGTTCACGGGCTCTCTGGGATGGCTTACGTGAAGGAGCGGCGTTGTCAGTGGACTTCAAAAATGTGTTCCCCACGATGTCTCACGAGATGGTGGTGGCGGCACTGGGTCTAATGTGCATACTGTTCCTGTACATGTAACTGATACTGCATCTTTTGCGTGCACCATATCTGTACTCAGTGGGTAAGGGATACGTCCCAGGGGTCTACCACCATCCGCGTGCGGGCACGCGCTAGGGAGACCCACTCTCCCCGGCATTGCTCTCCCTGGTGGCGTCCTTTTTGATCTTACCGCTGCAAGACCTGGATCCGGGACTGACTATCATGAGGTATGCAGATGACCTCATCATCTTTCTGGACGGACAGGCCAATCCGCAGCTGCTAGGGAAAGTATGGAAAGTGGTGTCCTGCTTTGGACACTTTTCTGGACTGAAGGTCAACTTGAACAAAACTTAGGCGTCACAAGTTGCCGACCCTCTTGGACCCCGTATACGCGCGATGTGACAATATACTACCTTTCTACTTTGAGTACGCTATCTGACATATGTGACCAAAGTTGTTGGCAGAGCTGTGTGACACCCATTGAAATACGTGTTGACGTGTTAGCCTTGTGTATCCACTTCTTCTAGTGTGTTGTATTTGACGTTTTTCTGAAGCTGGCAGAAAATGAGGCCAGCTTTTGGGTAACATTGCAAACAACTATGTGTATATGCAGCTTTTGACCCTTCTTGCCGAAATTTCGGCCAGCTTTTTGGTTTCCTAGTGAATAGGCATAGTTATTTTCATTTTTCTTCGGGCTGGCCGAAATTTCGGCAGCTTTTGGTCTGTTCACTATTCAAGCACTTATATTCCGGTTTTCGGTCGGTCTGGCCGAAATTTTGGCCAGCTTTTCCTGTTTTTGAACATTTAAGCCATTGTTTCCCCTTCGAACACACCTGGCCGAAATTTCGGCCAGCTTGCAATTGTCATTGTTCATGAGTATTACACCTTACACTCCTACATAACTGTTTTCTTGTCTCAGCATTAATGTCATCTGCTATTACTGTCAATGTTGTACATGCTGCAGTTACTGGTGCTTTTTGCTACTACAACCAAAGGGGTGTTGCGAAATGCATTACGTGGTGGGACTCCGCAAAAGCTTTTGCAGTTCTGCCTCATGTTCCGGAAGAATCGCAGCAGCCGGCACTCCATGACACCGTTGAAGGCTGTCGCCACTGAGAAGAAGCCCCCACGATGGTAGATGACATTTTTGTCACAGTTCCATGCCCCATACTGCCTTCTGCGTCGTATGGCCCTCCCATACTCTAACTGTGGGTCTGGTTACAACTGCGGTATTATGTCCTGCCGCCAACGCCGTAAGGTAGCAGTCCTTGGTCAGTGTAACACCAAGCAGGAGTCCATTCACCATCGTGCTGGACTAGCAGCACACAACTTGTGGAACACCATGCACCGTAGGCAAGTTTGTATATGCTTTGATAACCTGAGGCGTTACAGGTCGGGAGCTGATCCCCATTCACCCGACTTAACCCTAAACTGTACAGTTGTTGCTGTTTTGCACACCACTGCCTTACCCGCAAACCGGGGTCTGCCGGAGCTGGCCGAAATTGAGGCCAGGGTACCAAGGGTTGCAGATGACATCTTTCACTCACATAGAGCATTGTTTGATCGTATTGATGTTGCCAACCAAGGTATTCAGAGAGTTTGGTTTCGTGCTCCTTTAGATGTTGCCAGAAAAAATGTTCGTTCCCTCAACTGGAGACCCTTTTCCCTATCTGAGCTCCGCTCCGGCACACACAAAGAGCTTTTGCAACTCGTGGTTGATTTGTCATGTGTGTCTCTCCCGGTTGGACAGGGGGAAGTGTCAGAAACAAATTAGACGACTGTTGGACAATGGTGCAGGCAGTGTTGCGGCGACAGTGGAATGAGAACCGACTGAGATGTGCCTCACCCAGCTCCTCAGAGTGGATACACCCTAGGGGGGCGGAATGCCACTGACTCCAAAACGAAAGAGCAACAGCAGTGGTTTTCACATACTCCGTGGCTAACTGCTCCTCGGGCTTTAGGATGTTCAGCATGAGCAGTAGGGACATCTCAAGTGCCTGCTTAGCAACAATCCCGGAACCTGCCCCCCGGCCCTCCTAGTTGCACTCACGAACGAAAGTCCCAATGCTGAAGGCAGCTGGATAGTATGTGTATAGCAAAGCCTTAAGGGCTAATAACATACGCAAACCCTTGCGCTGAATGGATGTCAAGTCCCGCTGGCTACTGAGCAGGCCAGTTACGCCCTCATCTAGTCTGCCTCTATTGGACGATGTGGCTAGCATGAGTCCAAGCAACGTCTTCTCCATATGGATGACCTTGACCTTGCGAGGGAGGATAGACCCAACCTGAAGGCTATTCCCCTGCTCCAAAAACTTAATGAACGGCACGAAGGCCCTGTAGATCAAGTCAACGCAGTACTTATAGCTATGCCATACACCGTACACCAAAGGAAACCCCAACAGTAGTTGTGGTACATTCCAGGGAACATAGGCGACACCATAACACAACTTAAGTAGGGCAAAGTGTATTTTCATGTCCACAAGCAGCGGAACACGGTGTCTGGTGCGGTGTTCAAAGTTTTGCGTGGTGTGCTCACTGAGAGATCCGTGGCAATGTTCTCTGCCAATCTTAAACAATTCATCTTGACAGCCCATACACAGAGCCTGCCCATATGTGTTCCCGTTCCGGACTATAAAGTTGAGGTGAGAAGACTGGATGCAGTTGAGGACCTGACTTTCCCCGGTACCATGTCCAGGACACGAATCACCACAGACCGGTTAAAAGTGGTTCTGTTGCATGCAATGCAAAATCTGGTTGCGCGTACCAAGGTTCCTGAGGGTGTTGAGGATTTTTTACAGACAAATGCACCCGCTCGCACTGCTGCCCAGCAAGGGGTATTGCGTACTGCACATGCCTCTATCCGCGCTGCCAACCGTGCACCGATTGCTGCTCCTGCTGCTGCTCCTGGTGGGATTGCCTTGCCCCCAAAGCCACCCCCGAAGCGCCCCCCCCCCCCCCCCCGCCCAGTACCCCCCCTCGCCCCTGATGATTCCATTGCCATCGACTCTTGTGATAGTGACCGGGAGTTTGATTGTGATGCAGACAACGTTGCCTCCTTTGAAGCCCTAGATGAGGCAGTACACATCGGTGTGGATACCCAGGACTGGGACTGATTTCTGTTTGCAGAACTGTTTGTCACTGTGGTATGCGTTCTGCCACGCATGCCACAGTGATTTTGGTGTGTGTATTTGCTGTTTTATGTTTTGGTGGCTGAAATTTCGGCCAGACTTGTTGTTCGGTCGTATGGCTACCCCCGGAACACAAATAACATAAGGTTCTGGCCGAAATTCCGGACAGCCTCGCAGAATGGTATGTCTGCACAGTGGTTTAACATGCAGAGCAGTGCTGGCCGAAATTTCGGCCAGGTTATCTGATTTTCCTGTCAGGCAGTCCGTTTTGGTCCTTTTTTGGTTGATCTGTGCCTGTTATTTGCTATTTGGGAACTCTCCCCTTCATGAAATGTTGCCGTAGCATCTTATTTTATGACTGAGCCTGGAGAGGTATCACAGGACGTGGCTGTTTCGCCAGATGGTGAGCCTGCAGCAGACAATGGGCAATCTCAAGTGCAATCCCAGTCTCAAGAGGACCAAGCGAGCTCAGAGGGACTTCAAAAGGAGCCTAAGGCCGCACCAAAGAAAAATTCAACATCCTCCATCAAGTTATCCGACTGGGTTACGTCAACGACGAAAATAAAGGTTCGCTGGGACCAGATTATTATTGACCACGACCGAAAATTTGGGCAGGTCCGTAGGATATCGGATGATTGCGTGCAACGCCGCTACGACGATCTGAAGGCAGCCCCGCCTGTGGATTACATCCAGGATCTCCTTTTTTTATAAAGTCAGTCGTATGTGTGTTGTGGTATTCTTCTCGATAGTACCGTTTTCGTGTCTGAATTTTCGACCCTGCTGTTTCGAATATTCCTGTTGCGCAGCCACTCGCTGGGTTTTGTTGGGCGGTCATCATGTGTACAGTGCTGCCCGAAAACACCAGACGGAATTTGAGATGAAAAATATGGAGATTCCCGATGGGACCCTGGTATTTGGTGGTTATGAAGTCAAACAGGATTGCCCCTTGCGGACTAGGCGCCGGCTTGCAGGCTTACATCAAATCCAGACCACTGTTGGCACAGCATCCACCACATCGGAGCGAATGTCCCTACTCCTGGATAGGCTTGAGGATGAGGATGCCAATGAGTACACCCTTTTGCATCACATTACTGTTATGCTTGAAGAGTGTGGTGTTACTGCCGAGGAAGGCACTGTGGTGTGTTTGGTTTATTAATTTGGTTCTGTCGATCGACCTGGCCGAAATTTCCGCCAGCTTTAGCTTGTGTGTTCCACATGTTCTCCTGTGCAGACTGCTGTTGCCAAACGGTGGGGTGGCGTTGGGCGTTCGGTGAAATTTGTGGATCTTGTTGCAATAGACGCCATGGCAGCCATTGAGAAGCGTGGATTACATCCCGCACTGGGTACGTTCAAGGAATTGGAAGGCATCACGCCTGACCGACTTCGCGACATCGTAGGTTACATGGATGGGACAAAAAGTACCACACCTGGTCTCAAAAAAATTATAAAAGATGTTAAAAAGGCCGAGATGTGGTCCTGGCACATTCTTCATCCCGAGGCGGTTACCAATGGGCTTGTGAACAACACCAGAGGTATGTTTTGGTCAAACAGGGGTTTGTATTCGAATAAATCGACCGACGTGGCCGAAATTTCGGCCAGTTTGTGTGTCGTTTAATTAATGCACAATAGGAGCCCACCCTGTGACACCACCTGTCTGCAGCTACACTTGGTACTTTTCGAGATGGCCAAAAGGCAGTGCGCTATCGCATCACACCTGAAGGTAGCCCACGGTAGCTGGACCTGGAATGAAGAAAACCCCTGGCCACCGTGGTCAGCAGTAATTAAGGCCCCTCTTTGGAAGGAACCGAAATATGAGGGGTTGCGGGGATTGTTGCACAAGCCTGTTGCTAAGCCTGTTTGTGAAAAATCTGATACTGGTCTGGTTAGTATCCAGTGTGCTAGGGAGTCCCTCGTTGCGACAAGCACAGGCAAACTCATTGCAGAGTCAGGCCGTGTGGAACTGATGGCAATGCGTTGTGGAGTCCCCGTTCCCAGTATCATTAGTTCACCGCCCTTTGCTGCTTGTGTCATTGAGGTGCCCCGCCTCTATGCAGCTGGTTTGCATAACCTGGTTGCGCAGCTGCTTCTGTCCGGTGTGCCTGTGTTCATTGCGCGTGAGTCTGCTGATGTGAAAGCCACTGTTGCTGCTTTGAAGGCCATTGTGGCTGAGGATATGTATCAGTGTGATGTTTCAATTTACAATTTGTCAACCAAGACCCCGTTGTATACTTCCACTTCCCATCTGGTTTCCGTTTGTTCTGCCACCGCCTTTGATAACAGGATGCCCCGTTACGTGGCTTTTACTGAAGGACCCATGTCGTCTGTGATGCCTGTTGAGATATTCTCATTTATTTTGAGCCTGGTTCCGGTCCCAGAACTGGCAGGCAACTGGTTTCTGCTAGGGACTCTGTCTGTGTATTTTGCAAGCATGATGTCCACCAGGTTTTCCAAGGGCTGTAATGTTGTGTGTGCCCTTTTGGGGGAGGAGACTGTTGTGCCTGATGAGTTTGTTCAGTCCATCAGAGCGGCTATCACCAACGTCGACACGTGCCCCCCCAAGTCATGGGAGGATGTGTACCATGACTTGGGGGCAGGTTTTCCTGTGGATTGTTCTGGGGTTAGGTATGTAGATGAGGATCCTAAGGAGCAACATGGGGAGGCAGAGTCGCAACAAGAGACACACACTGCAAAGAAGAAACCCAAAACTGCCCCTGCCCCCTCACCTAGTGGCACGTAGTGCGCTTAGGCCACCCCAGCTTCCTCCTTAGGCACCGTGGCCCCTACTTGCAGAGGTATGAATGCTTTTGTGAATCATTTTTCACCATCCCAGGGTGGAAACACACAGTCACAGAACTCTGCCATTGCCAAGCCTGGTGCTGCAGCCGCTGCCAAGCCTCCTGCTAACACAGGTGCTAAGAAGCCCCGTGCATCCGGCCTGCGCAAGCGCTAATGCCAGTCCTAATGCTTCTATTGCGTGTCAATTGGAAGTCTAGCCGAAATTTCGGCCAGCATGCAGTCTTCAGCCTCTTCAGCCTCTTTTTATTGTGTTTCCCCATAGGCACTGCAAAAGTCTGATTTGATTCGTCAGGTGGCAAGTATTGGCTTGTAATTGAGTATATTATGTTGCACACCCTGTTCAAATGTCACTGCTCTTGTGTTCCTTGCTCATGTCTACTGTCATAGGTACCCATTTCAGTAATAGTATTTGGCGTTTCGATGGACCTGGCCGAAATTTCGGCCAGCTTAGGTTTGTCTGCCAAATAAGACCATGTGTTTGGACATTTTTCGAAGAGCCGGCCGAAATTTCGGCCAGGTTGGTTAAAATAGGAAATACAAGTACATGCTTTGGGGATAGTTTTCTGTGTGCTTCGATGAAAGGTATGTTTGGGGTTCCCTTATCTGTGGTGTATAGGGGGGTTCCGTGATCAGCCTGGAACAAAGGGGAGAGAAAAAATAGGCAGCCCCCCCCCCCCGCAGTGAAATGCAGTGGTCAAAATGTAAAACAACACCATATTTTGGTGATTGAATATCTCTCTTTTGAAAATATGTGTGTTTCCAGAAATGCAAATAATGGCATATATTTGAAATACACACCTTGTTTTTGCATGTTGCCACCAGGGGGGTTTGGATACCCAAAATATGACACCCCTTTTCACATACTTTTCCCCTCACTACAACATGGACTTCCGTGGGCCATAGCGCCAGGTGGGGGGTGGGCAACTTGTGACGCCTAAGCAAAACGGCAGCAATAGTTCGCAACTGTGGGGGAGTGGAGTGGGCGAGGTGTTTTTGAGAAATTGGGGTGGACGTCAAAAACTTTGTCAAGTATCTGGGGGTACTCTTCGGGAATATACGGCACCACCAAGCTGACCAGGGATGGGGGCTGACAATAGAACAGGCCTTTGCACCAGCTTTGCAAGAGGCCTTTCGTCGCGCACGGCTGGTATCCACGCTGCAGTTGTCGATTGACGAGCGCGCCTTCATGCTGACACCATGGATCCTGCCAGTTGTGGCCTGGGTATCCAAGGCATACTACGCCCCAACCCCAGTAGTCAGGCAGCTGAAGCTAGTCTACCACGTGACCATGGGCACCAACAGTTGGGGAATCACTCTGCCAATCCTCTCACGGCCACGGACGCACGGGGGACTGGCACTGTCGGAGCCAGAGCTGTTTCTCATGCGCCAGGCAGCGGCTCCGTTCGTCAGCCTCTTAGCAGAGCCTCACAAGTATCCCAACAAGGCAGTGGAGACCTTCTATGCATGGGCGACAACAATTGGGTTCACACCGTCCAAAGACAACCTCCCATATATCCAGCTGTGCATGGTTCGGACGGCGGAACTGACGTTCTTGGGATGGTTGGCGAAGGCACACTCATATATCCAACAGGTGGCCCCGCAGGTGGCCCCCCCGGAATAACCGGGACCGTTGCCACTGTGGCACTCTGTATACTTCCGGATTGAGTTCAACTGCTCCTACTACAACATGAAAATGATCCGGCGGGGGTACTAACGTGGGGTCAATTACAATGCTTGGAAGATGTGAGGCTGTTGAATGCACTGCCTCGAATATGGAAAGGGGTATACAATCACGGCGGACGACTCCTCAATAAAGTCCCATCACAAGGGGGGTTTGATACCCCCACAGCCCACGTCCAAAACTGGACCAGGGCATGGCTGCTTCAATTCTACGCCTCATAGCCGGGGGTCCGCGACCCACAAACACCAGAGGTATGGGAGCAATGGGCACAAGCACAGCTACCGCCGAGGGTGCGAGACTTTGCACAACGAGTGCCGTGGCACAAGCTGACGGTGCATGCAAGAGTCTACAAGAGGTCGGGCACGGACAAGTGCCCGATATGCTCGCAAAAGGAGATGGTCAAGCACGCTACGGTCGAGTGCCCCATGTTCAAAGCGGCGCCGGCGGTGATACAGCACCACTATGGCCCGGTGGAAACCGGGGACGGGAAGTCTACAGTCCGAGATATGATGGAATCCGACAACCAGGAGTGGTTGCTGAACACGAGTCAAGGCTGGGGAATGTGGTCGGTGAGAAGTGCCCACTGGCGATATTGATGCGAAGTCAAAGCAGGAGCATCACCGGTGTTCACCTCATACCCGACAACCTGGCTGAGGGAGCTGTGTGAATGGGTTGGGTTTTACTCATGAGAGCGCAGGCAGCAGTGGAGAGGCTTCAAGAAGTCGCTAGAGCAACTTCGAGATACGGGAGTGCAACCACAACAAGGGGAAGTACGAGTAAATGGGGGAACGAGTGCGTGGTGACAAACGCACACGAAGTGCTTCACGCAAGAATGCAGCGCCAGCACACACAATTGGCACAGGGACACAGAATCACGTCCAAAGCGCCCAAGGCAGGCAGGCCCAGGAATCCTTCAAGGAGTACAAGACCTGATTGCAGAACTGGTTGCGAAGGGTTACAGGATTGTGTACACAGACGGGTCATCAAAAAAACTAAGCCACAAGGACATGCGCAGGGCCGGTGGCTTTGGCGTATTCCCGGCGAAAGATGAGCAAGGGCCCGAAGTGCGTTTCTGCGGCTATGTACCGACACTCCACAAGCAAACAAACAACTGAGCGGAGCTTTGGGCGGTGCTGGAAGCCCTACATGGGTTCTAGGTGCCAAAACTCGCAATCCTCACCGACTCACAGTACCTGCAACTAGGAGCGACCGGCAGGGCACAGCACTGGAGGTCAAAGGGATGGACAAACACATCTGGTAAGCTGCATATCCACGTGCCCGTCTAGGAAATGCTGCTCCGGGAAAGGGCAAAGCCAGGAACAGAAGTCAGGTGGGAGCACGTCCCAGCACATGTCAACGTGCAGGGGAATGAGGTGGCGAACGGATTGGCGATGGAAGGCATGTGCTCGAGCCCGCTGTGGTCCCAACATGTCACACAACAATCATCATCCGGATCGGAGTCCAATGGTAGGGTTGAGGGGAGGTTCAAGATCCGAGTCAGACGACACCAAAGCACTCTGGTCATCCCTGGGTATGGTACCCATGGATAGTGATGAGCTGACAGGGGAAGCTTCCGGGGAGCCAGCACCACGTGGAATGAAATCATGCAACTCGAGCAGTTCGGGTAGTGAGGACATAGGGGCAGGACACAAACAAATGGGGGGTTTGTTGGATGAACTGTCTGCAACAGAAACACTGTCCTTCAGCACAGATGTGAGCGACACCAGGCGACAGCGCAAGAGGGGAAACCTCAGGAAAAGCAAGAACCCTGGACAGGGTCGTTAGCAGCAAAGCCTGTAACCCCTGCATTCTGATGCGGAAATCTCACAGGTTTCAAGCCCAAAAATGCATGCATGTCCGAAACCTGCGTTCTGACACAGGAGCATTTCAACACGAGAACCGCGTCTCGTCGCGACGTGCAGCAGCACACAGGTGCGACAACGGCAGCGGCGGAACTCAGGCACAAACCCCGCGTCCTGTCGCGGTAGAACTCCCAGTCGTGATGCCGCCGGGAAGGGCATGGAAGGAGCAGGGACCACGTCAGCAACGACATGGCCCCTACACACAAATTCAGCCAGCTTCAAAGAAGGTCAAGCCTCAACAAGAATGCCAGCGTTTCAAGGTGCAAGCACTAAGCCAGCTGGACGCCATTGCGAACGAAGGGTTGAGGGCAGTCGATGCCGAGCTGACCACCATGGCTTGGGCCCGCAATCAGCAGATATGGCTCCGACTGGACCAAGCACACAGCACCAGGATGCACTGTGACGTTGTGGACAATCATGGAGAGCCATTGCTGATGAGCAACCAAGAACTCTACTCGGTGATGGTCCAAATCACCTGGACCCTAAAGACTCAGGCTCTGACGAACATGCAGGTCCAGTGGCGACCCAAAAGTGTAGGCAAGTGGCACCCGTTGGGAGGCGATCCTCCACTGTTTGACGGCAGAGGTCCACAGAGCGGTGCCCTCCTCTGTCAGCAGAAATGGAGACTACATGCATTTGTGGGTGACGGGCCGAGCTGACCTCTTAAGGCTGTTCCAGAGAACGTTCTTCAGGCAGGCGGACCCGGTATCCGGAGACGCTGTGCGGTTCCTCCACACGCTGCTGAGCACACCCCCATGCGAACGGCGATATGCCTGACAGGGGATGACATGCAGGGGGGGATAGGAAAGGTCGGAATAAAAATGCAGATAACAACTCGTCGTGGCTCAGTGGGTATACCGCACCTCTTCTGTCCTGTGGAGGAGGGTTCGAACACCGGGGGGGATAGAGACCCATCGAACATCCCGAAAACCCCTTTATGCGAGAGAGAGAGAGAGAGAGAGAGAGAGAGAGAGAGAGGGAAAAAGAGAGAGAGAGAGAGAGAGAGAGAGAGAGAGAGAGAGAGAGAGAGAGAGAGGGACGCAGTGGGAGGGGGACCAGTGAGAGAACGAGAGAGAGAGAGAGAGAGAGAGGGAAGGAGGGAGAGAGAGGGAGGGAGGGGGAGAGAGACCCGCAGAGCGAGAGTCGGGGACTAACCGGCACTGTGGGAGTGTGGTGGGTTCGAGCTGACCTGGGTGTGTGGGCGGCCATTGAAGCATATAGCTGAACAACTTGATGGTGAAACATCGGGACGCCTTTGCACCCCCAGAGCACGGGCATGGCACGTCATTACGTGCCACAAAGCCTGAGCACGACAGGGGCAGCGAGAGTGCGGCCCGCGGGAGGGTGGTGGGTGCGAGCTGACCTGGATATGTGGGCGGCCAGCGCACACACGCAAACCGCCTGGAGTGGTAATGAATAGGTAAGCGCAGCAGTACTGCAAAGCACCTGTTGAAGCGTTAGGCTGAACAGTCTGATGGTGAAACATTGAGCCGCCCTTGCGCCCCCAGACATCGGATATGACACGTATTCAGGTGCCAGAGAACAAGAGCAAGACAGGGGCAACAAGAGCAAGACCCGCACAGCAAGGGTTAGAGACTAACCGGCACTGTGGGAGGGTGGTGGGTGCGAGCTGACCTCAATGCAAATCGCCAAGGCCAAGGCACAGTCAGCAGCCACCTAGAGTAGTTCAGCACAGGTCTGCGCTTCAGTGCAGCGAGAAAAAACACTCAACTATGTGGTGATGCCCATGCGCCTGTGACGCGGGGGCGCATACGAGCCCAGTATCCGTTGCCTCATGGCCCAAGGCCCCCCCAAAGCCCCCCCCCCCCCGCGTCCCCACATGGTGTGGCAAAACAGTGATGCATGCCCCCCGGGGTGTTTCGCTTTGTGCTGTGCATGTTTTTGTTCTCTTTAGTATTTGAAGCGGTGAGTTAATTTCTATAGCTTGATATTAACGCCAGTGACTATTGATATTTAATATATTAATTAATCTTTGCTCCGATAATTTTACCCTGCAAAAATTAATGCCAAGGGGCGAAAACTTAACTTTCAGTTTTTCCCGGGGTTTCCGCACATGCAACACGTGGACGGACGGCCACACCACTGCACACCACACACCAGAGGCCCACTGCCCACTACCCCACACATCACAGCCCCACACGCCCCCGCGCAACATTCCACAACCCAACATGCCACAGCCCCCCACCATACAGCCCCAAGCCCCGCAACCCGAAGCACCACAGACCCAAACGCCACAACGTGGCACGCCACGACTACACATCCCGCAGCCCAACAAACCACAGCGCCTCACACTTGACGCCCACACCCTTGACCGACACCCCATAGGCTCACCCCCCCCACAGCCCCATACACCACAGCCCCACACACCACCACCCCACATGCCACAACCCCACACCACGCGGCTCCACACCCCACAGTCCCAGACCCCATAGGCAGAGGCACCCAACCCCAAGCACCATAGCCAAGCACGCCACAGTCCCACACCCCGCTGCCCAAGACACCACTGGCCTAGCCCCCACTGCCCCATGCCCCACAACCCCACACCCCATAGCCTCACACAGCACACCCGCACACACCACAAACGCATAAACCGCAGCTCCACATGCCCCAGCGCTGTACACTACATCCACACCCAAAACCCCACAGTTTCGAGTCCGACATTCCAAAGGCCCACACACCGCAGGCACACACCCCAAAGCCCCACATTGCCCCCATTGTTTCCGGTTAATTTTTTGACCGCCACGGTTAATATTGGCAGGCTAACATTAGATTTTTTAGACCGGCGTTCGAAATATTGAAATTAGCAGTTAATATTAACCTTCAAGAAATTAAAAAGTCGTTGCAAAAGCTCATTGTGGCCCTCAGTTCCTCCTGCACTCATTTTTGCACCCATACAACCCAATGCTGTCTTTGCCGCAATGCACCCCCACCGCATCCCCCCCGCACACGCCACAACTCCACGCACCACAGCAACAAGCATCAAACCCATAGGGCATGGCCCAGTACACCGCAGCCCCACACAACACCATCCCACACACCAGGGCCCGGGAGACCACATGCCCACATACCACAGCCCCACACAGCATAGCCCCACACGCCACACCCCCACACACCACAGCCCCACACACGACCCCACACACGACAACCCCACACATCACATCCCCACACACCACAGACCCACACACCACAGCCACGGATGCCACATCCCCGCACAGCACAGTACCAAGTGGGGGGGGGGTTGGCATTGCAAACAAAGCCTGAACTAGCCGCTTTATCTGCGTTGGGGCAATCTACACCCTACAACGTAGCCGCAATGCACATGTACACACTCACACACGCACACAGACACACACACACACACACATACACACACACACACACACACACACCAAGATACACATACCTCCAAGCTTTTTTGCCTGCCAAAATGTTTTGACGGACATCTGCAAAAAACTTGTAGAAAGACAGGGGCCTACCCTCCCAAATCCAAACCCCCAAGGCAAGGGGAGGATAGAAGAAGGAATCAGTGAGGGATGTGTGTGCGAGGGGACAAGTGTGTTGGGGTGCCAATATCATTGTGTGTTTGTGTGTGTGTGTGTGTGTGTGTTTGTGCAGAAAAGGGGGGGGGGCATCCAATTTAGTAAGGCACAAAAATTATGCATCCCCACTAGTATGTTTGGCTTGTTGTTGTGCATTTGTAGGGGAGGTTAATATTTGCGGGAGTGTATTAATTTTCCCCAGGGTGATATTAATGCTGGCGACTCATCAATTTTTAATATTTCAAAAATTAAACAAAAAATTAAACACAACAATGAAACCCGAGGACTGTTTTATATATTATCTCCGTGAACGCATGTGAGACCCCCCCCCCCACCCCCGGAGGTGTGGGAATATTGGGCAAACGCACAGCTACCGCCAAGGGTGAAGGACTTCGCACAAAGAGTGTTGTGGCACAAAATTACGGGGCATGAAAGGGTCTAGAAGAGATCAGGCACGGACAAGTGCCCGATGTGCGCAGAAGGAATCCATCAAGCACGCCATGGTGGAATGCTCCATGTTTAACGCGGCGGCGGTGGTCATACAACACTACTTTGGCACAGTGGCGACCGGGGACGGGGAATTCCGAGTCCGGGAAATGATGGAGTCCGACCATCAGGAATGCTTGTTAAGCACGGACCAAGGCTGGGCAATGTGGTCGGGAAGAAGTTCCCACTGGCGATACCAATGTGAAATCAAGGCAGGAGCGTCACCAGTGTTCACATCATATCAGACGACGTGCCTGCGCGAGCTATGTGAATGGATTGAATACTACTTAGCAGAACGAAGGGATCAGTGGAGAGGTTTCAAGCAATCGCTGGAGCAACTTCGGGACACAGGGGTGCAGCCACGATAAGGGGACGTACACATCAACAAGGGGTTAAGTGCGTGGTGGCAAACACTCGCGGAATGTTTCACTCAAGATCGGAATACCAACACGTGCAACTGGCAAGGGGAAACAGAACCCCACCCGAAGCGCCCAAGGCAGGCAGGCCCGGGAGTCTGCAGGGTGTGCAAGACCTGATTGCACAATTGGTGACGAAAGGGTACAGAGGTTCATACACAGACGGGTCCTCAAAAAGATTGAGCCACAGGGACATGCGCAGGGCAGGTGGCTTCAGTGTATTTGCAAAAAAAGATGAACAAGGACCATAACTGCGTTTTTGCGGCTACGTACCGACACGTCACAAGCAAACAAACAACGGTGCGAAGCTCCGGGCAGCACTAGAAGCGCTACAGGGGTTCGGGGTGCCAAAATTGGCAATCCTCACCGACTCACAGTTCCCGGAACCAGGAGCGACCGGCAAAGCACAGCACTGGAAGTCAAAAGGGTGGACGACAACATCCGGCAAGCTGCAAGCTGCAAGTTCACGTGCTCGTCTGGGAAATGCTGCTCCAGGAAATGGCAAAGCCAGGCAGAGAAGTCAAGTGGGAACAGATCCCAGCACATGTCAATGTGCAGGGGAATGCGGTGGCGACTGGACTGGCCATCGAAGGTAGGTGCTGAAGTCCACTGTGGTCCCAACAAGTCCCACAGCAATCGTCATCAGGATCGGAGTCCATAGTGGGGTTAAGGGGAGGGTGCGGATCAGAGTCAGAGTACACCAAAGCTCTGTGGTCAGCCTTGGGTATGGTACCCATGGACTGTGATGAAATGACAGGAGAAGCGTCCGGGGAATCAGAGTCATGCAATTCGTACAGTTCGGACAATGAGGAAACAGGGGCAGGGAACACACAAATGGGATGGTGGGGAGAAGAGATGTATCAACAAACAGAGTCTGAATCACAGTTTTTCAGCACGGATGTGAGTGACACAAGGCGACAGCATAAGAGGCGAAAGTTCAGGAAAAGCGGAAACCCAGGACACGGCCGCTACCTTTTGCGAAAGAGACAGGGAGCAAGAGCCCCAGCAATGCATTGAGAGAGAGAGAGAGGGCGAGGCACAAAGAGAGAGAGAGAGAGAGAGACTGGGCGAGACATACACACACAGAGAAGTCCACAGAGCAAAAGGCTAGAGAGAGATAGAGATCCGCAGAGCGAGGGTTGTGGGAGGGTTGTGGGTGCGAGCCGACCCAGATGTACAACTGGCCAAAGCACAATCAAAAGCCACCTGGAGTGCGATACCTTGCAACTCGCCCGAACCAGCCAACATAGGTCCATGAAACAATGGCGGCAAGAGTCACTGGAGGAGGTGCGGGCTTGTATGAACCGGTGGCTGATGGAACACCAGGCCTGGTTGGAGGAAATTGCAGAGCGTGGAGCGTTGTCCGGGAACCGAAAAAGAGGCCTGTGAGTGCAGCCGACTTGTCACCAGGTCGGCATTTCAAGCGGTATAGGACACACCACTTTGACACCCCGGACTACATCCAGCTTATTGGGGACCCTGATCCGACAGATTCGTGGGAGATTTAGCTGACTAGGTCTCCCAGGATGCACCGCACGTGACCTTTGGCCCGCTACCAACAGGCTTGCAACACCACACTTGACACCTCAGTTTGGGCAGACAATGCCCGTGGCAGAGCACATCTGCACACCACTGTCAGCCGACTTGTGGGATAACTTGTCCCCACAGGTGTCCTTGATGGACATGCATAACCTGCACGAAGCCTGTGGTTATAGGTACTACGGCTAGACGGATGCTAGGCGACCTGCCTATGAGTGCCTCTCCTTTATTCATAGCGAGACTTTGAACTTCGAACTCATGTGGCGCCGGAAGTAAAAAACAGCCACCTGGAGTGCTAAAGAACTGGTATGCGCTGCAGTGCAGCAAGGCAAAACATTGAACTGAAGACCAACCCCCTTGGGAGGGTGAAGAGGACGGAACACGGAGAGAGAGAGACCCGCACAGCGAGAGGTTAGAGACTAACCGGCGCTGTGGGCGGGTGGAGGGTGCGAGCTGACCCAGATGCCCAGACAGCCAAAGCACATTCAAGAGCCACCCGGAGTGGCACCGAACAGGTCTGCGCTGCAGTGCAGCAAGGCAAAACATTCAACTGAGAGGTGATGACCATGCGCCTATGACACGGGGGCATATGCGAGTCCAGTATCCTTTGCCTCATGGCCACCCCCGGGTGAAAATGGCACCCGATCGCGTAAGGCACCCCATGGGGGTAGACTTTCTCCCGTCTAAACCCCTCAGCCCCCCCGAAAAGCGTCAATTTTCGGTTCGCATTTATTTTTGATCCAAATATTAAACATATTGGGTTTAACATAGGTCTCTAGGGTGAGTGTGGGCGAAGCGTGGAGCCCCGTGACCACCATCGTTTAGTGGCCGTGTGGCCACCCAGGAGTGGAATTGCGGTACACAATGTGAAATGTGGGGTGTTCCACTTGTTTGTTAGTTTTTTTCACAACCCCATATTGGTCATTATTGTTGCGCCGTTTGAGCTTGAGTTAGGGACTCGCAATCCACGCCTTGTTGCTTGCATGGTTGTAGAGAGCTGCAATGGATCATTAGGGAGAAGACAAAAGAGGGAACAAAAGAGGGATTTGGGCTACTGGACACCGAGGGAGGGCGAAGAAAGCGTGGAAGGGAGAAGGTCCAATCAACAATTATCCATCAATATTTGGTTTCAATTGTACGTGTTTTTTCCTTTGCCATCTCGTGGACCTTTTAGATGTTGTCGGCGATCAACATCGCATGGGGCCAACGAGATTCTATGCGTGGACATTTCCTTGTCGTGAGCGCTTTTCAGTTTAGCTACACCTGACACGCAGTCCTACCACTTGCATTGCCAGGGCAAGAAGCATCGCGCAGGTGTTTCCCCCGTTGTCAAGGGACACCAGCTGTCCATGACGTGCTTTTTCAACAACTCGCCACCAGGCCCCAATGTGCGGGCAACAGAGGCCAAAAGCGACCCGCAGCCTCTCAAGGTGGGAAGCCGAAGAAGCGATAAGTGGCCGCTGGGGATAACCGGCAAAAAGGGTTCGCCGGCAATAGGGTGACCACGTAATGCCACTCGAAACGCGAAACGACTCGAAACGGCCTTACGGCAGTGGGCACCCCGTTTGGCGGGCGACACGTTGGCAGGCTAATGAAGGTTGGTCCGACATGGAGCTACAGTTGGGGGGGGGGGGGTCAGGAAAAGCGATGTGCATGCCGTGCAGCGATAGACACGCGTTTAACTATACTTCTTTTGTAGGCAAATAACACCGTAATAGAAAATTTTTTTTGGCGATGTGCGCGCTAGACCGGCATAGTGCAACAATGTGCAACATTTACAAACATACAGAGACATACTAACACACCAACACACCAACTGTACCCTCACTAAGAACCAATGTTTGTGGGCAAGCCATTGTGGCGTAGCGGTCATCAACCAGCATGCGAGAAGGCAATGGGGACATGATATTGTGGGTTCCACTATAGGGTTGGGCAACCTGCAGAACGCCCAAAATGGACATCAATCACCCTTGTCCTTCAATGCTGCTGGTTTGGTTTCCCGCCCCAGATAGGGTGTATTGCCTTTTTTGGGGACTCTTTCCTGCCGATAAGAGGCCAGGGTGTGGCGCTACACTGCAGCTGGAACACACCGGGGTTCTTTGTGCACTTAAACACAAATACCACCCATATCGGCTCAAATATCTATGGTTACCTTGAAAAATACCCTCCTTGCACCTTCCAAACCCAAACACGTGGGGTAGAGTTAAGTAAATCTCCAATTTTGGGGTGCGGAAAATTTTTTCGCGAATTGTTTTTTTGTACGCCCCCCCCCCCCCTCGGGTGGCGGGCCGAGCTGACCTCTGACGGCTCTTGCAGAGAACGCTCTTCAGGCAGGCGGACCCGGTATCCGGAGATGCTGTGCGGTTCCTCTACACGCTGCTGAGCACACCCCCATGCGAAAGGCGATATGCCTGACGGGGAACGATATGTAGGGGGGAGTAGGACACGTCGGAACAATAATGCAGAAAACAACTCGTCGTAGCTCAGTGGGTATACCGCACCTCTTCTGTCCTGTGGAGGAGGGTTCGAACCCAGGGGGGAATAGAGACCCACCGAACATCCCGAAAACCCCTTTATGCGAAAGAGAGAGAGAGTGGGGCGCAGTTGGAGGAGGGCCACAGAGAAGGAGAGAGAGACTGAGAGAGAGGGCAGGGGAGAGAGAGAGGGACAGAGGGGGAGAGAGACCCGCAGAGCAAGAGTCGCGGACCAACCGGCACTGTGGCAGGGTGGTGGGTTCGAGCTGACCAAGGTGTGCGGGCAGCCATTGAAGCATAGAGCTGAAAAGCCTGGTGATGAAACATCGGGACGCCTTTGTGCCCCCAGAGCACGGGCATGACATGTCATTACGTGTCAGAAAGCCTGAGCACGACAGGGGCAGCGAGAGTGCGGCCCACGAGAGGGTGGTGGGTGCGAGCTGACCTGGATATGTGGGCGGCAAGCGCACACATGGTGTGGTACCGAACAGGTAAGCACAACACTACAGCAAAGCAAATGTTGAAGCGTCAAGCAGAATAGTCTGCTGGTGAAACGTTGAGACGCCTTTGCGCCCCCGGAGTTCGGATATGACACGTCTTCACGGGTGCAGCAAGAGCAAGACCCGCAGGGCAAGGGTTAGAGAACAACCAGCACTGTGGGAGGGTGGTGGGTGCGAGCTAACCTCAATGTACAGATGGCCAAGGCCAAAGCGCAGTCAGCAGCCACTTGGAGTGGTTCAGAACTGGTCTGCGCTGCAGTGCAGCCCGGAAAAAACACTGAACTATGTGGTGATGACCATGCGCCTGTGACAGGAGGGCGTATGCGAGCCAAGTATCCGTTGCCTCATGGCTTCTCGGGTGGTACCTCCCGAAAAAAAAAAAACGCTGTGCGCCGGTACCATGAAGTTTTTTCTCCACCCCCCTTGGCACAATCTCACAACGAGTGCCCGTTGGATCCCGTCGACCAAAGTTCCCCAATTTCACAGCGCAGGGGTCCTTGGACAACACAACACACATGGCCGCCCGTTGGGTGTCATGTGGAGACATTTTAGGCATGTTTCTCCGGAGAATCATTCGCACTCCGTCGCACGACATGTCCTACTAGACAGCAGCACTTTCCATCCGTGCCGCATGGACTCCAACCACGGAGCATGTGACTGAGACCATTCATCCCTCTTGAGCACCAGTTCCGCCACGCCCTCCATTTACCATTGATGCACGACCCCTTGGCAACTCACTTCGTTGAGTTGTCTCGTGTCATACATAACCGCCGTCAACCAACGCTCTCTATCTTGGAGACGGTACACGACCATTGCCACCCACATCCGGCATCTGTGTCGCGCAAGTTGGGGATGACTGAGTTGTGCACCCGCAATGGTCGCCGTCAGAGCCAACATAGCTCCTGTAAATGGACTCTAGGGTTCCGATATGGACCGGTACCCTGTGGCACAACCGGCACATGATAGACGGCCAGACCATTAGTGAGCTTTGCCGCATGTGGTGACCGGCATGCAGTCTTAGGCGGACGGTATTAATGAACCAAGAACGCCGACTGCTTTGGGCTTCGGCAAGTGTTCTATCACAGCAACGCAAAAAAGGGTTCCACGGGCACCCTGCCGCTATAGTGTGCGGTCACATGGTTACGTACTTCTCACGGCGCCGAGGATCACGTTCTTTGATGTCAGCGACAGACAACCTGATTTCACGTACACATCGCCCGTCTTGGGACACCACACTTTGTCAATTAGCCAGGGTGTGTGTGTGTGTGTGTGTGACCGTTTGCTGTGCTTTCTTTGCCACCAAATCGAGAAATTTGAAAGCACACAAATTGTACTTCGAGTGGTTGCTAAGGCCGCATAGATTGGCAAAAAATTGTTACATAGGCGCGCATATTCACATTGTTGTACACATGTCTCGTTCACATTTGCATGGAATTTCCACACGCGTGAACCCCGCGCGGATATGCCCAATGTTTTTCCAATTTAGCACCTTTCCCTGATTTCGTACCCCTATGCAGCTCTGATTTCTCTTGCAATGGCCCTCTCACAACATGCTAGGCTACCGGACCCAGCCGCCGACACCCACGCCCACTTCGTGGCCCTCCCCCGCCGCCCGCACAGGCTAGAGGAGGCCACATACACAGGGGGCCTGCCTGTGGGGGATGTAGTGGCGTTGGCAAATGGTTTGGACCCCTCCCGCACCCTCATCCATATTGACCTGAGGGACCCCGAGCGTGCGGGTGCCCTTGGCAAGAAGGGGTGGCCCGCGACCCGTGGCAACATCTGCATTTGGCCCTCCCCGAGTTGAGGGCCGTCCGCCCTGTCCCCGCCCCCCAAACGGTTGACTCCCTCTTGGGGGTCATGTCCATATGGTCGGGCAAGCTCCGATCGGGGATTTGCACCATCTACCCCTCCTTAAACACGTCACTGCCCCCCGTGCATGGATATGATCGCCCTGCACGAGTATTTCCCTACTGATAATCCGAAGGGTTGCCATTCTTTTTTGCCCTTTCTGTGGCACACCGCCACTGCTCAGTGGTGGGATGTCTTGGGGATCTTCCCCTCCCACCCAGCGATGATACCCCTCCACCACATCCCCCACATTACTCTTCCCACACTTCATCAGATGCGCGGGTTAAATTGGTATCGGGGATCGGCCGACCCGTGCCCCCTTCATTACCCCCGAACCCCCTTTGCGAGCAGCCCACTTGCCGGACCCCCCAGTTTGTGCAACCCTAACCGCTCCCTCCACCCCGACGGTCCCGCACCTCCCATGCCACATCAACTTTGCGAATAGGCTTGCGTATACTGTGAACGGAGACGCCCCGGGTCCCGCTGACTTCAAGGGGGCTTGGGAACGGGTGGAGAAAGTCTGGGGTGGGGTTGGGGGGATAAAGTGCCATAGCTTTTCGACGTCGTGTTTAACAGAAAAGCTGTGCAACAACAAAGGGCCGGTCCCCGCTTGCCCCATCAGTACTAGTGCAGACCGTCTCAGACAAAGGCCCTGCGTGGCCGGGGCATGTGTTCACCCCATGTCCCCCGGTTCCGTCATCCTATCCAGCGTGGAGTCCGGCGATCATGTGGCCCACATGGACACCTCCAACCCCCCCCCCCCGGTCCTCCCCCCGTCGGACCGGTCAAAATTGGACTGCCACCTCTCCACGTTTGTGGCCCTCTCCCCCCGTTACCGCCTACGCATTGAGGCGGGAACGGCCTTGGGGGAGGCCCAGGTGGAGAGGTGGGACGAGGTCCTCCTCAAGCAAGGGGAGGTCTTCATCATGGTGAGCACCGCCCGCCACCATGGTCCCCCCCCGCGGCCATGACATGGCCCCTCTTCGCATTCAAGACCCCCGACACAAAGCATGTCAACGTGCTGCCCAACGCCACCCACCTTGATCCCGCCCATGACCCAATGCTCAACACATGTTGTCGGGACGCTTTAGCAGCAGGAGGTCCCCGCGTATGGCTAGCTCCTGTTTTTTTGGGGGGGGGGTTGGAGGCCCATTTGGCGATGACCGTGGAAGACCTTGTGGTGCAGCTGGGAAGCTGGTACCGGGATCCCCCCTTCCCAACACGGGCCTCCCCGGGACCCCCTCCCATCGAGGTATAGCTGGCCCAAAACAACTTGAGGGGTTTGGGGGATGTAAACTAAGGGGGAGCCGTCCCTGGGTTTAGGGTGAAACAACATAGGGGCTGTTTCCCTGAAAACTCGAGAATCCCTTCTCGGACACCTTCTCAGGACTTCTCGGCTTACCTTCCTGATCAGAAAGGGGTTCTCAAAATGACTTCTCCCCGGGGTTCATGATCCGAAAGGTTTTCCCTGCATAACTTGTCGGGGGGTTTTTTGATTTGGTGTGTGTGTCCATCGCTTATCCACATTCGTCTCCTTTGCACCTTTGGTCCATTACCTACCCCCATGCCCGTGCCCCCAGTTATTGGTCGTTGGTTGCGTGATGCCAATGATCGCTTGATCACCCGTCTTATCGCCGCCGTCCGTACCGAAGTGGGGGAGACCATCTGTATCGACGGGCTACCCACGGGGCTCACTTTTCATCTAGGGACTACGTTGGGGCGTATGGAGGCACCGCAAGTGATCTAAACAGGTACAAACAACTGCCGTTGAACGCCTTTGAAATGCTACAACTGATGAACTCTGCCCTGATTCCCAGATGGCTGTACCATGCCATGTTTGTACCCCATGATCGCATGTTCCACAAGATAGGTCAAAGGGTACGTGATTTTGTGACGGCGGCACAAGGCGTGGAACCCAAGTACAACGCGAGCCATGTCGCCGCATCCCAAAAGCACGGGGGGCTGGGGCTGCACCAAATCTACCGGGCCTACAAGGCACATTATATCACCATCATGCAACGCACTCTGCGAGATGGGGACCATCCCATTACCAAAGCAGCCAGCCGACCTGTGCACCACACTATGGCACCACTCAGAGACTATGTCCACATGGTGGAGCAAATGGGAGGAACAGTACCAATTCAAATGGATGACAGACAACGCCCGCAAAGGGGACCGGATCTGTAACGATGAAGAGGCTTCGGAGGATGGTGATATGCTTCGGGCCCAAGAGAGGGTGGTAGGCCTGATGGAATATAGGGCGCAGTACCACGGCACTGCACACCCGCCGGACGTGGACGACACGGGCACACTCCCAGCACGTTTTAGACAAGTCACAATAGGCGGCATGGTGTGTTACACCAATCGAAAGGACAAAACGGATACCACATGGTTCAGTGATGGCAGTTAGCAGAACAATAGGGGGGTAGGGATCAAATGTGGCATAATGGAGATAATTGCCAGAGTAACAGGTCCGCAGACATCATATCGGGCCGAACTGCAAGGGGCGGCTTTTGTGAGTTGTTTGGCAGATCAGGAAGATGAGTTGGTCATAGACAACAAAGCAGTAGTGGATTATGGGGCAGTAACACCACATAGGGAATGCTCGGATGTAGACCTGCGGCAAAGAATACAACCACACCAAGGGGCCAAGCAGCTGCGATGGAGATGGGTCCCAAGCCACAGGGTGATCAAACGATATCACACGGACCAGGAAAAGAAAGACATCAAGCACAATGATGTCGTGGATAGACTGGCAAAGTCGGCGGCAAAACTCCCCTTGCCGGAGGCGCCACTGGGGACAGTGGAGAGCATCACCATATGTAATGGAGTTACACCTACACCGGCCAAGAAGTGGATCATAGTATACCGGAACGAGGTGAAATGGGGAGGGACCCATTGGATGAGCTGGCTTCCGCTACGGGGGTCACCGAGAATGACATGGATCACATGGCTGTGGGGCACCGTCCGCTGGCAAGGGACAAGGGCACCATGGGAGCGGGGCAAGTAAAACTGCAACCCGTGCGGGAGCATGCATGGAACCACAGTGCACAATCGACTCATCCACTGCCCGGTGTGGGAGCCAGAGTTTAGACGACTAGCTGGGGAGATTGGGCCGCCCAAATGCAGGATTGGTACAATAACGCGACTCCAGAGGACAAGCACCGCATCAGTAAATTATAGATCCCAGAAAGCCTGATTGAGGCACTGCAGCCTGGTCAGAAGCGTGAACTCCGGCGCAAAGTGGCAGAGCACCAATACCTGACAATGATAGGAATGACACGACTCAGGGGCACACTTCCAATGATGCCAAAGGACCCGGCGTGGGTGGAAGGAAACGCAGGATCGGCATGGTATGGGGCGCTTCGGGCACGAAAGGTGAGCCCGAATGTCACGGAAAAGAACCTTAGAGAACAACCCTTGGTACACGCTAGAACACCCAATCTTGTTCTGGCCTAGAACACTCTAGCCTAGATGTTCTAGCCTAGATTAGATCAATACTAGAACGATATAATAGCCTAGGTAGAACACAAGAAACAATTTATCATTCACACACACACATACAAACACACACACACACACACACACACATGCATGCACACATTTTGACGTAGGGGCGCCGTGGGGCTGCCCTCCCTTCAAGTGTTGGTTGGGGGGGGGGGGGGGGGGCGTCTTTGCTTGTGTCGCACATTTCTCAGGGGGGGGGGGGGGGGGCTTGAGAACTACCTTGGGCGGGGGGGGAGTTGAATTCAGGGGTCTGGGAGGGTGTTCTTTTCTTTGTTTCACAGGTGGTTTTTTATTGCATTTTGTCGGTTTCCCCTGACAAACTGCAATTTCAAGTTGCAGGTATGCCATGCAATGCTGTGCAGTCTTGCGGTGTGTTGTGGTCTCCTAAGGTGTAAACTGGTGTGATGTGCTGTGTTGTAGTCTGTTGTGGTGTGTGATCCGCTATGGTGTGCTGTGCTGTGTAGTGGCGTGGTGTGTTGAGTTCTGGTCACATGAGGTGCAATGTGGTGTGTTGCGGTGTCATGTGGTGCGGTCGGGTGTCATGTGCTATGGCCTCATGTCATGTGGTGTGGTGTGCCGTGCTGCGCTGCGGTCTGCTACATACACCCGCATATGGCACCAAACACCATAGGGTGCAAACACCACATAGCGTGCCCCAACCAGGCGAACACCCAACAAATAACCCAAGCTGCCAAACAACCCAACCTGCCAAGCAAACAACACACCATTCAACAAACCAGACAGGCAACCGTATCGCACGATACCCCACCGCACCACACCACACCACAGCACATGACACCAGACCACACCACATGACACCCGCCCGCACCACATGACAACACAACACGCCACAGGGCACGTCATGTGACCACAACACACTACCCCCCCCCCCCCGCACAGTACATCACACCACAGCAGATCACACACTACAGCAGACCGCAATGCACCATAACACACCACAGTATTTGACACCACTTTACACCTTAGGAGACCACAGCACACCACAACACTGCACAGCATTGCATGGCATACCTGCAACTTGAAATTGCAGTTTGTAAGGAGAAACCCACAAAATCCAATAAAAAGCCACCTGTGAAACAAAGAAAAGAACACCCAGCCAGACCCCTGAGTTCAACCCCCCCCCCCCCCCGCTCAAGGTAGTTCTTAAGCCTCCCCCGGAAAAATGTGTGACCCAAGCAAAGACACCCCCCCTCCCCCAACCAAAGCTTGAAGGGAGGGCAGCCCCACGGTGCCTGTGCCTACGTCAAAATGTGTGCGTGCATGTGTGTGTTTTGTGTGTGTTGTGTGTGTGCGCGCACGCAAATATGACTAGACATATACCAAATGTGATGGTTTCTATGTGTCTATGTGTCATGGACCCCCCCCCCTTCCCACATTGGTGTCTTTTACTTGCCAAATGTGTGTGCATGTTTTTGTTCTAGCCTTGTTCTAGCGAAGCGTTCTAGGATCGTTCTAGCGGCGTTCTAGCGGGGCGGCGCTAGAGCGCCAGTAGAACGATCCTAGAACGGTTTTTTGTACTTGTTGAATTCCAGGTCAAAAATGTGTTTTTCTGAAAAACAAGGTATGCACCCCCCTGTATGGTAATAGGGGTCCAATTTGCACCCTTCATACGCCCCCCTATGCCCATGGGTCGGGGCAACCACCACTTTTTTTTGTTTTAGCCGCTCTAGCCGGTTCTAGGCTAGAACGAGATTGGGTATTCTAGCGTGTATCAAGGGAAGCGCACTATCGACCGAAAAAGCGCACAACCCGGGTAGTAAAAGCAGGCCAACATTGTAAGGGCGCCACAGCCCCGTTGCGTCAGGTGTACAACAAAGTAAAGGTGTATGCGGGAGGAGACGTAACAAGAAAAAGGAAACGACAGTTGCTGGACATACTGGGGTCCCCCATAATGCAAACCACAGGATTAGACGATCTGCGCGAACAGATATGTCAAATACTACAGCCGCGCTGGTCCATACTGTATGGACCAGGAAGGCAGATGCCAATAGGAGGGTATAAGATCACCAAGGCCACCATAGAAAGGGTAGAGGCGGATGCCATAATAGTCTTAGCCATGCGTTACAAGGTAGGGGTCGCCATGCACAGCATGGCCAGGTGGTTGTAGTACACCCTGAAGTGGAGAGATTACTACCAGCAGCGGAAAAAGAAGATGTACCACCAAGACTCCAAAGGGATAGTGCAAGTGACCTCCACATCGCACCTTGCCTTGTACCGCCTGACAGCATCCCTTCGCAACCCTTTGCGACCATATGATCATTGTAATGTCACGTGGGATGAGTGCCCGCTGGGGTCATGGGCACACGAGGCCCAGACGTTGGAGTCAGTCAAGGACCACAACAGCACGGTGAGCAGGGTTCCTCATGGGTACATCATGGCACTGAGGTACCAGTTTGGTGGTTTCGGCATGGGCCGAGACGACGAGCAGGCCTCCATCATGCGTTGGGAAAATGGGACATGCACTGCAGCCAATGCTAGACAACCAAGAAGGGGACACGTTGAGCCTGTGTGATTGAACAGCATATGAATGCACTGGCAGTATGAACCATATGGATGTACGACAGGCGGTGGTGGACGCCTGTACTTTTCAGCAAACCACCTTTATGGCCAATGCTGGACCCCCGCATGGGTCTGACGTGTGACTGGCTGGC
This sequence comes from Eutreptiella sp. 'Long Island Sound 2002', assembly GCA_964036045.1. NCBI lineage: Eukaryota > Euglenozoa > Euglenophyceae > Eutreptiales > Eutreptiaceae > Eutreptiella > Eutreptiella sp. 'Long Island Sound 2002'. The sequence goes on along the minus strand of OZ038381.1, from coordinate 152,050,827 downwards.
GGAGACATCGAAGGATGGAGCCTAGTGATGCAGATGCACGCAGGTATTGACTGTACTGGCCTGCTGTACTGCCGTGTGCCTGACATGATATGCAGGAGGGTTCGGTGCCCGCAGGATGCTTAATTTTAGTGCCGAACATCGGTCTCGCATGCGATGAGGAAGTCCGCGAGGAATGGGCTTTGCGAAGTGGTTCTTGGTGAGAAAGTCGGCGGAGAAGTGCGTCGGAGAACGAGTTCCTGATCAGACAAGGGATTTTGAAATGGGGACCTCGGTAGGGTTCCTGAGCACGAAGAGGTTCCCAGTTTGGGTTCTTGATGGGATTCCTGATAACATCCCAGAACCACGTGCATTCCCTGTCACGACGGTTTGCCCGTGTAGGTCACTGTTGACGTCTGGCTGACACTGGTGGTGGATGAGCAAGCACGTATGGGCGATGGGCGTGCAGCAGAGGATGCCCCGGAAGGGCAGCAAGTGCCCAAGATGCAGATCACAGGGGTTGGACCAGGCCCCCATGTGTGTGGGGCAATACCGCCGAAGGCATCAGTGAAGATCCAGGCTATGTCAGAGTGCATCATGGGACATGCGAACACCAACTGGTACAAGCAGTGCGCACTGTGTATCCAATGGCGGATCGAGGGCATGACACACCTCATGGAGCTCAGCTGCGTGCTGCCTCTTGTATACGAGAGCCACGATGCCTCGGGGAGATGTACTTGGCTCTTGGCAGCATTTGCGTATGGCAAGTCTGGCACGTAGAATCACATTTGTTGGGAGGATGGGCATCAGGTGCGCAAGTTAGCAAAGATGACCAGCTCCCTATCTTCTGTGTGGTGCAGAGGTGCCCGCGCCAGCACTGAGACATGTACAGCACAAGGAGTTCGAGTATAGGCAGAAGCACGAATTGGGGTGTTTGGGCGGCCGCACCTATGTGTACGTAGACCATGAAGCGGACGATGAACCCCCTGATGAACCGCCATGTGCAATGCCCGGACCAGGCAAACGGAGCAAGCTAGAGCATGAGTAGAAGGTGGGCCAGATGGGCTAGGTGGTTGTAGCGACCCTGGACCAACGCAATGTTGATGACCTCTGCGCACACGTGTCCTGTGATGCAAGGGCGGCTGTTAAGCCGAAGCCGGGATCCCAGAAGCCCCAGATTGCGCGTCTTGGCAAGGAGAAGGACACCTCCAGCAACGGGTTGACCACTTGCAAAGCAGCGTGGACACTTTGCAAGAAGCAGCGGATCCGGCAAAGGCAGAGACAACGCGGCTTCAAACGGATGTGGTGCGGCTCACGGAGGAAAGCACACGGCTGCGATCGGAGCTTGACAATGCATTGCAGGTGCGAGAGCGGGCTCTGGCAGACGCGAACCGGCTGTGGCAACTCGTGGACCGTCTTAGTGGCTAAAGTCCCATGAGGCGCAACCAAGGCATAGTTAGCGGCACTCGTGGCATGGGCAGCACCCGCAAAACGCAAAACGTGATCCCCTCCCCAACGTCCAAGGGTTAGCGAAAGAATCAGCCGTATAACGTGCATGAAGTCTCCAGCCCCCCCCCCCCCCCCCGCAATGCGAAGACGAAAACGGTGGTGCGTAGTGCACCGACGGTACACGCGTATGCGTGTAATGATTCATGGACATCGGGTTTGCGGCAGTCACACGTTTTGGTGACGGGAATTGCGCCTGTACGTCATTAGGTAGCCGTTGAGCACACGGTGCGCGGCAGCAAAGTGCGCGCACAAGTACGCTCATATGTATACTCCTATGGATATTGTGCGCAACGTTGCGCGCCTTGCAGCAAGTTTGCTGCGGCTGGCTTTCACTGTCTGTGTTTTTTGTACACACCTCCCTTTGGGCAAAGCATGTCCGAACCTGGACCATCGTCAAGCAAAGACGTGAAGGATGGTTGGGCCTGTTCGTTCGAGGGAGTCTTTTCTGGTCCGGGGGGTGGGAGAACCCCCCCCTCCCCTAGGGGGGGTGGGAACCCCCCCCCCCCCCGGGTGCACGTGTCTCATGCACAGCCATTTCACGAACCCGAATCTGATCAGGAACCCCTTCCCACATGGACTTCTTGGGCAATTTTTGGATCACGAACCCCTTCTCAGATTGACTTCTCGGATAACAATTTGATTTGAGGCCCTGTGCTATTTTTCATGACTCCTCCTTCATGTTTCGGACATGTTACCGGGTTCCCGGTAGGGTTCCTAATTACAAATGGCTTCCCGAAACAGGGTTTCCGGGCACTTCCTATTTAGACACCATGTGCATGTTTTTTCTAGATGCATTGCATGGTGGCTTCCTTTCAGGTTGAGGGTGGCAAAATGCTACGCAAACCCTACTTTGAACTTGGGCTTGACCAGCAACGTGAGCGGCTAGTACTGGCGCAGCGCGTGGTGCGGGCAATCCTCCAAGATCCGGAGGTGTTTTTTCGGCGCGCCGCCACCAATGTGGTTTCCCGGGTGGGTGGCAGTATGGACATTGCAGGGGAGGTGATGGCAGCGGCTACAGACGTCAACGGATATGCCGTGGATGTGTTGCGCCGTGGTTGCGCAATGCAATTGTCTATGCGACATACATCGCGGTTGCCGCGTAGGTGCACCGGTGATGAGTTGTATGAGGTAAGGCATGCGATAATGCTGTACGATGCCGTGGCCGTGAGTGTGTGGGGACAAGGGGACAAGAAGCACGCGGCCGCTGCGGCGTCTTTGGCGGATGTTGTAGGTGAGTGATTGCGCCTTCCACTACAACAAGGTGTGTTCACCCCCCCCGAAGGGGCACGAACAAGATCTCCATGTTGGTATGCACGGACGCCACGCCTTTGTGGCGGGCCGCTGCCACCCGCCGCGATGTCTTTGTTGGGGTTTGGCCTGGTGCCCCAGCCAGTGCGGGGAACGCAGACGATTCGGTAACGTGGTGTGGTTGTGGATGGAAGTGGCGACCGTGGTCGTCTATGTGCAATGGATGCCGAGGCAGGGCTCAACGCCCAAATTGAACATTTGCAGTTGATAATCAATGTCCCCTTGGGGGACAGCACATTTTTGCCCTTGGTACACGCTAGAAGACCCAATCTTGTTCTAGCCCCGAACCCGCTAGAGCGGCTGGAACGAAAAAAAGAGGGGGATACCCCCCCCACGAGGGGGGGGGTTGAGGGGTCTAACTTGGAAGCCCCTATCCGTACTCGGGGGCCCATACTTTTTTTTTCCCACATTTTCATTGTTTTCACCTGATTTTGAGTCCAAAAAATTATCGTTCGAGGGGCGTTCTAGCGACGTTCCAGCGAGCGCCGCTAGAACGCCGCTAGAACGGTTCGGTAGAACGCCGCTAGTACAATATATATGACTGCTCCGCCACTCCTCAAAGAGAAGCTGCCCCGGCTACGATGGCCAGCCGTGGCCAATCACAGGGTCCCGATGCTGGACCAGATTCACGTAGCGCCTTGCCCCCCCCCCCCCCCCGGTTAGCCCGGTTAGCCCCCACCCCACCCCATAGGTCACTTGGGGAGCCGGCGCCGGGTCACGTGGTGGTGGGTTAGCCCGATTAGCCCGGTTAGCTCCCTGCCCCCCTAGGCCCCCATTCGCGAGTGGCGACACGCAGGTTACCCCTCCTGCGTGGTGGGGGGTTGCCAGGGCTCATCCTTGCTCCCGGCACCCCCCTTCTCATCCCCCGTGTCCCCTTCCTTCTCACCCCCCGTGTCACCCCCCACCTCACCCCCCTTGCCAGCCCCCCCCCCCCCCACTTGTCACCCTTGTCACCCTCGTCCCCCTCGTCATCCCCGTCATCCCCGTTGTCCCCGTCGTCCCCCTCCCCCAAGGCCTCCCGGAAGTGGGCCTTTGCCTCCTCCCGGGTGCGGAAGAGGAGCCCCCCCGCCACCCGGAAGGTGCCCCCCTCTTGCCCCCGCTTCCTCTTCTTCCCCTTCTTCCCCTTCTTCCCCGCCCTCCCCATTGGACCCTTGCGACACCACCCACCACTCCCCCGGGTCCAACTCCGCATCCCAATCCCCCAACACCGTCACTTGGCAGACGGTCCCCCCATTGCCCCCCTCCTCCCAAGGGACATACCGGGTGTCCCCCACACCGGGCACATTCCCATAGGGGTCCCGGCCCATATCTTGCAAGGGGGGGGCTTGGGGTTTTGGGAGGGGGGGGGGGTTGGCCTTGCCCTTACCCTTGCCCTTGGGCTTGGGCTTGGCCTTGGGCTTCCTCTGCTGGGCTTGGGGGTGGGCGTCTTCCTCGCTACCCTCCAAGCGGGGTTTTTTCTTTGGGCCCTTGGGGGCGGTTTGGGGGCCTTGAGGGTGGTGTCCTCCCCCCGCTGTTGGTGGTGCTGCTGCTGGTGCTGCCGGTCTCCCCCGCCCGGTCCTGCAACCTCACCCAACCCTTGCGCCGCGCGTCCATGCCCCCCGCACTCCTACCAGCTTCCCACCTAGCCAAACCGTCCAGCACCGAGAGGGCCAAATTGGGGTCCGTCCCCATTAACCGGCCCAACTCGGTGACCCCCACAAGGCGCGTCCAGCCTCCGCCATCGCGCCACTCCACGCGCACCCTATCGGGGTCGGCTCCACACGTCTGCACGCCGGCAACCTGAGAACAGAAACATAGTGCAGGTGCGTTCTAGCGGTGTTCTAGGCAACTGTTATAGCGGCGTTCTAGCGGCGTTCTAGCGGCGGCGGCAAGGCAGTGGCTAGATCAACGCTACAACGGTTAGCTAGATGAACGCTAGAACGCAATCAACATACCGTGCCTTGGAGGTCCAGGGCGGGGGAGATTGCTACCATGGCCTTGGCGAAGGCGTCCCGGGGGTTGGGGGGGGTGTGGTTGCGGGGGGGCCCCAGCGGGGCTTTGCGCTGGGTGTGGGTGCCCCCGCCCCATTTTTCCTCTCGGGGGGGAAGAGGTTGGTTTGCGCCAACTCAAACATCTTCAACCCCATATCCGGGGGGGAGGCGTCTCCCCCCATCTCTTCTGCGGCCCCGGCAACTCCTGTTGCCACCCCCACCACCCCTTGACCACCCCTAGCCGCAGGGGCTTGTCCAGGTGGACCCCCCCTCCCGTCCACCCATACCCACCCCCCCCCCCCCCCCAACAGCCGGTGGTGAACCCGTTGCAACAAAAACCGGAGAGTCCAAACCGGATTCTCCGGGGCGACGAGGAGGGGGGTGTCCAGGTTTGGGGGGTGGGGATGGGATGTGGGGCTTGGAATTGGGGCTGGGGCTTGGCCTTGGGCTTGGCGAGGGGGGGTGGCTTGGCCGTGGCCTTGGGCTTGCCCTCGGCCTGCTCGGCCTTCGGCTCGGCCTGTTCTTTCACCTGCGCCGCCATCACCTGCGCCATCATCGCCTTGGTCGCCTGATTCTATAGAAAACACATGAGCGTTCTAGCAGCGTTCTAGGCAACCGCTCTAGCAGCGTTCTAGCGACGTTCTAGCGACCCATCGTGCTGCCTGGATCAACGCTAGAACGCTTCCCTAGCTCAGCGCTAGAACGCACAACAAGACAAGATACCTGGCGGATTAGCTCGTCCATCAACTCCTTCGATGCCCTGCTGTTGGGCAATATTCTGCTTGAGGGAAGCTTGCATGTGGCCTGGCCCCTCCTTACCTCCATGGCATCCGTGCCCGAGCATGGCACGTGCGACCGCGGCCCCCCGTGCACAACCAGCGACACGTCAAAGTATGCAGACAGCCATGTCATGCAGTGTGCTTGCACATTGGCCTCCTTGTGGATGGCCGACCACTGACGACCCGACACCTCGTCCACCCCCTCCACCTGACACCCCCCCCCCCCGGTTGCTGTGCTCGTTGTCACCATGTCTCAGTAAGCGGTTGATGCTTTCCGAAATGTCACCCGAGAACATAGCAAGCCCAAATGGCTTAATGTTCTGCAACATGGTATCTACATCATGCTCAAGGCTCAGTAGATACCATGATGCTGTTCCAACAGTACAGTGTCGCCGGAAATCACGGGCCACGGCAGCACAGTTCAATGGGTTAGGGCCCTGATATGTACAATAGAGGGCCTGTAGCAGGTCCCACATGTTCGCGATGGCCTTGTACTTGGCCGTGCTCGGCCTAATGCTCAGGCACCTAGCAATATCCGGCCAAGCGTCAAAAAAATTGGCCGTCTCTTCCCCATCCGGGGAAGCTGACCCATAAACGCTCCAACCTGCACGCCTCTCCGACAGGGGAACTTGCAGGTCTTGACGGAGTGCAGGGGTGACCGACCTAGCCTCCCGGTCGACAAACTCCCCCAACAAGCGGCCCATGGCCATTGTCACGTGCAAAATGCACAAGACGACCCACGCACGTGGCAATTTCAGAATCTGTTGCGTACTGGAGCCAGCGGCTTGCAAGGAAGGCGTCCCAAGGAGGAAGGCCGTGTAGTTGGCCTCATCACCCTCCATGGTCCGCCGGATAGCACTACCCTCCCAAGTCTTCTTTTGGGCATTCCATATCCCCTCATTAAATATGGAGCCCACTTGTGGGCATGTGGACACCCCGATCACCCTTTGTGTCCACGGTTGATCCCCCCTGAGGATCACCTTTGCCTCCTCCTTGGAGGCCCCCCATTGGACGAACCCCGTGTCAATGATGTCCTGAATCACCGAAACACGAGACATGGGGGAGGGTTAATTTCGTTCTAGTCCAGTGTAATCTAGCTTCTAGCGAGCGGTGTTCGAGGCTAACTGGATCAAACTAGAACGAGCGAAAGGCACCAGGTGAGAGCCCTACCTCCCAATTGCTCTTCCACAACGTCCCAAGGGTGTTCATGGCCTTGTCATCGCAATTGGCCATGCTCAACACCCAAAGGCCCGCGGGGGAGCGGGCCAAGCGGTCGAAGTTGGCCAAGGGGATGGTGAGTTGGGTCCAATTCCCCCCGGCCACGGGGTAGGCATCTCCCCGGACGATGAACGTCCATGGGAATTTGCGGTTGATTGACAGCACCAAGCCCGGCCGGGAGAGGAAGTATGTGACCCATGAGGCGAAGGGCCATGAGATCCCGGTGGCCTTGGGCAACACCGTGGCAACGGGCTCATCCAATTGCACGGGGGCGACCAACTCCTTCCAACGGGCTTGGAAAGCCCGCTCGGTACAAATTTGACAAGAGTAGGGGCCACCGGGGACGGTGCGGTGACACTCCAATTTACGGAGCGTGTAGAGCTCCGAGAGAGTCCTCCACGAGGACTTGGGGGCCCTCGTGTTGAGCACTAGTTCACACATGGCGGTGGGGGGGAGAAGGGAGGCGGTGTATGCCTTAGCGGCGGCCTTGCATGCCTCACCCGTGGTATGGGTAGAAGTGGCGGAGTTCACATATTGGACTACGTTGTTGAATTGCCGCTGTGCTAGGGTGCATGATAGCGCCCACGTGGCCAAGTAATGGCCCAGCAGCTCATCCTTGAGGTTTGAAGCCCCACTGAAGTCCCATAGTGCCTTAGACAAGAGGGAAGTATCCTTCCCGGTTGAGGAGGGAGCAAGGGGGGAAGTTGCGGGGCGTTTCGTTGCAAAGAAATGTGTAATATCCAAGCGCGAGAGAAGGGAACATGCAACAATGAACTACGGACAATAGCAAGCATGCACGGCGTAACCATGAAGAAATTGGCACATCTGAGTAGACATTATAGTAGTATACTAGTATTGATCTAATCTGGGCTAGAACATCTAGGTTAGAGTGTTCTAGGCTAGATCAACATTGGGTCTTCTAGCGTGTACCAAGGGTGGGGCATGAGGTGGGCACGACTGGCGGCGGCAAGGGCATGCAGGTCGCCAACTACTCCCCGGACGGAAAGTGTGGGCCCTCTGATGAGCATGACAGCTTGGAACCGGTAGAGGGGGTTCATGAACAAGAGAGGTGGGGGGACTTCCTCCGGGCCATCCCGCCCCCCCAACGCTTTCGGACTATGCCCGTGCAACCGCCCATCTTTGCAATGCAACCCAAAAGAGGTTGCAACAAGATGTCTCCTCTTGGGTGCAAGAAGGAGACGGTCGGGTAGTGATTGGCCTCCTAAAGGATGTGTGGGGCGACTTGATGCCAGCCTCACAAAAAATCCCTCAAGCGGACCATGTGGCCTTGCGTCCAACAAAGAAGGACGTCTTTGACCTAACTTCCGCGCGTGTCTTTCTAGGTGACAAACAATACCGACAAAGAGTAGTTGACCTACTCAAGGAATACTACCCCAATCGTAAGGCCCCGAATGGGGCAATAAAGGTCTACACCGTAGTGCCCTCTATGTTGCTTGCCCTAACCCACCTTCACACACTATGGGGGCAAAACGTGTATCTTACGGATGTTGAGGGCCAGGAAGCCGAAAGATGGGCCAAAGATCTGGGGCAATGTTGGAAGTTGATGGCGTGGAAGGCTGGTTTGTGCGGACGTACCGCACAATGTACTTCTTTAGTTCGGTGCCGACCGAGAGGAGGAACTCGGCCTATAAATTGCATATTCAAAATAGTTTTCGTGCGTGGTGGTGATGAATCCATGTGTCTCCTTGAACGGCATGTGTCATTTGCTCAACATGTATGGATTGGATGTTTGGCTAAAACGTGTTGGGAGCCCATCCGGGACAGGGAGAGGGCAAAAGAGGAACATGAGTGAATAACGTGGCGTTGGGGAAGTGTCTTTTATTGCGCCACCTGTGCATGTTCAATTTCAGGAAGGGGGTCCGAGAAGTCATTTTGAGAAGAGGTTCCTGGTCAAAAAGTAGGCCGAGGAGTCATTTTGAGAAGGGGTTGTGAATCAGAAAGTGCCTCTTGGGACCCCCCGGGGAGGTCCGCGAAGGCAAATACAAAAACGGCCCATTTGGGCCGTTTGGACTGGGACAACAATTTTTCCGTATGTAGGCATCCATGAGGCTGTGAAAACACCCCCCCCCCCGTCCAATTGGACCACCTACATGTGTTTGGTTTGGAGTCAGGGTCACCCCAATCTGAGAAGGGGGGGGGGTTCCCGCTATTCCCTTCTCGGTTTCACCACACTTTGGGATGAAGTCTCAACCCCCCCCCAACCCTCAGGCACAAGCAGGTCTTCCCGTGTGCACCCACCAGCCTACCTTTTTTTACGCGCATCACGCCGGTCTGCGGCGGGGTGTTCGTTCTCCAATGGGGGCCCAGCTGGAGGTGGCGAAGCACGCGCGGACGGACGGCGATGCCCTAGTGCACGGGGCGATCGGTGGCACCGTGCTGCCTAAACGGCCCGCAAGCGGTTGGCCGGTCATCAACGATGTGCTGCCTTTCACGACCGCCAAGCAAGCAAAGAAAGGGGGATGGCCCATTCGATGTGCATGCGAATGCAAGCTATGCAATCAAAATTCTCGCTTCCGAACCCGAAAATCGCACGATTTTCGCGCGATTGTGCTCTGGGTGCGTGTTGCATTGTTCGTTCGCCTGTTGCTTCCTGTTCGCGGACTTCGCACGATTTTTGCGTGATTTTCGCTCGATTTTAGATATTATAATTCTGTTTGCTCCTCCATGATCTTTGTTTGTGCATAGGAGACGTGGCACGGTTGGGAGCCTTACCCGAGGGCAAACAGGGTGGGGCAGCCTGACAAGGTCCAGAGGACGGGCCCCCCTCCGCCTAGTGTCGCCGCCGTCCCTCCCGTTGACCCGCTTGCCTCAAGCCCATTCACCGGCGCGGGGAGCTTGTCCCTCTTCGTCTCCGCCGCATTCACCGCATGCCGCGCCCGCTTAGCATCCTGCTAAGCCTCCTGCAGCTTCCCCCTCAGATGCAAACAAACCTCCCCCTCCGCCACCACTGCCCGCTATTACCACTGGAGCTGTGCTTACCGCTATTGCAGCCAATCCGCCACTCGGGTGGTGGGGCCCGTGCAGCGGTAGCAGCAGCAACAATAGGGGGTGAGGACCGAGGGGGGAAGGGGGAGGCCTTGCAGCACCTCTTCGGTGCCGCGCAAGAACGGTGGCACCGGGCCCAGGCCGCCAAGGGCCATTTGTCTGCTGTGGGTTCCACGGTGCGATCGTTGCTGTCGGAACCAGTCGCCGACTATGGGAAGACAACGTCAGCCCATGACACTGTGGCTTCCAAGTACCCTACGGAGACCGTGGTGCAGGCTGCTTGCACCCCCAATTTTTCGATCCCCAAACCTTCCCCGGGGCCGGGACGGGCAGCAGTGGGAGCTAGGGCCCTTCTAACCTTTGTGCGTTCCATTCGGAACAATGTCTTGAAGATTGCCACCTTTGTACATTACGTTCCGGAAGAGTTTCCCGAAGAGGGCGCGATTTTTGGGTGATCTTCGCGCAATTCATGCACCAGGACTTCCAATTCAGCCCCTCACACCATTGCGATTTTCGCACGATTTTCGAACAATGTCTGAACAATTTTGTCGTGAGTTGGTTGGGGGTTGCACTTGGAATCCCGTGCAAACTGCCACAAGCTGCACCGTGCACAATATGAAGTGACGTGCAATGTTCTACCACCTCTTTGTTGCATGTGTTATTCTCAAGCCCCGTGGCAGTGGAGCCAACGGAATGAGCGTCCTCTTCCATATTAATTCCAGACAACACAAGGCACCCCGACAGCACTGTTGAGAAGACGCCGTCTCTCGGTAGCTAGGTGCAACCTACACGCTGCAACACCTGCTTGACACGGGCCATATCGTGTTTACACCGGCAACCCGGGATGGGGGAGGGTGAAACCCTACGGCACCATCCCTGTGGGAGAAGACCGTGGTGGTACTGTGGCACATCCGGTCGCTCCATCTATCGAGGACCAAGGCGTAGTACCTCGCTGGTCATCTAGTCGAAGGTGTACCCTTGGAGGACGTGTGGGCCACAATGCACTTGCTCGCACAGCCTGCTGTGGAGGGCTTCCTTGCCACGACGGGTGATGGTGTCGAGCTCTATGGTTGGTGATTGCCCGTTACCAAACCGGTTACAGTACCTATATATTTGTCGACCTGTCGAACCTGTCCACGTCTGACAACCCGGCGATGCAACACTACATTGGATGCCGATTGCGGTCGGTGGTACATCGCGCCATCAGGCGTCGTACGTCCATTGCACGCTTCGGGGAACAAGTTGCCCCGACCACTTTGCTAGGTGGTAGCGACCTAGGAGGAGACAAGCAGGGTGGAGTACCGATAGCGGCATCAAGCAGTGTCCATGAAGCAAGACAACGACCACGGCGTGCGAGGCACCATGACCAATGTCAAGAGAATGATGCGTGCCAAGTCATGCCCAGTGAAAGTGGGCACGTACCAAGGGTAGACGGGGACTATGAATGTGAAAGTTGGTCAGAACGGTCCCGCCATGGCCGGCAGTTGCGCAAGGACACCGCGAGCACCCGACAAGGTGGAGCAATATGCCGCCGCTAACGGCATGTGCGCCAGGAAACTATGACCTGGTGTATTGGAAATCTGCAAGGAGAAGATCGCGGGGGGGCGGCCCTTTGGAATTCCCGATGCTCCCCCCCCCACTCAAGACCCCCCAAACTTTGCGAACCCGTCTTTCTCCAATTTGATATTTTAGGGAAAAGGCCGGGTGCCAAAGGAGCCAAGCTCTTTTTTTTGCCCTTCATAAGGGGATTTTTTTACCCTATGTGTCTATCCTCAAAACACTCAGAATTTCGTGGAGAATTCAAAAATGTTTGAAAACCACACAAGAGCTGTTGACGCCCGACCTGACCTTTGGGTCAAGCGTCTCACCTTGGTTGTTGGGAGCCGGAGCTATTGGCAATTTTTTTTGAAAATTTTTGGCCCTTTTTTGTATGTTCAAGATAATCAGCGACTCATGGGGATCATGTTGAGGTATGTATGTTGGGGTACCCATTGACCCCACTCTAGGGGCCCGGGCAGTTGACCAGCCGAACCCCCCCCCCCTCGACCCCCAAATGTTTTCGCCCCTGGTAGGATCTAGAGTTTGAACACGCCGGCCCCCAAGGAGCCGCAAAAGTTGACCTACTAGAAACCTGCGTAGGCTTCCGTATTTGACTTGACGAATCGGACACCTTGGGTCCGTATCAAAACTTGTCTGCACTGACGTGACAACCGACACGTGATGTCCGCTATCCGCACCGATGTCCACCCCTGGTCACACATAACCTGCACGACGTCTACGGCCATGGTTGCAATGGTTGTACATACGCTAGGCATAAGCCAAAGAGCATCATCTCTGTTCATCGCTCTTCCGATGAACTTTGAACTCATTTGGCGTTGGAACACAATAAAGGGGGATAAGGGGGGGGGGGGGGGGGTGGCGGTTTTCTTTTTCGTTGCACAGTCCTTCCACACAGCAGAAACGCAAGTAGCAAGTTTTTGGCATAAGGCTCCAAAATTCAGCCTTAGAGAAAGAGAGAAAGGTGACATTCGGTCGAAGTTTTTGTCCGCGGTACTAGGATATGGCAAGGTACCGGTGCGGTATAGGAAGGCCATACCGTACCACCACCTCCCCTCAAAATAAAGCATCATCCAAGCATACCAACCGATCCCAACTCCTCCACTCTAGGCACGATCCACGTTGTGCCACGTAAAACATGTGTTATTGATTGTGTTTTGCTGCGCGGATTCCTTTCATGCCGTAGACCAAACCATGGCTTGTGTTGTGAAAAAGCCATTTCTCACCAACAACAACTAATTGTGCCAGCGAGACAACTGAACGCCCTCATCGTTGCTCAACAAGGTATGTGTCCAATTTGAGAATTCGACAAGCCCATCTGGTATCTCAGCGGGTTTGAGGGAATCCCCAATCCCCGCCGGTAAATTGCTTGCGGCTAGGCACCGGTACCAAACATACTAGGGACTCCACTTGACGACTTGGCTCCCCCTTTGGGCGCTACACCGTCAATTGTGGGTTCAATGGTTCTGGGCAAGTTTTCGCCGGGGTGCCCCCCCCCCCCCCCAGGGGAAAAACCAAGAGCTCTGCCCTTGATGCTCTATGTGGCATAGGAGCACTCCACATGCGCGTCTGGTGCAATGCAGTGTGTGATCCTTAGTACCGCTCCACGAGTGGGTCTGTATTTGGGGCAGATGGGAGGAGATAGCACAACGGTGGCTGAATCAAGCTTTGCTTGATGATCTTGATCATATCAAAGCTACATGTGCCGCAATTGTTCATACACGTGGTACCCAAGGAACCGTTGCACAAGGTCCGCTACCGTGTGGCGTGGCACTACAACCGCCTGATGCATACCACCCCCTTGTTGCGGCATTTCCTGCCCATGCCTCCTCCTATGGATAGATATCGGTGCAATGTTAGCCGATGCTACACACCAGACGGTACACTAAGCCCCGCTTGCGGGTTCTGATGGGAAGCCCTAGTGTTGCCACACTATGTTTGCAAATGCACTAGAGACGGTGCGAGGTGGACCAGGGAAGAAAGAGAGCAAAGTGATCCCCGGTTTCTCCTTGTTTGGGCCTCCCACGTGCTCCAGCAGCCATATGACAACACCACAATTTGCATTCTTCTGGCTTGCACGCCTCCCTCGGCACATCGCTGCAATTATGTGTCAACCGCAGAGTGGCTGAGCTGGACGTGTCTCCTCTATCCCTATGAAAGCAACAGTGCGTGCCCCAAGCAAGTTTTCTTAGAAACTTTGTTTCACAATTACACACTCTTGTTGTAATCATGCACTACTACGTCACAAGGCCCAATGACTCATGGCCTGCCTGCGGTGCAAAACCACCCTTTGGTTGTGTGTGGCGGTTACGACATGGGGGACCCCTTTGCTATTTGGCCACGGGCGTCCAGGGAGTTGTGCACACAAAGATACCAATGGTTTTTGCTGTGTTGACTTGCCACACGTTCGCCTTGTTGTATGTTCCCGTACTAGCATTGGTTAACACCTTGTTCGTGTCACTTGGAGCCAGACTGTTCCCACTTAACGTGTCGAGGAGACCCCCTCACCGGGTTGGTGATGACCACCTCTTCACTCCGCTCACTTGATCCCTCATCAGGGCCTTCAATTTTGATTTCCTCTCGGCGGTCTTGCATTCCCTGTTGCTTCTTTTTGATTTTGGCGTCACCATGCCATATGTGTTGGCCCCTTCCAATAGTGTAATTTGATCCGGGTTTATGATTTTTTCGCCTTTGCCCTCAAGACCCCTAACTGGTTGTCTGTTGTGTGCGTGCCAAGTGTCATTCACTGAATGTCCTCACTTTCCGAAGCTTTGGTGTTGAGCCTCATGTGCTTGTTGCAAGTTTCCACCTCCTACATAGAGTGTGTAGTATACATAGCTCTTGCTCCCAGCCAGCTGCAGCAGTGCGCCCCACCACAGCCCACGCACGATGGGAGGCTGCCACCCCACCCGCTCCTTTGCCCGAGCCGCCGCTCCGCTTGAACGGCGACTCGGACAGTGGGGTTCGAACCTGGGACCAGCGACGCTGGAGTCCAGGGTGCTTCCACTGAAGCACATGGCACTGCACCCTTGCTAGGACACATCAAGCACTTAGCCCACACGAAAAAAATACTCCGGCGCCTGACCTACCAACCCTTCCCGCGCTTCGCTTGGGCGCATGCTAAAGGAGATCAAGTGTGCTCTTCACTGACACTTTCTCAGTGCCTATTTTTTTTCGGTGTCTTATCTGCCATGCTTGCCCGGGCTGCCGAAGCCCAGGTTGTGTGCTTAGTACTACACCGCCTTTGTTCTGCGGCACGGGCCAGATGAGTGCCCCGCAGCAGCTCACGACCGGGGAGCCGGTCATCACTACCTCCGATTCGAAGCAGCTGGCCTACAATGGCATGTTCGATGCTGCTCAATTCGCTGTTCAAAGCAGTCTTTTTTTACTAGCTAGCTTGGACCCAGAGAAGTTCTACACGCTCGAGTACGTCCAGTCTTTGACTACTCCTGATCAACTGCTCAAAGTATTCTGGGGTCATTCGCCCTGCATCGTGATCGTTGGGGAGGAGGCGCAAACAGAGGCGCTGTATAGTGTGGCCGAGCACATCGCAAAGTTGCTACCGACGCTGGCGTCCTTAACAGTGGTGCTTCTGGCTGACCCAGCAGGGTTCGAGACAGCTAATTTCATCATGGCAGCGCTTGCGGTCCAGAAAGGTTTTCCTCTCTGAGCCGAACGCTTTTGGCGTGCCGATGGGATGGTTTCCAGCTCCCTGAAGGGTAAACAGTGGATACCCTGGGTGCTACACACAACGCATAGTTCCAGATCGTTAATGCGGCGAGCAGTGTTCAAGAAATTCTGTTTGCAGATGCCTGGCCACGACCCAGTGCTGGACTGGTACCCTTTGCCACCGTGCCCGGCACCAATGTTAGCGGTGCAATACCACAAGGCATGGGAATCGGAACTCCTTGGCCGGCTAAAAACTGAGATTCGTAACGAGGTGGTTGTCCCAGGCCCGGACATGGAGCACACCAGGGTGCTGTTCAGGGAGTTCGACAAGTCGGCGGCGGCAGAATTAGTGGAGCAATTCGGCTGTGCCCCGAGATTTGCAGTAATGGGTGTTCCCTGGTACAATGGGACAGCGTTCCAAGAAAATCAATGGCGCCTGTCGGCGTTCATAAAAAAGGACCATGAGATTTAGCATGCTCCGTTTCTTTTCTCGTATATCCTCACGGCCTTCTGGGATATGGGGGAGATCTTGGGAGTGAGTACGGATGTAGCGCTGCAGGCGTCAACGTACAATGAAGTTCGAATAGGTTTAACCGTGTCTGCAATGGAACACTTCCGTCCGGCAATGCTGAAGCTTAATGAGTCGGTTGGGTTGGTGGTGGTGGATGAGGGGTTGGAGGAGTGGTTGACTGATAGAGACAACGACTCCACCTCGGCGGTCAGTAATGTTCCTGATGACTGGGGAACACTGACGAGTGTATATGCGACCAGCGTACCTACATGGTACAATCAGTCTGCGGTGACTGCGATGATTGGTGCGACCGGAGACACGAAATTTGTTGCGGACCGGATGCGATTCTCCGTCGGGGAGCTGAGGACATGCACATGGAAGATCACAGGCCCGTAAGTGGAACAGCTTGTGGGACATTTGTTACGTTCCACGGAAGGAGGCTCCCCCATACATATCGTCAGTGCCAATGAATACAAGGGGAAGCGCGACCAGCAATGCCATCGACTAGCAAGGACCCCCAAGCCGACCACGGCCAAGCCGCTGGAAGAGGAGATGATGGACCTGGACATCGTGAAGTTCATGAAACGCAAGCAGGGGGGTGCGGAAGTAAAGAAATGATGTCTCAGGGATGGAACATCGCCCAGCGCATGGGCGTAGCCACGGCTAACATATGTGGCTGGATGGCAAGATCAGAAGATGGTTTGGATCGTCGGCTTCGAAGATCTAAGCTTCACCGCAAGGTACAGCAACATGAAGTACAGCGCGCTTAGGTCCAGGAGACTCACTTCCAACTCAGTTTAAGAAATAGCGAGTCAACAGTTCTAGGTTCGGCGTCAGGGGTACGACATGCGGGCCACGGTGGCAGTGGGGTTCGGCTCAGTGGCGGTCTTGTGGGCGCTCTGTAAGTGGACGGAACTTAGCCTGACAGTTGTTTCACCCCGACTGATGATTGTTAAACTGCGTCACACCACAAGCCAGACTGTGCGGCTGGTGGGTTGGCGCATGCATGATGACCCGGGGCTCCGCAAGGACCAATGGAGGGATCTGGGCAAGAGACTGCGCTACCTAAGTAGCATGGCTACGCTCTTCTTGATGGACCATAACAGCTTGATTGTTCCTGGCAAGGATTCGTTGAAGGGGCACCAGGGGGGTCGCCCAGTGACGGAAGCGCGATACCAGGAAATGGAAGTGTTAGAGGAATTCGACATGCATGACGTGTGGGGCTTGGCTCACAGTGGGTCCGAACACCCACCACTGGCAGAGACATATGGCTGGGCACACAAGGAACATCGTGCCAACCCACGGCGCCTGGACCGAATACAGGTGAATGCTGCTTTAGCAGAATGGATCTCTGGGGCGTACACTGTTTTGACGGGGGCCGATCACAAGGCGGTTGTGCTGCAACTATCACCGCCAGCCATGGTTCAGGGAAAACCTCGCCCACGTTTCCCGGAGGGGATGCTGAGCGATGAACAGGCCATGCTGGAGTTGCAGGGGCAAGTGGCGTCCATTTCGATTGACGACCCGGAGGACTGGTGGGCAGAAGCATTATCCGTTATGTCTGCGGCGGGGCGTCAATGGGCTAGAATAAACAGCTCACGAGGGTTTTCGCAGGTGGAGGCGCTGGTGCGCAACAACTCACCGACGCGTGTGATATCGGCGGGATGGGAGTATTCGGATGAATTGGGGGTGCAACCTAAGACCCATCAAGAGGCCTATTAGTGCCTGGCTTCTGTCCTCGCAGATGAGCAGCGAGAGGGTCGGATGCAGCAGTCCGTCACTCGACTGCGGCGCGAGATACTTAGCAAAGAGGAGCAGCGGGAGGATTCCGCAGCCAAGAGAAAGAGAATGCAGCGCCTCATGAAGGAGATGCAGGGGCGACGCATGGTGCAGAGAATGCGGGACTCATCGGGGAACTATGTCACCAATAAGAGAGACATGGCGCGACTGCTTGAGGAATTTTGGTCCCCGTTCATGAGTCCAACGGGAGTGTCTGAAGAAGAATGCGACCACTACTTGCGCAGTCTCCCAATACCTCCCGGGGTACAGGCGGCTTTGCCGCTGTTGTGGCGTCCACTCACGGAGGACTTGGTCCGGGACGCACTACAAAAAATGCGCCCGTGTTCTTTGCCGGGCAATGACACAGTACCGGCAGCGGTATATCAGAGTATGGGACCCCTCTTCGTACTGCGTATGCATGCCATCATTAAGGGTTCTTTGGATGGAGGAGCGGCGCCGGAAGGCTGGTCCACCACCATCTTGAAGTGCATACCCAAATCAATAACGTCGGAAACGGCGGCGGAGCAGAGGCCGCTCGCCCTGCTTAATTCCAGCATTAAATGCCTCATGACGGTCTTTCTACTGCAGCTGAGCGACGTATTTCAGCAAGTGACACTTGCCGCCCAGAAAGGGTTTTTGCCGGGGAGACAGATGGTTGAGCACACCACAGCAGCAGTGGAGTTTTGGAACCAATCGAGTGATTGCATTCTTGTGGCAGTGGACTTTGCCAAAGCGTAAGATTCTGTCCAGCACACCTTTGCAAGTGCTGTCCTGAGGTACCTGGGCGTCTCTGGCCAGTACATGGTGCTCTTGGTTGCTCTTATGTGCTCCCCCTTGGTCATCGAGGTATGCAGCGAGGTGCAACCAGACGTGGTGGTGCGGCCTGGGTCGGGGGTTGGGCAGGATGACCCATTATCACCAGCCCTTTTCTCGGTGCTGACATTGGCCCTCTTCTATGCCATTAAGAGACTGCACTGCCAGGTTGAGGTTCTACTGTATGTAGATGATATCCTCCTGATGATCAGAGGCAGCGGAAGCAGGGCACGGGCGGTTGTTAGGGCGGTAATGTACGAGTTATCTGTGCACGGCTACTTTTCGGGGCTACGAATAAATCATCAAAAAACATATGCTCTGGTCAAAGACTCAACGGGACGGGCACCGAAGACAGTTGCAGGAATAGAGGTCAGGAAGTCATTGAGGTACCTGGGAGTGCAGCTGGGACACTTGACTGTGGAACATGCATATGGCACGATAATTGCCAAGATGCTCTTACGAGCCCGGTACATCTCGACCCTTCCCCTCACGCTAGGGGAGAAGGCTTCTGTTCTGAAAATTTGGGCTGCGCCGTGCGTTTACCTCACTGCGAAGGTCTACTATCCCTCATCCTCAGTGGTCCAGCAGCTCAACGCAATACAGTCCGTTGCTCTTGGCCTGAACAATTGGGGTCTTACACAGGACATCCTGGCACAGCCGGCAGCCATGGGAGGTATAGCGCTGCCCCCCCTGGGCTCTTACACTTTGTGGATCCACTCACAGGGTTTTGTGCAACATGTGCGCGGTACCACCCCGGGAGGGGTTCGCTCTGAGGACCAGTTTGAGGAATGGGCGCGTTCGGTGGGGCTGGTGCTTACGCCCGACATGCTTCCGTATATTCGACTGGCTCCAAGGACATGTCAGCCTCCGGGTCATCTCGGCACCTCGTGTACAGCGCACTCTCGGTTGCTCCGGCTGTTTGCAGCGCCGCCACCTCCACCATGCGGACGAGAGGCTCAATTAGGAGTATGGCACTCCTCCCTGTTCACGGATCCCAGAGGACGATCGGCAGCCCCTCCGAAATTGGTGCATTGTGGATTTGCCTCTTGGCGGGAGGTTTTTAGCGACGGGTATTTACGGATGTATGTGTCACAACAGCTAAAGCTGCACTGGCGAGTGGTTCTGGCCTCCGCGGGATCTGCAGTACACTTCGTCTAGTCGGGCCTTGCGGAGTGGAGGCAGCGGGCTCCTTGTGACATGGGGTCTTGGCCAGTTAAGTGGAAGTCCCAGAACGTCTTACTTGCAATTTCGCGGGGCGCAACACCACCATTCGCGGGCATGGGTTCGCGGACGTGGGCGCTGTTTCGCAAGTACGCATCCCTGGATGGGATTACGATTTCGTTCGCCGCGCTCTCGGGCGGAAACTGGCAGTAGCTAGTCGACTAGTGGCTATGACAGGCTGCTCGAAATGTGCGTTTGACGGCAAGGACGAGACTCACGCCCACGTGTTTGGGGAATGCCGTTTCGGTCAGTTCGTGCACGAAGCTGTCAGGCACACCTTTGGTCCCCCCCAGGACCCGCAAGGCACTTCCATCGATTTGAGCTGTAATTTCCTGCAGAAGCAAGAGGTGGCGCTTACAACGGCACAGGGAATTCTTACCTGGTCTGGAATGTCTGTTGCTTGGTCTCAGCGATGCCATGCCGTTTTGGGGAAACAGACAGTCTCCTTGCACACCATGGTCGCTCAGTGGGTCTCCAAGCTGGAGTTCTGGCGCCAGTCGACCAACCTGTCAGTGCATCGATCATCTATATCCCCTTTGTTGTCTAACCTTCGTTCATGGACTGACACTGGGTCCTTGGGTGCCTACTGGCACGTCCCGAAGGGACCACGCTATGTGCTTTCCCTGACTGATGCTCCGCGCACTAGTTTGAAGAGGAAAAAGTTCTCCGATCACATTTTCAAAGTGTTGAAGGATGTAGACGAGCTACAGAGAGGGGGGTGGACGGTGGTGTTCACTGATTGCTCTTCCAAGCGGGTGGGGGGATGGGACCAGGCAGGATACGGCTGCTTTTATGGTGACCAGCACCCCCGAAATGTCAGTGCTCACATTCCGGAGGGAGGAACGCAGTCCAACAACAGGGGGGAGGTCAGGGCAGTCCTCTGCGCCCTTGAGGCAAATCGGACTCTGAAAAGATGGCAATACTGGTAGATCCAGAGCACGTTTATGATGCGTTGACCAAGTACATTCTCAAGTGGGAGAAGGCGGGTTGGCGCTCTTCATCGGGGGAATTTTCGCACCACGGCCTCTTGCCCCTTGTTTTATCCCAAATGCGGAGTCACCAACAGACCGCACGTTTCATCTGGGTTCCTTCACACATAGGGATAGTGGGAAACGAGGGCGCTGACCGGTTAGCTGAGCAAGGCCGCTTGTCCCACCGGTACAATTTGACTCGCTTTGCTAAGAGGCCTGCCTTTGATGATGGTTTGACCCGCCAGGAGACGGACTTGCCCTCTCATTGTTCCTGGGTTCTAAGTGAGCCGGGGGAGGCAGTGGAAGGGGGGGGGGGGGGAGTCTGAAGGCGGGGCTGGGGACTCGACAGACAGTGGGAGCGATGATTACACGGGTGGCGGGGAATCGGGCGATGAGTATGAGCGATTTTTGGCTCAGTTTCTGAGCCAGACGAGTTGTCGCCGCACAAACGCAGAACGCCTTAACACACAGAGGGCAACTCCAGCGCCCGACTTTCCAACCCTTCCCGCGCTTCGCTTGGGCGCATGCTAAAGGAGATCAGATGTGCTCTTCAACCTTCTTATTTGTTCCGTTTTCATGGGTATTTACTTGTCGTTGTACCATAGTATCCGACTCAATGGTATGGGAGGCAGTGTGGCATAGTGGTTACCATCGTCAACTGTCATCGCATAGATCGCCGGTTCGAACCCGGCCTGTAGCAGTGCACCCCCCCACCGGCCTCGCTTGACCGGGGACGGGGGCCCATCCCGCTTTTGCAACTATTTTACCACTCTGCTCTCATCAATTTTCATCTACCAGGCAGCATCAGAAATCATGTGCACACGGCCATATAGGAAAAATGTGCCCAGCCACCTGCAGCAGTGCGACCCACCACTGCCCACGCACGATGGGAGGCTGCCAGCACACTCGCTCCTTTGCCCGAGGCGCCGCTCCGCTTGAACGGCGACTCGGACAGTGGGGTTCGAACCTGGGACCAGCGACGCTGGAGTCCAGGGTGCTTCCACTGAAGCACATGGCACTACACCCTTGCTAGGACACAGCAAGCATCTAGCCGACACGACAAAATACTCCAGCGCTTGACCTACCAACCCTTCCCGCGCCTCCCTTTGGGCGCATGTTAAAGGAGATCAAGTGTGCTCTTCAACCCTCCTGTTTGTATTGTTCTCATGGGTATCTACTAGAGTCGTTGTACCATACAACTTAGGTTTGAACTGCAGAGCTGTCAGTGACAGTCTGAATGGAACTGATTTGTGCGGAGCCGGATCTTGTGAGCGGGGGTACCCGGTTAGCCAAGTATCCGACTCTATGCCAGCAAGTCTGCTCTTCAACCTTCCTGTTTGTACTGTTCTCATGGGTAATTACTAGTACCATACAACTCAGGTTTGAACAGCAATGCTGTCAGTGACAGTCTGATTTGAACTGATTTGTGCGGAGCCGGATCTTGTGAGCGGGGGTACCTGGTTAGCCAAGTATCCGACTCTATGCCAGCTCTTGCTCCTAGATTGGCTCTCCGCTAGTGGAGAAATGCCTCACCCGCATCCAACCCAAGTGGCTTAGCTACCTTGGCTGTACATGTTTATAGGGCATGCTGCCTCCGTACAATGTCTACCTTGATTGTGGAATTGATCGGTGTTAGAATCTTAGATCACGTTGTGATCTACGGTTTAGCTCTGTTTGTGGTGTGCGTGTGTGCGTGTGTGTGGTGTGCATGTGTGTGTCTTTTTTGTAGTGCAATTTTTGCATTTGAGCCTGCAGGCCATACGAGGGTCACACGTA
Source organism: Eutreptiella sp. 'Long Island Sound 2002' (assembly GCA_964036045.1). Lineage (NCBI taxonomy): Eukaryota > Euglenozoa > Euglenophyceae > Eutreptiales > Eutreptiaceae > Eutreptiella > Eutreptiella sp. 'Long Island Sound 2002'. Next base: position 152,028,764 of record OZ038381.1, on the reverse strand, counting down.
GAGTCAAACCCCGTGATAATTGGCATAGACCCAGCCAGCAGTAATGTCGATGTCGGATTTCGCGGCATTTGCCAGGGGCAGTATTTGCTCCACCTTTATCGATACGGTGCCCCTCATCGAAATTGCGAGGGCCACATCGACAATAGAAATGGCACCGTCGGTGTTGATGGACGGGAGAAAGGAGTGGGAGGACACATTTACCAAGAAGTTTTACGCTAGTGTACTCTTGTGGAGCCGTGTTCTGCGCATATATGCGAGTGTGAAACCCTTCTGACACAATGTGTGTGTGTGTGTGTGTGTGTGTGTGTCGGTGTGCTTGATTGACAGTGGGGTAGGCGTGAGCAATGGACTAGCGCTCGCCCCCCCCCAGGCCCACGGCGTTCCATAGTGCTCGCTCCACCACCGGTACCGCCTATGGATGGGTGGTGTGTCTCGTCCTTATTTGTGTGTTCTCGCTACCATCATTGACCATTAATCTTAAAAAATGCAACACCACCACACTTGCAGCAGCTTGCTCCCCCACTTGCTGGCTGGTGCAAGTCCTCCTCATTCTTGTCTTCCGCTGCGTCGGAGGGGCAACATAGGCAGTGGGAATCGAACCGGCGTCGCTGCGGTAGATGTCGATTGTTCAACAACCGACACATCCACCGCCTCAGAACATGTGACACGCACAAGTACACACAACGCCACACTCTATGTTCTCCTTTCCACTGCGCACCACGATCCCGCACACGCGATCAGACGACACAAGTGATAGGTCGCATATCATTGTACATTTGCCTTCCGTTGGAAATTGTATCTTATCGTGTGTGAGAGGCGCCGCCGGTCAACCCAAATTACCGGAGCATTGGACCATCGGAGTAATGGCCTATAGTGGGCTTTTAGTCTATGAGAATCGACCATCAATGCCCGTGTTCCATATGGGTGCGGTGGGTTTGCGGAAAATGACAGCTTGGTGGGCTTTACATACCCCCCCCCCCACCTTTTTCGTTGGCCAATTTTTTAGGCTAAAGTAATGGTTTCATATAATTGAAAGCCCCTCCCCCTTTTTGCGTGAAGGGTTTGCTTATTCCACCTAACGACACCACTCCAGTTGGGCAAATATTGCCCCTTGTGTTGAGGATATGGACTTATGTAGCCAATGTGCCGCTTTTGGGCCGCTTATGATCAGGGTGGTCCTTCAGGAACCAAATTTTGGCATTTTCAGGACTTCCCTTAAGGACCGCCCCTTATGGCATTTTACCATGGCGCTACGTGGGCCATTCCAATCCCCCCTTTTGGGAACCTATGGGTCATGTAGTACTTCCGCCCACTCAGGGGCCTGGTTGATGTGTAGCCACTTTTTGTTTCGCCCCCTTTGATGGGGACCCCTGAGAACGCAGGGGTTACGTAACACTTCCAATCTCATATGGGCCCATGAGAAGTTAGGGGTCACGTACCCACTTCTGCTTTTTTCCCCTTTGCCGGGGACCCCCGAGAATGGGTTATGTAGCACTTCTGCCCTCATGTGCACCCTCGAGAAGGCATGGGTGATGTAGCCACTTTGGATTTTGTCCCCTTTGATGGGGACCCCCGAGAACGCAAGGGTTACGTAGCAATGGTGCCCTCATGTGGGCCCCCAAGAATGCACGGGTGACGTAGCCACTTCTGATTTTCCTAGGGGTTATGTAGCAATTCCGTTGGGGACCCCCCAGACGGCAAAGGTTAGCAAGTAGAAGTTGAAATTCTGTGGGGATGGGGAGATTGGCAGGGTTTATTGCACACGACAACGCCTCAAAATCATTCCATTATGTGTTCTTCCACCCCTACTTCTCACACTAAAGATTTGGGTCTAATGGCTCACCAACATGCCTCCTCAAAAACTTTGCCTAGCCGTTTCGGTGACCTCACATGCAATGGGATCACCTGCAACCACGACGCCACCACCCTCCGCGTTCTTGGTGATCAAACTAGTCGACCATCAACCCCGTGGGAAAGCGAAAAGTGGGAAGACGGCGTGTGTAGCAGCGGTGGCAGCTTCATCGACATCAAAGGCACTGAAGCGACAAGCACTAGAACGGCAGCGGAGGTAGACATTACTTGAGGTGCACAGGCAGATGCATAAGACGTTGCGCTATGGCGGGGGGCTTGGGATAAACACAGTGCAAGCGGTGCCTTGAGGAAATGGGGGTTGAAGTGAAAGTGGTAGATGGGTCTATCCCCTAGGTAATCCTTTTTTTCGGGTGCGAAGTGCATGCGTCAAGCGGTGCCGCGAGATACAAAATAACACACAACCATAGCGGGACACACAATGTACGTGTTGCTGGCACAACCGAAGTTCCGGGATTGGGCACCCCGTGAAACACGAAACAACTCCAAATGACGGCATTGTGGGATTGGGCACCCCATGAAGCGGTGATCCGACATGCGAAACGATTCGAAACGACCGTATTGTGGAACTGGGCAACCCATGAAGCAGTGATCCGAAGCGCGAAATGTGACGAAACGTACGCCTTCCACGGATGGGCACCTTGTGAGGCACCCTCTTCGGCGTTGGGCCGCGCCGAAGAGACATCGTCCATGCCCCCCCCCCACGGCAGGGGGTGTGGGCAGCTACAACCACCATGACAATGGTGAGGAGGTAGAGTGGAGGCCTCCGTTGTTGTATGCTAACCCCTTAGGCCACCGCGTCACATCCGTGCCACACTTGATGTGTGAAACATCAGCATCAACGAAGCGTGCAAAGGTCCGTCACTTTTGAAGCAAAACACCCCCAAAGTTCCTTACGCATGCCCCCAAAAGGGACAAATACACACTTGTGCACATCCAAGGTAACCCCCCGTGGCGCGTTTTGGAAAATTTCAGTTGTGCGCAAAAGGGGTGACCACTCCCTCCGCCGCCTTTTTCCGATGTGGCCAATTTTAGGCAAAACCCCATGACTTCACATTTCGCAGACCCCCCCCCCCCCTAGTTCCATAGTGCATGTTCCGCTAGGTGCGCCCGAATTCTGGCGTGCAGCCCCGAAGTGGCTTGATGCCTATGCGCCCCGTTGTGTGGGCGAGCTGGGCTAGAGGTTCGGATATGTGCCCGGCATGTGCGCGTACAAATGTTGCTCTTGGCGTGGGGGTCGTGCGTGTCCTGGATCTTGTTGAGTGCTCAGGTTGGCACTGTGCCTCAAGCACTGTCACACTCATACAACCTTGCTATTGGGCAGTGTGATGTGCAGCGCTAGGCGAACGCAATGTGCCCCGCAGGGCGTGTACTGCGGATGTGAAACCCTTCCCGTTGGCTGATTTGCTTGGGCCCATGCCCCTGTGTGTGTCGCTCTTGAGGTGTGCTTTGCGGGCTGTGGTGTATGGAGTGGACATCAAGTGGAATGGAGTGGCACCATATAATGTGGTGTGGTGTTGTCTGGTATTGTAATGGTAGTGTGTGTTAGTAGCAGTAAAAGTAGTGTAGCTCACCTTTGGGTAACGCTCTAGTGTGGCTGATTGCCACTGGAAAGAGGGGGCAAGCACCCAAGGGCATAAATGGCCAGTGGTCGAGCCAGCGCTTTTTGCATCCACTCCAGCTTTTCATGAGCATTCAACACACATGACAAGACACATTTAGCACAACACGGCAAGCAAGGCATTGGCCGAGTGCCACTTCACATGTTACTCACACCTTGGTCCACCGCAAGTTGGCCTCTGCACCCAGCTCGCCCTGAAACCTTGGACAGTTGAGAACCTTGCAGCAAACACTAGTGGCTTGATACGCCTCTCCAAGTGCTGAGTATGCCAGACACTTTGTCTCTGAGCACCAAAGCGCGGTTGGTGTAGGGGCCTCCGGTAGCCCATTGAAACTTAGTCACCCTCCAATTGAACCATTGTGTTTGTCACCTAGGGGATTCCATGTTCAACATAGACAAAGCATGCACAAGCATGGGTGGGGTCACTTGATCCATGTCATCCATACCATCTAGCTGGCTGGCATAGTCACCACTGCACATTTGAACTATGTGTTGCCTTGTTAGAGACAAGGTGGGGCAGCTCATCGTTTGGGCTGTTCATCCCAATCATCTCAACTAGAGCGGCACCAAGGTAGGGAGGGAGCAAGAAGCCCTGAATGGCGGAGTACAAGATACCCTCACCGACCATCACTGGAGCAAAATGCAAATGGGGCAAATCGGGCACAATGCATTGGTGTCCTCGCTAAGAAACTCCACACCCCAAGCCAAAATGGGCGGCGGGGGCAACTAGAAAGACACTAACCCCTGCATTTTGGGTCACATGTGGTGGCATGAGTGAAGGGGCATCCATGCCCCACATCGGGGTGCGGCCGTTCCTTTGCACAACGTAACACAAGCACTTTGATGGCTAGGAGACCCTGGGGCCTAGTAGAGCACCATGAACTAGCGTGAGTTGCTAGCAAGTTCATTAATCACGATGCACGAGTCAGCAAAAGCCAAGCCACTATGCCATTCAGGTACGCTGTTGCTGCAGCCGCATGGGCCACCAAGCTGCGGTGTCTTTGCTAGCCCACGAGGACCATTTATGACTTTGGCAAAATAACAAACAGCGGAGGTACATGCGCCATCGCCCGAAAATCGCCCTCCAGGAGTGGTTGGTAGGCAAAAAGGTGTGCACTGGACCAACCGGTGTCGTCCCAAAAATGATCCCCGGCAGCACCCATGTGACGCACTGTAGAGATAGGTCAAAGATGATGGACAAGTTGTATGCCCCGAGCCATCGTTGGACCACAGCAACATCCCAATCCTGTAGCTGCTACTTGATCCCCGTGTACAATGTATGCCGATTGGTGAGGCGGAGCCCGGAATTTCTGCTAGCAAGGAGGAGATCCAAAAATAGATGTACGTGACCTAGAGCCACTGCTCCAGGAGTGGGACCCTGAGTCCTCCTAGCTGTAGGGTACAGCCATGCATGGGGCACACAAATCGGCAAGTGCCACAAGCTTCTTGATGGATTGGTCATTGCCAGACCGGACCACTTCAACTGCCACAGATCAGAGTCACATGTGCCAGTGATGTAGTGCAAGTGGTAGTGCCAGAGCGACACAGCGAAGGCTTTCAGCTTGAGACCCTTGACCGAGCCCCAGGCTGCCCAGCAGCCGTGGCATGGCAAGCACAGGTGGAGTTTCAATCCCTGGTAAGCGCAAAACCTCTGCTGATCATCTGAGTAGCAGACCTCCGGCAGGATCAGGTTGGGAGCCGAGGGGATGGTAGGGAATTTGGCGGACCTGACCAGGGACGTGGGCTGTCCTTTTTCACATCCAATTTTTTTTTCTCCGAGTGGACTTAACCCCTTTACCCCTTTACTCTATTGCTGCACCATCTCTGGTGGCACTACTAGTTGCCATACTTTCATCCCCCACCAGCATTGAACCAAATCTGCTCCGAATTGTCACAAAGTCGACAAGCAATTCTCTGGAACTGTAGGTTTGGTATTTAGAGCTTCTTCTTCTTTTTGACGGGCTAACTACCTAGTCCTTGTTTCCTGCACAGCTCTCTCCCCCTCCCCCTTCACACTCTTCCACCCACCCTCTGCCCATCCCTGTGTTTGCATACAGCCATGGGCCGCCTCAATGTGCGTGTGAAAAGCGGCAAGCATCTTACCAACCTCCAGACGTTTGGCACAAGCGATCCCTACGCTGTGATTCAATGCGGCAATCGGAAGTATCGCACGCGCGCCATCGACAACAGCACGGAGCCGGAGTGGAATGAAGACTTTGCGTTTTACATTGCGGACGACAACAGTGCGCAGATCAACTTCGAAGTCTGGGATGAAAACGTTTGTGCCCTTCCTGCATCCCTGTGGCCTCGGTCTCTATGTTATGCCTCGTGTGCCCTCCGTGTGATCATCCCTTGCGTCTCATACCCTCTCTGCATTTTGACACGCTTTTTGCCACCATTGGAGTCAAATTGTCGTCTCACCAATCCCTTTCGTTGCCACCTCCTGCAGTGAATATGGGTGTTCGTTGTACACAACCAAGGGGTACACGGTGTCCCTGATAGACATCCGTCTCTAGCTGGGCTCTTGAGGGTTTCTCCCTTTCGTTCCAGTTGCCCTGTCTCCTCTGCATCAGCCGAGAAGGCTACTGCCGTCGCCGCCCTTGCATCTCCTGTGCCCTTGCCCGTGCCAACACTGACCCCGTGAGATTCCAGAGGACGCAGAGGCAAACTATTGTTGGACACCATGTCGCGTCGTGCCAATTCAGTAAGAGGTGCTTGCAATGGGGGAACAGCTCAAGGGGTGCTTCATCGGAGGAACAGCTCAAGGGGTGCTGCTCAGGCACACCATCCGAAGGGTCCGTCCAGGGTTGGGGGTGAGTTGGGGATGGTTGGCAGGGCCCCTAATTACCTGCTTCCAGAAATGAGCGGACAATGCCGCCGAAATAGCCTTGAGTAGGAAAAATGGGAAATGGGTCTTACTGTGAGAGTTTTCTGATGTTTTGTGGAAAAATGGGGACAATGTTGCGTGAAAAGCCCAAAAAGCCACCTTTCGTTCGCCTGTGGGGGGGTGTATTGAGCAACATGTCTGAGGAAAAATGAGGGAAAATGGGGGAAAATGGGTCCTACTGGAGAGTTATTTGATGTTTTGTTGAAAAACGGGGACAACATTGCGTGACAAGCCCCAGAACCCACTTTTTGTTGGCCTTGGGGGGGGGTGGGGTGTGTGTGTTGAGCAACATGCCTCAGGAAAACTGGGGGAAAATGGAGGAAAATAGGGAATAATGTGTTTGCAAAAATTTTGCCACTTTGGTGGACAACTGAATATTATTACCATCTTCCTCCACCAATTTCCCTGTATTCTCCCCTGGTTTCCCCATTTTCCCACATGTTTCCCCATTTCCCCCCATTTTTTCTTTGGCAGCGGGAAGTTGAGTGGGTAACTGGGGTGCCACCCTGGGCGGGTAGTCAGGGGCCCTGGGTTGCTGGGGCTGGCCATGGCCCGAATGGGGGGTCTCTAAGCAACGTTGTGCTCAAGGCCTGTGGAGCACACACCCATGTCCCCGGCCAACCTCAGGTGATGATGGACAGTGCGATGGGGACATACAGCCTCTCGGTAGCTAGTCTATACCGCGGGGAATGGGAGGAGAAGTGGCTGATCCTCAACGATTGCCAGCGTGGAGAGATCTGCGTGCTCCTCAACGCCGAGGACTTCGGGAAGCTCCGATCGGAGGATCCAGGGCAAGGGGACTCCGCGCTGGAGGTCCCACAAAAGCCCCCAAATGACTTCACCCCGGCAGCGGAGGAAAGCGCGCTCCCTGATGGCCCCATGGGGGTCAACCCTGCAGCAGTGGCGGGCGCTGCCGGAGTGCCTGCGGCAGTCCCGGGGGCGGCAGGCGTACCCGCGGCGATGCCCGGCGGCACCACAAACATCGGTAATATCAATATCTCGAACAACATAAACGTCATAAACAACGTCATCCAGGCGCCTGAGAAGCCCTCCGTGCCTCAGCAGGTTAATCCTTCGCGTATCCGGAGCTGAGGGCCTCGGGTTGCAAGGAAAGCTAAATCTGATCTGCAAGGGTATAGGTTCAGGCTTAGAGGGAAGGTGTGACAGCCACACACAGAGGTGACATGGCCCAACATTGCTCGGATGGGGTTCCAGCTGGAGCTCTCACATGGGGTAATTCAGTGCTGGGTCACTGACATGCAAAGCTGGAATCCCCAGCCGAAGTCCAGCGGCAATAGAGCCAGGTGAGCGCGCGTTTGAGGGTGGGTGATCCAATAGCATTTGGGCAACCTTTCTGACCTTTAAGCAGTGAGTCGAAGACACAGACGGCGACCAATCTGGTTCGGTGCATCAAAAGGGCCAGGTTTGGATGTCTCCAAACTAATCTTCGCAACCTGCCACACTATTCTCTGCCTCCCCCCCCCGACCCCTCAACACCATGGCCTCGTGCCAACCCCCTCCTCCCCAACCCGACTATAAAGACGGTCCTTCTTTCAAACAACAAAAAGAGACGGAGATACGTGACAATCCGTCAATCCGAAACCAACGAACTATTTGTGGTTGGCCAATGGTGGTGCTGGACAACCGATGGCAAGCGATCCTCTGAAAGCAGCTGTCGACCAACCAACGACTTGTCTGAAAGAATTGCCTGCTATGCTGGTGGTTGTCACCCTCTACAGCATCCAGTGGGTGAGCACATCAGATGATTGTGTTGTGCCTTCAACAAAAGTTGTTGTTTTATCACTTTGTGACCAATCTTTTTAACATTTTTTTGGACTTCAATGGATGGTAGTGTTGGGTTGTGGACGAACGACTGGTGTGGGACTGGGGTGGTCCGGTGCTCTATATCCTGCTTGACTGTGGTGCATAGGTGTAACGTTGCTTGCCATACAGGAGCCATGCTTGCAGGGTGAGTGGAGAAAAGCCAAGCACACCAGCAGGGCCAAAAACACTGATCTGCCCTGGGGCATCATTTTTCACACCAACCCCCAACTATTCCCAACTCTGAGGTGGAGACTATGTGAGCTGGACTTGGCGCCTGCCAACAGTGCAGCTCAGTGGCCCAATGACCGATAGTCGCAGCTTCTCCGCCTCCACCCCCTCCTCCTCCTCTTCCTCCCTCAACCCCGCCCCTGCCGCTTATCTGCCCGCAAGTCCATCGGCATAGCGAGGCATTGCACACAACCTGTATGGTCTGTACCTCTTGAGGGTTTCCCTCACAAACTCGAACAGGTTCTCAAACAGGTACAAAACTCAAACAACAAGAATTAATTGGGTCTCTTTTCTTGAGACTCCCAAAGGTTGGCGTCTGCACTGCTCATGAATATTTGGCACTGTTGGGCATAATTTTTGATCTTTGAAATGGTGTACAGTGGGGCTTGGGGTTCTCTTGTGGTGGATGGGTTGGACTTTCTGCCACGTCACTCGACTACTGGTGACTGCTGGTGACTCATAGGCCGGTTTTGGCCCACAGAAGCCACAAACACACACTCTGCCTGCACTGAATACAATCCTGGCCACCATTTTAGGCGCCTGTTTGGGGTTTGCGTCTGCGCATCGGATGGGCCTGTCTTGGGCCGATTCTGAGGAGTCTGGGCCCCCGGCTAAGCCCTTGAGCTGCCATCTGTGGGCCTTTGTGTGCAGGTGAAGTGCGCCAATGGAGTACTTTCAGAGGGGGCCCGCGTGCAGACGCAATGGACTGTGGAGGAGGGAGGCAATGGGCAGTGGTTCACTGGCACCATCAACGTGCTACACCTGAGTGAGCAGGCAGCACATATTAAGGTTCCCCCAACGCCCCTCATTGCTTTTGAGCCGCCCTCCATGCATTAGCCCTCTACTGGCCCTCAAGTGTATGTCTGTGTTTGATGTGGGCGAGGGGGAGGGTGATCTCAAATCACATGTCCTGGTCTGCAACTGAGACATGCTGCCTGCCACAATTATGTTCCTCAGAAGTACCCCATTTCCTTTGTGGGAAGGCGCTGGAAGTAGGGTATCCACTACATAGCATCTCTGGATGTGGTATATGTAACCCCCCTCATTTCAAAAGCAGCAAGCAGTCAAATGAAGAACACACATGCCCGCTCTTTTTAGTTGTCCAAAATAAGAACAGCAGCCCATTGAGACATCCCTACGGAAACAACAAAGGTTGGAAAGAAAGCAATTCATGTCCAATCTCGGTTGCTGACCTGCAGTCTCCTCATTTGGATTGCAAGAAGGCTGTCATTGAGAGTTGCTGGGGGCTGTTTTGGGTTTGGATTTGGCAGCCACAGGGTGAGCAACTGCCACCTCTGGCACTCGAGGTGGCACAACGGTGTAGGAAACACGAAGCTTCACATCACATGGATTCATGTAGCCCAATGGTGTGAAAATTTGGGGCATATCGAGCTTGGCCTTTGCCATCCTCAAACCTCTGTGGCTGACTTCCACTGATGCAGCATGTGCATCTGATGCTGTCCATTGTTTGTTGTCCTCAGCAGTCTCCACGTACAACTGATGGTTGCATTCACCATACATGAAAGCCCAGAAAACCTCAACTGCTTAAATCAAGGGGATTGGCCCACCATGAATAACAACACAAGCCAAGCCTGCAGATTAAAAGCAGCGAGAACTGGGGCACCAATGCCGCCAGCATAGCACGGCTGCCTCATAACAATCATGTACAACAGCCTCATCCTCATCCTTGGCAGCCTCAACATCCGCAAATCAAAAGGAGGAGTCATGGACATTTGACTGGGCCCAATTTTATGAAAACATAAGGGGCTGGGAATGATGCACAGAGGTCTTCCAAATAAAACAAGCAAAAAATAAGGACACACACCAAAAATAAGAACATGCGCATGTTCCTGTGGGGTGGTAGTGGGTCTGCAGGCCTTGCACCTGCATTGGTATGCCTGGAGCTCGGCTCAGGGCCACCCATCCCACTATACACCACTGTTGTCATGGGGGGTGTGGGAACGGTTCCTAGACACATGGGGCTCAGAGCTGGTTTCTCCTCGGTTAGTGCACAAGTTCGAGCAGAAAGGCATAACTGGAGAAACAGGGGTTGTCCTGATTGATATTATGAGGCGCTGGTTGTGTGGCCCTTTCCTCACACCTTGTGCTACCTGCTACTGTAGCGACCTAAGGATTTGTCGGGAGTGGGCTACACCCTCATAGCACACCTGCATGTTGCACCTCACACCCTGCAGTGCCCAGACGTCCCCTGCTGGGGACCGTGGACCCCACCTGTGTCTACCTTTGGACACACCCGGCAGATGCCTGGAGGGTCTTGTTTGGGGTGGGGTGGGGTAGGTTTTTGTTGGGAGTGGAAATGGGATACGCTTCCCCTCTCCCTTACAGGCATTGTATGTTTGCAGCAGAAAGCAGGACACATATCGCATCTTCTGCAACTTGATTTCTGCTAGTTTATATATGACACGGTCAGTGGGTAGGTGTGGCAAAGGTTTTGAGTAGCGCCCTCCAGGCTGTCCAACCCACCCAACCAGGTCACACAAAAGACGTCAACGGGAAAACCATTCCACTCTGACCCACAACCCTGCACTTTCCCTCCCTTTTCTGATGAAGGGCAAAATCGCCACCACACCATGGCACAGTCAGTGGCCCAACAACATTTGGAGGGCTGGTACGTTGCCGTGTAGTTCAACTGGTGCTCGGTGCTCACCATTTTTTCTGCCTCATGTTTTTATGTATTTCATTTATAAACGTCCTGCATTGATGTGTTGTTATGATGTAGTACGACGACGGGGACTATGAGAAGGTGGAAGGAGCATATATCTGGCTGATCAACCCCAATGCACCGCCTCAGGTGTGTGCTGCAAAAAGGGAGCGATGAGGTGGGCATGCTTGTGGGCATGGAGGAGGGTTGACCACACAGGATACGGTGAACAATTCCAGGCATGTATTATGGCATCAATCAATGTGTTGAGAGTTTACTGGGCACGTCCCGCCCCCTTAGGGCCCGGCGATGTGGGGTTCCCTGCCGTCTCCTCTGGGCTGTGCCCTGGCGTTCTGTGGCTGGCCAGCCGACATCGTGCTGTTCGGCGTCGCGTCTCGCTGGGCTGCCCCTAGAGCAGCAGTGCCTTACACCCTGTCCCACCACTGTGCACGCTGGCGTGTGTCTCATGTGTGTGCGTGTGGGCGCATGTGTGTGTGTGTGTGTGTGTGTGTGTGTGTGTGCATGTGTGACACCCACACATTTTTTGAAACCATCAATAGTGTACGATATCATACATCGCTCTTATCCGACTATGTGTCCATGTGCGCCCATGTGGCATGCGTGCATGAGTGGGTGTCCCATATGTGGGATAGAGGGGCGAAACAGCAGCCGGGGCTGGCAGTAACGGTCGCATCTTTGCACCAAGAGTACCTGAAAAAAATTCGTGGGTGAGGCAGAATCGGCCAAACAGGTGGCAGCACAGGCAGGCCTGGGGAGTGCAGAGCGGCCCCTCAAGCGGGCGCAATGGTACGACATGGAAACCAACGAGGCGCGACACAGATGTGCTGGGTGGAGGCCACATAATCCTCGACCACGGGAGCATCTCACCAAGTTGAGGGGCCGAGTCCATGACATGTGGGCTCTCTCACAGCTCAGTTGCCAAACTCAGCATGGCTAGTGGTCCCATATGAGGTTTGACTGCGCTGACCCATGATTCATCGGCCCTCGATGTACGCACACTCGCGCTGCCTAAAATGACCTGTGCTTTCAAGTTTTTGGCATAAGGTACCAAACTTCACCCATGGAGAAAGAGGTCAAGGTGGCATTCACTTGAAGTGTGTGCCTGCGTACTATGATATGGCTGGGCATGGCATGGTGCTTTGTACGGTATAGGAAGACCATACCACCACGTCCTCTCTAAGCATCATCTGAATATACCAACCCATGCCAACCCCTCCTCTCTAAGCATCATCTAGGTCGTGCCACGGAACACATGTGTGATGCTTTGTGTTGTGTTGCACCAATTTCTTTCATGCCGTAGACCAAATTATGGATTGTGTTGTGAAAAAGCCACTTCTCACTAACAACAACCAATTGCGCCGGTGTCACAACCGAAGGCCCTCACTGTTGTTACACAATGTGTGTGTCAGATTTGACAATTCGACAATCCCCTCTAGTATCTCAGTGGGGGGGGACAGAAACCCTAACCCTCGTCAGTAAATGGATCACTGCCACGCACCCGTACCAAACATATTAGGGCCTCCACTGGACCACTTGGCTCCCCCTTTGGGCGTTGCACCGACATGTGTGGGTTCACTGGTTGTGGGGCAATGTTCGCTGGGCTGGTTGCTCCCCCCCAAGGGAAAAAACCAAGGTGCTTTGCCCTTTATGCTCTTAGTGGCATAGGGGCACTCCACATGCGCGTCTTGTGCGATGCAATGCATGGTCCTTGGTATTTCTCCACGAATGGGTCCGTATTTGGGGAAGATGGGAGGAGATAGCACAACGGTGGCTGAATCAAGCCTCGCCTGATGATCTCGATCTTATCTCAAAGCTGCATGTCCCGTAATCGTTCATACATGTCGTACCCAAGGAACGGTTACAGAAGCTCCGCTACCGTGTCGCGTGGCACTAGTATCACATGATGCATGCCACCGCCTTGTTGTGGCATTCCCTGCCCATGCCTCCACGTGCGGACGGTAATAGGTGCAATGTTAGCAGCCGCAGCACGCCGACATGGTACACTAAGCTTCGCCTTTGGCTTCTCCCGCCTAATCCTAGTGTTGCCACACTATGGGGGAGCACTTGACACGGCGCGCACAGCGCGAGGATTTAGTGGTCCAGCCTGACCAAGCAGTTGCGGCTTCTCCCCCGCGGGCCCCTTGTCTAGGGGTTTGAGCCTAGTCTATGATACTCTTGTGTTGAACTACTGCACTAAGTTGTTCCATCAAACCATCCATGCTTTGAGAGCCAGTTACTGCAAGACGAGGCGCCATACAAATGTCATTTCTTGCCCTTTGAAGATCCCGCCCTCAAAGCTCAGCCCCGGCACAAGGTAGCGGTCTGTGTGGGGCGAAATGAGCTGGGGATATGGACTCACAATCCGCACGCGCTGATATAAAGGCCTCATACACACCAATGTGCCTTTCATTGGGCGCAAAAACTTCACAAAGCGGCAACAAGGTACACACACCCCACCATCATCCCCTTCATCATCAACCTAAATCTCTTCTTGTACATTGGCCCAGGAGCCCAATGTGGACGCAGCACTGGTGGTTAGCTCCCTGCAAGTGGGGCCTTTGTGACAAAGCGTCACGACATTCGTCACAAAAAAGTGCCGTGGAGCCCTTTGGACGTCACAATATTTTCGGAACCAGCGATTTCCCACAATGGCCATTTACATGTATCGTAACATGTCACGATTCACTACACCCCCCCCCCCCCTTCACCCCACCCCCACCCTCTGAGTGGCGCGAACAATAGATCCATCTCTGCTGCATATTTGTGTGATAGTTTCCACAGTAGCAGGATCTTTGCGGTCTCCCTTGGTGGCACAGCCAATGCGCTGGCCCGCAACCCGAACGAGTCGAGGTGTGTGGTTGGTTACAAGCTTTCGCCAGCAACAAAAATCCACGTGACTTCTCAACTTCCCACCACTCACTCAAAATTTTGTCAGCATCCAATTTTTAAGGCAAAAAAAACAATCTTATCAAACATTTGATGCTCAATGTGACAACAATTGGGGGGCGGGGGGCAGAGGGGGGGGGGGGGGGGGCATCCCCTGTCAGCAGTGGCGTGGAAATTTTGCCTGCGGTATTTGTGCAGGTCCGGCTGATCAGTAGCCCACTTGAGAGTAAAACATTCAACGAACTGCGATGTGTTGACCTTTATGCTATGAATCCCTCAGAGAGCTAGATGGGTGTTTTGGTCTCAGGGCCTGCTAATTCTAGAGCAGCAGGGAGTGTCTTCACAAATTGTATCACGGGGATCCAAGGGCTAGGTCTACAATACAGAAGAGAGGGAGACTAGCATGACTATCGGCATGAGTGTCAAGAGTGCCTTGGGAGCCGTCGAGTTCCGTCGATGTTACTACATCGGCAGAGGGGTAGCAATGAGGTTGACGCGTTTCAGATATGCATCCGGTGCCACAGAAGCAATAGCGATTTGTGGATTGACTCCCACCCGGAACCATAACCACCTTTCAAGATGAGAGCGAGATGGACACGGGTGACTACAATTTTTTGCACTAAAAAAGTTCATTTCCTTTGCCCTTTGTATCTAGAATGCATGGCAAGGAACCAGCTGAGGAACAGGGATGTGCATGGATTGATGAAACCCGAAAGATGAATGTATTGAGGTGCCGTTTTGGTTGTGCTATGTTTAAGGGTAGGAGGGATGTTTGTACAAGTGTGGTACCCAAAGGTTATCTCTCCTTGGGGGGCATTTTGGGAGGTGTGTCAAAACCCGCCCTGTATGGGGAAACACAATGGAAAAGTGGAGTGCGGCTCATATACTCCCCCTATGCGCACAGGCGCACTACAGACTGTGAGGGGTGGGCCGGGGAAAAAAGGGACCTAGGTGACCACGGGCGTCTCCTGATGCCCGGGCCTCCCGCATGCTCTAGCAACCATATGACAGCAACACAATTTGCATTCTCCTACGCTTGCTGCCCTCCCTGAGTCCGCCTATCCAGGCACAATTACACTGCTATGTGTCAACTCCACATCTCCATGTGTCTCCTATGTCCCCACCCACGCAACAGTGTGCGCCCCAAGAAATTTTTCTCATGCAGTTTGTTTCTCAATTTAAAACTCTTTTGCTAAACATACGGCACGATGTACAAACACATCACAGAGCCCATACACTCATCGTCCACCTATTCTGCAAACTACCGCTTGGTTGCGCGTGATGGTTACGGCATGGAGGACCCCTTTGTTGTTGGTCCGCTACCTATTCCGTGTGTTATGCGTCCAAGGAGTCATGCACACCAAGATGGCGGTGGCGCGTGCTTCATTGACTTACCACACGTTCGCCCTATGGTATGTCCCCGCACTATATATATATGTGTATAGCAGCGCCCGGTAAGCACCATAGGAGGTGCCACACTACAGCATGCATCCATGTCCCATCAAAAGTACATGACTTGGGCTTTAATGGTCGTGTGCCACATGAGGGCGCACGGGCAATGGCTGAACAGGTCCATGAGAGAGGCGGAATGAGTGTACAGTGCCTCTTTCCCCAGCGCCTCCCGGCGCATTTGTCACTCGCATGCGGGTTGGTGTGCTCCCACCACCAAGAGATGTATACTTCGGCAGGTGCCCTGAAATAGCAACCATACTCACATTATATTGGTTTGTGTATAGAGCGACAACTAGCTACAAAATGGGCGTGTTGGGTCACAGTCACAGATTACTAGGATGCAGTGGCCTGGTAGGAGAAGGCTGTTACGTGGCCGATGAGATGGCCATAGTGAGAGTTGTGCACCTCAAGCGCCGTCGTCCACCGTCCCTTGACGGATACGCTCACAAGCGGCATTGCGGTTCCCCCGTGAGCCCCTTGACCAGGACGATGATGACCGCCCTTTCACTCAGCTCACTTGATCCCCCATTAGGGACCTTCGATTTTGATCCCCCTCGGCAGTCTTGGATTCCTTGCTGTTTCTTTGGTGCCACCATGCTATATGCGCTCGCCCCTACCAATAGTCTAATGGGACCCGGGTGCATGAGTTTTTCAACTTTGCACTCAAGACCCCTGATTTGTGCTCAGTTGTCCGCGTGCCAAGTGTCCTTCACTGAATTTACTCATTTTCAGAATGTCTGGTGTTGACCCTTTTGTGGTCGTGGTATGTTTCCACCTCATGAATGGACTGTACAATATACACAGGTCTTGCGCCTTGATTGGGCTCTCCCCTAGTGGAGAAATGCCTCACCAGCATCCAACCTGGTGGCTAAGCTACCTTTGCTGTACATATTTCTAGGCCATGCCACCTACGTACAAAGGCTCTTGCACACTGTGCCCCGGTAGAGGGAATGAAGGAGTTGCTGAAGCGCTGCATTGTGTGGTACATGGCCGCACACAAGGTAATGAGTGATGCAGGGCCCTGATATGGCGGGCCCAAAGCGGCTTGTGCTATGCGCAAACGGACTACCATGGCACTGCCACAGCACCAACACATCCACCATCAGATCAAAACACTTCTGTCATGGTACTTGCAGTCTACCATGGCACATATCTCTTGCCCAATTGTCCCACCCAACCTCCTTTTTTTTTGCCTAGATTTATGTGCTTGTGTGAATGTGTGTGTGTGTGTGTGTGCATTTGTATGGTGCACGTGCTTGTGATTTGATGCACTCAAGGAACGTTCCCTACACGCTCATTTCTCCACTATCTTGAAACAGAAAGGCACCTAAGCTCATGACCATTTCATGATTTTGAATGGCCTGATGAGGTGTTTGGAGACCAGTACCCTGTGCCCTCTGCCGTGTTGTGCTATGTATTGTCCACACTGGGTTTCTGGGTTGTTGGTTCCTTGGTTTCCCTCACAAAGTGTGTGTGTATGTGTATGTGTATGCGTACTGTACTCTAGAGCATCTGTTCTGGAGTGACAGAAATCCTCTTTTGCACTTCTGTTTTGGTCGAACGGAGAGAGAGAGAGTGTGTGTGTGTGTTTGTGCATGCCTCCGTTTGTGCGTGCGTGCTTGTGTGCATGTTCCTGCGTGCATGTTTGCATGTGCTTGTGTAGGTGTCATTTAGCCCTACTGTTTTCACTGCGGCACAAGATGGACCATTGCTTCCAGTGGTGTCTCTGCAAAGTAGACTGCTGCATTCTTTTCCGTTAATCTTGGACAGGCACCTCCGCCACAGCAGCCTCCGTTTGGGCAGCAACCTTACGGCCAACAGCAGCCTGGCTTTGGACAGCAGCCTGCACCCTACGCCTATGGGCAGCCACCATACGCCCAGCAACAACCACCATACGGCCAGCAGCAGCCGCCCTATGGCCAGCAACAGCCACCCTATGGCCAGCAGCAGCCACCCGCTCCGTATGGCCAGCAACCTCCCTATGGCCAGCAACCTCCCTATGGCCACCAGCAGCAGCCACCATATGGCCAGCAGCCACCTTATGGTCAGCAGCCAGCCCCTTATGGGCAACCACCACCGTATGGACAGCAAGCTCCCTATGGACAGCAACCCCCTTACGGACAGCAGCAGCAGCCCTATGGGCAGCCCCAATACGGCCAGCAACCATATGGTCAGAGGTATCGTAGAATTCTCAGCACCTAGAGTCTTATGTCTGTTTGCGTGCTTTTTCGGAATTTTTAATGCTCTTGTTTGACCATGTCTGTTTGTTTTGCAAACATCTGTAGCTTTTTGTCTTTATCCCATACAATTTTTGGTTTCACCGGATGCATCAACCAGGCTACTCCTTATTATTCGCCCACCTCCCTGGGTCCGCAGTGAAACCAAGTGACTCATTGACTAACAATCAGTTTCCTCAGTAAGTCACTCCATTTTACTGATTTTCCTCCTTTAAGTTGGGGGGGGGGAGTTGCTTTGCATTTTACGAAATGCCCTAGATGAGTACAACAAAGTTTTTTGTGTGTCTTCCAACGGTGACAGAATACTCACCATCATTGAATGGCAGGTATAAATCGGTGAATCGATGTTTTGCCCCCAAATGGCAAGAGTTATGCAGCAAAAATCAACTCATGTGTGTGCCCTCATTCCACACAGCCCAAGTATCAATTCATCTTCTTTCTCATTGGCCCCATGCAGTTATACATTGGTGAATGAAAGCTTTGCCCTGATTGGCAAGTGATATGTCGCCCAAGTCCACGTAGTTTCGGGTGTGGCTCCAATTGACAATGCTCCGTATTTTCTTCTAGTGACCATCTCTTTGAGGTGCAATATCGGTGAAGTGCATCCCCTCAGTAATTGTGGAAGCGAAAGACGGGGCACTGCCAATGGTGGTACGTAGTGAGATCCAGACTCCAAACTCAATTGTCGGCCAAAAGCAAGTGGTACAACCACAAGGACACTGGCAAATTGGCAAGACCACATTGGTTAGACAGTGCTTTCGTGAATACCAATACACTCAATTCCATTGATTTTCATAGCCAATGGCACTTAAAATGTGTACATAAGCACTGCCAAAGGTTTTCAATGAATTGGTCCACAACCAATCCATCCAGGTAGTGAATCATATACACATCTGAAATCTCCCTGCTGAACAACAGTTGTTGCAGATCTTAAGCATTGACCTGAATTTCTTTCAGGTGGCACACCAGCTTTGGTTGGCCCAAGGGGAATTAACTCGACAATTTCTTGGAGGGTTGCTTGGGTCCAAATGTGAACGTTGGAATCCTTTGTTGATCAAGGCATGGATGTAGATGATTTTGTCGATTGTGCTTTGGATGCTGTGGCAAAGGGGTTATCATTGGGCAGCCCACCCAAAGATTTTGAGAGTTGGTTTGACATGGCAAAGGCTCTGCCGCCAACCTAGCCACCCCAAATCCCTTTGTCAATTTCCCCCTTTGGTTAGTGGGGATAGAGAGAGAAGTGAAAATGTTGAATCTAGAGAGATGATGTGGGAAAATGTGGTGTCTGTGCGGAGGCATGGGAACCAAAGATGCCACAGATTTGCATGCTCATATCAGGTGGCTGTCTGCGCAAAAATCAGCCAACCTTGTTTATCTGCCTCCATATCATCTCCCGGAGGCCACCTCTGTGGTGCCAAAGTGGTGAAATACAGAGACGTTGATGTAAGCCAAGTCCTTGTAATGATGGCCACACAGAGCATCGTATTTCATGGACACACCCTCCTGTGTTTAAGGTCACTATGGGCATGCTGCATGGAATTAAGTGTTTAATGTCACTGTGGGCATGCTGCATGGAATCAGCAATTGGGCATGACTGCCAGCGGTGCATAGCCACACAGCGAGCATCAATCCAACCATTCCATCAGCCAATTCAATGGTGAGTTGGTGGATAGATGCTAGGCCCCATACGGCAAGGGATATACATGTTGCACCCATGCACTTCCATCTGTGGCATGTCCTATCCTCATTGGGTAGTGACCCTTGTCACATGAAAGGAAAAACCCTAGCCCATGAAAAACATCAAACCAAGCGTGGAGGTTCCATGTGTGCACATTTGAAGACTGCACATCTGTCATAGGACCATGCCTTGACGGGAGGCAATGGCTTCAAAACCCCTATCTTCTTGGGGGTCCCCAACGCTCGGCACAAGGAACAAAATCAGAAATGGCCCTGAGCTAGGCAAAGTGGCAACTTAACCCCTGTGTTCTCGAGGGCCCACATGTGGGCAATAGCGACCTAGAAACCCTGCCTTCTTGGAGCTCCCCAACGCTCAGCGCGGGGAACAAAATTAGAAGTGACCCAAAGCTCAGCAAAATACCTACATGATCCTTGCCTTCTCAAGTGTCCCCAGTGCTCACTGCGGGGATGGAAATCAAAAATGGCTACATAACCCCTGCCTTCTCGCCGCCCCCCCCCCCCCAGAAAAAAATCACGCAGAAAAAATAAATGGCCCTAAGCTAGGCAAAGTGACAACTTAACCCCTGCGTTCTCCGGGGCCCATATGTGGGCAACGGCTACAGAACCCCTGCCTTCTTGGAGCTCCCCAACGCTCAGCAGGGAACAAAATCAGAAGTGGCCCAAAGCTGAGCAAAGTGCCTACATGACCCTTGCCTTCTCAGGCGTCCCCAGTGCTCAGTGCGGGGATGAAAATCAAAAATGGCTACACAACCCGTGCCTTCTCCCCCCCCCCCCCCTGGATAAAATCACGCAGAAAAAATAACATCTTGCATGCCCGATTTCTTTGAAAACAGTAAAATAAAATCACGCAGCAATTTTTCTAGGTTGTTGCAAACCGCAACCAATCCTCGAAGACGAAGGCAAAGGAAACACACAGAGAGACTGCATTGGGTTCACCGAGTCTTTCCCTCGTGCCAAAGAAACGTGCATAGACATTTGCTTGGGAACGGGCTTTGGGATGGTTTTGGGTTTGGCTTTAGGAACTGGTTCAGCAACTAGTTTAGCAACCGGTTCAGAGACTAGTTTAGCAACTGGTTCAATAGCTTGTGCAGCAATTGGTTCTACAGGAGTTTCAGGTCCATATGAGTCGCCGTCTGTTCAGCTTGCAACAACACAATTAGAATCTTTTTCAGCTGCCCGACAATCATCAACCTCTAGCTCATCATTGTCAGGTGCATACACAAGTGAAGAACGAAAAGGCAAATCCATTGTGTAGGCAAGCAGAAATAAAATCATGCAAGGGTTCAATAAAATCACGCTGGAAAATAAAATGACGCAAAAAAAAAATTCACGCGTGTGTGTCTAAATGGGACTGGGGTTTACACATCCCATGCCTTCTCGGTGGTCCCCAATGCTCAGCGCACGGAACAAAATCAGAAGTGGTCCAAAGCTTGGCAAAGTGGCTACATATCCCTTGCCTTCTCCCCAACGCTCAGCACGGGGATGGAAATCAAAAATGGCTACTTCACCCCTACCCTCTCGGGGGCCCATATGTGGGCAATAGCTACAAAATCTTGCTTTCTCCAAAATCCGCCTTCTTGGGGGTCCCCAACGCTTGGTGTAGGGAACAAAAGCAAAAGTGGCCCAAAAATGCGCAAAATGGGTACCTGACCCTTGCCTGCTCGGGGGTCCCCAAGGCTTAGTGCAAGGAACAAAGTCAGAAGTGGCCCAAGTCTGGGCAAAATTGCCATGTAACCCCTGCCTACTCGGGGGTCCACAACGCTAACCACAGGGAACAAAATCAGAAGTGGCCCAAGGCCGCACAAAGTGGCTACATAACCCATGCCTTCTCGGGGATCCTTGAGCATGAGGATGGGGAAAAAATCAAGTGGCTCAAAACTAGGCAAAAGGGCTACCATCGGAAGTGGCTACTGAATATGTGAGCGGAATGGCTACATAACCCTGCCTTCTTGGGGGTCCCCAACACGGGGGCAAGAATGTCCCCCCTCAGGCCGGTGGAAAAGTGCCCTTGTGGGCGGTCTTGAAGGGTGGCCCTCAAAAAACATTGGTTCCTTGGGGCGGCTCTAAACCAGGGTCACATGAAGTTTCTTCGCACTTTGGTTGAGGATGTGTTAGCCCGCTTTGATGAGTCTTAGTGGGTCGGCGAAAGCTTTGGTGAAGAGTGGGGTGGAGGCCAGTTTGTGTTCCTACGAGAGGGTGTTTGGCTTCGTGACAGCCACGGACTACGGTCAGACCACGGATCGCATGTGTGAGATTTTGTGGGTGAGGTGTAATGAGGAAGCACCAGAGGAGTAGTGCCCATTGGAGGCTTTTGAGGAGCTTAACGAGACCCCTTTTTGTCCGTAGAAGCGTCCGCAGGGGCATGAAGTTGAGTTGGAGGATGGTGGTATGCTTGGCTTCGTTGCTTTCAAGGACTTGCAGGTTCCTTCGGATGAGGGTGCAGATGCCAGGGTTCCTTTGAATGTTCAAGATTTGTGGGTTGTCCTCAAAAAGGCGGACCGCAACGCTGGCATGGAGGATGTGTGTGGTGTTGGGTTGGACGATGAGGACGAGGATGGTGAGGATGAGGATTTGGACCGGCTGGGTGCAACTGCACGTAGCTCATCTTCTAACCTTCTGACCCATCCCGACCCAATTCCTCCTCCGACCCAAGCCCAGCCCTCTAACTCCTTTAACCCGGTTCGGCGGTGGGAGTTCAAATACGTATGATGAGGCTTTATGCGGGCAATGGAGAGTGCTACTCTGCATGAGTGGACGGTTATTGAGTTCAAAGCCATTTGTAGGAAGCACAACCCGCCCGTGCGAGGCAAGAAGGGTGACCTGTTCCAGTGTGTGAAGGCACATTTCTAGGGGATGTATGAGTAGTGAGTGGCTTTGTGGGCATGGTTTGTTAATTGTAGGATGGTGGGGCTTAGAGCCCTAGGAGGCAAGGGTGGGAGTATTGTGGGACTGTGGGGGCTGCATGGTACCAAGTGGTGGTGACTGGCTGCCGTCACGGTGCTTCCCGCAGAAGACCTCTTTGTTGCACAGCCCACCGTGAAGCCCCAAAGGATGACATTACACACCGAACTCGCACTGAACTCTGGTATTTGAATTGTACACTAATAAGCCAAGGGCATTGTGCGAAAGCATGTTTCTGAAATCAAATATCAAGATGATGTCAATGAAATCGAGAACGAAATTTTTCATAAAGGGTTGAACTCAATTTACTTAGAGGATATGTAACCACACACAAACATCAATTTGCATTCCTTCTGGAGTGTTCTATTTCCACACTGCACTGCCTCACTGCCACACCTGCCCATTATGCAGCATAGACAACACAGGGTGGGATATTTAACGTCTCTCAGTAATCAACTCAGGTTTATTTCGTAAACGTCAACAAAGGATCCCCGACCCAATAGGCATTGACACTAGCCAGCTGAAGTCCCGTGGTGAGGTAGTCCAATCACCCATCTCTGCTCGTGGCATCTTCTTGGGCCTCTGCCATCACCTCAGATCTACTCATTCTCCCTCGAAATCCTGGCACCACAAGTGCTGTACACTGGCGAGTTTTGCCTTCTGCACTGCCTGTTGACCCAGTCAACATGTGCAGAGTCCGTGCTGTCGTTGTGGGTTTGCGTCCTGTGCACTGAAGTGAACTGAAAGTTGCAGGGACCACCCCTCTTGTGGCCAGGGCAAGATATGATCTGAGCGTGTGGAGCAACACCACTCCGTTACAATTGGATGGGTTTCCAGTGTGAACAAGTCACAAATCTGGTCTCCCTCAAATCTGGTCCCCCTCCCACAACATTAGGCTTGTTGCCTGCGCTGTTCAGGGGCCTTCCAGAGGGCGATAGTCAGGCACGTGGGCTGCCTGATGAGGCCTTTGATAACGCAGAGGCTGCGCAAGTGGCAGCCACCGTCAATGCCCTGAAGAATGATGCCTCCAACTCCCTCGTCACTGATGACCAGCTTTTGGAGGAGTTCAAGAAATTTGATGTCAATAACAACGGGTGGCTTGATAAGACTGGTGTGGTCGCCGCTGTGAATTCCCCCACACTCACCCTCTTCTCCTCATTCTTGCTCACTGCCTAGCGCAATGTCCGCTTCATCTCTCCCCCTCCCATCTTCCGTTCTCCCTCTGCCTCTTGCTCTCTCTTACCATCCCTGTCTCTATTCTTTTTGCCCACATATACAGCACTGAGTCACCCCCAAAACCACCACCACCCATAAGTAACCCAATCAGGTCCACAACACATGCACATGCCGGATGGGACCAACAAACCTGGCAGGAAATGCACCGACCCATAAACGCGTTTTTGCAGCAACAAAGACACCACCTCCACCGATGCGAGGGTGAAGGCTGAGGGCGGGACATAGCACGGCCCATGGGGATGAATTTGACAATAAAAATCGCCGTAACCTCATTCTTGGGTATGGGCAGTACACTGCCGCTTGGGGCCCAGCCAACCCACCCCACAAGGATGCAAGCCCTGGGACCCAAGCGCCCTCACCATCATCGATGATGGGGGTTGAATCGCTGAAAGCACGCCGCCCGGTACAACCTGGTGCCAAAACTCCCCACCCCTCCAGTCCCTGTCCCCCAAGTTCCCTTCCTCTGCCCCTCTCCCCCCTCCCTCCCCCCTCTGCCACTGTGTTTGCAGAAGCAATATCGCAGCACTGTAAATTTCACACCGCTTGTCACATATGACTGCCGTGCGCTGCTTCTGGGGTGGGTTGCTTGTCCACTCTCTCCTCATGTCCACATATCTGCCCCCATCATTGCCGCTTCTTTTGGGGGGGGGGGGGGGGGCTGGTCTTCGGGTACCCGATCTGGTGCTGTGTTGCCGATGAGGTGCTCCGCTGGGGTTGGCTTTTCCTCTCGTGGCCCTGGTCCGTGGCAGTATGATGATGATACCTGTGGTGGGCCACTGGGCCACTGGGGGATTCCTGGAGAAACACATCAGCAAGGCGCCTCAGTCACTCAATGGTTTTGGCTCCATTGAGGAGGGCCTTAAGGAGAACGACTGACGACAGAGCAGCAACCCTCATTTTGTACTGGTCGTGCGCTTACAAAACACAAATATACTGTGCTACTCTCTGCTCCTACCGAACCGTTGCCTTGGCACAGCAGCACTGGCGGCCTGAGGGCACTTCCTCACAAAAAAAAAAAACTCTGGGTGACCATCTTTGACAGTCACATGAAAATAACACGAAAGGGGTTCATGCAAAGTCACGCCAAGCACAGGGACACAGTCAGATACTGTAACGCAGTGGAATCCTGCATTCAAGGAGGCCACAATCCCCCTGCCGTCCCCAGCCCTGCCGCAGTGGCAGGGCTGGGGACTGCCGACATCTCCCCCTGCCGTATCAGGGTCTGCCGAGACCGGAAAAGTTGGGGGTCAGGATGCTTCAGAAAAAGGAGGAGCTCCTCTAGGGACCCCCCCTCCTGTGACAGACGGTTTGCAGTGTTTGGCCGCAGGTGCCATGCATCAGCAATTTTATATTTGTGGATTGCTTTTGTGCCCTTCCACCGTCCCGTTCCCCTTTCCGTCATTCACTTGCAGAGTTCTTGGAAGTGTACAAGTGCTATGATCCTTTGTATGAGGAATGCGAGGACCAGATTAATGAATTGCTGCAGAAGTACAACATGATGGGTGACAGCAAGATATCATATGATGAGGTGTGCACAGCACTGATCCCATGGCTACGCATTTTCCTGCTCGACCGGGTCAGGCATGCCCGAGTGTCCGGTCTCGGCGCCGCCTGAACTGTTGAAAGTCCCCAGGCCCCGCTACAGCGCATGGCAACAGATAACCTCTGGAAGACCTGCACCAAAAGAACAAAACCCCCAGGCTTTGCTGCGTCCAAAATCCTGTAGTCAACCTGCCCCATCAAAATCCTGTGCTGTCACAGCACAACATTGTGCATTACCTGAACTCTTTAAATTGCATGAAGGCGAGGACCAGATGCACAATGAATGCAGCCATGTTAATACTAGCCTCCCAGCCCTCTGTGCAAGGCGGGGCGTTGCAGTAGCGTCGCCCCTTTTTGATCGGGATGCACGTGCACTGTTGCACAAAGGTTTCCGTATTTGTCCACCACCGGTGGATGTCCAAGGGAATACTTGTCACCCCAAGAGCTGATGATCCCCCAGTGCAGTGTAAGGCCCCATTTATTCCTGCCCTGCGGAGGAGTTAGAGGGAATTGTGCATTACAAGTGTGGGAATTTGCACTTGGTGAACATTCAGAGACAATCCCCCACAGCCATATCTGCAATCTGGTTTAATTGTGGAGAAGAAGGCAGGCCACATGAAGGAACGGGGTGCTGGGAGAGCCAAGGGAGCAGGGCGAGGGGCATGATTTGATGAAGTGTCTGGTCAGAGCTCCTGGTATTGATGAGTCAGAGGTGATTGATTTGAACACTCCCCGTAGCGGACCTTGAACCAGTATTTATGCGCTTACAAAGCAACGGTTCGCGCTGAGATTGGTCTATCAGTGTCTGCTCACCACACCGTTTCTGGCTCTCTCGCCCTTTGCAGTTTTGCCTGATTATGCTCAAGTTGGCTCAGAAGTAGAGGCCATAACCTTTGACACGTGGGTGACACTCACAGCTTTCACACCGTTTTACGCCATTTGGAGATTGGCTCTGCCTTGATCAAGCCCAGCTACCTGAAGACCAGCATCCCAGTGCCATCCTGATTTGGTCCCCGGTCCAAGCAGATGTGCAGGTGGGGAAGCGCGCACTGGGGGGTGGATGTCGTCGTGTATGTCTATTGGTTGACCCCAAAGTGATGCAGGGCGAGCGTCAGCTGGAGTTTGGAAGCTCAGGATCAGCGAGCAAGTGCTGCGGGAGCTAGGGCAAGAGGGCTCTCCAGTCACACAGTCAGACAGTTGCCAGGCTGTGCCACCACATACGGAGTCATCTGCGTGGTGCACGTGGTGCAATGAGCGGTGCTGTTTGTGTAGCAGAGATGCTGTTGTAACAGGCCGCTGTTTTAGTTTGCTTTGTACGATTTCTGACACACACAAAGGGCACTGCGGTGCCACTGATCACCAATTGCATAGTTCTCAAGGGGCTGATGCAATGCAGCGCATTGTGCTGGTTTCCCACCAAACGCCAATTAAGAGATTTACTTTGTTGCAGATGAAGAGTTTGCTGAAGATTGTGCAAAAGACTGTGATGCAGAATTACAAGTCCCATGGGATCAAAACGGTGAGTTGTGTTATTTTCTTCCCATGTGGGACCTTTGGGAATCCCTTTTAGGTGTCTGCAACCGGCAGGAGTTGAATGAGCACATTGCGAAGTGTGAACCGCCAGTGCTGGAGTACCATGTCTCTGTATTTTGATGTGCCTGCTGTGGTGTGCTTGTCATGCACGGGGAAACTGGAGTTTCCTACCATGCATTCCCCACTGGTATCTGAAGAAAAAAATATCTAATACAATACCCACCAATACACATAAGCAAGCGTGACAAGTAATGCCAAATTGCAATTGCCATCAAGCAAGAAACCCAAACTGCCTGTCAGCTCCAGTATTCAATTCTAGCAGCCCATCACCAGAATTCTGATTGTATAACACTCAGGCCAATGCGCGATGCAACACAAAAAAGCCAGTTACTATTCTGCTGATGGATTACTGATGTTCCAGAGATGTCCACTGCTGTCCAACGCTCAGCGAAAGCTACTACCAGTGGAGGTGTTGAAGATGAACATTTGCTTGAAGTGGTGGTTGTGTGTGCAAGCACACATGAATGGTGTGCTACAATAGCCGGTAGCCATAATCTATAATTTCCTGCTTTTTCACCATTTGCTTCCACACGCAGTTCCCGAGTATGGCTGTGAACTGAGCAATTTTGTATGCCTCAAAATCACTGTATCTTGAAAAGAATTGCGAGAAGAATGACAAATTTGCCAGCAGCAGCATTTTTGCATCCTTGTCACAACAGTGTCGATGGGCCTGAGGCTGGTTCAAACAGAAGGTGAAGAAAGATCACCTCAGTTGAACCCAAGGTGTTTGATTGTTGCGTTTGCAGTAAAGCTTCGTACGTTTGTTTTCAATTTTATCCGAAGGTATTGCAGAGGTGTACTTGGCCAGAATTGTCTGCACAGTGTGCCCACGGCGTGGTGCACACGCCTGCCTCAAAACGTGGTGCACACGCCTGCCTTTTAAAGCAGTTTCCTTTTGAGCAGCAATTGCGACATAGGACCCGCATCTACTCTCCCTCCTTCCAATCAAATTAAATTCTGCCTTTGACACTTCTCCCTGCTCCTACAAAGCACAGGCCTGTAGGACCCCAAATTCATGCACCCAGGCTTTGGCTCTTGCCTCTGGGGCTTGCGTCAGCCTTCACAGTCCCTTTAACCACACCGCACTTCTAGCCCCATATTTCTGACCCACCAGCCGTGCAGCAGTTGGAGAGCATTTGTGGAACCCACGTCTGGCCACAGCTGCCCTTCAGGATATTATTGATCATGTTTAGGTGCTCCAGCTCCAGGAATACCAGGGGTTGCATGTGCTTCGATTTTCTTTTGGCAGACCCTGTCCTGTGGAAGTTCTCTGAAAGGAGGCAGTGGGAAGAGGATTGCTGCCTTCTTTATAGTGCTCATCAAACGCCAGGTGTGTCAGTCGGTGTGTCTCATGATGGTTCTTGTTCCAAAGGCCACCGGCGCCCCTAGGTGTTGAAGACCACATTTTTGAGCTGCTCAGAGAGCTTTGCTTTTTATTGCAGCTGTCTGCAGGTGCTTGCGCTAATTGCTGCACCTGTGGTCCTTAGTATGGTCTTTCCACTTTATGGGGATGTTGTCTGCTGATGGAGGGGTGCTGTGAGCAGCAGGGCTGCTCATGTCGCTGATGCAATTTCTGCTTTTGGAATACAATGTGGTATGCTGTGTGTTCGCTGTGTGTTCTTGCAATCCAATGTATAGTTGCGCATTGCATGCAACCGTGCATGCAGATGTCTCCTGACCAGTTCTATGACATGTGAATCCTGTTGGGAGTTTTTCTTATCTTCCGACCTTTCTGTCCCCTGTGCAAGCAATGCCTTTCTTTTGTTTGCTTAAGTGTATAAATTGATGCCATGAAATATAGTTTTGATATTACTGAGTTTAGTGAACACTGCATTTAATGTAAGACTCATGTTCTCTTCCTTCTTGTGCAGTACCACCTATGTGCATTTAACCCACATACAAAAGAAGAGGGCTCCAATGAGCTGCAGCTATATTCCAAGCTGGTAGCAATCTTATGATGGGCAAATTTGTAATTTGCTTCATAGAAGCCAAACCCCCCCCCCCTTTTCCAATGCCAATTTATTGAAATGTCGGTCTGTTGTCGCAGCCTTAATATTGCCACCAGCAAATCTGCTCACGATACCACAACGTCTTGTTTAATCAATTTTGACCTTGAAATGACGAAATGGAATCATTTCACAGAGTGTGCAATATAAGCGCCTACATAAATTAAGAACACTAGATAAGTCAGGTGCAACAAGGGAATTGACCTGAAAAAGGATGAAACTGGGTCGGTAATTTGACATCATTGAAACACCTTGCAGGAAGTTGTCAGAGCAAGCGCAGGCGCGGGCACCATAGTACCCCCCCCCCCCCTCTGGGTGTCAATGGCATCCCCTGGAGCCTGATACCGGATGTCTAACCCTTTGTAAAATCAACATTTTGGGAGAAAGTCATCCTCCAAAGAATTTTTCAATTTTGACCCCTCTACAACACCCTCGGCCTGCTGACTGCAAGGAATCCGGTAGCCACCGGACACTTTGCTCTAGCGGATTCATTTTTGGGATTTCCACCAAGACAACAGTTTTCCTTCAAATATCGCTATCCTCTATGCTAATGATTTGCCGCTGATTTTGATGGGTGGATTTTCAAATAATGGAGTGCAAGGGGTTGTGCTGTCCTATGCCATGCAAATGGTTTTTTAACACCACACAGCCCAAGCCTATGCCCCAATAGTGTACAAACTGTTTGACCTGAGCTGCTACAAGCTGCAAACAAACAAGCCAACCAGCCGACTTTGTAATTTTGATAACCCCCGCATCTTTGGAACATTAATTTGCATGTCCAAAGGGCTCGGGATGTGCAGTGGATGAGGCATTGCACGCGGGCATACAAACAACCGCAACATTCTAAGTATACCGTTGTCTCATCATCCCAGACATGAAAGGCTTTACCAGGACAATCACACTCTTCTCATTCAATGTCAATGGCCATGGGAGGGATCTTCTCCTTGGCAGCCACCGCCAGCGCGATACCTGGGACCACCCGGCCTCGGTGCAGGGCAACCTGAAAATTGCTCTGCGGGGGGGGGGGGGGGGGGTGACATGGACGCCCGGCGAAGGAGGGAGGGGGGGGGTTGGAGAAATGGGGTTCCGTGTCGGGCCCTTTGTTTTGTGTAAGAACGGATGTTGGCGCCAAAGGCACAGGCACACAAAATTTGGCCCGAAAAAGTTTTTTCCACCAATAACACCTCCCCCACACACATTTGAGTAGTCAAAATGATCAGCGCGACGTGGGTATCATTTTGAGCCATAGATGTTGGGTTGCCCCCCCCCCCCCGGCACGGCAGATCAGGCACCCCCGCCCTGAACACCCCCCTCCCGTCACGGCGCCCAAGGAGGGAGGGGGGGGTCGGGAAAATGGGCTTCCGTGTCACCCCCCCCCCCACAGAGCAATTTTCTTCCCGCCCAGTCTAGATTGGGTGGCATTTCCTGCTTGGGCGGAGGCAATTTTTCTAATATCATGCGGAAATCGTGTGGGATTTTGCCATGTCGAAGAGCCCATTGGTGCTCTCTACGTCCATGATTCGTTCCAACAATGCTTAAAAAGGGCGCAAAAAGCGACAAAAACCTGCGCATATTGGCTGCTGGCAACCCGGATCTAACGCTTTCTTGTCCACCATACAGCTTCTACTCCACGCACAACCCTCGACTTTTATTAGTTTTTTCAGCCGGAGGGAACTCTAGACCCGCATACCAATGGCCACGGCGTTTAGTAAGCTGCAAGCCCACACAAGTAGGTGGCAAAATGAAGCAGCAAGGTTTACAAAGGCGCCGTTTGTGGGTGATGACTTCTGCAGTGGACAGGATTTGCAACCTTGGAGTGCGGATTCCCAGTGCACGCCAAGTTGTTGATGTCTCCACCATTAAGAACGGTGTGCTTGCCCTGATTAGGACATGGTTGGTCCTAGTGACCCCCTGTCATGTGTTGCAGCGCAAACTGGCTCATGCATTGGAGGCTGCCCTACCCATGTTGATTACATGGCAGCAATGGATGGCCATCGGGCTTTGTACAACTAGGTGCAGCAATGGAAAAAGTTGCAAAAATATGCTCAAGACCATGTGCTTGATAAATGTAGAAGTTTGCAACCCATTCCCACTAGTCATCGCATCAGGTGGTTGCAGGCCGATGCGCATTGCAACACTGCTTTCTTGGCCAATATCCCCTGCGTGGCACGGCATTTGGATTTGAAGGTGCAACATTCCACCAAAGAGGAGGCTGTGTGGGACGACTGCCACAACATCGGTTGAGTTGCATGGGAGGTGGTTTATGGAGACATCTTGCATGGCATGCGGTGTTTCAACAATGTAGCCCAACTGCGTGCGCTCACTGGTGTAGATTTAGCCGCTGCCAGAGATATGCTACGGGCACGGGTCCCGGAAAGTGGCATGATAGGAGGGTGCAGGTTGGTTACAGTACAAAGAGCAAACTGTGACAGGCGAGGGGCATGATGTGCACTTCATCCAATTTGATTCAGGTGGGCAAAAGTGTGCTGCATCCTTTCTTTTTCCAAGCGTTGAAGCAGGTGCAGTAACTGATGTGTTGCTTACTGGCATAAGGGAGGCCCAAGCAACAATTGACCCAAGGCGGGATAAAGCGAAAAAAATGTATGCATTTTAGGCCCTTTCCGAGCCACCTTGACGATCGCCAAGTTTGGTATCATTTTTTGAAATGCCAAGTATCTTCAACTCTTTGTGGGTGTAAGATGGGGCCAATTTCTTGAAAAACGGGGTTCCAAAGGTATGAGGTGCGAAATCTTCAACTTTTGATCTTCTCGGCAAATTCGGCAGCAGGCAACTCCCATGACATTGAAGAGAAACCCAAATTTGTTCAACATAGAAGAAAAAGTAAAGTATAATAATAACAATAATGCCAAGAATAAGTTTGTACCATTATGCGTGCAGTTATCACTATTGACTCTTTTACTGCAGCAATGAAGGTCTTCTTGAAATAGGCCCAAGTCATTTCTCGCAGCTAGACGCCAATTGTAGATACTTGGGGGACGTCATTGTGGAAGGTCTCCGGTGGCATTTCTCTAGCGCAGAAGATGAGCTGGGCTCCATGTTTGGGGAGGTAGGTAGGTAAGTGCACTCCGTCGTGGAGAGGCGCCCCATGGTTCCCGCTTGCATTGCCGCTGTGACGAACAGGAACAGGCTCTGCGCTTGAAGACGGGAGGCAGCTTACATCCCGCCAGACCTGGCTGGCGGCCCCCAACAAAGCGGCCCCAGGCTTTGGACGTCGGCTCGCCATGAACGCTCTTGCCCGTGGTTAGGCCGCTTTGAGTAATGCTCGCCGGCGGGCAACCCCCATGCATCGAAAAAGCCGCCCCGGGCAGCACCGGGGGGGCTAATCGCCGCCGGCGTGACGTACTTGTCACGCCGGGAGGGTGTGCCCCCGTGCTTGCGCACGTCCCCTCCTTTGGGCGGAAGTCTAGGGGTTCACCGGACTTCTTGGCGGATCCCGTTCCCAAGGCATGCCTGCGGCGTGTTCTTGGTACTCGGGTTCCGAGGTGCTTGGGTGTTGCACGCTCTGCCTCGAGTCCAAAGCAGCGCTGGTCTTAGGATGCAGCCTTACCCCCGGTCTCCGGACCTCGTTTGGCCGGGTTACCTTCATGGCACGGGCTGCCTCCCTGTCCGAGCTATGGACGCTAGCTGTCATACTGCCCTGTAGGGCGAGAAAGTTTTTATGAGTCTTTCAGCTCTTATTGTGCCTCTCCTGCTGCTTGCTGCTGGTGTAGGGTTCTTGCTGCTTGTTTTTGATGGAGAAAATGTTTTGTTGGTGAAATACAACCAATACGAGATAACCCAAGCCAGAGATGAGCAAGTAGAAGCCGAACAAGATAAAAGCATGAAGGGCTGCAGTCAGAAAAGAGTTAGATAGTAAAGATATCAACAATAGACTACAGCAATAGACAATCAATGCAACTTGGATCAAAATATTTCACATGATTGAGAAAAACTGATTGGAAAACTGCCCCAAGGGCTCACACTCCATATAGTGCCATCCTGAGATGTGCACTCTTTGTTTTGGGTCCCATAGGTGCTGAGGTGGCATGGCTTGTGGCGCTGAGGTCACTGCCATGTCACATGGGATAATCCTAGGCTGACCGGGGTTTGAACCAAGGACCTCTCAAAAAGAGGTGCCACAGCCCCCTATGGTGCATACCACTAGGATAGCTCAGCATTCATGAGAAAACATAGAAAAATGAATAGGCTCTGGATCAATGACAGCGCCTCAGTCAGTCCAGAAAATGGTGTAAAAGATCAATCAGTTGGGGGGTCAGGGGTCCACACAACCTCCAAAGTTTAATGCTTGGTTTTATAGGTCCAAATGTCTTGTCATCCCTTTTTGGCTAAGCCAATACTAAGATAAAAATGTGTTATGCCTTTAGGCCTCTTTATAACAACCAAAGCTAACCTTTTGGCAGGGAAATACACTTTTTCTTACTCCCCCCTTGCGCTGTGGTGGCCACCACTGTCGCATTTGAAAGGAAAAAGGGAATTTTTCTTGCTCTCCCCATGGCTTCAACATTTATTTAAAATTTCCTATAACATCCCTAACATTTGAAACAAGGCGCTGTATCAGGGCAGTCGCCAGGTTCTGCTGAGTCATAAAAGACACCTACAGCTCCCACTGCGCTCATTGGCGTCGCTGGGGCAGCTGTGGTTTGGTAGGGGGTTATAATGGGCATCCCAATTCATGTGTGCACAACCCTCTCCCTCCAAATGGCAAAACGCAGTGCAATACGCAAAACCCAACGCTTTGATATGATCAGGGCACGCTGTCTGGGGTCTCAATGAACCTGCTGTAAGACCTGATCTGTCCTTAATGCGTTGAAAATTAATTTACCCTCATGCGGGTTTAAGATTCAGGACAGTGGTCCAGGAGTCAGTTTTTCGGCCTGAACACGGCCTACTCCACTGTTTACGCTCCAGGATATCTGCAGAGAAAAGACGAAGGGTTGAGGGACTGACAGGCAGGCAACGATCGACGCAAACACCAAAATCCGTCAAATGACGGCCTGGAATTTTTCTGACGCCACACACCTGTGCAGAATTCTCATGTGCATTCAATGCACATTTTTGCAAAATTTATTTTCATCACAGGAATTTTTAAACTCCTGGATTTACACGCAGACAAAAGCGGCGCGCCGGAGGGCAACCTAATTGGGCGCCGGAAAATACAAACATAATAAGATTACAACAGTATGTCACGTAATAATAAGAAAATGACGAGACACACAATAAAATATAAACGTAGGAATTCCACGTTTGCTTCTAGGAGCAATGATGAAGAATGAATTCAAGAAAATCAAAATGAATTCAAAGAACAAGGTATAAACATACAAGTCTTGTTTGCTTCGTATGCAGCATGCACAGTCTTTGTCTCGTGTCATCGTGATCGTGCAGTGTAGCAACGCAAACATAGAATAGAGGGATGGATTAGAAGATTGCAAGATGATTAGAGGTGAGATTAGGGAGAAACAGATGGCCTTCGGCAAAGGAGTGGCTGTCATGGGGGGCTAACGGTCCTGTCCTGCGATGCAATGCGGGGCAACCATGACAACTGCTCTTACACACCAACCTCCCTTTTTGTAGCACTGATTAGTACATACACACGTGTGCATAAACGATTTGCTTCGCTTGTGTTTCGTGTCCTTTCCCACTTGCTCTCTCTCTCCAGCGGTAGGTAAGGTGAGTAAGCCCAGGAGGGGCCACCCCCTGGTTGAGTTCGTGATTGAGAGTGGTATGGATGGTTGGAAAAGAGATGGTAAAAATAGGCAGTTGGAACCTTCGTGCATGCTCGTGCATTCACATGGCACATTAAAGGGTAGGCCACGCGTGGTGCGCACGGTAAAACCCTTGCTTAGGTTACCCAGGGGCTCCACCCTACGTTCTTCAAGAGAACGGGTGGAGTTCCTTGAGCTTCCCTGCTTGTACTGAGGTTCAGGAACAGCGTATTATAGGGCAGCCCGAGAAGCGTATAATATGTGGAGGCTGTCTTGGTTCCTCCGTCCTGAACCTCAGTCATTGGCCTTTGCTTTACAGGTGGGAAGGTCAGGGTGAATTGGTGCAGCTGCAGTTGCCTTCGGCGACTTTTGAATTTTTCGCCCAAGCTAAAACGGGCGCTGATCACACAATCAACAAACTGCCCCTCAGCCAGGAGTGGCAAGGGCAGTCCGACCTCTTCAACATCCACGCTGTGCACGCAACCTGAGCACTCCTTCCCTCTAAGCCCTAACAGGTAAACGCGTTGTGGCGTCCCTGTTAGGCCACAGTCGCTTGGTAGCGCTGTGTTCTCTCGTCCCTTTCACAGGCAGGCCTCTAGGGCCTTCGACATCCTCGTCAACAACCCCAAGTAGCGTGTGGGTGTAGGAGTGGCAAGCCAGGGTGAGGGCTTGGGCATCAGAGCCCGCTCATCCTTCGATGGCTGGTGCCACTATAGTGAGTGTAGGACCGGTAGTGTGTGTGTCACTGTCCCGCCTGTTTCCTGAAATTTTATCAGGGTTTTGGTGGACAGTGGCAGTGGTTAGTCCAGGTTTTGGCCATCGTAGCAAACAGGCGTTTTCATGCCTCATAGCGTTTGGCCACCCCTCCCCTGTAGTGGGCAGGTAGGTAGGAAAACAATACCTGGACTCACGTGCTGGGTATTCCACCAAGGGCTTGCGCCATCACAGAAACTGGGCGCTTAGGGGCAGAGAGACCCGGGGCGTACCCTGTGGCACCAGTAAGACATCCGCCGGGTTCAGCAAGGGTGCAGACTTGGGTATGATTAGGACACCATTTCTGCAGCTCAGGTCCTCAGGATCAGCACACTTACACACACGGTTAGGAAGGTATAGGAAGGGTTCAGTCAATAGGTTTCCTCTGAGAGGCAAGCGTCTCAGCGAGCCTCAGCAACTCTTCTAGGTTGTTCTGGGACAAGTAGTTTACCAGAACAGAATTCAGGCGTCCCTTAGGAAGAACAAAGGCAGAGAAGGGTTCCCAGGTAGCTTCTTCAACTCCAAACCCTTCCCAGAGGGTGAGGAAACGCCACCCTTGGCGATAGCGGTGTCGGATGACCTACTTCACCAGCTGAAAGCCTTCCTTAGCCATCTCCTCGGCATTCATGTCGGGGAGTTCTCCCTCTACTTCCATGGGGCTGGCGGCGCCCTGTAGGTCCAGAGCGGCGGTCTCCTCTTCGTTTAGTTCCCATTCTTCCCCACAGAGGTCCTCTGGGTTGTAGTAGCGCTTCACCTATTGAGCAGCGCACAACAGGGTCCGCCCTAGTCGGGGAGAACACCGCACGGTGATACGGTGACCATCCACAGATATGATCTTGTAGCTCCCAAACTAGGGGTCATCACTGGTGGAGCGTGGCCAGGCGGGTAGCCGACTGTGGTGCACAAACACCCAGTCTCCCTCTTGGTAGGAGGCGGGCACCCTGTGCTTGTTCTCCTTGTTCCACTGGCGCTCCCTCACTCTCTGGAGCATAGCCTTGACCTTGTCCACCTTGTCTTGTTGCGCCTTCACCCATTTACCCACAGTGGAGTAGGAATCCTCTGGATGGGGAGCGTGTAGGAACCACGCCGGGCGCCCCATGAACAGCTCATGGGGCGTATAGCCAGTTGCCGAACTCTCTTGGGAGTTCATCATCAAGGATATGACGGGGAGTAGTCTCACCCAGTCTTTGGTGCGATCCGTCTTGCACCATATCCTTACGTTTTCTTTCAGAACACGAATCTGTCGCTCACATAGGGGGTTACTCGTATGAGTATAGAGAATCCCCGTTGACACCTGGACATTGAGGGACCTCAGGACTCTCTTGTACCAGCCAGTGTCGGAGCGTACTCGGACATCTTCGTCTGAGTTAATTTCTTTGGGTGCCCCATAGACACAGAACCACTCTTCCAGGCGTATCTTGATGGTCTCCTTGCCGTTGATGTGATTAGTGCATGGGAACACCCTGGCAAACCTGGTCATCCCACAGGTTACCACTAGGGCAAAATCATAACCCCCGAACTTATGCATCTCGGTGTAGTCCACGTAGAGAACACTGGTGGCACAGTGGGGGATAGGGAGAGTCGAATAGAGACCTCTATTTCTGATATCCCCAGGTTTACAGGACCGACACGGGCACTTGTCCACGATAGGCTGGAGGATATTCCGCAGCTGGTCATCAGTCCACGTTGA
Organism: Eutreptiella sp. 'Long Island Sound 2002'; assembly: GCA_964036045.1. Lineage (NCBI taxonomy): Eukaryota > Euglenozoa > Euglenophyceae > Eutreptiales > Eutreptiaceae > Eutreptiella > Eutreptiella sp. 'Long Island Sound 2002'. The sequence continues at coordinate 151,991,935 of OZ038381.1, read as the reverse complement.
GTGGAACCAATGCTTGAAAAGTCCCAGGGTATGGCTGGCCTCCACATGAACACTGGACTCATGGGTCCACTTGACTCTGCGGTCCTCATGCCAGAGGTAGGTCTTGTACCGTTTCCACTGTTCCAGGTTGAACAGGACGGGTTCAGAACGCTTGTCCAGGCGTTTGTAGATATCCCCAAACTCCTTCAGGTACTCTACTTGTCGGAGTCCATCTAGGGGTCTGATCATGGTCATGTTCAAGTCCAGGTGTACATCAATACGGCTGAACGCCTCCTTTGTTAGCTCCTCAGACCTGGCACCAATCAGGTTGTCGAAGTTGTTGCGGCTGATGTAGTCCGCACACTCGTTCTTGACGCCCTGGACATGATGTACTGAGAGCCGTAGCTGGCTCCGGTAGGTCCACCAGCGTCGGAGCTTAGCCTTCTCAGGTGGGGGTCCCTTCCCCAAGGAGCGGACCGGTTCTTGGTAGCCCAGCCATACCACAGGGTTAATCCCCATCAGTCGGGACTGAGAGGATAGCACCAGCATACCCGCGCGCAGTTCCTGCTCATAGGTAGAGTAGTTACCCCGGGCCTGGTTCCATTTCCAGTTCCAATATCCCAGGGGAACCAGGACCCCTTTGTCGTCAGGGTAGCTGTGCTTGAGAGTACCGTCTCAGTTGAGTCCAACGGTACCCCTTTGGGAAATGCCCGAGTCCAACTCCTCCTTCTCTAGTGCTTGCCACTGGCACAACGTTCCACCTCGGCCCACATTGCTGGCGTCAGTCACCAGGATAATCTCCCCTTGTGCTCTAGGCACACCCAGGCACTTAGTGTTGGCCACTTTGTCCTTGAGTTCGTCAAACACTTGTTGTTCTTGAGGGCCCCAGCGCGAGGTAGTAGTCTTCTTCATGAGGTCCGTCAGGGTGGCGCTGGTGTAGGTGAAATTCTTGATGTGGCGGCAGTAGAAGTTGCAAGCCCCAATGAAACTACGTACATCACGGAGTCCTTTCTTGGGGTCTTCATGTTGTACCTTAGCATCCATCAGGGGTTTGGCCTTAGAGGCCGCTGGGGTCCACCACCCATAGCCAATGTGGAACCCCAGGTACTGCATAGTCTCCTGCATGAACTCACACTTCTCCAGCTTGAGTCTAGTGTGGTTCTCCTTGCAGACCGCAAAGAACTCGCCCAAGAGGATTAGGTGGTCCTCTTGGGCATTCGTTCCCAGGCATACGTCGTGGATGTGTACTTCCATCTGGGCGCCCCGGGATATGAGTTCTTGAACCACAGGTCTTTGACGTAGGATGGATAGGATCTTGTTCATCAGCTCTTGGAAAAGAGCGGGTGCGTTGGCCACGCCAAAGGGCATGACCTTCCACTTGAACACCCTCCCCTGAGGGGTGATGAAGGCAAGGAGTTCCTGGGGGTTGGGTGTCAGGTCCACTTGCCAGAATCCACTTCGCTTGTCTATCTCAGTCTTGTAGCGAAAGGAGGCTATCTTCTCGAGGGTTGACTCCATGTTAGGAATAGACCTTGAGTGGTTCAGTGTCTTCTTGTTCAGCTCTTCGTAGTCCACTACCAGCCGTTTGGCTGTTGACCCAGGCTTAGCCACCAGGAAACAGGGGCTGCAGTGTCGGGGGTAGTCCCCATCCTTGTACTCCAAGACAAGGCCAGTGTCGATAAACTCTTGTATCTGTCGCTCTATCTCATCGGCCTGCTCTTTAGGAGCAGGGTAGGGTCTCCTTCTTATCTTGTGACCCACGAACTCGGGCTTCAGCTTGAGGTCCATCTGTACCAGCTTGTCAGAGGACGCTGGAGGGGGTGGTTCTCTGAACACCTCCAGGTAGGTCCTGATCAGCTTCTGTACCCTAGGGTCCAAGAGTTTGATCTTGTTCTCCATGTCCTTGTCAGAGTGTAGATTGCTTGCCCCTTGGTGTATAGAAGCAGGACTGTGATCCTCAACCGGCTCAGCGTCCTTGGTGGTATCCTTCAGTCCTTGATAGGCGTAGAGAAGGTCTCGTTCCACAGTCTCAGGTGGTCGATGACAACATAGGCACATTCGAGGGGGTTCGCATACGCATTCCTCTGAGAGTTCATCCTCCTCTGGGGTCCTCACATGGGCACCCCATACGCTCTTCATGAGCTTCAGGTCCAGTTCTTGTTGCCAGGTGGTAATCTCCTGTTCTAGGTCCTCCTTCAGCTGGGAGATATCTCCCATAGACCCTTGCTTCAACCGCCGTGAGCGGCGTGTAGGCCTAGCGTAGCATAGATTTTTCGCCACCAATCTCCTCTGGGCGTCCCCGTATCCTCTTAGCCTGGATCAGGGATACAACTCCTCGTCCAGCGGCTCCTTTCCCCTCATGGAGAGTAGGGGTTTCAGTGGGGCAGCGTACTCGGCGTTCTCCACTTCCTCCACGCACGTCTGCACGAAGAAGGCGTCATGCTCACTCTCGTCACCAGAGTGTATAGAGCTGGGTAGCTCGGATAGCCCACACTCTGACACTACATCAGGATGAGATACAGGGGAGGGCGAGTTGGGGGCAACGCCGTCAGCCACGACGTATTCGTCTCCTCCAGGAATAGTCTCCAGGGCGTCTGGAGGTGATTTTTCAGGACATCCAGGGTGAAGCCGCTGCTCTCACGTTGAATTTCCTGGACCATAGCAGCCTCCTGATCCTCCGAGGGCACTGGGGCTAGACTCCCATCCACCACGCTTAGCATACTACCCCATCCAGGTTTCCCGATGGGCGTCTTGCGGCCCAGGGGCACGTAGATGGCGTCATCCGGCAGCTGGGTGGAGGTGAGGGCCGGCTTGTCCAATAGAGTACGCAAGTACTCATTTCCCTCCATGGGCTTCCCAATCGGGAGAGTACAGGACCATACGGGAACGTTCCAGGGCCACCTTGGTCAGGACCTTCCCCAGCTCACTGAATATTGGATTCCCGTAGGCCATCCCGAAAGAGGGCCAGTAAAATTTATAGCAGTAATTTTTCCCCTTGCTGCAGTAGAGGTCCAGGACATGTTGCTTGTTGCTGGCGAATAGCTCCACATTCAGGTCTTCCCGGGAGTAGGCCAACTCCCTCAGTCTCTGGTCTAGGACATCACCCAGGAGCTGATAGTCCTCTGTTTTGGAGGCGACCATCATGGTTGGGGGCTGCCTCTTGCATACCCTCAGGTAGCTAGACGTATGCTCGGACTGCTCTAGAGGTACAGATTCCCAGCCGTCACCATGGTCCACCTGGAGGACGTAGGGTGTTTGCAGGGTGAGGGATAGAATCTGGGAGTGCTCGACGAAGATGTCAGTACCCAGTAAAAACTCGAAGGCTTCCGTGTCCATCACGTAGAACCGATGGGCAATACTTCTAGAACCCATAGGCACTTCGCCCTCACAGTCTCCACAACTGTGCACCACATGCCCATCTCCCATGCGGATTGCTGCGGTAGGCATGACGTTCTTCAGGTCCCCACAAGGTAAAGTTTCCTTGGCCACGATAGATATGGTGGCCCGAGTATCCAATACCCCCAGGTATTCGCGTGCTCCAAGACGGATACGTACCCAGAACACCGGGTCTGTAGGCCCCCCGGAGCGTCCTTGTCAGAACTCTGCGCGGCAGGTCACTTCAAACCCCTTCTTCTGGAGTTTACGCGCCATGCTCATGAAGCGGGAGCGCTTGCAGGCTTGGGACTGGTCCCCATCTTCGTTCGCACGCTTGGTCCCTTGTTCTTGTTGGCCTTGCGTCTGGGAACGGGTCGTAGGTCCCGTGTTGGGTTGCCCACCAGAGGGGTCAGGGTTCCCCCCTGTTGTAGAATTCAGGTTCCCTCTGGACGGGTGCGCATTCTTGTCCTTCTCAGGCTTGCGGTCACCGCCTCCTCGTCCACCTTTGCCTTTGCCACCTTGGCCTTTGCCATTTGCCTTGGACTTGCCTTGGCCATTGTCCTTGTTGGTGTTGCCCTTGCCACCGCCCTTGCCACTAGCGTTCTCGGTCTTAAGCTTCGCCGATAGGCGCTGCTTATGGTAGCACTCATCCTCGTAGTGCTTCCTCTTCCCGCAGAACGCACAGGTGATGGTACACTTGTAGTGCTCCGGCAGCTTCGCCTTGCCGCCGGTGTTGGTCACCTGCTTCTTACCCTGGACCATGAAGCAATCATGCTGACCGCAGTCCGGGGCGTGAAGCAGGGAGCCCTGCTCGTCTCTGGCATCACACCAGAAGAGATCTTGTACATTGCTCATGATAGGAGCATTTTTGGGGGTAGTCCCCTGTCCGGGTCGGTGTCCTTCATACCCCCGGCCATGGCTCCCAGACCCTCCTCCTCCAGGACGGTAGGCATTCAGGTGCTGGTCGCTTTCTTTCTCCAGCGCCAGCTCCAAAAGTAGCACAGACAAATCCTCGTAATTTAGGGCTCTTGCCTTGCGCTCTGCCGTTGACCGGCACTCGTGTCACAGCTCCGAGGGGAGCTTAGCCACCAACCAGAAGAGCAGCTCGTCGCTGCCGTAGGAACCGGGCATCAGTCGTCCCACCCAGTGGTCCAGGTCAGCCAGTAGCTCAGAGATCCTGGCTGGTTTGGGGTTGTTGGGCAGCACGGCCAGGTTCTGGATCTCGGCCCTGATAGAGAGGTCGGTTTCGTAGGTTGGGTACTGCCTCTCCAAGGCAACTACCACGTCGGCGAAGGTGGCGGACTTCATCACGATCTGCTTGACCTGCTTTTCCAGGTACTTGGTCTTGCAGCACTGCAGGAGCAGATCGCACTTCACTCGCCCACTAGCACGGGTTTGGCTGGTCATCCGGAGGAACCGGCCAAAGTTCTCAGCGAACTCGCTCAGATCCTTGCCTGTGAACTCAGGCAAGTTCACCACATTTTTGAAGGTGGCAATTGCCTTAGCCTCCTGAGACCTGCGTCCCTCAGGGCGCTTGGTCCTCCTCCTCTTCTTCTTTTTCCGCCCGCTCGGGTTCCCAGGGTCCTCAGGGTCGTCGTCTTCCGAGGGCGAAGCAGAAGTCATGGACGGCGGCTCATCGTCAGAGGGGTCTCCGCCGAGGTCACCAGAGCCGTAAGGCTCCGCGTCAACTATTGCCCTCAGGGCTGTCAGCCCCAACCGGTCAAACTCGGCTCTCGTGGAATTCTCCACGTGGCTGTAGGGGGGCTGGGCCGTTCTTGGTATGAAAGGGCGTTTTGGTATCACAGCAGGGGTCGGCATCAGTCGGCTCCTCAGGCTCCCCAGGGTGTTTGTCAACCCCGCCACCAGGTGATTGGCTTGTACTCGGTGAGGCGAAACTCCTACGACCGTAGGTGACGCTTGGGGAGGAATCAGGGGCTGCAGTTTAGCCCGAATCTCTTGCGTGAGATCACCAACAAGCTCAGAGGTGGCTCCTCGGAGAGCCTCCTGAGTCTGCGACCGCGTCAGGGACCTGTCCGAGGATCTCCCAGATCCTTCACTCCTTCCACCAAGAGTCTCAGGGCCACGTAGGCCACTCAGGGAAGTGAAACCAGGTACTGGCATAGTATAGCCAGGTTCAAGTGCCGCATAGCCAGGTATCCCAGTCATGTGCACGCCCGCCGCGGGTCTGTGATAGACATCCTCATAGCGGTGGGGCATAGGCTCAGGCGCACCAGTGTAGGTGGAGCTGGATGCCACTGGTTTGCTGGCTGCAGTTGCCATAGGTGGCACAGTCGCTCCTGGAGTCACACCATAGGTGGGGTAAGGCATTCCAGTAAAGCCTAGACCCTCAGCCATAGGTGGAGTGGTTGTGGGTGAGGATGTAGCTGGATGTGCGGCTCGGAGTGTAGTGGTTGTTGGAGAGGGTACTGCAGGGAGATCAGAGGCGCTCGGAGCGCTCTCCTCAGGTGTGTCCTCGAAGGTCGCCTCGTCGGGTGGGCTGTATCCATCTCCAGTGTATGCCTCTTGGACTCCCCTTAGCACTCTTAGCCCACGCAAACTGCACCCTGTTTTTCACCTCAAGGGCGGCATTTGTGTGCAAAAAAAAAGACGCGCAGTTTCCGCGTGGTTCCACCTGAAAACTGAGAATTCAAAAACGGAGGAATCTCAAATATATTCTTTTAGGCTATCAGCGGAATGCAAGTAGTCAGAGGTATGAAAAAAAGTTTTTTTGGCATGTTGAGTGCGCGAGGCCTCACGCACTCAATTATGCAGAATGTCTATTTCCCAATGGTCCTGAATAAACAGTATTCCATGCCAAATGAGGCTCTGATGTCTTCATGGGTGCCTCATGATGTACCGTTCGGGTCATGTCAGCAGCAAGAGTGGTCATTCAATGGACGGTTTGTACACGCCGTGCACTATGTAAGGTGTAATAGATCTAAAAAGGCGGGTTGCCCTCACGATTTTCAGTTAGTTTACCTACAAATGAGGTGCCCAGCCTCCCATCTTTTGGGGCTGTACAACAGTTTGTCAGAAGCGCTAGGTCACAGGACGTATGAAGCAAGTGCTCTAGAGGAGGATAGTCTAATCGCTGCTCTTGAGCTCACTGTTTTCACAGGATACCAAAAGGAAGGAATCTCAAACAGCCATTTGGAGGCTATCGGCAGAATGCAAGTAGGCAGGGGCATTCAAAAACCCATGCTTCTAGCATGTTGAGTGCGCGAGTGTTCCGCTGTGCAAGTCTTTAACCCATATTGAACCTTGCAATTTTGCTTTTGCTCCATCCTTGCTTCATGCCACTTCCGATGTCAAAACGTGATCTCAAAAAAGCCTGAAAGTCTCACCCCAGCTGGCTGAGTGCGCGATGCCTCGAGCACCCAGCCTCCCATAATAAGTATTTTTTCATGTGGACATGTACAGGATGTGTGAACAGCGCCGATCTTTAATAGTTTTCCAGACGATCCAAAAAAAATTGTATTCTTCAAATTAGCCAACAAAAACTTTTTTTGGGGAAAATAACCGGGGAACCCTCTGATTTTGGACTAAAGAATGGTTATTTGACCCTCCTTAAAACAGCAAAAAATGGGCAAAACTGATGAAAAATGCATTTTTTGGGAGGGTTTGAAAAAAGGATTTTCAAGATGGCAAAAAAAACAATTTTTTTCGGTGACAAAATCTAGGTGCTTAGGTGGAAAAAAGGGGGTGCAGTTTGCGTGGGCCAAGCCACTGCTTGCTTCTCCTTCTCCTCCCCTTTGCCTTGAGGTCCTCCCACAGATAGACCACTGAAAGCAAATCCCAAGCCATCCAGAGAATAATCCCTCAGCCCTCTTAAGGTCACTCAAGGTACAGGCACGTCAGGTTCAGGTTCACCAGCAGGTTTGGGCGCTGGCGCTGGCTTGGCTGGTGCCACTGAGGGCGCTGTCGTCTCGGCAGTGTCCTTGGTGTCCATATTCCTCTTCGCCCTTCTTGTTCAGGACAGTCCTCGGCGCGCTGGTTGTACGGCACGGGGTTGCTGCCGGCACGCAGAGGCTGTCTGCCTCTTGCTACCAGAAGGTTTTCATGTGTCTTTCAGCTCTTATTGTGCCTCTTCAGCTGCTTGCTGCTGGTGTAGGGTTCCTGCTGCTTGTTTTTGATGAAGAAAATGTTTTGTTGGTGAAAGACAACCAATACAGGGTAACCCAAGCCAGAGATGAGCAAGTAGAAGCCAGACAGGATCAAAGCATGAAGGGCTGCAGTCAGCAAAAGGTTAGATCAAAAAGATATCAACAATAGACTACAGCAATAGACAATCAATGCAACTTGGATCAAAATATTTCACATGATTGAAAAAACCTGATTGAAAACTGCCCCAAGGGCTCACACTCCATATAGTGCCATCCTGAGATGTGCACTCTTTTTTTTGGGTCCTATAGGTGCTGAGGTGGCATGGCTTGTGGTCCTGAGGTCACTGCCATGTCACATGGGACAATCCTACTTAGCTAGGCGGATTCGGGTTTGAAGCCAGGACCCCTCAAAAAGAGGTGCCACAGTCCCTCGGGTGCATACCACTAGGATAGCTCAGCATTCATGAGAAAACATAGAAGAATGTATAGGCTCTGAATCAATGCCAGCGCCTCAGTCAGTCCAGGAAATGGTGTAAAAAATCAATCAGTTGGGGGGTCAGGGGTCCACACAACCTCCAAAGTTTAATGCTTGGTTTTATAGGTCCAAATGTCTTGTCACCCCTTTTTGGCGAGCCAATATTAAGATAAAAATGTGTTATCCCTTTGGGCCTCTTTATAACAAATAAAGCTAACCTTTTGGCAGGGAAATACACTTTTTCTTACTGCGCGCGTGCTTGGGTTTGGGGCTCGTCCTCTCGTGGCCTCTCATGGCTTGGGATTCCGGTTAGGTACGTGCTCGGGCTTGGGTTTACGTCTGCCTCCTTCGGGCCCTTGCCAGGGCCTGCGGTTGGTGTCAGTGGGTGTGGGGTGTGCCCGTTTCGCGCCATCGTAGATTGGGGTTTGGTGCGCGTGTGTTTTGGTGCGGGCTGCGTGTTGGTGGTTGGTTTGAGGGTAGGGGCGTCGCTCCTTTCCCGCCTTTCTCGGCCTGGGGATGCGGCTTGTGCCCGAGTAGGGGTTGGGACGTAACCTCCCCCTTTTTGGTCGTGTTTGCGGACGGTGCGTGTGGGTAGGGGCCTCCTTCGTACCCCGCCTTTCCTGTGCTGGCCGTGCTGGGTGTGGGACGGTTTGGGTTTCCCCTGACGCATGCTGTTGTTTCCCTGGCTGGGATGTGTGGCTGTCGTATGTTGGGCGGCCGGTTCCTCACCAATCCCAGCGGCTAGCCCTGTCCGGTGTGATGGTCCTTCTTCGACCTTGGTGGTTGCCCGTCCCTGCTTCCCCCGGGGGGCGGTGCTGTCTGCCGCAGGGGGTTGTGTGGAGGTCGCTGTGCGAGGTGTTTCCCCTCCTCCTTTTTTTTTCGCGGGTGTTCTAGGTGTTGGTTCCTAGCCTTCCCGGCTGGGATCCTTCATCCCCCGCGGGGGGCTGTGGCTCTGGGTTCTTTTGTGTTGCGGTACACTGGTTGTCCCTGTTGCCTGTTCCGGCCGTGGTCCCCTTGGTCACCACCCCTCCCCCTCCTTTTTTTTTTGGCCGGCGGTCCTTGTTGTGTCCGCGTGCCTGTGGTCGGTGGCCTGCCTCTTCCCCGGCGCGGGTCTGTGCGGGTGTGTCCGGGGTGTTTTTTTTTCTGGCCCGTCGGTCGCTGCGTGGCCCTGGTGGTCCGCCTTTTCTGCCCTGGCGTCGTCGGGATGGGCGGTTGATCTCTCGGTGTCCTTTCGGTGGCCCCCGTGGGCGTAGCCCGTGGTGTGGCCTGGCTGGAGGGGTTGTCCGCCTCGGTGGAGTGGGTGCGTGGCCTCGCGGTTGTCTGGCTGTTTCTCCTGCTTTCGTCCGCTCTCCCTGGCAGGCGTGTGTGCGCTAATGGGGTGGAGAGGGCTGTACAGCTGTTTCCTGTTCGTAGGTGGGTGGGGTTTGCCTATTCCTCCTTCTGCCCTCCATGAGCTGGGGCATGCACTGATCGGTGAACTGCGTGCCGGAAGGCTCGCTGTTCGTGTTCCGGCGTGTTGCCGTCTTGTGTGTGGCTACGGGCCGTGCTAAGGCTCCGTGCGCCTTGTGGCTTATGTACACGCACTTATTGACTCTTTCAATGCAGCAATGAGGGTCTTGTTCAAATATGCCCAAGTCATATTTCGCAGCTAGACGCCAAATGTAGATACTTGGGAAAACCTCATTTTGGAAGATCTCCGGTGGCATTTCTCTAGCGCAGAGGATAAGCTGGGCTCCATGTTCGGGGAGCGCAAACATGTTGTTTAAGGCCGCAAGTGTGCCCTTGTATGCACATGGCATTACATGATGGCTAAGAAGCATTTAGGTACACATACTATTTTCTTGGACCGCGTGTTGCGAGCTGGGACACAACGGAGTGTTCAACCACAATGCGTGTTCCATCTTGCTCCACAGTAGTCTTTCTTTGTTTGTGGAATAACATTGTATGCCTTGATGCCAACTTCACTAATTTGGCAAACTCTCTTCTCAAGAAACAACCCCTAAACGGCTGCAATGCGAAGTAGCCGAACAAGGCTACGTACCTGAATAACGACGCGTTGTATCCCATGTCATGCAACGTTTTTGCACATTGCTGCAATACACACGCCTGCAGTGGTGGCAGAAGGTATATACATTCAAATTTTCTCACAGGGTCTGTCGTCGGTACCGTACATGCTGTGGCCCTGCGGTCATGTCAGATATGTACGAGATGACTCAAAAACCACCATCAAAAATTCAAATCACCAAACACCTGTTGACACCAGCTACGACATGGTAACCCTGAGGAAAAATGAAATAAAATATTTTTATTTGTTTCATTTGGCCAACTGAAATTTGTGATGCCACTTCCTCCGCGCTACAGAAAATTGCAATCATCTTCCTTGGGGCCGACTTTTCCGCAAAAAGGAAATGAGTGGGTTGCCTCACAACTAGTGAATTCAACTAGGAGGAGGGGGAGGGCGGTATTGGGTTACAGAGGCCATATTCTAAGCTACATGGTGTGGGGGGAGAAACGGGTAAGAAGCACGCCCAGATCAATGACTCTACCTTTGATGGGGCTGGGGTGCATGTCATTGGATGCCAGTCCCCGCTCAACCCGAACCCAACTCGACGTGTGTGAATGTCCATGAGAAGTTTCGGGTTAGTTCCGGAAGAAATGGTGTAGAATGATATATGTGTGTAGCTGTAGCCCCATAGATAGGGTGTACACACGCAGAAAAGCAGGGGCAGTAATATGGTTCCCCTTATGCATGGGCATGAATGGAGGGTGAAAGGAGGAAGAGTTCTATGGGGGTGGGTGGGGGGAACGGCCATAGCCCACCTGAGATTTGTCCCTTGTGCAGTGCAGAAAAGTCGCTAAAAAGGCCTCAGACCATTGGCGCGCTTGTTTAAAGCTCAAGATCTCTGCTGCCATACAGCCCCGGTAGCTCCACTGGGGTACTCCCTCTCTAACATTGTTTTCTTGAGGAACCTTAACAGTTTGATAAAAAATTGCAACCCTGTATTGGATGACGTGTAGAAGAAAGTTCATAGAAGACGTTTTCTACTCTGCATTGCCAAATGTGCCTGTCTGTTAACTGCAATCAACAATGTTGACTAGGCCAAGTAGCAGTGCCTCACTTCTGCAATGTTTGACATCTAAATGCGTCGCACCTTTGTGCACCACAAGCATCTAGACGGCCGCAATTTGAACTCCAGTCTGCACGGGCAGCGGCCCAACCAGTTTCTGTGAGCCAAGAGATTTCAGTTGCTTACTTGGGTACGAGCGGCACACACCCGTGCACACAAACACCACACCTGCCCAAAACCTTCGCCTACGGGAACGACCACCACCTGCACAGGCTCACAACAAGACAACGCACGCTGTGCACTGCAAAGAGGATCACGAGACGCAGAAAACACAACCAGAGCAACCAAAACACTAATAGAAGTAAGGCCGGCGGTCGTTGAAAAACAGTTCACCAACCGGGGTTTGAACTTCAGTACCTGATTTCGTACCTGTCACTCTATCCAGTCCACCAAATTGGCCATTGCACAGCGCCAGGAATCGTCAAACAAATACCAGACTTCACTAAGCCAAACAACACCCGTACAGCCTGGCAAGGATGCTAACAACTGGACCCACCCGAAATGCACAACCACACAACGGCAAACACGAAACACTTTCTGGCAGCGCAAACGGGGACAGAGAGGGCACCTGAAGTAAGAATGGCACCACCGGCCTTCAAATCTACCAAACCGAGGCCAGCAGCAACGAGATTTACCCCTTGGCCGTGCCCAAGCCAGCGCGGCCGGCAGTGCTAGTAGCTGAAAGGCTGAGCCTGGTAAAGAACGAAGACAAGGTGACACACTACAAACACAATGTAAGATATACCTTGGCGCTGCTGCTGCTGAAGCGGTGCTGTGGCCTGCACCTTACCCAGTGGCGCCACAGTGACAGTGGTGCTTGGGGATGCTGAATTTCAGCATATCCTCTCAGGATCCTGGAGATCCCTTGCAGAGGCTTCCTAAAATACCCCAGATATTGTCCCTTCTGTGCTTGGTGCCGACATTTGTTAACTGCGCCTGAAGCCCAACATCAAGGATTATTTCTGGATATCTGGAGCTTTTCATCAATTTTTTGTTCATTCCTTATTTTAGGGCGTGTAGGAATGAAGCCTGACCATTTTAGCGGCGTTCAACAGAGGTCATTTGTGACCCAAATTGGTCACCGAAATCATTTTCTACGAAAGTCCTGAGTGGATTTGAGAAATCCACCAGGTGCCCACAGTCAGGCAAACTAGTGGCCTCCTCAAAAGTTAATATGGCTTCGGAGTGAAATATGCTGTGTCAGCGACACGATGCGTTTGGAGGAGACACGGAAAATGAGTGCTTTCGGCAAAAAAATCACTAGGTTTCACTGTTTTTCGCCCAAAAACCACTGTTTTGCCCTGTTTGGGCAGGATTGCAATGGAGATCCTGATGGTGACGACGCATAGTTGTTGGTTTTGGTAATGGCGGTGACGCTGTTGCCTACACATTGCGCTTCTACATAAGCTACTTTATAGCATACACTTATACCCATACGTATTTCATGTCCACATGTTCAGTGTGCCCACAACAACCTCCATCTCCTTGCCTAGGACGCCAGAATCTGTCATGGCCAAGGCACAAGTCCCGGAATCATTTGTGATACCTAAACTGATTCCACTTGGTGTCCACAATCGAGAGGAATTCTTGGATTCCTGGTGGGTCCGGGTTTTGCAAGCCAAAGGAATGGTGGAGGAGGCAACCCCCGTATCTCTTCGAACAAACACTGGTGATGCCGAAGCCATGTTCGCAGACGAGGACGTTGCCCAGATTGCAGCGGGTTAACCAACGATGTCGGCATCTGCAGGAGCTAAGGTCCAGGGTGTGGAAATGATAAATGAGGAGTTCCATGACTCCCACAATGGGGGAAAGACCCTATGGAGCCCCAAAGCCAAGAGCCGAGGAAAACAGCGAGAACGACGCAATCTGTGGACCACAACGACCTCAACAAGGTTCCAAGTACCAGTAATTTGTTGCCTGAGTGTATGGACAGAACCCTACGAGGTTTATTCATTGATTGTTTATGACAATGATAAGTTTCCATACCCATCGAGAAACAGTGCCAAATTGTATAATGCCATGTGCTTTTCTGCACTTTCAGGCAGTTCCAGAGGGGCTGCACCGCCGCTGTTCCTGTAACCACAGGCTATAGAAAGTGCAAAGGACCAATAACGCCCCCTGACGGGCATCTGCCCTATGAATTCTATTATCCGAAAAGCCCCAAGGACCCATTTTTCCATCCCATGGGTCATCAACACCCAAGCACCCCTCCTGGGCTTGTCTTCCTTTCGATGTAGGCAGTCCTTCTAAGCAGGGATATGAAGCGACAGCGTGTCTTCAACCTTTTCCGCTGGTGCCACAGTGACAGCGGTGCTTGCGGACGCTGAAGTTCAGCATTTCCCTTCACGTTTTTGCGGATGTCTTGAGGAATGTTTGTAAAACACCCCGGAAATTGTCATTTTTGTGTTCGGCGCCGACATTTGTCGCCTGCGCCCGCAGCGCAAAATTGAGGATTTATCTCTTGATTTTGGGTCATTTTAATGAACGTCTATATTGATATATTATTTTCAAGCATGTAGGAATGAAGCCTCCCTTTTTGCGGCGTTCCGCAAAGGTCACGTTTGACCCAAATTGGTCACCAAAAGCATTTTCTGACTGCATTTCAGAAATCAACCAGGAGCCCAGTGTGAGGGCCAACAGTGGCTCCTTGCATAGATGATATGGTTCAGGAGTGAAATGTGTTGTGTACGCAACACGAAGCATTGGATTCAGACACAGGAAATGAGTGTTTTTGGCTGCAAATTCAGTATACTGCACTGTTTACTGGTCCAACACCACTGTTATGTCGACTTTGGGCAGGACTTCAGTGGACATCCTGATCGCGACGACCCACAGTGGTCAGTTTTTCCAACAGCGGCAACACGTTTGCCAACGCGTGCACCTTTTGTTTAAGCTATATTATGGGATAGAAGTGTCATATGTCCACATGTTCATTATGCGCACAGGAACCTCCGTCTCCTTGCCAATGACGCCTGAATTCCTCCGGGCCGACGAAGGGATCAAAGATTCATTTGTGATATGCAAAATGATTGGACTTTCTGACCACAATCAAGAGGAACATTTGGACACAGTTTTGCGTGCCAACAGACAGAAAGTTTAGAAACAAGTCAAGCTTTGGGTACAAGAGCTCAAAACAAAGACGTACAGTCAATAGACAACAGGTCTGATGAAAAACACAAAATGAAACCCAATACAACTAGCTGGAGTCATCCTAGTGCAACCAAACACTGCCCTCAGGTCCTCAAACAAGCACGAGTGAAAGGAAGGTGCCCAAGCGCTCAACAGCCAATAGCGCTTCAACCAACAAGGAGTAACAACTCAACATCACAGAACGTGACTCCTGCGCCAAAACTTCCACCAAAGTCAACACAGTTGAACCAAAAGCCCAGCAGACCAACATGACAACAACCAAACAAATGAATCAGACAGCTTTTCAGCCAAGAACGAAACTGTGTTGTCAAAACGTGAAACTACAACAATCATGACATACTTCATGACAAAAAAGAAACTCAACAACATGCTTCTCAGCACTCTGCAATCAACTGCACAACAGCACACAAAGGGGTGTACGAAACGTCAAAAACCATCAACAATGACTCGCATCAAAAATATGACAAAAATGTTGGCCAAACTCAATGTCAAAAACCACTCATGGATAGAGCCATAGTACACTCAAAATGAAGTAAAACATGTCTTTCCAACTCGTCAAACATGGATAACATCTGATGACACAACGTGAATTGAAACCAAACACAATTGAACTGTGCTGAAAATGCACAATAGCAGAACGACATTTCACATTGCCTAGTTTGATCTGTGGTTTCTACCCTTCAGGCATCTCTCCTCCAATCAACAAGCAAGCGTAATACGCATACACCTTACCCCGTGGTTCCGGGAAACGGCGCAAGGGGCACTATGAAGAAGGCCGCCTATCTATGCAGGCGTGCCCTGGGAATAGGGGCCTACAAAGGATGATGATTCATTGGATATTTATGGGTCCACAGTCAAGCTACCTGAAAACACAACTGAGCGGGAAAATGTATGCACCCTGCACATACAATGTGATCATGAATATGAAATAAACAATGCATGAAACTTGAAACGTCAAAGACTCTGCTAGAGGGGGAGGTATTTATCAGTTCAATAACAATACCATACCAAGACTGAAAGGTATTACCAAAACAGGAGTTTGATGCCAAAACAAACACAATTGACACGAAAATGGTTGGAACGACATTCAATTGATAGGAAAAGGCAGAATAGTTAAAGTTCAAATAGGAATTGCATACTGCAGCAGAAATGACCCTACTAAGCAGACAAAGTAGCAAAATCTTGAAATAAAAGTACAACATCAATACATTTGTATGGACTAGGCAAAAAGCCTTCTGACTAATGGGGCCAGTGGCAGATCTGTCCCAAACTGGTATCATGTAATGAGCTTGTCCCTATGGGGGCAGAGTACCAGCGCATCTGCTCATTCCAACCAGATCTGCCCCGTAGACGACGGGCTCATCACAGAAGACATGAGACTCTGACAAAATTCACAAAAGGGACCGGTTTACCCTTGCTGTGTGTATTCCTGCTTTTTGATGAGGAGAACCTTGATGACTTTCCCAAGTGAGAAATTATGATCACAAGAAAGTAGACCAGGGCAATCCAAACATCAGATTGAATCGCGTTCAGGATGTTCTCCTTCCACATCAAAACATGAGTAGCAAAGAGGGGCTGCACAATGAGGAATGCAGGTTTAGATACAAAGCCTTTTATAAACAACGCAATTTGTTTTAGAGTGAAAGCTGGTATACCTCTCGCCAAATACTACTTCATGTGCACAGTGTGGGATGCAATGGAGTTGGGTAGGAACCTGGGGCATGTAGGTTACGCTAGACACAGGATATGGCTTGGCCACCTTGGCCTGGCAACTGAATTCAGAAACAGTAACAGAATAGGATGACAAAAAGTAGATCAAACATTTGAGTATCTAGGTCCTGAGGTGGGAGACAACTAGGCGTAACCTCTGAGGAAAAAGTCATGAAGTGCCTATTTTATTTTGCTTCTACCTCTCCAAAGGACGATACCTCCGCTCATTTGAGTGGCAAGGGTGAACTTCATGGGGGGTTAGGGTTATACCCCTAGTTGCTTTGAAAAATGTACTTTAAGCTCGAAATGAGTGATAAAACCGATTAGATTTTGATCTTCACGCTTTGTCAAAGAATTTCCGGGGCTTGGCCTGGATCAGTGCGCCCACAAAAGACATGGAAGTGACGTTTTCTTACTCCCCCCTGGAGTACTAGGTGATCAGGCTAGTAGTACCAAGGAAAAAGGGTCAAGGTCCCTTGAAGTGACCACGCAAAATACATTAAACCCGCAATTGACACTGTCATCTACTCATAGAACAATATTGCACTGTTTTTTTGCACTGCGCATCCCCGCTATACCCCCGGGGTGCTAGGGGGCTCCGTCTGTGGTGGCTTACACACTCCAAGTCAGTTCAGTGGATGGATTGGAAGACTCAGTAGACTACGTCTCTCCATGTGTTTATATGGTACAGCAGAAGCACTGTGAAAAATAGTAAGATACAAACTCAGATCCCAGCATGAAGGAGCAGTCAGAAGTGGGGGGGTTTACATTCAGTTACACCTACTGCTGCATTGCAGTTTCAGCTAGTTCTGAACTCTGCAAAGACATTATACCTCAGACCATAAAACCGAAAAACACACCAAGCTTTAAAAAGTCATTTCTTTTGTGCGCCTACTTTGTTTTGGGTTCCGGTGTCACTTACTCCTGCACAGCAGTTTCAGTTTCTCCTGCACCTGCCACTATTCGGTTGGATCTTTATGTGTGTTGGAGTTTTGGTGGGCCCAAAGGGAGCTTGTGGGGATCCTGTCTGAATGTCCTTCGACTTGGTACCTGCTGAAAGTCCGTCTCGAGAGGGCCGTGGGAGCCCTGGTGTGGGCTTGCTGTCACTACCCGTCACATCGAGAATCTGGTTTATTCCAGCGTACCTTATAGGGGAAGGAGGCATTGCAGTGAAGTTCCGTGATTGGTTAATTCAAGCTGTCCCTCGTGTGACCTGCGTCAGTGTGGGTCTCGGTGTGTGTTCGAGTTTTGGCTGACCCAAAGGGAGCTTATGGGGATCCTGTCCGGATGTTCTTCGACTTGCTGCATCCTTAATGGGGAGCGGGCATTATAGCGAAATCCATTGATCAGTGTGTCACAGCAAGTTCCATTTTTATTTGCAACATTCCAGGAATTGTTCTTGGACACACAGCACGTGGGCCGTGAGGTGTATCGCTGGTTCTGAACCTGTCAGCTGCGTTCGCTCCTTAAGGAGTTGCAGCTTGACGATGTTCTGGACATTGATTCAAAGATGCATGTGCTATATAGGCATAGGTCTTGCAGTGGAGGCAATTCACTCGAGGGGTAACTGAGCACCTCAGTTGAGGACAGCTGCTGTGCCGTCAACAGCAGAACGTTTCCCATTTGATTTTTGAGAGCGTGCTTCGCTGCTTCCTGCTCGACTATACTGAACAGGGACTTGGTTTGTACTTTCACAGGGTGGTGTTTTATCATTGGGCCTCAAAGGAGGCCTTGCATGCGTAAGAAATTCGTCATTGTTATTTCTGTGTGATGAGATTGGTCAATGAATGCACCATTGCACTGAGACATTTGTGTCGGAGAAAGCTTATAAGCCTTGTTATATGAATTTTGCTTTATGACAAATGCAAGCACGATGCGGTCAGGTGAGGTCTCATGAGGGCCAGATATCTTATAGTTTCGGTTTTTGTGGTGGCTCATAAGGTCATTTCTGGCCACAGCTTCAAGTTCACATATGCCCTGTAGCAGCAGTTCTTGTTGTTTGCGTATGTGGCCCTGTTGCTTCTGTCTGTAATCACTCAAAACATCGGTGGACTGGACAGAGGAAAGGAGGAGGATAAACAAACCATTAGCATCATTCACCTGAGCTCCTACCAGCTCCCTACGCGTGGTGCTTTCCTGATCTTCAATGAAGTAGTGTCCAGGATCTCTCAGTAAACAGGGCTGCAAGGGTCTGGCATTCATGAAGTAGCATTGTTGTGCCGGCGTATCGTACAAGACTTCCAGGCTGGTGCAGTATGGTGTAGCAGCCGCTTCTTTGCTGGGATTTGCAACTGGCGTGTCTGCGTCAATGGAGTCCCAGAACCTGCCTTACTGGCGTGGATTGTGCTGTTCCTTGTCCCCAGTGGGGCTCTTTGGCATTTCTTCGAGATCTTCTTCAGACGAAGAGGACTGTAGCTGTTGAAGGTCTCCGCTTTCAGACTGGATGTACCCAGGTTGGTGAAGCTCAGCATCATTCAGGGTTTCTTCTGCTTGTGATTGATGTGTGAGTTCGACTTCTTCTTCCAACAAAGAGGACTGTAGCTCTGGAGCGTTCTCGCTATTGGACTGGTGGGACACAGGATGGTGAAGCTCAGCGGTAATCATGGATGCTTCTGCTTGAGCCTGATGCATGAGGCACTGCCTGGCCTTGCCATCTAGTTGGACAGCGATAGTTACTTGCAGGTTTGTTAGTGAACTAGTTGCCGTCGTTTGGCTTCTTCGAGCAAGACATCATCTTCCTTCTCTTTGAAATGTTGGGTTTTCTGACCGGCTGTTTTCCTCTTTTTTCGCAGACGGGGGCGCCTTTCCTGAGCTTCAATGATGAAAGCTTGTTCATCTACGGCTGGTGGCGTTTCGGCTTCTTCGCTAGGTTCAATCACAATATTGCAAGGCGACGGTGGAGAGTGGTTGGCCAGGCCGTTGATTTGTGTCCTCTGCAGCAATGAAGGCTGGTTTTCGCTGGATAGCGGCATACCTTGTGACGAGCAGGGTGGATCAGCGGCTTTGCCCAACGACCCAGTACAGCGTGTGTCTCCGACTGGTGGCATTCCAGCATCTTGGCTTGGCTCAAGCACGGTATTACATGGCGCCGCTGGAAGATGGCTTTCCAAGCGGTCGATTGGTGTGCTCTGCAGCTCTGAAGGCTGGTGGTTGCAAGCAAAGTCGAGCAATGGTATTCTGTGGTGGCGGGTATGACGGAAGTCCCCGTGATCTCTTTCTGTCTGCCACGGTAGATGGTTGCATTGTCTGCCACTTTCGGGCAGCTTGTTGTGAGTGATGCGCTGCGGGTCTAAAGCAAAACGGTGTTTTTGCCCTTTGACAGAACATGTTCTCAGGCTAAGTGGTTTCTTTAAAACCAAGTTTCCCCGAAGTTGAAAGCGGTGGAAGCAAATAGGCCCCCGGATTCAGTGGGGTGGGGACCTGAGTTCCTGAAAATTTATTTACCAATTCTGGTTCTTTTGCGTCTGACGGATAATTGTGATCTGTAGCAGGAGAAAGGGAGGAAGGTGCGAATAAGTTTTCTACTGGAGACTGTGGTGCTTCTATGTTAGACGCATGTAGTTTCCAGGCTAGGAGCTCGATGACTGCGGTTGTTATCTGTCTGTTGGATACGGCAATATCTTGAAGAATATGTAGTGCCCGCTGGACGTTGGAATTGACGTAATGCGGGCGTTGCAGAATCATTGAAAAGTCGCAAAATGTATGTTTTCGTTGTGTTAATAAGGAAAATTTGCTCCGTTTGCTTTCTCCTGTGGTATTACATTTTGAGTGTGGGGGACGGTTCTTTGCTATAATATTACACTGTTGGTACCATGGAAAACAGCGTAATGTACCGTGTATGATGTCCAAAAGGATGGAAATTCCCCAAAAGTTGCCAGCGTCCAGCGAAAATCCTTTTGCAACAATTTGGAGGTACAGAGGTTGGCACCCAGGACCTCCTCCCTAGAGCTCACATGGTCAACCAGTAGGGTATGGTTGATCGCTCTCATGGGAAGGATCATTGCTGTACACACAGCGTTTTAGTAAACGTCCTGTCCAAAGGCTAGGGCGGAGCCGTACTCCAAATCGAGGGCACAAACCTCCAGGAGCTGGAAAAGAAAAGGAATTGAATCTGACAGAGTGTGAATCCTGCAGTTTAGCTGAAGAGTTGGCGATTGGAAAAGTCAAATCACTCAGGATTGACGTAAAGACGTTAGAAATTGCCACATTTCCCCCCAAAACTAGCAGTCGCAGTCAAGGGCAACAGAGCCGCACCTCCGAAAGGAGAGAATGGAAGCATAACAGCACATTTAGACAAAGGTCTGAACCGCGTTTTTGTAAGCTTTTAAACAAATTTTTGTGCATTTGCGTCAAAGGTTTTGTAAACTTTAGGAAACCAAAAGAAGTATGCAAAAAGAACAGAGCAAGCAGAGAGCCCGCTAATCGGGTCCCCGTCATTTCGCACATGTCCATTGTGCTGATG
Source organism: Eutreptiella sp. 'Long Island Sound 2002' (assembly GCA_964036045.1). NCBI lineage: Eukaryota > Euglenozoa > Euglenophyceae > Eutreptiales > Eutreptiaceae > Eutreptiella > Eutreptiella sp. 'Long Island Sound 2002'. The sequence continues at coordinate 151,971,553 of OZ038381.1, read as the reverse complement.
TTGTTGGTCTCGTGAAAACAATAGGATTGTTCTCATCGGACCGTGTGGGGTTTGGGCCTTCCCTTCTCCCGTTCTGCAAAGCTAACGAAGCTAATGAAAGGTATGAAATAGAAATGGAGCACGCTGCACGCACGTAGGGTTAAAGAAAGCGTTGTGCCCGCGATGCATGTGCTCAATTCACAGAGTCACGCATTCCTTTGCTTTCCCTGTGCCCACATTCACTCAACTCTCCTTTTTCACAGGTAACCAAGAGAGGGGTTGTGGGTGTTTTTATTCGCCGTTGCTTTACAGTAGCGTTGCTTACAGCTCTAAACTTCGTTTTCCGTCGTGTTTTTGCCGTCCCCCTTGTTCTCTCTCCTGTAGGTGACAGTACAAACCAGAAATCATACACAGGATACAGTGGGAATACCATGCACCCAGTGCGCACGTAGTGCAAAGTTTTGGATGTCGGAAAATACTCCAACCCTAGTTTTGGCCCCTTTGCACAAGTTTTTGGTTTCGTACAAGGGTTTTTTTGGCTTCCCAAGCATTTAGAATGTGGCATATTTGAATTGTCAACCACGTCCCCCTAATTTCCTGCCCCGCAAGCCTTTCTGTCAAGTGACCGAACTCATGGTTACCAGGGACCACGAGTTCGGTGGGCACTCTCTTTATCCCCCCTTTGCCTTTCCTTCATACCCCTTTCACATGGGCATATCGCTTCATTTGGGGAAGCGGCTTACAAGGGTGTTTTTGGCCACTTAAGGGTGTCGAAAACCAAAGTTCTTATCATGCGCAAACGCTAACGTTGGGTACTTGTGAGCATGAACGTAAATAACTTAACACAATGCTCACAAGATCAAACGCCAGAACTTGAACATGTGTGCATCTTGCCTGCCCTTGCATGGTTGTACTTTATAAGGCTGATTTGCTTGTGCATAGCGACACTTGATTACCAAGCTGAAGGCAGTTTTGTTGTTCTGATGTTGGCTTTGCTGCTTCGCTGTGCTAGTAAACACGTGACAGGTATTCTTTGATGAGTATCCTAGCCTCTGCGTGCGCAGTATGCACGCATTGTGCACGCAGTGCGCACGCAGTGCGCACGCAGTTCACACACTTAGCCATTAATCACTGAGGGTTGTTTTTAATGTCGTAGGGTTGTTTAAGCGCTTATGGTTGCTCTTGCGCTCTTGGGACATGGCATTCACATGTTATGCATGGTGACTAAGGTAGGTAAGCCCAGGAGGAGCCCACCTCGTGGTTCAGGTTGTTATTTTGTCCGTTCCTGGTTGTCCAAAAATTGTGTCAAAGCAGATGCATGCATACCCAATGTGCATTAAAGCGACATAGGCCGCAGACATAGTGTGGTACACTTGGTTTAGGTTACCCAGGGCTCCGCCCTGCGGTATATAAGAGAAAACTTGGAGTCCTTGTGCTTGCTTGCTTTTGACTTGGTTCCACTGAGGTAGGTAGGTAGGTGCACTGGATCGTCAAGGGGCGCCCCATGGTTCCTGCTGGCGTTGCTGCTGTGACAAACAGGAATAGGCTCCGCGCTTGAAGAGGGGAGGCGACTTACATCCCGCTAGACCTGACTGGTGGCCCCCGACAAAGCGGCCTCGGGCAACACTCGGAGAGCTGATGGCCGCCAGCGTGACGTACTTCTCTCGCTGGGAGGGTGTGCCCCCGTACTTGCGCAAGTCCCCTCCTTTGGGCGGACCCTAGGGGTTCACCGGACTTTCTGGCCTATCCCGCTCGGAAGGCATGCATGCATGTTCTTGGTAATGGGGTTCCGAGGTGCTTGATTACATGATTCTGGCCAGTCCTGTCGCGCGCGCTGGTCCCCGGCGCCAGAATAATATAAAAAGAACAGTAAAACACGACGAAAAAACTTTCTAAATGGTTGAAAGTAAAGATAATAAACATAAAAGGCTAGGCAAGAAAGCGCGCTGCAAAACGCGTTAAAACGCGACTGGAAATTTTTCAGCCCTATATAGGTGAATAGTTATGCTAATACAAACATAATGCCGTGCCCCTCGTTGACCAACACGCCGAATACGAAAAGAAAACCGCGACGCGAGCAACGGGTAAAACTCGAAAAACATTTTCTAACACGCCACGCCCCCGCACTCGCTCCCCATTTGCCCTCTTTTGTTCTCCATGTACCTTCTCCTCCCACCCGTGCCCCGGCCTCGACACTTCTGCCTCCTCTTCGCTGCGGGCGGCAATTACCTGGCCAAAGAGGCCCGCAGCAAGAAGTCGGTGACAACCTGGTTGCAGTACATGTACAAACAAGCGAAGCAAGTGCGCAGTGACGCCGGGATCAGCAACAAAGCGGCGAACGACGGGAGCAGTTTCATTGACGACGTGATCCACCGGCACAGAGACGGGCGCGGGCTAACACAGGGTAATAATCAATGTGTTTGTGCATGCCGGCAGGGAGGGAAGGGGCACCACAGCACACAGACGCCACCACCGGGCAAAAAACAGCACCTATAGCCAGCAGCACAACACAGCACAGCACGGCGCCGCACGACAGGCCACAGGAGGGCAAAGCAAACACAAACAGCACCGCAAAAGGACAGCAGAGCACGGCACCAATGCACCACACAACAGCACAGCACCACAAGACACGACACAGGGAAGCAGGGCACCACAGCAAACCGCACCAACCGCAGGGAGGCAGGCCACGCGGCCAGACAGGGACACCGACACCTAAACACGCCACCAGAAGACAACCATGGGCCACCAGACCTGACACCGCACCACAGAACGCCAAAGGAAACCCCACAACACACAGCAACACACCACAGCTCCAGGCTCCAGCAACAGCACGCACCACACGAACAGCACAGCGCAAGCGCACCAGCACATTGCAGCACACAACCACACGGAGCGGAGAGGACAGGGAACGCACAGCACGACACCCCAAGACAGACATAGCACAAAGCACAGCGGCGAACAACAGCACGTACCAACACGCCAAGACAAAACACACACAGCACAGAGCACACAGCGCGGGGGAACACCGCAAAACACAGCGCCGCAGAGCACAGGACCCCAGGGCGACAGGCAGCGCCAGAGGGCACTGCACAGCAAGGAGCGGCACCAAACGAGTGAAACAAAACAACACAGCACACAACAGCACAATACCGGGCGGCACAACGCCCAGCAGCGCGGCGCAGCACCGCAGCCAGGGACAAAGCACAGCACAGCACACGGCAACGCAGACCAAAACCAGACAGCAAACTACACCGCGAACAACCCGACCGGACAGCGCGACCAGTACAAGGCACAACACGCAGCAGCAACCAACAGCACAGCACAACACACAAACAAACGCCCCAACAAACACCGCACAGCGCACAGCAGCCCACAACACAGCAAGGCCAGGCGCCACAGCACGACACACAGCACGGAACATGGCAACACGGCACCGCAAAACACCCGATGGAAGGGCAGTGCAGCGCGGCAACACCAGACAGCACCAGGCACCATGCGCGCACCGGGGGGGGCGGTGGGGGCAGACGGCGAGAACGGCCGACGAGCGACAAGCAAGCAAGCAGGAGCAAAGCAGCAGAAATAAAATGGAGCACCGAGCGGCAGCGACGAAAACCGCGAGACACAAAGAATGGGGGGGTCAGCAACCACAAGAGAGCAGCCAACGGCCAGGCGGGAAGCACAAAAGGGGCGAGAGCACACTGAGAGCTGAGCAGCGGGAGACCAACAACACAAAGAAGAGGGGAGGGGGGGCGGGGCACAAAAGGCCGGGGGATAAGGGAAAAAAAAGGGGAGGGTCTGGGGTAAAGCGGAAAGGAAGGCAAGAGGACACAAACACCGAAGCAAGGAAAAAAAAAAAACCAAGGGCGGGGAGGGGGGGCGGGGACCACACCCAGGGCCGGAAACCAGAGAAAGCAAGAAATAACGGGGGCGCTCAACCAGAAGAAAAAAAAAGACAAGAGGGGGGGGGGGGGTGTACACACTGCGCCAAGGCCCAAGGCACCCGGGGGGGGAAACCAGAGGAAGCAAGAGACAACGGGAACGCGCAGAGGGAAAAACAGATAAAAAAAAAGCAAAGAGAAGAAAGAAGGCAAACCAAAGGAAAAAAAAGGGGCGACCCCAGCCCGGAGGGCGCGTAGGAAAGCAGAAGGACAAAGCGACCAAAGAAAAGGTGAGGCGCACCAAAACGCGCCCATGAGGCCAGCCCGCCCGAGTCGGCAAGGAAGGGCGAGCACAGACACACACGCAGTGGACCGGAGCGTGGCGTACTCCGACCCGGAAAATGAGGTGTCTGCGTCCACACAAATCAGTCCTGGTGCACTGGACGAGTCCCCCGTTGAACGACGGACGGTACGGGAAACTGGACGCGTCAGTGACCGCGTCAACACACGCCAACCACCGCAGCGCACGCAGCCCAAGACCAACGCCGGAGGGACCCACCAGGGACAACCCGGTGGCCGGGCCCTGAACGGGTACGACGCAGAGCGAGCTCAGCGCCCCTGCCTGGGCAGGTGCCAGCCGCAGGCCCAATGAGGCCGGGTCTCAGCCGGCCTCCACGTGCCCAGCGCAGTCGCCCAGTAAAGCCAGGGCTGCAAGCCCCCGGGGTGGAGAAAGGCACCCAGGCATCAGGAAAGCCAACCAGAGCACCGAGAGCGACCGGACCGGACGAGGCGTGGCACCCAATGCGGGGCCACGGGGCACGCCAGAGAGGCGCGCCGCCGGCCACAACGAGGCACACGGACAGGTGCAAAGCAACACCGGCCGCCGGCTGCCACCAATCCGGACAGCGCGCACAACACGCAACGAACCAGGGCAAGAGCACAGATGCCAAGCAACAACAGCCGCCGTCTGGATGGACGTGTGCGCGCCCGGCAGCAAACCCACCCCCTGCTGGCTACAGAACAGCCGCGGTCCGTATGGACGAGTGTGCGCCCGGCAGCGTACCCGGCCCCTGCTGGCTACGAACAGCCTCCGTCCGGGGGACGAGTGTGCGCCCGGAGGGTACCCAGCCTCTGCCGGATACGAACAGCCTCTGTCTGGAGGGACGAGTGTGCGCCCTTCAGGGATGCCCCGCAACACACAGCACCACGCACCGAGCAAGCACACCGGTGAACCGGAGCCAAGTGGCCCATAACACCGCGCACCCAACACAACACGCCGGACAAGCACACCGGTGAACAGGAGCCAAGGGCCAAGGACACCGCGCACGCAACACAACACGCCGAGCGAGCACACCGGTGATCAGGAGCCAAGTTGCCCAGGACACAGCACACCAAACACAACACGCTGAGCGTGCACACCGGTGAACAGGAGCCAAGTGGCTCAGGACACCGCACACCCAACACAACGCACTGAGTGAGCACACCAGTGAAATGGAGCCAATTGGCCCAGGACAGAGCACACCCAACACAACGCACCGAGCGAGCACAATGGTGAACAGGAGCCAAGGGCCCCAGGACACCGCACACCAAACACAACGCACCGAACGGGCACACCAGTGAACAGGAGCCGAGTGGTCTAGGATACCGTACACGCAGCACAACACCCCAAGCAGGCAGGCCGGTGAACAGGAGCAAAAATGCCCAGGACACCACACACACAGAGCAACACACAGAGCGGGCACACCGGTGAACAGGAGCCAGGAGGTTCACACACCGCACACGCAACACAACACACCAAGCGTGCACACCAGTGAACAGGAGCCAAGTGGCGCAGAACACCGCACACCCAACACAACGCGGCGAGCGAGCACACCAGTGAACAGGAGCCAAATGGCCCGGGACACTGCACACCCGACACGACGCACCGAACAGGAGCCAGGTGGTCCAGGACACCGCACACGCAAGGCAAGTGCGCACACCGGGAAACAGCTGCCAACTGGCTCAGGGCACCGCACATTCAACACAACGCACCGAGCGAGCACACCGGTGAACAATAGCCAAGTGGCCCAGGACACTGCACACCAAGCAGGACACATCGAGCGGGCACGCCGGTGAACAGGAGCCAAGTGGCCCAGACACCGCACACGCAACACAACGCGCCAAGCGGGCACACCGGTGAATAGGAGACAAGTGGCCCCCAACACCGCACAACCAACACAACACACCGAGCGGGCACACCGGTGAGCAGGACCAAAAGTGGCCCAGGACACCGCACAAGGAAAGCAATGCACCGAGCGGGCACACCGGTGAGCAGGAGCCAAGTGGCCCCGGACACCGCACATGCGACACAACACACCGCGCGGGCACACCAGTGAGCAGGAGCCAAGTGGCCTAGGACACGGCATCCGCAACACAACACACCGGGCGGGCACATCGGTGAACAGGAGCGAGGTTGTCCAGGACACCGCACACGCAACGCAACGCACGGAGCGGGCACACCGGTGAACAGGAGCCAATTGGCCCAGGACACCAAACGCGCGACACAACACACCCAGTGTGCCCACCGGTCAACAGGAGCCAAGTGGCCCAGGACACCGCACAAGCAACGCAATGCACGGAGCGGGCACACCGGTGAACAGGAGCCAAGTGGCCCAGGACACCGCACACCAAACACAACACATCGAGCAGGCACACCGTGAACAGGAGCCAGGTGGCCCAGGACACCGCACAAGCAAAGCAACGCACCGAGCGGGCACACCGGTGAACAGGAGCGAAGTGGCCCCGGACACCGCACACGCCACAAAACACACCACGCGGGCACACCGGTGAACAGGAGCGAAGTGGCCCAGGACACCCCACGCGCAACACATTACAGCGGTCGGGCACATCGGTGATCAGGAGCCAGGTGGTCAGGACACCGCACACGCAACGCAACGCACGGAGCGGGAACACCGGTGAACAGGAGCCAAGTGGCCCAGGACACCGAACGCGCGACACAACACACCGAGTGTGCACACCGGTGAACAGGAGTCAAGTGGCCCAGGACACCGCACACCAAACACAGCGCTGCAAGCGAGCACACCGGTGAACAGGAGCCAAGTGGCCCAGGACACCGCACACCCAACACAACGCACCGAGCAGGCACACCGATGAACAGGAGCCAAGTGGCCCAGGACACCGAACGTGCGACACAACACACCGAGTGTGCACACTGGTGAACAGGAGCCAAGTGGCCCAGGACACCGCACACGCAACACAACGCACCCAGCAAGCACACCGGTGAACAGGAGCCAAGTGGCCGAGGACACCGCACACACGTGCACACGTAGGGCCGCCGAGGGACAGGAATGAACCAACACCCCATGGGTCGGGCGCACTGGGGCGACCCAGCCGACCAGCCGGGCCAGCAGCAGGGGCGGTACCGCAAGGCCACTGGTCCGAGCCCGGCCAGGCTGCATCGCAGACCATGGCAAACGTCACCCGGAGCCATGGAAGCAACCGGTGACAGGGGAGCCTGTACACAGTCCAGGGGGGTCGCCTGCCAACCAGAGAGGCCCCGCAACTCAAGCCACAAGGGTGAGGCGGTCGTACCATAGACTAGCAGGAGCAATACCCTTGTGGTGGGAGATACTCCACACGGCTGGGCAGCCGCCAGAGCTGCCGACCTTAGGAGGGGGCATGTGGCTCTACCCATGGACAGATGTGGGGACACCCTCCCAGACGCGACACCTAGACAGGGTGGCCGCAACACTGCCTTCCCAAGCACCTGCGAGAGCGGCTTAAGAGATCCCTGAACTAGGGCAGTGGGAGGGACATGACATCCCCTTGGTAAGACGATCTTCCTGCATTGTCAAAGGAGGCGTCCCGAGCTCCTGAAGATACCTAGCTACCTACCTCTGCGCTTGAAGAGGGTAGGCGACTTACATCGCGCTAGACCTGACTGGTGGTCCAAAACAAAGCGGCCCCAGCCAACACCGTCAGGGCCGATTACCGCCAGCGTGACGTACTTGTCTCGCCGGGAGGGTGTGCCCCCGTGCTTGCGCACGTCCCCTCCCTCAGATGGAACCCTAGGGGTTCACCGGACTTCCTGGCGTGCATGCTTTTGGTACTGGGGTTCAGAGGGGCTTGGGTGTCGCACGCTCCGCCTCGAGTCCCAAGGCAGCGCTGGCCTTAAGATGCAGCCTCACCCCCAGTCTCCGGATCCCGTTTGGCCGGGTCACCTGCATGGCACGGGCTGCCTCAGTGCCCGGGCTATGGACACTCGGTTTCCTACTGTTGTGTGGCGCTTGTGTTTGGGTCTGGGCTTCGCGATAACCGTGCCAAGCCTGGCTGGGGTCTCGGGTGTGTGTGTTTTGGTACGGGTTTTGGTTTCACGCCACCATTCCTGGCTGGGGTTGGGCTTGGGCTTTGTCTTGCAGACCGCCATTCCTGACTTCGGGTTTGGGGCGTGTGTGGTTGTGTGCACCTCCGCCTGTACCCCGCCATTCCTGGCTCCGGTGTGCGGTGTGGGTGTGTGTGCTTGGGCTCGGGTTTCGGCTGCGCCCCTTCACCCCTGGCCGGGGTGTTGGGGTCTGTGTGTGTTTGTGTGCGCGCTCCTCTTGTACCCCGCCAATCCTGGCTGGGGTGTGCGGTATTGGTGTGTGCGCTTGGGCTCGGGTTTTGGCTGCGGCTCGCCACTCCTGGCTGGGGTGTTGGGCTCTGTGTGTTTGTGTGCGCGCTCCGCTTGTACCCCGCCACTCCTGGCTGTGGTGTACGGTTTGGATGTGTGCGGTTGGGCTAGGGTTTTGGCTGCGCCCCGCCATTCCTGGCTGGGGTGTTAGGGTGTGTGTGTGCTTGTGTGCGCGCTGCGCTTGTACCCCGCCACCCCCAGCCGGGGTGTGCGGTGTGGGTATGTGATTGGGCTCAGGTTTCAGCTGCGCCCCGCCACTCGTGGCTGCGGTGTTGGGGTGTGTGTGTGTTTATGTGCGCACTCCGCCTTTACCCCACCAATCCTGGCACAGATGCGCGTTGTGGGTGTGTGTGCTTTGGCCCCGGTTTCGGCTGCGCCCTGCCACTCCTGGCTGGGTTGTTGGGGTGTGTGTGTGTTCGTGTGCGCGTTCGGCTTGTACCCTCCCACTTTTGGCTGGGGTGTGCGGTGTGGGTGTGTGTGCTTGGGCTCTGGTTTTGGCTGCGCCCCGCCACTCCTGGCTGGGGTGTTGGGGTCTGTGTGTGTTTGTGTGCGTGTTCCTCCTGTACATCGCCACTCCTGGTTGGGGTGTGCAGTGTGGATGTGTGTGCGCCCTGCCACTCGTGGCCGGGGTGTTGGCGTGTGTGTGGATTTGTGTGCGTGCTCCGCTCGTACCCCGCCACTCCTGGCTGGGGTTTGTGGTGTGTGCGCTGGGTGTTGCCTGGCACCTGTTCCTGTGCCGTGGTTCGTTGCGTGTTGTGCGCTCTGCCCGGGTTAGCGGCACCCGGTCGCCGTTGTTGCTTGGCACATGTCCGTGTGCCTTTGATGTGGGTGGCGGCGGCTCTCTCTGGTGTGCCTCCTGGCCCCGCGTTGTTGCGCCGTGCCTCGTCCGGTCTGATCGCTCTCGGCAATGCGGTCAGCATTCCCAACGCGGTGGTGCCTTTCCCCACCCCGGGGGCTTGCGCCCTCAGATTTACTGGCTGGCTGCGCGGGGCACGTGGAGGCTGGCCGGGAACCGGGCTCTTTGTGCCTGCCGCTGGACCCCGCCGAGGCCGGGGCACTGGGCTCGCTCCGCGTCGTACCCGCTCGGGGCCCTACGATTGTTTTGTCCCTGGCGGATCCCTCCGCTGTCGGCCTTGGGCTGCCAGCGCTGCGGTGGTTTGCGTGTTTGGACCCGGTCACTGGCGCGTCCAGTTTGCCGTACCGCCCGTACTTGAACGCAGGACTCGGCAGGTGCACCAAAGCTGTTTCGTGTGGAAGCCGACACCGGCCCTTTCGGGTCGGAGGACGGCACGCCGGGTCTCGTGCTTTTGTCGTGTGCGTGCCCCGCTTGGCCGGGTCGGGCGGGCCGGCCTCCGGGCCCGTTTAGGTGCACATCACCTTTTCCTGTGGCCGGTCTTGGTGCGTTCTTTGTTTGTTCGGCCACCTCTGGGCCGGGTTTTTCCCTGTTTGTGGTTGCTGTTGTCCTTTTTTTTTCCCGCTCTTTTCTCTGGTGCGCCCCGTTGTCTCTGGACTTCTGTGTTTTCCGACCTGGGGCGCCTTTGGCTTTAACGTCTTGTGGTCTTCCCGCCCGCCACCCCTCTTTTGCTTTCTTTCTCCTTTGTTTGCCCCCGTTGTCTCTGGCAATCCCTGTTCTCCGGCCCGGGCCGCCTTGGGCCTTGGCGTCGTCTGGTCCTTCCGCCCGCCCCCCCGCCCTTTTGTTTTTTTTTTTTTTCAATTCTGCGCCCCCGTTGTCTCCTGCGTTCCGTGTTTTCCGGCCCGGGCTGCTTTGGGCCTTGGCGTCTTGTGGTTCTCCCGCCCGCGCCCCTTTTTTGCTTTTTCTTGTTTTCTTTGTGCGCCCCCGTTGTCTCTGGCGTTCCGTGTTTTCCGGCCCGGAGTGCCTTCGTCCTTGGCGTCTTGTGGTCCTGCCGTCCGCCCCCCGTCTGTTTTTTTTTCCATTCTCCCCCCCCCCCCCCTGCCCCCCCCCCTTTTTCTTGCTTGCCGAGCTCCTTTTTTTTGTTTGTCCCCTTTTTGTCTCCGCTTCCGGCTTTTTTTTTTTGGCCGTGGTGTGCCGATTGTGCGGCCCTGGGGCTGGTTTGTGTGTCCTGGGCTGTGGGGTGTGCTGGTGCTTGTTGCTGTGGGCGTTGTGCCCTGGCACGGGCAGGTTTGCGCTTGCGCTGTGTCGTTCCATGCTCCCTGGTTGTGCCTGTTCTCTGTGTGTTGTTGCCTGTCGTGTTGTGCGTGTGCGGTGGTGCCGTGCTGGCGGTGTTTCTCTTCCTTGTGAGGCCTCTGGTGCCCTGCTTCTGTGCTTTGTCCTCTGGTCTTGTTCTGCAGCACTTGTGGCCTGTCGTTGCTTTTGGGTGCTGTGGTTGCATTGGTCTGTTGCGCCGGGTCTTGTTGTGCTGTTTCGCCTTGCTTTGATGTGTGTTGTGTTGGGCGCTTGGGTGTTTTGTTTTGCCTCGTTTTGGGGTGCCTTGTGGTGTTGTCCGCCCCCCCCCCCCGCCTCCCCTCGGGTGCTGTGTGCTGTTGTTGTTTTTTTGGGGTGTGTGCTGGTTGTGCTGCCCCCCCCCCCCCCCCCCCCGGCTGGTTGTGGTGCGCTGTGTTGTGCGCTGTTGTGCGTCGTGTCGTGTGGTGCGGCGGTCTGTGGCGTGTTTTGTGTTTTGCCCGATGCTTTCTGGCGTGCTTGTGTTGGGCTGGGTTCTGCGCCGTCGCCTGCTCCCCTGTTGTGGCCCGTGCTTGTGTTCTGTTCTGGGGTGCGGTGCTGCTTTGTTCTGGTGTGCCCCCTGTCGTCCGCTGTGCAGGTGTCTGCGTCATGTCTTGCTGGTGGTGCCCTGATGTTTGGTCTGTGCTGGCTGGTGCGGTGTTTTGTTGCTTGTGGATGTCGGGTGCTCGTTGCTTGGTCTGGTTGCCTGCTTTTGTTTTTCTGCTGGCGTGCGTTGTCGCCGCTGGTCCTGCCTGGTCGCGTGGCTTGCTGCCCTGCTGTGTGCTGTGGTTTGTTTTTCTTCCCCACTCTCCTGTGTTGTGTCCTGTGTTCTGTGGTGCCTCGTTGCCGTGTGGTGCCGTGCTGTGGTGCCCTGCTGTCAGTTATTCTTTTCGAGTGGTGTTTGTTGGTGTCTTTTCTCTGTGTCTGCGGTGCGGTGTTGTGCTGCTCATCGTGAGTTTCGTTGCCGTTTTAATCTGCGCTGATGTTGGTGCCTCTTGCTGTGGTGTGTCGCTGTGTGTTGTGGTGTCTCCCTTGGCGTTCTGTGCTGTGGTGGTGCTGCCCTGGTGTGTCGTGCTGTCTGGCTGTGCCCTGCAGTGCTCCGTGGTGCTGTGTCCCCTTGTGGTGCCGTGCTGCTGGGCTGTGCTGTGTGTTCTCTTTTTCTGCGGGTGGTCCTTTACCCTTTAAAAAACATTTTTCGGGTTTTGAAAAGAAAAATAAAATCATACTCTACCCTACGCACGCACGCAAACAGGCAGCAAGACCATTTCGGGCCCACTGTCTTACGTGTAACCCCGCGGCCTCGACGTTGATGGCGTTGTCTTTGTCGTGTTTTGTCTTTTTCCCCTTTTTCACTTGACTTGAGTTTAGACTTGTTGCCCGCTCCAGCCTGCAGCGCGAGAAAGGGCAAAAACGGCGAGAGTGGGGTGGATACGGGAAGGGGAGGTACATGGAGAAGACAAGAAAGCGAGAGAGTGCGAGACTGAGGGCGTGGTGTGCTAGAAAAATATTTTTGCGTGTTTATGCGCTGCTCGCGAAGCGCTTTTCCTTACCTATACGGCGTGTTCGAGGGCGAGAGGCAGGGCGCTCTACTCCTAAGTTCGCTACGGTGCTTACGGCGTTAACTATTCACCTACTTAAGGCGAAAAGATTTTCGGTCGCGTTTTAACGCGTTTCGCAGTGCACTTTTTTGCCAAGCCCTTTTTTATGCTAATTACCTTTCTTTTTCAGCTATTCAGAAACGTTTTTCAACGTGTTTTACTTATGATTTTTTTTCTATCTGGCAACAGGGCGCAGCACACGCGACTCTGGATTCCAATTTTGCGCTGTGGTTCCACTGACCTCTTAAGAGTGTAAGGCCGAGAACCCTATAACACGGAGAGCCTTACTTTGACTGGCCAGTAAGTGGAACCTTGACTTAAGCCTTTCTTCTGCAGGTGGGACAGGTCAAGGATGAGAAGTGCAATTCCAAATTTGTTTTGGCCCCGCTAAACAGGGCGCTGATTACCCAATAAAATTGTATGAAGGGAAGAAGGACATGCTCATGGTCAACATGTAAAACACGCTGTGCGCCCAAGCAGAGCACTTCTCACTCTAAGCCTTGGCAGGAACCGTGGAGGTTTCGCTGCTGGGCGAGGTGCTTAGTACCGCTCTCTTCTCGTGCTACTTCACAAATGTACCGCTAGGGCACATGTTTCCATTGACATCAACACCCAGTAGTGGGTGTAGGGATCAGGGGCAGCACCCCTGGTGTTGACTGAGGAGGGATATGCTCACACTGCCTTTCAAGGCTGGTGCTGTCAGTAGTGAGTGTAGTATAGTGGTGTCATCTGCTCCGCGTGCGTTTTCTCGCGGGCAGAGGCGTGTGTTCGTTTTTTGGTGTTGAAGAAAACGGGTGTTTTTTACGCCGATGGCACACTTTACCGCCGCTCGCCTTTAGTAGATAGGGCTTTTGCCGTCTCCCCCCTTGGATAGGGGCGAGCGTAGAAATTGGGCGCCCTAGGAGTGGCCATAGTAGCTGACAAGGAGCTTCGGTCCAACATCAGTGAAGGCAGTTCGCTGCAGCCACACCCGGGAGAGAAGTGAGACCCATACAGACATACGTAGCAGGCTTAGAGGTATCAAACACTGTCATGCAAGGTAGTGCAGGGTAGAACCCCATGGGTCTGGACCAGTTAGGGGTCCCAACTGTGTGCACGCTTGTCCCCAAAGAGGGTTAACACACCTTGTAAAATATCACGTTGCCTGTCTTTCTTCGTTGGTGTAGGAAGCCACCGCTCATCGTTGGCTCCGGAAGGACATCACACCAGGGCACATACCCATGCAACACGTGGTCAACAAGGCATTTACTGGCTCGGTGGCTCGAGACATGATAAGCAGCTATTCCCGACACGCTGGTAACCACAAGCATGGGAGTGCAGGGCACCGCTAGAGCAGGGGCTGGGCTCCAAAGGCAGCGGATGTGCAGGTGCGTGGAAAACCGAACCTGAAAGAGTGCGGTTGTTAGTACACACACTGAAACATGAGCTCTAAAGGAGTCCTGAACCTGTCAATGCACGGGCTGATTAGGCCTCACTGTCAGCACAAGAGTGCTCACTGCCCATGGGAGGTTAGCAGAGAGGGGATTGCGACTAAAGGGCTTCAACTGTGAGTTCTGAAGGAACGGAACCTGTTCACTCAGGCCAACTTGTTCAGGTGACCCGCAGTACGGTTCGTTATTTAGAGGTGGGAATCCAGGACTGAACCAACCCCATGGATACATAGTCCAGCTCGTGGGCGTGTTCTTGGTACTACACCGTGCAGGATAATGGCAGGCGGGGAGGCTGGGGTAGTAAGAGTCACCAATCACTGGGCTGCAAATCTGATAAGCGGCTTGGTGGTATTGCGATGAACCCCCCGCCCACATGCGTGGCCTGCAGGAGACTCCAGACGAGAGGAGTGAATGTCTAGGTAGTACCACCGCCTCTCGAAACTTGCAACCTCCTCAGTTCGGTTAGGAGAAACAAATAGATGGGCACAAGCAGATCATTCTTTTTTCTTATGCTGTGATAGGGTCTCAGCACCGCTTTGTAGCTGACTGTCATTGTTCTCAACGACATCGGAAAGAAAAAAGGTATTGATAGCCAATTCAGGATCTACAAAGGCTGGCATGGGCTCCCAGGTCGCCTCAAACAGCGCATAGCCATCCCACAGGGTAAGGAGTCTCCGGCCTAGTTCATACCCGTGGCGTGCGATGCCTGCAACCAGGTAGTAGTCAGCAACTGCTATCTCTTCGGCAGTCATCTCGTTGACTTCGTCTGCCTCCTAAAGGGTGGCAGCGTTCTCCAGGTCAATACGCTCCACCTCTTTGTCAGTTAGACGAGCACTCATCCCAGGATACTTCGTCAAGAGAGTGGTACTGTGTCAACTGTTTGGGGCAGCATAGCAGTTCTCCAGTCAGGCGGGGACGGCACTTCACATGAATCCTAGAATCATTGATTCTTATAATACGATGGGGCCCAAAGAACGGGTGAAGAAAACAGTTGCCAGATCATGAGGGCAGTCCAGAGTGGTGCAGAAGCACCGGCTCACCTACCTTCAAACTTGCAGGACGCCTCAAGCAGTTACGCTTAGTCGACTCACGTTCACGAACGTGCTTTTGCTTAGTTGTAGCTATTTCCGCCAGGCCCGCTTGTGTTCCAGCGGATCTCCTACGGGGCCCTTGTAGTCCTCAGGCAAGGGGGTTTTGAAACGTCAAACAGGATACCACCGATGCCACAGGTCATGGAGGCTGTGGTCAGTTGTGGACCTCCGTTGAGAAATTATGGTTAGGATAGCCTAGGGTAACAAGCGTACTCAATCTTTAGTACGTTGTTCTTTCATTAGAACTCTCAGATTCTGCTCCACCACAGGATTCTGTCTCTCGCACAGAGGGCTAGAAGTGTGAGTGCAGGGCACACCTGTGGTTAAATTGACGTTCAAAGGGTCCAACACTCGCTTGAACCACCCGGTGTCACTCCAGATGGATACATCTTTGTCTGAGTGCACCTCGTCAGGTGCTCCGTGGGGATCGAACCATTGTTCAACCAACATTTTAACAGTCTCTTCGCCTGTGATCTTTTTGATGCAGGGGAACACACAAATGAAACAACTTAGACCACAGGTGACCACAATACACCTTTCCTAACCATCGAACCTAGGCATGCCGTGGATGAAATCCACGTACCACACAGAATTAGCACAGTAGGGGATAGGCAGGCTGGAGACCAGTCTCTGGTCCCTGGAGTTGCTCCGCTTGCTGGCTTGACAGCCACAGGAGTCTGTCATATGCTTGTGCTTGGGTGCATATAGAAAACCCATTTTCCTTGTCTTGCACTTAAAAATCAAATTGTTTCCAATGTTCTCCATTACAATTGATCTTGTTGGCAAGTACAGGACACAGGCAACAGCAAGAAGACGAGGAACTTGACGAATATCAAGCTGGACCAACTGGCAGGTCCAATAATACGGGTTCACATGCCTAAATAACAGGAAAATTAATGTGGCATTAAAATCTCATTAAAAAGGCAATAAAACCTATATTTTAACAACTTTCTGAGTAGTCTATCTTGTCACAGGCCTTGTCAATATCACGTAAATTGCCGTCGGCGACAGCAGGCGCCGACAATCGCGACAGGCCTTCTCAAGCTTCTAAATAGCTTCAAAATAGCTTCTAATACATTAGAACCTTCTAAAATGGCATAAAACATGATTAAATCACATTATAAGCATATGGAATGTGATTATTCATGTATTGCTACTAATGTAATCTGGATCTCTGCTCTGTGTGGTGTACCTAAGAGCAGTAGACTCTAGAAGTAAGCTATGGGCTTGAAATATGAGCCAAATATGAGTAAATATCCTAGTATCTTAGGATGTTGAAGCTCTATGAGGTCTTGTAGAGTTCCTCCAGAAAGCTTCTGAGAGGCCCAAATGCCCCAACTTATTACACCCCCTTCCTAAGCTTCATGCACATTCACTAAGAATGTTCATGACAAGCTGATAATCTAACATAAGGAGGGGTATGGGCATAAGGAACGCTCATATTCGATGTTCTGAGTGTCTACTGTAGTGTCTTACTACCCCCTTCCTAGAGGTAAAGACATATCTTCACCTAAGAGGGTAAAGTTCCTAAGTCTTAAGTACGTAAAGTAGGGCTCAAAATCAAACAGGAAAAACACTAAGCAAAAAGCTAGCATACAAAGTATGAACAATGACAACCTAAATCTTCAGGCAAAATTTGAGGGTAAGAGTAATACACCTGGATGTAGATGGCTAGATTACAATGAGCTATACGGAAAATCAATAACAATTGGGAATGAAACGCAACATGTGGGGTTAAACCGGAAATTCAACCTCTACCCAAGCTGTCTATTGACATGACATGGTCTGCGTCATCCATAGAGAGGATATACCACCTTACTCAATGGGCGCTTGGCACCAACCCCGAATGCTCCGGCTGGATGCATTCTGGTACCTGCAATGGGTTTCTTGGCCTGCATTACATGGACAGCGAAAGCGAGGCAGCATCAGTAATGAGTAACTCTGATTAGTTTGGCGGGACGGATTTGAAAAGGGTGGGGGGTGGCAGTCACGATGAGACACAACTCATCTGACCCGGATCTGCTCTTTCTTATCCTTGGGTCATTCAAGGATTGATCCGTATGGGGGTATGGGGATTTATACTAACACTTCAACCAAAAAGGCGTTGAAAGATATAGTTCTTCATTACTGACCTTTTACTCATACCTTCTAGCTATCACTAAACAAAGCTGAAACATCAGTCACCTATCATGCCGAGAAATCATGTAGAAAAGAATCAAAATTCCGTCACGGCAATATGCTTTGCACTCCAACCTATGCAACATATGCACCATGGCACACCAGGACATAGCACACAGCAATCTAATGAGATATGAAGCTAGCGGGAATACTGATTTGTGTAGAAATATCCTAAATGACTTAAATCACCAATGCAAATAACTTGCACGAAAAGGCGAAAATGTAGAAGTGTGTTGATCATGTAAATTCAGAGAAAGAAGATGTATGGGTTGTGGGAGGTGCTAAAGATGACAAAACCAATGAATTCTGTGTGAATGTAGGGGATGGGTTTACGGGTAGGGGTGGGTTAGTCCCCTGGGGTTGTTCTGGAACGAAGTAGGTATGTCGTCATGGCGTTGGAGAGGTCGGCTCTTTCCTGGATGGACCACTTAGCTCGAAAGCAAGCCTACATCCTACCCGACTGGAGGGTCGCCACTGCCCCAATAAGCGAGATTGGAGGGTCGCTACTGCCTCATATAAGCGGAATGAAGGGTCTGTTGTCTGAGACAAGTAGAAGTAGTAGATCTCCGAAAAATGCGTATTGTAGTCAAAGTGTGTTCTGTACCTTACCGGAAGACCAATCAATGGCGAGCCCCTTGCCCAGCAGATGGTTGTACAAAGCCATCCGTGCGGGGGCCTGTCTTCCTACATGATGAATGCACTCCGCTCAACTGAATTCCAGGATTCAGGCTATCCTCATGGAGCTTAACTCCGTCATCTATCTCTACCGCAAGAGAAGGGGTCTATCCAACTGCATGGAAAGTAGCTATCTACCCGCGCGAGGGTAGAATCCTATACACTGTAGGCATTCACCACCTTTCGATAATCCTTTTCAATGAGCCTACCGTAGTACACCGCTTGGTCTCGGTGGCTACCGGCGTAGGACTCTTCACTAACACACCGCGGAATGCATTAGCCAAGTCACAGGCTTAGTGACCAAATGTAAACCTGTTCACTTGTGTTACACAACAAAGATGTGGCGAGGTGAGACCAATGTCGGCTTTAAGCGGACACTGACTATCTACACGAAGGAAGTGACCTGCATGTTGGCTCGTAGACAAAAGCTGGATGGAACTGGTACTACAGCAATTCCTCAGAGTGTGATATCCACACAAATAAATGGAATAATCAAATGACTCATGGTAGGTGTTTGTGTGTGTGTTGTATGTGTAGTGTGATGAGGGAGGGAATGTGTGAAAAAAGAATCCAATTGGGTCTGCCATGCGTCTGATGGTTTGGTTGGGGGTGACAGAGAATGTGATGGAGACTGTAATGTTGTAGACTGCGGACACTCAATTGAGCACTCTCAAACCCAGTAATTGAGGCTGTACCAGGCGATCTAGCGAAAGTTAACGAAGCGGAACGTACCCGCAGTGGTTCGGTAGCAAATTTGAGGATAAACTAGCTCTTTAGACCAAATGACCTAGGTCAATGATCGCGAGGGTTGGAAAAAGAGATTCATTCCTCCCAACTTGCAGTTAAGCAACAAAAGTTGAGGGGATACGAATTGATTGTTCGTCGGCGAACCAAAACTCGGGGTCTATTGAGCAAAGGTGCTCATAGAACTACGTAGGGCAGATCAATTACGGACCATATTGCATGTTGAGCGTTATGGGGAAACCCTTGCAATAAGGAAGTAATGCAATAAGTATGAAATGTAAGATTTGCAAAGTGGAATGCAAAGAATGAGTGACCTGCCGAACGGAATGAATGAAATGCAATCCGAATGGAGAGTAGAATACGTCACTAGTCAAACGCTTGCCTTGACGGCCATGCAGTGAAGGATGAGGTGCATGGTAGAGTGAAATGAGGACGAATCACTTCCTAGCTCAAATGCAATTGTGCTCAAATGAAACAATGGATGATGTAAAACACACAGCTTGCCAAAAATACCAAGACTGAGGCTCATAGGGCAACCGTAGGCCGTACAAGCTCAGCACATCCCAATGCGACACAGGGCAACCGTGGGCCGTGCGTCTACGTGGGAAGCCAATGCAACACAGGGCAACCGTAGGCCGTGTGTATGCGTAGGCCAGCAGTGGGTTGGTTAGGGCAACCGTAGGCCGTAACCAGTGCCCAGCACTCACTTCAGGTCAGAGGTAAAGGGATGAAAAGAAGTCAAATGGTATCGCACACTAACATTCCGGCCTGCACCTACTGGAATGGTTACCTCTATTACAGTACCAGCGCCTTGCGGCACTTCTCCTCACCACCCTGCCCTACAGGGGGAGGACCAGAGAAATTAAGTTGAGTTGAACTCAACCGTTAGCATTAGGATTATGATACCATAAAAGTCAATGCATCTCCTATACTAGCTAGTTAGCTAGCTAGCTAGAGTAAGTAAGTAAAAGTAAGTAAGTGTTGCAAGCTTCTTCCGCGGCCATGTACCAACATCAACCTCTCTCATCGGAAAATGGTCACAAGGACCCCGAGAGAGGTCAATGCCAAAGGTTTGGTCGAATGCGGTCGTTTCATGTTTCACTTGGGTGCTCCTGCATTGAGGCTTCTCTTTCCGCCTTCCGCTCACACCCATCAATCGCCTCCCTACTCCCTGGTGGCAACAAGCCCCACGCCTTCTTTGTCCCTGGGACAACGGGCCAGCCGAACTGAGCCACTCAGCCTGGGGAGTCGAAGTGAAAGGCTTAGACGGTGAATGTGGCGGATGCAAACGGTCTGTTAATGGTTGTGGCCAAGTTTGTTTTTTGGCCGAAAAAAAGACAACAAAATGTTTCACTATTTCCTGTGTGTCTAAGTAATTCTAAGGTATCTACCTTTCTACCTAGGCTAAGCCTAGTCAGAAGGAATCAAAACTGATGCAAACAATCACAAACTGCAATATCATACAATGATTCAAGGTTAGAAGACCACAGAAATCGCGAATGGTTTTGCAAAACAATGACCAAAAACCATGTTTTTCCTTGAAAATGCCAAACTTCTGCTCTTTTTTTCTGTACTATGTTGCTGAGATGTCAGAAAAAGAATATCCGCACTGTGTGGGACATGTCCTCAGGTTTTCGAAACATATGTGATGTTGCCCCAACTCATAATAGGCTCAGAGAAATAGAAGTTGGGGGGAGACACATGAATCTCACATGACACACATGCTGAAAAACCATCAAAAAAAGCATAAAGAAACCGAACTTTTTCACCATCATCCCATTTTCAATAAAATCCAACGATTGAATATCTGCAAACTAGACACCATTACCTTTCCAAAACAGCTTTGATGGCTGTGCAACTCACCATAAGCTCCGAGAAAGGTCTTTTTCTTGTAGATTCATGAACACAAAAATTGAAAACATGCTTTCATGCATTAAGTTAACAACCATGGGAAAAATACATTCTTGACCACAGAAATTCAAAGTAAATATGTGTCGTAAACTTCATGCTCCAGTGTTCGTAAAACACCTTTGTTGAGGTTCGAAGTCACCAGGGTCTCAGAGAAATGATTAAACCTCCAAAATCATTTTTCATGATTTTTCACCAAGTGGTTTGTGTGGTAAGTGGTTGCAATTTTACCATAGCCATTCTTATTTTTCGAAAATAAAAACGACTCAGGGTTAGAAAGCACATACTTCAGTGTTGTTTGGGAAAATAATATGAAACCTCAAACCTTTTTTCTCTGGGAGAGATGAGGAAAGCACAAAAGGCACTTTTGAGGCGGTTTTGGGGTGTGGTTTATCGGTGACTTTGTTGGGGATGGAGAAAATAGCAGAAAAATTGATTCCAAGGGAGTGAAGTGGGAAAAAAAAGGGTACCACTGTCTACTTTCGAAAAATACTTAGTTCAGTTTTTTTCAGCGCAGTGGCGCGCAGATATGCGTAAAACACCAAATGTCATTTTGGAGTGTTTTAGAGGGTTGGGGAAAAAGTGATTCATGGGTCATCTTGAAAAAATCACAGAAAAAAGCCCTCGTTGACTTAAAACCAGATGAAAACGCCTATTGGGAGCCAGGGCTCTCTAGTTCACGTTAGCGCTTTACTTGACGCGTTTTGAGCCAGTGGCGCCAAGTTATGCGTAAAATGATGTAGGCCATTTTCGACATTTTTGGCCTTTTGGAACATCAAAAGTTAGTTAAAAACTTCAATGAAATCATAGCTCTGAAGGGGAAGGGAGGGTGGGAAATCGACAATCAAGCTTCTGGCGACACGCCTGCAGCTAGAAAAGCGCGTCAAAGCGCGTGAATCCTCGACACAGGGCAACCGGGGGCCGTGTGCAATGAGGCAATGAAATGCAACAACACAAACATCAAAGGTATGCTATGCTACACTTCAAAACTGCAAATCACAAGGCTGCAGCAGTCTGCAGCGCCTTGAAAGCGCGTTGTCGAAGTCCTCCAGCGCTCGTTCACGTCGCCCAGCAGCGCGTAGGTCCAAGATATCCACAATTTTTGACTTGTTTTGACGACTTTTCAAGGTATTCTTGAGTAACTCAAAGTAGTCCTTAATGAAACTTAAATATCTTCAAGGAAATCAACTTTTCGAACTTGTAGGAGGCTCCAGGAAGTCGAAAGCGTCGCTTTTTCTGGTCTTCGTCGGCGTCGTCGTCGCTGCAGCGCGCTTGGAACTGCGCTTTCCCAGATTCAAAGTAATTTCGAGGGTTTTTTGGAGGTATTTGGAAGGATACCTTCAATTCTTCAAAGTTTCTCCAACTCTTTGATAAATTCAAGCAAGGAACTCACTTTACTTGAACAGCGTACGCTGGCCCAGCTTCTGCGCGTCGTCCTCGTCGTCGTCGTCCTGCTCGAACTCAGATTACTGGACTGTCATATGCTTGTGCTTGGGTGCATATAGAAAACCCATTTTCCTTGTCTTGCACTTAAAAATCAAATTGTTTCCAATGTTCTCCATTACAATTGATCTTGTTGGCAAGTACAGGACACAGGCAACAGCAAGAAGACGAAGAACTTGACGAATATCAAGCTGGACCAACTGGCAGGTCCAGTAATACGGGTTCACATGCCTAAATAACAGGAAAATTAATGTAGCATTAAAATCTCATTAAAAAGGCAATAAAACCTATATTTTAACAACTTTCTGAGTAGTCTATCTTGTCACAGGCCTTGTCAATATCACGTAAATTGCCGTCGGCGACAGCAGGCGTCGACAATCGCGACAGGCCTTCTCAAGCTTCTAAATAGCTTCAAAATAGCTTCTAATACATTAGAACCTTCTAAAATGGCATAAAACATGATTAAATCACATTATAAGCATATGGAATGTGATTATTCATGTATTGCTACTAATGTAATCTGGATCTCTGCTCTGTGTGGTGTACCTAAGAGCAGTAGACTCTAGAAGTAAGCTATGGGCTTGAAATATGAGCCAAATATGAGTAAATATCCTAGTATCTTAGGATGTTGAAGCTCTATGAGGTCTTGTAGAGTTCCTCCAGAAAGCTTCTGAGAGGCCCAAATGCCCCAACTTATTACAGAGTCCACTATGGACTGCAATCGGGAGCCTAGTTCACACAACGTTTGTCGGGAGTAGAAAAGCTCCCCGAAAAATTCATTCCAGCGCTGAGAGCCTGTGTGCCCTGAACTCAGAGGGGCCCACTGTAGGTAACCGTCCAGCTGTGCCTCAGGCACAACTATCCATTCATCCATTCATTGTGTGGCGGCTTATACCCTGAGGCACCACTATGCGGTCCTCGCAGTAGAAGTACTGGTTCTCTTTTTGGCAACAGTTGGCATCTATTTTGCGTGCCTCTAGGCAGTCACTGAGGGTTTGGAGTCCACATTGGTAGGCCTCCCGGTAGTCACTCAGAGTCCAACCCTCCAAGACACCTGCAGTACGCATGGACAGGTCCACCCGGGAATCCATGCGTTGAAACGCCTCTTGGGCCAATGTTTCCAAGCTCTGACCTAACAAGGCGTCGAAGTCACTACCTGATATGTAGTCCGCCAGTTCGTTCTTTATAACCTCTAACTGGTGGGCAGTCAACCTGAACTGACTGAGATACGTCCCACATCATTTTAATTGTGCTTTTTCAGGAAGGGGGCCCTTCTGAAATTTTTTCCTTGGCTCTTTGTCAGAGAGCCACACAATAGGGTTATTTCCAAGAAGGCGAGACTAGCAAGAGAGCAGGAGTATCCCAGCCAGGATTTCCTCGTCATAGCTACTGTAGTTGGATCGTGCTTGATTCCACTTCTAGTTCCAGTGCTCGAGAGGCACCAGACCTCATTCATTGGCAGGGTAGTCATGCTTCACAGTGCCATCAGAATACAAACCCGGCGTATGGTATTGGCAGTGAGACAGCCCAGCAGGGTTAAGCTCCTGCCACTCGTATAGGGTACTGGCCCCCCCTACATCACAGGCATCTGTGATGAGAATGATCTCGCCCTTAGGGCGAGTCACCCCCAGGCAGTTGGTAGACTCCTGGAAACAGGCCTCCTCCTTTTCAGTCTACCGCAGATCGTGTTGCGCGCGCTGGGGTCCTGTCCCAGAACAAAATGAAAAGATAGGTAAAAAACGACGAAAAAACTTCTGAATAGCTGAAAATAAAGCTAATTGGCAAAAAGATTGCTTAGGCCAAAAAGCGCGCTGCGAAACGCGTAAAAACGTGACGAAGAATTTTTCGACGTGAAATAGTTGAATAGTTAACGCCGTAAACACGGTAACGCTCGTAGGACCCTAACACCGTCCTCTCGTCGTCTAACTAGCCAAAGGCGCAAAGAAAACCCGTCGCGAGAAGCACGTAAAACTCGAAAACGTTTTCTAGGCGGCCGCGTCCCTTCGCCCTGCTTCCTTTCCTCTTCTGTCCTTTTCCATGCACCTGCCTCTCCTCCCTCGTGCCCCCCCTCAACCCTTTCAGTCAGCTCAGGCGACCGGCCCTGGGGGAAAAGCGGTCAACCCCTTGCAAACAAGACCACCATGTTCGAGGCCGCGTGGTAACACCTAAGTCAGCACAGTGACTTTGGTATTGCTGCCTGCCTGCGTGCGTGAGGTGCGTAGTGTCTAATTTCTAGTGCGAAAGATTTTAATTTTTGGTTTTGAGAAAGTTTTCAAAGGACCGGAAAGCCAGCAGGGGTGGGTAGCGAAGCAAAAGAGGACAAAAAACAAGACAAAACAACAACCAGCAGCCAAGACAGCCGCACAGCACAGCCAGCCACCACAGCGCCACAAGGCAGCACAGCACCCTGGGACACAGCACAGGGCGCAGGACACCGCAGGACACAGCACCAGCACACCAGACAACGGGGAAAGGCAAAAGGACCACCCGCAGCAAAGGGGAACACACACTACAGCCCAGAAGCACGGCACCGCAAGGCAACACCGCACCACAGAACACAACACGGCGCAGCAAGACACCACGGCACACCACGCCACGCAACAGGGCAGCACCACCACACCACAGAACACCCAGGGAGACAGCACCACACACAGCGGCACACCACAGCGCGAGGCACCAGCGACAACACAGACCAAACCAGCACGGAACAGCACGAACCACACAGCACAACACTGCACCGCCGACAAGGGGAGAGGACACAAACCAACGCCGCCAACGAAGCGAAACGGACAACAGGGCGCCACGGCACGGCACCACACGGCAACACAGCCGCGCGGAACACAGGACACAGCGCAGGGGTGCCCGGACGCCGCAACACACCGCAGCACACAGCGGGGCAGCAGGCCACGCGGCCAGGCAGGAGCACACCAGAGGCAAAACAAAAGCGGACAACCAGGCCCACTGACACACACCCAGCAACCACAGACAACAACACACGGCACCAACCAGCGCAAACGCAGCAATAGGGCACCACGAGCACGAGCCGACCCAAACAGCAGCCACCACGCGGCAGATGGCACAACAGAACAACACAGCAGCGCACCCTAGGACAGAACACGAACAACAGAGCACAACAAGGGACCAGGCAACGGCACCAGGGGGGCAGCAGGAGGGGGGGGGGGGAGGGCGGGAAAACCGCAGGGCGGGCCCGACGACCAGACGACGCCGTGCACCAGGACAGCACACGGCACAACAACGCGCGGCGGCGCCACGCACGACAAGACACCGCACAAAACAGCACGGCACGACAGGGCACCACACGACAAAAAAGGGGAAGACAACCACAAAGGGGGAAAGAGCAAAGAAAAAAAAGCAAAAACAAAAAAAAGCAGCGGGAAGAGAACAAGGGGGGGGGGGGGAGGGCCGGAAAACGCAGAGGCCCAGGGCAGCGAGGACCGGAAACAACAGAAAGCCTGAGACAAAGGGGCCGGGGGAAAAGAAAAAAAAACAAGGGAAAAAAAAGCGGGGAGAGAGCAAAGGGGGGGGGGGGGCAGCCACAAAGCGCAGAGGCCTGGGGCACCCAGGGCCAGAAAACCACGGAAAACCCGGGACAAGAGAGCGCGGAGAAGGGAGAAAAAAAAGGAAAAAAAAGGGGCGGGGGGGCGGGGGAGGGGAAGGAGCAATCGGGGAGCGCCAACGCCAGGGCACCCAGGGCCGGGAAGCACAGAAAGCCGGAGACAGCCAGGGGGGCAAGGGGAAACAAAAAAAAAACCAAACAACCGAGCCACGGGCAACCCCAGTCCGAAGGAGGCCGAACAGAGAAAAAGGACAAAACGGCCACAGGAAAGGTGAGGCGCACCAAAACGCGCCAGGGAGGACGGCCCGCCCCACCCGGCCAAGAAGAGCACGCACGAGCACACATGCGCGGGACCGGGGCGTGGCGTCCTCCGACCCGCAAGGGGAGGTGTCGGCGTCCACACGAAACAGCCCCGGTGCACCGGCGAGTTCTCCAGCCGAAGGGCGGACGGTACGGGAGACCGGACGCGTCAGTGGCCGGGTCCACAAACGACCAACCACCGCAGCGCACGCAGCCCAAGACGAAAGCAAGAGGGACCCGCCAGGGACAACGCCATAGCGGGGCCCCGAACGGGTACGACGCGGAGCGGGCCCAGCCCGCCAGGCACGGCAGGGGCCAGCGGCAGGCACAATGAGCCGAGTTCTCGGCCGGCATCCGCGTGCCCCGCGCAGCCGCCCAGTAAAGCCGCGGGCGACAGCCCCCGGGGTGCGGGAAGGCACCACGGCGAAGGGAATGCTGACCGGAGCGCCGTGACCAACCGGACCGGACGAGGTGTGGCGCACCAACGCGGGGCCACGAGGCACGCCAAAGAGGCACGCCCCCGGCCACGGACAGGTTTCAAGCAACAACGGCCACCTGGCGCCCCAAACCAGGGAAGCGAGCACAACACGTGACGAACCGCGGCGCGGGAAAAGGCGCCAAGGACAGCCGGGCCACCCGGTCCGCACACCGCACCCACAGCCAGTGGGTAGTGGGCCCCGGCCCCACGCCCGAAAGGACAAGACGTCGGGGGTGGGAGAGCGCCCGTCCCTGGACGCCCCACACCCAGGCAAGGGGCGCCCCCCCCGGGCGCCCTCGTGCTGCCCCAACAGCGCGCAAGGCAGCTCGCAAGAGCATGCGCTGTGGGGTTGGTGACGGGTCCCCACGCCCGCACCCCCCGCAGCCACAGCCAGTGGGTAGTGGGCCTCGGCTGCATGCCCGAAAGGACGAGAGGTTGAGGTTGGGGAAGCGCCCGACCCTGGAGGCCCCACACCCAGGCTGGAGGCGCCCCTTTCCGTGCACCCCCATGCCGCCCCCACAGCGCACAAGGCAGCTGGCAAAAGCGCACGCTGTGGGGTTGATGACGGGTTGCCACGCCCGCGGCCCCTGCACCCACAGCCAGTGGGTAGTGGGCCCCGGCCGCACGCCCGAAAGGACGAGTGGTCGGGGGTAAGAGAGCGCCCGACCCCGGACGCCCCACACCAAGGCAAGAGGCGCCCCCCCCCCAGGCACCCTCATGCCGCCCCAACAAAGCGCAAAGCCACCTCGCAAGAGAGCGCGCCGTGGGGTTGGTGACGGGTCCCCACGCCCCCACCCCCCGCACCAACAGCAAGTGGGTAGTGGGCGCTGGCCGCACACCGGAAAGGACGAGTGGTTGGGGGTGGGAGAGCGCCCGACCCTGGACGCCCCAAAGCCAGGCAAGAGGCCCCCCTGCCCCGGGCGCCCTCGTGCCGCCCCCACAGCGCGCAAAGCCAGCTCGCAAGAGCGCGCGCTGTGGGGTTGGTGACGGGTCCCCACGTCCGCACCCCCCGCACCCACAGCAAGTGGGTAATGGGCCCCGGCCGCACGCCCGAAAGGACGGGTGGTCGGGGGTGGAGGAGCGCCCGACCCTGGACGCCCCACACCCAGGCAAGAGGCGCCCCCCCCGGGCACCTTCATGCCGCCCCCACAACGCGCAAAGCCAGCTCGCAAGAATGCGCGCTGTGGGGTTGGTGACGGCTCCCCACGCCCGCACCCCCGGCACCCACAGCCAGCGGGTAGTGGGCCCTAGCTGCACGCCCGAAAGGACGAGTGGTCGGGGTTGGGAGAGTGCCCAACCACGGACGCCCCACACCGAAGCAAGAGGCGCCCCCCCCCCGGGCGCCCTCGTGCCGCCCCAAAGCGCGCAAAGCCAGCTTGCAAGAGGGCGGGCTGTGGGATTGGTGATGGGTTCCCACGCCCGCAGGCCCCGCACCCACAGCCAGTGGGTAATGGGCCCCGGCCGCACGCCCGAAAGGACGGGTGGTCGAGGGTGGGAGAGCGCCCGACCGCGGACGCCCAAAACCCAGGCAAGAGGCGCCCCCCCCGGGCACCTTCATGCCGCCCCCACAACGCGCAAAGCCAGCTCGCAAGAGCCCGCGCGGTGGGGTTCGTGACGGGCCCCCACGCCCGCACCCCCCGCACCCACAGCCAGTGGGTACTGGGCCCCGGCCGCACGCCCGAAACAACGGGTGGTCGGGGGTGGGAGAGCGCCCGACCCCGGACGCCCCACACCCAGGCAAGAGGCGCCCCCCCCATGCACCTTCATGCCGCCCCCACAACGCGCAAAGCCAGCTCGCAAGAGCGCGCGCGGTGGGGTTGGTGACGGGCCTCCACACCCGCACCCCCCGCACCCGGAGCCAGTGGGTAGTGGGCCCCGGCCGCACGCCCGAAAGGACGGCTGGTCGGGGTTGGGAGAGCGCCCGACCCCGGACGCCCCACACCAAGGCAAGAGGCGTCCCCCCCGGGCGCCCTCGTGCCGCCCCCACAGCGCGCAAAGCCGGCTCCCAAGAGTGCGCACTGTGGAGTTGGTGACGGGTCCTGACGCCCGCACCCCCCGCACACACAGCCAGTGGGTAGTGGGCCCCGGCCAGACGCCTGAAAGGACGAGTGGTCGGGGGTGGGAGAGCGCCCGACCACGGACGCCCCACACCAAGGCAAGAGGCGCCCCCCCCGGGCAACCTCATGCCGCCCCCACAACGCGCAAAGCCAGCTCGCAAGAGCGCGCGCGGTGGGGTTGGTGGCGGGTCCCCACGCCCGCACCCACCCCACAGGGAGCGCGCAGCCCGAAGCCAGGTAGGGGGAAATGTAATAAGTTGGGGCATTTGGGCCTCTCAGAAGCTTTCTGGAAGAACTCTACAAGACCTCATAGAGCTTCAAGATCCTAAGATACTGGGATATTTACTCATATTTGGCTCATATTTCAAGCCTATAGCTTACTGCTAGAGTCTACTGCTCTTAGGTACACCACACAGAGCAGAGATCTAGATTACATTAGTAGCCATACATGAATAATCACATTCCATATGCTTATAATGTGATTTAATCATGTTTTATGCCATTTTAGAAGGTTCTAATGTATTAGAAGCTATTTTGAAGCTATTTAGAAGCTTCAGAAGGCCTGTCGCGATTGTCGGCGCCTGCTGTCGCCGACGGCAATTTACGTGATATTGACAAGGCCTGTGACAAGATAGACTACTCAGAAAGTTGTTAAAATATAGGTTTTATTGCCTTTTTAATGAGATTTCAATGCTACATTAATTTTCCTGTTATTTAGGCATGTGAACCCGTATTACTGGACCAGCCAGTTGGTCCAGCTTGATATTCGTCAAGTTCTTCGTCTTCTTGCTGTTGCCTGTGTCCTGTACTTGCCAACAAGATCAATTGTAATGGAGAACATTGGAAACAATTTGATTTTTAAGTGCAAGACAAGGAAAATTGGTTTTCTATATGCACCCAAGCACAAGCATATGACAGTCCAGTAATCTGAGTTCGAGCAGGACGACGACGACGAGGACGACTGTTCCATAATGGTGAGTTCCTTGCTTGAATTTAATGAAAAGTTGGAGAAACTTTGAAGAATTGAAGGTATCCTTCCAAATACCTCCAAAAAAACCCTTGATATTACTTTGAATCTGGGAGAGCGCAGTTCCAAGCGCGCTGCAGCGACGACGACGACGACGAAGACCACGAAAAGCGACGCTTTGGACTTCCTGGAGCCTCCTACAAGTTCAAAAAGTTGATTTTCCTGAAGATATTTAAGTTTCATTAAGGACTACTTTGAGTTACTTAAGAATACCTTGAAAAGTCGTCAAAACAAGTCAAAAATCGTGGATATCTTGGACCTACGCGCTGCTGGGCGACGTGAACGAGCGCTGGAGGACTTCGACAACGCGCTTTCAAGGCGCTGCAGACTGCTGCAGCCTTGTGATTTGCAGTTTTGAAGTGTAGCATAGCATACCTTTGATGTTTGTGTTGTTGCATTTCATTGCCTCATTGCACACGGCCCCCGGTTGCCCTGTGTCGAGGATTCACGCGCTTTGACGCGCTTTTCTAGCTGCAGGCGTGTCGCCAGAAGCTTGATTGTCGATTTCCCACCCTCCCTTCCCCTTCAGAGCTATGATTTCATTGAAGTTTTTCACTAACTTTTGATGTTCCAAAAGGCCAAAAATATCGGAAATGACCTACACCATTTTACGCATAACTTGGCGCCACTGGCTCAAAACGCATCAGATAAAGCGCTACCGTAAAGTAGAGAGCGCTGGCTCGCAAAAAACGTCTACATCTTGTTTTAACTCAACATGGGCTATTTTCTGTGATTTTTTCAAGATGACCCATGAATCACTTTTTGCCCAACCCTCTAAAACACACCAAAATGACATATGGTGTTTTACGCATATCTGCGCGCCACTGCGCCGAAAAAATCTGAATCAAGCATTTTTCGAAAGTAGACAGTCGTACGCTTTTATGGCCCACTTCATCCACTTGGAATCAATTTTTCTGCTATTTTCTATCTCCACCAAAGTCACCCATGAACCACACCCCAAAAAACCCTCAAAAATGCCTTTTGTGCTTTCTTCGTATCTCCCAGAGAAAAAAGGTTTGAGGTTTCATATTATTTTTCCAAACAACACTGAAGTATGTGCTTTCTAACCCTGAGTCTTTTTTATTTTCGAAAAATAAGAATGGCTATGGTAAAATTGCAACAACTTACCACACAAACCACTTGGTGAAAAATCATGAAAAATGATTTTGGAGGTTTAATCATTTCTCTGAGACCCTCGTGACTTCGAACCTCAACAAAGGTGTTTTACGAACACTGGAGCATGAAGTTTACGACACATATTTATTTTGAATTTCTGTGGTCAAGAATGTATTTTTCCCATGGTCGTCAATTTAGTGCATGAAAGCATGTATTCAATGTTTGTGTTCATGAGGGTACAAGAAAAATACCTTTCGCAGAGCCTATGGTGAGTTGGAAAGTCATCAAAGCTGTTTTGGAAAGGTAATGGTGTCTAGTTTGCAGATATTCAATCGTTGGATTTTATTGAAAATGGGATGATGGTGAAAAAGATCGATTTCTTTATGCTTCTTTGATGGTTTTTCAGCATATGTTGCATGTGAGATTCATGTGTCTCCCCCCAACTTCTATTTCTCTGAACCTATGATGAGTTGGGGGAACATCAAATATGTTTCGAAAACCTGAGGACATGCGCTATACAGTGCAGATATTCCTTCTCTGACATCTCAGCAACAAAGTATAGAAAAGTGCTACAGAACTTGGGCATTTTCAAGAATAAACAGGTTTTCACATCATTCTTTTGCAAAACCATTCGCGATTTCTGTGGTCTTCTAACCTTCAATCATTGTATGATATTGCAGTTTGTGATTGCTTGCATCAGTTTTGATTCATTCTGACTAGGCTTAGCCTAGGTAGAAAGGTAGATACCTTAGAATTACTTTAGACACGCAAAAAATAGTGAAACATTTTGTTGTCTTTTTCGGCCACAAAACAAACTTGGCCACATCCATTAACAGACCGTTTGCATCCGCCACATTCACCGTCTAAGCCTTTCCCTTCGACTCCCCAGGCTGAGTGGCTCAGTTCGGCTGGCCCGTTGTCCCAGGGACAAAGAAGGCGTGGGGCTTGTTGCCACCAGGGAGTAGGGAGGCGATTGATGGGTGTGAGCGGAAGGCGGAAAGAGAAGACTCAATGCAGGAGCACCCAAGTGAAACATTAAACGACCGCATTCGACCAAACCTTTGGCATTGACCTCTCTCGGGGTCCTTGTGACCATTTTCCGATGAGAGAGGTTGATGTTGGTACATGGCCGCGGAAGAAGCTTGCAACACTTACTTACTTTTACTTACTTACTCTAGCTAGCTAGCTAACTAGCTAGTATAGGAGATGCATTGACTTTTATGGTATCATAATCCTAATGCTAACGGTTGAGTTGAACTCAACTTAATGTCTCTGGTCCTCCCCCTGTAGGGCAGGGTGGTGAGGAGAAGTGCCGCAAGGCGCTGGTACTGTAATAGAGGTAACCATTCCAGTAGGTGCAGGCCGGAATGTTAGTGTGCGATACCATTTGATTTCTTTTCATCCCTTTACCTCTGACCTGAAGTGAGTGCTGGGCACTGGTTACGGCCTACGGTTGCCCTAACCAACCCACTGCTGGCCTACGCATACACACGGCCTACGGTTGCCCTGTGTTGCATTGGCTTCCCACGTAGACGCACGGCCCACGGTTGCCCTGTGTCGCATTGGGATGTGCTGAGCTTGTACGGCCTACGGTTGCCCTATGAGCCTCAGTCTTGGTATTTTTGGCAAGTTGTGTGTTTTACATCATCCATTGTTTCATTTGAGCACAATTGCATTTGAGCTAGGAAGTGATTTGTCCTCATTTCACTCTACCATGCACCTCATCCTTCATTGCATGGCCGTCAAGGCAAGCGTTTGACTAGTGACGTATTCTACTCTCCATTTGGATTGCATTTCATTCATTCCGTTCGGCAGGTCACTCATTCTTTGCATTCCACTTTGCAAATCTTACATTTCATACTTATTGCATTACTTCCTTATTGCAAGGGTCTCCCCATAGCGCTCAACATGCAATATGGTCCGTAATTGATCTGCCCTACGTGGTTCTATGAGCACCTTTGCTCAATAGACCCCTAGTTTTGGTTCGCCGACGAACAATCAATTCGTATCCCCTCAACTTTTGTTGCTTAACTGCAAGTTGTGAGGAATGAATCTCTTTTTCCAACCCTCGCGATCATTGACCTAGGTCGTTTGGTCTAAAGAGCTAGTTTATCCTCAAATTTGCTACCGAACCACTGCGGGTACGTTCCGCTTCGTTAACTTTCGCTCGATCGCCTGGTACAGCCTCAATTACCGGGTTTGAGAGTGCTCAATTGAGTGTCCGCAGTCTACAACATTACAGTCTCCATCACATTCTCCGTCACCCCAAACCAAACAATCAGACGCATGGCAAACCCAATTGGATTCTTCTTTCACACATTCCCTCCCTCATCACACTACACAAACAACATACACACAAACACCTACCATGAGTCATTTGATTATTCCATTTATTTGTTTGGATATCACACTCTGAGGAATTGCTGTAGTACCACTTCCATCCAGTTTTTGTCTACGAGCCAACATGTAGGTCACTTCCCTCGTGTAGATAGTCAGTGTACGCTTATAGCCGACATTGGTCTCACCTCGCCACATCTTTGTTGTGTAACACAAGTGAACAGGTTTACGTTTGGTCACTAAGCCTGTGACTTGGCTAATGCATTCCGCGGTGTGTTAGTGAAGAGTCCTACGCCGGTAGCCACCGAGACCAAGCGCGGTGCACTACGGTAGGCTCATTGAAAAGGATTATCGAAAGGTGGTGAATGCCTACAGTGTATAGGATTCTACCCTCGCGCGGGTAGATAGCTACTTTCCATGCAGTTGGATAGACCCCTTCTCTTGCGGTAGAGATAGATGACGGAGTTAATCTCCATGAGGATAGCCTGAATCCTGGAATTCAGTTGAGCGGAATGCATTCATCATGTAGGAAGACAGGCCCCCGCACGGATGGCTTTGTACAACCATCTGCTGGGCAAGGGGCTCGCCGTTGATTGGTCTTCCGGTAAGGTACAGAACACACTTTGGCTACGATAAGCATTTTTCGGAGATTTACTACTTCTACTTGTCTCAGACAACAGATCCTTCATTCCGCTTATATGAGGCAGTAGCGACCCTCCAATCTCGCTTATTGGGGCAGTGGCGACCCTCCAGTCGGGTAGGATGTAGGCTTGCTTTCGAGCTAAGCGGTCCATCCAGGAAAGAGCCGACCTTTCCAACGCCATGACGACATACCTACTTCGTTTCAGAACAACCCCAGGGGACCAACCCACCCCTACCCGTAAACCCATCCCCTACATTCACATACAATTCATTGGTTGTGTCATCTTTAGCACTTACCACAACCCATACATCTTCTTTCTCTGAATTTACATGATCAACACACTTCTACATTTTCGCCTTTTCGTGCTAATTATTTGCATTGGTGATTTAAGTCATTTGGGACATTTCTACACAAATCAGTATTCCCGCTAGCTTCATATCTCATTAGATTGCTGTGTGCTATGTCCTGGTGTGCCATGGTGCATATGTTGCATAGGTTGGAGTGCAAAGCATATTGCCGTGACGGAATTTGGATTCTTTTGTACATGATTTCTAGGCATGATAGGTAACTGATGTTTCAGCTTTGTTTAGTGATAGCTAGAAGGTATGAGTAAAAGGTCAGTAATGAAGAACTATATCTTTCAACGCCTTTTTGGTTGAAGTGTTAGTATAAATCCCCATACCCCCATACGGATCAATCCTTGAATGACCTTGACCCAAGGATAAGAAAGAGCAGATCCGGGTCAGATGAGTTTTGTCTCATCGTGACTGCCACCCCCCACCCTTTTCAAATCCGTCCCGCCAAACTAATCAGAGTTACTCATTACTGATGCTACCTCGCTTTCTCTGTCCATGTAATGCAGGCCAAGAAACCCATTGCAGGTACCAGAATGCATCCAGCCGGAGCACTCGGGGTTGGTGCCAAGCGCCCATTGAACAAGGTGGTATATCCTCTCTATGGATGACGCAGGCCATGTCATGTCAATAGACAGCTTGGGCAGAGCTTGAATTTCCGGTTTAACCCCACATGTTGCGTTTCATTCTCAATTGTTATTGATTTTCCGTATAGCTCATTGTAATCTAGACATCTACATCCAAATGTATTACTCTTACCCTCAAATTTTGCCTGAAGATTTAGGTTGTCATTGTTCATACTTTGTATGCTAGCTTTTTGCTTAGTGTTTTTCATGTTTCATTTTGAGCCCTACTTTACGTACTTAAGACTTAGGAACTTTACCCTCTTAGGTGAAGATATGTCTTTACCTCTAGGAAGGGGGTAGTAAGACACTACTTTAGACACTTAGAACGTTCAATATGAGCGTTCCTTATGCCCATACCCCTCCTTATGTTAGATTATCAGCTTGTCATGAACATTCTTAGTGAATGTGCATGAAGCTTAGGAAGGGGGTGTAATAAGTTGGGGCATTTGGGCCTCTCAGAAGCTTTCTGGAAGAACTCTACAAGACCTCATAGAGCTTCAAGATCCTAAGATACTGGGATATTTACTCATATTTGGCTCATATTTCAAGCCTATAGCTTACTGCTAGAGTCTACTGCTCTTAGGTACACCACACAGAGCAGAGATCTAGATTACATTAGTAGCCATACATGAATAATCACATTCCATATGCTTATAATGTGATTTAATCATGTTTTATGCCATTTTAGAAGGTTCTAATGTATTAGAAGCTATTTTGAAGCTATTTAGAAGCTTCAGAAGGCCTGTCGCGATTGTCGGCGCCTGCTGTCGCCGACGGCAATTTACGTGATATTGACAAGGCCTGTGACAAGATAGACTACTCAGAAAGTTGTTAAAATATAGGTTTTATTGCCTTTTTAATGAGATTTCAATGCTACATTAATTGTCCTGTTATTTAGGCATGTGAACCCGTATTACTGGACCAGCCAGTTGGTCCAGCTTGATATTCGTCAAGTTCTTCGTCTTCTTGCTGTTGCCTGTGTCCTGTACTTGCCAACAAGATCAATTGTAATGGAGAACATTGGAAACAATTTGATTTTTAAGTGCAAGACAAGGAAAATGGGTTTTCTATATGCACCCAAGCACAAGCATATGACAGGAAATAGGACCGGGTCGCCCCCCCCAAAGCAAGCCAAACCGAGCAGGGGACCGAGGCAGGACATACGGTGGGGCACGGACCGCGTGGAACAGCCCTACCAGCGCCCAGCACCGGGACCGCCCCAATTGCGCGCGCCACACCAACCCGGGGAGGAGGGGGGGCGCGGACGCCGCGAGAGCGCGAGCGCACACACACACAAAGGACACGCGCGGAAAACCAGAAGGGCTGACGGACCGAGCCCGCGGAACGCACAGACCGCATGGAATGGCGTACCAGCGAGCGAGGATAAGGGACACTCGGACTGGACGGCCCGCCACACACAGCGCGGGACACGCGGGGCGGGTAGGGAGAGACGGGGAGGACACAACGCCAGGCACCGGCCCAAGCCCACCGAACCGGCCGCGAGCGCCGCGCACACACGACCAGGGGACTGCACCTGCGAAGGCAGTAGTGGCGCACCGCGCCAGGCACCAGCCCCAAGGCTAGGCAGCCTCCGCGCCAGCCCACGGGGGTCCCACTGGCTACAAGCCAGTAGCACAGGCCCAGCAGCGCCGGCAGCCCGGGGGACCACACATCAGGGGGGCAACCCGGTGGGTAAGCGCCTGCAGCTACGGCTACTAAGCGATGCACTGACCGGGGAGTGGCAAAATGGGGAAGCCGGCGAGGGACGGGGCTCCGAGCCCTGTGAACCCGGGGGACTCCGCCACCAGGCAGGAGGTGTGTCATGAAGGCCCCACCCCTAGGTCCCGGTGGGGAGGATATCACCTGGCCCCCCGGGGCCGAAAGGCGTCTAGTACCCGCAAAATCAAACCTCAAACTTCAAACCTTTTCGGTCTACCGCCAAGGGTTGGTCTCCTTTATAAGGTCAGTCAGAGGGGCTGATGAATATGTAAAATTGTCAATGTGGCGTTGATGAAAAATGCAAGCGCTGCTCAAACTCCGAAAGCCATGTCCACTCTTCCGCCATGTGACGGGGAGCGATGGGGGGCGATGGGGGGCGATGGGGGGCAATGGGGGGGCAATGGGGGGCAATGGGGGGCGATGGGGGGCGATGGGGGACGATGGGGGGCAATGGGGGGGCGAGGGGGGGGGCGAGGTGGGGGGCCATGGGGGGGGCCATGGGGGGGCCATGGGGGGCGAGGGGGGGCGATGGGGGGTGATTGGGGGTGATGGGGGGGTGACCGGGGGCGGGGGGGGCGAGGGGGGCGGCGAGGGGGGGGGCGAGTTGGGGGGCGATGGGGGGTGATGGGGGGCGATGGGGGGAGATCGGGGACGAGGGGGGGCAAGATGGGGCGATGGGGGGCGATGGGGGGTGATTGGGGGCGGCCGGGGGGGAGGGGGAGCGCTGGGGGCCGATGGGGGGCGAGGGGGGGCGAGGGGGGGCGATGGGGGGCGACAGGGGGCTATCGGGGGCAATCAGGGGCGATGGGGAGGGGAGGGGGGGCGAGGGGGAGCGATGGGGGCCGATGGGGGGCGATGGGTGGCGATGGGGGGCGACCGGGAGCGATGGGGGGTGATGGGGGGCGATGGGAGGCGATGGGGGGCAATGGGGGGCGATGGGGGGCGATGGGGAGCGAGGGGGGGCGAGAGGGGGCGATGGGGGGCGATGGGGGGGGCGTGGGGGGGCGCTGGGGGGGCGAGGGGGGGGGCAAGGTGTGGCTTGGGGGGGCGCTGGGGGGGCGAGGGGGGGGCGAGGCGGCGGGCGATGAGGGGGGGGCGATGGGGGGCGATGGTGGGCGATGGGGGGCGATGGGGGGCGTTGGGGGGCGATGGGGGGCGATGGGGGGGCGAGGGGGGGCGATCGGGGGCGGGGGGGTGCCAGAGGGTGCGAGGGGGGGGAGGGGGGGCGATGGGGGGCGATGGGGGGCGAGGGGGGGCAATGGGGGGCGAGGGGGGGGGGAAGGGCGGGCGAGGGGGGGCTTGGGGGGGCGCTGGGGGTGCGAGGGGGGGGGCGAGGGGGGGGGCGATGGGGGGGGGGGCGATGGGGGGCGATGGGGGACAATGGGGGGCGATGGGCGGCCATCAGGGGCGAGGGGCGGCGAGGGGGGCGATGGGGGGCAATGGTGGGCGATGGGGGGTGAACGGGGGCCAGGGGGGGGCGATGGGGAGTGATGGGGGGCGAGGGGGGTCGATGGGGGGCGATGGAGAGCGATGGGAGGCCATGGGGGGCGATGGGAGGCGATGGGGGGCAATGGGGGGCAATGGGTGGCGATGGGGGGCGATGGGCGGCGAAGGGGTGGGCAAGGGGGGGCGATGGGGGGGCGATGGGGGGGCAATTGGGGGCACTGGGGGGGCGATTGGGGGCTATCGGGGTTGATGGGGGGCGATGGGGGGCGATGGGGGGCGATGGGGGGCAATGGGGGGGCAATGGGGGGCAATGGGGGGCGATGAGGGGCAATGGGAGGGCGAGGGCGGGGGCGAGGTGGGGGGCGATGGGTGGCGATTGGGGGCGATCGGGGGCGAGGGGGGGCGAGGGGGGGCGATGCGGGGCGATGGGGGGTGATTGTGGTCGATGGGGGGCGATGGGGGTCGGGGGGGGCGAGGGGGGGGGCGAGGGGGGGGGCGAGGTTGGGGGCGATGCGGGGCGATGGGGGGCGATGAGGGGCGATGGGGGTTGATGGGGAGCGAGGCCGGGCGATGGGGGGCGATGGGGGGGTGTGGGGGGGCGCTCGGGGGGCGGGGGGGGGGGGGGGGGGGCAAGGTGGGGGGCGATGGGGGGGGGGCGATGGGGGGCGATGGGGGGCGGTGGGGGGCGATGAAGGGCGCTGGGGGGGGCGATGGGGGGCAAGGGGGGGCGATGGGGGGCAATGGGGGGCGATGGGGGGCGAGGAGGTGCGAGAGGGTGCAGGGGGGGGCGCGGGGGGGCGATGGGGGGCGATGGGGGGTGATGGGTGGCGAGGGGGGGCGATGGGGGGCGAGGGGGGGGGTTGGGTTGGGTTGGGTTGGACTCTCCCGACTTGAAAAACGCGACGGAACGGTCAATTGAAAAATTTGGGTCCCCCGGGAGCGGCGCAATCATCGGAGTAGTCTGAGCACACTCCGCCACCAGAAAGAGGACGACCGCACGACACATCAGCCTGCTGCACTTGGCGCATACCGCCTGCATCGCTCCTTGGCCAGCCTCTGCTGGCCCGAGGCAGCCCCACCGCGCTCTGAGGGCGGCGCCCACACGGCTGGGCCGCCGCTCTCGACGCTCGCGGGATCACTCCGACGCCGCCGGGCCCGAACCCCCGGGAGGGGCATCGGGGTCTCCCCTGGCGCGGACCACTGTGGAGCTGCCTGGCACCACTGCTGACAGGGCCATTAGTGCCTCTGCCAGCCCCTGCGGCACTGTTCCTTCCGGCGCAGACATCCAGAATCGGTCTCCAACACGAACATGCACATGTTCTGGCTGGGCCTGCAGCCGCGCCAGGCTCCAGCTTCGTACAGCGGCTCCTTCCCAGGCAGGTGCCTGTCCGCCACCAATCACGACAAGCACTGAACAGTGCTGCCCGTCTGAACCCAGAGGGAACTCTGGTTCCGCCAGGGCTGCCACGCCCAGGCCTGGGGACTCCGCCAGCGCTGTGACAGCGCGGTCGTACAGGTGCAGCAATGCGGACAGGCACGCGGCCTGTTGCCACGACAGCCCATGCGTCCGGCCGCTCACTGGACCATTGGATGTAGTCCAGAACAGATCCCAGGCTGCTGACCGGGCATATGTGGCCAGTGCCTCCGGGTAGACGCTGGCCAGGCTGTTTCGACGAGCTGCCGTAAGCCAGCGTGACGCTCCCGCGCATGTGCCCATGAGCATCCCCGACCACGTGTCGCAGAAGGTCAGCGACATAGCTACTGCGGCAGTTGAGGGCGCCCAATAAAGTGTGCACAAACCGGACCGCGTGACGGTCCTGCAGCCTGGGCGCATGCAGGCCCAGCATACGTAGCGGTCGATAGAGCAGGTTTCTGGGGAAGCTGCGGGGCAGCCCCAGAGCGCGCCTGTGGATGCCATCCGACAGCCGCTGGCATGCCTCCAGATTGAGACCCACTGCTGGGACCACGTCCAGGACGAAATCTTCCTTGGTCAGCGCGAAGGTGGTCACCACTCGCAGAGCTAAGGCATACACCGGCTCCGTCCGCGGCACTGCCCAGTGCAGGTGGCGCAGTGCCTCCTCGTATTTGACCAGCACTGCTCTGGGTGGTTCACCCATGACGACGGGAATCTTCACCATGGCGAGGTCGGCTGAGTCCGTTTTGATGACGCCGAGGACGGTCGACAGTTGGCCGGCGGCGTAGCCCAGGGCGCCCCCTTTGTCGACCAGGAGGTACCCCTTCAACTTGGACCGGTTGATGGCCCCACCTCCGGCCAGACATGTTTTCTGGCTGACCCGCAGTACGTGGGCTGCTCCTGCATCTGTGTATGCGAAGATGCGCCTGTCGTCGCTGGAGGATACTTCTGGGACGTACTCTGCCGCACACGCCGGATGCACGGGACACCAGTCGGCTGGGTCAGGCCCCCCTGGACCGCCAGCTTCTGGGCGTAGCGCGTTGGCCACGATGGCCGCGCTCGCTCTGGAGCGCACGGAGCCCAGTTCTTTGAACCCTCCGACACCCATGCTGTCTCCCTGGGCCCCACCGTGGAGCATGCGGTAGGGGCCCACCAGCCCGTACGGCGACTGCACGTAGATGCTCAGCCTGCCGTAGAAGGACTGGTACCACGGGTCTACACGGATGCCGTCAGGGCACACCTGCTGCAGCGATTCGCGCTGCACGTTACAGAACGCGTTGCTCTCGTCCCAGTCGAATACCCACACACGGCCGCGCTCCCGTATCCATACCGGAATGGCCCAGCGACAGAAGATGGCCACCAGCTGGCTACTAAACTCTTTGCGGTAGGCGAAGGCTGAGGGCGGGCCGAGTCCCTGCACTGTGGACACCATCTGGAGGCGGCGGAATATCGCTGTCGACTCCTTCCGCCGCACCGGCTCCTCCAGCATGACTGGCCGGCTCATGGGCACCAGCCATTGCGGCTCCTTTTTCAGGAGGCACAGGTGCAGAACCGCATTGAGGATGCGGGCTGGAGCCCCGCTGTGTGTGGCGTGCAATAGCTCCACCAGGACTCCGATGGCGGTGCCTGACAGCCGGCTTTGCAGCGACTGCACCAGCTCCCCAAACGCCGCCGCCTCTGACCCTGATCGTCGGATTTCGAAGTGCATCTCCTGAAAGCTGGGCGGGGAACCTGGGGTGGCTGGTGCTCTGGGATCCACTGCACGCTCACCACGCTGTGCGTGGGCCAATCGGGTAGCCGCGGTGATGTCCGGCAGATCTGACATGCGTGGGCGGTACTGATCTGCAGGCCGCCGG
Source organism: Eutreptiella sp. 'Long Island Sound 2002' (assembly GCA_964036045.1). Taxonomy (NCBI): domain Eukaryota; phylum Euglenozoa; class Euglenophyceae; order Eutreptiales; family Eutreptiaceae; genus Eutreptiella; species Eutreptiella sp. 'Long Island Sound 2002'. The sequence goes on along the minus strand of OZ038381.1, from coordinate 151,930,832 downwards.
AGCCACCCTGCATCTGAGCCAATGTGGCGGCCACAGTGCAGTTCCATCGCTTGACGCAACAGCTCCTCCTTGAAGGCATCTGGCTCGGTCGTCAAGTACTCACCATCAGGGCTGACGGACGACAATTGCTGAAATGGAGCTTTGCGGATCTTCAGGGCCGCGGCGGTGACTGAAGTAACCCCTGTCCCCTGCAGCTTGCCCTCTGTCAGCTGGACCGCTCTGAGGAACGCCGCGTCCTGCCGGTCTGCCCACCACGCTGTCAGGCGATCCCGGGCGGCCAGCTGGGTGCCCTCAAACAGCTTGGCGGCTGCTTCTGCGGCCAATCGAAACCCACTGGAGGATGACGGGATAATGCCGCTGATGCACTCCGAGTACCATGTGAACGCGCCATCGGGCGACAGGCGGGCACACCAGGCCCACCAGAATGCCAGGCTGGCCATGGCGGCCGCTGTGGCCATGTGCGATGGTTCCGCTCTCCGAAAGCGGAACAGACGGCCCGCCTGATTGGCCTGCGACAGGTACTCGGAGCGCACGCTGAGGTCGCAGGCCACTGCTAGATGGGTGCTCAAGCCAGGCAGCAGGAACTTTTCGCAGGCATGAACTGGTGACTGAGCACTCACGAGGACCCAGTCCAGCTCCCTCCAGGACACCCCGGCTCTGTTGGCGACGATGTTGGTGGCCTCCCCAGGGGCGATAGAGGTGGGTAAAGCCCCCCAAGTATCTGTTGTCACTGCACGCCTTGCGCAGCCAGGCTCCTGAATCGTCCGCCAGGTCAGCGTTCATGCCGCCCGCGACTAACTTCACCCCGCCGGGATGCCTGGCTTGGAACGAAGCGCTCCGGAGAATACTGAGCCGCCTGTTTGCGGCCTTCATCCCTGGCGGAAAGTGCACATTCGTGACCACGACGGGGACCTTCTCTGAGACGGGGATCGCCACACTGAGGGCATGCTCATCCTTGTCGGACTGTAGCGGAGCCCGTGTCTGCAGCCGGTGATGGATGAGAATTGCCAGGCCTCCACCCGGCACCACGGGGCCCAGGATGACTCGATAGGGGACCCCTTTGAGACTGTCGTCGACAAACAGGGGGCCCGCCTCCTGCAGACACACCACGTCCGGCTCGAAATCCACCAAAAGTGCCAGCAACATCCGCATCTTGGAGGCCAGACCTCCTGCATTGATGGTGAAGACCAGAAGCCGCGTGATGCCGGTGGGCAGGGCGTCGAACTTGGGGATGTAGCTGCCATCGTGCCGAGCACGCAATTGCCGATATAGATTGTCGTCTCCCGGTGGCTGGAGGTCGCAGACGCCTGGGGAGCACAGGTGGCAGGCCGCTGTGGACAAGGAGAAGGCAGATGCACCGCTGAGGCCGGATACGCGGATGTTGCTGCACCTCGCCATACGCCGGGTAACGGTGGACCCCTTGGGCAGGGCGCCGCATACTGGCATCACCGGCGGACGAGCTGGGTCACACGGTTGGGTCAGGACTAGGCGCTGCAACCGGGGCCGGTCGCAGCGGGGGCAGAGGTCGAAGCTGAGTCTGACACGGCGAAGGGGGGGGGGGCGAGGGGGGGCGAGGGGGGGCGTGGGGGGCGAGGGGGGGGCGTGGTGGGGGGCGATAGGGGGGGGGGGGCGATGGGGGGCGACGGTCGAAACCTAGGTATTCCATGTCCTCACGCATGCACTCACATTTCTCAAGTTTGATGCTGAGATGGTTCTCCTCCTAGACAGTGAAAGAACCTTGTAGGAGGAGAATATGATCCTTTTGGGTATTAGTACCCAGGCTCACGTTGTCGATGTGTGCCTCCATCTCAGCCTCGCTGGAAACCATTTCCTGCACAAGGGGTCGGCGTCCCAGGATGTATAGAAGTATAAGCACCAGCTCTTGAAAGAAGGCAAGGGCATTCGCGACACCGTGATGATTGACATCTTTATATATGTTCTCATGAATGCTTAGCTATCCTAGTGGTGCGTACCCTAGGGCGCTGGGGCCCTCTTTTTGAGAGTTCCTGGGTTCAATACCAGGTCAGCCTAGCTAAGTAGGATGATCCCATTTGACATGGCAGTGACCTCAGCGCAACATGCCAAGCTACCTCAGCACCTATGGGACCGGGAAAAAAACGTGCACATCTCTAGATGGCACTATAAAAGGTGAGAGTGACCATGTGGGTAGCTTTCCAATTATCCTTTCCAACTATGTGGTCCTTTTGAGTTGCTTTGCTGTAAATACATTGTAGCTTGTTTCCTTTGTTACCCCAGCCCTTCATGTAGTGGACTTTGAGATCCTGCTGTGCACTGTTTGGATTACTCCGACAGGCTGTTCTATATTGTTTTACACAACTCAATCAAAATCTGTGGAATCCAGGAAGCAGCAAGGAACAAGCAGGAGCAGCACATCAACAAACACATCAAGAACTTCATCAGTGAAAGCTGTTGAAGCTTTCTCCTGGTGGTTTCCTCCGCCTCAGTAGGTATACTGACCTGGAGAGGGGAGTGTTTGGTGTCAGACGACCCCCCCGAAACCCTGCTTATGACCTCCACAACTCATCCCTGATCCCCCCCCCTTCAGGTGTAAGTCAGTACTCCCTTTCCCACAAAATGTCCTCATTCAGAGTTGCCCGAATTTTGAACTCTTTCGGAAGCTTCAGGGGACTAGGCGCATTTTTCTGCGCCGATCAATAGGGAACCATAATCCCTTCATATCTGTGGGAACATTTCTGTAAAAGTCGCAAAGGTACAGGACCTGCATTTTGGCTTCAGCACCCGCGTGAACCGGCGTCGTTTCATAGGGTCACTTCAGCAGGGCATATGTTTCACCCACTGCCTCCGTAACCTTTAAGAGAAAAATGCATAGGAAGGTTATAAGTGTCTATTCTATTTACTTATGAATCAACTTTGTGAGTTCCACGTAGATTGAAAGTTATGAGTTAGTTATTCAGGTTCAGTCATGAACCTGAGACTGCAAAAATACCATGAGCTGCCGCATCAAAAGAAAGGTATATTCCTCTTCCCATGGCGTACACGGATTCAAAACATTTTGGGTCAATGTACTTTGCCGTTTGGAATTCATTTAATGAGCATGGTGGGTAAAAGCTTCTGTTGATGCGCGCGCTGGCGTTCTGTGCCAGAATGAAAAGAAAGCAGAGTAAAACAACACAAAAACAGTTTCTAATTAGCTGAAAATAAAGGTATTTAGCATAAAAAACGATGAGTTACAAAAAAAGCGTGCGGTGAAACGCGTTAAAACTCGTCGAAAAAATTTGTCAGCTTGGCCTGACCTACTGTTTGTTATTTTTGCCCTGCATGTTTCATTGATTCCTTCTGCGCTGTGTCGTATATTCATCAAATCATGGTGGTGGAATGCGCCTGACGTGCGAGCCACCTACCACGCCAGCATTTTCTTTTGAATATTCACTGTTGCTATGCATATCGTCGTGTTCATAATTATTTCGTCAACAACAAACGTGGTACGAAAATGGACTGTCTTCTGCACTCAGATTCGTTGCCGTTTGAAAGGTCCACGGTTGTGTGTTTGCGCATTCGTCTTAAAGATCAACCACATCTTGGTGACAGTCGAGTACTCCGAGATTACCTCGCTTCAATACTGAATCAATTTTACTACACGCTTGCCTCATTTGGCGATTTTCATTTGGCTGATATCACTCTTGACGCTCTATCTCATGAGCTCTTACTCTAATTACAATTCTTCCCGTTGTTTTGACGACCGCTCTTGGAACACTCCTCGCTATGGACAACGTGATGACTATTCTTACCGCTCATGCAATTCTTCTTATGAGCACTCTTATGATGCCCGCCGTTCTTACAATAATTCACGTCCACCCTCAAGAAATAACAATTCATCACGCTCTAAAGTATGCTTCAGATGTGGCATTTCTCATGTTGACTCGTCTTTCAAGTGCGATGCTCCATTTGATCCTTCAATATTTCACAAGATGAAAGAACTCTCTCGTTTAGCGGACAATGTGTTTGAAGAGGGTGCCACGGATGTTGCGGTGCATGAACGCTTATTCGGGTTGTCCAAAAAATTCAAACCTACCACGCTTTGGTCTAAACCGGTGCATAAAATTGCGGTGTTGTTACTAGCGGTTGGAACCCACTCACCCCACATTCTACGCTTCTTGCCTATGGGAATTACGCCCCCAAGCATGTCCACGGCATCATACCGTTCACGAAGCCCGATTCCATCTTTGTCTACCTTACTTGCGTGTATGTGTTCGACAAGCAATCTCACGCTAACTCTTTTGCCTCGTGGATCAACGACAACTCTTCCACCAAGAACGAAAATGGTCCTTGCCTCGCTTTCATTGCTTCCACGGATGATGTGCAAAAACTTTGTTTGGGACTCGAACCGGACTCACACAACGCGCTCTAATTCGCCTGAGTGGAAACATGAAAATCAAATTTTTTACCAAGCGCGGTAGTGCTTTTTTGTGTTTCTTGTACTTTGGTTGGAATGGTGCCATTGCGCTTGGAATGGTCTTCCAATTTAAGTTGATTAGAGGAATCAGCCTTCTCAGAACGTTCGGGAAGGTAGGTGGCGGACTCATCTTCCGACATAGAGGAAGAGGAGTCGTCCTCCGAATCATCAGAGGCATTAGAGGCATCACCGTCGCCGGATTTTATCCGCGCCCTTGTTTTGCCCTTGGCTTTTGGCTTAGCGTTTAGTTCGTCCGTTGCTTTTCCTTTCTTTCGGGTCCTCTTCTCCTTAGTCGATTCATTAGACGAGGAGGACGAAGAGTCTGAGTCATCACTTAACTTCTTAGAGGCCCAAGACTCCCTTCCCAAGTTTCCTTCCTAAAGGATGATATTGGTGCTGCAATCACCAGTGATAAGCGAGTTTGCTGCTCGTTCCCCGCTAGAGCCCTTACGCCATCTCCATCAAAAGCAAAAAGCTCCGGCTCAAAAACACCCACCACATCTTCTATCACAAGGTGTTCTCGTCAATGAAGCACAGCTGGATCAATGGCACTCAAACAACACACCGCAAAGGCGAAAGTACGCGGAGAAACAGCAAGTCATAAGGCATCTGTTGTTGCTAAAAAGAAATGATGCACCGCTTTTTGGGCGTGCTAAGATCCAACACTGCTTCTTCTCTTCGAAAGACCTCCTCTATCACTACCGCCATTTCACACCACCGCAAAGAAGTCTCCTCGCTGCAACAATCTATTTCCAAACCTGAAATACAACTCCCTTCCTGTCATTGGTCACGAGCCACTGTCTTGAACTCAAAACGTTGTTTCCCCGTGAACCATCCGGTACCCCCTTCCCCACGTATTCAATATTTCCTCCAAATCCAAAGTATGGCATCCACAAACACATCCCTGCTCAGAGCGTTCAGCCTATGGACGGCACACCATTAATTGAATGATTGGTCCCAAGTTTCCCTGCATAGCGTGTCTTCCTTTTATGAAGAATACAAAGCCCTCACCACACGTTACTCTCCATCCCCGTTTCCCCGTTCCGGTCCACCACTGGACCTTGCATGCTATGTGGCACGCGCTTTTCATGTTCAACACGCCATCGCCAGGTGCCCCATCTTCTCTCCATTTTTAGCCATTCCACCGCAGACCCCTCGACTCCAGTGTGGACCACGTGCCGCGCAAAAAAAAATGTTGGCTGCCCCTGCATCGCTGTTATGGGTCAACCCCTTCACCGTCCCCCTAAACACTCTACACGATGTTTTTTACACGTTAAACAACCCCGCACCCAGCCGATACGTACTGCTCATTGATGCCTCTCTGGATGAATACACATCCTGTGTTACTGATTTTCTGCGAATGAACCCCTCTCTTGGTCACTTCGTAGGACATAATCCTCATTCTCGTCCCCGGTTATGGGAACACAATGGCGTTACTATGCGGGACCGTCGTCCTGTTCTATGCTTCTTCCTCCAAAGTGCCCAGGCGCAGACGGCCGACCCCATCCATTACCATGATGTCGTGCGCACACTGGGCCATCTTCTGCACATCTTCTCCACATCTTCTCCACAAACTCTCCCCGCCCCCCAGCAGCCTTTTCCTCAGCAATTCCGGAAGCATCCTGAAATCTGAATGGTGTTCCCTGTGGGATTGTGAAATGAAATCCTGGTCGGCCATGCACAGCATTTGTGCTATGCCATGGGACGAGATTGGTTTGTCCTTCCAACGAGTAAACGCCTTGTTACCACTATGTCCCTTACCCCATGTGCGCCATGTTCTCTTCCTCACCCCTTATAGAGAATCTCCACATATCCCACTCCTCCTCCCCACTATAGGAGTACATGCTATATGGTCGCCCTACTGCTCATACATTTAAATTGGTGCCGTTGGCCAAAAGGCAGTGCGAATACAGAAAAGACGCTTTCGCCGTTTCCTGAAATCCCTGGGACGTAAGCCAACTGAAGCTGGAAAGACCACGCGTTGAAAGTTCTACCTGCGCTGTCTTCAAAACCAGGTAGCAAGGTTTGTAAAATGTACAACTTCATGAAACCCTTGGTGTTGAATCATTGGTCATGACTCCCATTGAAGAATGCTACGCCAAAGACCATTTTCGAATCCAAAACTTCCAAATTAAACACACTAAACGCCCATTAAACAATCGACCACCTTCAAACAGGATTAAACAATGGAAACGTGTTGGCCTGTGAAATATGTATCCAGGAATGGTCACCCATTCCGGTATTCGAGGCATGGTCTGTGATGTTTTGTCTTCCCTCCGCTCCCCACTGAGGCTGCCAGAGCAGATGTCTCTTCCGCATTTGTCCCAACAGAAAATGGAGTCGTCTCTATGGCGCCTCCTCTTTGTCCGAACTGCCTCCTGGGTCCGGCGTGCCCCCGGCATTTGGTTCAAAAAATTCGTCAAGGTACCGTCCCCTCTCCCCGATCCAAATTTTCAGGCATCTCTGCGTTCGACTGTCGCTGCGGCTCTTGAAAACTCCAACGATTTTCAGCCGCTGCGCCAATACTATACCAACAGAGTGCAAGTCACTTATCAAAGGTTTCCGACCGTTGGTGAGCTACTGTGTACGAAGGCTTTCCACTTCACTCGAAGTTCCCTTGATGGGATCTCTACACTTGGGCTGTCAATGCAAATCCTCCCCCCTCTGCGCCCCAGACCCCATTGGACACATTCTTCTCCGAGGACACGACCCCCTTGTCTCTGACCTTTTAGGTCCTGAGGCTTCCGCCAATGTCTCTCAGTCCATGAAGAACTCTAGACTCCCCACCCCATCAGAGGTTGAACAGGTTGTGTATGCCTCCACGAAACGTGCCCTCAAAAGTGACCTGTCTGCAGATCCTTCCTCTTGCGACGAAACGGCCGCGTGTATTGCCTCCAAGGCCGCCATGCACTGCTCTCTCCTCCTCCGCTATTCAGACCCCAGGGTTGACACCCATAACATTCGCCTACTGAAGAAACATCGCTCCGATTTTATCTTCCCAAAGATTGATAAAAACCCCGGATCGACCTGGGTTATCTGTCGCCAACTGTGGGCTTGGCTATTCATGCCACATGTGCTGTTCGCCCCCCATTTGAAAGTCGTCTCCCCCTGCGAGACCATCCCACAGGCAGACACTGAGCTTTTCAGTATAATTGAGGAACGGTCCAAGTCCTGTGACCTGCATACAAAATGGAAACGATTTTTTCCTCGTTCCCCCTCTTATAGGTTTCTGGCACCACCCATAGCCCTACTGATGAAGGACAAGTCAAAAGAACACCTCGGCTTACTGAAAAGTAGAATCTTCGTGTCTCATTTTCGCCACCCTACCTCCCACTATGGAAAACTTACCAGCCGCTGCCTTTCTGTGCTTTGTGCTTCAGTTTCTGGCGACCCCAGTTGCCTGCAAATTTGGGAAATGAACAACTGCAGGCAACTGTTCCAGGAAGCGTGTTTAGCAGCTAGCGCTGACTCTATGGCATGGCAGGGTTTGGAACTTGACTTTGTCGACATGTACCACCAAATCCCCACCCCTTCTGTGATCCCTGCAATTTCATACGTTCTCCATTATCTCCAATCTAGGCGTGCTGCACGCCGTCGTTACATTGACTTTTCCATTTCGAAGTTACAGCGGTCTGACGACCGCTTTGGTACTGGAGCTTCTGCTTGGTTCAAGAACGTCAGCATTGCTCTGGTCCTGGATTTCATATCCTATGAAATATTCCAAAATTCGTTTGCCCGTGCGGACCCATGGATTATTCAGCAAGTGGGTGGCCTCCCCATGGGAGGCCCCCTCAGTGCCCAACTTGCCTGTCTGTACCTGACTTCATGCGAGCTCAAAAATATCCGCACCAGTCCGTTTTCATTCAAAATACTTTCGAAATGCTATCGTGATAATTTATACTTCTTTTGGAGGGGAGACCATGTCAGCTCGTTTGTGAACACACTGACCAGCGGCCTGCAGCAGTTGTACACCATGCTGTTACAGTTTGAACAACAGGGTGATACCATTCAGGTGCTTGAATGCCTGGCTACTGTCTACCCTAAACAGGACATTTGGATCCACCTACACTCAAGAGCCATCGATCTGCTATCAAGAATTAAATCCTACGTCAACCGCTGCCCCGACCCATGGTCTCATAGTCTGAATTCTGGTCGTACTGCAATGCAGATCAGCCCTGAACATCGCCACCACTCTTGCTGAGTAGGGTGCAAATGACCTGTGTACCAGTGACCTGAAAAAACGTTTCTGTGGCTTATGGCGTAGTAAAGGATGCCCTATCACAAAGGACATCATCGATGACTGTGTCCAGCTAGGCATTTCCGTTTCTCAGCTTCAACAACTCAGGCCTGGGTAGGGTGAGGGGATTGCCTGACCTACTGTTTGTTATTTATGCCCTGCATGTTTCATTGATTCCTTCTGATCTTTGTCTTATATTCATCAAATCATGGTGGTGGAATGCGCCTGACGCGCGAGCGATCTGCCACGCCAGCGTTTCCCATTGGAATATTCACTGTCGCTGTGCATATCGTTGTGTTCATAATTATTTCGTCAACAACAAGTCTGGTACAAAAATCGACTGTCTTCTGCACTCAGATTCATGGCTGTTTGAAAAGTCCACTACTATGTGTTTGCCCGCTTGTCTTGCAGATTATAAAGGTAAACAAAGCACGCCGTAAGCACCATAGCGACACTACAAACGTAAAGCGGTGCCTCTCGTCGTTCGTCGCCCCGTTTACGTAGAGAAAAAGCGTCACGAGCAGCGCGTAGAACTCGAATACTTTTTCGAAGTCCCCGCGTCCCGTCACCCCACTTTCTCTTGTTTTCTTTCCTTTCCCCTGCACCAGCCTCCCCTCCCTCGTCCCCCACTTCTCTCCTTTGCGTCCGTTTAGGCGGCCGGCCCTAGGAGAAAAGCTGTTAACCCCTGGCATATATCAAGAGCATCAACACCTGGACACCATCGCTGACCAAAATTGCAGATCATTGCCAACCGCGGGAAGCATGTCAGTTGCAAAATTGATACATGGTCTTGCTGCGTGCGGGTGTGTCGGTTGTGCATGATTGTTGTTTCCAAAAAAAAAGAAATAAAGGAAAAACATTTTTACAGATTTAGCAGTTGTTTTTAAAGGAGGAAGAAAATACAACAGGCGCAGGCAGCAACACAAACAGACAGCAGAGCACAACAGCACACCACCACAGGACAGCAAAGCAAACAAGAAACACCAGAGAGGAGCGGGGCACCAAGACACACCACACCGAACCACATGGCAGCGGGCCACGCAACCCGACGGGGACAGCAACGTCGCAACACCCGACCAGGAGCCACCAGGAGACAACAGGGGACAGCCAGACCCAACAGCGAACACCCAAAAAAAAACAGGCAGCAGGGCACGGTACCAGCCAGTGCCAAAGAAGCCAGAGGGCACTGCACAGAAAGCAACGACGTAGGCATACCAGCACAGCACCGCACAAGAGGCACCACAAAAAAAGAGGCGCCAAGAAACACGGCACAAGGAACGACGGCACCCAGACCACAGGCAACACAGCAGGGCAATGCAGCACCCAGACCAACGACAGACCACAACAACACGCCAAAGCAGCGGACGAGGCGAGGCGCAACAGGAGCAGCGCAACAAAACAAACAACAAAGCCCAGATCAACGAAACACGCCACGGCACAACACAGCAGCAAATGTCACAGCGCAGTAGAAATCAGCACAAGAGCGCACCGCGACACAGCCACGCCAGACAGCGAGAAGCACCACCGCAGCGCACAACACAGACAGAAAGAGCCCGGAGCACCAGGGAAAGGCAAGGAACAACACAGAAGAAAGCAGCAGAGACCAGAACAACACAGGACAGCGAAGCACAACAACAACGGCACAACAAGACCCAGCACAACACCGCGCCTGACAGCACTGCGCAAGAACGCCAGTCCACGGCAAGCACGCAACAACAAGCCGCAAGCACCGCACAACAAGACAAGAGGACACAACACACAAGCACCGCACCACAGGCAGCACCGGCACGGTACCAAAGACGGGCAAGAGAGGGGCGGTCAGCACGGCACCACCGCAGAGCAAACAGCACATCACACAAGGCATGCACTACCAGAGCGCACCAAACAACACAAGACAGGCACCAAACGGCCCCGGCAGGGGCGCAATGGCGACAGCAACAGGCACCAACACAGGCCACAGCCCAGGACACGCAAACCATCCCGGCACTGCACAACCAGCACATCACGGCACGACGCAACACCGCAGAACACCGGAGAAAAGGAAAAAAAACAAGACGAATGAAGCGGGAGAAAAAGAGAAAAAAAACAGAAACACAAGACACGAAGGGGGGGGGGGCAGAAAGAAGGGGGGGGGGGGGGCGAGAAAGGCACCCTGGGACGGAAAACACACAAAGCTGGAGACACTGGGGGCGCAGAGAAGGTACACAGAGCAACAACCACAGACAGGGCAACCCCAAACCGCAGGGGGTCGGGCAAAGAAAGAGAAGACCGAGAAGGGCCACAAGAAAAGGTGACGCACAACAAAACACGCACGCGAGGCCGGCGCACCCGACCAGGCCAAGAGGAGCACGCACACGCACACACGCACGGGAAACGAGTGTGGCGTCTTCCAACCAGAAAGGGAAGGTGTCGGCGTCCATACGAAACAGCTGCGGTGCACCGGCCGAGCCCCCCTTCGAAAGACAGACAGCACAGAAAACCGGACGCGTGAGCGACCTAGCCCACACACGCCAAAACAACGCAGCGCACGCAGCCCAAGACCAACGCCGGAGGAATCCATCAAGGACAAGCCCATAGCGGGGCCCCGAACGGGTACAACGCGGAGTGCGCGCACCACCCCCGCCTCGGCGGGGGCCAGCGGCAGGCACTAAGAGCCCAGTTCTCGGCCAGCCTCCAGGTTCCCCGCGCAGCCGACCACGGTAGGGGAAGGCACTACGGGGACAGGGAAGCCAACCGGCGCACTGAGAGCGACCGAACCGGACAAGGCGCGCCGCACCAACGCCGGGCTACAGGGCACGCCAGAGTGGCACGCCTCCGGCCACATTTTTGGCACAACACCAGGTGCCAGGCAACCACAGCCGCTGGGTGCTGCCAATCTGGAGAGCACGCACAACACCGAACAGCGCACGACAGCCACGCAGGTCAGAGCCCACAAACCGACACACACATCCCACAGCCCAGCCACAGCAGAGGCGCAGAGGGAGCGAAACCTGCATCCGAACACACACACCACACACCCCAGCCAGGGATGCTGGGGTACAGGCGGAGCGGGCACACAAACACACACACCCCAACACCCCAGCAAGGAATGGCAGGGCACAGCCAGAACCCGAACCAAAGCACACCCAAAACCCACACCTCAGCCAGGATTTGCAGGGTATAGGCAGAGCGTGCCCGCAAACAGATACACCCCAACACCGCACCACGAACCCCAGCCAGGATTGGCAGGGTGAAGTAAAAACCCGCACCCGAACACACGTGCCGCGCACCCCAGTCAGGATTGGCGGGGTACGGGCGAAGCGTGCAAACAAACACACAGAGCCCAACACCCAAGCCAGGAATGGCGGGGTGCAGGCAGAGCGCGCAAAAACAGGACCACACCGCATACCTGAGCCAGGATCAGCGCCGTGAACCCAAAACTCAAACCCAAACGGACACATCCACACCGCAATCCCCAGCCAGGATTGGTGGGGTGAAGCCGAAGCCCCTACCCGCACCCGTGCACCGAAAACCGCAGCCAGGAATGGCGGGGTACAGGCGGAGCGTGCACGCAAACACGCACACCCCAATACCCCAGCCAGGATTGGCGGGGTAACAGCACAACTTGAACCCAGACACACAGACCACACAGTAAGTAAGTAAGTAAGTAAGGGCGGCCGCGTCTGCAGCCTCATCTGACATCTCCTTGTTTGTTTTACATGGTGGCCGCCTCTGGCGGGAAGGAGAGCTCTCCACCATCAGTTCCCCTCGCCACCCCTGTCTCACCTCACGGCCGAGAACTTCAACCAGGTTCCCTTCGGGCATGACCGGCGGTAGGCTCCCCCAGTCGCTGCCCTCACGGTTTCAGCTCCTTCTGGTCACCCTCTGAAGGATCCCCCGGCCCTCCCCCCCTAGCACAGCCTATTGGGCGCCTGCAGGCGGGTTTCCTGTGGATAGCCCTCGCCGAAAGCGGAGCATTTCTCTCTGTCAACCACATTCCACCACTCCCCATCCCTCACGGGTTGGAGTACCCACTCGGCTCCCGGATGCACTTAGGTGTCGTCCATCCACGGCTGGAGGCCAGGGGGCGACCCTTTCCACGTTCCCCGTCACCTAGGATTTTATGAGGTACCGGAATCCCGTAACTGAACTGTCCAAAAACTGCCGCGATCGCGTTTTACGGCCCGCCGCAACCCAATTTTGCCGAGGTTTTGGTGAGTTGTGCCAAATCTGTGCGCATCTGCCCCGATTTTTTTTGGCCTAAAAAAGTGTTTTTGGGGCCTGAGTGGTCACAGGTAGGGCCACATACCCTATTTTGAGGGTGCTGGACTGTAAAAAAGTGCGTTTTGCAGGGTTCTGGAGCAAATTACCAAGGGTTCTGGAGCCACCATCACCAAAAGACCGCTTTCTTTGCCCAAAAAATGCCAATTTTTGGGCCTAAAACAGCATTTTGGGGGCATGAGTGGTCAGTTGTAGGGCCCCATACCCTATTTTGAGTGTGGTGGACTCAGAAAAACGTGTTTTGCAGGGTCTTGGAGCAACGTATCGAGTGTTTGGAGCCGCCATCACCAAAAAACCGTATTTTATGCCAAAAACAAAAATGTATGGTTTGAGCTATACAAAAGCTGCTATTCGCAACTAGGTGGTGAATGTCATATTTCTCGGATACGGCCAATTTTAGATGGAATCAAGCGTGCATTGTCGATCTAGGGGCTGGGAAAGTTTCCAATTTGGAGGGTGGGGGGGGGGCTAACTCCGGAAAATATGCTCTTTGTGGTATAATTTGACAAAAAAAGTAGTATTTCTGACTGTAGCTGGTTTTGGGATTTTTGGACCCCATAAAATCCTAGGTGTGGTCCCGCTCACGCGTGAACCTACGTGTACTCAGGCCATTGACCCGGGAATCTCAAGGTCAACCCTCAGCCCTGCGGACACCTCACGGCCGTTCTGGAGTTCAGGGCATTTTCCCGACTTCCCGTGGTCAGGTTCCCCATGGTTGGCCCATGGTTCACCACTCCATGGCAACTGGTTTCCCGATCCCATGGGGCTGTTGCTTGGCGCTATCGGTCTCCCTGCCCATCCCATGTGCCATTCCCCTTTGCCTCATCCCGGCACCGGCCGGTTCCCAGCGTCCCATGGACTCCCTACCCCGTCGGGCCGTCGTCCAGCCCTAGCCACACGCCCTTCCCTGCCCCGTCCCCTTGTCCCATCATTCCGTGTTTATACCCCACCGGGTCGCCAGCAACCCTGTGGCGCAGGCCTACTTGATCCTCTTCTATCCGGGGACCGCTTCGTGCGCCTAGCACGGGTCGCTCCCTTCCTGCCCCCGTCCCTTTCCCCTGTGCTGCGACCCCGGCATAATCCCCTGGGCTGTTGTGCGGCCCCATCCCATCCCTCATCCCGTGTTTATACCCCACCGGGCCGCCAGCAACCCTGTGGCGCGGGCCCACTGGATCCTCATCCATCCGGGGACCGTTTCGTGCGCCTAGCACGGGTTGCTCCCTTCCCGCCCTTCTCCCCTGTGCCGCGGCCCCGGCCTAATCCCCTGGGCTGTTGTGTGGCCCGATCCCACCCCTCATCCCGTGTTCCTACCCCACCGCGCCGCCAGTAACCCTGTGGCGCGGGCCAACTGGATCCTCATCCATCCGGGGACCGCTTTGCGCGCCTGGCACGGGTCGCTCCCCTCCCACCCCCGCCCCTCACTCCTGTGCCGCCTCCCTTGCTGTCCTAGTCCCCTGGGGCTGTCGCGTGGCCCTAGCCACACGTCCTTTTCTGTCCCGTCTCCTTGTTGTGCTGCAGGGGTGTTGTCCGCGTTTTTTTGTTTTTTTTTCGCCACGCTTTTTTCCGCGTGGTTCCCTCCTCCCTGCATGCACGCACAACATCACTGCATCGCCATCTGTCTCCGTTCTGTTCGGTGCTCTCGTCCAGTCCCACCTCCATCCTGTGGGGTGGCCCTTGGCGGTCCCCGGCCATGCCAGGTGAGCGCCCCTCCCTCGCAACCCAGCCTTTCAGCCCGCGTTGTTGTACGTGTCTCTTCTTTCTCTCCTCTCCACCCTCCCCTCCCCTCTGTCTCCTGCCCGCCCTCTTAGTGTTGTTGTCCTGCTCTGTGTGCTCGCCGCTGGTCGTCCCCGCGCCATGGTTGTATCTCGCGCGACCTCACATGCCTCTGGGCTTCTTCCCTGTCTTCCCACCTGTAGGCCGACCTGGGCGGCCTCCCCAGACACCCCTTTGGGGGGACTCCCCCGTCGTCCTCTCCCGCTGGCCGCCCTTCCATCAGTTCCCTGATGGTCGGACGGGGCGGCCGGTACAGCTCAATGCGGGTCATCGGCATGGTGCTTCTCTGTGAGAGACATTGTATTCTTTTGTGCCCTTGTTGGCCCCTCGTTCCCCCCACGTCCCGCGCCCTGCCTCCTCTATGTGTCCTTCCTGTGTGTCCGCCTGTTCTGCTGTTTTTTTTTGTTCGGTGTTCGTGCTCCCCGCTGCTCCCGCGCGCCCTGCGTGTGCCCCCTGCTCTTCTCCGTGCTACCCCTGTCCCGCTGCCCTGCGCCCCCTCTCTCGCCTGTCTACCCTCCCTTTCCTCTTCTCGCTGTCGACCCTGCCTGTACGGCCGACCTCCCTGTCTGAGCCGCGCTGTCACTCTTGTGTGCAACCCGCGTGCTCTACCCCTGCCCCTCCCCCTCGCCCGTACCCTTTTCCCCGGGGTCTCCCCCACCCTAGTGCTCCCTCGGTCCCCGTCTCTCACCCCATCCTGGTTGCCTTGTGCCCTGTGTGTGGGGGGGGGGGTGTATCTGTGGACTGGACTGTGGCCCTGCCCGAGGACTGGCATGGCCGTTGGTTTCCCACGCCCCACGAGCCACCGCATGTGCCGAAGGAACACAGAGAGAACGTCAGGGAGACGCTTGTGGAATTCCCTTCGCTGCATTTGCACTGTGGAGTCCAGCCGCATAGACCAGCTGCGGACCCTCGCCGGTGTCCCATGGCGCCGGCGGCCACCAAGGCCTGGCGTGGTCAACCCCTCAGAGCAGGGCGCACGTAAGTCTAATGTTTTCAATGCAGCACCATCCTGTCATGCAGAGAGCTTTGTCGCCATGTAACAAGTCGGCGGATAGCCCGCACACTCCGGCTGCCAGTCCACAGGGGCGCCACAGAGACGTGGCTCCACTGCACCGGACTTGAGTACACCTGAACTGCAACCTGCCCATCCCTCCAATCTCTCCGATGACACCATCAGCCAAGACCCTGGCACCAACGTGTCGGAATATTGGATGCGTCTGCCCGTTCGCCTCTCCTGCAAGTCAGAGCCCTGGCACCGTGCTGCACCCCAAGGGCACAGCGCTGCCCCACGCCATCGCCTGCTGTTCTCGCCAGTCACGACCTTGCGCTCTGCTCCGTCACTGTACCACATTCCAATACTGCATCCCGTCTGCTTCTCCCTCTGCCCCACACTGCTCGCCGTACTGACGGTACGTCTCGCATCCTGCTGCCCGGTTGCTCCCTCCGCAATCGCCTGCGCCCCCGTACTCCGCCGCCCCATCTTCACTCTCCCCCGCCGGTGGCCCTGTGCTCCTTGGTTGGGGTTCTCCTCCGCGTCCGCCATCACCACATCCCCCTCCACGTTCAGCCGTGGCCCCTGTCCTCCCCTGCGCACCTGCACCTCTCCGCTCCCTTCCTTCTCCCCTTGTGTCTGTCACATCCCCTCCCCACCCTCCTCCACCTCCGCCGACCCCCCGTGTCCGCCTCCCCGCATCCCATCTGCCCGTCCCTCCGCACGCCCCTGGCCGCCGGCCCCTAGCGCTTCCCGTTCCTGCTCCTGCCCGGCCCTACGCGTCGCCACCGTACCGCCCCCCCCGCTGCGATAGCTCTCGCAGCATCTGAAACCTGGGCTTCTTCCCCTTCTCCTGGGGACAGTCCAGGCGCACCCCCAGGAGCGCCGCTCCCAGCATCCTCCTCCACCGCCCCTCATCAATCTCCGGCCCCCTTTCCCTGGGCCTCCCAGCCCTGCCGAACAGGTCACTGAAGGGGCGGGGCCCCCTCTTCTCCCGCCTTCCCCTTGTCTTCCCTGCCCACTTCACGTAGCAGGCCAGCTCCGCCACTTCCCCCTCCGTCCACCCCGCGACCGTCCCGGGTCCCCTCCGCACCGGCGGCGGTGCATACCGCCGCGACGGCGGGGACTCCGAGTCCCAGTCCGTCGGCGTCGGCTCTGGACTGGGGCTGGCCGGCCGCGGCGCCCCCTCTGCCTCCCCTGCCCCTCGCTCCTCCCCCCTGCGCTGCTTCCCCCTTTCCTGCCCAGCCTCCTCGTCCTCCTCCCTGGCCCTTTTCGACCGCCCCTCGACATCTGTGGGGGGGTTGTCCCCTTCCGGATCGAGGAGGACCCGGTGAGCCCCCCAGGCCACCGCCTCCTCCTCCCACCGCACCCTGCGCTCCCTTGCCACCATCTCCCTGTCCCTTTCCGCCAGCCTCGCCGCCTTCCCCCTGATCCGCCTCCATGCCCTCCCTTGCATCTTTCCCTCCTGCTCCGGTGGGATAGCCGGCTGTCGGAACGGCACCAGCGGGGTACCCTCCCGCCCCCTTCCCTCCTCTTGTTGTCCTCCCTCCCTTTCCGCCCTCTCAACCCCCTCCTGCCCTCTCCGAAGGTCGGCCCACGTCATCTGTAGCTCCACCACTGCCTGTGCTTCCCCTCCCTGCGGCCTGTTGGTCCCTTCCGTCCTCCCCTCCTGCGCCCTGCCAAACTCACCCTTGACCCTGGCCTCCCTCTCCTGCAGGCTCCTCTCTGCCTCCTGCACTCTTCTCCCTTCCCTTCCTGCGCCCCCCACGCTGTTCCACTGGCCTGCTGGTGCTGCTGCATGTGCGCCTGTGGCTGCATGCCCGGGTACGCCGGCAGGGGCGGGTACACCATCCCCATTGCCGGGTATGGTGGCGGCGGGAATGGTGGGACATTTGGTGGGACGGCTGGCGGGACTACACCTCCCCACCATCCCAATCCCTTCCCTGGGAACACCGGCGAGCCCATGTACCATAGACAACTCTCCTTCGCCTGCCCCTTGCCTTGTCGCCCCATCGCCCCGCGTCCCTTGCGACCTACTCCGTGGAGTCCCGCCCTCCCCTGTCCCTTCCCCTGTAGCCTTTGTTGCCTCGCTCCTTTTCCCTGCTTGCCCTTGCCGCCTTCTACCTGTCCCGCACCACTGCCCTGCACCGCTGCGCTGCTCTACTCAGCCTGCCCCCCCCTCATCCCCGTCCTCCCCGGCTCCATCTCCAACTGGTAGATGGTGTCCAGTCCCTGCTCCGGGGGCTGGCGGCGACTGCGCTGGTGCTCCACGTGCGCCAGCGCCTCGTACCGCGCCGCCTGCTGGCGGCGCACCTCCCTCTTCTCCTCCGCCCTTACCGCCGCACTGACCCGTGGGGGCAACCTCGGCGGCGACTGCCTGAACGAGCGTTGGGGCTGCGGCCACTGACGCCCCCGTCCACTAAATTTTCCCCCCTTTCCTGCCAGGTGCCCCTTTGCGTGCACAGCCCCAAACGTCCCTGCCTGCCCTTTCCCTCCCTTGCCCGTCCGCCCTCTCTCTCCGGCGCTTACGCTGCTGTCTCCGCTCCCCGCCGCTCCCGCCTCTAGCTGCCCTCGGCCGCCCTTGCCTTCCTCCTGCCTCAGCACATCCGGGAGGATGAACTTCATGGCAGCCGCCGGCACATTGGGCCTCTCCCTTCCCCACCACGGCTCCTTCCCCCCTCTGCCGCCCTGTCGCCCCAGGCCCTTCCCTCCTGACCGTCTCCGGGCTCTCCGGAGACGAGGGCGATGACACGTCCGCAGACGTCGCCGAGGACGCCGGCGAGGGGGGCTGCGGGGCTGCCCCCGCCTGCATGCGGGCCACCTCTGCCCTCACTGCCGGAGGCTGGCTGGTCTGCGGGTCAGGCTTGTGGGACATTGCGCTGCACAGGGGATCGCGCCTGAGCCCTGCGCCCTGTCGCCGCTTCCCCCACCACCCACGCCCTTTACCCCCGCTGTTCGCGCGCCCTACGTGTGTGGAGCTCTGGCTCCTCTTCCACATCTTCTCCCCCGCGATCTGGGGACTTCGCCTGGTGACCGTCGGCCTCATTCTGGTCTGCACTGTCGTCGTCCTCGACCCCGCACCCCCGGCCTCGCTCCTCTTGTCCGCTTGCGTCTCTTGATACCTAGTCCACACACGCCAAAACAACGCAGCGCATGCAGCCCAAGACCAACGCCGGAGGAATCTGCCAGGGACAAGCCCATAGCGGGGCCCCGAACGGGTACAACGCGGAGTGAGCCCACCACCCCCGCCTCGGCGGGGGCCAGCGGCAGGCACTAAGAGCCCGGTTCTCGGCCGGCCTCCACGTGCCCCGCGCAGCCGACCACGGTAGGGGAAGGCACTAAGGGGACGAGGAAGCCAACTGCCGCACCGGGAGCGACCAAACTGGACAAGGCGCGCCGCACTAACGCCGGGCTACAAGGCACGCCAGAGTGGCACGCCTCTGGCCACATTATTTGCACAAGACCAGGTGCCAGGCAACCACAGCCGCTGGGTGCGGCCAATCCGAAGTGCACGCACAACACCGATCAGCGCACGAGAGCCACGCAGGTCAGAGCCCACAAACCGACACACACATCCCACGGCCCAGCCACAGCAGAGGCGCAGAGGGAGGGAACACACACACCACGCACCCCAGCCAGGGATGGCGGGGTACAGGCGGAGCGCGCACACAAACACACACACCCCAACACCCCAGCCAGGATTGACTGGGTGAGAGCCAAAACCCGGACCCAGACACAGGCGCCACAAACCCCAGCCAGGATTGGCGGGGTACAGGCGGGGGGCGCACACAAACACACACACCCCAACACCCCAGCAAGAAATGGCAGGGTACAGCCAGAACCCGAACCAAAGCACACCCACACCGCACGGCCGAGCCAGGATTTGCAGGGTATAGGCGGAGCGTGCCCGCAAACAGATACACCCGAACACTGCACCACGAACCCCAGCCAGGATCGGCAGGGTGAAGCAAAAACCCGCACCCGAACACACGTGCCGCGCAACCCAGTCAGGATTGGCGGGGTTCGGGCCGAGCGTGCAAACAAACACACAGACCCGAACACCCAAGCCAGGAATGGCGGGGTGCAGGCAGAGCGCGCACACACAGGACCACACCGCATACCTCAGCCAGGATCAGCGCCGTGACCCCAAAACTCAAACTCAAATGGACACATCCACATGGCAAACCCCAGCCAGGATTGGTGGGGTGAAGCCAAAGCCCCTACCCGCACACGTGCACCGAAAACCGCACCAAGGAATGGCAGGGTACAGACGGAGCGTGCACGCAAACACACACACCCCAATACCCCAGCCAGGATTGGCGGGGTAACAGCACAACTTGAACCAAGACACACAGACCACACAGCCGAGCGAGGATTGGCTGGGTGAAGCCGAAGCCAGCATCCGCACAAGCGCACCGCACAGCCCAGCTAGGATTGGCAGGGTCCAGGCGGAGCGCGCACACAAGTGCACACGGCCCAACACCCCAGTCACAATTGGCGGCGTGAAGCCTAAGCGCAAATCCAAACACACACAACCATACCGCATATCCGGTCCAGGGCTGGCAGGGTACAGGCGGAGCGCGCACACAAACACACACACCCCAACACCCCAGAAAGGACTGGCCGGGCACAACCGAAACCCAAACCCAAACACACACGGCCCAGACCCCAGCCAAGAGTGGCAGGGTTAGGGTGAGTCAGGGAAACCTGACCGTGCAGCTGGGGTGTGGGAGGTGTGTGCAAGCGCGGAACTCACCGGAACGCAACATCTCCCACAGCTGAGACGCTACTGATGAGCCGTCGCTGGAGAGATGTGATCCTGCCCCCAAACGGCAGTATGATACCTTCTGTACCCCACACACAGCTGGACACAAGCCCCACCCCAACCTCGATAAAGCGTGGTGCTGTCACCTGTCCTGCCAACTCTTGTGACACCCTACCCCCCTTACCTGAGATCCGGCCCGCCGTGCCCGAACCTGCTACGTCTCAGGCGTCCAGCAGAGAGAATCACAGCGATCAGACGACCCAGAGCTCTGCAGATTTGGCGATGCCTGGTGTGTCACCGCCCACACGCACACTCACCTACGACACACTCTCCTTTGCCTTGTTGAATGTCCGGGGTGTGGAGATCACCCCAAACCGGCTGTGCCACATCCTCACCAGATTCTCACCCCTCCCCCACACCCTGTCCCTCCAGGAGTTCCGCCCCAGCGCCCACTCACACATCACAGACCACTGTAGGGTTGCCAGGTTTTGGGGGTACCACCTGGTCAGTAGCTCGCCCTCTTCCAAGGACGGGGATGCGTTGCTAGTCCATACTTCCCTTGCAGCCACGTGTCCCAAGCCCACCGTACACATATTCGGCAAGCTCATCTCCGTACAGTTGTCCCTACAACAGTCCCCCTTATCCCCACATGTCCGAGTCGCCTCTTTTTACTGCCCGCATACGATACGTGACAAACATGCTGTAGAGCCAGTTCTGGACACTCTCTTTAAAGACAACTGCATCCTGCTAGGGTATTATAATGGCGTCACCCAGTCTGGTCACACGACTGCCCTACGCCCCAACCTGTGGCCCTGGCTTATAGCCAAGGAACGGTCGAGTGCCCTCTCTGACTTACTGGCGCCGCATTGCCACAGCACACCGTACACCCGAGTGCGACGTTACGGAGGCACGAAACGTTATATTGATGGGCGTTACGGGACACGTACCTTTTGCCCCCTGTTCCAGTCCACTGCTGCCTCTGTGCTCGACTTTTCCTCCGTAAATGGGGCCCGGGATCATGATCCTGTTGTAATACACACAGTCCCCTGGTCGACTGGCAATGTGCCCCCCCCACGGTGTGCCCAGTGGAACCGCCGGGATGTGCAGCGTTTTCAGAGACTCATAGAACAACTTACTGCTAGCCTACCCCTGCCTGACACGTATTCTGAGGTAGAGGCCACATGATCACGGCAATGAACACCGTCAATGAGGCCAAGCCTGATCCCCCGCGGTCCAGCAGTGATATCACCGACTGGACGTCCGTCGTACGCCAGCTTGCCAAGCAGGCCAAACAGCGCTCCAAAATTTTCTACCGGCGAGTCAAGCATACTCTGCTCAGTCCCCCGCCCAATCTACACTGCCGGTACCCTCACGTAAAGCACAACGCATATTACAACGTAACAACCCATGGTCTACAGAGGCCGGCCAGCGTATACCCCAGTACCCGCAATTGGAAAACCCGCCAACATCCACGTATGATGCTCTGCGTACACTCGCGCGAGCCGCCAGCAAAAGGTCCCCGGGGCCAGACGGCTTACCACTGTACCTATTGTCCATACTCCCGGGTACAACATTTGCCACCGTGCATGTTTGCGTCTCGCTGTCTTATCAAACAGGTGATATACCCCTCCCATGGCTAGTGTCTGAAACCCTCTGCCTGTACAAAGGCAAAGGGTCGTGGCAGGACCCAGATAGGTGGCGACCCATCGCAAAGAGCAACTCCATTTTCCGCCTGCTCATGCGGTGGGTATACCGTACACTGTACCCCCTACTCTCCCCACTACTGCACCCTAGACAGTTTGGCGGCCGCCAAGGTACCTCCCGAGCCCACGCCATGCAAACAGTTCTGCATGACATTGATCACTTGGACAACTTCGAAGCCATACTAGCCTTTGATGTCTACCA
This sequence comes from Eutreptiella sp. 'Long Island Sound 2002', assembly GCA_964036045.1. Lineage (NCBI taxonomy): Eukaryota > Euglenozoa > Euglenophyceae > Eutreptiales > Eutreptiaceae > Eutreptiella > Eutreptiella sp. 'Long Island Sound 2002'. Next base: position 151,908,466 of record OZ038381.1, on the reverse strand, counting down.
CGCATTCGACAGACCCCTAAGGCACTCATCAGCTTGGCCCTTCAGAGGTTTGGGACGCCGCTCCGGTTGCTGCGTCCAATTTCTCTGGCGCCGGAGGGAGGCCCGACGCCTGTTCACGCCTTACGGCATGTTCCCCCCGGCGATTGCCACGCTAGGTAACCCCACTGGTGCCTCCCCCACACCGCTGCCTATCATCTGGGACGCCCCGGAAATATACCGCCAGGCTACCTCGGTTGTTACAGTTGCTGGGCTGCGGGTGTGTACATTGTACCCTCACCGCACCGCCCTGATGCTGTCTATACCGATGGCAGCAAACTGGGTGACCCCCCCACGTCAGGTGCGGCCGCTGTCCTTCGCGATGGCAGCCTGGTTGTGTGCAGGGTCCCTGGCGCCCCCAACTCATATAAGGCGGAACTAGTTGGCATCCTCTTGGGGTCACATTTCGGGGACCACGGGGACCGCCTACGGCTTGACTGTCAAGGGGCCATTCTGTCATCCACCGGGCACAAACGACCCGTCCGTCAAGCCCACTGGGTACAACTAGTCAGAGCATCCCTGCAAAGTAAGGAGCAGGACCTTGACTGGGTAGAGGGCCACACTGGCCAGCAATTCAATGAGGCCTCCGACCATTATGCCAAACTGGGCACCCCCCCCCCCCCAAGCGCTTCGCACCCCCCCCTGGGATATCATCAGGTAAGCTGAACACGCCCTGCCCCCCCCAAAAATGTGGTCCCATGACCTTATCCCTTCGCTCCTGCATGAGTATTTCCACCCGATCTCTGGGCGCCCACTGGGCCACCGGCGCCTGGCCTGGCACAAGTGGCTCTTTGGAGTCCAGTCCAGGGCAGGGTTCAGTCACTATGCTACGTTCTGGCTAGATAAGGGTGAGAAAGCCCCATGTACTGCATGCGGCACCCGCCACAATCGCAGTGTGCACGGTGTGCTGGCGCACTGCTCCCCCGCCAACCCGCTGGTCTCTGCCTGGCCTAATGCATGGTCTGCTTTGGCCCTGGTTGGCACGTGGCGGGCCACAGTGTAAGTGCGGCTAACCCCCATCTGCTCAGATTTTAGCAGATCTGCCCCAGATTGGCTACATTTTGGTCATTTTCTCTGCTTCGGCGGAATCGCCGCCTCGCAGCTCAGTCTCAGGATCAGACGTATATATTTCTGATATGCCGGATCTGATTCCGCGGTCCATTCTCCGTAAATCCGCCGCGTTTTGATCATTTGCCTGGAATCGCCATTTGCCGCTGACGCGCGCTCGCGGGCCAGATCGGCCAAATATTTTTCACAATCGGATTTATTTAAATCTTTTCAGACAGTTTTGGACACTCAGATGTATTTAGAATAATCCGCATCAATTTTCTTCATAGACTGGGATTTTCTGCCGGATAACACTCAGCATGGATCTTGCTTCAGTTGTTGCTGCTCTCGCCTCCGTTGGTGTCCGAGTATCCGGTTCTACCCCCAATAGCAGCGTTCAGGCCGACTCCTCGCGTGCCTGCCCCACTGGTCTTGCCGGCCCCGAGCCCTCCGGCACCATCAACGACCCAGGGCAGCACTTTCATGGTAGCAGAGGCTACCTGAATGTTGTTCCTTTGGTGTCCCAACCACAGCCCGCTCCCCAGTACGGCCCCGTAGACCCCGCCGCTTCTGGAGAATTAACGATTACGCTGCCGTGGTGCTGTGCGAACGAGGCCTTGAGAGGAATGCCTTGCGCAAGCCCAAGCTGCCCAAGAAGGGCGCAAATCAGCAGCTGTGGAGACCCAGATTACCATCCCAATCCCAGTCGAAATTGGCCATCGAGCAGCTGGAATCCGTCAGCCTACGGCGATGGCAACGCTCCGGTAGACCTTACGGAGCTGGCAGGTACCAACATTCCTTACCAATGTCCAACATTTGAGACCACGGACGCCGACATCGACGACATTGAGATGGGTGGTCCAGGTGAGGTACCTAGCTATAATCGACCAGCCTCTTGGGCACAATGGGGTGACCATTTATCCCCAGAAGTGACCCGTAACCTTGAGGCCCTTGAGGCCCTTCGTCTATTAGCCACGTCTAAGCTGATTGGACAAGAAAGATTCGCCTCTGATTTTTTAATGGAATATTTTTTCCTCCTTCAGGACGAAATTAATACCAGGATGTGGTGGCGTTCTCAAGAAGATGACTCTTTTGCCATTTTTTTGCAGATCTGGGAGGCAAGCCCCTTCCCGAAGGAGAAGACCAAGGCACCTGTTGCCGGGCCCTCCGCCCCTCATCCCCCTGTTTCCATCCGCGACGATCTAGCCGCCGCGGTTGAGGAAGGAATTTTAGAGGCGGCCAGGCAGGCAAGCCTGGAAATTAGGGCTGAGGGAGCTCCCCACGTTGACTCCTGGCTGCGGACCACCGAGATCAGCGGTCCGACAGCCTGCTCAGGCCCTTCAGGACATGGTATGTACTGTCCTGCCGACTGCTCCTGCAGATTCCAGCGAGATTCTGATCTCCAATTGCTCAAAGATCAAATGCAACTCATCATTCAAAAGCTGGGAATAAAGAATCTTTTTAAGACGCACATGCGGTCTGAGGGCGCATCATCGGTGGAACAAGTAACAGAGCCGTCGGAGGAGGCGACAGAAATTTTTTCAATTGCTCCTCCGGTGGACTCCAAGACCACCGATGCAAGGATCAGCAGGACCAAGCTAAAGGAAAGGGTAACAATCTCTCGTTCTCAGAGTAGGACGGCGAAGGCTAGGACTGAGGCTCAGAATGCCAAGCGAACTGCCTCCCGTACTGCCCCTCCTGCTGCTGATTCCAATGCCTTAGCCCAGCTGTTGCTCGCCCAGACCCTCGCCGGAGCTGGTGTGGCGAATGATGCCGCCAAGGTGTCTGCCATTACGGCCGGTGTTGGGCTGGATTCGCTTCTTAATCCTACTTCGACAGGTTGCCAAGCAACCGAAGTATAATGGGAACCCCAGACGTTGGCCTCAGTTCCAACGGGATTTTAAACTGTGGGTTAAGACTCAAAAACTCCAAGATGATCAGTTCCTGATGGCCCTCTTGGACTGCCTTGAGGGAGCGCCAACCAACACTTGGCTCAGGACCTGGAGTGATCGTGAGGATACAAGTTCCCCCCTTACCTTTGATGAGGTGTGGGAACAGTTGGAGGTACGTGGATCCCGGCTGCCAGAGGACCATTACCACCAAATGTTGAAGAATTTTCCTTCATTCTCGCGATTAATTTTGCACGAAGTGCAAGACAAAAGACAGCGCTTCTGGAATTTAGTCGAAGAAGCTGAACATTCAGGCGAAAAACTTTCTAGTGCCGAGCTGAAAAATCTGATTTTTGACAAGATCCCCTCAGAAACTGCCGCCACCCTTCGGAACAGACAGTCCGAAGAAAAGGTGAAGACCTGGTGGGCGGAGGTCGAAGGCTTCGATGCCTCGGCCAACAGGTTTACAGTCAGGTAAGCACTTCAAAAGTGTTCCCCCACGTCGTTTTCCAAAGTGAAATTCACTGAAAACACGTGGAAAATCAAGTTTAATGAACACAAGGATCGGGACTTGTTTGTCCAAGTCCTCAACAGGGGAGTAAGTTTCCATGGCCATCGCCTGAAGGCCAAGAACTGGGTGTTTTTGTTCACCCCGAAGGACCTCTGGGAAAAGGTTGAGCGGCTCGCCGACGCCGCCAATCAGAATTTCCATGAGGGTCTTGGGGGAAACAAGAATACCCAGCAAAACACCCAAAATGGGGCCCAAAAGGGCAACAAAAAGGTGAATGACACCCGGAATGTTCAGGATCACTGTAGCATCTGTCTTCTTTTAGGTTCTACGAACCGAGCTAAGACGCATTCTACTGGTAATCACCGATGGTCTCCTTACGATCACAAGGTGATTGGTGAAAATATCAGTAATCCGCAGAATTCAGACAGGAATGACAGACAGGTGCATGGTGGGAAGGCTGGAAAAGGGAATCCGACCCCCTCCGGTGGAAACAAAAATACTGGAGGCCCTGGCGGGTCCCAAGGCACAGGAAATCGGACTCCATCCGGCTCCGGTGGGCAGCCGAACGGCCAGAAAAACCCCAATAGCAACACCGGAGGCGGAAATCGAAATCCAGGCCAAACCCCTCAATCCGGTACAAACAAGAGAAATGCTCCAGGATCCCAGGGTAAAGGTAAGGGAAATCCTTCAGGAACCCCTTTCTCTGGTAAGGGCAGAGGGCGTGGCGACGGTGGAGGTCCATCATCCGGCGGCCGTGGCCGCGGACGTGGAAAGGGCAACCATCGTGTGGATCAGGTCTCAGGTGCAGATCAGGTGTCCGATGCGGATCGAGATTACGTTGAAAATGCCTTGAATCCAGCAGATGATCCGTTCCAAGATGAGTGGGTCGACGAATCAGGGTGTGTTCACAATGTTAACGCAGTCACTGGAGGTCAGAACGCCTAGGGGAGCCACGAAAATCGCCCCTCCCCAGGCGATTTCAGGCATGATCCCCAGATTCCAGATCGACCATTACTTGATGTAGGGTCGCTTGTCTCCTCTCCCCTGGATCCGGCAGCGGATCCTTCTGTTGTAGTGGACGAGGTTGGTGTACAGTCCAAGCACAGGGCCCGTCAGTTTGTCACATAGCTGTGGGTCTCTGATCGCAAGGGAAATTTCCACCTCGCCACTTGTTTGTGTGACAATGGATCAGAGGTAAATCTCCAATCCAATTCTTTCTTACCCGACGACTGCGTGTTTGAGTCGCCTCATCCTGTTACCCTCGAGGGAGTTTCTGGACATTCTCTCGCAGGTGGGCAACGCGGTTGTTATACATCAACTCATTTGGTCGCTCAAGACCTTTGGGAAGAATGTAATGTGGAGGAAGTTGTCCTTAAGGATGACTACTTCTATCGTGCCGACATAAAGTATGACTTTTACTTGGGCCATCCTTGGCTTAGCAAGAACAGGGTGGCGCCCGTAGGTCATCGGCGTTGTTTTTTGCTGGTGTCAGGTCCCTTGGAGCGTCCTGAATTTCGTTTTTTGCACGCAGGGTTTAAAAGTGCAGAAGAATTTTTGAAACGAAAGGTTACACCAAAGTTTGGCGAAGATGTCACCATTGCAGAGGTGAATGGGAGTGCCGATTACTCCCGAGAGTTAGAATGTCTTCGTAGGGACTCCCAGCCACGACGCCCTTCGCGCTGGCACTCTTCATCCTACAGAGTTGTCGACAAATGGCGCGATACAATTTGTGAATATTTTTATGAACACCATTCCTTTTGGCCACAGTATGATGCCTTTGCTAACCGCGAGAACAAGCGCTTTGACAAGCACTTTTGCGACGCTTGGACCGTTAATTGGGACAAGAAGTTATGGATCAATCCTCCGTTTCACTTAATCCAGCAGGTCATCCACAAAATCAAGCAAGATAAAACCCAGGCGATTTTAGTTGTGCCCTTGTGGGACGACAAGCCTTGGTTTCAGGAATTATAAGACATTTGTGTAGATTACATCGAACTTCCCAGGAAGATTAAGCTGTATGCCAGGGACGACACAGGTCCCCTGCCACAGCGGTCCTGGAGTTCGCTTGCATTCCTGGTGGATGGAAAGCTTTCTGACTCTAATTCTGCTGATTCTGGTACTGATTGCTGTGTTGGGTCTGAATCTGAGGTTGAGCGTGGTACTGATGATGAATCTATTTTTTCTGATTTTTGCCCGTCAGATACCCAAGGTGATCCAACGTCAAATGGATCCGCCTCGTCTCCCTCTTCCCCAATACGATCGACATCGAAAAGAATCTTCAGTGCACGGGCGAAGAAAAATTTTAAATCGCGCCGCAAATTCAGAGTTTTTTATGAAAAACCCCGTGTGGAAGCTTTCATAGATCCTTTCGAGGAGCTGGATCACGAAGATAATCTCTGGAATGTCGACACTCGACCCACCTATCTTCAGGAGGCAGTTGATACGGACCTGTTTAGGGACATCCGTAAGAAGATTCTTCCTGCCAAGGCCGAAGAAGTCGCCAAAGTTTTTTCGACAGTCATTGCTGGCGATCAGGTGGACACTGAATTGTGTTCCAAGACAAGAGAAAAGATTTTTGAGGAACGGAAGGACACAACCCTTTCGGGGAAGTTGATCAAAGACCCCCCCGTCCGTGGGCAGCTCGGTGAAGCCTTCATCGAGCTTCGTGAAGGCTACAGGGCGAAGAAACAGCGTCCTTATGAGAACCATGGACACAAACATGAGATACTCAGAAAAATAATCGAGAGAAATCTCAGGGAATTTGGTTGGCTTGGAGGTTGTATGACCAGCGAATGGTGCTGTGCACCCTTCACAGTCCCGAAGCCGCCGCCTGCAGACCAGAACACTATTGATGGTTGGCGAATGGTTGTTGATTTTCGCAATCTCAACGCCAAAACCAAGGCGGATTCACACCCCCTGCCCCTCATTGAAGAGGAAATCGCCAAGAGGGCAAGAGGTCGTTTGTTTTCTGTGCTGGATCTCCGTCACGGCTTTCACCAAATGCCGTTGAGGAAGGACAGCCGACCTCTCACCTGTATGTGCACGCCATGTGGCCCAGTCCAGTGGACGGTCATGCCCATGGGCCTGAAGAACGCCCCTTCGCTTTTTCAAAGAATGATGGAGGATGTGCTTTTTACAGCCCATCCTGAGCTTTGTGCCTTCGTGAGCGTGTACATAGATGACATAATCATTGCGACAGAGGGGGAGGGACTGACCGAAGCCGAGCTGGTGGCCCTACATGAAAAGCAGCTGAACCAGGTTTTGGACATTCTTGATGCCAATCAGCTGATTTGTGGGCCAAAGAAGGGAAAATTATTTTTGAAATCAGTCGAATTTTGTGGTTCTCTCCTTGAGAATGGCACCCGACGACCCAGTCCAGGGAAGCTCGTCGCTATTCAGAAGTGGAAGCGCCCTGAGACGATCACGGAATTGAGAGGATTCCTGGGTTGTTGCAATTTTTACCACACTTTTGTGCCGAATAATGCCAAATTTGCTGCCCCCCTCACTGAATTATTGAAGGTAGGGAGAGATGCGGGCAAGGCAGGTTCAAAGGTTCGTGTCAAGTGGACTGACGAGTGCGAGGAGGCCTTCCATCACTTGAAGGCGGCCCTCTGCGAAGTCGCCACGTTGCATGTGCCGCAATTCGACCGACCCTTCTACATAAGAACCGACGCTTCTAGGTACGCGATCGGAGCTGTTCTTGAACAGGTTGATGAAGCCACCGGTGATCATTACCCTCTTGCATTTTGGTCTCGGAAGATAGGCCCACGCCAAATGCAATGGTCGCCGCGTGAGCAAGAAACCTACGCCATAATCTGTGCTTTGAAAAAGTACCAATCGTGGGTTGGCACCAATCGAGTCGAGGTCCTGACGGATCATCGATCTCTGGAGTATTGGGCCACTGAACACATTGATACTGTCGCGAGCCCAGCTGGTCGACGGGCCAGATGGCACGAATTTCTCAGTCTGTTTGACCTCCATGTATCATATTTGCCCGGAAAACACAACACGGTAGCGGATGCTCTGAGCCGATGGGCTTACCCCGCCTCAGAGGGGCTGCAAAGTACCAACATCCATGGTACGGAGCAGGACCGCCACGTCGTAATCGAGTGGGATCAAGAGGAAAAAAAGCTCATTCGACGTGAATGCATGCAATGCACTGTTAAACAGCACGCATGCCCGTGTCATGACATCACGGCCTTCTCAGATCCCGTGCATGCTCATGAAATCATAACCAAATCACTGAAAGTCGTGGAGAAAGTCACCGATCCCTCCTCAGGGAGTGTGAAACGGTTTGACTACACCCGACGTGTAAGTGGATTTCGGTTGATCCAGGGCATTAAGCGTCGAGATCCGGCAAAAACTCCACCCCTGCCAAAAGATTCCCTTATCATCCGTGACTGGACGTCAGATTATCTGCATGATGCCATGTTTAAAGAGGTCTTTGAGAATCTCAAATCCAAAGATGCTCACAAGGATGGCATTTTTTCTGAATATTCGTTGGATGGGGGGAAGCTGTAGATGGAGGGTAAATTGTGCGTACCAGACGCCCTGGCCCCCCGAGTGTTAAACTGGTGGCATAAATGGGAGTCCCCCCACGCACATGGCCGTCGATTATGGTCGATGATTAAACATAGGTTGTTTGGCTCACGGCTATATACTCATTGCATAAAAGTAGCCGCCGGATGTGCCCAATGTGCTGTCTCGACGCCCCCCAGCGCGAAGAAGCACGGCCATCTGAGGCCACACCCTATTCCGGAGCGCCTCTTTAACAGAGTCACCAGTGATTTCTTCTATCTCGGTGAACTCGATGACGAAGAGTGCCATTGGACTAATAAAAAAGTGAATGGTGTGCTCCTTATTCAGTGCCGTCATTCCGGCTACATTCAAGTGTTCCCTTGCAACATTGAGTCGATGACTGGCAAGGCTGCCGCCAAATGGTGCGCGCAGACCTGGATGGGAGGTTGGGACGTCCCATCCGAGGTGGTTACGGACTCAGGCAAAGAGTACACCTCCGAATGGTGGAGGGAATTATGTGCTCGCCTTGGAATCCACCACCTCAGGTGTGAAATCCACTCGCATCGAGCGCTGCCTGGCGAAAGAGCCGGCCGCTCAATTATAAATATGCTTCGTAAGGAGCTCGCGAGTGAAAAAGATTTACATTGGCTTGAAGTTCTCTTCGCATTGCTTCGCCGTTACCACAACACGCCTTTGTACCATGGTCTTTCTCCAAATGAAATTGTCTTTGGACGAAAGAAGTGTTGGTGGAACATGCCGTTGAATAATCCTGGCCCCTGTAAAGATGCTTCGTTGTTTTTGGACGACGTCCAACGAGCAGATAAAACTGTCTCGAAATTAATCGATAAGCATCAAGCTGACTGGCTTTGGGTCCAGAATCAAGGCCGAAAAAACCCCCACAATTTTGAAGTCGATGATCGAGTTTGGCTTCGAAAATCCGAAACCACCCTGGACGGAGATGATAAGCTTCTTCCCTTGTAGGAGGGGCCATTCGCTGTTACAGCGCGTCTAGGTGAGAACAGGTGGAGGATTCGTGTGGATGTCAGCAGGGAAATTGACGTTTCGGGCGATCGCCTCAAAAGAGAGATCCCCTCCCCCAAGGATCGGGTTAAACCCCTTTTTTGGACTTCGAAATTTTTGTCAGATCGGGTCATGAAAGGGGGGAAGTACGAACTTAAGAGGATTGTTGAAGCAAGACGTGACGAAAAGGGCGAATGGGAATTTCTATGTGAGTGGAGGGGCTTTGATTCCAGTCACAACAACTGGGAACCAGCCCATTCTTTTGTCCATGGGTACACCAAGGGGTTCATCGACTTCCTCAAGAAGCACCCCGAAATTGGCGTACTCCTGACAGACTGTTTGTCGAAACCAGACAGACAGGTGGAGAGCGACGGAAAAAGACCTGTGGTGAATCGAGATCCAGCCTTTTACGGCCCTCAGCAGCCACATTCCAGGGCTGATCCGTCGATCCCCCCTCCTGCGGTCAGGCCAGCCCAGGAGCCAAATGAGGACCAAGCTTCGAGTTCGGCCGCTGATTTGCAGCGCCCAAGCCGTACGAGGGCCCCACCAGACAGGTTGGTGGTCACATGTACTCGTGCTTGGCCGAATTGAGGGAGATCCGTCGTGACTTGAGTCGCCGACGCCATAATCTGGGTAACAGTCGTCTAGTCCAGGGCGTCATGGCACTCGTCGCTAGGGCTCAAGGGTGTAGGTTCGAAACCCTTGCATGTCCAACTCCTACAAAAGCTCCAGCCCCGCCTCGTCGACCACTTATTCCAATGTGAGTGTTCTGACGACTTGAAAGAACCACATTCTGCTCAATCCACTGTTCATTCTTCCTGATTATGTCATGATGTGGAGAACTGCGAATGTTTGATAATTTGACGTCAATCAACTTTTCTTTGGTCTCCGTTCGGCAGCGTATCGAAAGTCGAATGCCGAAAGCCACGGAGTGTGCTGCCGTGTTCAGCAAAAACCAAACTCAGGCTTAATTCAGGCAGATTCGGGGTAATCTTGTCTCTGTTGGTCTGTGCATTTTTGGAATTTGGCTACTCGTGCAGATGGAAGCAAATGTACATAGTAAAAACGCTGGCCAGCGACATTCACCCCTACAGGCACCCCCTGTAGTACTGGCTGCACCAGATGCGACGCCAGGAACTCAGATCTTACCTTCATTTGCCGTGATGCGGAAGCCAAAGTCCAGATTCAGATCCAGGATCCTCAAATTTGCGTTGAATTTCTCAGGTTTGTCCATCATTCTGCCACTGTTGCACGAAACCCAGACGTCAATTGTTCAGACAACCTTCAGATAGGAGCTCTAGGGACTTCTAACAGCAACCTCTGAAGTCCGTAAGCTTCGTTGTATTTTTGGCACACGCCAATGTGAGCTCAATCCGACCTGGAACTGTCGAAAATGGTGAATCCAAGTGTCTTGTGGGACTCAATCGAAAGATGGGCCTTGTCCAAGTCGATTGACACCGCCGCCACTGTAAATACGGTGTCTCTCAGTTATATACTGTCAGTAAAGCGCCTTCAGCGAACCTTCGGCGCGTTACATGCCAAGGATCCAGGGCTATCATGTCCCATCATGATGCATCATCACATGATCCACATTTTGATGGAATCTGTTGGATGCTCGCGAACCAACGTGCCGGAAAGCACAATTGAGCTGAATAAACGACAATATATATTAACTTTAGTCTAAACGAAAGTGTTAGTAGTTTCGGTTCTAGACATTCCGCTTCATTTTACCTTCATCTTAGGGAATTTGCTGATTTTAGGACAATTTAGGTTGATTTCCTTGGCATCTCCCCACATTCCTCGAAGATCTGTTTAGATCTAAGTGAACAGAAAAACATCCCTACCTTCTGTGGTTCACTTAGGGTCTGCAGACTACATTTGTATTTGTTTTCCCTCTCTGTGATTGCTTAATCTCCTTCATCTCTGCTCAATTTGATTCTCAATCTTGCTGAATCATGTGATCATCCACCAGATGCGCGAAATCTGAAGCACATGCTGCACTTTTCAGAACGAGAAAAGCGGGAGTAACACGATGTAGAGTTCGGCGAGGACACCGTAGCGTGCCCGCAACAGCGAAACTGTGCCAGAGCGCTGGGATGTCACTCCATTTCTTGATTCCCCCACTCAATCCACCAATAATCTACCTCATTCTCAACCAGTGCATGGTTTGGTATCGATTCTCGATACGTCTACATGCTTTTTAGCCCTTAACCTAATGTTTTACTGCACGGAGGACTGTTCGTCACTTCTCATTCTGTCTCATTTCAGGTTCATCCATCCTGATTCAGTGCCAATTCAGCCCAAATCAGGTCAGATCAAGCAGATTTCGCCCCATCGAGGCTACATTTCTATTTTTTTCTGGGACTTACCCGCACTACGTTCTTCGTTGACGTAGCGACACACCCCAGTGTGTTTTTGGAGGGGGAGTGTAAGTGCGGCTAACCCCCATCTGCTCAGATTTTAGCAGATCTGCCCCAGATTGGCTACATTTTGGTCATTTTCTCTGCTTCGGCAGGAACCGCCGCCTCGCAGCTCAGTCTCAGAATCAGACCTATATATTTCTGATATGCCGGATCTGATTCCGCGGTCCATTCTCCGTAAATCCGCCGCGTTCCGATCATTTGCCTGGAATCGCCATTTGCCGCTGACGCGCGCTCGCGGGCCAGATCGGCCAAATATTTTTCACAATCGGATTTATTTAAATCTTTTCAGACAGTTTTGGACACTCAGATGTATTTAGAATAATCCGCATCAATTTTCTTCATAGACTGGGATTTTCTGCCGGATAACACTCAGCATGGATCTTGCTTCAGTTGTTGCTGCTCTCGCCTCCGTTGGTGTCCGAGTATCCGGTTCTACCCCCAATAGCAGCGTTCAGGCCGACTCCTCGCGTGCCCGCCCCACTGGTCTTGCCGGCCCCGAGCCCTCCGGCACCATCAACGACCCAGGGCAGCACTTTCACACAGCAGTGCGACGGGACCTCAGGATCGTTGCCCGCCTGGCGGTACCCCGCTCCCTGTACCGCTACCTCGCCCAGCATTCCGGTGGTCTGAGGGCAGCCCGTAAAATCGTCGGTCAGTTCCAGAGCACGGTCCCGGACAGCGTTAACTCAGCCCTGAGCACTGCGATCCCTCCTGCTTCCCGTCGACCCTGCCCCTTCCGCCCAGAAGACTGGCGATGACCCCCCCCTGCTGCATCACCTCTTCACTGGTCTGGGGACCCAACGTGAGCGACCGCCATCGTGGGGCTGCCACCTTAAACTAAAGGATGCGCGCGCCATCAGGGCGATGTTCATACTTTCAGGCTTTTCCAGTTAGACACAAACTGCAGTTGTTTCCTTTTTGGTGCCGTTGCAGTATTCCGCCCAGCGTTGACTCAGTCCTTGCAATTACCCCCTGTCGCCCCCCCCCCCTGTCCTCAGTGAAACACCCCGCTGGCACACTGCGCCCAATGCCCGTGGTGTGATGCCTCTGGCCACGTACCCAGATCCAATAGGTTCCTCTCTCCCCCCCACACAATTGCTCTTTTTTTCTTGTTCTTTTTTCACTCAATCGCTTTTTTTTTACCAACCACTGGCAGGTTGGCCCTCCCATGGTCCATACACCCCCACGCCAACACCATGCGAGTGGAATGCCTTCTTCTTTATTTGGCCCCGCTCTTCACACCCTGTCAGTATGTCTATGCATGATGGGTACAATCTCTTGGACAGCAACCCACCCAGACAGTGCCCCCAGTTGACCTGCCAGTGCCCCCAGGCCTGGAGTATGGGGCGGCCACTTCTGTGATGTCCGCTATGTAGTATAACTTACTTCCTTGCACTGCCCCACAGCCGCAATGACCCCGGCCAGACAACCCACTAACCCAAGCCTCGGGGATGTGGGTTACACAATGTATATTGGGCTGGCCTCCTGAGGACATTACAGCAGTGACTATGGAACTGTGTTTCAAAAAGAAAAAAAAGAGTGGCTGGGTTACCGTGAAACCCAAACCCAAACACGAGCGCCAGACAACAATAGGAAACCCAGTGTCCATAACCCGGGCACTGAGGCCGTCCCTGCCATGCAGGTGACCTGGCCAAATGTGCCCCGGAGCATAGCAAGGCCTGCGCTGCTTTAGACCTCGAGGCGCAGTGTGCGAAACCCAAGCACCTCGGAACCCAAGTACCAAGACCGTGCCGCTGGCATGCCTTGGGAACTGGATACGCCAGGAAGTCCGGTGAACCCCTACGGTTCTGCCGAACGGAGGGTCGTGCGCAACCACAGAGGCACATCCTCCTGGCATGCCACTTTTGTTACACTGACGGCAATTCACCCTCCCAGTCTTACCAGGGGCTGCTTTGTGGAGGGCCACCAGTCAGGTCTAGCTGGATGTAAGCCGCCTCCCTCTTCATGCGCGGAGCCTCTTCCTGTACATCACAGGGAGGGTGCCAGCAGGAACCATGTGGTGCCTCTCCACGACCGAGTACACCTACCTACCTACCTGCCAGGGGTTGCATCTTTGATGCGCTAGTTTCCACCAGCCATACCCAATTTCGAAACCTAGGTATTCCATGTCCTCAAGCATGCAATCACATTTCTCAACTTGGATGCGGAGATGGTTCTCCTCACAGACAGTGAAAAATCCTTGTAGGAGGAGAATATGATCCTCTTGGGTATTAGGACCCAGGCTCACGTCATCGATGTGTGCCTCCATCTCAGCCTCGCGGGAAACCAGTTCCTGCACAAGGGGTCGGCGTCCCAGGATATACAGGGGTATATGCACCAGCTCTTGAAAGAGGGCAAGGGCATTTGCGGCGCTCTGATGATTTACATGTTTCTATATTTTCTCATGAATGCTTAGCTCTCCTAGTGGTGTGTACCCCAGTGGGCTGGGGTACCTCTTTTGGAGAGTTCCTGGATTCAATACCAAGTCAGCCTGGCTAAGCAGGATGATCCCATGTGACATGGTAAAGACCTCAGCGCCACATGCAAAGCCACCTCAGCACCTATGGGACCCAAAAGAAAACGTGCACATCTCTAGATGGCACTACAAAAGGAGAGAGTGCCCACGTGGGTAGTTTTCCAATTATCCTTTCTAACTATGTGGTCTTTTTGAGTTGCTTTGCTGTAAATACATTATAGATTGTTTCCTTTGTTACTCCAGCCTTTCATGTAGTGCACTTAGACATCCTGTTGTGCACTGTTTGGAATACTCGGACCGGCTGTTCGAAATTGTTTTACAAAACTCAATCAAAATCTGTGGAATCCAGGAAGCAGCAAGGAACAAGCAGGAGCAGCACATCACCAAACGGATCAAGACCTTCATCAGTGAAAGCTATTCAAGCTCTCTCCTGGTGGTTTTCTCCGCCTTAGTGGGTATCAAGAGCTGGAGAGGGGAGTGTTTGGTGTCAGACAACCCCCCCGAAACCCCTAAAAAGTCGTGGTCGGATCCTAACCAGTCAGGCGCCTGGAAAATCATCCTTCTGCTGGGGGTTTTCCCGCGACTTTTACCCCGTGGAACTGCCTTCAACCAGTACATTGGAGACCTGACGACAGAGCGTGGCAAATACCACGTCGTTGCAGCGCAGACGGTCGCCAGCAACAGAGCCAGTGCCGTCAGCTGCAGAAAGCCGTCAACACCAGAACGTCCTGTCACACCCTCAGAAAGCGCCAGGACGTCCTGAAAGACTCTGTACCCACAAACGGTTCGTAAAAAGCTCAGTCCAACACGACATCAGCGCACTGTAGATCATATGCCGTTAGATCGCTCTGCAGCCTTGTACATTTTGCGCCTGTTTGCGTCAGGAGTGCCATGCCGCTACCAAGCCGCCTGCCCCGGAGCCAGCCGTTGTTGATTCCATCACGTTCCAACACCGCCGTCCTGTCCTCTGGCTTCTCAATCGCTGTGCACACCATCCCTGCCAGCATACATGCCGTCGCCCCAGACAGCCACAACGTTGCCTCGAAGCATCTCTTTTTCAGCAGCACACAACAACATCACTGGCCCCAACTCAGCACAATGGGGACAATGAGTATTATGAAAGGACAGGCTGTATGCTACCGCTCCCCTCGACAACTCTGTTCTCAACCAGCAGTACTGCCATCATCCGTACACCACATGGCACACTGGCTCCGTCGATCACCCTCTGTCGTATGTGAGCTTTGTCACTGAATATTCCGAGCACGTGCACATTTCAGTTCGACGAACAACAAGCCGTACGGCCGACACGCAGCCGCAGTCAAGCAGTACATCGCTGGTCAATCCGCCAACGAGTGACGACCACTGTGTCAACTCAGCTGACTACGCCGGGGACACGCCCACTCCAACACATGGCCACTGTTGGTAATGGGTTGGGAATCCAAAAGCACCCGCGGACCTATGGTTCGTCAATCTCATCTCAAGGGTACTGGGACCTACTTGACCCATGTCTCTCCATTGACCAAGAGGAGCCTCCTGTACTGGCGACACCCTGAGAAGACGGTTCCTGCGTTGATTTGTCAGAAAAACACAGGACAAGCCCGCATGATTCTAAAGTGCCTGAGCAAGATGACCAGGGTGTGCACACCGTTGCTGAATCCAGAAGTGCGCAGTTTAAGCACGAAATACACAGTGCTCTGTCGGTATGGCACACAGGGATCAAGCAAGTCGATAAAGTTAAGTACAACAGCTTGCAACAGCTAGCCTCAGATGTCCGCGCTGGGGACACCACAGCACACTTACGCGCAGTGTTAAAAGCAGGGCAACGCCAATCCGCTACAGTCCGCGCTTCATGGAAACGACATTGCAAACGACTACGTCAGCCTTGCAAATTGTTCGGTCACCCTATTCCGCTGCTGACCAAACTTCCCTACTCCCAGAACCTTATCAGAACCAATGCCGCCATTCAATGTCAGGAAACAACTCCAAGGCAGTGGAATATGGCGCATTATGACGTGGAGCAAATACATCTCCCTGAACCCCTTCATGACAAAAATGTTACTACCTTACATGGTGTAGTGCATGGCCCCCCGAACCTGCCAGGTGCGGTAGTTCAAGACGGCATAACGGTCATCCCACATATCACGCTGCAGCCCCTCTCTGCCGTCCCAAAGCAGGTGCAATCGGGACAAGCCTTCGTGACGCCCTTTTCCACTCCTGCTCCGAGTCTGGAGCCCTCTTCAAACTGTTCTAGTGCGCCAGTACATTTTTGGGACGATGCAGACGAAGTTGCATCCGTGGACAGCAACAGATCAGCACACGCAGCTCCTCAAGACACAATACAAGTCGCGCGATTGCAGCAAGAAAAGAAAAAAACCAAGAAAAAGACGCACAGCTGACAAAAATAAACAGTCAAATCTTTTTTTCCAACCTCAGAAACCCCCCAAAAAATGTTACGCTGCTGTTTGGCGAGGTCGCAAAACTTAGGACACACACAGAACGCCAAGAACAAGCGAGCCACGGCGACGAAGAATTTGAGTGTTGCGTGCCCCAAATCACCTAGCAAAGTTCGTGCCATAGGAGCTAGGCGACTGGTGCGCGTCAAAAAAAAGGGGGGGAAACAAAACAAAAAGAGAGGCACAAAACCAAAAACAAAGAAAGCACGAATCACCACCACACGCGAACCAAGGAAGACCACACGCCAACGACCACGGACCATGGGGAAACAAAGGTATGACAAACAAGTATGTTACGACCCCATGCATCCTACATTCCCCCCGCTACACATGCGCAGGTGAGGAAAACAAGGTATGTTGTGAAGGAGGGCGCCAAAGGGACAACATCGCACGCAAAAACGAACAACTAACCACCACGCACGTCATAAAGCATGCGTACAAACACAAATAACAACCATCTCCCCATTCCTCCATAGACTCCAAGCACCGCGGAGGACAAGACGACGGAAAAAACAAACAAAGGGTATGGGACGGCCACGGAGCATGGGGAAACAATGGTATGGCGAACAAGTATGTTAAGAACCCATACACCCCGCATAACCCCCGCAACGTAAGCATAGGTGGGGACCGGTGGACACCAACTATGTTAAAAATGCGAAGGAGGGCGCCAAAGGGACCACGCACGCATACACCAGCGTACAAACACGCCCGTGAAACCATGAGACGCCGAAAGCCCGCAAGGTACAAGAAGACGGAGACAAGGTCAACGAGAAACATGGTATCAAACCCCAGCCCCCGCCCCACCCACACACCATGCACACGCTCTCGCGATAGGAGATGGCCACGAACCATGGGAAAACAATGGTATGGCGGATAAGTATGTTAGGAACCCATACATCCCGCACCACCCCCACAACGTGGAAACCAAGTATGTTAAAATTGCGAAGGAGGGCGCCAAAGGGACGACGCATGCATACACAGGCGAACGAACACGAACCAACACCCAAGAAACCATGAGACGCCAAACGCGCGCAAGGCACAAGAAAACGGAGACAAGGTCAAGGAGAACCATGGTATGAAACCCCACCCCCCGCTCCACCCCCACACAATATGCACACGCTCCCTCTATAGGGGAAGAAAGCGAGGAGCTGCACAAGGTATGGCAAGTATGTTACAGCAAAAAAAAAGAATAACCACCGTGCACGCCCTCTCCATAGGGAAAACACAAGGCAAAGAGGTATGTTATCGAGAACGCTACGGATAAAAAAAAGAGACACAAGGCACAACAAGCAACGAGACCAAATAGGAAAAAACAAACAAGTGCCACAAGAGGAGAGGTAGGACCGCCGCACCCGCCCCACACCGAACCAACCCCCAAAGTCCTGCACACGCTCTCTCTCTACAGGAGGAAAAATGCGCGGTGGGACAAATAGAGCGGTACGTATTTCGCATTTCGCATATCACGCATTTCTGCTACACATCTACAGGACCTCTTCTTTTTCTTTCCTTCTGTTTTTTGGCCACGACCATGCCGATCGACGACGAGAACCAACCAAGGTATGACACACCCGACAAACCACACACCGCACGCACACAAATGCACACACATGGCAACCACACCCCCCCACGCCACCGTGACCAACACGAAGCGCCACCCAGCACACACACACACACCAGGGCCAATGAGGAGGGCAGTCCGGGGCCCACAGCCAGGAGTGGCGAGCGTTTCCCCACCAACACAACCGGTGGAGCCCAGCCAGGAGTGGCAGGGAACCACACCAACAGCCCTCAGCCAGGAGTCGCAGGGGACCAACCACCGCACCTGGCGGCGAACCCGAGCCAGGAGTTGCGGGGCCCTGCAGCCAGACACCTCAGCCAGGAGTTGCAAGGGACCAATCACCACCACACAACGGCGGACCCCAGCCAGGAGTGGCGGGGCACAGCACCAAGATCCCACAGCCAGGAGTTGCGGGGGACCCACACCACACACTAACCACACCCACACAAACACCAGCCGCAAGCCCCAACCAGAAGAGGCGGGGACAACAAACCATGGACCAACGGCACACCACACACACGCAACCACGCACACCAGCGCACGCGGAAGACACGCCCACGCCACACCACCACACCACACCAGCAACAACGCGGACATCGGAAACACGCAATGCACAACACAGCACGGCCACCGCGCACAGCCACACACACCACAAACACACACAACAAGGGACACTCCCACCCACGAAACACCCCACCGCAACCGGCAGGCCCCAGCTAGGAGTGGCGGGGAGCCGCACACCTGCACCGCCGGCGGACCCCAGCCAGGAGTGGCGGGGAAGCGCACCCGGGGCCCTCAGCCAGGAGTGGCGAGAAACACCCACCACCACCAGCAGCGAAACGCAGCTAGGAGTGGCGGGGAGTTGCACACAGGAACCTCCGCCAGGAGTGGCAAGGGACCAACCACAGCACAAACCAGCCACACCCCCACCAACACCAGCAACAGCTGGAGGAGGCAAGGACAAGCAACCACACGCCACAAACACACCACACACGCACACACACACACACAATCGCACGCGGAAGGCACACTGGCACACGCACCACCACCAACACAGACACCACAAACACACACCACACATACCAGCACAGACACCATGCGCACACGCCGCACCACAAGCACACACACCACAGGAAAACCCCACCCACGGAGACACCCACTGCCGCGGGCGGCGGACCCCAGCAAGGAGTGGCGGGGAACCGCACCCAAGACCCTCAGCCAGGAGTGCCAGGGGCCCAACCACCACCGCCACCAGCGGACCCCCCAGCCAGGAGTGGCGGGGAACCGCAACCAGGACCCGCAGCCAGGAGTGGCAGGCGACCACACACCACCGCCGCCAGCGGACCCCAGCCAGGAGTGGCGAGGAACGGCAACCGGGGCCCTCAGCCAGGAGTGGCGAGGCGCACCCACCACCACCGGCAGCGAAACCCAGCCAGGAGTGGCGGGGAATCACACTCAGGAACCTCCGCCAGGAGTGGCGAGGGACCAACCACGACACACACCAGCCACACCTACACCCACACCAGCGGCAAGCCCCAGCCGCAGAAACCGACCGCCACACACCACACACGCACACACACACACACACCACCACACACGTAAGACACACCCACACCCACGCCACCACCAGGAAGACACGACACACACGGCAGCACAGACACCACGCGCGCACGCGCCGCGCCACAAACACACACACCACGAGAATCCCCCAATCCAACCCCACGGAAACGGCCACCACCGCGGCCGGCGGACCCCAGCCAGGAGTGGCGGGGAACCGCAACCAGGACCGCACCAAGGAGTGGCAAGCAACCACACACCACCGCCGCCAGTGGACCCCAGCCAGGAGTGGCTGGGAGCCGTAGCAGGGGCCCTCAGCCAGGAGTGGCGAGGAACACCCACCACCACCGGCAGCGAAGCCCAGCCAGGAGTGGTGGGAAAACGCACTCAGGAACCTCCGCCAGGAGTGGCGAGGGACCATCCACAACACTCACCAGCCACACCCAGACCTACACCAGCAGCAAGCCCCAGCCAGGGAAACCAACCACCACACGGCACACACACACCAACACACACGGGAGACACACCCACACCCACACCACCACCACAAACACACAATGCACACACCAGCACGCGCCGCGCCACAAACACATACAACACGGAAAACCCCCCCCGCAACCCCGCGGAAACAGCCACCACTGCAGCCGACAGACCCTAGCCAGGAGTGGCGGGCAACTGCACCCAGGACCCTCAGCCAGGAATGGCGAGGGGCCACCCACCACCTACACCAGCGGGCCCCCCAGGCCAGGAGTGGCGGGGGACCACAACCGGGGCCCTCAGCCAGGAGTGGCGAGGGAACGCCCACCCAGGACCCTTAGCCGGAAGCGAGGGACCACGCCTCACAAACCAGCGGACCTCAGCCAGGAGTGGCGAAGGCACACCCCCCTACCAACACCAGAGGACCGGAGCCAGGAGTGGCGGGGAGTCACACCCAGGACCCTCAGCCGGGATAGGCGGGGCACCACCCGCCGCCACCGGCGGCGAACCTCAGCCGGGACTGGCGGGGACACACACACAAGGAAAACGGCCAGGAGTGGCGAGGAGCCGCCCCCCCCCACCACCACCCCACCCCACCAAACAGAGACGGGAAATCCACCGACGCAAACCACACAGCGAAAAGGGGGGCGGGACGAGAGGGGCCCGGGGGAAACACAGGCGAGGGACCCAACCTCAGGGGTTTCGAGCCCTACCCGCTGACCGTATCAGCCCCACCTGAGCACACCCAATAGGGTGGGATACGCCTGGGACCGTTGGTCAGCGGCCCGCGGTGGCACCGGCCTTGTGGGGTGACCAATGGGCCTGACCAAGAGCACTCCCCACGGCAGGTACTGCGGTTCGGGCCCACCAAGGGGCTGCAGGTAGGGCACACCGTCCATCTGAACAGGCAAGAGACACGCCTCTCCCGCAAGGACTCCCCTGTGACCCAAAGTGTACCAGACCCCGGTGTGGAAACGGCTGGAGTACCTGGCTACGGAGCAGGTTTATATTTACCGAGCGGGTACAAATGGACGGCCCGTATAACAGAGTTACACCCTGACGGGAGACACCAGGGGAAGGGACCCGAGCCAGCGGCAAGGACCCCTCCCCCCCCATTCCACCCAGCCCCACCGCACACCCACCACAGCCCGGGTAGGCCCGGGCAAGTCACCAGGGGAACAGCACCCCAAGCGATGCGGCAAAGAATAAGAGGGGGGAGGACACAAAAAGGGGCTGGCGGGGAACCACACCCGGGCCCCACAGCTAGGGCGAGAGAGGGGCCACGACACACAGCCCCGCGCCCACACAGAGCCGCCAAAACGTCCCCAGAGAGGCCAGGACACGCACCCAAAAGCACCATCAACACACAGCCGCGCGCGCACACAACACGCACCGCCACAGCTCCCGGCAACACGAGCCCCACAAACGCGCACAACACACCAAAGCGCGAGCACTGCCCGCACCACAAACGCACACAACACAGGAAAACCCAAAGAACATGAGCCCAGCAACCCTCCGCCAGAGAAGCCCCAGGGCCGCCAGAAACCCCACTAGGACACAAGAATAGACAAACCAGCAGCACCCACCAGGCCCTCAGCCAGGAGTGGCAAGCGCCCACACCCAGCAACACCCAACGACCAACCACGCCCGAACCCACACCCAGGACCAGTAACTGCGACAGCGCTGGAGTTGCTGGTGTTGCCGACGGTGAGGGCGTTGCGCTGGACGATGAGGGTGCTGTTGTTGATGTACTGGGTGTCCTTGCCGCCAGTGTCTCCATTTGCTCCGTGTGTTTCAGCCGGTGAGGGTGTTGTGGCGTTCAGTTTGGGTGGTCTTGGCTTGGGTGTTGGTGGCGGTGCTGGTGTGGACCATCGGCACATCAACACCATCGGCATCAACGACACCAAGGAGGGCCCCGACACCAGGCACGGCCAACACCGCCGGGGCCCACACACCGGCGAGCAATGCCCACGGGAACCTCAGCCAGGAGTGGTGAGGACCCAACCTCACGGCACTGTCAGAACACCACCATCAGCCAGGGCATCATCTACAAGACCCTCACCATCGGCATCACTGGCGGCGCCAACACCCGGAGCTCCGCCGGCGGCGCCCTCAACAACCGACCACCAGCCAACCACCAGAGCACGCCAGGCCCCCCGCCAGGAGTGGCACGCCCGGAACCGCCGACCGCCCAAGCGCAGGCCGCGCCCAGCACGAACACCAACAACACCCACACCAACAGACCACCATGAGACACGCCAACCACCAAGTATCACCTGTGACACCCTCACTGTCGGCAACACCAGCGAGACAAACACCCACAGCACTATCCACACCACCACCAACCCCACCAACGACGTGCCATGGTACGTCACCTACAACACCCTTACCATCACCACCACGACCCCGGCACAGAATGACACCTACGGCGCCCCCACAGTCGGCGTCACCAAGGACGCTCGCAGAACTGGCGAACAAACGCCACCAGCGCCACCCAACGGGCCCCCAGCCAGAGGTAGCAGCAGCACACACTAAACCCGCCATCATCAACGCCAGCGTCACCACGGGGCAAGACACCTACAACACCCTCACCATTTGCATCTCCGCCCGCAGCATTGATATCACCAAGAGCATCATCAAAAACCACCCCGGACAGCACCAACAACCACAACAACACCATCACATCCACCACCCTCACCAGCAGAGACACCAGCGGCATCCTCCGCCAGGAGTGACAAGGAGATACCCCGACAACGCGGAGCCGCACCCAGCGCCCCCGGCACTCTCACCATCGGAGCACCACCACAGGCACCATTCGCCAAGACACCACCATCAGCGTCACCAACGCCACCGACGCCTGACACAACAACCACACAGCCCGCACCAACGACATCAGCCAAACTGTCAGCGACACCACCTGCACCAACCTCACCGGCGGCATAGCCCGGTCAACCACCCGGGGATGCCTCCACCTGGATACGGGTCCCCCATCCCATCCCCCCTCCCACGAACAACATCGGCAACGCCTACACCCCCCACAATCTGCACAACCAGCGACACCATCACCAGCACCAACTGAAACACCGGCGACGGCAGCCTGACCAACAACCAGCACCCCCACTACCACTGTCACCAGCGCCGACACCACCAGTCACACCACCCACCGTCGGCGCCAGCCACCAACGACGCCAACGCCGCACCCTAAACCACGCCTACACCCAAAACTTGCAGCAACACCCGCGGTAACCCCGCCAGCGACATCATCCTCGACCAGGAACGGCCACGCAACACAGACAGGGCCAGAAGACGATGATCAGCACCAGCAGGAAAGCCAGCCCTTAGGGCCCACAACAGCCAAAAGATCTCCCGCACCTGGGCCCGTACCCGGTAGGTGCACCTATGCTGACCCACCATCGGTGTCACCGACACCCGGGAAGACACCAACAGCACCCCCGCCGTCACCGCCACCAACCTCGACGAACTAACGTCCACATCCATGCCGCCGGCGCACCCACGCCGTCAGCATCACTACCAGCACACCCGCCCGGACCGTCATTGGCACTGCCGCCGATGGCACCACCTGCATTCAACAGCGCCACCACCACCCGACGCAACGCCAGGAGCCTGGCATCACCAACTGCCTCAACGAACGTCAACACCACCAACACCACCACCACCGGATGAGGTCTACTCAGAGACCAGAAAGAGCTCCACCAGCATCAACCAGTACACCACCCGCGGCACCCCACCGTTACTGACACCACCCTCACAACCACAGCACCTAAATCACATCGACCGCCGGCGGCGACATAGGCCACACCACCCGTCATCTACAGCACCCTCGCCACCACCATTATGTCCGGCCCACATACGTTACGCCCCCGGTGGCCAGAGACAACACCCTCGCCATCGAAGCCATCAGCAATACCACCGCCCCATACGGCACCCTCACCATCAACAACCGAACCACCACCCTCGCCATCAGCATCCACGACACCAACAGAGGCACCAACACCACCGACGACAGCGACAGCGACAACAGTGACTGGCTGACCCACCAACCTCACCATCAACTAACGCGATCCCTGCACCAACCTCACCTACACTAACGCCTATACCACCCTCAGCAACAGCACTGCCAGCAGCACCATCACCCACTCCAACACCCACACCACCCTCACCACCAACATCACCACCACCCCCCAAGGCTCACAGCTCACGGAGAACGGAACAGCAGAGCGAGCACGCCACCACCCGCACGTGTCGCCCAACCTATCGTACACCGCTCCGCAACACCTCAGCCACACCGCCCCCCGCTTCCCCAGACAGGACGTGGGCTGCAGCCCACTGCTCGGACGACGACTACGATGTCCTCCCGGCCATCGGACACCTACTGGCAGCCACGGCCTCGCGCCCACAGGCCCACCAGCAAGCCACAGAACCGCAGGAGCCCGACCACCCCATGCCACCACGCTCCATATCCCCCGCGTCCACCGCAGACCAGAAAGCAGAACACCAGCGAAAGAAGCCCGACCACGCCGCCACGCCCCCACCGCCCCCCCCCCAAAAGGACATCTACGCCACACTGGCCAGCACCCTAGCCCCCATGGATGCCGAGCAGTACTACCAGTCCATCCAACGAAACCTCTCGGCGGACCACGCGACCCTCCAGGGGTGGAAGCAGGAGAAGAGGAACGACATCGAGTGGGGCACGGAGGAAGACCTTCTCTGGGAAGACACCTGGAAAGGCACCATGGACGCCTTCCTGGAAGCGGCAGCCGAAACCTACCCCCACCCGCCTGGGGACACCAGGCACGGCCTCCACGCCTCCCTAGCATCCCACAGCTGGAAACACCGCCACACCATCACCCTCCACCCCCTAGACCACAATCCACACCGATGGACACCTGAAGACGACGCCACCGCCGCCATCACCATACAGCAAAACCCCGAGAACCGAGAGGAGTCCCACATCACCTGGAACGATCCAGCACCCCACCCCCCCTGCCTCCCCCAGCCTCCCAGACGTCAGCCACCATCAGCGCAGAACTGCAGAAAGCGAAACCCCCACAACAAACAGACGAAGAGAAGCCCCAGGCACCATCTCCACCAACGACACAGGAAAGCCCCCGCACAGAGCCCCTCACCCACCCGATCACCACAATGGAGCTCCCCCCACAGCACCGCACCACCCCGGACCGCAACGGCTTTTGGAACGTGCCACGGGAATGGGCGGTCCACAAGAACACACTCTGATGGGACGAAATCACACTCGGGCTCCAGGCCATCCGCCTCCACTCGATCACCGAACCCACCACCACCTGGACACTACCAACGGACCGCCACCACCTCCTCCTCACCGTCCAAGGGGATGCCACCATCACACCAACGGAGGGAGACCCCATAACAGCAGCCCCCACCCACGCCGTCAGCATAGCCCCGCAACCATCGTCGGCACCTATGAGGGTGCATCCGGGTCCCACCCCATGGCAAGCCATTGTCATCACCTACCCCACCCCCAACGACCACACACACACCTGGCAGCAACGGTGGGAGAACATCCGGGGGGACCTCCTCCAGGAACACCCTCCACCAGGTACGAGAAGTAGGCCAAGCACCACACGGCATACACACCCCGGGGTTATGGGCGTACGCCACACCCATAAACCCACAAGACCGCGCTATCCACCCAGCAAGCCAAGACCCAGACCCCGCACCGCAACACCCAACAAGGCCACACCATTTGGTGGGCATTCCAAGAACACGACACCCTCACCCCCCAACTAGCCCCCCCCTGTAGACACCAACACAACTGCCCTCCTCCAGGCTGCAGCAGCGCCAGCCACCCAAGTAGGGGCCCCGGAAACCTGGAGCCCGCAATACCTGGTTGAAACAAAAGTGGCGCCCCACGCGAAAGCCGAAAAAAAGCCCCCATCGCCAAAACCACTCCACCCCCCACTCAAGCTGGACACGATGGAGCACATCCCCAACGACAAATGGGCGACCCACTACATCATCCCCCACTTCACCACCCGCCAGAGCGACGCCGCCAAGATCACCATCACCCGCCACCTCCCCCACACCACACAGGTGTATGAGCTGATGGCCCCCAACGTTCTCGTCACCCATCGCCGACACAACAAGCGATACACCATACAAGTGGAGGGGGCCGCCGCGACCATCCTGTACACGTGGACACCACGGGCTGTCCTCCCACCGCCCCACCTCCATCATGCCCCCTCCTGGCCCACCCCCTTCCACACGGCAGACCGCCCCAATAAGAAGCCCAAACACACAGGCGTACAGTCCCCCGCCAACGAGGCCCAGCACGGACACGATGCAAGGCGCAAGGCCCGCACCCCCCACAACGACCACACCATCCCCCGCATCAGCGCCCCCCCCTCCAGAGTATCTGATGCCACCCACAAGCGCACCATCACAGGCATCATCACGGACTGCCTGAACCAAGCGGCGTCACGGGCAGACGCCGTGTGGATCAGCGAAGGGCGCTCCCACACACGGGCGGTGGCGCGCCTCAACAACATCCAACCCCACATACTCCATCGCGCTGTCCGACCCTTCGCCGTGCAAATCACCCCGTACGGCATCAACCACCCCCGGTGTGAGCACCATGACGGCCCTGCTCCACCTGATGCACCTCGCCCCTGCGCCAACCGCTCCCGGCCCCCACCATCACGGGCAACATGTACCTGGGCACCGTACCGGGGGATCCGGGCATATACATCCTGCCCAACAGGTCCAGGGAACACGCCATCCCCGTCCACGGAGTAGAGTCCTTTGCCCTGCGACCGCCCCCACCAAAACACCAACACCAGCACATCCCGGGGGACAAACAGACGCAGGCGCCAGACGGGGGGAAAAGGGCCGACCGGCGCGCCCTCGTCCACATCACCGTCCATGCCACAGCCCACGTACAAAAGGACTTCGGCGCGGAGCGCCATATCGTCATGGAGGGGCAAGCCCACCACATCATCACCGCCGCCCTATACACCCTCGCTGCCCACGAACACCACTGGGACCCCACAGTTATCCCAGTGATGCCCCCACCACCGCAAGGCCCCAACGATCCCGTCACCCCCCTCCACATCGATCAACTCCTAAGCCGCAGGGCCACCCCACACCACCACCCCTCCAGGAGAGAACTAGCCATCGCATCCTGGGACACCCTGGACATCCCCCCCCAACAACCCGCCATCGACATCTTCAAAGCAGATGCCCAGTGGTGGGTCCTCCACTGGGCACACCGAGCCCTCATGGCGGCCCAGGCCTACGGCCCGGAGATAGACCCGGAAGACCCCCCACGAGACCAGCAGCGACTCCTCCAGGCCACCACTCTCAGAGGCCGCGAAGGTGCCCCGTGGGAAGCCCTCCACACAGCACTCTACTGGGCTCAAGGGTCCCTGAACAGCCCAGACACACCCTAGCCCACGGAGGCCTGCGTCAAACAGGCCAAGGCCATGAGGAACTACCACCTCCACCACCCTTTCGACAACAGCCTGGCCGCACTGCCATGGCCAACCGACCCCCCGGAGTCCGTGCGCAATCTCGCCGACCTCGCGCGCAGCCACTCGAAAGCTACCATGCAAACGCCGGCAGAGCCCCCGCTAAGCGATCTGGGCCAGCAGGCTACGCACCCCTTCTTTCAACCCCACGCCCCCGAAGGCCCACCACCTCCGGTCCCAGCCAAGCGAGCGAGACGGAAAAGGGGCGCACCGGCCCCCAACCAGGCCAGGAAAGCAGCAACCTCCCAACCCCCCGCACCCCCCCCGACCCACCCGGCAAACCCGGACCAAGCATCCTCGTCATCCTCCCTCTCATCATTACCACCACCCTGACCGGACCAGGCATCCTCATCATCCTCCCTCCCGCCACCAGCACCCACCCCACCCGAGGCGTACCCAGGCTTCGAAAAAGGCGCGAAGGTCCAGCAGCCCTTCCGCAACAACCACACAGCCGACTGGATCTGGTGTGAGGGCACAATCCAGTACCGCCTCCGCGACCTGGGGGACAACGGCGGGCCACAGATCCGGGTGATCTGGCACCGCCAAAAGGAGCGAGACCAAGGCAGCAGCGCCCCGGACAAGCCAGAAGGCCACACCCTGGAGCTCAGCAGCGCCCACCCCATCCGGCTCTGCACCGACGAGAACAAGGCCGACAGAGGCACCAAATACACTGGGGAGTTCCCCCCAGAGTGGAGCCAAGGCCTCCCCCCACCGCGCCTACCCAAGCGCCCACCACCAGGAAAAAAGTCCCCGGGCCCCAGTCCCCCTCCCTGACGGGGCAAGGGCCGAGGGCATAAGACTCCACAGCCCCGGTCCGCCCCCACCGAGGCCACCGTCAACCTCCTCGACCTCAACCAACCGGCCGTCACATACTCCAAGGACGCCCCAACCGCCCACCAGGAGCTCTCGATGGCACAGGGGCCGGAGTGGGTTCCCCACCTCCTCGCCCTCCAGGAACAAGGCCTATAACAGGACGACTCCCCAGAAACCACCCCCATATACTATATATATACCCCCAGATATATATCCCGGGCCAGAAAGCGTACAAATGCTACTGGCACAAGGGGACCCCCCTGTACGCCCAAACCGGCATCCACGTCCACCTCGTCCACCACCTCAGCATCCCAGGGAGGCTAGGCGTCTACGAGGTCGTCGGGGACGGATGGCAGCTCAACGTCATCAACGCCCACGTCCCCTTCGCCGACGCCACGGAACCCTTCCTCCAAGCCCTTGCCGAGGCATACCGCCAGATGGCCATGCTCGCCCCCACAATCATCATCGGTGACATGAACACCGCCCCCATCCTGGCGGACCGAGGGGGACAGACCACAACCCAGGACCATGCAGTCCGCGACACCATCGAAATGCTTGGGCTTGTGGACCTGACGGCCAACCTCGAAGGCCAACCATCCCACTTCCCCCACCAAGCAGATGCCGCCCCCTCCCGCATCGACGTATGCTATGACGACCCCAGCACCATCATCCGGGCGGAGGCCCGATATGGGCCCCTCCCGCTGGGACCCACAGGCCATAGCCCCCTGCACATCCACCTTACCATCCCGAACCTTCCCCCCAGCCCCCCAGAGGATGCGGACGAAGGCCTATCACCTCCCCTGAAGATGCCCCCACTGCACGACAAACAGGCCTGGTCCCAATATCACAGGGCCATAGACCGCGCCCGGCGCATCAAACCGGACCCCACCAACCTACTCACAGCCATGCGCACGGCCGCCGTCGCTTGCGGCTTCCAGCAACAGCCCCACACTGACGACGACCGACCACCCTCGGCCCTAGGGGACATGCTTCATGACCTCTGGCATGCAAAGCAACAACTGGCGACCCTCCCCCACTCCTACACCCCCCAAAACTGCCGCCGGATACACCACTGCAGGACGCAGATAGCCCACATCAGGGCAGGCCTGCAGCAGTGGCATATTCACAGGCAACAGCGCATCGCCCAAGAACACGAACGGTATGCGCAACATGAACTCCCCTATAAGGCGATCCGCCACCTCAACGACGCCATGGCCGACACCGGCCACCGCACCATCACCACGGTCAGACAGGAGGACGGCTGCCTCACCAACGACCCCGCCACCGTGCTCCAAGCGACCCAAGACAGCTTCCTCCAACAACACACGCCCACCCAAGACACACTGGACACGGACACCCAGGCCAAAATCGACCGCCTCCCTCAGGTCTTCAACCACGCCCAGAGGAGGCAACTGGAAAAGCGCCCCTTCACCATCCACGAAGTCCGGAAGGCCATCCGCAGTCTCCGGCAACACAAAACCCCAGGCTACGACGGCCTCCCTGCGGAGGCATACTACCACCTCCCCGCCCACCTCCTCCGCATCCTCGCCCACCACCTCTGGGACGTCGTCACGGGGCAAACCCCCCTACCACCAGACTGGGCAAACGTTGTCCGCCCCCTCTACAGAAAGGGGGACTGGGCTAACCCAGACAACTGGCGCCCCATTGTCTGTGCAGTCACGAAGGTCAAAATCGTCTGGACAGTCCTCCTACGCCGCATCCGCCCCCACCTGGACCCCCACATACCCGCCAGCCTCTGGGGGGCCATCCAGGGCCGGTCTCCACACGAGGCCATCTTCTTCCAGGACACCATCGCCGACATGGACCCGGTAGACCTGATCATCGCCTCCCTCGACGTCGAAGGAGCCTTCCCAAACACCCCCCGGCTCCTCCTGGAGGCGGTGTGGAAACGCCTGGGCCTCCCCTTCTACAACTTCGTCTCTGGCTACATCCGCACCCGCAAATACACGGTCCGCACTGGAGCAGGCCTCAGCCCCTTCTTGGAGCCAGGCAGCGGGGTCCCCCAAGGAGGAGCAGAAAGCCCCTTCCTGTACCTCCTCGTGACGCTCCCGCTGGCCCTCAAAACCGAGCAGGATTACCCAGCCTACGCACCCTAGCCCCTCCTCTTCCCCCTGGTGGGCTTCGCGGACGACACCAACTTCACGGTCTCACACACCCCACACGAACCCCACACCCATGACCCCGGGCCAACGGTCACCGGGCAGGCCAACGTCTTACTGGACGTGACCATCTCCTACCTCTCCCGCAAGGACCTCATCGTCCATCCCACAAAGTCAGTGGCCATGATCAAGGGGTCTGCCACACCCCCCACCCTAGGGCCACAAGGACCCCCCATGCAAGTTGTGACAACCACCACCCACCTGGAGGTAATCCAGGCCACCAACCCTGAGGACGCCACCAAGTTGCAGTCACACCTCGCCCATCGCCCCTGATATGCGTCCCCGACCACCAAAGCCCTCTCCCTGTCCCACCAGAGCCTGGCGTACTACCTTAGCCGGGGTCTTGAACGCCTCCATAGGCTTGCAGGCACTCCACCTGACACACCCCACCACCGTCATCCAACCGGCCACACGCCCCGTGACCAAGGGATGGGCAGCACACGGGAGCTGGCCCAGCTCCATACGCACCCGCGCCCTCCGGGCGGCATGGCCCCACTATGGGGATGCCATAGGGGACGAGGTGAAAGCGGCCTACGACAGACACACCGCCCTCCTCCTTCACTGCATGACCCACAACCACTCGCCGGAGGTCCGCGAGGTCGCCACAGTCCGCCTCCAAGCCGCAGAACGGGCCCGCAACACATGCCAGCGCTGGACACTCCACCAGACGGGCATACCCACCGACAGGAACACGCGCCTGTGGAACCACCTGCAGCTTCTCCTCCGATCCCCACACCACGCTATACTCACCAACCACACGTGCCCGGAGAAAGGGCCTCTGACGGTCCTCTGCGGAGACCTCCACCATCACCCCAAGGGCACCATCAACACCGGAGACCTTGTCGGGGCCTCCATCACCGTAGGATACGTCAAACTCTCACAAATGCGGGTCCTTCACCACAGCAGAGCACACCACACCCCCTTCCTACAACTTCCCGAATGGCCGAAATACCGCCTCTTCCGCCAGTACCTCACGCAGACGGCACGAGCAGGGGGCCACACTCTGCCAGGAAGCACAGATATGCGAGCAGCCTACCGGGACTTCAAAAAACAGCACCCCCGACCCATCCCAGCGACACCGCCTGATGCATCCATCGGCTCGAAACACGAACCTGTCCCCCCGGTGACGAGCCCAGTCCCACCACTAACCGTACTACTGGCCCCGAATGAAGTCAAACCGACGCAGACAACCGTCATCCACCACAGGGCAAAATGGCGCCAAAAAAAAGCACCACATGACCGCTCGAGACCTACTAAAGGTCCTTCATGACTCCCAGACCATGCCACGCACGTGTTGGGCCTGTGACCCCGAGGAACCCACCAGCCATGGCCCGTATTGCACCTCATAGCACGCCACCACACCCACCCCACAACCCATCTACCACCACAAGCCTACACATGGGTAGCCCCGTGGTTCCACCGCACCGATACGGACCCCACGGTAGCGTGGAACCCCGACCACACGGGCGCATGGCTCTTCACCACTACGCTGACCTGGCCCCGCCCCGACCCGGCAGGGGTCGCCGTCTGTTACAGCATGTATGAACCAGGCAGAACGGGCAAGCACGAGCACCCCTACTATCCGCTCCACCACTCCTGCCACATACCGGAGCACCGAACACAAACCCTCACATGCCACGACCTAAACCCAGACACAGCCTACATCCTCCACTACATCTACTCCTACCCCACACAAGGACAGCCGGAACAGGCACTGATAGCCATGTCCCCCCAAGCGAAACACCTCATCTGCAAAGGAATAGGGGTGTCCACCACCCCCGTCCTGCAGTCCACAACCCCGGTGGGCCTCCTCACCATGGGCCTCGTCATATACGCCTACCTGCCCATGAACCCATGCCGCCCCCCACAACCATCACCGATGGACCAGCTCTTTTTCACCGACGCCTCAGCTGAATCCGCCCTCACGCCCGTCACCGGGGGCCACATTGCAGCTAACCCACACCGGGGGACACTACCACATGGACCACCACACGGGCCACACCACCTACGGGGCCTCCTCCCACGGGGAGCTGGGGGCCATGGCCGACGCCATCGCTGAAATTGCGGCCGACCTACCAGCCAACCTCCCGCACATCCTCCGGGTCTGGTTCTTCGTAGACGCCACTGTCGACACACACCTGCCCCTCCGCATAGCACGGCAACCACTCCACAAAGCCAGAGCGACGAGCCTCGGCACCAAGGCACTGCTGCTCTTGAAGGCCCTTCGCAGCCTTCCCCCCTACGTCCAACTCCACATCGTGAAACAAAAGTCTCACAGGCACCAATACGGAAATGGTAAGGTTGACAACCAGGCAGTACACCAGCGCACAACCCACCTGCCAACCCTCCAGATCCCCGACCTCAGCCGAAACCACACACACCTCCAACACATACCCCCCAAACCCGAGCCCCATCAGACCCCGGACTGAGTACCAGAGGACGCCCCCTATTCCTCCCACGACAGAGCATACCACTACACGAACCCCATCCAACATTTCGCCCGCGTGCTCGGCGACACGGACAGCCGGGCACACATCCAGGAGCTCCAGGAGAAACTGCAAATCCCCCTCTACCACTCAGCACTGCGCCCAGCAAACGTCCCAGCCCAGCTCCAAAAATGACGCATCCAGCTGCTCAGGGAGCAACTACCATTCCTCACCAGGGTCGCCAGATGTCTCGCCCGCAAGCACATCCACGTCCCGGAAGAACACACCCGATGCCCGTGCGACCACACCACCCCGGAGGACTGGAAACACTTCAGAAGATGCCCCCTCTATACAGGCAGGGACACGCTAGTGGGCTGGTCCCCGGCGGAAACCCTACGACAACACGAAGGCTGGCCAACCCGCAGCCACGCACACCAGGCCACCGCACAACTCTTCAGGGATCCCCTGGTCAAGGAAGCCACCATGAGAGGGGCCGTGACGCAGGCCCTACACCAACACCTCGCAAAACACACGGAGACCCCCATTGGAGGCAGCAGCGCACCTCCAGCTAGAAGCAGTCCGCAGAGCATCGGCCCAAATGGTACACCGCAAACACCTCCTGTTAACACACGCGGGAGAAATCACCGACCCCACCACCAGGGAACACATGCAGCGTCTCATCCATTACCATGCCGGGCATGACCCAGACGTCCACTAACCCACTCCGCGCCCCGCACACGCCCCCCATCTCCATCCGCAGGCCTCCAAGACACCACCAAAGCACCCCAAAGCCCACCCCTCACCCACGAAGCCACCCGGCACCGCCCAGCCCGGCCGAGCCCAACAGGGCCACCCATACCTCCACGTGGACGCGCAGAACCCCGGCAACCCAACCAGCTCGCCCCCCCCGGACCCGGGGCACCCTCCCCTCACACCAACCACCATCCGCGACCCTGACCTCCTCGGGGCAACCCTCCAAGGCTTGGTACCGCCTACAAGAGGACTGGACGGAGCTCATCGTCAATGCCCTTCAGGACCTGACCACCCAAGGCAACGGCCTCCACGAGGCCATCGTAGACCTCGTACACTTGTGAGCCCGCCAACAAACCCAAGGCCAGCACATCTGGATCCCCCCCATTGAGTGGGGCGAGGCCCTGACATACGATGCCGACACCAACGTCACGCGTCGAGGGACCATACGCCTAAGACGAGCCCCAGCAGAGAAGGACCACCCAGCGGACCCGAACCGCCCAGAGCGCTGCGAACAGGCCACCGCACCCACCCGCGACACCGCCCTCCGCGCCGCCGGCCTCCGCACCTCAGACGACGACCTCCCTCCCCCACCTACAGACAGTGACCCCCCCCCGCCAGAGGTCTGGTGTACAGTCCCCGAGCGCGGGCACTACTACGTAGTGGCCGCTACAGCTACGCCCCCCGGCCCGCAATGGCTCGTCAAGGGGACAGACACCATGCTCGCCCCAGGGACCACCCCACCAGGGGCAGTAGGGGACCCCACCACTCCGCAGAAGGTCCTCAGGGGCATACTCCAGCCGGGGGACAAGCCCCCAGCCCGCGCCCTGGTCCAAATCACCTGAAGGAAAGCGGGCTACGACCTGGGGCTGGCAATGCTCTGCCTGACCCAATGGATCCAGCGCCGCTGGCCATCCACGGAGACCGTGCCCTGGTTCTGGGCCATCCCCACCGCCCACACACAAATCGAGGCAGGCCCCGATACGCGGCAAACCCCCCCCCCCCCCAGACCACAGCAATCCGTCACCTGCGGGTACCACGCCATCCACAGGGTCCTCAGCTGCGTGGGTCCACCAAATACGCAACCTCGTCTGCGAAATTTTTGCCGCGGCAGCAGAAGACGGCAAGCTTTTCCTCCAAACCGCCCGGCCTA
Source organism: Eutreptiella sp. 'Long Island Sound 2002' (assembly GCA_964036045.1). NCBI lineage: Eukaryota > Euglenozoa > Euglenophyceae > Eutreptiales > Eutreptiaceae > Eutreptiella > Eutreptiella sp. 'Long Island Sound 2002'. The sequence goes on along the minus strand of OZ038381.1, from coordinate 151,873,656 downwards.
CAACTGACCACGCAGGCGCGCCGCTGCGAGCGGACACATACACCGACACAACACACCCCGACGCGCCCACCCCGCCCATGCCCCTCCCCTCTCGCTGCCCACCCGGAGACCCACACACGCCAACCATCGCACGCACCCCCGGGCCCCGCGACATGGGCCTCTCCGAGCCGCCCAAACAGCAGCACACGCCGGCCACAGACCCACCCGCCAGACACCCCTCACCACCCCCCACACTCGACAACCCGCACACACCCACTGAGGGGAGCCCCACGCCCCACAGCACGCCCGACCCGCCCAGTGGCCCGCACACGCCCCCCGCGCACACCCAGGAAAACCAAGGCCCACCCCCCCTAGCCCCCGAATGCAGCCCGCGTGAACTGTTCCCCCCCACGGACGCCAACCAACACAGCCTCAAACATTGCAGGACGCCGGCCCAGCCAAGCCCAGAAGGAGAAAGCCACAGCCCCGCGCCTCCCTCTCCCACCGCTGCCGACCAGATCGGCCCGCCGGGCCACCAGGTCACAGCTGGGTGCACCCAGCCACCCACCCCCAACCTGAAGCCGCCGCCCACAAATCTGCCACCGCCCGCATCACAGCGCAAACCGCGACCCTAAAACCACCACTTCCTCCTCGTCCTCAGCCTCATGGACGTCCCCCACCTCATCCTCCGACCCCTTCCTTCCCGCCGACCTCATCAACAAGGCGACGGCAAAAGTCAAAGCTGCAGCCGCATGTCAGACTACCGGGGACCCCCTGACCCCCACACAGGCAACCCAGGCACCCCGGCAGCACACTGCAAAACCCCCCCAACTGGCACCGGCGCCCACACACCTCCGGACGGAGGTCCTCCTCAACCTCGAACGAAACCCCAAACGAAAACCCGACCCCGAAACACAAGCCAGCACCCAAGCGAGCGCACCACCAGCAACAGCACCACCACCAACACCACCCCACGCAGCCCACAACATCACAAACGCAACGACACAAACCAAAGCGACAGCGCCCTAACCCAAACCCTACCACAAGCCAGGACCCCCCACCCTCCACAACCCACGCCCCCCTCCCACCAGCGGCCGCTGCCACCACAGAGGCAGCCACCCAGCACGACCCCGTCCAAACTGTCGTCAACATTCCCATCTCAAAGCGCCCCGTCATCCATCCCCCACAGACAACCACCGCCGCCGGCCAAACGGTACACAGGGATGTCGGACCCGTAGACCACAATCACCGTCAAGGCCGGCCCCCGACCCGCCCCCGCCGCCCACCAAAAAGTACGGCCCCATGCACTACAAACGATTCCAGACCCCCCACCCCCAACAGGGGGACCGGTATATCCACAAGGGGTCCTAAGGGCCATACCCGCTGCACCGAGCCTACCACTACCAGCGCCACCACCACCAGCGGCCCGACAACAACCACCACCAACACCACCCCCACCACTACCACTGCCCACCACCCTACCCCACCGGGCCACAACCCCCCGTGCACGAGCAGCAACAACGTATGGGATCGCAGCCACCGGGCGCTCCACCCCCGCACCCCACCTACCACCAGGGGCGACCCCCCTATACTAGGCACTGTATCCCCCCAGCCACCACGTCCACGCCAAAGGGGCTCCCCGGGCCCAACCCCACCATGGACAGTCACTCGACCCGTACCACCAGCCGCTGCCGCCGCCGCACCCCTATGTGGCGGATCCAGGGAGGGCGGGTGATCCCCCCCCCCCAGTACCAGGCGGCGCCGCGCGAGGCCCCCCAGGACCCGCGAGCACCTCCTGGCTGGCCCGACTCGAGCGACGAGGCCCGGTTCGCAAACAGCGGCGCTCCCGCTCTCCACCTGCACGGCGCACCCGCCCCCGGCGCTCACGCTCCCCACACAGCCAGCACCCCTCAACCACTCACTCGTGCCGCTCCCGCTCCCCGAAGGCGCCACCACGACCCCCCGAGGCCCTGCTCCGCCGCTCCCGCTCCCCCAGGCGCCACAACCCGCGCCACCGCCGCCCCATGTTCACCACCCCCCCCCCCCACGAGCCCCACCGGGCTTCCTGTTCCCCCCTCCGCCCGTACGCGACCCCCACCCCCAGTCCCCGCCACCGCCGCTCCCGCTCCCCCAGGCGCCGCCAAGCACACCACCGCCGCTTCATGTCAACCACCCCCTCCCCCCACAGGCCCCACCGGGCCTCCCGCTCCCGCCATCGCCCGTACCCGTCCTCCGGCCCGAGCCCCCATCACTGCCGCTCCCGCTCCCCCAGGCGCCTCCACGCCCGCCACCGCCGCAGGTGCACGTCCTCCCCCCGCCACTCCAGGACCTCGATCTCGGACCCCTCCCCCCCCCAGGCCCCCGCCCACCTCGCCTGGTGGTCTGCCCCCGCTTTGCAGGATCTCCGCCGCTGGGTGAAGTGGGTTGGGGGAGCGGGAAGGCGGGAAAGGGTGCACATGGGGGACACCTGCGAGGAGGTCCGCACCCGCACCCCCACCGATCCCAACGAGGCCACCGCGGAGGGCATCATGCCGCAGGCGGCATGGGATGCCCTCCTCCGGGACGCGGTCCAGGGCCTCCGCCCCCCCTTGACCCCCCGAACTCTCCGCCAATGGCTCCAGGCCAACCACCCCCAGGCCTGGGCCAGCAGCGCCCCCCCCCCACCCCACGGCCACCACACCGGGAAGGGACAGGGCACAGGCAAGGGGAGGGCAAGGGGCAGAGAGGGACACTCTGGCAAGGGGGCACGGAAGCGCCCAAGGTGACAGGCAGGCGCCCATAGGGACAGGGCACCGGGAGCGACACAACGTGGGAGCAGGAAACCACCCAAGGGCCAGGAAAGGGAGGGAACAGGGACCGGGGCACAGGGAAAGAGGACATCACGGCGGGCACCAGGACCCACACGCAAGAAGGGCATACCAGGACGGATGGACCAGCGCCCCTCAACCCCAGCGGACGCTGGACGACCCCCGGTGACACACGCCCCGGACACACGCCGCCGAAGCGCAAATCGGACGCCATACGGATCACACCGGCACACGCCCACAAGCCACCGGAAACCACACAGGGGAGGGAGGGCACACCTGCACGGGGGGAACGAGCTGGACCCACAGAGCAAGCCACTGGGAACACCGCCGCGCAGCCCACCACCATTCTCTCACCGCCAGGCGACGACGACAGCCACCAGAAGGGCCACCTCACAGGCACCGGGAGAGGACAAAGGCACGGCCACGGCGCCCAGGGCTGGGGACCAGGACCCCCAGAGGACACAGGACCACGGCACAGGCCCCCAGGGAGAGCAACCTGACAGACACCTACCCAACCCACTGGCACGAGCAGAACACCCAAACCCCCACAGCACGGACCCAGCGAGCCACTCACACCTGACCGCACCCCCCAGCCACCAACTAGCCACGCTCTAACCTACACTCCGCACCACGACAAGGGCCAGACTAACCTCCACCGACCCACCACGGCACAACACGAGGCAGCACCGCACACCGCACCGCAGCGCACCACAGTGCAACGCAACACGACAAGGCACCCCAAAGCACGACACGCGACAGCACAATGCGATGCGACGCGGTACAGAGCGGCACTCCACGGCGCAACACGGCGCAACACGGCGGGGCCCAGCAGGGCGCATCGCAACACGGCACAGACCAACACGACGCAGCACGTCAAAACACGACACGACGCAGCACGGCGCACCACAACACACCACAACACCAAGCAATGGACGCTAACCGAGGGTCTAACCAAATCAAGCCACCGCACACCACGGAAAGAACCGCACCAGCACGCCACACACCGGCAAAGGGCCACCGCACGCCCGGCAACAACGGTGGCGGTCCACCCACACAAGCTGCCGCCAGAAAGGTAAAACCGGCACCGCGGAGATGGAGGGATACAGCTAACCTGGGGCCACACAAAGCCGCCTGGCACAACCGCTGTCCCGGCAGAGCCATAACGTAACCCAGCAGGAAGAAGCGCCGAGCCCAACGTGTACATAACCCGACCGACCCATGGGGCTGGGGCACAGCCGGGCAAAACAGAACCGCCAACAGCAAACCGGAAAACGACACAGAATGCCGACCAGTGCGTGCGCCAGCCCAGGGGAGGCAGAGGGAGGAACAGGCAGACCCCCCCCCAAAAGAAAAAACAACAGGGGGGGCGCGAGAACGGTCCACAGCCACCACGTCGCCCACGAACACCACAAGAGGCGGCCAAACCCCCCACCCAGACGGCACTGAAGACATGACCCCCGGGAGGGGCGCCGGGGGGACCACCCAGCCAAAACCGGCAACACCAAGCTGAGGGCAGCGGCCCAGAGGAGGAAGGGACATCCAAAACACGCAGACACACACCACGCTGGGGAAGAAAAAACACAAACAGCAAACAACGCGGCCCAGAAGAGAAGGGATGGGGGGACAGAGACCACGAGACCCAAGACCGGGACAACCAGCGACCGACACCACAAAGCCAAAAAAAAAACCAAAGGGGGGGGGGGCGGCGCACCCCACCAACGGCAACACCTGCACAGCCCCGCGCCACAGGCGGCCCCCCAGGAAGGGCGGGGGCAAGCGGGGCACGCCCACGACCGCACGCACACCCCACCACCGTCCCCCCAAGGGGAGGCGGGGCGCAGCAGAAACCCGGCCCCCAACACACACGCCCACACCGCACACCAGAACTGGGAACGGCAGGGAGCAGGAGGAGTGCGCACACAGCCACGCACGTCCCAAACCACTAGGCAGGACAGGAGGGGTGCAGGCCAAAACTCAAGCCCAACCGCAAACACCGCGAACCCCAGCGGGGTAATGAGGGGCCAAACCACAAACCGTACGCAAACACACCCACCCGAGACCCCAGCCAGGGCTGGCGGGGTTACTGAAACCCAAACCCAAGCACAACCCAGACACAAGCACAAACGCCACACAACAGTAGGAAACCAAGTGTCCATAGCCCGGGCACTGAGGCAGCCCGTGCGATGCAGGTGACCCGGCCAAACAAGATCCGGAGCCCAGGGGTAAGGCTGCATCCTAAGGCCTGCGCTGCTTTGGGACTCGAGGCGGAGCGTGCGACACCCAAGCGCCTCGGAACCCCAGTACGAAGAACATGCATACATGCCTTGGGAACGGGATACGGCAGGAAGTCCGGTGAACATCTAGGGTTCCGCCCAAAGGAGGGGACCTTCGCAAGCACGGGGGTACAGCCTCCCAGCGAGACAAGCACGTCACGCTGGCGGCAATCAGCCCTCCCGGTGTTGCCCAGGCCGCTTTGTTGGGGGCCACCAGTCAGGTCTAGCGGGATGTAAGCTGCCTCCCCTCTTCATGCGCAGAGCCTCTTCCTGTTCGTCACAGCAGCAACGCCAGCGGGAACCATGGGGCGCCTCTCCACGACCGAGTGCACCTACCTACCTCCCCAAGACACAATACCTCATCAAGACCTTCCTGCACCTCGAGTTCTCCTCGTCAGCGCAACGTTTGCAGACAATGCCACACCAAGGGAGGCAAGTGCTACCTGCTTTGGTTTTCAAGTGGCTTCTTTAAGCGCCTTTTTTAAACCCGTCATCTTCCAAGCACGAGCTGTCTTCACCCAGTGGCACAGTTGGTCTGCCACTGCAAATAGTCTTGGCTATGTGTACCGCCGGTGTTCTGATTGGTCAAGCTCCTACTTATGCTTCTACTGCTCTGACCCGACCAGGCCAGTTTTCGACTTTATGGATAGCAGCTCCACCTCTACAACTCAGTGAACATAGCCATTGGAGCCTCCTTGAGGACTCCTCCCTCAGCCCGGTCCGCATTCATATCAACTCTCTTCTATGCAAGCCATATATCACTGTCTCAGACATAACAGTGTCTCTGGTTCCAGAGCTACACAGCTTTGCTGCTACTCTCTGCACTTTTAATCCCATTCGTCCACTCCTGGGTGCCATGCCCTTTGATCACCTCAGTGCAATGCCTGACCCCGCTGTTCTGCCTGGCTGTTTTCCCCTAGGAGTGAAACACGAATGTTTTGCAAAACCAGCAACGTTTTTCATGGCAAAACAAACCTTGAGTCCATTGTAATCACACTCCCCTATTCAGGGGACTGATCCTTAGGGCCCACCAGTTTCTCCCTCAGTGCAATCCGCTACAGGTTTCCGCCTAGCTTCAAACTCTGATGTTTTTCATTCACCCACAAAAATTCATGGGCCACATGATCTCAAACTACACACATGACACACACATACAAGCTCCCATAGCCACATACACACATCACACCAATTGTCACACCCGGCCATACACACACATGCTTGAGTAATTATAGTATTGTAATCATAGACTTAACCGCCCATGATACAAATACAACTTGAATACTTTATGTAACTATAGAATGGGGAAGCAGCCCATGAACAAGTTGTGAGCACATAACATCATCACCCCCCCGGAGCCCCGCCTATGCCTCCACTACCCATTCTTGATCCGCCGGTTTCCAGGTGTAAATCTTCACCTTGTTTCCAACAACAAGACCTCATTCCAAGTTGCCCAAAACTTGAAATCTTTGAGAAACCTTCAACGGACTGGGCGCAGGTTTTTTGTGCCGATCGATAAGGAGTTACAATCCCTTGGTTACCGGTAGGGCGACTTCCGTAAAATTCGCAAAGTACAGGACCTGAATTTTGGATTGGGCGTTCCCGTGAACCGGCGTTGCGCCTGATTGCGCAAATACGGGCAGATGCAGCCCGCGTAAGCATAGTCGCGGAGCCATGGACTGGCCGTTCCAGAAACTCAACGCAGGCCAGCCATGATGATTTGACTTAACTGTTAATTGATTCAATAAGAAGGTTTTTCTGGTGTTTTCAGCACTGTGTATTTGTTGTACCTCTCCTGCTGTTTGCTGCTGGTATAGGGTTCCTGCTGCTTGTTTTTGATGAGGAACATGTTTTATTGTTGAAATACAACCAATCCAGGATAACCCAAGCCAGAGATAAGCAAGTAGAAGATAAACAGGATCAAAGCATGAAGGGATGCAGTCACAAAGAGTTGGATAAAGACAGCTATCAACAATAGACCGCAGCAAGTAACATACATTGCAACTCAGGATGAAATATTTTACATGTTTGACAAAAACTGATTGAAAAACTGCCCCATGGGCTCTCACTCTTCCATAGTGCCATACTGAGATGTGCACTCTTTGTTTCTGGGTCCCATACGTGCTGAGGTGGCATGGCTTGTGGTGCTGAGGTCACTGCCACGTCACATGGGATATTCCTACTTAGCTACCCCGCACACCCACTTGGTCCCTAGTTTCATCTTAAGAAATTCATCTTCTTAAGATGAAAAATTCATCTTAAGATGAAAAGTAAGAAGAAAAATAAGAAGAATAATCTGCAGAATTTTTATTTTTGGGTTCCACCTTTTTGCCTACACGTTTTTGTAGTTTTACAGTTCTGGGGACTCTTTGCACCTTTGCAGTTGTAAACATTTACATTTATCATTGCAGCTGTGAAGTTGATGGATTGCTTGATTAATCATTAGGATTTGCCGAAATCAAAAATCCACCCTCTATTGTTGTGCACATCTGCCTTTTGTTTGCCCGTTTTTTTCAGAGCGATCGAAACGGCAATTCAACAACTACAAACAGCAATTAAGAAGATAACACATCAATACTCAGGTTCTGGTGACGATGCTGCCACGTTACTAGCGATTTTCTTTGATGGTTCTACTCTTGGTCGCTCCCTATTCAACCAAATCAACAAGAAAATGCAACTCACCGCAAAAAATGTTGAGCTGCACGATTTCACAAATAACTGGTGTAGTCCTATACAAGCTGTATGGTTGATTGTGGCACTTGGCCTCTCCCGGGCAAAATACAGGCACCTCCTGTCCTTTGCAAGTGCCTGGCAGCAGGCCAACTTCAATGCCACCGGGGTTCGTGTTCCCAATTTGTTCCCGGGTCGACGGACTGTGGAGGACACATGAAAACGTCTCACAAGCCTTTGTAAATTGGAGTCACCTACATGGTACAACAACACCGTCTCTATTTCCTGGTCACTCGAAGAATGGTTGGAATATGTGCAGTCCCAGGATGCTATCTGGGTGTAAGAAGGTGGGACATAACACCAAGACAGACAGACAGACAGAAAGAAATATCGGTTTAGAATTGATCCAGACAGACAGACAGACAGACAGACAGAATTCTCTGTTCGGGTTGGATCCAGACAGACAGGCAGAGACAGCGGACGTCGCAGTCGCGACAGTGACCTCATGAGAATAAAGAAGAAGAAGACGACAGAATAAAGATTGAAGGTAAAAGTCTTTTGCATGATTTCAAAATGCGAAAGGACAGCAGACGGCCTCAGGTTTTTCTGTTCGCACAGGAAACAGAGGTCATGGTGCGGGGGGTATTAATGGGTTTATTACAAGCATGGAACCATGGATTCGATGTATGTTTGTTGCCTTCTCCGTTGCATGCATATTTGCATATATATTATCTAGGCAGGTTGCGTTGCATAGAAAATGTCGCTTCGTAGCCTTGTAGCTTCGGAGCTTGTTTCGCTTTTATTGCTTCTCTTCCTTCACACTTCCTTGTAAGTCGTGAGTGGAGAACCGTGCCATGAGTGCATCAAGACACTCACAAAAATTCGAATCCATAATAAGGTGTGAGTGCATCGGAGCACTCAATGTTCGATTCCCAACAAAGGTGTGAGTGCATCGAAGCACTCAAGGTTCGATTCGTAACAGAGGTGTGAGTGCATCAAGGCACTCAAGGTTCGATTCCAAGCAAGAATGCAAGTGCCTTATAGCCCTGAATGTGGTCCAAATCAAGAGTAGTGTGAATGCATGAGGAATGATGTGGTGAGACAACTTTATCGGCTTGGTGAGAACTCCTGGGATGAATAAAGGATTTCAACAACAAATCTTTGTTAATTAAGACGACTTAATTCTAATTATTTTGTTGGTTAGTTATGTTGTTCATTGTTGGCATACTTATTCCGTTCGTTCTCGGTTTGTTGAACATGCACGGCACGTGTGCTCTTGTGATGTTTATAATTGTTTGCTTGTGTGGCATCGCACACGTGGATACTTGCATGGCGTTGTCTACGTGTCGAATTTGCGTTCGCTTTGGAGTCATGATGTCTTGTGATCTAAAGCTAAAGACCCGACAAGATATGGTTCAATCGTACCAACTGTTAGATCAGAAGTCTTTACACTTTCGTACACAACCATATGAATGCATGTTTCGTCTCTCCCCTCTCCATGCCATATTTTGTATTCGTGTTACACTTTGGAATTTCTGTGTACAGGACTCCTATATTTGGATTTATTCAATTTCAATGATGAACTAAATAAATCAAGTTCAAATCAAGTACATCTCTGAAAGTGTACATCCGAATTGTATGAGCCCATTTGAGATTGGACAAGCAAATTTCAGTGGACAAGGTCAATAAATGTGCATTCGAATTGGATTGTTCGCTGCGTGTTGTTGTTGTTGGTCGATTTAAGTTATAAAATCTCCATTTTTCTCCAAAGTTCAATTCGGGTCTACGGGTAGATCAAATGGAAGAACCACAACAAAAATTACATGATGGACTAGATTACCCAGGGTCAAGTCTATTACATGGTAGCTTAGTTGACAAGGTTCTGCCCGAGGAGGAGCCCGACAATGAAGCCAAAAGGGATGAAGGGGCGCTGCCCAAAATGGGATATGGCCCTAGAAAGCAGCCCCGTCCTTCCATAGGCAAAAGTCAAGACTTGCTTCAGCTGAACGAGTTTTCGGACGAGAGTGGAGTCGGTGATGAGCACATGTATGATGTGCCCAGTTTGAGCAATACCCAAAAGAGGAGATCCAAAGAAGTGAAGGTGCAAGGAAACGGAAACGGTTAACGCCTGGGGCAGCGCTGGTGCTATTCACATCCCAAGAATTTGTTACAAAGAAACAAGTGAAGCGATTAGTGAAGGAATATGTCAACCGAAAAATTCATCAAGGGAAAGTGGCGGGACGCCAAGTGGAAGTACTGGCACGGCCCTCATTAACAATTATCAAAGAGGCCATTGAGCGATCTAAAGTTGCTGATGATTTGGTGACGTTACTCGAGGGAAGGTTGGAAGAAAGCCAACGGGAGGTCACCACACTCAAGGTGTCGATCGCGGAAGTACAATCACAAAACCGAGTGAGTGTGGGACGCGGAAGACCGAGTATGGGCGACGGTGAAGCCCAACAAATCCAAAAAAGGTTGGAGGAAACCAATGGCATGGTTGAGGAAGTACGACACGAACTTCAAGAGTTCACGGAATCTGCACAACAGACCCGTACCATGGTGCAGGATTTGCAGCAAGCCTTGGACAAAGTAGGGACCGAAAACAAGCAAGGCCAACAACGTGTGGAGAAGCTGGAGAAATCAGTGAAGATGTTGGACCAGGTGCAAAAAGACCAGCACAAGCGGGTCGAACAAGCGGATGAATGGCTACAGGATGAAACACGGCAACGTCAACAAGAATGCCATCGGCAAGGAGATCGAGAAGACAAAATGAGCCGATGGATTGAGAGCCTGGAGACCAAAGTGGATCTGTTGAAGCCCAGGTCTGTGCAGCCAGCATCTCAGGGCAAGGGACCGAACTCCACAAGACCAGGGGCCCAGGAGTTAGAAGAAGCCGTCAGTGGAGTTGAGCGACACATGCAAAGGGCGAGGATGATCGCCAAACAAGCTGAGGACAGCTTGCAGGGGGCACTGGCAGTAGCACAGGAAGTAACCACCAAAGCAGGAGACGTCACAGTGCATGCCCAGGCGGTTCACGTGGAGTTACAGGATGCCCGACAAGTATATGAGGACACCGTCAAGCTACAAGAGGAGGTGTCCAGGCAGACCAAAACTGCCATAACAAAGATGGAAAACCTGCATGGACAGGTCACGGGATTGGCCCACAAGGCAGCCGAAGAAGACAAATACTACCGTGAAAAGGCGGAGGCCATGCAAAAGGAGCTCACCCACAAGATAGAGGAAGCCCAAAACGAGTGTGCAGCCCACATCAGTGCGACCCACACCTTTGAGACCAACTTGAAGATGCATGCGGAACAGGCCCAGACAATTGTTGAAGTGGCGAAAGCAGAAAATGAACGTGATGGTTGCCAACGTCAGGAGGAGTTGACACAGGCCACCAAACTGGTGCAGCAGCATGCATCACAGGTGTGGCAGTGGCTGCAGACAGCTAACAAGGAGGCCGAGGATCACCGCAACAACCTCCAGAAATTACACCGTGAAGTTGACGAACGAGTCACCAGGTATGAAGAGATTGTGCAGCAAAGGGGAGCATCAGGGAGTCCGAGCCCGGGCACTGTTGATACTCAGAGCTCCCAGTGCGCCACAAAACAGGACCTGGAGACCGTACAGGCCCACTTGAGTAACAAAATTCTGCAAGTGAAGCAGGACATGCTGCAATACCAGGAGACGAACCAGCGTGCGGTGGACGACGCCCAAGGACAACAGCGTCATCACGACGTTGAGGTGAAAACCGCTGTGGAAAAGGTGCAGACCACGCTGAACCAGAAAAGTCAGGACATGGAGAAAAGTGTGGAGATGCACCACAGGAAAATGAACAAGGAATGGCAAGACACCCAAGAAAAACTACGCCATTATGAAAGTGAATTGTTGACCACCAGGGAGAAGAAAATACAGGAGAGAGAACATACAAAGCACGCTACACCCGATGACACAGGCCGACAAATCCAATCCATCAAGGATGAGTTGGAACAGACCAATGAAGTTCCGGATCAATTGAAGGATCAGTTGGAAACCAGTTCGACAGAAAATGCCGGGGAAATTCAGGCGCTCACAGAGGAGTTCGAGAGGGTGAAAAACAATCACCAAGAGGCCTTGGAACGTCATAAACGAGGTGTGAAAGACCAGTTGGAGAATTCCACGAGCGTGGCCAGAGAGAAGTACCAAAAGGTGCAGGATCATTGCATGACAGAGATACGGAAGGTGATGGACGACACAGCACGATTCAAGGAGGAGGTGGCTGAGATGGTGGCCAAAGGTGCTGACAGTATGCCACCAATAGTCACAACCAGCGTCGAGGGAGTCAACAGACGTCCGGCGGAAGACACAGAATCTGTGGCGACGTTGTTCACGGTGGATGCCAGCAGGACAGTGGCCAGTGAAGCAGTACGCCTGCGCATACGACCATCATGGATGCCATCAGTGAAGTCCGAAGTGCTCAGTTGCTACAACGAAAGGTATGAGGACATAACCACATTCCGGTGGCGACAGATTGAATGGCTCTTCATTGAAGACCATTTCCTGGTACGAGGCCGAGCCCTTAAGCCGCCACCATCGAGGAAGGGTCGATCAGTACGGCCGACAGGAATATGGGAATGTGCTGCTTTCTTGGAGGTGAGACCGGAACGCCAATACGGGACGGAAACGCATGAGCTGGACCCCAGCAAGCGAGATGAACCCGGGGTATTCGGCAAAGAGGGTCACACAAGGATAGATGATGAAACCATGGACTCCATGCAGCAAGAGGCCAAGGTGCGACATTGGGACTGCACAGTAGAAACAAAGGATAAGTGGTCCAAGCAGTTCTTGAAATGGCGGCATCACAGGCGTGGACGGTTCAGCCCTGCATATCAGGTTGAACTTTTGATCTCCGTGTTGGATAACAAGAATTTTAGAGAGGCAAAGGAGCAACAACTGGAAGATGAGGGTCTGGAAGATGACTTCGAATTGCATGGAACATCGTGACTGGAACGGTGCTTCCACATGAATATAAAGGAAAGGCAGAATTCTGAGATCTGCAGATTGACGTGTCCCAGGACATGACTTCAGAACGATGGGTTACCTTCTGGGCGGAGTTTCAGCAAAAGGGCGCCAAAGTCAAAGGAGGTATGACCCATCAGTTGGCCAAGGAAGCATTGCTGCAACATTTCTATTATTATCGGTCAAAACGTCCCCAAGACAAATTGTGGGAAAGAATGGAGCGACGACTACATGAGGATGAAGCAGCGTATGCCACTTATTCCTATGTTGAGATGTTTGCGTGGATATGCGGGCAGCTGGTCAACAGGGACCAGGCACAAGAGTCACGCCGACAAATTTTGGGAGCAGTGAAGTCTGACCAGACGCAGATTGTTCCGGAGTTGAATCGCGACGTCACGAGGCGAAGATCATCGGAAGACAAGTACAAGAATAGGTCCACAAATCGGGACAATCGAGACTATCACCGAAATCGGGACAACAGGCACGGCAAGGACGACGGACGGCACTCCAGCGCAGACAAGAGTCACAAAGAGTTCCAACGGTCGAGTGACAGCCGCTCCAAGGACCGATATCAGGAGGATAGACACCGCAGTTCCCGTGACCGATATCAGGATCGACAAGGAGATCGTGATCCGAGAGAACCGCGGCGAAGAGATGACAGACGGTACAGCACTGCATCCGATGGTTCTGCCAAAACGCAAAGTTCATGGTCGTCAGGGAAGACGTCGACCACAGCATCACGAACAACGCGGGGTAACAGCCCACATGAGTCGGAACAATCAATGGAGACGGAAGACCCCAAATGTTTTGGATGTGGCAAGTACGGTCATCGTCGGAAAGATTGCCCAGGCGATAGAAAGGACAGAGATTCAAAAAAGCGAAGTGATTCGAAGATAAATGAGAGGGACAAAAAGTATCGGAAGGGTTCCGACAGCAAGAGACGACAGACGGGCAGGCTGCGGCAATTTGAGGCCGAGGAGGAGACCACGAAGGAGGAGGTTACAAGAGCAACTCCTCTGGCAGTACAGAACCCTTAGGGGCACAGGCGGCCCCGTAAGCGGCGACGCTATCATGACGTCTGTCGCACCAGCGTCCGAGGGTCACAGCCTGTAAGGGCCAGCACGAAAAAGGCGATCTGGCATTTGAATATCAACAAAGTCGTCAACTTGAGAATCTCTGAACGTAGGAAGGTCAAGATTGATCTCAATGAGATACAAGATGAGGTGGTTCGACCCCGGATATGACGAGGAAAATCTGGAAAAGACGCGGACAGGACCGAAATGATTATTCCGCTCCGGGTCCAATTCCAGCAGACGGCGCTGAGCCTCAGCGACAAGGATCTGGAAGCTTTAGTTGACACAGGATCCGAAATGCAGGCCTTGGCAGGCTTCGAGCTCTTTGACAAAGGGGCACTGGAAGATGCTCAAAGGCCAGTGGCCCTCATTGGGGCAGGCAAAAGCCGCATCAAAGGCGGCAATCAGGGCGTTACGGTCAATTTGACCCTGCCAGTGTGCAAAACTGACGGCAGTATTGTAGAGTGCAAATGCCTCAGGGTTTTTATATATGTTGCAGACATAGGAGGAAAGTTGATTCTTGGATTTCCATTTTTTCTGCGTTATGATTTGTGTGTTGTACCAGGCATGCCATCGTTGATGCAGGTGCCACGATTTGTGCATCGCACACCCCACTATCAGCATGGGAAACCTTAATCAGTGCATCAGTGTTGATTCGGTACAGGTTCAACCACCAGAGCAATCAATCAAGGATTATGATGAAAGAATTCAGGTACAACGCAACACGATTGCTAATGTCCGCATGACGAGGCATATGAGCAAAATCAGGTATGTGCACAGTGAACACAGGCAGAAAAATACAGAAGGGAAGCGGCTGAAGGGCTTCTCCAGCATTCATGAATAATGCTGGCAGATTCCATGCACGAATGCTGACTGCCGACGTGTCTTTCACACATACAGTGTGTGGCCGGATCCATTTTTCAGAGATATTCCTCATCTGTGTGAGTGCTGTGCACCTCGCATGAGTCTGAACGCTAAGGAGAGGGTGTACAGTAAGGAGCCGTCTGTGAACCCCCTCTCTGATGGAGTTCATGACGGCAGATTGCCAATAGCAACATCAGCCAGACCGGTGGTGAGTTGCGGGACCAGTTATACACAGAATGGCTTTTGAAAAGCACGTAGAGCTGGTTCCTCAGGAGGTACAGGGCAGGCGTAGGAAGGGGGTGCCAAAATTGACGGTCGCACTTCATTCCATTGAGGGTAAAGTGCCCAGCCCTCCTTCATCACCCCACCCCCCCTCTCCTATGGGACATCAGGGCTCGCGACAGCGAAAATGGCCCGTAACTGATCTCACTCGCCAGGATGCGACGCGCAACACACAGCCTGAATTTTTCGAACACGGATGGTATGTTCAGCTGTTGAGCTCAAAAGCCACGCCCCCCACATCTGCGAATTCTGAAGATGCAGGATACGATTTGTATTCTGCAGCAGATGTATCAATTTTGCCTTGGAGCAAAGAGCTGATCCCTACGGATATAGCCATCATGGGACCAAAAGGAACTTACACCCGCATAGCAGATAGGTCTGGCATGGCTTTAAAGCACAGCTTACATGTGATGGGAGGGGTCGTTGATCGCACATACAGGGGAAATGTGCAGGTCATTCTCTATAATGCATCGCAAACCCCATAACACGTGAGAGTAGGGGACAAGGTGAGTCAGTTTGTTCTGGAACAACACCTGAAGCCTCCCATCAGCGTCGTTGAGTCTCTACCTGCAACAGCCAGAGGTAGTGCAGGATTCGGCAGCACTGGGTACCGTTCCACAGAGTCTACGCAGCACCTGTTGACCCATGTGCAGTTCAAACCGCGATTACATGAGGGACTCGGAACTCCTGTGGGACCCAATCCGGTGTTAACAGACTCCTCCACCCAAGTATTTCACATACTACAGTTTATTCAGCTTTTTTCAGAGTTACATCAAATAACCATACCTATGCCTGATAATCTCCCGTACAAATGTCAGCTCCTTGAAGGAGATACGCACAATGTCCTCCTGCTGTTGCTGGTGTTCGTTGCAGTGGTGGCAGTGACAATGGCCGATGTGGTACGACAACAATCTCTGCGACATTTATTGGAAACCAACACCCACACCTCAAGTCGCTCTTCGGAGGCGCCGATCATTCCGGCAAAGGATATTGGATCGACTCAGGCACATTGCGAGTGGACGCAGCTGCCTGAGGTTCAGAACAGCAGTCAGGACAGATATTGAACAACTGTGGAACCGCCAGGCTCAGATTAGGACCCCGTTGAACAGTGGGCACCAGATCAGTTTCAGGGCAACTGGGGATATGCCAGGATGCCCAACACGTCAGCAATTCAATCAGTAGATTCGGGCCACGCGAGGCAGGCGACAGTGAAATGCGGCAGGGAGCGACAGGAAGGCGACAGGGTGGCGACAGGAAGACGACAGGGTGGCGACAGGAAGACGACAGGCCAGCGGCAGGAAAGCGGCAGGGAAGCGACAGGAAGCGACAGGCAGGCGACAGGAAGGTGACAGGGGAGGTGCGACAGGAGGGCGACAGGAGGGCGACAGGGTGGCGACGGGGTGGCGACAGGGAGACGACAGGGAAGCAACAGGAAACAAGACATAGCGACAGGATAAGCGACAGGAAAGCGACAGGAAGACGACAGGAGGGCAACAGGGCTAGCGGCGACAGGGAAGCGACAGGGAAGCGACAGGAGAAAGCGACAGGAGAGCGACAGGAGAGCGACAGGAGTGCAACAGGAGAGCGGCAGGGTGTTTTTTTGCGACAGGAAGGCGACAGAAAGGCTACATGAAGGCGACAGGGGTGCGAAAGAAGAGCGACAGGCCTGTGGAAGACGACAAGTGGGACAAGATAGTGCATGGACTTTTATACAGGTGGATATATGTAAAGAAAATGAGAACCAATGTTTTACATTTTTTTCGATTCTTATGAAGATGTCATTTCATTGTTAGATGGATAAACGTTTAGCGATTGGTGAATTTACATCTTTTATTGATTCATTCCGCAGGTAGATTTTGCCTGAAACTGAGAACTAAATGATAAAGATAAGTGTCAACTGCAAACGTTCCCGATCAGCAATGACCCCGACAGGTCCCGACAGCAAGAACTCGTCCCGACAGCAAGAACTTTTATCTATGCACGCATTTCATTGAGTTAATCCAAAAATTGTTTCTGATTGCGTTTTTGTCCTCTTCTTTTCACATTTTCTGTTTATAGTTTCTGTTATGAACATGCTCTCCGTTATCTCAGACAAGGCCGCAAGAAGAGGAAACAAGAAAGAAAAGGTACGTGTGTGTGTGTGTGTGTGTGTGTGTGTGTGTACAACGCCCGCACAGCAGAGCGCAGCACCATTCAGCACCGTACGGCACAGCACAGCACAATTTCAGCAGCACACGGCACAGCACAGCACAATTCAGCACCCAACTAATCTTCAAAGTGCAGCGACACGCTGAAGCAAATGATGGAGCAGTTTGAGAACACACAAACACAACTGGTTGATCAAGTCCAGGTAATTCACTCTGCCAAAGTGCACTGCTTTTTCAGTTTGCCGCTTCCTCTCTTTCAAAACAATGGACCACTATCTCAGACTATTATGAACAGTCTGTTGACGCAGTTTGACGATCTGAACACTTTAACGGCTGATGCGCTCGACGCTGCTTGCGCAGAACTCAATGTATGTCGCAGAGCGTAGTAGCGTCGAGGGCTTACACGTGCTTCGCACTTGTGCATTTTCAGGATTTTCACAAGGAAAACGTTGAGAACGATTTTCAAGTTTGCCGCACACGAGAGGACACACCGGGGCTGCTCGACGCCATCGCCAACAGTTGAGACTCTTGCGCATCACTGTGATCTTGCACTGCTGACTGCGCCTATGCTGCCTGAAAGCTTAACGATGACGAGCATTTCGTAGTGCCAGGCACGCGCGTGGCTGTGTGTGCCTGTGCTGCCTTGGGACAACCGAGAGCCTTGGACTTTATCAGCTTTGTGGACTTCTTTGGTTGCTGTGGGGGGAATCGCATCCTTTGTTCTGTCGGATGATCGTGTGGAGGTTTGGGGATTTTTTCCAGCTTTCTCTATCTGGCACTGGTGTTCAAGCACACGGGAAGGGGTGTACGATGTGCCGAAATTTGGACATTGCCTGGGGGCCGGTGTGGTATCGTAATAAGAGGAGCACTTGGTTGCTCTGAAGTGGGTGTGCAACGCAAACTCACTTTTTCGTGGTGATTGTTTGGAAACGCACCGACAAGGTAAGTTGAGTGTAGCACAATCGAACTTCAACCACCCTCTTTTCTCTGAGTGTTTGTTTTTTGGTCCTTTGAGCATGCACAAAGAGGCAGTGATGTTTCATGGCCCAGCCAGCACCATGAAGCATATTCAAGGCTTAAGGATGTCTCTCTGCTTTGTTTCTGGTTGCATGGTGCCCTGGTAGTCAAGGCAAGTACCTGTTTTGCCAAGAGGGCCCAGTGTTCCTGATGTATTTCTGTGCGTGCAACAGTACAGTTTGGGTAAAAATATCTTGGGTAAAGATTATGCCCCAGTGTTCCAAACGGTGGGTAATCTCTCCCGCTTACAATATTTCAATCTCTGTAACTTTTCAGGCCCACCACCAAGACCCTGTCTTAAATGCATGGGAGGTTGTGCAACTCGGGAGTGCCGGTTGACTGCTCCAAAAATTTGTGTGCCACTTGTCGCCGTGGGCTTGGGGTGGCCCTGTTGGTGGTTTCCAATGCTCTGGGTGTTGGTTATGCAATGCCTGAGTGCTTGAGCAATCCAATGGTATGCCATTCCGTTGGAACTGCACAGCGACCTGGGCACATCCCTACTCCTTCGCATTCTTGGACGAGTACGTGCATTCTCCAACATCAAGAAGTTTGGCCTTTTTCATCGAGTTAAGAGCCGAGGTGGATCATACGAACATAATGAGTTGACCTAATTTTTCTTGGCGGTGTGTGTACTACATAATTGTTAGATTCAGTTTGAATTGCAAAATGATTGCGAGCCTACAGCTGAGCGGCCATGCAAATGTGCATAGTAGATCACCAAGGGTGTGAGAAATTTATGATTGTCAAACAATGCAAATGATTGGACCATCGATCGCGATTTGCATCATTGCTTTGCACGCCTTTTGGGAGGTTTGCTAAGGCGAGATCTGACAATTTGGCATGAACAAAGAACATTTGTGTTACTATCGAACGGCCTGTTTGAGGTGGTTGTGGCTTTCCATCGATAGGGTAACACATTGGGCAACAGGGAGGCGACAGGGAGGCGACAGGCAAGCGACAGCCTAGCGACAGGAGAGCAACAGGTTACCACGTTGGGCGACAGGGAGGCGACAGGGAGGCGGCAGGAAGACGACAGGCAAGCAACAGGCAAGCGACAGGCAAACAAGAGGAGAGCGACATGTTACCACATTGGGCGACAGGGAGGCGACAGGGAGGCGGCAGGGAGGCGACAGGGAGGCGACAGGAAGACGAGAGGCAAGCGACAGGAGGGCGACGGGGAGGCAACAGGAAAAGGCGACAGGAGAGCGACAGGAGAGAACGACAGGAGAGCGACAGGAGAGCGACAGGAAGGCGCCAGGCAAAAATTAGCATGGCGACAGGAAACAACAGGAAGCGACAGGAAGCGACAGGATAGCGATAGGAGGGCGGCAGGAAAGCGACAGGGAAGCGACAGGGGAGCGACAGGGGAGCAACGGGGGAGCGACAGGAGAGCGACAGGCAAGCGACAGGGCAGCGACAGGGGGCTAAAAGTGCCAAAACAGCGACAGGCAGGCGACAGGGAGGCGACAGGATGGCGACAAGAGAGCGAGGTGGCCCGAATCTAGTACCTTGTATGGTTGCAAACATCCAAGAGTTGGATATCTGGTCCGATTCTCCTGGGTTGCAGGAGGCCAGGGAGTCGAGACCCCTGTCTGACAAGGTTTTGAAGGTAAAATCACACCCCTTGAGGAGGGTTCAGGGCAGCTACCTGGATAACCGGAGCTGCCATATAAAGGCCACAGCGAAACAGAGAAAGTACAGGAGTAAAGACACACTGTTGAATGTCAGGCAGGAGATTGTTGACAGAATAGCCGCTTGGACGGCCACCATTGACCCAGATCACCAAGATTTTTGCATCCAGCAAGATGTCTTTGGTTCCCAAAAAAATGCACGGTTTACGGAACACTTTGGGGGTGGGGAGAAGTCATTCTACAGGGACTGGGGACAGAAACCAGTGTGGCTTCACCCCTTCCCACATCAGTGGGAACGGTGTGTCACGAAATGTTTTGTTGACGGAGCCAAAGGTATTGCAGTACTGCCAGTAAGTAAAAAAGACCCATGGTTTTGGGCCATGGGTGAAGTAGTCATTGACTGGGTCGACATACCCATTGGAACCCCCTTGTTTGTATCTGGTAGAGGTAAAGTAGTATGTACTGCAGTGCCTTATCGCATTTGTTTGTTTGATGCATATGGGCGAGAGCCATCACACAGTAAAACACACACACAGCCCACAGTGAATAGTGATGATGATCAGAAGAAGGACAGTCAGGACACGTTGCCTGCTATGCGTAGTGCTGAGGATCTGATGTCGGAAGTATGCTCTACTTCTGATTCTGATTCACAGGATATGGATGAACCTCGAGGTACAGGCCTCAATCGTCGACATCGGAGGTTGCTGCGAATCATGCGCAGGAAGAGAACAGAACAACAGGTATCGTCTGACGAAGGATCTCCAGGGCCAGGGGACAGTTCAGAGTCAGAATTCAAATCATCATCCAGGCACCAACCACCAACATCGATAGGACATGGGTGCCCGGAAGTACCCCGGGGGGAAATACATGTGTCACAGGAAGTTGCACAAAAAAGTTGCTGTGAGGGTACCCATGAGTGTGGTGCTCGGTATCATCAGCATTCTCTACAGGAGGACAGACCGGCTTACCAGACAGCCAGTACGCTATTGGACCGGTGTCCCGCTTCATCCTTATCCATTTCAGTACAACAGCGTTGCTGCTGCGTCGGACAGGATTATGCTACAGATGTTTCGCAGTGAATCAGATTACATTATTACAGCGTCAAACTACTGCGCAGGAGGGGTGCCATACTCCTGATGCTCGTATCTGTGTGGTTAACACCCTGCCTCAACAGGAGGTTCACCACCTGCAGCAGGCAATCCTGCACTTACCCATTGACAAACACGCTGCCTCAGTTCAGGGCAGCCACAGGACTGAAGCAGGTAGCTTAGTGTACAATTGACACGTGAGGTCTGTAATACAGGCTGATGAGACCTGGGCAGGGACAGAGGAATACAGGGAAAGACTGCTGAACCGTTTTGGGAAATTGGTATTTCAAACAAGGCATTCAGCCTCAATTTCACCTGAAGCACAGAAGGTACGGGGTGACCATGCGAAGGTGAAATTGGAGTTGATCCACAATGCAGAGCCTATGGCTCAAAAGCCCATTAAGGCAGTGGGGTTGAGGGAGACAATGATGGCCGAAAAGTTGAAAGACTTTCAGGCACGTGGTTTCCTGAGGGAGTGTACAGGTGATCCCGAATGGGTTGCCAGGGCTTTTCTTGTCCCTAAACCTGGGAATAACAAGTGGCGATTAGTCATTGACCATCGCTGGCTTAATTCCCAGCTTAAGGGCAAAAATTTCCCCCTCCCCGTCATCGAAGACCAGCTGGCCAACCAGCATGGCAATGTTTTGTTCACCCTGCTGGACTCGGAAAATGGCCTCCACCAAATGCACCTTGAGGAGGACAGTAAGCATTTGACAGCTTTCTGTACCCCTTTTGGTGTATTTGAGTGAAACATCCTTCCCATGGGGTGAAGGTAGGGCCTGCGGCCTACCAGGAAATGGTTCAGCACGTCACCCGCCGATGCCCTGCGGCAAGGCCATATATAGATGATATATTGGCTTCCTCAGGTAGGGAAAGTATTGATGGGGCGCAGACTGTTGCAGACAAAGAGAGACCAGGCACCCTGGAAAAAATTTTCAGAAACATTTTGATGAAGTCTGGCAGCTTTTCGAGGCTTTGGAAGCTGCCGAATTGACAGTGAAACCTGAGAAATGTCATTTCTTCAGACGCACTGTCAAATACGTGGCGCACATACTCAAGGATGGGAAGCGCTTCCCTGATCCAGGGAAAGTGCAAGCCATAGAGGATTGGGACCACAGGACCATTACCACACCTAAAGCTTTAAAAGGCTTCTTAGGGTTAGTGGGATGGTACCAAATTTACATACCGGGCTTCGCCAAGCACGCCCACCCACTAATGGAACCTCTCCAAGGAAAATATAAATTCGAGAGTAAACCAGAGGGTGGGACAGTGGAATTGGATGCAACGGGCCTCCCCAAGAAACGAAAAAGGGTGAAGTTGTCTGCAAAGGAATTGCAGATACATTGGACCCCAGAAATGATTGCAGGGTTCAAGGAACTAAAAAAAGGTTTGTGTGACATGGTCATGAGTGAGGATAAAGGGTTGGTGTTGCCACGACCGGATGGTCCGTGGTTGATCCAGTGTGATGCCAGCGACTTCGCTGTGGAGGGGCGCTGGAGCAAATGCAACCTGATGGTTCATGGCGCCCAGTGGCCTTTTACAGCCGGAAGTTGCAGGGTGAACGTGCGGGAACTACTAAGGAGGGGTTCACACGCACCAAACACACCGGACAGTATGGGTGGACCCCCCGCGAGAAAGAAACATACGCAATTGTTTCTTGTTTGCTCAAATTTCAGAGCTGGATAGGGGGCCAGGAAATCACTGTCAAAACTGACCACAGTGCCATTGTAAAATGGTACAAGGAGGACTTGTGCACCCTCTCTGGGCCCTTGGGGCGCCGGGGAAGGTGGCATGAGTTCCTCAGTAGATTCAATCTTTTGATTGAATATACGCCTGGCCCTGAAAACCACGTGGAAGACGCACTCTCACGATGGGCATATCCTGCAGGCACCGCCCAGGATACAAATTTTCATGGGGGTGATGCGGATCTCGCGGGGTGGCAAAAAGAAGAAAGGAAGAAAAGGGAATTATCAGACAGAAATTGCAGGACCAGTACCCTCAGGCCTATACTGCAGTTCATGCAGTCAATGGCTGGAATGCTTCTGAGATGGAGTCCAAACTCCAGCTTATCGGAAAGCCTATGCAATTTTGGGCCACTGATGACTAGGGAAGGGAATTTCAGTCGTCAGAGGAGTTATTTTTACACACACTACAGACGGTGCAGGACAGGAGCAATTTCTCTTCCCTCCCTTCCTCCTCTTCAGTACGCGCGGTGACTGCGATGAGCAGAAGACAAGTCACTGAATTGTATGACGGGTTCAATAACATGTCATGGCACATGCCAGGGGTTCACAGGTATGCATATGATGTCCCCGATGCCAATAAAGTAAAAATACTACCAGCATGTGCTGTCCTGACAGGTGACTGGACATATCATTACAGGGCACACCCATTTTTTGAGCCGCATTGGGGGACGTTAGAAACAGACACTGTCCTTGACATCAATGGATGCGAGTATGTATATTATCAAGGAAAGGTCAGGTCAGAAGGTAAAATTTGCGTCCCCGTCAGCCTGATTACCAAGGTGTGCAAGGCTACACATGAGTGTGCACACCCTGGAGTACAAAAGTGTACTGAGATGATGGACAGACGGTACAAGTTCACTGTACCCAAGAGACAGTGGACTGATGTGTTGTCAGCGGTAATTGAAGGGTGCCCAGTGTGCCAGGCGACTAAACACCGCCGTGGCACACAGCCCGAGTCCAAGCACTCTTACCCGATCCCTGAGTATCCCTTCAGTAGTATTTGTATTGATTTCTGTGATCTCAGTTCGATGCCATGCACACACAGAGACACAGAGTATGATTATGTATTAGTAGTAGTATTTAGGCTTACGGGTTATGTCATTGCAACCCCCTGCCAGAAATCCCTCACGGCAGAGGGTTTGGCGGAATTACTTTTGGAAAAAGTGGTACAATTTGCGGGACTGCCACATACGATATTTACTGACCATGATTATTTGATCAATGCAAAGTTTTTTCATACGCTATGCAGCCAAGCGGGGGTGGATGTTAAAAAAAGTCCCATATACCGCCCACGATCCAACGGCAGAGCGGAAGGGGCAGTGCAAACTGTAATTACGAGTCTGCGAAAATTTTTGATGCAGACAAAGAGAAAGAATTGGGTTCAACTGCTTCCGTTGGCGGTTTGGACCAGCAATGACATTCCTGGTGTTGTGTCGGGGTATTCTCCCCATCATCTCATGTTTGGGAGGAGTCCCATAGGTTTTGGAGATTGTCCTCCTGTGATCCCTGAACATGGTTCAGAGGATGCAGTACAATTTTTCAGTAACCTGATAGAGGACAGGAGGTATGTGCAGGAAAAGTTGCAGGCCCAGCATGATAAGCTAGCCAAGGCTTATCAGAAAGAACATCCTACTCATGTGTACGAGAAAGGGGAGCGGGTATGGTATAAGGGGCACCAAAAGGACGCAAATTCCAAACTGCGGAGGGTTTGGACAGGCCCAGGTGAGATCCTGGCCCGGCAGGGCCGGAATCAATATACAGTGGCCACGGAGAGAGGGGAGGTGGTTCTGGATTCCATGAGGATTGAACCGTACATACCCTCCCATACAGAGCAGGGAGAGGACACACAGACACCTCTGATACATTACCATACGGATCAGGATTTCCTGATCGAAACGGACACATACGTGTTAGAAAACGTTTTGGACCACAAACCCAAAAGGGCAACGTCCAAAAAAGCCAAAACAGTGGCTGGTAAAATACGGGGGCTACCCTGAGCCTGAGTGGCAGCCAGCTAGCTCGATTTTGCACGACATTAATGATGACTGGCTGGCGTACAACGCAAAGCACGGCATTTCTGTGGACTTCCGAGATGTCCGCATGATCCATTCACCTCACCCCCTGCCCTTGCAGGACCTGCAGCAGTTGGAGGACATTCGGGCCATCACTGGATCTAGCAGGATCCAGATTGCTCGTGAGCAAGAGCGTGAGTGGACCACTTTGATACAGATGGAGCCAGTATCCAGACCAGGGAACTCGGCGGGGCAACAGTCTCTAAATTCTTCGCAGAAAGGGACCAGGGTATTGCGGCGACTGCTACACAGTAACAGTCCGGAAAAAAGAGTTGCTGCTTTTCAAGAGTTAAACAAACGCTCTTGTATTCCTCTTCCTTTCTGTTACAGGTCAATGCCAAATCAGAAGTGGAATTATCTCTCCTTCCCTTTTCTTAATGACTGTGAGCAGGTATGAAACTGCGACACATTTACTGCTTGGAGCGAGGTAGGATAGTATAGGACGTTCAGCCCCCCCAGCCCCCCAGCAGCTTGTCACAGTCTCGGGTGCAATTGGGACTGCAGTATGAAGCCTTACTCCAGATGGCCATCACCGAGGGGTATTCGGAGAACAACCTCCAGGCGCTCACCGACCACGGGTGTCGGCAGTAGCGATCAAAGGGACCACTACCTGGAAGGCCGGAGAAGGCAGGATGTCAGGATGATCCTAACCAATACCCCCCCAGATGACTATTTTTCCAAGGAAAACCCCGCCTTGTGGGGCTCATAGCCCAACATCCTTGTATTATGCCAGAAGTGACACCCCACTATATGGGATCGGTCATCGCACTGACAATGGCGGATTGAGTTGCACATTCCATCCCCCCCCCCCCCCTTTCTGCGTGTCACGTCAGGTCTGGTATTTCATCCGCACGTTTATACCAGCTCGTAAGTGACCACTTAGAAGCTTAGGAAGGGGGTGTAATAAGGTGGGACATAACACCCAGACAGACAGACAGACAGAAAGAAATATCGGTTTAGAATTGATCCAGACAGACAGACAGACAGACAGACAGAATTCTCTGTTCGGGTTGGATCCAGACAGACAGGCAGAGACAGACGACGTCGCAGTCGCGACAGTGACCTCATGAGAATAGAGAAGAAGAAGATGACAGAATAAAGATTGAAGGTAAAAGTCTTTTGCATGATTTTGAAATGCGAAAGGACAGCAGACGGTCTCAGGTTTTCATGTTCGCACAGGAAACAGAGGTCATGGTGCGAAGGGTATTAATGGGTTTATTACAAGCATGGAACCATGGATTCCACGTATGTTTGTTCCCTTCGAGCACCACTACGCCCAAAGGCACCGAACCCAGGCCCGCTACCGTCGCAACCGCCTAACCGAGCCAGAACCCAAGCACAAATCAAACCCGAGCCACACCCCGAAGCCGCTAACCCCTGACTCCTAACCAAGCCCGCCGAGGGAACAATGTAACCACAGCCCACACCCACAGCCCACACAGCCGCCTAACCAGCCAGCTCCAGAAGCAAAGAGACACCTCACCAAACCCACCCTGACCCAAGCCCGTGTACATCAGGACGCGCGAGCCGCACCCCTGGGGCGCGACCGCCGCCACAGCACCGACGACACACGCCAGAGGACACAACGCTATTGCACCGCCGCACCAGCTGCCCATGCCTGTGCCTGCAGTGTACGCGCGCCCCTGTTTTACTCTTTTTTGCTTTTTTTTTTCGGAAAAAAAAAAACAAGGAAAAAAAAAACGAAAATTAGGGGGGGAGGAAGAGGGACACAACCACCCATGGCACACACGCAAAGCACACAGCACGCACACCGGTGAACAGGAGCCCAGTGGCCCAGGACACCGCACATGCAACACAACACACTGAGCGAGCACACCGGTGGGCAGGAGCCAGCTGGCCCAGGACACCGCAGACGCAACACAGCAAACCGCGCGGGCACACCGGTGAACAGGAGCCCAGCGGCCGAGGACACTGCACACACGTAGGGCGGCCGAGGGACAGGAAAGAACCAATACCCCATGAATCGGACGCACTGGTGCGACCAAGCCGACCCACCGGGCCAGTGGCAGGAGCGGTACTCCAAGGCCACTGGTCCCAGCCCGGCCAGGCTGCATCGGGGACCGGGGCAAACGTCACCCGGAGCCATGGAAGCCACCGGTGACAGGCGAGCCGGTACACAGTCCAGGAGGGGGTCACCTGCCAAGCAGAGTGGCCCCGCAACTCAAGCCACAAGGGTGAGACGGTCGTACCGTAGACAAGCGGGAGCAATACCCCTTGTGGTGAGAGATACTCCACACGGCTGGGTAGCCCCCCAGAGCTGCCGCCCAAAAGAGGGGGCATGTGGCCCTACCCATGGACACATGTGGGGACACCCTCCCACCTGGGACACATGGACCGGGTGGCCGCGACAATGCCTTCCCTAGCACATGCGGGAGCGGCTCATGAGGCACCTGAAATAGGGCAGTGGGAGGGACAGGACGTCCCCTTGGTAAGACCTTCTTCCTGCAATGTCAAAGGAGGCATCCCGAGCTCCCGAATATACCTACCTACCTACCTTGTTCCCTTCTCCGCTGCATGCATATGTGCATATATATTATGTAGGCGCGTCGCGTTGGATAGAAAAAGTCGCTTCATAGCCTTGTAGCTTGGTAGCTTGTTTCGCTTTTATTGCTTCTCTTGCTTCACACTTCCTTGTAAGTCGTGAGTGGAGAACCGTGCCATGAGTGCATCAAGACACTCACAAATATCCGAATCCATAATAAGGTGTGAGTGCATCGAAGCACTCAATGTTCGATTCCCAACAAAGGTGTGAGTGCATCGAAGCACTCAAGGTTCGATTCCAAGCGAGAATGCGAGTGCCTCATAGCCCTTAATGTGGTCCGAATCAAGAGTAGTGTGAATGCATGAGAAAAGATGTTGTGACACACCTTTATCGGCTTGGTGAGAACTCATGGGATGAATAAAGGATTTCAACAACGAATCTTTGTGAATTAAGACGACTTATTTTTAATTATTTTGTCGGTTAGTTATGTTGTTCATTGTTGACATACTTATTCCGTTCGTTTTCGGTTTGTTGAACGTGCACGCCACGTGTGCACTTGTGATGTTTATAATTGTTTGCTTGTGTGATCGCACACGTAGATACTTGCATGGCGTTGTCTACGTGTCGAATTTGCGTTCGCTTTGGAGTCATGATGTCTTGTGATCTAAAGCCAAAGACCCGACAAGATATGGTTCAATCGTACCAAGTGTTAGATGGGAAGTCTTTACACTTTCGTACACAACCATATGAATGCATGTTTCGTCTCTCCCCTCTCCATGCCATATTTTGTATTCGTGTTACACTTTGGGATTTCTGTGTACAGGACTCCTATATTTGGATTTCTTCAATTTCAATTGAATTCAACAATGATGAACTAAATAAATCAAGTTCAAATCAAGTACATCTTGGAAAGTCTACATCTGAATTTTATGAGCCCATTCCAGATTGGACAAGCAAATTTCAGTGGACAAGGTCAATAATTGTGCATTGGAATTGGATTGCTCGCTGCGTGTTGTTGTTGTTGGTCGATTTAAATTATAAAATCTCCATTTTTATCCAAAGTTCAATTCGGGTCTACGAGTAGATCAAATGGAAGAACCACAACAAAAATTACATGATGGACTAGATTACCCAGGGTCAAGTCTATTACACTGGGACACTGTTGCAGACCCGCAGGATGGTATCACATTGATTATCCGAGGCAATGGTTATCCGGTTGCGGGATGTAGTTGGACGCAGTTAAATGTGTCCATCATGGACCATGGTCGCCATGCAAGGACAACCAGCCACATGTGGGTGATTTCACTGGCCTATGCGAGCGACAAGGACATGGAGGACCTGAAAATTCTTTGGAAAACGAATGTGGAGGTGTGCTGCGCTGCATTCTTCGTGATGTTTCATCGGAAGATGAATTTTTCATCGTAAGATGAATTTTTCATCGTAAGAAGAAAATTTGAGAAGAAAAAATTCTCTCTTCCCTGCAGGCCATTCAGCAAATCTTGACAACTGGTGGCATTTCTCTGCGGTGTGGCATAGTGCCGGGTACCTGCAAGTTTGGTGGCGACCTACCGTTTCTCTGTGGTATCCTCGGACTCAGTACAACTTGGATGGTTCCTTCCCCATTCTCCTATGGTATTTGGTCTGATGTGCACCAAGAATTCATTGGGTGGGAAAAGCAGAGAACACCTGAGGAGGACGCACAATGCAGAGGCAAACTGCCTGTTGCACAGGCTGGAAAGGGAGTCAAATATGAACCCATGTTTGACACTGATAGATCATCATTTTTCCCTTGTATTCTACACATCATAATGACCCGTGGTAAGATGATCTTAGCCTTTACAGGCCAGGTTGCACTGGACTTGCCCAACGACAGGGTGCGGCTGCTGAAAGCGACGTTCAAGGCTGCCAACATCCGATGGAGAGGGTTGCACAAGGAGTCTGCACCAGATGGCCAGAAAGTCCAGCGTCTGCTTGGCGCTTGAGATACAGTGGCACACGTGTTGAGCATTCACGGATCTGCAGCAGATGAAGCTGTGCGGCAGCTGGGTGAAGTACTGCGCCAACTGTATCACTCTGGGCCCCCGGTTGACGGCTTGGAAGATCAGGCAGAGGTAGCGGCACGCAACTTCCAGTTGCATTGTGTTCCCAATTCCACATCGTCGTATCTGTACATCCTCATCCCCCGCGCGCCCACTTGGTCCCTAGTTTCATCTTAAGAAATTTATCTTCTTAAGATGAAAAATTCATCTTAAGATGAAAAGTAAGAAGAAAAATAAGAAGAATAATCTGCTGAACTTTTGTTTTTGGGTTCCACCTTTTTGCCTGCACCTTTTTGTAGTTTTACATTTCTGGGGAGATGAAAGTGATGCCAGCGCTGAAGGGGTCACCCGCACAACTCCAGCCAAGGGAATGAAGTGGTCCTATGTCTCATACCAGGCGGAGGCCACTGATGAATGGAAGGTGGCACCAGGGATGGCTCGTCGATTATATGAGCCTAGAGGAACGAAAGTATCTGACGAACTAGTGGCCGAAGCAGAGCGGACTAAGAGCACTATCTATTGGCTTCCTGACGATGCGACCAACAAGAGCTGGAACGTGGAAGGTCAATACCTTGCTGCTCGCATCGCGTTTCGCACTCCCAAAGAAGCCGAGCTTTACTGCAAAGGCATGACGCTGGCACTGAAGAAGCGCAAGATGAGGGAACAGCAGCAGAAGGAGCGCGAAGCCCGCAAGGCACGCAAGGCAGAAGCTGCAGCAGAACCAGCTGCACCACCAGCACCAGCTGCAGATCAAGGAAAGCCCGAGGAACAAACAGATAAGGTGTCGGAAGGTGCAGGTGCGAGTGGTGCAGCGCCAGACGCTGAAGAGGGCAACTGAACGTATCTATTTTGATTGCCATTGAGTGTTGGAAGCGACTGTTACGACTTTC
The DNA here is from genome assembly GCA_964036045.1 of Eutreptiella sp. 'Long Island Sound 2002'. NCBI lineage: Eukaryota > Euglenozoa > Euglenophyceae > Eutreptiales > Eutreptiaceae > Eutreptiella > Eutreptiella sp. 'Long Island Sound 2002'. The sequence continues at coordinate 151,843,581 of OZ038381.1, read as the reverse complement.
ACTGTCAGATTTTGGTGCGGACTTTTGCATGTCCCTTCTGTCGCCCTAAATTCATCGTAAACTACTATTCTTTGTACGACAAATTTTCTGTGAAAAAACTTTCCGTGCAAAAAGTTGTGGCAACAGGCAGAAACAGCGGCACACACGCGCACGGCATCTGCAGCAGGCACCCAACCACAGATTTGGAACCAATATGATTGAAAAAATGAAGGTAGAATGAATAAGATTTAATTTCAAGATTTTCATCTTAAACATTTTAAGATGAATATTGATTTCTGGTAAGATGAAACTAGGGACCAAGTGGGCGCGCGGGGTAGGCTGACTTGGTATTGAACCCAGGACCTCTCAAAAGGAGTTGCCCCAGCTCCCTAGGGTGCATACCACCAGGATAGCTAAGAATTCATGAGCAAACATAGATAAATTCATAGGCTCTACCTTCAGTATATTAGTGCCTCAGTCACCCAGGAAAAGATGTTTTAGTGCATACAACTTGGGGATTAAGGGGTCCACACCACATCCTGATTTAGTGTTCCGTTCCATAGGTCAAAGTGTGTTATCACCCATTTTGGTTAGGCCAATACTAAGATAAAAATGCAAGAGTGCTTAGAGTACCTCTAATACAACTAAGGTATACCCTAAAGCAGTGGAAAAGCACTGTTCTTACTCCCCTCTTGTGCCATGGTGGCCACCACTGTCGCATCTTCAGGAAAAAGGGATTTCTTCTTGGCCTTTCCTTTGTTTCCACACCTACTTTAAAATACTTATAGCTTCCCTAACACTAGAAAAGAGCGCTTTACCTTGGCCAGCAACTCTTGCTGCAATATTCATGACAATTTCCAACAGAACACTCAGCGCTCTTGGCCCTGCAGGGGTTCCTGTGGCTTGGTGGGGTTAGCATAGGGCATGCAAAGTCCATATGGATATGCATCCCTCCCTCCAAGCTGCAGCGTAACACAGCCCAATGCCAGACGCTCATAGGACGCTCAATCTAAGCCTCATGGAACCAGATGGAGACACCTGTCCTGGTACTGGGGCGAGGGTTCGACGATCAAATGGAGGGGTCTTGGTTCTGGTTCAGTCTCCTGCTGCTGCGGTTTGCCCCCAACAGCGGCCTACTCAGCAAGACTTTGCGAGGATATCTGTACAACAGAGGAATGGAAGGATGAGGGGCAAATCCACGGAAACGCGAAGCAACAACACCTAAATCTGTCAAATGACGGCCTAGAATTCTTCTGAAAGCACATACCTGAACAGAATCTGATTATGCATCAGATGCACATTTTTATGAAATCTGTAGTCATCTCTTGATTTTTTAAATCAAGAAATTCCCACGCAGAAAAAGGCGGCGCGCAGGAGCGGGTCTTAGCGAAGCGCCGGAAAATACAGAATTAATAAGATTATAAACGTATGTTACGTATAATGACACAAATGACGAGACATACATTAATGAATAATCATAAAGATCTCACCCCAACTGACAGAAAGAATCAAAATTCCAAGAATCCGAAAATCAAAGAAAAGACTTCAATGAATCAGGTATAAACCACAGGCGTGCGAGTCTCGTATGCAGCATGCACATTGCTCGTCTCGTGTCTCCGTGGACGTGCCTTGTAGCAGCGCTAACAAACGATAGAGGGCTGGATTAGAAAGCTTGCAGGTTATTAGAGGTGAGATTAGGGAAAAACACAGATGGCCCTCGGCCAGGGAGTGGTTGTCACGGGGGGCTAACGGTCCTGCCCTGCATTGCAATGCGGGGCAACCGTGACAACTGCTCTTACAGCACAACCAACCTCTTTGTTGCACTGATTAGAACATACGCATTCTATGCATAGCGTCGTGTCTCGCTTGTGCTTCGCTTTTTCCCTCACCTTGCTTCACTCTCCAGCGGTAAGTAAGGTAGGTAAGCCCGCAAGGGGCCACCCCCTGGTGGAGTTCGTGATTGTGGGTACGATTAGGAGGAAAGAGAAAGATTGATCAAGGTTGACAGGTTGGAAAACTTGTGCATGCCCGTGCATCCACACACCCATTAAAGGGTAGGCCACGCGTGGTGCGCTTGGTACAACCCTTGTTTAGGTTACCCAGGGGCTCCGTCCCATGTTTTATAAGAGAACGGGTGGAGTTCTTTAAGCTTGCTTGCTTGTACTGATGTTTGAGGACAGTGTATTATAGGGCTACCTGAGAAGCGTATAATACGTGGAGGTAGTCTTGGTTCCTCGGCCGCAACCGTCAGTCATTTGCCTTTGCTTTACAGGTGGGAAGGTCAGGGTGATTGGTGCAGCAGCGATTGTTTTTTTTCATGCCCTGCTAAACAAGGGCGCTGATTACACAAACAAATAACTCCGCCTCTGCCGGTGGCAGATCAGGGAGTCCGACTCCATCAACATATGCGCTGTGCACGCCAATGAGCACTCCTTCCCTCCAAGCCCTAGCAGGGAAACACGTTGTGGCGTCCCTGTTAGGCCACAGACGCTTAGTAGCTCTGTGTTTTCTCGCGATCTCACAGGTGAGCCGCTAGGGCTCGTGACTTCTCCTTCAACACCACCCAGTAGAGCGTGCTTGTAGGAGTGGTAGTCCTGGGTGGGGGCTTGAGCCAGTTGCAGAAGTGCTCGCCCACCAGGATGGTGTCACTGTAGGGTGTGTAGGACCTGTAGTGCGTGTGTCACTGTCCCACCCTTTTCCAGCAATGTTAGCGGGGTTGGTGGGCAGTGGCAGTGGTTCACCTAGGATTTTATGGGGTTCAATTATCCCGAAACTCATTGAGACACAAGTTGAGTGTCTCAACGTGTGTCTCAACTTAACCACAACTTGAGTTTTGACAATTTGTGGTGCACCTTGACTATAAGTATTGAAAAAGAAATGGGCTGATGTGCAGTAACCCTGCCATAGACCGTCAAAATCAATTTCGAGCTCAAATTCCAATGTTTTGCAGTGAATCTTGCCCAAACATTGAGACACAAGTTGAGTGTCTCAACGTGTCTCTCAACTTAACCTCAGAAAAGGATGCGTTCCAAAAATGTATCCTCAGAGCAAATGCACGCAGGCACAACTCTGCTCACTGTTCACTTCACTGTTCAATACCCAGGTGCTCCATTATAGCGTCCAGCTTGCGCTCAACTCGCCTGAGCGCATCCAAAGTTGGAGCGCGGTCACTTGGATTCAAAGAGTCCCTGAAAGTGTTTGTGTGGCATACAAGCTTCATATTCTCTTCACAGTCAAAGAAGAACAGGTATATGTGCCCTCTGGCATTCGGGATGCACTGTCAATGCAGCAACACCAGTGCACACTTCTGACCAGGAGTGACTTTTTTGTTTCCAAATTACCCCGCAGAGAGAGGAGACTAGTTCTTCTGCCCGTTCTCGTGTTACATGAAACTGCACTCGCTTCTTCTGCGTTGAGTCTTCATCCTCTGATGACACCTCTGCATCACTGTTCGCAAACGTTGGACCTGCATGAGTAAGTAATCACAGTGGAGATTGAGACGCAAATTGAGAGGCATAAATTGCATGTCAACTTTCAACACACTTTCAACTCACCTTCGGTACGCTCGCTGGTCTTGTCGAACGCTGTTGCCCCTCCTCTTGATACACTGTCCATTCACTGTTCGCTGATCGCTGTCTGTCACAGTAATGATCACTGTCGGCATTGAGACGCAAATTGAGAGGCACAACGTGCGCGTCAATTGTGAACACACTGTCAACACACTTCCAACTCACTTTTGGTACGCTCGCTGGTCTTGTCGAACGCTGTTGCCCCTCCATCTGATACACTGTCCACTCACTGATCGCTGATCGCTGTCTGTCACAGTAATAATCACTGTCGGCATTGAGACGCAAACTGAGAGGCACAACGTGCGCGTCAATTGTGAACACACTTTCAACACACTTTCAGCTTGTACTGGAGCTTCGGGTTCGGCTTCAGCTTCGCTGTCATCGCTGTCGCTGTCGCTGTCATTGTCGCTCGGCGCTCGCTTGCTTCCTTCCTTCCGGGTCGGTTCTTGCGTGCGGCTCGCTTGCTTCCTTGCTTGCGGCTCGCTTGTTGACGAATGTGACGCGCTTGACTTGCATGGAGACTTACCTACATCCAATATATTTGTGACTGCCGCCGTTCACAACAGAGCGCATGTCCGTTCACTCACACACCTTCGGCCATGACCCGGCCTAGACTCTGACTCTGTTCACGCTGGGAATCGTCCAGCACACTGTCATTGTCACTGTCAGGGCGCTTAGATGAGTGGAACGCAGCGAAAATGACGGTCCATAAAATGCTAGTTGCGAAGGAAAAATTATTGCAAACATACTTTTCTTTTTGACATGTTTCAAAAGGCGTAAAAAGACTCCATTGGAGTCTCAATCTTCATTTCTCCAGGTGCCCGCGGCGACGCTACCAGTGCGGGCGGTTGGTTGCTGTCCCGAATTAACGTGAAATGAAACACAAACCATGCTGATTGGGCCAGGATGACACGCGAAAAATTGGAATTTGAGTTTTGAATTGATTTTGACAGTCTATGGCAGCGTTACTGCGCATCAACCCAGTTTCTTATAGTCAAGGTGCTCCTCAAATTGTCAAACTGAGGTTGTGGTTAAGTTGAGACACACATTGAGGCCCTCAACTTGTGTGTCAATGAGTTAGGGGATAATTGGACCTCATAAAATCCTAGGTGTAGCCTAGATTTTGGTCATCGTAGCAAATAGGCCTCCTCAAGCATTCATAGCTTTTGGCCACCCCTCCCCTGTAGTAGGCAGATAGGTAGGGAAAACAATACCTGGATTAGTATGCTGGGTATTTCCCTAAGGAGTTGCGCCAGCACAGAAATTGGGCGCTTAGGAGAGGGTGACCCGGGGCGTACCCCGTGGCATCGGTAAGACATCCTCCAGGTTTAGCAAGCGTGCAGACCTGGGTATAATTGGGACACCTTTTCTGCAGCTTGTTCTCAGGACCTTAGGAGTAGCACACTCACACATACGCTTAGGCAGGTAAGGGTAAGGTTCAGTCCCTAGCTTTAGTCTTGGTGGCAAGCGTCTCAGCGAGCCTCAGCAACTCACCAAGGTTGTTCCGGGGCAAGTAGTCTACCAGAACTGAGTTCAGGCGTCCCTCATGTAGAACAAACGCTGAGAAGGGCTCCCAGGTGGCCTCTTCGACTCCAACCCTTCCCAGAGGGTGGAGAAGCGCCCACCCTCGGCGATAGCGGTGGCGTAGGACAGACTTCACCAGGTAGAAGCCCTCCTTAGCCATCTCCTCGGCGTTCATGTCGGAGAGGTCCCCTTCAACTTCTATAGGGCTGGCAGCCCCTTGTAGGTCTAAGGCGGCGATTTCCTCGTCGTTCAGCTCCCACTCCTCCCCACAGAGGTCTTCAGGATCATAGTAGCGCTTGAGGTGTTGAGCAGCGCACACCAGAGTCCCCCCTGGACGGGGAGAACACCGCACTGTTATACAGTGTCCATCCACAGATAGAATCTTGTAGGGCCCGAAGTGTGGGTCATCGCTGGTAGAGCGCGGCCAGGCAGGTAGTCGGCTGTGGTGCACCAGCGCCCAGTCCCCCTCTTGGTAGGTGGCAGGTACTCGGTGCTTGTTCTCCTTGTTCCACTGTTGCTCCCTCACTCTCTGGAGCACAGCCTCTGCCTTGTCCACCTTCGGTTGTTGCTCTTGGACCCACTCACCCACAGAAGAATTGGTGTCCTCTGGATAGGAAGCATGTAGGAACCACGCCGGGCGCCCTAGGAATAGCTCATGGCGCGAGTAGCCAGTCGCCGAACTCTCTTGGAAGTTCATCATCAAGGATATGACGGGGAGTAGTATCACCCTGTCTCTGGTGCGTTCAGTTTTGCACCATATCCCTACCCTCTTCTTGGGGACACGAATCTGTCGCTCACATAGGGGGTCGCTTGTGTGAGAGTAGGGGATCCCAGTAGACACCTGGACATTGAGGGATCTCAGGACCCTCTTGTACCAGCCGGTATCTGAGCGTACTCGTACGTCCTCATCAGAGTTGATCTCTTTGGGCGCCCCATAGACACAAAACCACTGCTCCAGGAGTATCTTGATAGTCTGCTCCCCGGTAATGTGCTTGGTACAAGGGAACACCCTGGTAGACCTGGTCAACCCACAGGTTACCGGAAGGGCGAAGTCATAGCCCCCGAACTTCGGCATCTCTGTGTAGTCCACCTAGAGAACACTGTTAGCACAGTGAGGGATGGGCAGGGTCGTTGAGTGGAGACCCCTGTCCCTGATATCCCCCGGTTTGCAGGACCTACACGGGCACTTCTGCACGATAGGCTGGAGGGTCCTCCGCAGTTGGTAATCAGCCCACGTAGTGCGGAACCAGTGCTTGGATAGCCTCAGGGTACGGTCAGCAGCCACATGACCGCTGGACTCATGGGTCCACTTCGGCAGCGCTGGGACTCTGTCACTGGGTACCACGATGCGGTGCTCGTGCCAGAGGTAGCTCTTGTCCCTCTTCCACTGTTCTTGGTTGACCAGGAGGAGTTCAAGGCGTTTCTCCAGGCGCTTGTAGATATCCCCAAGGTCCTTCAGGTACTCTGCTTGTTGGAGTCCATCTAGGGGGTGTATCATAGTCATGTTGAGGTCCAAGTGCACGTGCATACGGCTGAACGCCTCCTTAGCCAACGCTTCAGGACGAGCAGAAAATCAGGGCGTCGAGGTTGTTGCGGCTGATGTAGTCTGCACACTCGTTCTCCACTCCCTGGATATGGTGTACTGTCAGCCGTAGTTGGCTGAGGTAGGTCCGCCAGCGCCGTAGCTCTGTCTTCTCAGGTTTGGGACCTTTCTGGGACGTGCGGACCGGCTCTCGGTCGCACAGCCAGGACACAGAGTTACTCCCAAACAGTCGTGCCTGAGAGGATAGCACCAGCATACCTACGAGCAATTCCTGCTCACAGGTGGAGTAGTTACCCCTGGCCTGCTTCCATTTCCAGTTCCAATGGCCCAGGGGTACTAGGACCCACTTGTCGTCAGGATAGCTGTGCTTGAGAGTTTTATCTCGGTTGAGACCTTCAGTCCCCCATTGGGAAATAGCGGAGTCGAACTCCACCTTCTCTAGTGCTTGCGATTGGAACAACGTTCCACCAACGCCCACATTGCTGGCGTCAGTCACCAGGATAATCTCCCCTTGCACTCTAGGCAGGCCCAAGCACTTAGCGTTGGCCACCTTGTTTTTGAGCTCGTCAAACGCTCATTGCTCTTGTGGGCCCGAGCGCCAAGAAGTACTCTTCTTGATCAGGTCTGTCAGAATGGCGCTGGTGTAGGTGAAGTGTTTGATATGGCGGCGGTAGAAGTTGCACGCCCCAATGAAAATGCGTACATCATGAAGTCCTTTCTTGGGGTCTTCGTGTCGTACCTTAGCGTCCATCAGGGGTTTGGTCTTAGAAACCGCTGGGGTCCACCACCCATAGCCAACGTCAAACCCCAGGTACTGCATGGTCTCCTGCATGAACCCACACTTCTCCAGCTTGAGTCATGTGTGGTTCTCTTGGCAGCCAAAGAGGATTAGGTGATCCTCCTGGGTATTCGTCCTGAGGCATACAACGTCGATGTGTGCTTCCATCTGGGCCCCACGGGATATGAGTTCTTGCACCTTAGGTCTTCTTCGTAGGATGGACAGGGTCTTGTTCATCAGCTCCTGAAAAAGAGCAGGTGCGTTGGCCACGCCAAAGGGCATGACCATCCACTTGAACACCCTCCCTTGAGGGGTGATGAAGGCGAGTAGTTCTTGGGCGTTGGGCGTCAGGTCCACCTGCCAAAATCCACTTCTCTTGTCCATCTTGGTCTTGTACCGACAGGAGGCTACCTTCTCAAGGGTAGACTCCATATTAGGAATGGACCCTGAGTGGTTCAGCTTTTCCTTCTTCAGCTCTCCGTAGTCCACTACCAGCCGTTTGGCTGTAGACCCAGGCATAGCCACCAGGAAACAGGGGCTGCAGTGTTGGGGGTAGTCCCTGTCCTTGTACTCCAGGAGTAGGCCAGGGTCGATACATTCTTGTATCTGTCGCTCAATCTCGTCGGCTTGCTCTTTAGGAGCCGGATAGGGTCTGCTCCGGATCTTGTGACCCACGAACTCGTGTTTCAGCTTGAGGTCCATCTGTACCAGCGTGTCACATGAGGCTGGGGGTGGTGGTTCCCTGATCACCTCCAGATAGGTTGGAGGTTTGAGGTTTGATTTTGCGGGTACCAGACGCCTTTCGGCCCCGGGGGGCCACCTGGTTGGGCCAGGTGATATCCTCCCCACCGGGTCCTAGTGGGGGGCCCTCCAAGAAGCTACTCCTGCCTGGTGGCAGAGTCCCCCGGGTTCACAGGGCTCGGAGCCCCGTCCCTCCCCGGCTCCCCCGTTTCGCCACTCTCCGGTGAGTGCATCAATTCGCAGCCGTGGCTGCGGGCGCTTACCCACCGCGTCGCCCCCCTAATGCGTGGTCACCCGGGGCGCCGGCGCCGCCGGGCCCGTGCTACTGGCTTGTCGCCAGTGAGACCCCCTTGGGCTGGCGCGGAGGCTGCCTAGCCTAGGGGTTCGGGCGTGGCGCAGTGCGCCACTACTGCCTTGGAAGGTGCAGTGCCCCGTCCGTGTGTGCGCAGCGCTCGCGGCCGGTTCGGGGGGTTCGGGCCGGTACCTGGTGTCGTGTCTCCCCCGTTTCCCCCTTCCCGCCCCGCGTGTCTCGCGCTGCAAGTGGCGGGCCGTCCTGTCCGGGTGCCCCTTAGCCTCGCTCGCTGGTACGCCATTCCACGCGGTCCGTCCGTTCTGCAAGCTCGGTTCCGTTGCCCTTCTGGTAGTCCCCGCGTGCTTTTCGCGTGTGTGTGCGCTCGCGCTCCCGCGGCGTCCGCTTCCCACCCCCCTGGGTGGTGTGGCGTGCGCACCTCGCGCGGTCCCGGCACTGGGCGCTGGTACCCACGTGCTGTGCGCGCGGGCGTGTGGGTGTGGGGGGCGAACACTGTCCCCTTGACCTGCGCGCCCTGTGGCAGCTGCGTGCCGTGGGGGTGGTCGGGGGCCGTCCCCCTACCTGGCTTGGGGCTGTGCGCCCCCCGTGGGGCGGGTCCCTGGCGTTCGTGTGCCGCGGGGCGGGCTGGGGGGGGGGGCGGCCCGTGCGCCGTGCCCCCCGTTTGTGCGGCCGGGGGGGGCCTGTAGGGCGGGGGGTCGCTCTGCCCCGTTCCGTCCCTCTGCCTCCCCTGGGCAGACAACAAAGCGGGTGTCACTGGCGTCGTTCTGTCCATGGGGGGCGTGGCCCCCCATACCACTCCGGTTCGTCCTCGCCTGCCTTCACTGGGCGCGCTCCGTGCGGCGTCCTGGCGCGTTGATGCATGCTCGCTTGTTCCCCGCGGTTCCTGTGGGAGCCGGCGGCTGGGGCGGGGGGGCGGGCTGCGCTCCGGCTCCTCTCTCGGGCAGGGGGACGGGGGACCATCCCCCCTGCCTCGGGGGGTGGGGGCCGGGGCCCCCGCGGCTTGCGGGCCGGTTGGGGGGGTGGGTGGGGGGGGTTGCGCCGCGGCCTCCCTGCTCCCCCTCTGGGTGGCGGCCCGCGGTTCCCTACCCTGGCTCCCCCTTGGCGTGCGCGTGCGGTCGGGGTCGCGGGGCCGCCCCCTCTGCCCTCCCTGAGTGGGCAGTGGTCATGGGGGGGTCATGGGGGGCGCGGCCTCCATACTGTTCTGGTGCGCCGCCGTGCGCCGCCCCCTGGCTTGGTCCGCGCGCCTCTCCGGCGCGCTAGTGTGGGCTCGCCCGTCAGCCGCGACCCCCGTGGGAGCAGGCGGCTGGGGGCGCTGGGGCGCGCGGTGTGCAGCTCCAGCCGCATCCCCCCCCCCCGCGTCGCGGTCCCTTCTCCCGGCGGGGGGCGTCCCCTCGGCTCCGGGAGGGCGGAGGGTCGCTCCTGTGGCCCTCAAGCTGGGGGGGGGGGGGTGCGGGGGGGGGGGGGGGGGAAGGGGGGCCGCCCAGCCGCCCTCTGTCGCCCCGCCCCGTCGGGCGTCGGCCTGCCATCTGTTGTCTCCGGCGTGCCCCCCCGGGGTATACTCGTGCCGTGGGGGTGGCCGGGCGGCCGCGGGCGTCAGGCGCGGCTCGGTTGGCCGCCAATGGGTCAGTGCGGCGGGGGGGGGGGGGGCAGGGGGGGGGAACCCCCCCGCCCTGGTTCGGGCCCCCGTCTTCCCCGTGCCGGCCTCTGAAGGGGCCGCTCCGTTTGCGCCGTCCTGGGCGCCACCGGTCCGCCGGCGGCCGGCAGCGAGCAGGGCGTGCGGGCGCTTACCTCGGCCACGGTGCCCCTGCACCCCGGGTGCAGCGGCCTCTGCGGGGGGGATGCGGGCACCTAGGATTTTATGAGGTACCGGAATCCCGTAACTGAACCGTCCAAAAACTGCCGCGATCGCCATTTACGGGCCGCCGCAACCCAATTTTGCCGAGGTTTTGGTGATTTGTGCCAAATCTGTGCGCATCTGCCCCGATTTCGGTAAAATACGACGTTATCTAGCTGCTGTATTGAAATCACGTCGATTGCATTACCGGATGTCCAGATAAACCCAAAATACGACCATTTTTGCCCATTTTTGCCACTTTCGGGCCATAAACCGTCATTTTGATGATGTCCTTGTGGTGTCATGAGATTTCAAATTGATCAAGTTTGTCCCTAGTGCCCTCTGAGGCTAGGCAAGCAATGATTTGTGCCCGTGCCTGCCATTTACCCAAGATAATAATCCGGAGGGTGCCAAAAAACGCCCAAAACAGCTATATTTGCACTTTTGAACACATAAATGTTGATTAAAGTGATACGGCCGTGCTTTCGTGTGATTTCAAATTGATCACGTTTGTCCCCTCTTTATGGTATAATCTGACAAAAAAAGTAGCATTTCTGACTGTAGCTGGTTTTGGGATTTTTGGACCCCATAAAATCCTAGGTGGGCCGCCGTCTCTTCGGTCTGCCTCTGTCTGCTCTTGGGCCTGAGGGGGAGGGGGGGGGGGGCGCGGGGGGGGCCCTCTGGTCCCCTGGCGCTGCCCCCTGACGGCCGAGGGGGGGCGGCCTGGCGGTCCCGGCCCCGGGGGCCAGCCGTCGGCTCGGGGGTCGCACTCTTCACCAGCCCCCCCCTACCTAGAGTTGGACCGTCGTGCAGGCCCTCGCTGGGGCCCCTCGTCCCCCCCGCCGTCGTCGCGCGGCGCTGGCCGGCCGGGGGCGGCCGTGAGGGTTAGCGGTCAGCTGTTAGCGGGCTGCTGGGCAGTAGGTTCCCCCCCGCGCGCGCTCCTCTGTCACGCCATATCGTTTGGGGGGCGTGGGTCAGGGGACCCAGCTCCCCCCCCCACTTTCTCGCGTCCGCCGTCTGGGCCATCACCTGCGCCGCCGCTTGTGTGGGGGCGGGGGCTGTGGTGGCGGCGGGTTGCGCCGGCAGTAGCCCCAGTGGGCGAGGGCGCTGCGCAAGGCCCGGGGGAGCCAGGTGTTGGCGTCCGCGTCAGTGATGCCGAGTACCGCTCCCCATTCCAGGAAGGCCGGCCACGTCCGCCCCCTGTCGGGATCACTGACCTGAGGACCCTCTCGTGGTCCTCTGGGGCTGCCCATCCCCCCGGGGGTATTTTCCGGTTTCCCGGAGGAGCACGGCATCGAAAGGGCCCTTGGTGGTCCCCTGGTTGGCCCAGCTCAACCACCCGTACACCTCCCTCACGAGGGGGAGGGACTCACCCCGCAGAGGGTCGGGGACCGTGCCCCAGTCCCACTCCCAGGGCCGGGCCCCCTCTGCCCCTCGCGCCGGCTCCCCCTGCTGCCCCTGTGCCTGCGGCGCCGGTGCCGCTCCCCGCCCCCCCCCCGCCCAGGCTATCTGCGCCGGCTCCGCTCTCGGTGCGGGGGGGGCTGGCTGGTGCCGGGGTCGTGGGGGTTCGGGGGGGGTGAGCTCGCCGGGGTCGGGGTCGATGTTGTAGAGGTGGTGGTGGTGGTGGTGGTGGTGGTGGGTGTGGTGCGCCGGCATCTGTTGGATGCCGGGGGGGATGCACCTCACTGGCTGCACGTCCGGCTGCGGGGGCGCCCCGCCCTCCGCCCCCCTCCATTCGACCAACCCTTCCCCCACGGCTCCCATGCCCCGTCCCGCCTCTCCCTGGGGGCCCGTGGCGCCCTTGCCCTTGCCCGTGGGCCCCCTTCCGGCCCCCCGCCCGTGCCGTGGGTCCCGCCCCCTGTCACCCACGCCCTGGCCTGCCCGCTCGCCCACCGTCCCTCGCTCCGCTCTCTGCACCCGGGCGCCCTGCCCGCTCCCCTGCGCGCCCTTCCCGTGCCCTGGCTCCTTCCTGGCTCCCTGCCCTGAGTCGCGCCGTCCGCTGCCCGCACTCTGTCCCCCTCCGCTGCTGCGCCCTTGCTCCCTGCTGCGTGTGCCCTGGGCCGCTCTTTGCGCGTGCTCCTGGGAACCTCCCCTGTTGCCTCCTGTCCCCCGCTCGGCGCTCCCGTGGCTGGCACGCAGCTCTGCCTGCGCGCCGTCCCCTTCTTCCTGGATCACGCGCCGGGCGTCCCGCTGCCTTTGCAGCAGCGGCAGCCTGACGCCCGGCGGCGAGGGCTCGCCCGCCGGGGGGCGGACGTGCCGCGTCCGCCCCGGGGGGCAGGGCTTGGGGGGGAACATCTTGGGGGAGCTGGTGTGGTTGTGGGTGGAATTGGCGTGGGCGCGGTACTTCGTCCCCTCCCTGCTCACTGCTGCTGCTGCGGCGGCCGCCGGCGAGGCGCCCGTGGCCCGTGCGTGGCCGGCCGAGGCGGTGGCGCGGCTCGCCGGGGCTGCTGTCGCAACCCCTCGTGCGCCCTCCCCGCTCCCCTCTGCGGCTGCGGCAGCCCTCGGCGATGCGCCTGGTTCCTGCGCCGGGGCTACCCCCTGTGTCGGCGGCGTGCCAGGGGCCGCGGTTGGGGCCGCGCCGTGGCTCGCTGGGCCTGCGGTCTCTGCTCCCCGCGCGTCTGGGGCCCCCTTCCGGGGCGGGGCGGCCAGGCTTGCTGCTTGGGCGGCGGGGGCGGTCACCTCGGCCGGCTCAGGCTCTCGGGTTGACGGCCCGGTGTCGACGGAGGCCGCCCGAGGCTGCCCAGCCGGCAGGCCGACCAGCACTGCCGCCTCCGCCAGCCTCCGCTCCTCGCGCTCCGCGGAGGTCTCCCCCGTCCACTCTGGGGAGACGGGGGAGCAGGAGCAGGACCGGCGGTGGTGGCGGTCGTCCTGCTTGGCGGAGCCATCGGAGTCTGCCATCACTGTTATCCTGGTAGGCATGCGTGGTGGCAGGTGCGCCCTTTCCACTACCTCCCGGTTCATCAGTGTCATGCCGTGGGCAGTGCCGTGCAGTGCTCTGCGGGGGGGAGGGGGGGAGGGGGTGGGGGGCCGGCTATGGCGTCAGCCCCGTACGGGCGGGGGCCGGGGGCCATCCATCGGCATTGGGAGGGGAGGCAGGGGAGCCACGCGGCCCACGCGTCGCGCCACAGCTTCCAGTCTGGGGCGGGGCTCAGGGCCCTGGGCCCCCGGGGGTTGTCGGGTGGTGCCAGGGGGAGCCGCACTAGTTGCACCCCCCGTAACGGCGGTGACCTCCTGTGTTCGCAGGAAGGTGTGTACCCCGTCCCGCGCCGCGGGCCACGGGAGGGGGGGGCGGGGTACGGGTGCTGCCCCATAGAGGTTGGTTGGGGTGATCCCCAGGACAAGTTCCGGGTCCCCGCGGGTCGCGACGATGAGGAGAAGCAGGGGGGTGCTGAAGCGCTCTTGCCAGAGGACCTGCCCCCTCTGGTGGGCAGCGCTGGTTCTGGAGAGGGGGGGGGGCAGGTCTGGGTTGGCCCAGCCGCGGGGCGCGTGCGTCGCCGGCGGGAGGGCGGGGCACCAGATGGGCTCCCTGGGGAACGCCTCGCATACAACGGCGTACGGGGGGGTCAGCCTGGTGCTGTCGTACACCGGGTTGGTCGGCCGGGGGCGGGCGGGCGCCTCGTCCGCGCCTTCCACAAACACCGTGATTTCGCCCACCTCCAGGTCCTCGTCTGGTGGGTGTAGAAGGTGGAGCGCCGCATCCAGCTTGGACAATCCCCCCTGGTATGTGGTCCGCGGCTGGTTCAGGTACGGGGGCGTGTCCCCGGGGTAGCGCGTCCTGAGGGCGTGCAGCAGGGCTGGGGTGCTGCTGCAGAGGGACATGGCAGACCCCGCTCCCGTCAGCCGCAGGGTGTCCCCCATGGACAGGGGCCGGCCTGACCGGTTAGACTTGCGCCATTCCATCCAGTGCCCGTAGAGGGCCGCCTCCGGGCTGATGAGCCCCGGCTGGATGGTGTTCACGATCCGGTGCATCGCCGGGAGTAGCATAGGGGCCCCTGCTCTGTTCAGGGCGCGGAAAGCCGGGGGGGCGGTCTCGTTGAGTAAAGCCCTCGCACTGCCCGTCAGGTCACGTCATGCGGCGGCGTGCGCCTCATGCGCCTCCGCCACCGCGTCCGCCACCAGGCCCCGGACGGTCGCCTTCTGCGCTTTGCGGCGGGCCCTGGCGTGTCCCGGCCCAACCCCTCCGTCGGCGTGGCATGGTACTGCGGGCTCTGCAAAGGGCGGCGGCGGGTGGGGGTCAGGGCGCGAACACGTGCGACAGGTGCGCAACGGATGTGGGGTCCCGCATGTGCACGTGGATCCACAGAAGCGCAGCGCCCGCGGGGCCCGCGCGTTCGTGTGAGGGGGCGTGTGCCCCATTGATGCGCCGTTGCAAGGCCTCCTCCTCCGTGCGCCTGCGCGGGCCTGCGGGAGGTTCAGGCCAGGGGCACGCGGCCACCTGGGCGCACCGCGCGCACCTGTTGGCGCCTGTCGACGCTGTAGAGGACACCGTGTCACATTCCCCGCAGAGTCGGCAGGTTTGTTGGAGGTGGGAGGGCGGCAACCAAGGGTCGAGATGGCGGAGCCAGAGGTCGTCCCACCTCTGTCGGAGGGGATCCTGGATCTCAAGCAGGCGGGCGCGGACGCGGCGCGGGTAGTCTCTGCCGAGCGTCTTCTGCTGGACCTCCCGCCACGTGTGGTCGGGGAGAATCCCGTGGTCGTGGAAGGCGGCGATGAGGCCGTCCCACACCAGGCGGGGGTGCCCCTGGGTGGGGGTTGCCATGTACACGTGGCGCCCGGTGAGGTGGGGGGCCAGCGTATCCCATTGGCACCCGTTTGTGGCGTCCCGGTGGAGGAGGACCAGTAGGGTGCCGTCCGTGACTGCCTCCCATCCCACTCGCAGCCCTTCGCAGCCGTCCAGCTCCTGGCGCAGCGCGGCTGCAATGTCGTTGGGGAGCATGAGGAGCAAGGGCCCCTGGGTGTCGCCTAGCCGGGACAGGGCGTCGTCGTATACCGCACCCCCAGTTTTGAAGTGCGCCACGGCGAGCTGCGCAGCCCCGTCCTCTGGGGGGTGCCATCGGACGGTGGCCGTGGCGTGTCCCCATTTGTGTATCTCCGTAGCCCGGAGTACGTTGGCGGCGTGAAGGACGATGCGGCGGGGGACGGGCGTCCTGACGAGTGAGGACACGTCCCCAGTCCATCCTGTTTGCGGCCCAGGGGCCGCTTGCAGCCATTCCGCCGTCGCCGCGTCCCACGGGTGGTCAGGTCCCGCCCCGCGGATCACGGTGGATCTCGGCCGGGTATCCCGCCCACATCTCTCGAGCGGGATGGCGGCGTATCGTTGCGCAGGGGTCTCTGGGCGCGCGTGGCGGCGCACCACTGGCTCCACTCGCGCGCCCACTCCTCACCGGCTATGCGTGCCTCCCACGCGGTCATGGAGCCGCGCCCGATGATCCACGGTGGGAAGAGGGCGTCTTGTAGGTGCTTCGACAACCCCCCCGGCAGGTCCTGGTACGGGTGGGGGCCCTCTTGTGGCGGGCACTCCAGAGTGCCATTCACGACACAGAGGGAGGCTACGAAGTCCTTGTCAGGGCGCGGGGGAGGGGGGGGGGGTCGCCCTCCGCCGCGGTGAGCCATCGGTGCGCCTGGGCCGCCGCGCTTAGGGGCTCGCGGACGAGTTGCTCCAGCCGGTGGTTGCGAAGCTCCCATGCGAAGTTCCCCAGCCAGAGCATGTGGTGGAGGAAACTGTCCACAGGGGTCCCTCCCGGCCGGTCGTAGCGGGCTATGGCGCGGAGCTGCGCCTCCGCATCCTCAGGCACCAGCCAGGAGCAGAAGAATTCCGTCCATGTGGCGCCTGCGGAGCGCCACGAGGCCACCCACAGGGCTTTGTCCCCAGGTGGGAGGTGGCTGGCCGCCTCGTGTACCGCGTGGCAGTAGTGGGGCCAGAGGAGCCCAGAGTCCGTGCACCCCACGTGCATGTGCACCGGGGTCTCCTCCGGGCCACCGCATAGGAGGCACGGTTGTGGGAGGACGGCGAAGCCAGAGAGCTGCTCCTTACGGACACGGAGCCTGCGCTGCACCGGCGTGTGGCCGTCCCTGGCCAGCAGCGCCCGGCGGTTGGTGGCCGTCGCGGAGAGGTCCTGGCCGTGGACATAGGTTGTGGCGTGGGCCGCGCCCAAAGGTGTGTGTCCTCGTTGGGTCAGCCCATGGTCCGTCTCTGCCTGCTGCGCGACCTCGCCGAGCGTCCGCATTGAGGGGGGCCGTAGATCGAGGTGGCCGTCACGGCCGGCGACAATGAGTTCGGCGTGGCCAGGGTCCGGGGGCGTGTTCTGCAGGACAGTGTGCTGGAACGCCGCCCAGTCCGCCTTGTGCAGTAGGGCGTCACTATGGTGCGAAGGGGCTCGGACGTACCAGAAGGGGTGCCCGGCGTGTCGCCCTCCCGCGCAAAGGCCGTTCCAGAGCCACCGTAGGGGCATCTGGTTGACCACCTTCGCCGCGCCCGTGGGGACTCCCGTGGTCCGCTCGCGATCTGCATGTCGCAGGACGTGGAGGATGACTTCGGCGTCCACTGTGTGGACCCATGGTCGGTGGGCGCCGTATTGTAGAAGGAGGGATGCGGCCACCCCCTCCCTGTCGGGCACCGTGCCCGAGATGGCCACCGCCCACGTGCGGGTGAGGTCGGCGGCGAGAGCAACACTGGTGGCGTGTTTGCAGGGTCCGCCCCCTGACGCGTCGGAAGAGGTGTGGCCCCAGGCCTCCGGGATCCAGTAGTACCCGGTGGAGCCCAGCCACCCCGCGTTGAGGTCGGCGGAGTGCCACCAGACGTCGGGGTGGCTGGGGGGCAGTTGGTCCATGTTCAGCGCCCTGGTGCCGCCGGGGCTGATCGCCGGGTGGTCGTGCAGCCGGATTTCCGCTCCGGCGATCGTGCTTGCCCAGGACCGAAGTGCCGTCACATGTTCCTTGAGCCATGCCGGGCCTCCGCGCTGGTGCACCACCAGGTTTCCCGTGTCCTCCGGCTGGTCCTCCAGCGCGTGCACTGCCATGTGTGGGTCGTGCGGCACCCCCGTAGCTACCAGCAGGGCGGTGCCACGGGGGAGTCCACAGGGCCTGGGCTGGCCTGCCCCCACCTGCACTCTTACCCACTCGGCCTGGAGATGCGCTTGCCCTGCCGCTCGGGTGCATTGGTCGTCCGTGGTCACCAACCACAGCGGCGTCGGCGCGTGGAGCCGGGGGCGCAGGGGCTCGGGCCACGCCACATCCGCGTTAGGCTCTCGGTGCTCGCTTTCTGCGAGTACGTCGTGGAGGATGTACATGAGGGCTGCCGGCGGGTGGTACGCCGCCCCCCGCGTGGGGGGGGATAGGCCGCCCCAGCGGCCGTAGCCCCCGTACGTGAAGGTGCAGGCCGTCGGAGGTCACCCGCGGGCCGGTGTGGGCGTCCTGCTTAGCCCTCGTCGGGTGAACGAGTCTCAGGCGGGGGTCCCGTGTGCCGGTGGTGTGGAAGAGGTGGACCAAGGCGTTGCGCCACCCTGGGTGGTTGGTGGGCTCCTGCTCGAGGCGGCAATAGTGGAGGTGTTCATCAGCGCATTGGTTGAGGCATTCCCGCACCGCCGTCGGCCACGGGTCGTCATTGTCAGGGAAGGGGTGGCGCGGCCCGTGGTGCCCATGCCACGGCGTCGTGTGCGGCACCGTTAGGCGGCACGTGTCGCGGTGTCGCAGCTTGACCGTGCGCAGCGTGACGATGTTGCCTGGTGGGGACTGTAGTTGGACATGGGCCGCCCTGGGGCACGCGATGGGGTTGTACAGCCCCACTTCCAGGGCGTCAAGGGCCCGGGGTATGCGGTGGACCCAGTCACCCCCCGCTAGAGTTGCGAACTCCGGGACGGGGTAGTGCACCTCGGGACATTTTCAGTGCGCGCCAGCCATTTCCCGTAACATCTTGGTGACCTCGGCGCGCACGGAGGTTGAGCGGTGGTGGACGAGCGTACCCACGAGGGCCACAGCTGCCTGCTGGCACCGCGTTGGTACCCGTGTGAGCCCCAGGGTCCGGTCATCCTACAGGCTGTCCCGCGAGGCGTCGAAGGCGTACCGCGCCCTGTCTCTCGCGATCTGGACCGTGATGTGGTCCAGGTGGCGCGCGGTGTCGGAGTCATCGGCGGTGAAAGGGGCGACGTACTGTGTCGCCCCCCCGAGGATCGCCAGGATGACGTCCTGCACCACTTCTGGTGGCGCGAGGGTGTTGAGGCACCAGTGATACACCGCTGTCAGGCGTAGCTGGTGCTTGCGCTGCAAGGAGAACTCCCCGTCCGGCTGCGGCTGGAGTCCCAGGTAGGGGACGGAGTCCGCCGCTGGTACCCAGTGCCATGGGTTTTCCAGGTGGGGACAGAGGCGCAGCTGCAGGCCGGGGACCCCCTATGTGGCCATGGCCCACTTGCCGGGGTTGAGCTCATGCCCACCATCCCCAGGCACGCGGCCACCGCCTCCACGCTCTCGACGAAATGCTGCAGCGTGTGGGCCACTACCAGCAGGTCGTCGATGTAGACCTGGATGAGGCCTTGCTCGGCCCCTCCCGGCGGGCGCAGGCGGTGCCCCTGCGCCCTGAGCAGGGGCTCCAGGAGGAGCGCGTACAGCAGGGAGCTCTCGAGGTTGCCCTGCAGGACGCCGCACAGCATGTGGACGGGCAGCGTTAGCCCGTGTGCGGTGACGATGCGCAGCCTGGCACAGGTGTGGAGGAAGAGCAGGAGGTGAATGACGGCCCGCGGCACGGGAAGTTGGCGCAGGATGAGGTGGTGGGCGCCGTGCGGGGCGTCGTGGAAGGCCTTGCGGGCGTTGAAGGAGAAAATGTAGTTGGACCTTCCCCGCTGGAGCTGCCGCTGCGCCATGAACAGTGGGGGGCCTGTGTTGGAGCCAGGGAGGGCCCCTTGCTGCCAGTCGCTGACCACTCCGTGCCGTGTGAGCACTTCCGTGATGCGCTGGGTGAGGGGGCCCGTGAGCAGCTTCATGTCCAGCTGGCCCAGGGCTATGGGCCTGTAGTCGTCCAGTCTGGCGGAGCCCCGTACCTTGGGGCTGAGCCAGATGTGCGCGTCGGGGCCTGAACACAGGTCCAGCAGTACTCCCTGCAGGACCTGCAGTCCGCCCTGGACAAGGCCGATGGCAAGGCCCCAGGTCCCAACCACATGGAGGCCCGTTTCATCAAGGCTTTCCCGGCACCCGTCCAGTGGCTCCTGGTCCACTCCTACTGGGCCATCCTCCGCGGCGCCCCGCTACCGATGCACTGGAGGGGGGACATGGCGGCCCAGGACTGCCTGGAAGCCCGGGAGGTCCACCAGACGTTTGTCATACAGTTCCCGCCAGAAGGCGCGAACTGCGAACATCACATCCTGGCAAGGAGCGAAATGCCCCCTCCACACCTCCAGATAGGTCCTTATAAGCTTCTGCACCCGCGGGTCCAATAGCTTGATGTTGTACTCCATGTCCTCGTCAGAGTGTAAGCTGCTTGCCCCCTGAGTAATAGACGGCGGGAGGTGATCCTCCACCGACTCTTCGCCCTTGGTAGTATCCTTCAACCCTTGGTAGGCATAAAGTAGGTCTCGTTCTACCATCTCTGGTCAGTGGTGGGAAGAGGGTACTCTAGTGCTGGGTAAGGTAAGGTAAGTTGCTCGGGCGATCTCCGAACTCCAGCGTATCAGTGATCCCTACCTGTCCCTCGCAGCATCCCTTCCGGCATCGCGGGGTCACCGACACCCTAGCGCCTAGGACACTGCGTTCCGCCCCCACCGGGGTTCGAACCGACGCAGCTTCCCTTCCGGCATCGCGGGGTCACCGACACCCTAGCGCCTGGGATACTGCGATCGGCCTCCACCGGGATTCGAACCGAGCACCTTTAGTTCAGGCGTCACGTGCATGACCGCTGAACTACGAGACCTTCTCTTACTCTAGTGCTGGGCCAAGGTCCACGCGGCGGAGGACCCTGTGGATGGCGTGATACCCACAGGTGAGGGAGTGCTGTGGCCTGCGGGGGCGTCCTTCCGCGTGTCTGGGCCTGCCTTGATTTGTGTGTAGGTGGTGGGGATGGCCCAGATCCAGGGCACGGTCCTCCCGGACGGCCAGCGGCGCTTGATCCACTGGGTCAGGCACTGCATGGCCAGTCCGAGGTGGTAGCACGCCTGCCCTGCGGTGATTTGTGTCAGGGTGCGGGCTGGGCGTTGGTCCCCTGGCTGGAGGACCTCCTGAGGACTTTGTGCGGGGTGGTGGGGTCCCCTACTGCCCCTGGTGGGGCGGCCCCTGGGGCGAGCATGGTTTCAGTCCCTTTGATGAGCCATTGTGGGCCGGGGGATGTTGCTGTAGCGGCCACTACGTAATAGTGCCCGCGCTCGAGGACTGTACACCAGACCTCCGGCGGGGGCTGGTCGCTGTCTGTAGGTGGGGAGGGGAGGTCGTCGTCGGGGTAGCGGAGGCCGGCAGCGCGGAGGGCGGTGTTGCAGGTTGGTCCGGTGGCCTGTTCCCATTGTTCCGGGTAGTTCGGGTGTGCTGGGTTGTCCCTCTCCGCTGGGGCCCGTCGTAGGCGTATGGTCCCTCGCCGTCTGACGTTGGTGCCGGTGTCGTGTGTCAGGGCCTGGCCCCACTCGATGGGGGGGATCCAGACGTGCTGGCCTTGGGCGTGGTGGCGGGCTCGCCAGAGGACGAGGTCTACGATGGCCTCGTGGAGGCCGGTGCCTGGGGTGGCTAGGTCCCGGAGGGCTTTGACGCTGAGCTTGGTCCAGCTCTCTTGCAGGCTGTACCAGCCCAGGGGAGTGTCTAGGGCCCTGCCTTGGAGGGTTGCTCGGAGGAGGTCGGGTTCGCGGATGGTAGTCGGTGAGAGGGGGGGGTGCTCCGGGTCCGGCAGGGGGTTGGCGGGGTGGGCTGCCGAGGTTCTGCGCGTCCACGTCAATGTATGGGTGGCCCTGGGCGGGCTTGGTTGGGCTGGGTGGTGCCGGCTGGCCCCCTGGGTGTGAGGTGGGCCCTGGGCTGTCGTGAATGCTTGTAGCGGGGGGGTCTTGTGGTGGGTGGCCTTCTGGGGTGCTCTGGTGGTGTCTTGGAGGCCTGTGGACCGAGACGGGGGGTGTGTGTGGGGTGCAGAGCAGGTTAGTGGAGTTCTGGGTCATGCACGGCATGGTAATGGATGAGACGCAGCATGTGTTCCCTGGCGGTGGGGTCGGTGAGTTGCTCCGTGTGTGTCAACAGGAGGTGTTTGCGGTGTACCATTTGGGCCGCTGCCCCGCGGACTGCTTCTAGCTGGAGGTGCGCTGCTGCCTCCATCGGGTTTTCCGCGTGTTTGGTGAGGTGTCGGTGTAGGGCCTGTGTCACCACCCCTCTCATCAGCGGATTCCTTGACCAGGGGATGCCTGAACAGGTGTTCGGAGGCCTGGTGTGCGTGGCTGTGGGTTGGCCAGCCTTCGTGTTGCTGGGGCTCCAGTTTGGGGGGTATGTGTTGGAGGTGTGTGTGGTTTCCGCCGAGCTCGGGCACCTGGAGGGTCAGCAGGTGCGTGGTGCGCTGGTGTACTACCTGGATGTCGACCTTACCATTTCCGTATTGCTGCCTGTGGGACTCTTGTTTCACGATGCGAAGTTGGACGTAGGGGGGAAGGCTGCGGGGGGCTTTCCAGAGCAGCAGTGCTTAGGTGCCGAGGCTCGTCGCGGTGGCTTTGTGGAGTGGTTGTCTTGATATGCGGAGGAGTAGGTGTGTGTCGACAGTGGCGTCCACTACGAACCAGACCCGGAGGATGTGCGGGAGGTGGGCAGGCAGGTGGGCTGAGATATCGGCGATGGCGGCGGCCATGGCCCCCAGTTCCCCGTGCGAGGAGGCCCCGTAGATGGTCCCGCTCGTGTGATGGTCCATGTGGTAGTGTCCCCCGGTGTGGGTCAGTTGCAGGGTGCCCCCCCCAGTGATGGGCGTGAGGGCGGGTTTGCCTGAGGCGTCTGTGAAGAAGAGTAGGGCCGCCGGTGATGGTTGCGGGAGGCAGCATGGGTTCATGGGCAGCTAGGCGTATATGGCGAGGCCCGTGGTGAGGTGAACCACCGGGGTTGTGGGCTGTAGGATGGGGATGGCACACACAATATTCCTTCGGAGATGATGCGCTGCACGTGGGGGGACATGGCTATGAGTCCTTGTTCTGGCTGTCCTTGTGTGAGGTAGGAGTAGATGTAGTGGAGGATGTAGGCCGTGTCCGGGTTAGGGTCGCGGCATGTGAGGCTTTGTGTTCGGTGTTCCGGTGTGTGGCAGGAGTGGGGGAGCGGATAGTAGGGGTGTTCGTGCTTGCCCGTTCTGCCTGGTTCGTACATGCTGTAACAGATGGCAACTCCTGCTGGGTCGGGGCGGGGCCATGTGGGCGTTTTGAAGAGTAGCCACTTGGGTTTGTGGTCGGGGTTCCACGCCACCGTGGGGTTTGCTTCGGCGCGGTGGAACCATGGGGCCACCCATGCGTAGGCTTGTGGTGGCAGGTGCGCTGTGGGGTGGCTGTGGTGGCGTGCTATGAGGTGCAATACGGGCCATGGTGTGGTGGGCGCTTCGGGGTCACAGGCCCAACATGTGCGTGGCGTGCTCTGGGAGTTGTCGGGGACCTTCGGTAGGTCTTGGGCAGTCATGTGCTGCTTCGGTATGCGCCATTTTGCCCCGTGGTGGATGACGGTGGTCTGTGTGGGTTTGGCTTCGTTCGGGGCCAGTAGTAGGGTTAGCGGTGGGACCAGACCCGTCACCGGGGGGACGGGTTCGTGTTTCGAGCCGTGGGGTGCGTAGGGTGGTCTCGCTGGGACGGGACGGGGGTGCTGTTCTTCGAAGTCCTGGTAGGCTGCCTTCATGTCTTTGCGTCTGGGCAGAGTGTCCCCTGCTGCTCGCGCCGTCTGTGTGAGGTACTGGTGAAAGAGGTGGTATTGAGGCCATTCGGGAAGTTGTTGGAAGGGGGTGAGGTGTGCCCTGCTGTGGTGAAGGACCAGCATTTGGGGGAGGGTGACGTATACGATGGTGATGGAGGCCCCGACGAGGTCTATGGTGTCGATGGTGCCTTTGGGGTGATGGTGGAGGTCCCTGCAGAGGACTGCTAGGGGTCCTTCCTCCAGGCATGTGTGGTTGGTGAGTATGGCGTGGTGCGGGGAAGGGAGGAGGAGCTGCAGGTGGTTCCACAGGTATGTGTTGATGTTGGTGGGCATGCCCGTCTGGTGGAGTATCCAGCGTGGGCATGCGTTGCGGGACCGTTGTGCTCCTTGAAGGCGGATCGTGGCGACTTCGCGAACTTCGGATGAGTGGTTGTGGGTCATGCGGTGTGGGAGGAGGGCGGTGCGCCTGGTGTAGGCCGATTTCACCTCGTCGCCGTACTGGGGCCATGCTGCACGGATGGCGCGAGTGGGTATGGAGGTGGGCCAGCCCCCGTGTGCTGCCCATGCCTTGGTGACGGCGCGTGTGGCTGGCTGGAGGGCGGTGGTGGGGTGTGTCAGATGGAGTGCCTGGAAGCCTATGGAGGCGTTCAAGACCCCGGTGAGGTAGTACGCCAGGCTCTGGTGGGATAGGGGAAAGGCCTTGGTGGCCGGGGACACATATCTGGGGAGATGGGCTAGGTGTGACTGCAACTTGGGATGGAGGGTCGTATCCTCAGGGTTGGCGGTCTGGATCACTCCCAGGCCGGTTGTGGTTTCCGCGACTTGCATCGGGGGCCCTTGTGGCCCCAGGGTGGGGGCTGTGGCAGACCCCTTGATCATGGCCACCAACGTTGTGGGGTGGACAATGAGGTTGTTGCGGGGAAGATAGGAGACCGGCACGTCCAGTAAGTCGTTGGCTTGTTGGCTGACTGTGGGTCCGGCGTCTGGGGTGTGGGGTTTGTGTGGGGTGTGTGCGACCGTGAGGTTCGTGTCGTCCGCGAAGCCCACCAGGGGGGAGAGGAGGGGGTAGGGTGCGTAGGTGGGGTAATCCAGTTTGATTGTGAGGGCTAGGGGGAGTGTCACAATGAGGCACAGGAAGGGGCCTTCCGCTCCTCCTTTGGGGACCCTGCTGCCTGGCTCCGGGAAGGGGGTGAGGCCCGCTCCGGTGCGGACTGTGTATTTGCGGGTGCGGATGTAGTCGGAGGCAAAGTTGTAGAAGGGGAGGCCCATGTGTTTCCATACTGCTTCCAGGAGAAGCCAGGGGGTGTTTGGGAAGGCTGCCCTGACGTCGAGGGAGGCGATGATGAGGTCTACTGGGTCCATATCGGCGATGGTGTCCTGGAGGAAGATGGCCTCGTGTGGGGACCGGCCTGGGATGGCTCCCAGAGGCTGGCGGGTATGTGGGGGTCCAGTTGGGGGCAAATGCGGCGCAGCAGGATGGTCTAGACAATTTTGACCTCGGTGACCGCACAGACTATGGGGCGCCAGTTGTCTGGGTTGGCCCAGTCCCCTTTTTTGTAGAGGGGGCGGACAATGTTTGCTCAGTCTGGTGGCAGGGGGGTTTGCCCCGTGACAATGTCCCAGAGGCGGTGGGTGATAATGCGGAGGAGGTGGGCGGGGAGGTGGTAGTATGCCTCCGCAGGGAGGCCGTCGTAGCCTGGGGTTTTGTGTTGCCGGAGACTGTGGATGACCTTCCGGACTTCGTGGATGCTGAAGGGGCACTTTTCTAGTTGCCTCCTCTGGGCGTGGTTGAAGACCTGAGGGAGGCGGTAGACTTTTTTTTGGGTGTCCGTGTCCAATGTGTCTTGGGTGGGTGTGTGTTGACGGAGGAAGCTGTCTTGGGTGGCTTGGAGCACGGTGGCTGGGTTGTTGGTGAGGGAGCCATCCTCCTGCCTGACCGTGGTGATGGTGCGGTTGCCGGTGTTGGTCATGGCGTTGTTGAGGCGCCGGATGGCCTTGTAGGGGAGTTCATGTTGCGCATACCGTTCGTGCTCTTGGGCGATGCGCTGTTGCCTGTCTATGTGCAACTGTTGCAGGTCCGCCCTGATGTGGGCTATCTGCGTTTTGCAGTGGCTGATTTGGCGGCGGGTTTGGGGGGTGTCGGTGTGGAGGAGGTACGCCAGTTATCGCTTCGCATGCCAGAGGTCATGGAGCATGTCCCCCAGGGCCGTGAGTGGCTGGTCGTCCTCAGTGTGGGGGTGTTGCTGGAAACTGCAGGCGACGGCAGCTGTGCGCATGGCTGTGAGTAGGTCGGTGGGGTCTGATTGGCTGCGCCGGGCGCGGTCTATGGCCCTGTCATATTGGGACCAGGCTTGTTTGTCGTGCAGTGGGGGTATTTTCAGGGGGGCTGGTAAGCCTTGGTCCTCATCCTCTGGGGGGCTGGGGTGAAAGTTGGGGATGGTGAGGCGGATATGCAGGGGCCTATGGCCCGTGGGTCCCAGCGGGAGGGGGCTGTATCGGGCCTCTGCCCGGATGACGGTGGTGGGGTCGCCATGGCATACGTCGATGCGGGAGGGGGCGGCCTCCGTTTGGTGGGGGAAATGGGATGGTTGGCCTTCGAGGCTGGCCGTCAGGTCCACGAGCCCCAGCATGTTGATGGTATCGCGGAATGCATGGTCCTGGGGTGTGGCCTGCCCTTCCCGGTCCGCTTGGGTGGGGGCGGCGTTGATGTCGCCGATGATGACCGTGGGGGTGAGCATGGCCATCTGGCAGTATGCTTCGGCCAGGGCTTGGAGGAAGGGTTCCGTGGCGTCGCCGAAGGGGACGTGGGCGTTGATGACGTTGAGTTGCCATCCGTCCCTGACGACCTCGTAGACGCTTAGTCTCCCTGTGATGCTGAGGTGTTGGACGAGGTGGATGTGGATGCCGGCTCGGGCATATAGGGGGGTCCTCTTGTGCCAGGAGCATTTGTACGCTTTCTGGTCCGGGGTATATATGGGGCTGGGTTCTCGGGCCTCCGCGTCCTCGGGCACCAGCCCGGAGCAGAAGAATTCCGTCCATGTGGCGCCTGCGGAGCGCCACGAGGCCACCAACAGGGCTTTGTCCCCAGGTGGGAGGGGGGTGGCCGCCTCGTGTACCGCGTGGCAGTAGTGGGGCCAGAGGAGCCCAGAGTCCGTGCACCCCACGTGCACGTGCACCAGGGTCTCCTCCGGGCTGCCGCTTAGGAGAGACGGTTGTGGGAGGACGGCGACGCCGGAGAGCCGCTCCTTACGGACAGGGAGCCTGCGCTGCACCGGCGTGTGGCCGTCTCTGGCACGCAGCGCCCGGCGGTTGGTGGCCGTCGCGGTGAGGTCCTGGGCGTGGACATAGGCTGTGGCGTGGGCCGCCCCCAAAGGTGTGTGTCCTAGGTGTGTCAGCACATGGTCTGTCTGCACCCGCTGCGCGACCTCGCCGAGCGTCCGTATTGTGGGGGGCCGTAGATCGGGGTGGCTGTCACGGCCGGCGACAATGAGTTCGGCGTGGCCAGGGTCCGGGGGCGTGTTCTGCAGGACGGTGTGCTGGAACGCCGCCCAGTCCGCCTCGTGCAGTAGGGCGTCACTATGGTGCGAGGTGGCTCGGACGTACCTGAACGGGTGCCCGGCGTGTTGCCCTCGCGCGCACAGGCCGTCCCAGAGCCACCGTAGGGGCATCTGGTTGACCACCTTCGCCGCGCCCGCGGGAATCCCCGTGGTCAGCTCGCGATCTGCGTGTCGCAGGAGGTGGAACTTGACTTCGGCGTCCACTGTGTGGACCCACGGTCGGTGGGCGCCGTATTGTAGGGGGAGGGATGCGGCCACCCCCTCCCCGTCGGGCACCGTGCCCGAGATGGCCACCGCCCACGTGCGGGTGAGGTCGGCGGCGAGAGTGACGCTGGTGGCGTGTTTGCAGGGTCCGCCACCTGACGTGTCGGAAGAGGTGTGGCCCCAGGCCTCCTGGATCCAGTAGTACCCGGTGGAGCTGAGCCACCCCGCTTTGAGGTCGGCGGAGTGCCACCGGACGTCGGGATGGCTGGGGGTCAGTTGGTCCACGCTCAGCGTTCTGGTGTCACCGGGGCTGATCGCCGGGTGGTCGTGCAGCCGGATTTCCGCTCCGGCGATCGTGCTTGCCCAGGACCGAAGTGCCGTCACATGTTCCTTGAGCCACGCCGGGCCTCCGCGCTGGTGCACCACCAGGTATCCCGTGTCCTCCGGCTGGTCCCCCAGCGCGTGCACTGCCATGTGTGGGTCGTGCGGCACCCCCGTAGCTACCAGCAGGGCGGTGCCACGGGGGAGTCCACGGGGCCTGGGCTGGCCTGCCCCCACCTGCACTATTACCCACTCGGCCTGGAGCTGCACTTGCCCCGCCGCTCCGGTGCATTGGTCGTCCGTGGTCACCAACCACAGCGGCGTCGGCGCGTGGAGCCGGGGGCGCAGGGGCTTGGGCCACGCCACATCCGCGTTAGGCTCTCGGTGCCCGCTTTCCGCGAGTACGTCGTGGAGGATGTACATGAGGGCTGCCGGCGGGTGGTACGCCGCACCCCGCGTGGGGGGGGATAGGCCGCCCCGGCGGCGGTAGCCCCCGACGTGGAGGTGCAGGCCGTCCGGGGTCAACCGCGGGCCGGTGTGGGCGTCCTGCTTAGCCCTCGTGGGGTGGACGAGTCTCAGGCGGGGGTCCCGTGTGCCGCTGGTGTCGAAGAGGTGGACCAAGGCGTCGCGCCACCCAGGGGTGGTTGGTGGGCTCCTGCTCGCGGCGGCAATAGTGGAGGTGTTCATCGGCGCATTGGTTGAGGCATTCCCGCACTGCTGTCAGCCACGGGTCGTCGCTGTCGGGGATGGGGTGGCGTTACCCGTGGTGCCCATGCCACTGCGTCGTGTGCGGCACTGTTAGCTGGCACGTGTCGCGGTGTCGCAGCTTGACGGTGCGTAGTGTGACGATGTTGCCTGGTGGGGACTGTAGTTGGACATGGGCCGCCCTTGGGCACGCGATGGGGTTGTACAGCCCCACTTCCAGGGCGGCCAGGGCCCGGGGTATGCAGTGGACCCAGTCACCCCCCGCTAGAGTTGCGAACTCCGGGACGGGGTAGTGCACCTCGGGACATATTTCGTGCGCGCCAGCTATTTCGTGGAACATCTTGGTGACCTCGGCGCGCACAGAGGTTGAGCGGTGGTGGACTAGCGTACCCACAAGGGCCACCGCTGTCTGCTGGCACCGCGTTGGTACCCGTGTGAGCCCCAGGGTCCGGTTATCCTACAGGCTGTCCCTCGAGGCGTCGAAGGCGTACCGCGCCCTGTCTTTCGCGACCTGGACCGTGATGTGGTCCAGGTGGCGCGCGGTGTCGGAGTCGTCGGCGATGAAAGGGGCGACGTACTGTGTCACCCCCCCGAGGATCGCCAGGGTGACGTCCTGCACCACCTTCGGTGGCGCGAGGGTGTTGAGGCACCAGTGGTGCACCGCTGTCAGGCGTAGCCGGTGCTTGCGCTGCAGGGAGATCTCCCCGTCCGGCTGCAGCTGGAGTCCCAGGTAGGGGACGGATTCCGCCCCTCGTACCCAGTGCCATGGGTTTTCCAGGTTGAGACAGAGGCGCAGCTGCAGGCCCGGGACCCCCTCCGTGGTGGCCATGGTGCACTTGCGGGGGTTGTGCTCCATGCCCATCATCCCCAGGTACGTGGCCACCGCCTCCACGCTCTCGACGAAATGCTGCAGCGTGTGGGCCACTACCAGCAGGTCGTCGATGTAGGCCTGGATGAGGCCTTGCTCGGCCCCTCCCGACGGTCGCAGGCTGTTCCCCTGCGCCCTGAGCAGGGGCTCCAGGAGGAGCGCGTACAGCAGGGAGCTCTCGGGGTTGCCCTGCCGGACGCCGCGCAGCATGTGGACGGGCTGCGTTAGCCCGTGTGCGGTGACGATGCGCAGCCTGGCGCACGTGTGGAGGAAGAGCAGGAGGTCGATGACCTCCGGCGGCACAGAGAGGTGGCGCAGGATGAGGTGGTGGGCGCCGTGCGGGGCGGTGTCAAAGGCCTTGCGGGCGTTGAAGGAGAAAACATAGTTGGGCCTTCCCCGCTGGAGCTGCCGCTGCACCATGAACAGTGGGGGGCCTGTGTTGGAGCCAGGGAGGGCCCCTTGCTGCCAGTCGCTGACCACTCCGTGCCGTGTGAGCACTTCTGTGATGCGCTGGGTGAGGGGGCCCGTGAGCAGCTTCATGTCTAGCTGGCCCAGGGCTATGGGCCTGTAGTCGTCCAGTCTGGCGGAGCCCCGTACCTTGGGGCTGAGCCAGATGTGCGCGTCGGGGCCTGAACACAGGTCCAGCAGTACTCCATGCAGGACCTGCAGTCCGCCCTGGACAAGGCCGATGGCAATGCCCCAGGTCCCAACCACGTGGAGGCCCGTTTCATCAAGGCCCTCCCGGCAACCGTCCAGTGGCTCCTGGTCCACTCCTACCAGGCCATCCTCCGCGGCGCCCCGCCGACGATGCACTGGAGGGGGGACATGGCGGCCCAGGACTGCCCGAAAGCCTGTGAGCTCCACCGGGCGTTTGTCATACAGTTCCCGCCAGAAGGCGCGAACTGCGAACATCACATCCTGGCAAGGAGCGAAATGCCCCCTCCACACCTCCAGATAGGTCCTTATAAGCTTCTGCACCCGCGGGTCCAATAGCTTGATGTTGTCCTCCATGTCCTCGTCAGAGTGTAAGCTGCTTTCCCCCTGAGTAATAGACGGCGGGAGGTGATCCTCCACCGATTCTTCGCCCTTGGTAGTATCCTTCAACCCTTGGTAGGCATAAAGTAGGTCTCGTTCTACCATCTCCGGTGGACGATGGCAACATAGGCACGCTCGAGGGGGTTCACATACACATTCCTCCGAGAGGTCGTCTTCCTCTGGGGTCCTCACATGGGCACCCCACACGCTCTTCATGAGCTTAAGATCTACCTCCCTTTGGCAGGTGGTGATCTCCTGTTCGAGGTGATCCTTCAATTGGGATACATCTTCCATACGTCCTTGCTTCAGTGGCCATGAGCTGCGGGTAGGCTTAGCGTAGCATAGCTTTTTCGCCGCCATCCTCCTCTTGGAGTCCACGTACTGTCTTAGCCTGGATCGGGGATCCAGCTCCTCGTCCACGGGGTCTTCCACCCTCATGGAGAGTAGGGGTTTCAGTGAGGCGACATACTCGGCGTTCTCCACTTCCTCCACACATGTCTGCACGAAGAAGGCGTCATGCTCAATTTCGTCATCTGAGTGGATAGAGCTGGGAAGCTCGGATAGTCCACACTCAGAGACTTCGTCGGGAACAGGTACACGGCATGGAGAGTTGGGAGCATTGGTGTTAGTCCCGACGTATTCATCTCCCCCGGGTATAGTCTCAATAGCATCTTGAGGTCATAGTTGATCTTTCAAGTCGCCCAGGGTAAGTCCATCGCTTTTCCGTTGTATAGCCTGGACCAGAGTCGAGTCCAGGTCCTACCAGGGGACAGAGGTAAGACCTCTGTCCACCACGCTGAGCATACTCCCTCATCCGGGTTTCCCGATGGGCGTCTTACGCCCCTGAGGCACGTATATGGCCTCATCAGGTAACCGAAAAGAGCTGATAGTCAGCCTGTCCAGGAGGGTTCGCCAGTACTCGTTACCCCAATGGGCTCCCCAATCGGGGGAACACAGGACCATACGGGAACGTTCCAGGGCCACCTTGGTCAAGACCTTCCCCAGTTCACCGAACCTGGGGTCCCCGTAGGCCATCCCGAAAGAGGGTCAGTAGAATTTTGAAGCTGCAGTTTTTCCCCTTGCTGCAGTGAAGGTCCAGGACATGTTGCGTGTCGCTGCTGAACATCTTCACACTCAGGTCTTCTCTGGAGTAATCCAACTCGTTCAGACCTTGGTCTAGGACTTCCCGACATAGTTGATAGTCCCCAGTTTTGGAGGCCGCCATCATGTTCGAGGGCTCCTCCTTCGATACCCTCAGGTAGCTCGAGGTGTGCTCCAACTGCTCCAGTGGCACGGACTCTCTGCCATTGCCGTGGTCCACATAGAGGAGGTAGAGCACTTGCAGCGTCAGGGATTGTATCTTGGAGTGCTGCACGAAGAAGTCAGTTTCCAATACAAAGTCGGAGGCCTCAGTGTCCATCACATAGAACCCATGGGCGATAGTTCGGGAGCCCATAGGTACCTCCACTTCACAGTCCCCGCAGCTGTGCACCACATGACCACCCCCCATTCGTATAAGCGCGGTGGTCATGGTGTTCTTCAGGCTTCCACAAGGGAAAACTATAGATACGGTGGCTCCAGTATCCAATACCCCCAGGTATTCACGTCCCCCTGGTCTGATACGTACCCAGAACACCAGGTCCAGCACCCCACCGGAGTGTCCCCGTCAGAACTCCGCGAAACAGGTCACCTGGAACCCCTTGTTTCGCGATTTGCAGGCCATCCTCATGAAACGGCTTCTCTTCTTGGCCTTGCTGTCATCACCACCCTCATGCTCACGCTTGGCCCCTTGCTCTCGCTGGGCCTGAGTCTGCGAGCGTGTGGTAGGACCAGACTGCCCTCCAGAGGGCTCGGAGTTCGCCCCTGAATTAGGGTTGGGGTTGCCCCCGTTCTTGTCCGGGTCCTTGTTCTCCTTGTCTTGCAGGAGGTTAGCGCCTCCTCCTCGTCCACCTTGGTTCTTGTCTTGTCAGTCTCCACGTCCTTTCGACTTGTCCTTGCCGGAGTCGTTGCCGTTGCCCTTGACACCGCCCTTGCCACCGCCCTTGCCGGTGCCTTTGCCAGGATCCTCGCCCTTCAGCTTTGCCGACAGGCGCTGCTTGTGGTAGCACTCATCCTCGTAGTGCTTCCTGTTCCCACCGAAAGCACAGGTGGTAGTACACCTGTAGTGATCCGGCATCTGAGCCTTGGCGCCGGTCTTGGTCTCCTGCTTCTTCCCTTGGACTAAGAAGCAGTCTCGCTGCTCACAGTCAGGGGCATGCTGTAGGTGGCCATGCTCGTCTCCGGCGTTACACCGGAAGAGCTCCTTGACATTGTCCATGATACGGGCGTGCTTCGGGGTAGTCTTCTGTCCAGGTCTGGGTCCTTGGTACCCTTTGCCATGGCTTCCAGAACCTCCTCCTCCAGGACGGTAGGCGTTTAGGTGCTGGTCGCTTTCTATTCCCAGCGCCTGCTCGAAACGTAGCACAGACAAATCCTCGTAATTTAGGGCTCTGGCCTTGCGCTTTGCCGTTGACCGGCACTCGTCCCACAGCTGCCGAGGGAGCTTAGCCATCAACCAGAAAAGCAGGTTGTCGCTGCTGTAGGAACCGGGCGTCAGTCGTCCAGCCCAGTCATCCAGGTCAGCCAGTAGCTCAGAGACCCTGGCAGGTTTGGGGTTGTTGGGCAGCACGGCCAAGTTCTGGATCTCGGCCCCGATAAAGAGGTCGGTTTCATAAGTTGGGTACTGCCTCTCCATGGCAACCAACACGTCGGCAAAGGTGGCGGACTTAGTCACGATCTGCCTGACCTGCTTGTCCAGGTAGTCGGTCTTGCAGCACTGCAGGAGCAGATCACACTTGACTCGCCCACTAGCATGGGTTTGGCTGGTCATTCGGAGTAACCGGCCAAAATTCCCAGCAAACTCGCTGAGATCCTTGCCTGTGAACTGAGGCAAGTTCACCACGATCTTGGAGGTGACAATTCCCTTAGCCTCCTGAGACCTGCGTCCCTCAGGGCGCCTGGTCTTCCTCCTCTTCTTCTTCTTCCGCCCAGTTGGGGTCTCAGGGTCCTCAGGGTCGTCGTCCTCCGAGGGCGAAGCAGAAGTCGTGGACGGCGGCTCATCGTCAGAAGGGTCTCCGCCTAGGTCACTAGAGCCATAGGGCTCCACGTCAACCATTGCCCTTAGGGCTGTCAGCCCCAGCCGGTCCAGCTCGGCTCTCGTGGAATTCCCCACGTGGCTGTAGGGAGGCTGGGCCGTTCTTGGTATGAAAGGGCCTCTCGGAATCACAGCAGAAGCCGGCATCGGTCGGCTCCTCATGCTCCCCAGGGTGTTTGTCAGCCCTGCCACCAGGTGGTTGGCCTGTACTCATTGTGGTGAAACTCCCACCATCGTAGGTGACGCTTGGGGTGGAATCAGGGGCTGCAGTTTAGCCCGAATCTCTTGAGTGAGATCACCAACAATTTTAGAGGTGGCTCCTCGGAGCGCCTCGTTGATCTCAGACCGCGTCAGGGACCTGTCGGAGGATCTCTCTGATCCTCTACTCCTGCTCCCGCATGACTCAGGGCCTCTCCTCAGCCCACTCAGGGTTGCATACCCAGGAACATCCACATAGGCTCCCGTAGCGGGTAGAGGATGGTGATAGTCTGACGCGTACCAGCGCGGCGCAGAACTGGAGGCCAGTGGCTCACCGGCGGTAGTTGCTTCTGGAAACGCAGTGGTACATGGGTCCACACCATAGGCAGGGTAGGTAGGCATACCAGTAAAGCCTGTGCCCCCATCCATAGGCGGGGTGGTTATGGGTGTGGATGTTGCAGCGGCTGGCTCTGTGGTTGAGAGAGTGGTGGTTGTAGGAGAGGGTGCTTGGTGCGCCCTCGAAGGTCGACTCACCCGTCGGGTCGTGCTCATGGTGTACTCCTTCGTCTGCCATGCTTTCTCCTGCATCTTTCTCTCCCTTCCTCATTCACTTCACAGGGTTGGTGTCCACTCCCTCAACTGAGAGGGCCCAGAAGGCCGACTGAAGTCCCTCCAGCGAGTCATCAAGCACCATGTAAGGGCACTGAAGGTACAGAGCTAGGTCCAGGTCCAGGTCCACCAGGTGCTGGCATTGCTGGTGCCTCAGGCGCCGTCCTCACGTCGGTGTCCTCCTTCTTTGTGTACATATTGGCCCTTCTTGCTTATGACAGTACTCCGTGCACTGGATGTACGGCACAGGGTTGCTGCCGTTACGCAGAGACTGTCTGCCTCTTGCTACCAGAACATTTTATAGTGTTTTGAGCACTGTATTTTTGTTGTGCCTCTCCTGCTGCTTGCTGCTGGTGTAGGGTTCCTGCTGCTTGTTCTTTGATTAGGAAAATGTTTCATTGTTGAAATACAACCAATCCAGGATAACCCAAGCCAGAGATAAACAAGTAGAAGATAAACAGGATCGAAGCATGAAGCGCTGCAGTCACAAAGAGTTAGATAAAGACAACTAGCAACAATAGCCCACAGCAATTAAAATACATTGCAACTCAGGATGAAATATTTTACATTTTTGAGAAAAGCTGATTGAAAAACTGCCCCATGGGCTCTCACTCTCCCATAGTGCCATCTGAGATGTGCACTCCTTGTTTTTCGTTCCCATAGGTGCTGAGGTGGCATGGCTTGTGGCGCTGAGGTCACTGCCATGTCACATGGGATGTTCCTACTTAGCTAGGCTGACTGGGTATTGAACCCAGGACCTCTCAAAAAGAGGTGCCCCAGCCACCTAGGGTGCATACCACTAGCTGACTAGGATAGCTAAGAATTCATGAGAAAACAGAGAACAATTCATAGGCTCTGCCTTCAGTATATCAGTGCCTCAGTAACCCAGGAAGAGATGTCTTATTGCATATAACTTGGGGATTAGGGGGTCCACACGACATCCTGATTTAGTGTTTGGTTCCATAGGTCAAAATGTGTTATCACCCATTTCCGTTAGGCCAATACTAAGATAAGAATGCAAGAGTGCTTAGAGCACCTCTAATACACCCAGGGTATACCCTAAAGCATTGGAAAAGCACTTTTTCTTACTAAATATGATAGATATACAATAGAATTGAAGAAGCGCTAAGCGGTGAGGTACAGATCGAACGATGGGCATCGACATGATGCCCAGGCAAATTAAGATGCTAGGTAGTTCAAGGGGCGTCACTGGCACCTTACACTGCCTGTCTCTCCCTCTCACCCCCAGTTGACTGGTCATGGCATGCCATTTTTACGCATTTCATAGGGTCACTTCAGCAGGGCATCCGTTTGAGCCACTGCTTCCGTAACCTTTACAGTAAAATATACAGGAAAGTTTTAAGTGTCTATTCTATTTGTATATTAATCCAACTTGTGAGTTGCAAGTGGATTTGAGTTATGAGTTATACACAAAAGGGTGGGGGGGGGCAGCAACCAAAAAGGGAGCAGTAAGCGGCCAGGCGGGAAACACAAAAGCAGCGAGAGCACACGGAGAGCCAAGCAGCAGGACACAGTCAAAAAAAACAAGCGGACGGGGGGGGGGGGGGCAACCACAAGGGAGCAGCCAGCGGCCGGGTTGGAAACACAAAAGCAGCCAGAGCACAGGGAGGGCTGAGCAGCCGGAGACCAGCACAACCTACCTCTCAGGTATGTCAGTGTCATTTCACACGCATGCATTGTGTTCGTGTTGGTTGCTTTGATAGAACGTTAGGGTTGTCACCGCTGTGTTCGTTGGAGGTTCGGGAGCTCACCTCCTTTGCTCTGCACAGGTCAAAACAGTGATCAAGGCTATGTGAAGCGAATGGACCACGCAGCGCGCACGTAGGGTTC
Source organism: Eutreptiella sp. 'Long Island Sound 2002' (assembly GCA_964036045.1). Classification (NCBI taxonomy): domain Eukaryota; phylum Euglenozoa; class Euglenophyceae; order Eutreptiales; family Eutreptiaceae; genus Eutreptiella; species Eutreptiella sp. 'Long Island Sound 2002'. The sequence goes on along the minus strand of OZ038381.1, from coordinate 151,807,997 downwards.
GAATCCAGGCCAAGCCCCCCTTAAAACCCTTTTGTTGATGCTAATACTTACTTAAGTATTTTTATCTCTCTTTTGAAGCCTAAAGTACACTTTCTCAAAGTAACTAGGGTTAAAGCCCTAGCCCCCCATGAAGTTCACCCCTACCACTCAACTGAGCGGAGGTATGTTCCTTCATGGAGCTTTGTATAGTTGACCTGTAACGCTAAGCCAAGCAAGGTACAGTCCCGGTGGCGAGTCTGGGCCATGTCAGCGATGGCCGCGTCGATGACGCCGCCGTTTGGTGCAGAACTTGAAGTTTGCCAAGAGCAACAAGTATACTCGTGTTGAGTTGTGCAAGTTTGCAAGGGAGGACAGGACGATGCAAGGCAGCGTACTTGCAAACCAAGCAGAGTTTTTGTGAATAGTGGGAAAAGCAGGAGACTCACGAAAACCTGTGAAAAATTTTGAAGATTTGGAAAATACTTGACTTGTGGGTTGATCACTGGAGAAGCCTGATTGGCTGAGTACATATCACCAAGGTCAGCGCTAGAGTAGCGCCCAATAACACGCGGCAGGGGGCTCGCGCGGGCAATACCCTGTTCGCCGATAACAGGAATGTCGTGCGGCCCGCGCAAAAACAAGATCCGCCCGTCTCAACGCGGCAGGGGGCGCGCGGGTAATACCCCGTTCGCCCATAATGAGGATGTCACAGGGCGCGCGCAAAAGACAGATCCGCCCGTCTCACGGCTGCAGGGGGCGCGCGCGGGCAATACCTGGTCCGCCGGTAAGAAGAATGTCGCGCGGCGCGCGGTACGCGCGCGACAGGCGCAAAAACCTGATCCGTGTGTCTCAACGCGGCAGGCGACGCGCGCGGGCTATACCTGGTTCGCCGATAACAGCGATGTTGCACGGCGCGCAGCGCTCGCAAAAACCAGATCCGCCCGTCTCAAGGCAGCAGGTGTCACGGGCGGGCAACACCGTGTTTGCGCATAAAAAGGATACCGAGCGGCATGCGTGAAAACCAGATCCCCCCATCTCAACACAGCAGACAGCGCGCGCTGGCTATACCCGGTTTGCCCATAATTGCGATGTCGAGCGGCGCGAGGCGTGCGCAAAAACCAGATCATCTCATCTCAACGCGGCAGGCGGCGCGCGCGGGCAATACCCCGTTTGCGCATAATAGGGATGTTGCCCGGCACGCGCAAAGACAAGATCCCCCCGTCTCAACGCGGCAGGCGGCGCGGGCGAGCAATACCCCGTTCGCCCATAAGAGGGATGTCTTGCGGCACGCGCAAAAAGCAAATGAGCCCGTCTCAACCCGGCAGGCGGCGCCGGCGGGCAATACCCCGTTCGTCCATAACGGGGTTGTTGCGTGGCGCGCGCTGAGACCAGATCCTCCCGTCTCAACGCGGCAGGCGGCGCCCGCGGGCAATACCCCGTTCACCCATAACGGGGTTGTTGTGCGGCGGGCGCAAAAACCAGATCCGCCTGTCTCAACGCGGCAGCCGGCGCGCGCGGGCAATACCCCGTTTGCCCATAACGGGGATGTTGCGCGGCGGGCGGCGCGCGCGCAGCGCGCCCAAAAACAAGATTCGCCCGTCTCAACGCGGCAGGGGGCTCGCGCGGGCAATACCACACGGCTTTGCACGGTTGTGCGAAGCATCGCACAAGACTCCATCCACCACACCGTCACCAGCGGCACCCACACCACCGGCGCCACCAACACCATCCTCACTGGCGACATCACCCGGGGCATCGCCTGCAACACCCTCACCAACGGCACCACCAGCGGCCCACACCACCTACTGCACACCCTCCTTGTCAGGGCCAATCGAACCAGCCAGCGCCAGCCTGGGAACAAAGGCAGCCCACCCCCGAACACAAGCCACTGACTGCCCACACACGGGACCACACTAACCACGAACAGCATCAGCAACATCAGAGACGCCGTAAACCGTAGCAACGCCCGCAACGGCCTCGCCACCGGCATCAGGGACAGCGCGACCTCAGCGACAGCAACCCGGAGCGTCAACGACAGCTACCACGGCAATACCACGCGGTACAACGCCTGCCAGCAAAACACCTAAGACATCCTCGCCAGCATCAAATCAACACAAGAAGCCACTCAACACCGGCCAACGACCACGCCCGCGCCACCCACCGACCCGCACCCAGAGCCACCACCGCCAGCATCCACACCATTGGAAACACCAACAACCCCAACAATCATGCCAGCACAACACCCTCACCATCACCGGCGGCGCCGCCGTCCTCACCAACCCTTACGACACCTATGCACACCAACACCAGGTAGGACACCCACAACACCCAAGCCAACGGCATCAACAACACCATCGCCAGCTCCACCCCACCATCAGCGTAGCCAGCGGCCACCTCCGGCACCGGGCAACCAACGCCACCACAGCCGGTAAACCAACAGACCACCAAGCCTCCACCAGAGGAGACAAGGGCACACGCCCGGAACCATCAACAACAACACCCTCGCCACCGGTGTTCAGGTAACCATCTGGCATCTGGTGCCAAGCAGGGCAGTGCACTCCACCCAGATGTTCCTGGTCAGTGCCCAGGTCGATTCAAGAACAGGTTCATATACTATTTGTCGTATATACCTTTTCTTGCTTTGGACTTCGGCTCGCCATGACTGCTCTTGCCCGTGGCTAGACCGCTTTGACTAATGCTCCCCGGGGGGCAGCCCCCTTGCATGGAAAAAGGAACAACAAAGGAGCAAACCCAGCCCGGAGGGGGCCAAGCAAAGCAGAAAGACAAAGCGGCCACAGGAAAGGTGAGGCGCACCAGAACGCGCCCGGGAGGCCGGCCCGCCCGACCTGGCTAGGAGAGGACGAGCACAGGCACGCATTCACGGGACCCGGGCGTGGCATCCTCCGACCCGCAAGGATAGGTGTCGGCGTCCACGGGAAACAGCCCCGGTGCACTGGCCGAGTCCCCCGTCGAACAACGGACAGTACGGGAAACCGCACGCACCCCAAGACCGACATCGGAGGGAATCGCCTGGGACAACCCCATCGCGGGGCCCCGAACGGGGAAGGCGCGGAGCGAACTCAGCGCCCCTGCGTCGACGGGGGCCAGCGGCAGGCACAATGAGCCCGGTTCTCTGCCGGCCTCCGCGTGCCCCGCGCAGCCACCGAGTGAAGCCGGGGGCGCAACCCCCCGTGTTGGGGAAAGGCACCACGGCGTCGGATAAGCGGGCTGGAGGGCCGAGAGCAAACGGACCGGAGGAGGCGCGGCGCACCGCGCGGGGCCACGAGGCACGCCAGAGAGGCACGCTGCCGGCCACAAGCAAGGCACACGGACAGGTGCCAGGCAACAACGGCTGCCGGGTGCCGCAAACCCGGAGAGCGCACACAACACGCAAAGAACCACGGCACGAGAACAGGTGCCAAGGAGGACCAACCGGACGGATGGTCTGGACGGTCTGGACGGATGTGTGCGCGCCCGGCAGCGGATCCAGCCCCTGCCAGCTACGGAATAGCCGCCGTCCGGATGGACGAGTGCGCGCCCAGAGGGTACGGAGCCCCTGCCAGCTACAAACACCCGCTATCCGGAGGGATGAGTGCGCGCCCGGCAGCGTACCAAGCCCATGCCGGTTACAAAACAGCCGCTGTCCGGACGGACGAGTGCACGCCTGGAGGTTACCAAGCCCCTGCCGGCTACGAACAGCCGCCGTCCGGAATGACGACTGTGCGCCCCGCAGCAACGCCCCGCACACGCAACACCGCACAAACAACACACAGCACATCACACCGAGCGAGCACACCGGTGAACAGGAGCCAAGTGGCCCCGGACACCGCACGCGCAACACAACACACACAGCGGGCACACCGGTGAACAGGAGCCAGGTGGCCCAGGACACTGTAGTGGCAACAAAACACACCAAGCGGGCACAGCGGTGAACAGGTGCCAAGTTGCCCAAGACACTACACACGCAAGACAACACACCGAGCTTGCGCACCGCTCAACAAGAGCCAAGTGGCCCAGGACACTGCACACACGACACAACACGCCGAGCGTGCACACCGGAGAACAGGAGCCAAGTGGCCAAGGACACCGCACAAGCAAACCAACAGACGGGGCGGGCACGCCAGTCAACAGGAGCCAAGTGGCCCAGGACACCGCACGCCCTACACAACACACAGAGCGGGCACAGCGGTGAACAGGAGCCAAGTGGTCCAGGACACCGCATAAGCAAAGCAAAGCACGGAGCGCGCACACCGATGAACAGGAGCCAAGTGGCCCAGGACACTGCACAGGCAACACAACACACCGAGCGGGCACACCAGTGAACAGGAGCCAAGTAGTCCAGGACACCGCATAAGCAAAGCAAAGCATGGAGCCCGCACACAGATGAACAGGAGCCAAGTGGCCCAGGACACTGCACACGCAACACATCACACCAAGCGGGCACACCAGTGAACAGGAGCAAAGAGGCCCAGGACACCGCACGCGCAACACAAAAAACAGAGCGGGCACAACAGTCAACAGGAGACAGGACACCGCAGACGCAACACAACAAACCACGCGGGCACACCAGTGAACAGGAGCCAACTGGCCAAGGACACCGCACACGCATCGCAACGCACTCCGCGGGCACAGCGGTGAACAGGACCCAAGTGGCCCAGGACACTGCACACGCAACACAACACACTAAGTGGGCTCACCGGTGAAAAGAAGCCAAGTGGCCCAGGAAACCGGACAAGCAAAGCAACGCACCGAGCGGGCACACCGGTGAACAGGAGCCAAGTGGCCCAAGACACAGCACACGCGACACAACACACCACGCGGGCACACAGGTGAACAGGAGCCAAGAGGCCCAGGACACCGCGCGCGCAACACAACACACGGATCTGGCACACCAGTGAACAGGAGCCAAGTGGTGAAGGACAGGGCACAAGCAACACAACAAACCAAGCATGCACACCGGTGAACAGGAGCCAAGTTGCCTGGGACACAAAATGCGCGACACAAAGCACTCAGCTTGCACACCGGTGACCAGGAGCCAAGTGGCCCAGGACATTGCACGCGCAGCGCAACGCACTGAGCGAGCACACCGGGGAACAGGAGCCACGAGGCCAAGGCACCGCATACGAAAAACAACACACCAGGCGGGCACACCGGTGAGCAGGAGCCATGTGGCCAAGGACACCGCACACACAACGCAACGCACCGAGCGGGCACACCGGTGAACACAAGCCAAGTGGCCCAGGACACCGTGCACACGTAGGGCGGCCGAGGGACAGGGGAGAACCAACACCCCATGGATTGGACGCACTGGGGCGACCCAGCGGACCCACCGGGCCAGCAGCAGGGGCGGTACCCCAAGGCCACTGGTCCGAGCCCGGCCAGGCTGCATCGCGCACGATGGCAAACGTCACCCGGAGCCATGGATGCAACCGATGACAGGCAAGCCGGTACACAGTCCAGGAGGGGGTCGCATGCCAAGCTGGGAGGCCCTGCAACTCAAGCCACAAGGGTGAGGCGGTCGTACCGTAGACCAGCAGGAGCAATACCTCTTGTGGTGAGAGATATTCCACACGGCTGGGCAGCCTCCAGAGCTGCCGCCCAAAGAATGGGGGCATGTGGCCCTACCCATGGACACATGTGGGGACACTCTCCTACCTGGGACACATGGACCGCGTAGCTGCGACACTGCCTTTCCAAACACCTGCGGGAGCGGCTTAAGAGGCACCTGAACTACGGAAGTGGGAGCCACAGGACGTTCCTTTGGTAAAGCCTCCTTCCTGCATTGTCAAAGGAGGCATCCCGAGCTCCTGAAGGTACCTACCTACCTACCTTGAAATCGCTAAGAAAACTTCAACGGACTGGGCGCATTTTTTCTGCGCCGATCGATAAGGAATTACAATCCCTTGGTTACCTGTGGGGCAACTTCCGTAAAATTTGCAAAGATACAGGACCTGGGTTTTGGATTCGGCGTTCTTGTGAACCTGCATCGCGCCGGATTGTGCAAATACGGGCAGATGCAGCCTGCGTAAGCAAAGTTGCAGAACCATGGACTGGCGGTTCCAGAAGCTCAACGCAGGCCAGCCATGATGATTTGACTTAACTGTTGGTTGATTCAATATTATAGAAATATAATAGAATCGAAAAAGCGCTGGCGGTGAGGTAAAGATCGAACAATGGGCATCGACATGGTGCCCAGGCAAAAGGAGATGCTAGGTAGGTCAAAGGGCGTTGCTGGCACCTTACCTTGCCTTTCCTTCCCCTTGACCCCCATTTGACTCGTTATGGCATGCCATTTTGATGCATTTTATAGGGCCACTTCAGCAAGGCATCCGTTTGAGCAACTGCTTCTGTAACCTTTACAGTAAAATGCACAGGAAAGTTATAAGTGTCTATTCTATTTGTATATCAATCAAACTTGTGAGTTGCAAGTTGATTTGAAGTTATGAGTGATTTATATGGGTTGAGTGAGAAAAATGGGATTGCAAGAATACAATGAGCTGCCCCATGAAACAAAAGGTATATTCCGCTTCCCATGGTGACAGAAACCATTTGGGGTGAATTTACCTTGCCGTTTGGAATTCATCGAATAACCATGGTGGGTCAACCCATCCATAGCGAGGCTACCATCCATGGCCAAAGAGAGCCATTTTTGGCTATGGTATGATCCCACTTTGGGAGCTTGTTCCGCGAAGCCTTGTATCAAATTCCGCTAACGTTCTTGTCATGCATGTCCCTGAATGTCTAGAGTGCACGTATGTGCTTCTCTCTCCGTACGTTGAGCTGGTGGCTAAGCACTAGATATATTTGAGTGATTTGGTCTTGAGGACACTTTTTTTCATGAGCTCAAATTTTGCCATGATATCCCTGAGATAGTCAAGTAAAGGCAAGTAAAAGCTTGTTTTGTTCGTACTCAATGCTTAACTTTGAGATATGAAAGAATTTGAGTCATTACGTTACTCAAACATCTTCTTTTTGTAAAATACTTTGAATCATTTTACGCTTTTTTCACTGTGCCATTTTCATGTCAATTTTCACTCGCTTTTACCCAATCATGGGCTCATTCTCCGGGCTCGGGTCTCAGCGCCCTTGGAGGCTTTGAGCCCAATTTCTCGTTGTGCATGTTTGGGTATATGTCTATTCTGGATTTGTCATTGGTTGTCTTATTTGCGCCCATGAACCAAGGCTGAGTACCAAAAGGAGTGAAGTCATTCTGCGCCTTTGAATGTAATGACCCCACTTGTCTTGATCATGGAGATGGACTATCATGGACTGTTTTCTCAACCGTTAGAGCCATCATGGCCTACGGTGTCCCTACTCTGCATATATTGTCAGGTTTTTGAACGCTTCGTTCCTTGCTTTTGTCCAATTGGTTGGCACGAGGCGCCACACACCGGCACAGGACGCCCCACCGTGGGGGGGGGGATGCGCACCGACACAGCACGCCCTACCATGGGGGGGGTCACACACCAACGCAGCAAACCGCACCATGAGGGGGGCCACGCACCAGCACAACACCAACCCCGCCAGGCAAACAACACAACCACAACTGCAACCCTACTGCCAACCACAGCCACCCGAACACGCCTACCGTAAGGCGGCGAAGACGACGCGGAACCAATAAAACAAGCCGCGCATGGCGCCGGCCAAAACACCACCAACCCGAACTCAACGACGCCGGTCGGCAGGCAGCACAGACAACGACAACCCAAGCCCAGCACCACCACACCACGCACAACCACTGCGGCGCGCAGGCATCAACACAATTATTAAATTGACATTATAAAAAGTCCTGATCGACTTAATCGATTGGGAAGCTTAGAGAAGGGATCGGTCACATGCCGGTTCCCAATGGACCCGAGGAAAGATATCCGAACAAGTAGGACGGGGAATAAGCAAAGGTGACGGGTAAGGACAGACATTTGTCCTGAAAGCCATGGAGGTCCTGGGTACCCCTTCACCCCCCTCCTTAGAGCAAACCATGGGGGGGCTCGATCACACCCAGGCATGGCAGCGGGTACCCAGGACAGCCGCCGAGAGTGGGGGGGGTCTGCGCCTGAGGCAGACACTTGGGTCAGGACTCCCACATGACTCCATTTTTCCACATAAACGGTAATAATTATGCAGAAATCGACAAAACTCCTCAAGAACTGACAGGTACAACCTGTAAATGGATGCAAAAGCGGGTAACGTATGAAGCATCAGGTCCCGGGTCCTGGCGGCGATTCTTCGGCATCCAAAGGACCCTGTAACCCATACCAGGCGCACCGGGTGCAGGCTGCGAGGGTTCCCACCACAGTAGTGGTGGCATACAGGGCCATCATAGGCGTCACACAGCAACCAAGGTGGTCCCACGGGTCAAGGCGACCACAGATATGCGTCGGGACGGTCCAGGGTTCCCAAGGCTGCAGGTTCGGGCGCAGTCCCGACGGGTCCTACCAAGAGCGCACCATGTGCATATCCAGGACGCGAGTCCTGAGTGGTAAAGACGCACAAGCTCCTGGACAAGGGATCAGGCATCAAGGCTCTCTTCTCCCTCGCCCCTTTACCACAAAGGCCATGGATGGCAGAGTCCCCTTGCAGTCTGGGCGGAGGCGTCCACTCCTCAAACCACCAGTTTCCCAGGCAGACTGACCGAAGTCAGGACACTGAAGGTCACCACCCGACTGCGCAGGGAAGTCCGTAGGCTCACACTGAGACTTACAGTGGCGGACCGCTCGGAGTTCACTTCATGCAACTGGGCTTTCAGCCTGGCGCTGTCAGGATCTCAGCCACAGGCACAATCATGGACACACGGTATCACAGGCACAATCTGTACTTAAGTAGTGGTCCAACCGGACCATATGTAATGGACTGTAGTTGGCGAGTGTGGTTGCCTTCGTATGTTGGTTCCAGTCCCTTATAGGGACCATCTGTGGCTCTGTAGTGGTCCAAAGGGACCCTGTGCACATGTACATGGCGATACAAAGTTGCTGAAGTCGCCAAGGTAGGATGTAAGAGAAAACAGGCCAAAGAATGATTCCAGAGAAAAATTAATGAGGGATGACACACATCCTGGAGATCAGGGGAATGACACAACAAAGGTCAAAATGCATATAAACACACTCCGTGAGGAGCACCAAACCATGCCCCGGTCAGCATAAGGCGTCAGCAGGGGGAGTGGGGGAGACAAGTGTCCGCAGGCCAGCAATTCACACACACTCACCCACGATCTGGATCCCTAAATATGCCATGGGACCAGATCACACACACATTCGCAGTTTCCATGGCAGTGACACCCGTTGCGCAACGTAGTATGGGCTTCAAAGCCCCAAGAGCTCAGAAAAATGAAGGGGTCAGTCACCCCACCTGGTTTCCCACGGATGCATCAGGAGGGGGAGTGACATACAACTGGCGACGGTCAGGATGGTGTAGGTAGGCCATTCATCCAGTTGGTTCCCACTGGATTCAGCAAGTGGGGGTGTGGCCATCTGCTCGGGCCTCTGGTCTGCGATTGAGAGGTGGTCCCACCTGGTTTCCCATGGATTCAGCAAGTCGGGGGGGGGTCAATCACTACAACTCGACCATGAGAGAGACAGAGGGAGTAGAACTGGGTTGCCGAACTCTGCTTCAGGAGGTCGGCATCACGCAGAGGTATGAGCAAAACACAACGGCTGTGTCAAACCACCCGATTAGGGGGCTGCTCGACTTGCGCAGCATTTCAACCCCTCTACCGAAACAACATTGCACCAGACCTGGGAGAGAGCAAGCAAGCAAGGGACGTTCTGACGACCTGACAGACTTGTGCTCAATCTGCCCACTCAGCGAAGAGCTCAGGGCAGGGATGAGTCTCCCATGGCTTCAATCGCCCTGGTGCGAGCTTCGAAAGTCAGGGACCTGGAACTTTGTCTTGTGCCTGCAGACATACTCCATGAAAGGAGTATTAATCCGCGGCACAAAGGAAGAGACGGGTTCCCAGGTGTCATCAGAGGGCCCATACCCTCTCCAGCGCACCTTAAGCTCCACCCCTCAAGGTGTCTTCTCGTCGGTGTAGTCGTCCTGCTCAGCATAGTCGCCGTCCGAGTCAGACTCATGGGCTGTATAGTCCAGGGACACATGTTTCGCACGGACGTCAGGCTCACGGGAACGGAGTTGACTTTCATGTCGCTCCCTGAACTGTCCGGAGCCCATCTTAATGCGTTAGGTGTCTTCATCAATCATGCGGACCACGTCTCCAGATGGAAACCAGGGTGTGATGCGGTGAGTGCCCATGGGCCGGGGCCTCAGTACCCACACCGGGTCACCCACCGTGAACTTATGCGCTGCCGACTTCAGGGCGGTCCTGGCTCGCACGGCGTTCTCCTTCTCGAGCTGTTGCCTCAACTGCAAGTCTCTTGCTGCGCAAAGAACTCCTTGGCAACCATCGCCATGCCATCACCTGACAAGAAGAATGCCCGACCCAGGTGGTCCCTGCCGAAAGGAATCTGATGAGATGACAACCCAGTCGGTGTGGGGGTGTCATGATGGGCCTTGAGGGCCGGCCACACCTCCTCAAACCACTTGTGGCCCTGGTTGGTGAGGTGAATCTTGCGCAGCTTCTCAAACAGCTGCCTTCAAGCCACTTCAGCTCGGCCAATTGACCCGCTGAGATAGGCGAGGCTTTTGGCGTGCCGTATCCCCATGAGGGAACACATGGCCTTGCACCAGCCGCCAGTGAACTGGGGTCCACGGTAGCTGCAAATGGTGCGGGGGAGGCCGAAGACGGTCAGCTAATGACAAATCATCATGACTGCCACTTCCTTGGCTAGCAACCCCTCTTTGTGCGCCGGGAGGGCCACAATGTAGCCACAGTGTCGGTCCAAACACAGGACCAGACAATCGAAAACTTCTATTACGATATGTACTTCGGGCATGGGGAAGACATCCATGGCCACACTCTTCATGCGCTGGTCAGGAATAGGCGTCCATTGGGCTTCCCCCTGGACATTCTGATTGTCAGGATTGCAGGCCTGACAGACGGAACAACCCTTCTTGACCTGCTTGATGGCATTGTAGAGACCGATGTCATCCATTTTGAACCGTCGCTGCATGTCCAGGGCTTGCTTCTTAACCCCCTGGTGCATCATGTGGTGGTGCCAAGCTTCACACAGCTTGAGCAGCCGGGACTCCGGTACTAGCAACCTGGCCCTCCAGTAGAGCTTGCAATCTTCCTCGGTGAGCCCCTTCGGCCACTTCTGCCCGTTGTTAGGGTCAGTAAGAACGCCTTACTCGGACTCAAAAGCCTCAGACTTGGCATAGCCGTCGGTCCAATCATTCTGGAGGCAGGACTCAGGGAATAGGTGCTTGTCGGACTCTGCACCCTCTGGGGCGAGTACCCCACCGCTCTGCTGACGCTGCTTCCAGGGGAAGCATCTGCGGCCATGAAGAGGAAACATTTCACACCCTCCTCCTCCATCATGCGCTCAATATCAATAATCTTCTGGGCCTCAGCGGTCTCCGCCTCATCGCCATTGGCAGAAACGTCTGTCATGCCCTTACTGGCAGGATAGGCCAACCTGCTGAGACAGTCCACCACACTGGTGTCCTTTCCCGGAGCGTAGACCACCGTGAGGTCGAACTTGGCCAAGGTCTCGTGCCATCTCACTCTACGGCAGGCTGGTACGGAGGGGGTGTCAACGTGCTCCTTGTGCCACTACTGCAGACTCTGATGGTCTGTGCAGACCGCGACGGGATGCAGGGCTAGGTACCCGGCGCACTTCCTGAGAGCCATGACGATGGCATACGTCTCCTCCTCACGGGGCGTTCATGTCTGTCTCTGGCCTTCCGCCAGCACTCGGCTCCCAAAGACCACAAGCACGTGCCTTCCATCGTCAAGCACGTGCTCCGACACGGCCCTGATGGCGTAGTTGGAGGAATCTGTGCGCAGGACGAACCCTCGATCCAGATCCACGAGGTGCAGACCCACTGCGGACAGCGGCGCTACCTTCATTCCCTCAAAGGCACGGTCAGACTCTTCATTTCAGACCACAGCCTTCTTGGACCCCTTCTTGGTCTTCTCCCGGTTGCTCTTGAGCATGGCGGTCATGGGGGCTGCATACTCGGCATAGATATTGATATACCCCGAGTAGTAGTTGCAGAACCCCAGGTATGCCCGCAACTCGGATACCGTCCTGGGCTTGTCCCAGTGTTCAATCGCCACTACCTTTACAGGTATGGTCTTCCCTTGCCCGCCGCAAACTACGTGGCCGGCGCAGACCACTTCGCGTACCGCAATGGTGGCTATGTCACTGCTGCCCGTCAATTTGTGCCGAATGAGCAGGTCCAGCACTCTGGTAAGGTCCCTCTCACGTGCCCCCAGCAGCTCATGGTAGCTCATGCACGGGTCCGCTCACACAATGATCCCGTCGTAGACAAAGGGGTCTGCACCATCACGCACTGGCCCCAGCAAGCTCTCCAGCATCCTCCCAAAAGCCGCGTTGCCGTTGGTAACACCCATGGGCATCACCTCTCACTGGAGGGGTCCAAGTGGGGGGCTCATGGCCGTGCAGGTACATGACTCATCGGCAAGAGGTATCTGGTGTTAACCATGTTTCACGTCAAAGATCCTCGGCCGCAATTGCTTTTGCAGCATGTCCTCAGTGAGGGGCAGCGCATAGCTGTCATGCTGCATTTGAGCATTCAAGCCGCGGTAGCCGACCACAAGCCGCCATTCCCCGGCCATCTTCTTGGGCACGACAAAGCCGGGGGAGACCCAGTTGGAGTGACAGGGCCCCCACTAACCTTGGTCGACGAACTCCCTGAGCATTTTCTCTGTGGCCTCTTTCCTCTCGCCCCTGAGGTCCAACTCCCGGTGCCGGTACACACGGGGATCTGCCTTCAGTCGTATCTTGGCCACATCGTACGGTCAACGAACCGGTGGCGCGAACACAGGCTTCCCACTGAGGAAGGTATCCCCATACTCCTGCTTCAGCATGGCGCTCAATGCCTGGATCTTGAAGCACTCATCGAACTCCGCCTTCGCTTTGCAGGGCACCCAGACCACTGAGCTTACTTTACTGGTAGCAACCCCACTCTTTTTCCGCTCTTGGGGTCTCCCCAAATGGCCCATCGGCCCAACTCGGGCCTTGCCGCGGAACAAATCACCATACTTGGGTGGGTTCCCGCCAACAAGCTCGTCCTGGTTGGACATGTGGTCCAGTACCCTCCTTACGAAGGTATTCCTGTCACAGGAACCAGAAACGATGGCGTCCAGTTCCCACCAGGCCTTGTCCTGGCCTTTCCCCTCTCGCTGGGTTACCCAGTTGTGAAAAGGTCGGTCCATATACCCCTGAAGCAGATCCAACTCCTCATCAGAGAGGAGGTCCTCCTATTCACCAATGTCAACGGGGGAAACCGCGAAGCATTGCCTCCAAGGCTCCGCCCCCACCTGTTGGACACACACCAAGTCCGTGGCGTCGGCCTGTTCCAGGCCCGCATCCACATAGTGAAATTCCTTTGGCCATCTCTGTGGTGTCATGGGCTGCCCCTCAGCGTCCTGATAGACACTCTCTCCAGCCGGTAGGATGACCTTGTTCAAGGTCAAGTTGGCCAGCAAGGCCACCCGATGTCGGGTACTTTCCTCCTCGATAGAACCCATAGGGACGATAAACGCTGCCTTGGAACGGTCCTTGCGGATCTTGGCAACCGCCCTTAGGATGTCCACTCTGGGACAATGGATCCACGTCAGACCTTGATGCGGACCCCAGTGCTTCTTCCACGCCGAGTCTTGGGCGCTCCAGTACTTCTCACACACCCTAGAATACGCGGAGGTTCCTGAGGGGAACGCATCCAGGGCCAAATCCAATGCTCCCAGATCAGCAGCTACTCGGTTTGCCACTTCCAGCTTGACGCCGTACTCCTGGTACGTCGGCCCTACGGACTCGTTCCCCAGTGCGGCTACTTCAAGCTGATGGCGCTCAGGGTGGATCCATTGGCACTCCGCGTGGTATTCCTGTGACAATAGCCACAAGAGTTGGTCGTCCTGGTACAGGGTCAGAGAGGCCTGAGCCGGGAGAACAGCAGAGTTTGTCTCCATCATGAAGTCGTACCGAAAGATCATGTCCTGGTCAATCTGGGCCTCGTAGAACTTTCCCTTGAGGAGGATTCCCTTGCCGTGGTCCAGGCGGCTCATATCATGATGGTTGAAGAATTGCAGCGCGATCTTGGCATCCTTCGTACCTCCCACCATGTACTGGCTATTTGCTACCTTCAGCCTGACGGGTCTCCGACTTGCCGTAAGACACTCTGATGGAAGTAGGCCAGCCCCCACAAGACTGACCTGGGCGCCTGTGTCAACCAGCATGTTGAAGACCCTTTCCACCTCCTTGCACAAGGCACGGATCTTCAGGTGAAGCTGTCGCTCGCGGCCAACCCGGCGCACGGCGTGCAAGATGAGAATCTCGAGCCTTTCCAGCAGCTCAATTAGCGACTGGTGCAGGTCGCAGGTAATGGGTTCTAACAGCCATCTGCAGCGTTCAGCTGCGGTCCGGGTGATCCCCCGATACTCTGGGAACAATTCTGTAGTACATTGAATACAGTTTCAGTCGCGAAGGATGACTGGGTGCAATGGTTGGTGCCTTCCCAGGAGACCTTGGCCGGACACGTGGGTTCCTCCAAGATTCGCCCTAGCCCAGGCATTGCACCTTTTTTCCCCTCCGGTCCTGCTCCCGGCATTCTGCAGGGTATACGTCCGGGGTAATCCAATGATTTTTGACGTGCATGGGGCGGTGTTCATCGCGGCACCACCCTCCGAACAGAGGGATGGCTGTAGACCTGTATACCACTGTATACCTGGTACCATGATAGTAAGTGTATACCACCTGTATACTCTGTATACAATGTGGACTGTATACCGTATACGGCTTCCTGACTGTATACTCATGGTATACTGAGACTGTATACCTGTAGACCTGTACACTTGTATACCTGTATACCTCTGTATACTAGCTGTATACCGTAGGTATACGGATCTGTAGACCGCGTCGGTAGACATTTGGCCGTACACCTGTAGACCTGTGGATCATGAATCCGACTCTCAAAACATAATATGCATTGCGAGCACCCATGATTTGGCATATGTGTTTATTGATGTATGGATGCAAGGAGAATGATGGGTGTATCACACATGTATGACATGGAATAAGTGTTGATGGTGACGCGTTCCCGTGGGGGGCCGGCCACGGGACGCTGCGGTGACACGCACAGGTGAGCAGGCAGGCAAGGCACTACGCTCACAAGGGCATCAATACGCCTGTGTCATGTGACAAAGCGTTTCAGAATCCTTGCCACTCTGCAAAGAGGGAACGAAAGTATGTACAGCAACACATCAGGATATGTACACATGGGGTTAAGACTGGACTGGGGTAAGGGCATCAAGGGACAATAGACACTCAGTCCCAACTCATATCCCAATCCCAGGTCCGACCCTCTCAGTGGCTGGTAGGGGCGGGGGCTCAAACACAACCCATGCCCTGCTCAGTCCGGACCCTGAAACCCTGCCAATGGGAGAGGTGTTTCACACAGCCACAGGCGATTTACTGAGAACCAAAGAGCTTCCAGGCCAACCGACAGTCGCTCCCTATGCTCCCTTAACGGCAGGTCCAAACTCTCCTCTGAGCTAGAGATATGGCCCCGCCATTATCACCCAGGAGTTGGTAGCTGAAAATGGGCTGTTTCAGCCCAAACTGAAATTAACTCAAAAATCCCCATAATTGACCCCTAGTCCGGACCCGCCAGAGGTAGGGACGAGGCAACTGACCCTGTGCCCTTCGAGTACGAACTCCCTGGAGCCCTCACCCAACTCGGTTCCCTCTGAGGTCCCGGCATCAGGGCAGCACGGATGATTCAAGTGGGGTCATGATGCCAAAATCACCAAAATTGGCGTCATTCCCACGCGTGGCTCGCCTGGCCAAGGTAAGGCTCATGGCTCACAGGGTAGGAGGCAGGACCTCGGACTTATATCTGAGTGTACAACTTGGATTTGGGTCCGGGCTCCCTATGGGCTTAGAGGAATGGGGCCGCCAATTGACCACACGGAAGGGGGAAATTGGGGTCCCAAAATTGGGTCATTTTGGCTGCTTGAAATGAGCCAAAATTCGGTGTGCTCCCAATAGTATATCTCCACGCCGGCTTGGAGATCGGAGCAGCCATCCCATACGCGATCCACCCGGAGTCCAACAGAGACTCCCATGCCCTTGCCCCCCAAAGATCTCCATGCCACTTGGCGTGGTGACGATGCCAATTGGGTCCACAAATGCCAAAATGGCAAAATTGCCCATACTCACTTTGGGCTAGCGCCTCATGAAGGTGGCTCCGCTTCGCCCACGTGGTGTGTGGACCATGGGGACCATTACCCATAACACCCATGTCATATATGGTCCATTGGTCCGTGCGTCCGGCGTGCACGAGGGTTAGAACATAGTGCACGGCGGGCAGCAAAAGTGGAAAATTGCTCAAAATGGCCAAAAATGCGCACACTCATGGTTGGGGCAAATGAGGCACATGCCCGACTCGGACCGGAGTGTGCCATAGGATTGGTATCAAGTCATATTGGTCCAACGTATCTTTTGGGCGTCGCCCAACTCCTCCGATATTGGGCATGGCAGGGTCGCCAAGTGAGCCCATGATTTGGGATAGTCCCAAATCGCCAACATGGCGGCCACGGTATGCCAAGCCTAAGAGGAGTTATTCGCTGGGTCCAACATATGTTGGGCACCGAAGTATGTACCCTCATATCATACTTGGGTCATGATGTCAATTCAGCGCAACGTTGAGATACACGGTCGCCACTTGACATCATGACGGGCCAAAAATGGCAAAATTGGCACAAGCACACACAAAAGTGCCTTGAAAGGTGCATAATTATATTATAATATCTTCGGCTTGGATCGTGCAATCACTTAATCCTTCAACACACAATGACTTGACACCAATGACCTTCGATCCCACATATGTGCTCCACTTGGGGCGCCTTGAAAGGTTACGAGCGCTACTTCCCAAGTGGGCACATGAAAATATGGAAAGTTGCAAAATACACACCTTGCTCCCAACGCATCGCTTCGGGTTCACCACACAAGCTTCCCTTCACGAAGGTTAGGCTTGCAATTGATTCCAGGGAGTATGGAGAAGGGGCTTGCACAATATGCGGTCCATTGGCGGGCTTGGCTTAGAGTAATGGACCCGCCAAATGGGCACGCAACACGACACATGGCACATACCACATATAGCCCAAAAAGGTAGCACCCACCACGATATGTCATGCCCCTCCAAGGGCATAACTTTGTGTCAATCGCTCATAGGAACTCAAGGAGAGTTCCTATGCAACACCAACACTTGCGCGCTACACTCGAAAGTTATCTTAACGCACGCAATATCATGGCCAATGAGTTGTAACGCAAACTCTACCCTCTTGACCATGATCCATTACACTAGCGCGCACGTGTGGAGACGCAAGGCATATAATGCTTCCTAAATTACGTCGGGAGTATTGTGAATACATCCACGTTTCCTTATCGTCAATTCTCGCAAGCGGCACGAGATATGACCCTCACAAGTGGCCTCACGAATCAACTTTGTTTTGCCCATATCTCTGAGTCAAATGGAGGGCAAGTTAAAAGGGAAGTTGATTTGTGCATAGGCAAGCACGTAGGTCCACTCGAAAGAGGTCAAATCAAGTGCAGGGATGTCGAAGTCGAAAATCCGATTTCGACATCCTGAAAAATTCGGATTAAGGTTGCGAGTGTAAGATGTGAAAATTGCGGAAGCGTCCATGCAGTTCCTGAAGGCTTTGGAGCCTTCGTGACGGATTGCGTTAAAATTTCCATTATAAACAGTTAAACTGGCGGTTACGGTAAAGTCGCGATCCAACCGCCAGCAGTCAAAACATTGAATATCAGAACGGAAGCGTAAAAATTGACGGAAACAATATGAAAATAAAACCCTGTTGATTCCTGACATTCTGATATACAAATCTCCGCTGGCGGTGCATCGGTTGCCGATGCGGGGCTTTACGGCACGGAACGGAGCGTCAACGGGCGTCTTCCCTTCCGTACATGGGGTTAGTGGACCGGAGACCGGTTGTATGCCGTGACCTAGCCATGGGGTTCTGGGTACCGCTTCACCCCCCTCCTTAGAGCAAACCCTGGGGGGGGCTCGATAACACCCACGCATGGCAGCGGGTACCCAGGACCACGTCCTGAAGGGGCGGGGGTGTCACATCCTCACTTCAGTGAGTCACAGTAAGATAGGTATGATGCAGTAATAGCTCGTAGCACATGTATAGTATCAAGTATCAAGTCCCGGGTCCTGGTGGCGATTGTTCGGCATCCAAAGGACCCGTTAACCCATACCAGGCGCACTGGGTGCCGGCTGCTACGGTCACCACCACAGTGGCAGTGGCATACACGGCCAACATAGGCGACACACGACGACCGAGGTGGTCCCACAAGTCGAGAGCGACCACAAAGATCCATCAGGCTACCCCAAGCTTCCCAAGGCCCGCCGACTGGGGAGAGTCCCCACGGGTCCTTCCTCGGGCGCACCATGTCCATATCCATACGACGCGAGTCCAGAGTGCCATAGTCGAACTCCTTAAGAACCCCAGATCTTAAGGGAACTCCTCCTTAAGGGATCGGGCATCAAGGCCGTCTTTTCCCTCGCCCTATCGCCAAGAAGGCCATACATGAGGGAGTCCTCATGCAGTGTGGGCGGAGGCGTCGACTCCTCAAACTACCAGTTTCCCAGGCAGACTGACCGAGGTCAGGAGCACCGGAGGCCGCCATCCGAATGCAAGTGCGTCTGCGAATCGGTAGGCTCACACTGGGACTGACAGTGGCGGACCGCTGGGAGTGTAGTCAGGCAACTGGGCTTCCCGCCTGGCGCCATCAGGATCTCCACACATCACAGCGAATAGGGCAACACGGTATCACGGGCACTCAAACAGTAGAATCTGTAATCAAGTACTGGTCCAGGCTGGACCAGGCTGTAAGAATATGTACACGGCGACTCAAGGCGCCTCTGTATCCCGATTTGTGATGAAAAACAGTCCATCCCTCAGTGATGGGCTGATGACACTTAACATACAGATGCACATATCCTGGAGGGCAGAAAAGCAAGCAATAATCTGGGTAAATAGGCGTGTAAACACGCTCTGGACAGAGCGCCAAACCACGCCACGGTCAGGATAAGGCAATGCAGGAGGGTGGACGGGAAAACGCCTGAGTTCAGTCCGTATATAGTCAGCTGACACACGTCGACTGGTCTGGATTCCGCAAGTGCCATGGAACCAGACCACACACCAAAAATTCGCAATGCCGATGACAGCGGCATCCGTTGCGCAACGTCGTATGGGCTTCAAGGCCCCAAGAACTCAGAAATATGAAGGTCAGTCGCCCTACCTGGTTTCCCAAGGATTCAGCAGGGGGGGGAGTGACGAGTAGAAGAAGACAGGGGCCATCTTCCTCTGGATTCAGCAGGGGGGGGTATATGGCCACTCTGTCACCGAAAGATGGAAGAGAGCAAGCAAGCAAGGGACGATCCGTCGGCCTCACAAGCGCTCGAAACGCATCAGGGGAGAGCCCAGGGCGCTGATCAGGCACTCCTGGCTGCAATCGCCCGGGTGAGTGCTGCCAAGTCCGAAACGTGGATCTTGGTCTTGTGCTTGCGGATGTACTCCATGAAGGGAGTATTGACCCGCGGCACGAACGAGGAGACGGGTTCCCAGGTATCGTGGGACGGCCCATAGCCTCGCCAACGAACCTTGAACTCCAGACCTCCGGGTGCCGAGGCCTTCGGACGCTGAGCCAGGATCTTCTCGACTGTATAGTCGTCCTGCTCGGCATAGTCGTCGTCCGAATCGGCCTCATGTGCGGCATAGCTCAGGGACACATGCTGGCCACGGAGGTCGGGTTCCCGCACACGGAGTTGACTCTCGTGGCGCTCCCGGAACTGTCCGTGACCCACCTTGATGCGGTAGGTGTCCTCACCAATCCTGCGGACCACCACGCCGGGTGTGAACCAGGTCTTGGTGCGGTGGGTGCCCATGGGGCGGGGTCTGATCACCCACACCGGGTCTCCCACCCTGAACTTCTGCGCTGTCGAGCTCGGGGCGGACTTCTGACGCTCAGCATGCTCCTTCTCAAGCTGCTGGCGGATGTCCCGCGCCGTTTGCTCTTGCCGCGCGAAGGACTCCTTGGCATCCATAGCCATGCCATCACCAGACAAGGGAAGTCCCCTACCCAGGGGGTCCCTGCCGAAGAGAATCTGGTGAGGGGACAAACCGCCCGGAGTGGGGGTGTCATGATGGGCCTTCAGAGCAGGCCACATCTCCTCAAACCAGTTCAGACGTGGATTGGTGATGTGGATTCTGCGCAGCTTCTCGAACAGCTGCCGTCCAGCCACTTCAGCACGGCCGTTAGACCGGCTGAGATAGGCGACGCTCTTGGCATGTCGTATTCCCATGAGGGAACACATAGCCTTGAACCAGCCACCAGTAAACTGGGGCCCTCGGTCACTGCAAATGGTGCGGGGGATGTCAAAGACGGTCAGCCAATGACGAATCATCATGACTGCCACTTCTCTGGCAAGCAACCCCTTTTTGCGTGCCGGAACGGCTACAACGTAGCCGCTGTGGCGGTCCACACAGAGAACCACACAGTCAAAGGTCTCCTTGCCAATGTGCACTTCGGGCATGGAGAAGACGTCCATGGCCACGCTCTCCATGGGCTGGTCAGGAACCGGGGTCCATTGGGGTTCCCCCTTGACGTTCCGGTTATCGGGATTGCAGGCCTGACAGACCGAGCAACCCTTCCTGACCTTCTTGATGGCGGTGTAGAGAACGATATGGTCGATCTCGAACGGACGCTGCATGTCAAGAGCCTGCTTCTTGACCCCTGGGTGCAGCATGTGGTGGTGCCAAGCTTCACACAGCTCGAGCACCCGGAACTCTGGTACTAGCAGCTTACCATTCCGGTAGAGCTTGCCATCTTCCTCAGTCAGCCCCTTTGGCCACTTCTGCCCCTCGTCAGGGTCGGTCACAGCCCTATACTCGGCCGCAAAGGCCTCAGACTTGGCGTAATCGTCGGTCCAGTCGTCCTGGAGGCAAGACTCCGGGAAGAGGTGCTTGTCGGACTCAGCTCCCTCAGGGGCGAGCACACTGACCGCTCTGCTCACCCTCGACGCGAGGGGGGCATCCGCAGCCATGACGACGAAGCATTTAACATCCTCCTCCTCCATCAGGCGCTCCATTTCAATGATCTTCTTGGCTTCAGCGGTCTCAGCCTCATCGCCATGGGCAGAGATGTCCTGCATGCCCTTGCTGGCGGGATAGGCCCCCCTACTGAGACAGTCCGCCACGGTGTTATCCTTTCCAGGAATATACACAACCGTAAGGTCGAACTTGGCCAAGGTCTCATGCCATCTTGCCCGTCGGGAGGCGGGACCTGAGGGGGTGTCCACGTGCTCCTTGTGCCACGACTGCAGACTCTGATGGTCGGTGCAGACGGTGACGGGATGGAGGGCTATGTACCCAGCCCATTTCCTGAGAGCCATGACGATGGCATACGCCTCCTTTTCACGGGGCGTCCACGTCCGTCTCTGGCCTTCCGCCAGGACTCGGCTCCAGAAGGCCACGGGCACGTGCCTCCCGTCGTCAAGCACTTGCTCCAACACAGCGCCAATGGCGTAGTCGGAAGTGTCGGTGCGCAGGACGAACCCTCGGTCGGGATCCACGAGGAGCAGACCCACTGCGGATAGCAGCGCCTGCTTCATCCCCTCAAAGGCACGGTCGGATTCTTCAGTCCAGACCAGAGCCTTCTTGGACCCCTTCTTGGTCTCCTCTCGGTTGCCCTTGAGCATGGTCGTCATGGGGGCTGCATACTCGGCATACATCTTGATATACCCCGAGTAGTAGTTGCAGAACCCCAGATACGCCCGTAGCTCAGAGACCGTCTTGGGCTTTTCCCAGTGCTCAATCGCAGCCACCTTGCCAGGTATGGGCTTTCGCTGCCCGTTCCCGACTACGTGGCCAGCGAAGACGACCTCGCTTACCGCAATGGTGGCCTTGTCACTGCTGCCCGTGAGCTTGTGCCGAACCAGAAGGTCCAGCACTCGAGTGACGTCCCTCTCGTGTGCCTCCAGGAGCTCCTCGTAGCTCATGCTGGGGTCCCCGGACGCGATGATCACGTCGTCCACGAAGGGGTCCGCACAGTCGCGCACCGGCTCAAGCAGGTTCTCCAGCATCCGCTGAAGAGCCGCATTGCCGTTGGTAACGCCCATAGGCATCACCTTCCACTGGAGAGGTCCAAGTGGGGTGCTCATGGCTGTGCAGGCACGGGACTCTTCGGCGAGAGGCATCTGATGATAACCATGTTTCAGGTCAATCACCGTGAAGATCCTCCGCCGGTGTTGCTTTTGCAGCATGTCCTCAATGAGGGGCAGCGTATAGCTGTCGTGCTGCGTTTGGGCGTTCAGGCCGCGGTAGTCGACCACGAGCCGCCACTCACCGGCAACCTTCTTGGGGACGACGAAGCACGGAGAGGCCCACTCGGAGTGGCACGGCTCAAGCCAGCCTCTCTGGATGAAGTCACGGAGGATCTTCTCCATGGCCTCTTTCCTCTCGCCCCTCAGGGCAAACTCCCGGTGACGATACACACGGGGGTCCTGTCTCAGTCGTATCTTGGCCTCGCCATACGGTCCACGCACCGGTGGGGGGAACACAGGTTTTCCGCTGAAGAAGGTCTCGCCATACTTCTGCTTCAGCCTGGCCCTCAACGCCTGGATCTTGGGGCAGTCATCGGACTCCGCCTTGGCTTTTCCGGGCACTTGAACCACGGAGCTTACTTGAGGGGTAGCTACTCCGCTCGCTTTCGGCTCAGGTGGTCTTCCCAGGTGGCCCAAAGGGCCGTCTCTGGTCTTGCCTCGGAACAGATCGCCGTAGGTGGGTGGGTTACCGCCAGGCGGCTCGTCTTGGCTGGACATGTGATCCAGCACCCTCTGTACGAAGGTATTCCCGTCATAGGAACCAGAGACGATTGAGTCCACTTCCCACCAGGCTTTGTCCTGGCCTTTGCCCTCACGCTGGTTTCCCCAGTCGTGAAAGGGCTGATCCATATACCCCTGAACCAGATCCCACTCCTCTTCAGTGAGGGGGTCTTCGGAGTCCGATTCTTCGATGTCAACAGGGGGAACCGCAAAGCATTGCCTCCAAGGCTCTGCTATGATACGGTTGACACACACGAAGTCCGTGGTGTCGGCCTGATCAAGGCCCCCATCCACATAGTGGAATTCCGTTGGCCATCTCTGGGGTGGCATGGGCTGTCCCTTAGCGTCCCGATAGACACTCTCTCCAGCCGGTAGGACGACCTTGTTCAAGGTCATGTTGGTCAATGAGGCTACCCAATGTCGGGTACTTTCCTCCTCGGTGCATCCCATAGGAACAACCAGCACTGCCTTGGAGCGGTCCTTGCGAATCTTCGCTATCGCTCTTGGAATGTCCCATCGAGGGCAATGGATCCACATCAAGCCCTGATGCGGACCCCAGTGCTTCTTCCACGCGGAGTCCTGTGCGCTCCAGTACTTCTCACATACCCGAAGATGGGCGGAGGTTCCTGAAGAGAACGCATCCAGGGCCAGATCCGACGCTCCCAGGTCGGCGACCACTCGGTTCGCCACTTCCGGCCTAACGCCGTACTCCTGGTTTGCTGGCCCAGTGGGCTCAGTGTCCAGCGCGGCCACTTCGAGCTGATTGCGTTCGGGGTGGATCCATTGGCATTCCACATGGTGCTCAGGTGACGAAAGCCACGAGAGCTGGTCGTCCTGGTACAGGGTCATGGAGGTTTGGGCCGGGTGGACGCCGGAGTCCGTCTCCATCATGAAGTCGTACCCGACGATCATGTCCCAGTCCATCTCGGCCTCGTAGAAGCGACCGTGCAGGAGGATTTCCTTGCCGAGGTCTGGGCGGCTCAGCTCACGATGGTTCACGAACTGCAGCCCAATGGCCGCTTCCTTCGTGCCTCCCACCATGTACTGACCGTTCGCCACCTTCAGCCTGACAGGCTTCCGACTGTCGGTCAGACACTCTGGTGGAAGTAGGCCAGCCTTGACCAAGCTGACTTGAGCTCCCGTGTCGACCAACACGTCGAAAACCTTTTCCACTTCCCCGCATAGGGCACGGACCTTAAGATGCAACTGCCGCTCGCGACCGACACGGCGCACGGCGTGCAAACTCAGGATCTCCGGCCGTTCCAGAAGCTCAACAAGCGACTGGTGCAGGTCGTGGACAATGGGCTCAGGCTGCCCATCTGCAGCATCCAGCTGCGGTCCGGGTGATCCTCCGATACTCTCGGATAGATCCTGTAGTACATCAAACACATTCTTGGTCGCGAAGGACGGACGGGTGCAAGGGTTCGTGCCTTCACTTGCCCTTACCCCGCCTCCGCGACTGGGCGCCGGACCGGGCCTTCCGCCCGCGGCAGTCCCCTTGTGCTTATCGACTCCCGACTGGGATGGTTCGGCGCTACCCACGTCACCATCCTGCGACCGCCCTAGCTGGGGCCCTTGGCTGCAGGGGCTCCGCTAGGGGGCGTCGGTTGTGGAGGAAGGGGTGTTCTCCTCCGCATCGACCTCGTTGATGCCCTTCTTCCTTCCCCCTTTCTTACCCTTGTTCTTGTCCTTGTCCTTGTTCTGGTCATTCTGGTTGTTCTCCTTGTTCTTGTTGTCCGACCTGGGGACCCAGTTCCTCTTGATCTCCTGGATCTCCTTGGCCAACTCGGTCCCCACCGACGACATCAGCTTGGCCAGCTCGTCCTTGTCGACCTCCATTTTGGCTTCCTGGATACCCGCGGGCGCACGCTTCTTCGACCCGTGCGCCTTCTTGTAAGCCTCCGTGTCGGCCTTGTGGACGGGGCATGTTCGGTGGTCATGGTTGAAGCCTTTCTTCCTCCCATAACACACGAAACAGCCCTGCGGGTGAGCTCGTATGAACTCCTGAAAGGACAGCGGAGGGTCGCCAATGCGGCGAGGGTCCCTCTTCTCCTTCTTCCTCCAACCCTGCTGCAGGGGCTTCCAGTTTCCCGGTTTGCTCCCCGCGCTCAGGTTGTTGGCCACGAAGGCACAAACAGCCACCTCGGCGGGCTCATCGTCGTCGTCATCGTCGACGAGAGTCTCATCGCCGCCGGCTCCCGCTGGATCCATGGCGGCTTCCCCGCCAGGTCCCTCGCCAACATAGTTGACGTCGCGGTCGCCGGGCCTCAACCCGCGGGTGTGGTGCAGGTTTCGGTACTCTTTGAGTACTTCCTGGCCAACCCACTCCAGGATCTCGTCGCAGCTCATCCGCGCCGGGATGGGCTGCAGACGGATGGTCTGGCCGCTCAACTCACACTCGTCAAGGCGCCACATCGCGGTATTCTCGCGATCGCCCGAGACGGTGATGAGAAGAGCGTTCCGCAGGGAGTGCCGTTTGACATCCCGGGCCACGTTCTTCTTCGCCCAAGCCACCACGTTCGAGTGATACTCTTTGGGGAGCATCATCTTGATCGTGTGGTTGGACTTGGCCCGCTTGGATTCCTCCTTGGTGACCCTCTTGATCCATGCTTCCAGCAGCATGGAGAGCAGGCGAGCCTGCTCGTCACCTTCGTTCCAATCCTCCACGTTGCGGCGGAAGAGGGTGTATTTCCCTCGGAAGTCTCGCCACTCTCGTAGGCGGATCTCCCGTCCATCATGCTCAAGCTTGATGGACTTCCAGCGCTTGGCAGCCACCTGCGGAGCGTCCACCCGCTCCTGCTCGTTGAGCCACTTCTTGGCTTCCTTGAGGGTCTTGATTCTCGCCTCCTTGGTCGCCACGAAGTATAGCTCGCCGAGCACTTCCGGCAGGCAGTACCTGAACCGTTTGAAGACATATCTCTCCGCATCCGCGGGAGGCAGGTCTTCAGTGACGGTCAGCCCCCAATCGTCCAGCTTCTCCAAGAAGCGGTCGAGGTTGAGGGGGTTGCCATCGTACATGGGGGGCTTGATGTCCTTCAAGTCTTCCCACACGGCGGCGTCCGCGGCCTTAGAGACCATGAACGCCGGCCGCGAGGTCGACCGAGGTTCCCATCGGCCTCGCCCACGGACTCCCACGGCCGCCACGTCCATCTCCTCCATTGAATCCCTGTGGCTACGCCGCGGTTCCTCCACGTACGCTGAACCAAAATGTTCACGCCGTACTCTTTCCATGTACGCATCTTCATCACGGCGCCGGCGGCTGAGTTCAGCGGCCTCCCGTCGTACACCACGCGGCGGGCTGATGTCAAACTCCTCCAGGTCCAGGTCCAGGTCTTCACCTTCGCCGACATCCCACTCCACGTCTCCTCTGGGAACCTCATCCCTGAGTCCACCATAACGTCCTCCAGCCATTGAGATTGGCACCGGGCCAGGTGGTGGTCCAGGTGGTGGTGCGGGGCGCCGGGGGCGTACCGGTGTCCGCGGTGGAGCACGGCGGTTGCGGTACTCCGCGCTGAGCCACTCATCACGCCATTCCTCACCGCCACTGCCGGGCGGCACGCGCTCGTTGCGGCGGCCCGCGCTGTGGTGAGAGGGGGCGGTGAGAGAGGGGGCACTGGCGCTGGGGCGATTCCTGGGGGCTCCGCCGGGGGCGTGGGGTCTGCCTGGACCTGGTCCGGGTCCCCAGCCGTCGTCCGACGAGCCAGACTCCAGGGGTGGGTGGTCGCTGCCGACGCTCCCACGGGCTTCCAGCGCGTCCAGCCTCTCCTGCAGGCCGCTGACGACGTTGGTCAGCGACTTGGTCTCGGCCCTGGCGATGTCCAGCTCCTTCTGCGCGCGCGCGGCGACCGTGGAGATGCGAGCCATCTCGCCCTTGCCCGTGTCTACCTCCAGCTCGAGCAACTGGACTCTCCTGCGGAGGTAGACAATCCACCACCAGGTGGTATCCGGGTCGCCGTTCCCTGGTGGGTCGTCGGGGTCCTCAGGGGGTCCTCCAGGAGGGCCTCCGCCGGGTCCGCCTGGCCCAGGGGGTCCTCCCCCGCCCGGTGGTCCGCCTCCAGCAGGTCCACTTGGTGGGCGTCCTCCAGGGGGTCCTGATGGTCCTCCGCCAGGGGGTCCCGGTGGGTCTCCGCTGGGTCGCCTCGGTGGGTCCGATTATGGGCGCTTCCTCGTGATGCCGAACTCCATGTCGTCATCCTCGTCCATGTCGCCCCACCTGGGCGTCTCGGTCACGGAAGACTCCGAGCTCCGGTAGGGAGGAGGGGGATCCTCATCCTCACCTTCCGGTTCCATGGGGACGTCTCCGCCTCCTCCGCCCGTCCAAGCCACCACTTGGCGATGCCGACGGCCTCGTTCATCCCCGTCACTGGCGGTGAAGAAGGGGTCACTGTCGTGGGGGTGCCCACCCGCTGGCCTCCGCGGCCTCTCGGGGGTCTTCCCCTTGCCCTTCCTCCGTCGACGGGCGGTGGTGCCACTGCTCCCACGGCTGCCCGTGTCCGCCTCATCCAGCGTCATCCTGGAGGAGGCGTCCCCTTCGAAAAGCTTTCGAAGGGTCTCCACTCGTGATCCTCCCGGGGTAGTCTCGCGGTGGAGTTTGGCCTCTGCCTCCTCCATTGCGGCGGCGGTGGCTGCGGCAGCTCGCGCTTCGGCTTCTTCCCGAGCACGAGCCGCCTCGGCTTCGCGGGCCTGCTGCAGCTGCGCCTTCTGCGCTTCCAACGCTGCCAGCCCCGCCTCCGTCTTGGCCTTCTCCTCAGCGACCTTCCGTCGCGCGGCCTCGATGGCTTCCTTCTTGGCGGCGTCCTCCTGGGCCTTAGCCGTCGCTTCGGCGTGGGCCCTTTCCTCCGCCTCCTTCTTTGCCCTCTCTTTGGCAAGCGCCTCTTCCAGCGCCTTCACCTCGGCCTCCTTGCAGGCAATGGCCTCCTGCGTCCGGCGGGCTTCCTCGTCGGTTGCCGCCAACTCACCGTTGACTTGGGCAGTCGCTGCCCCATGGGCGGCCACGGCCGTGAGTCCGGCCGCAATGGCCGCCACGGTCTGGGCGAGGATGGCCATGCCATGCGCCCACTCCGCAGCCTCCTCCTGGGCGATGCCGACGGCGCCCTCCACGGCGGCGCTGTACTGCCTGGCCCGTTGCCAGGCAACCCAACGGTTGCAGGGCACCCCACAGGCGCGCTCACAGGTGCGCGCCACGTCCCTGTCGGGAGCGACGCTGCTGCTGGAGCTGGCCTGGTCGGCCGGCATCCTCCCGCGGTGGGTCGACTCCACGTCGCTGCTGAGGCCTGCTGGGCCCTGCGGGGCCCTCAGGAGCAGCGGACGGGGCTTGGCCTGGGTCTGCTTGGCGACTTTGATGTAGTCGCCAAGGGTGGTGGAGCCTGGGTGATGACCACCATTGGCCCGTTGGGGACTGGGGGCTGGGGTTCCGCCCTTGGCGCCTTGGGCGGCTTCGGCGGCCAGGGACTCCTGGTACTCCCGCCACTTCCGCTCCCGCTTCCTGTCCCCGGCGGAACGCTTCTCCTTTTCAGGAGACGCGCTGCTGCCCTGCAGCCTGCGCTCGTTCCCCAGCTCCGGGAACTTCTTCTCGATCACGTCCCACATGGGAACGTTGATCGAGGCCCCCGACGGGTACTCGTTGGGGGTCTCGTCCTCCTCGATCCCGTCGGGGCGCATCCCTTCGCCGGGCCTGTCCGGCCGGGTCCAGGTCCGCCAGCGCTTGCGGCGGAAGCGGTACTCGTACCCTTCCGCCCGCAGCCACTCCTCCACTGCCCGCAGGCGGTCCTCCCCCATGTCCTCGCGGAGCTCGAAGCTCCCGGGCATGCCGCCTTCGCGCTGGGGATTGCTGTAGCGGTACTGCTGGTCCCACAGCAATCCGCGCAGCAGGCGCGCCACATGGGGGTGGGGCTGCGGCCACCTCCTACCCGCTTCTTGCCAATTCACCATGGCAGCGGGGGCGTAGTTGATCTTGAGGTCCTTGATGTGCACTCGTTCAACTCAACGAACTGGTTGTGGTTGTTGAGGAGGGTGCTGCAGCACTGGATTGGAAGTGCGGCTGGTGCTGGTCAGCCGGTGGTTGTGGAGGTGGTTGACGCGGCCTTGCTGGTCGGCCGATGGGACTCCGGGTCGGCCGATGGGGCTGATGCAGGAGTCCTGGTCTGTGCACCTCTTTCACGGTTGCTGCGCGGTCAGGGCGATGCCCTGGACGGCGCTGCGGGCTCCGTGACGAACTCGGCGCTGTCGCTGAGTGGCGCTGCGAGCCGCTGCGCTGCGCTGCAAGACGCTGCGCTGCGCTGCGAGCTGCGAGCTGCGCCGCGCTGCTGCGACGCGCTGCTCGGGGTTGGTGGCCCCGAGTGGCACGCGAGGGCTGGGTAACCCCGCGGCGGTGAAACGCTTTTGACGCGTTCCCGTGGGGGGCCGGCCACGGGACGCTGCGGTGACACGCACAGGTGAGCAGGCAGGCAAGGCACTACGCTCACAAGGGCATCAATACGCCTGTGTCATGAGACAAAGCGTTTCAGAATCCTTGCCACTCTGCAAGGAGGGAACGAAAGTATGTACAGCAACACATCAGGATATGTACACATGGGGTTAAGACTGGACTGGGGTAAGGGCATCAAGGGACAATAGACACTCAGTCCCAACTCATATCCCAATCCCAGGTCCGACCCTCTCAGTGGCTGGTAGGGGCGGGGGCTCAAACACAACCCATGCCCTGCTCAGTCCCGACCCTGAAACCCTGCCAATGGGAGAGATGTCCCGCACAGCCACAGGCGAGTTCCTGGCAACCAACTGGCTCCAAGGCCAACCGACAGTCACTCCCTATGCGCCCCCAACAGCCAGTCCTAACTCCCCTCTGAGCCAGAGATATGGCCCCGCCATTATCACCCAGGAGTTGGTAGCTGAAAATGGGCTGTTTCAGCCCAAACTCAAATTAACTCAAAAATCCCCATAATTGACCCCTCGTCAGGACCCGCCACAGGTAGGGACGAGGCAACTGACCCTGTGCCTTTCGAGTACCAACTCCCTGGAGCCCTCACCCAACTTGGTTCCCTCTGAGGTCCCGGAATCAGGGCAACACGGATGATTCAAGTGGGGTCATGATGCCAAAATCACCAAAATAGGCGTCATTCCTGCGCGTGGCTCGCCCGGCCAAGGTAAGGCCAATGACCCACAGGGTAGGAGGCAGGACCTAGGACTTTTATCTGAGTGTACAACTTGACTTTAGGTCCAGGTTCCCTATGGGCTTAGAGGAATGGGGCCGCCAATTGACCACACGGAAGGGGGAAATTGGGGTCCCAAAATTGGGTCATTTTGGCTGCATGAAATGAGCCAAAATTCGGTGTGCTCCCAATAGTATATCTCCACGCCGGCTTGGAGATCGGAGCAGCCATCCCATACGCGATCCACCCGGAGTCCAACAGAGACTTCCATGCCCTTGGCTCCCAAATATCTCCATGCTACGTGGCGTGGTGACGATCCCAATTGGGTCCACAAATGCCAAAATGGCAAAATTGCCCATACTCACTTTGGGCTAGCGCCTCACGAAGGTGGCTCCGCTTCGCCCACGTGGTGTGTGGACCATGGGGACCATTACCCATAACACCCATGTCATATATGGTCCATTGGTCCGTGCGTCCGGCGTGCACGAGGGTTAGAACATAGTGCACGGCGGGCAGCAAAAGTGGAAAATTGCTCAAAATGGCCAAAAATGCGCACACTCATGGTTGGGGCAAATGAGGCACATGCCCGACTCGGACCGGAGTGTGCCATAGGATTGGTATCAAGTCATATTGGTCCAACATATCTTTTAAGCGTCGCCCAACTCCTCCGATATTGGGCATGGCAGGGTCGCCAAGTGAGCCCATGACTTGGGATAGTCCCAAATCGCCAACATGGCGGCCACGGTATGCCAAGCCTGAGAGGAGTTATTCGCTGGGTCCAAGATATGTTGGGCACCGAAGTATGTACCCTCATATCGTCTGTGAGTCATGATGTCAATTCAGCGCAACGTTGAGATACACGGTCGCCACTTGACATCATGACGGGCCAAAAATGGCAAAATTGGCACAAGCACACACAAAAGTGCCTTGAAAGGTGCATAATTATATTATAATATCTTCGGCTTGGATCGTGCAATCACTTAATCCTTCTACACACAATGACTTGACACCAATGACCTCCGATCCCACATATGTGCTCCACTTGGGGCGCCTTGAATGGTTACGAGCGCTACTTCCCAAGTGGGCACATGAAAATATGGAAAGTTGCAAAATACACACCTTGCTCCCAACGCATCGCTTCGGGTTCACCACACAAGCTTCCCTTCACGAAGGTTAGGCTTGCAATTGATCGTAGGGAGTATGGAGAAGGGGCTTGCACAATATGCGGTCCATTGGCGGGCTTGGCTTAGAGTAATGGACCCGCCAAATGGGCACGCAACACAACACATGGCACATACCACATATAGCCCAAAAAGGTAGCTCCCACAACGATATGTCATGCCCCTCCAAGGGCATAACTTTGTGTCAATCGCTCATAGGAACTCAAAAAGAGTTCCTATGCAACACCAACACTTGCGCGCTACACTCGAAAGTTATCCTAACGCACGCAATATCATGGCCAATGAGTTGTAACGCAAACTCTACCCTCTTGACCATGATCCATTACACTAGCGCGCACGTGTGGAGACGCAAGGCATATAATGCTTCCTAAATTACGTCGGGAGTATTGTGAATACATCCCACGTTTCCTTATCGTCAATACTCGCAAGCGGCACGAGATATGACCCTCACAAGTGGCCTCACGAATCAACTTTGTTTTGCCCATATCTCTGAGTCAAATGGAGGGCAAGTTAAAAGAGAAGTTGATTCGTGCATAGGGAAGCACGTAGGTCCACTCGGAAGAGGTCAAATCAAGTGCGGGGATGTCGAAGTCGAAAATCCGATTTCGACATCCTGAAAAATTCGGATTAAGGTTGCGAGTGTAAGATGTGAAAATTGCGGAAGCGTCCATGCAGTTCCTGAAGGCTTTGGAGCCTTCGTGACGGATTGCGTTAAAATTTCCATTATAAACAGTTAAACTGGCGGTTACGGTAAAGTCGCGATCCAACCGCCAGCAGTCAAAACATTGAATATCAGAACAGAAGCGTAAAAATTGACGGAAACAATATGAAAATAAAACCCTGTTGATTCCTGACATTCTGATATACAAATCTCCGCTGGCGGTGCATCGGTTGCCGATGCGGGGCTTTACGGCACGGAACGGAGCGTCAACGGGCGTCTTCCCTTCCGTACATGGGGTTAGTGGACCGGAGACCGGTTGTATGCCGTGACCTAGCCATGGGGTTCTGGGTACCGCTTCAATGGGATCATACAACCTCTACCATAGATTCTCATAGACGGACCAATCTCTTTCCGCACAGGGGTGGTATGTACCCCTGTTTACCTACGAACGAGCATTAGCAGACGGAGCCATATATGGCCCCTTAACTGCATTTCACTGATTCAAAAGAATTGGTTGACATTTTTGACATGGTTGTCCGAGGACAGTCTCCCAACCCACCGCAACCGCCAGTGCGGATGGCAGAATGGGAATATCAACACGAAACAGGAAATTAAGAAGGTTTGATGTGACTGTCTCCTTTTTGCAATGAATTTGATTTGAATTTCGTTTGGTTAAGATTAGTGGTCAAACCTTTCTGACTGTTCTGCGTGTGCAGGGCGACACAAGAAGCAAGTGAAGAAGAAAGAGAAGAAGAACAGGAGGGAAGAAGATGAAGAGAGAAAGAAGGTGAAGGAATAGAAGGAGGAGCGGAGGAGGCGAAGGGGATCAAAGAGACGTCAAAAAGAAGACAGAAGAAGATCAAGAAGCTGCAGAAGAGAAGAAGACTGAGGAGTGAAGACGAGGAAGACGTAGAAGGAGCACGAGAGGAAGCAAATGCTGTCAGTGTCATCTGACTGTCCGTGCATACTGTCAGTGTCATTTGAGTGTCGGCGTGTGCTGTCAGTGTCATTTGAGTGTTGGCGTGTGCTATGAGTGTCATTTGAGTGTCCGCGCGTGCTGTGAGTGTCATTTCGGCTTCACGCGTGCCATGAGTGTCATTTGAGTCTTCGCGCGTGCTGTGAGTGTCATATGAGTGTCTGCGCGTGCTGTGCGTGTCATGTGAGTGTCGGCGCATGCTCAGATTGTCATTTGAGTACTTGCGCGCGCTGTGAGTGTCATTTGAGGGTTAGCGCGCGCTGTGAGTGTCATTTGAGTGTTCCGGCCCTGTGAATGTCACTTGAGTGTTGGCGCGTGCTGTGGATGTCATTTGATTGTTCGTGTGTGCTGTCAGTGTCATTCCAGTATGGGCGCGTGCTGTGAATGTCATTCAAGTCTTGCAGCGTGCTGTGAGAGTCATTTGAGTGTTGCCACATGCTGTCAGTTTCATTTGAGTGTCGGCGCGTGCTGTGAGTGTCATTTGAGTCCTCCCTCGTGCTGTGACTGTCATTTGAGTGTTGGCGCGTGCTGTCAGTTTCATTTGTGTGTTCACGCGCTGTGAATGTGATTTTAGTGTCGGCGTGTGGTGTGAGTGTCATTTGAGTGTTCCCGCGTGCTGTCAGTGTCATTTGAGTCTCTGCACGTGCTGTGAAAGTCATTTGAGTCTTCGGGCGTGCTGTCAGTGTCATTGGAATGTCTGCGCGTGCTGTGACTGTCATGTGAGTCCTCCGGCGTGCTGTCAGTCTTTGAGTGTCGGCGCGTGCTGTGAGTATCATTTGACTGTTCGTGCGCTGTGAGCTTTATTTGAGTGTCGGCGTGTGCTGTGACTGTCATTTGAGTTTTCGCGCGTGCCTTCAGTGACATTCGAGTGTCAGCACGTGCTGTGAGTGTCATTTGAGTCTTCGGATGTGCTGTCAGTGTCATTTGAGTGTCCGTGCGTGCTGTGAGTGTCATTTGAGTGTTCGCGCGTGCTCTGAGTGTCATTTGAGTGTAGGCGCGTGCTCTGAGTGTCACTCAAGTGCTTGAGCATGCTGAACGTTCCTGGCTACGGAGCACCACTGCACGCGCCAGGCCACGGGAGAGGACGAGGTTAATTACTACGTCATCTGTCTCTGCCCCGAGCATCTGCAGGCCTTTATTCTCTCTGCTATTCATTTAGTTTTACACCATGCCCCCCCCCCCACAATGGGCAAAGGCTAGGGTGTGTCTTCTCTACAAGAAAGGGGAGCCAAAGAAGGCGTCTAATTACCGCTTCATCTGTCTTATCCAGTCTATCGTTATACTTGCGCCTGTCTGGCAATGCCAGGCACTTCGAAAACTGACCGCACATCATCGCCTGATTCACCCCTGCCAGCACGGGGGCCTCAAAAACCATAGGTGCGGAGACCACATCTATGATGTGGTGAGCCGGATGCTCTAGTCCAAAGGGCGTCTGTACCACCTGTACGTGGACTTCAACAAGGTCTTTAACTCTGTCCCATTGAAGGCCCTGTGGAGAACACTTCGGGGATACCGCCTGCCGGACGAGCTCATCTCATCTATTCAGCGTACACCCAGGCCTTTGAGCAGCCCCTCGTTGACGGTAGAGCTACAGCAGGTCATTACCAGAAACAGGGGGTTAGGCAGGGACGTCCCCTCACTCCCCTCCTCTTTGTGCTATACCTTAATTTAATGTTTTATTACCTGGACACCAAAATCGAATGGGGCCTCGATAAAAGCATCCATGCCTTTATTGATGACATCCCTTTTCGGGCACGCTCATTAGCCGACATCCAGGTAGTCTTCTTCTGAGACATGGCGGTTTCCCGCCCAAAACATCATCACAAACTAGTCACAATGCGAGGTTCCTCGGAGGACAGCCGCGGGAATGGAACCCGTACAAATAGATCATGCCACTGTAAATTTTCTGCGTGCAAAGCACTGCCAAGTGAGGCACCAATAGCCTAGGGAAAGTGACAAATGGCAATCAAATATTGCTGCCCTACCAACAGGAGAGGAAGCAGTTTGAAAGGCGTGATAAAACTAAAAGAGATAGGGCATGACCAGAGTCCTGTTGGAGTAACACTTCTGCATTGTCAGAAAAATGCAGTGGTCTGTGAGACTGACAGAGAAACTGAGCTCTGTGACAGATAGATCATCCCAGGAAGACGGAGTCCACAGATAAGCAGACAAACAGGGTAACTGGGAAACAGGGTCATCTGCAGAAGGACAAAATAATAGAAAATAAATAAGGGCCTGGGTTTGCAGGCTCCAGTGAAAATGGGGTGCCTGTTTGTCTGGATCGTCAGAAGAATCCAGTGGTCTGTAGGACTGAAAAAGAACCTGAGCTCTGTGACAGCTGGATCATCCTAGGAAGACAGAGTTCACAGATAAGCAGACATATAAACCTGGGTATGCTGGCACCACGAAAAGAAAAAGAACTGAATTGGCGAGCGTGATATGAGGGGGGGGGGTGCTGTGGTTATGGGAAAATGGGGGGGCAGGTGGGATCTATCGTTTTTGGGGGGGGGGCTTTCATGCATCTTGCTGAAGTGGGGGGGGTTCAGCCTGCGTCCTTTTGGAGCAGAGTCGGGAGGTTTTGGGAGGTGGTGGCGAGAAGTGGTGAAATTGGAATGTGGAGATGAAGTTGAGGGAGAAGAGGTTGTGTCCGGGAAGTTGTGGGGTTTGAGGTTCAAGCGGTGGAATTTTGATGGAGGTTTCGTCTTGTGAGAGGAGCGGGTTTGGTGGGGGTGTTTGTTGGTGGGTTTGTTGTGTGGTTGTTTCCTTGGATAGGTAGGTTTTGTTGTAGCGCTGGAGGAAGTGCTGAGGTCAGACATTGGTGTAAACGAGGGGTTTCCGAGGGCGTGAGGCTCGAGGTGATCAAGGTTTAGGGGGTTTGTAATGAAGGAGTCTCTGATGGACTCCAAGGCTTTGGAAAGGGGTTCGCGACGATGTTGGAGGGCTTTGGTGAGTGAGTTTATATGGTGAGCATAAGTGGTGTTTGTGTGTGGGGTTCAGAGAAGGTTGCTGAGAGAGTTGGGGACAAGGGTCTTGAAGAAATTGCGGACTTCTCCCCTAGGAGCAGTGGGGATCCAGTTTGTTACGGTGTGGCGAAAGGGTAGTGGCCATGTGCTGTTGAAGAGTTTGCGAAGGTGAATTGTGGAGGTGCAGTATGAGAGAGTTGACAGGGGGTCCAATGGGTGAATGAGGGAGCACATCGGGCAGTTAAAATCATTGAGGATGAAGTCAGGTTTGTAGCCTTTACAAGAGAAAAGGCCGTTCACCCATTTAAATGAAAACACGGAGAACCATGAGGAGTGTAGAAGGTAGTCATTGCTGAGTGAGATATGGATGTTGTTATGATGATGTTGAGGGAGTTGAGTGGTCACGTTTTTGTAGGAACTTTTTCCGGGAAGTATGCTGAAACCGATGGTAAGGATGGGGGAAATGACTGATGGGAGGTATTTGATGGGGTGTTGGTATTGATTGTGAGGAATCCAGTTTGCGATAGAGTCAGCGATTTCGTTCCCAAGGATGTCGACGTGTCCTTTGCACCAAACGAAGAGTGGAGCAAGTTTAGATTGGTTGAGTGAGGACCATATCAAGTAGTACCAAAAAGAGAAAGGATCGATGGAGGAGGACAAAGGGAAGTGGGAGTGTGAGATGTGGTAGTTTGAGGTACTGCAGGTTGAGAGGTTGTCGATTGGGATGATGATGGGCTGAGGTAATGAGTGTAGAGGAAAAGTTATGAGCATGAGAATGCTGTAGATTTCTGCAGGGTAGGAGCTCTTATTTGGGCACGTGGAAGTTATGGCTAGCGTTGAGTAGGGGGTGGTGATAATGGCGGCGGAGCCGGATGGTAATAGAGGTTTGGTAGGGTTGTTGGAACCATCAGTGTAAATGATGGTGGCGGTGGGGTGATGTTGAATAGCTTCGATGAAGTCGTGACAGCCCCAATAGTCGAGAGTGCCACTGAGGAGTAGAGGAATAACATCTCTGACATCAAACTGGATGTATGTTCTGGTGGAGCGCGTCGAACTGAAAGGGGTAGGGGAAGGGGGTAGAATGTGTGCTGGAGAGTGGGATGGTGCAGAAAGGGGATGGCTCGAGGGTTTTGTGTGAGGGGACTTTAAACCGGTGGTGTGATTTCAGGGCCATGATGGCGTCTCCGAAGTCTACGTCTGTGGATGTGGGGTTTTGTTTGATGATGGTACTTGTTGCCCATCGTTGGCTGGGTGTGGGGTGAGTCTTTGTGCGGGTATAGGAGTAGGAAGTTGGAGTTGTGGTTGAGAGGAAGCATTCAAACTGAACTTGGACGGTGGTGTAGAGAGAGATGGTGGTGAGTGGAGCTGGGTTTGAGTTTGTGACGTTCTGCAGAGATATGTTGATGAAGTTTACTGAGTCGACAGAGATTGATTGGAGAAGGTTTGGAGATGAGGTTGGCTGAGAGAGAGTATAGAGGACAGCTTCATTGATTGGTTTAGGTCCATCTTTGAGGAGGTACCGAGTTATATGGTTGACGGTTTGCTGATGAACCTTTAATACGAGGGAGGTTATGCCCAGGTGAAAGTGAGCGCGGTTCCCATATTTGGTTTTTGTTGGAGTGAGTTTGGATAGATGGCCTTGTTTTGAAATGTAAGACCAAAAAACGCTGTCGAGGGAGTTGAGTAGACTTTCTGGGAGGGAATTGTAAATTAGGCGGTAAGTGAAGTGCTGAGTCTAATAAGCTCGGTGTAGGAGAGTGGGAGAGGGGCAAGGTCGTGGAAGAAAGAAGAAATAGTGTTAGTGAGGAGAGAATGCATGTGTTTGTTTTTGGGTTTTGTTAAAGAAGTACGTGCCTAGGTATTTGTAGTGTGTGCGGGGGTTACCTGATTTGTCATATGTAGAGAAATGTATCTGTGAGGAAATGCGGATGGTAACGTGTGGGGTGTTGTTAAGTGCGTGAAGTTCAGATTTTTCTTCGTTAAAAAGTAGTCCGTATTTGGGTCCGGTGTGGAAGAGCAAGCAAAGGACTGTGTGGAGGATTTTGGGGTCGGAGGATTGAAGAGCGAGATCATCTATGAAAGCGTATAGGTGTTGTTGCTTTGTGGGGAGGAGAGTGAGTAAATGGCGAATGATGGGGTCGATGAAGAGGCAAAACAGGATTGGAGACAGGGGACATCCTTGCCTGAGTCCGCGGGTGCTCACTGCCTCGTGGAGGGGCTGATTGTTGACGGAGGCAAGATCAGCAGGGTAGCTGTATAGTTGTTGTATGAGAGTAATGATAAACGGGGGAAAGTTGTAGTTGCGTAACATTTGGAAGAGGGCCTGATGAGGGACGAAGTTGAAGGCTTTGTTGAGGTCGAGATAGAGGTGGTATAGGTCGCGGTTGATAGAAGGGTTGGTGATCATGGAGAAAATGTGGTCGGTGCAGCGGTGGTTTGGTAGCCCCCCAAATTGTGAAGAGGATAAAAGGGAGTGTTCAAGGGTGAGAAAAGTAATAACGTGAGTGGCGTAGGAAGCTAGAACCTTGTATATTGAAGTAAGTAGTGAGATGGGTCTGTAGGTGGAGGGAATTTGAGGGTCCTCTTTCTTAGAGAGAGGGATGACTTTGGCGCGAAGCCATTGGTTTGGTATTGGGTTGTGAAGAAAGTAGGAGCAAGCTAAGAAAAGGAAGTGTTTGATGTGACGTGGGGAGATGTGGAAGAGAGAGAAGCTGGTCTCGTCTAGGCCTGGTGCAGTGGTGGGGTTTGCAGAGGCAAGGATGTTGTTGAAGAAGTGCTTGGTGAAAGAAGGGCTTTTGTGGTCTGCGGGAATGGAGGGGGAGTTTGTCATTAGTTCGTCGATAAGGTTTGGATCGATGTTGAAGTCCTTCGGTCCCCCAAGGGTGGCAAAGGTTTCTCCCATTGTCCGGCATAGGTGGGTGGGGTCTATGATGATGTTGCCTTTGTCGTCTTTCAAAGTGATGGGAGTGTGGCTCTGGGGGGTGGTGAGGTTGCTGATGGCTCGTTTTAAGTTGTATCCCTTTATAACACAGTGGTGCATGTATTTAGTTCTTTTCTGGTTTAGCTTGTCACGCCAGGTGTTTAGTTTCTTCTGGAGGTTTTGTGTTGTGTGAGTTATAATTGGTTTGCTTAAGTCAATGGAGTTGATGTCGGTGGAAAAGGTTTTTTTCCACGGATGTGGGTTTGTGGGAGTGTTGTGTGTGCGTGACAGATCTGTAGGCTTCAGTGATGGAGGAGAGGAGGGTCAGTGTCGCGGGGAATGTCGCTGTGTTGTTTGCACCATGCGTCAATCGGGGAGAGGAGGTCAGTAAACTGTTTTTGCTGTTCTTGGTTAAGTGAGTTGAACCGAATAGAGGGTGGTGGGGTGTGGTGTATGTTTATCCGGTTGGTGGCAAGAGTGATGTAGGTGGAGACAGGATGATGATCGGAGGAGAAATTGTTGGTGTGGATGTGGGTTTTCAAGGGTTGAAATGAGGTGTGGAAAGAGTGTGAAGTGAGGATGAGGTCAACGCGTGATTGATTGGGTAAACGGCTTGAGGCGTACCGTGTGAAACGGGTTGAATCTGGGTTCTCTCTGCGAAAAAGATCGATGAGGGAAGCCTCAACGTTGTTTTCGGTAAGAAGTTGGTCTTGGAGCCAAGGCCATTGTTTAATGTGTTTGCTTTTTTGGGTGTCGAGGTGAGGTTGGGTATGGGAGTTAAAGTCACCTAGTATGATGTGAAGAGGGAATTTGTTTAACAGTGAGTCCAGGATGCGTTCCATTTTACGTGTAAGAGCGGCGTGGTATGTCTTGTAAAGGGAGATGAGTGCAAACGTAGGGTATCCAGGGAGGGAGATTTGGATGGCAGTGATGCCTCCTTCTGAGTGTGTGTGGGAAATGAGGTTTGTGAAAGGGCTGATGTAGGATGGGACAAGGATTGCTGTTCCGTTTGAGTTGGTGGTGATGCCACAGTAAAAAGTAGTGAGGCCCAGTTTGGGTGGAGGGGTGGGCCTTTCCAGGACTTCTTGAAGGCAGAGTATGTCAGTGTGTGTCTGAAAGTGTTGCGTAATGATGGCGTTTGTTGTGTCGTTGCGTTTTTGTATGTTGTGAGTTGTAAGTTTGAGATGTATTTTGGTGATGACAGTGTTTTGAGGAGGCGCTGGCTGAGCGAGGTGTTGTTTTGTTTTTAAAGTTGGAATGTTGGAGAGGCCGGGGAGTGTGGAGGGTGGGTTACACATTTTTTATGTCAGAGTTTGGGGGGGGGGGGGGTGGACGTGGGTGTTTGGGGAGGATGGTTTTGAGATGGTGATGTGAGCTGAGAGTATTTCGATTGCCCTGTGACAGAAGTGTGTTGGCGCTGGCAGGAGACCAATTTTTCAGGCGGCGGCTGAAACCAAAACAAGCTGGATTTGAGGACAACGGGCGTGAGCTGATTCCATGGATCGGACGGCCATGGGATATGATCCAGACTGGCGTAGAGGCCTATGGCCTGGGATTACCACGAGAGCAGGAGGCTTTCATGTTCTGGTTGGAAATAGTATAGCATCTTCGTTGAGGCGAGACCTGCGACTTGCTTGCATTGGTACCATAACAAAGGAAAGGAGCATGTTCCATGGTGTAGGCGGCATTTGAATGAAGGCCAGGCTGGAGCTTCCACCAGGGTTCTGTTTCTTGTTCTGGGACTCCTTTGGGACTCTTCGATGAGGCGAAAGCTGGGACCAGTTTGCATAAACAGTGCACGATCCCATCGATGCATAGAGCAGGATACCGTAAATCCGTTGGCTTTTCTTGTTGTAAAAGGGGAGGTTGATTCCGATGCGGTAGATCCAGGAGGCGATGTGGTAGTAGTTGAACAGCCGAAAATAGATTCACCAGCATACTTGAACATGGGCAGCAGCGAATAATTGGCATTTGGTACTGGTGTTGGTATTCACCCAAATTGTTCCAACGGGTTGTCTTCGGTAGAGTATGGATTGATACTTCCGGAAGTTTCTGGGTATCCCACGTAGTCAGGCATGTCCACAAAATGTGCTCTGAGAAGTCACCTGGGACGGGACGTTCCAAGGCGTTGGAGTACCACGAAGCCGTTGGCTTGTCTTGAAATGGTAGACAGACTGGATGCCACGCGTGGTGTGGCGAGGTGCAGAACAGATTGAAAACGCATGTGCGGCTGAGCAGGGGAAGAAATTTTTGGGTGGGGCGTTGATGCATGAAATTTGGATCAGTTATAGCGCATTTTTAGAAGGGGGTCTTTCTGAAACTTTTCCAATTATTTGGAGGCTCCAAAAACGGTACCAATGGTGCAAACAATTTGGTCAGATTTTTGTTTCCCTTTAGAGTGTGTGGCAATGATGTTTGCACGGATGTCAGGGTCGGCGTCATAGTATTTGAATAAGAAAGAATCAACGATAGAGTTGTCTGCTATGATGGCACTTTCACAATTGTCATACACAAATTCGTAGTGAATGTGGGGCTCTGATTGGTAGTGTTTGACCTCCGAAAAAGGAGTCGAAAAGGGCCGCAGCATAGTTAACTTCTCTGAAGAACGTGTGGGGAGGAGCGATCATTAGCACGGTGTTGGGTACTTCAGGGGGGTGAACATTCGCCAATTCATCAAAGGAGGCATCCAATGTGGGAGCCACTTGAAGGCAGTATTTGCCGTCAACAGTACAAACAAAAATCAATCCACGCTTTTGGGTTGTCGCGAAATTTTCCTCGAGGGTTAAGCTCTCCGGATCAATTGCATTTTCATAAGATACATGCACAAATAGAGAGTTTGCTGGGGCCACATGTAAGATTGTTCCAGTGTTTGAATCCAAATCAAGCATGTTAATTAGTTCACCGAATGGTATGCCTTTTGTGTAGGCATTCTTTACCAGCTTTGATGGGAATGCCATGAACGTGTTGGCGTCCCCGTATAAGATTGAAGGGAAAGCAAGGATTGTGCGGCTTACTTGTTGAGCTTGTTCATACCAAATTTTTTCGGAGAGGGCTGTTGCTTCGTCGGGCGGCACCTCAATGTCCCATCGGGCCCAGTCTTTGAGCGGTGACCATCTCGGGTGGAATTGTGATCTTTGGTAGGTAGCGAACTCCGATTGGACACATTCTGCTTCTTGCGGTACTTGTTTTGATCCGTAGAAAAGATTGATGTAGTTGTAGATGTTCGTGTGTTCATCGGCGTTTCCAAGGATGCTTTTGTCGATGTCGATCCTCACAAAACATTTTTGATGACCCTTTTCATCTTCGTAGCCATGGTGAGAAAGTTGGGTGGATAGGGAGTGTTGATCTTTACCCGGGGGATTCATCTTGAATATCTTGCACTTGGACTTGTTGAAATTGCGGTAAGATGACTTATTTGAGACGAAGCACACGAGAAGTTTGCCTCCACTTGGGCGGGTGCTTTGGGTGAGGCAACATTGATCATCTTTTTGTGGTGTCGGTCTCATGAAATGGATGTGTTCAAAAAGGAATGTGTGGGTGCAAAATACCGCCATTGCTTGTAGAGTTCTTCGATGGTCTATATCAAAAGCCTTCCTTTCATTGATGAGTGGATCATTGATTGTTAGGGCGATTGCACCTTGTCCTTCTTCGTGGGATTCTTTCATTGCTTCGATCATTTTTTCGATGTTTGTGGTGAGGGAAGGTTCTCCATCTTCTTTTTCAAATTGGCGGCGGTTTGCTTTTTGGTGGGCAAAAATTGAGACCGGCTTGGATTGGTTGGAACGGGAGGTCGTCATCACCTTTTGCACAATAGCCAATACCTTCATCGTGGTATTTGTATTGATCCTGGTTGTTGTAGATGTTGTTCACACGGTCTCCAAAGAGATCAATTTCAAACTTGACTTCGTTGTACACCTTATCGAGGCTGGGGCCCGGCAAAGGTGTACCCTTTTGCATCGAAGATGGTGTTGTTTCTCTCAATGAAGTTGAAGGTTCTTCCTTGTCGGACGGTATGGTGGCGCGGTTTTTCCTTGGTGTGGATTTGCTTGATAATGTGGAAGCAGGATTTTGTGTTGGTGAGGGCATTTCGATATGAACCATGGGAATCTATTTGGATTGGAGTTGAATTGGAAGGTGTGGGCGAAGAATTTGAGGGAGAGCTTGACAATTCTTTTTGTTTACCTTTTCCTGAGCCGCTTGGCGTTGATGGTGCTTCGCTTAGAGTTGAGAAAATGGGAGAAGACGAGTTTTTGTAAGCAGAAATACGTTGAGCCACTAGAGATGATTCTCTTCTTTCTGCGACAAAGTGGGCTCCGTTGCGTTGACAGCGGCTCTCCGCGATCTTTCCTCCTCGATTCTCTTCAGGTTCATTCAAATCCTTTAAGTTTGTGCTTTCTTTCTCTTTATCTCCTTTTTTCGTCATTTTCTGGCGCGTTGCTTATTGCAAGGGCTGTGAGAAAGGCTTTCCACGTCTCACTGATAATCATCCAGAATTGCTGATGTTCTTTTCGTTCCTGTTCAGGAAAGGGCTAATTCAAACAATTCCAGGCGCCAGGCGCGAAGACGCGCGACATCCAGGTAGTCTTTGAAGCGTTCGATGGACCGGCTCGCCAGCTGGGACTCGATATGAACGTTGAAAAGACGGAGTTGCACATGCTACGTGGCAGTCAGCATGCGGTAGTCCAGTCGGTTCACGGCGGACGTGTCTCTACAGGGGAAACGGCGGGTAGACCGCATTCCGTGTACAAATACCTGTGGGTGTATTTTTACACGACCGATCACGCGGCACGAGTGTGCGAATTCGTACGAGCGGAAATCAACTCTTTTTCCTGCTCACCTAGCGCCACTGCAGCTCACGTCGTCCGAGTTGACTTCCCTCGTTAACAAGCAACTGATCCCTACGATGGCCTAGCGGCTCATGGCTGGCCCTATCACTGATGCACAGCTGGTTCAACGGCAGCACCTCATCTGGAAACACATCGCGGTTTTCGGTAAACTACCCCGAAGGCTTTCCCCCAACCACCAGCACCATAGCCGCTCCTCGCCCTGCTTTCGCCTGGGGCTTATGCCATTCCGCACGTTCATGCACTCCGAGGTTTACAACTATTCAATCAGGTATTTAAACAATGAGGGCCCCCCACAAAGCAATCATTGGGTTCGTCGAGCCCTTACCGACAAGAGGGCCAACTGGCTCCAAAACTCGTTCATTGACTCGGTGCAAGCGCTGGGAGGACGCTGCCATGGATTTGGGCCTTGGAATCCATGTAAAGTGGCTGAAGTGGCCCAGGTGAAACGGTATACGTCGAGTTCAACTCTGGCTGGCATGATGGGACAGTTTTGCATGACCGGAAGCCGAACTATGCTGTGGTGCAATTTCATATTGACAACACACTTTTTCATATTAAAGACGCCATTCATAACTTCAGCATGCATGTCCCACCGCAGTTCAACCCAGCAGGACCTGAGCCGGTCCTTCACTTGTCCATAGCCCCCCCCCTCCTGTACCTCCCACCCCCACTCCCCGCTTATGCCATCCAGTACAGGTCAACACAAGTGGGATCTAACTCGTTCGGCCACCGCTTTCGATGCCCTGAGCAAATCCCATTACAACAGGCTTCAGCACTGGCCATGTGGGGTCGTGTGAGTGTAAGAAACGTGGTTGAATACGCGCAGGCTGACAGCTGGCTG
The DNA here is from genome assembly GCA_964036045.1 of Eutreptiella sp. 'Long Island Sound 2002'. Taxonomy (NCBI): domain Eukaryota; phylum Euglenozoa; class Euglenophyceae; order Eutreptiales; family Eutreptiaceae; genus Eutreptiella; species Eutreptiella sp. 'Long Island Sound 2002'. The sequence goes on along the minus strand of OZ038381.1, from coordinate 151,763,489 downwards.
TGGGTGTACCTTGGCGCATCCTGGGACAAGCCTCCAACTGGGTCGGCGGCGGTGATGGTCTGGCCAGATGGCCCTGTCCTGGCTCTGGCCATACCCTGCCCTTGCCCCAGCAGTAAGGATACTGAGTTCTGGTCCTTCCTGCAGTGCACATGGTACCTCCAGTCTGTAGGCTTGGAGGGCCATGCGTTTTTCTGCATAGATAATTCCCAGCTTGTTGACTGTACGGACTGGGTCCTGTCCAAAAGCCCGATCCCGCCGGCCTTGGCCTCCACGCAAGGAACATGGTTCAATGAAGTCCACGGAGTCATCCAGTCCTCTTCCTTCAGGATAGGAGTGAGGGGGCTCAAGTCGCACATGGGGTTCCCAGGAAAAAAGGTAGCCCACGGCTTTGCTAAGTATACTTCATATGCATGTGCTGTCTTGGATGCCCATAAACAGCCCCCGGGACTGCATACAGTTACTTTCAACGGCAATCCCAACAATCACAAAGTCGGGGGGTCCCAAAGATGCCATCTGTATCCACATCATGCACACACCGGTGTTTCCCTCCCACTCAGATTTGATTGGGCTCGGCACCACTCGTGGCTCAGCTCTTTTGCGGCCAAATGGGTGATGGGTGTGAGGGGAATCCACGGTGCCGGCCTGTTCTGGGATGTTTCCGACAGACAATGCCCGCTGTGTGATACACATCACCCACTAGACATCGTCTCCAGTGTGGCTTTCTGTGATGATATGAAACCCTTTCTGCACCAGCTTGCCAACTCTTGGGGCCCCGGTATTTCCCCTCTGGTACATCAGTGGATGGCTCGTCCCCGCTCGCGAGGGGAGCTTCCTAATTTCGCCAGGACCCTAATCCCTGTCCCTCTATACCAGCTCCTCACTACCTCTCGTGAGTTGAAACAGCGAGTATATGACTCCCTGCCTTTCCGGAGAAAAGCTCTCTCGTCCACAATCAAGTCAGCGTGCAAACACCGCCGAGATCGCCCCCTCCCTGATCCACTGCCCCCCCCTCTATCCCACAACAGCCTCTCTGAGTCAGGCGGACCCTACAGCACCTCTGACAGGGACCCGAGTCAGAAAACCCACCTGTACCGGACCCCCGGCCCCATCGCTGCTACAGTTTCGCTCAGAACTCCAGGTACGTCCAGAGGAGCCAAACGTAAACGGACCAGAGATCCACCTGTGCCAGCTCCAAAGCGTTCCGGTAGTCAGCAAAACAAGGAAAAGAGACGTCACCTCTCCATAAACCAGTTTTTACCCCACCACCTCCCGTGATATTGATTGGACCATCAACAGCCTTCAGTCTTTACCAGGTCTATGACGCAATTGTCACCTCGTCCCTCTTCTACCATTCCCCTCCATTTTCCACTCACTACCAGCAGACGCTCAGAGCTGCAGCAACATGCCCCCTTCCCCCCCCCCCCTGACAGGATGCCTCCCCTTGATCCGCCCAGTCTAATGATTGCCAGCTGACCCCCCCCCCCCCACTGGCGTCTCTGCCCTTGTGGCATGTCCTGAGATGGCCTGCCTGCCGTCCCTCAACCCCCACCCATGCCTTGATTCCCCCAGGTGTGATGCATCAGAGCGGCGAGAATCGACGACCATTCCATCGAGTCAAGTACCTTCACCACGGCAGTAAGGGTGTCTGTTCTGAGAGAATTTGATGACAGCACCGTTGTCTGTATGGCTGCAAGTGACCTGGGCTTCGGTTTCTGTTTTCTTGCTGTGTCTACATCCCCCACTTTCTGGCTACCTTTTCCTCCTTTTCCTTTGTTCCCCATTTTTTTTCGAAATTTTTTGCCCCTGTTTCTTGATGTGTCTGCTTTAGGAAATTACAGCCTCACACTGACCAGAGCATGGTTTGGCTTCAGGCTGAGGTGTTTACACGCTTCTCTGCCCTCTTAGGATACTGTGGATTTTGCATCTTGTCTTCTTTCTACTTTTCCTGTTTTTGTTTCTGGTTCTCCACTCAATTTTACAGAAACTCACACTCCAACCAGCCCGTAGGTGCATCACCTACAGGGGAGTGACAGCTCAGGTCAACTGCGGTCTGTGCATAGTTCAGGTTTCCGCGATTGTATGTAGGGTTTATGCCATGGTACGAGAAACGGTGAGCCACACCCGCTTGTCGTACCGTCACGGGCGCCCAACAGGGGGCAGATTGAGCCACAATCAGCCACGGTCGGGAGCAGTGGGTCACAACGCCGTTCAGCCACCCCCTACAGCCACATGTAGCATGGAACCGAACCACAAGAGTGCTGAACTTGTTGAGATGGTTTAAAAAAGGTGTTCGAGCATGCTGTGAGTGTCATTTGAGTGTCGGCGCGTGCTGTGAGTGTCATTTGAGTCTTCGCTCGTGCTGTCAGTGTCACTTGAGTGTCGGCGGGTGCTGTGAGGGTCATTTGAGTGTTCGCGCGTGCTGTCAGTGTCATTTGAGTGTTCGCGCGCGCTCTGAGTGTCATTTGAATGTAGGCGCTTGCTGTGAGTGTCATTGAAGTGTTCGAGCATGCTGTGAGTGTCATTTGAGTGTCGGCGCGTGCTTTGAGTGTCATTTGAGTGTTCGGCGTGCTGTGAATGTCATTTGCGTCTTGGCGTGTGCCGTGAGTGTCATCAGGTGTTTGTGCATGCTCTCAGTGGCATTTGAGTGTTGGCGCGTGCTGTGGCTGTCATTTGAGTTTTCGCGCGTGCTGTGAGTGTCATTTGACTCTCGACGCGTGCTGCAAGTGTCTTTTCAGTGTCGGTGCGTGCTGTGAGTGTCATTTGAGTCTTCGCGCGTGCTGTGAATGTCATTTGCGTCTTGGCGCGTGCTGTGGCTGTCATTCTAGTCTTCGCGCGTGCTCTGAGTGTCATTTGACTCTCGGCGCGTGCTGTGAGTGTCTTTTCAGTGTGAGCGGTGCTGTGGGTGTCATTTGAGTCTTTGCGCGTGCTGTGAGTGTCATTTGAGTCTTTGCGCGTGCTGTGAGTGACATTTGAGTGTCTGCGTGTGCTTTGAGTGTCATTTGGGTCTTCGCGCGTGCTGTGAGTGTCATTTGAGTGTCGGCGCGTACTGTGAGTGTCATTTGAGCGTCGGCGCGTGCTGTCAGTGTCATTTGAGTGTTCACCCGTGCTCTGAGTGTCATTTGAGTGTAGACGGGTGCTCTGAGTGTCATTTGAGTGTTCGCGCGTGCTGTGAATGTCATTCGACTGTTTGCGCGTGCTCTGAGTGTCATTTGAGTGTTTGCGCATGCTGTCTGTCGCATTTGAGTGTCAGCGCGTGCTGTGGGTGCCATTTGAGTCTTTGCGCGTGCTGTGAGTGTCATTCCACTGTCGACGCGTGCTGCAAGTGTTTTTTCAGTGTCGGCGCGTGCTGTGAGTGTCATTTGACGCTTCGCGCATGCTGTGAGTGTCATTTGACTGTCCGCGCGTGCTGCAACTGTCTCTTCAGTGTCGGCGCGTGCTGTGAGTGTCATTTGAGTCTTCTCACGTGCTGTGGCTGTCATTTGAGTCTTCGCGCGTGCTGTGAGTGTCATTTGACTCTCGGCGCGTGCTGTGAGTGTCTTTTCAGTGTCGGCGGTGCTGTGGGTGTCATTTGAGTCTTCGCGCGTGCTGTGAGTGTCATTTGAGTCTTTGCGCGTGCTGTGAGTGACATTTGAGTGTCTGCGTGTGCTTTGAGTGTCATTTGAGTCTTCGCGCGTGCTGTGGGTGTCATTTGAGTGTTGGCGCGTACTGTCAGTGTCATTTGAGCGTCGGCGCGTGCTGTCAGTGTCATTTGAGTGTTCACCCGTGCTCTGAGTGTCATTTGAGTGTAGGCGCGTGCTCTAAGTGTCATTTGAGTGTTCGCGCGTGCTGTGAATGTCATTTGAGTGTCGGCAGGTGCTGTCAGTGTCATTTGAGTGTTCAGCGTGCTGTGAATGTCATTTGACTGTTGGCGCATGCTGTGAGTGTCAATTGAGTGTTTGCGCATGCTGTCTGTCGCATTTGAGTGTCGGTGCGTGCTGTGAGTGTCATTTGAGTCTTCGCGCGTGCTGTGAGTGTCATTCGACTGTCGACGCGTGCTGCAAGTGTCTTTTCAGTGTTCACGCGTGCTGTGAGTGTCATTTGAGTCTTTGCGCATGCTGTGAGTGTCATTTGACTGTCCGCGCGTGCTGCAACTGTCTTATCAGTGTCAGCGCGTGCTGTGAGTGTCATTTGAGTCTTCTCACGTGCTGTGAGTGACATTTGAGTGTCGGCGCGTGCTGTGAGTGTCATTTGAGTCTACGCGCGTGCTGTGAGTGTCATTCGAGTGTCGGTGCATACTCTGGGTGTCATTTCAGTGTCAGCGTGTGCTGTCAGTGTCGTTTGAGTGTTTGCGTGTGCTCTGAGTGTCATTTAAGTGCAGGCCCGTGCTGTGAATGTCATTTAAGTTTTGGAGCATGCTGTGACTGTCATTTGAGCTTCGGCGCGTGCTCTCAGTGTCATTTGAGTGTTCGGCGTGCTGTAAATGGCATTTGGGTGTTAACGCGTGCTGTGAGTGTCATCTGAGTGTTTGCGCATGCTGTCAGTGGCATTTGAGTGTCGGCGCATGTTGTGAGTGTCATTTGAGTCTTCGCGCGTGCCGTGAGTGTCATTCGACTGTCAGCGCGTGCTGCAAGTGTCTTTTCAGTGTCGGCGCGTGCTGTGAGTGTCATTTGAGTCTTTGCGTGTGCTATGAGGGTGATTTTAGTGTTGGCACGTGCTCTGAGTGTCATTTGAGTCTTCGCGCGTGCTCTGACTGTCATCTGAGTGTTGGTGCGTGCTCCAAGTGTCATTCGAGTCTTTGCGCGTACTCTGAGTGTCATTTGAGTGTCGGCGCGTGCTGTGAGTGTCATTTGAGTGTCGGCACGTGCTGTCAGTTTTCTTTGAGTGTGGGGCCGTGCTCTGAGTGACATTTGACTGTGGGCGCGTGCTGTGAGTGTCATTTGAGTCTTCCTGCGTGCTGTCAGTGTCATTTGATTGTTGCTGCATGCTGTGCGTGTCATTTGAGTCCTCCCACGTGCTGTGAGTGTCATTTGAGTGTCGGGGCGTGCTGTGAGTGTCATTTATGTGTTCGTGCACTGTGAATGTCATTTGAGTGTCGGCGTGTGCTGTGAGTGTCATTTGAGTGTTGGCGCATGCCGTCAGTGTCCTTTGAGTGTCAGCACGTACTGTGAGTGTCATTTGAGTCTTCGCGTGTGCTGTGAGTGTCATTTGAATGTCGGCGCGTGCTGTCAGTGTCATTTGAATGTCGGCGCGTGCTGTGAGTGTCATTGGAGTCCTCCCGCGTGCTGTGAGAGTGATTTGAGTGTCGGCGCGTGCTCTGAGTGTCATTTGGATGTTCGCGCGCGGTGAGTGTCATTTGAGTAACAGCGCGTGATGTGAGTGTCATTTGAGTGTTGGCGCGTGCCATCAGTGACATTTGAGTGTCAGCACGTGCTGTGAGTGTCATTTGAGTCTTCGCGCGTGCTGTCAGTGTCATTTGAGTCTTCGCGCGTTGATCCGTTTTGACAATAGCTAAACCAAGTAAAATCAATCCTTGCCACGTTTTCAAAAGACACCTCCCAATTGGCAGTCCTCAATGTAACACGGCAGCTGTACTCGGGCACAATAACCTTGAGTAGATCCCAAATCCGGACGCGTTTCGCTGTAAACTACAGCCTCATCAGCTGTCAAACAATGAATATGCACAGAATGTGTCCAAATTTATTCACAACCGTCCATTCATTCGGATGAGCAACCATTCTACAAATCATATAACAAATTCCACAACTTCACATTCCCTACTCCTCATTCCTCAAGCATGATCCCACGACCCTTGGAGAGTGGCGCGCGTGCTCTTCCGGAACAAAGCCTTCAGGTTTTTAAGTGGTTTGAGGATAGCGAACAAATTTATATGATTCATAAACTGCAGGCGCCTTTTTAACACATAACAAGCGCACGCCCACGACATCGGCACGCCCCCATGGTGTTCAGCATGTAAAACAGGTGTTGTCTTATAAAAAGACTCTCTCCGCCCTCCCCTGACACCATGAGTATCCACCACACCGTTTTCTGCCTGTGGCAATGAAACTCCATTGTGGTTAGGCTCAATGAGTCGTGTGTTCTAACTCTTCCGTGCCTCCACCCCCAAGAACATATGCCGTTCACTCCAGGGAATGAGTTTATCCTTCATTACACGCTGTGGGTATTGCAACCATACAAGGGCATCGGCCAACCTGTTTGAACAAATAATATAGTACTTCTCATCCGAACAAATCCGTAGGTATCGTACAAACTCGCCTGTATCCAGGACTCGCGAATATGTCTTGGGACATTCGTGGTCGATGGCATATATGCACACGCTTGTGTGCTCTTCCAAAACACCGAAGTTCTCAACGGTCCAACGCTGATGAATCCTACATCCAAAAATGTGACCCCTCTCGCACTACCCAACGCCTCGAATGCAAATGGCAAGTCCTTAGGATACATACGCTGTAGGCACGTTTTAATCATCTCGGTCTCGGACGCTCTATGCAACACGAGCCCATCATCTAAAATTTTAGCAAAGGGATACCCGGTGGGAGTCGTCTCATTTTTCCAAAAGAGCGGAGCGTCAACTGCGCCCATGGGGGCGCGATGTTCGTGCCCATACTAAATCCATAGCATTGCACGATAAGTGCAATTCCCGGGTTCAAAAATACGGAGTGGTGGTAGATGAAATTCAGTACCCAAAGCCCCAACGAGGCCGGCGCTTGGGACACATCCAAAAACGGCAACTCACTGATTGACAAATCCTTCGCCTCGGTTGAGATGGGTGCAAATATGAATTGCATGAAGTCTCTCTCATACGTAGACAAATGTGAAAGCACCTCCCCATCCAAATCATGAAACCAATCTCGCCACCAAACAAATGTGTGTGTTAGATGGGACCATGATATGCGGGTGTATAATGCGTTGAAATCAAAATTAGTTAACACCAAATCACCATTTCCCCTGCGTGAGTTCACTTGTGCACGGACACGTGCCAACAAATCGTGTGTATCACGCACCGGTGTGTTGAGCTCATCAACCACTCTATCCAGCTTCAATAGAATTTGGCCTGCAGTTGCCATTAGGATAGACGAAGCCGTGGTCGACCAACTTGTTAAGCCTACGATAGGACGCGATGCCCATCTGCCATCGGCGTCAACACGAAGTGATTTATGCGATTTTGGGAGTAACCGAAATTGTGGCAAATGTGACACCACTCGCGTGTCTAAAAACACACAAGTGAAATCATTAAGCAACAAAGGTAGCATGGGACGGATGATACCATCAACGATGTTTGCCCATCGTTTCCCATTAGCCAACCATGTCTCTTGATCAGAAACATTACCAACTCTCCTATAAATGGGTGAACCAAGAAATTTATCATGCATGTTTGCCTCTGCTTCCCGAAGATAGCAGGAGCGAGATAGGATATTTAGGGAACCATCCTTGTCCCCTTCGATGATTACATGGTCACGGAGATATGACTCCAATAATTCAAACCAAAAGGACGCACCACGAAGCAAGTGTGTGTTCCTTGTGAACGCATCAAGCGCACCTTTGGTTTGGTCCGCAACAACTTTTATGGAATGATCAATCTTGAATAGTTTTGATCCCAATTTCTTTTCAATGTCCCCATTTGGATTCGTACCACGTGACACGAAGAACCTTTTATAGGGAAACAAAGGAAATGGCGGTCTCTTAGATTCACAATCCGTCTCACAAAACCTGAAGGCTTCGTTCCGCAAGAGCGCGCGCGCCACTCTCCAAGGGTCGCGAGATCATGCTTGAGGAATGAGGAGTAGGGAACGTGAAGTTGTGGAATTTGTTATATGATTTGTAGAATGGTTGCTCATCCGAATGAATGGATGGTTGTGAATAAATTTGGACACATTCTGTGCATATTCATTGTTTGACAGCTGATGAGGCTGTAGTTTACAGCGAAACGCGTCCGGATTGGGGATCTACTCAAGGTTATTGTGCCCGAGTACAGCTGCCGTGTTATATTGAGGACTGCCAATTGGGAAGTGTCTTTTGAAAACGTGGCAAGGATTGATTTTACTTGGTTTAGCTATTGTCAAAACACATCGTCATTTGAGTCCTCCGACGTGCTGTGAGTGTCATTTATGTGTCGGGGCGTGCTGTGAGTGTCATTTATGTGTTCGCGCACTGTGAATGTCATTTGAGTGTCGGCGTGTGCTTTGAGTTTCATTTGAGTGTTGGCGCATCCTGTTAATTTTCTTTTGAGTGTCAGCACGTACTGTGAGTGTCATTTGAGTCTTCGCGTGTGCTTTGAGTGTCATTTGACCGTTGGCGCGTACTTTGAGTGTCATTTGAGTGTCGGCGTGTGCTGTGAGTGTCATTTGAGTCCTCCCGCGTGCTGTGAGTGTTCTTTGAGTGTCGGCGCTTGCAGTGAGTGTCATCTGAGTGTTCGCGCGCTGTGAGTGTCATTTGAGTGTCGGCACGTGCTGTGAGTGTCATTTGAGTGTTTGCGCGTGCCATCAGTGACATTTGAGTGTCGGCGTGTGCTGTGAGTGTCATTTGAGTGTTCGCGCGCTGTGAGTGTCATTTGAGTGTCGGAGCGTGCTGTGAGTGTCATTTGAGTCCTCACGGGCACTGTGAGTGTCATTTGCGTGTCCGCGCGTGATGTGAGTGTCATTTGAGTGTTTCCGCGTGCCGTCAGTGACATTTCAGTGTCAGCACGTGCCGTGAGTGTCATTTGAGTCTTTGCGCGTGGTGTCAGTGTTATTTGAGTCTTCGCGCGTGCTGTGAGTGTCATTTGTGTGTCGGCATGTACTGTGAGTGTCATTTGAGTGTTGGCGGGTGCTGTGAGTGTCATTTGAGTCCCCCCGCGTGCTGTGAGTGTCATCTGAGTGTCGGCGCGTGCTGTGAGTGTCATTTGACTGTTTGCCCGCTGTGAGTGTCATTTGAGTGCCAGCACGTGCTGTGAACGTCATTTGAGTGGTCGCGCGTGCCGTCAGTGACATTTGAGTGTCGGCGCATGCTGTGAGTGTCATTTGAGTGTCGGCGCGTACTGTGAGTGTCATTTGGGTGTTGGCGAGTGCTTTGAGTGTCATTTGAGTGTTCGCGCGTGCTCTGAGTGTCATTTGAGTGTAGGCCCGTGCTCTGAGTGTCATTTCAGTGTCGGCGCATGCTGTGAGTGTCATTTGAGTGTTTGCGCATACTGTCAGTGGCACTTGAGTGTCAGCGCGTGCTGTCAGTGTCATTTGAGTCTTTGCGCATGCTGTGAGTGTCATTTGAGTGTCGGTGCGTGCTGCAAGTGTCTTTTCAGTGTCAGCGCGTGCTGTGAGTGTCATTTGAGTCTTCGCGCGCGCTCCCAGTGTCATTTCGGTGTCGGTGCGTGCTGTGAGTGTCATTTGAGTCTTCGCGAGTGCTGTGGATGTCATTTGAGTGCTGGTGCGTGCTGTGAGTGTCAATTGAGTGTTTGCTCGTGCTATCAGTGCCATTTGAGTGCCAGCAGGTGCTGTGAGTGTTATTTGAGTCTTCGTTCGTGCTGTGAGTGTCATTTGAGTGTCGGCGCGTGCTGTGAGTGTCACTTGAGTGTCGGCGCGTGCTGTGAGTGTCATTTGAGTCTTTGCGCCTTCTCTAAATGTCAGATGAGTGTCGGTGCGTGCTCGGAGTGTCATTTTAGTCTTCGCGCGTGCTGTAAGTGTCATTTGAGTCTTCGCGCGTGCTGTGGATGTCGTTTGCGTCTTCGCGTGTGCTGTGAGTGGCACTTGAGTGTCAGCGCGTGCTGTCAGTGTCATTTGAATCTTTGCGCATGCTGTGAGTGTCATTTCTGTGTCGGCGCGTGCTGCAAGTGTCTTTTCAGTGTCAGCGCGTGCTGTGAGTGTCATTTGAGTCTTCGCGAGTGCTGTGGATGTCATTTGAGTGCTGGTGCGTGCTGTAAGTGTCAATTGAGTGTTTGCTCGTGCTATCAGTGCCATTTGAGTGCCAGCAGGTGCTGTGAGTGTTATTTGAGTCTTCGTTCGTGCTGTGAGTGTCATTTGAGTGTCGGCGCGTGCTGTGAGTGTCACTTGAGTGTCGGCGCGTGCTGTGAGTGTCATTTGAGTCTTTGCGCCTTCTCTAAATGTCAGATGAGTGTCGGTGCGTGCTCCGAGTGTCATTTCAGTCTTCGCGCGTGCTGTGAGTGTCATTTGAGTCTTCGCGCGTGCTGTGGATGTCGTTTGCGTCTTGGCGCGTGCTGTGAGTGTCATTTGAGTGTTTGCGCATACTGTCAGTGGCACCTGAGTGTCAGCGCGTGCTGTCAGTGTCATTTGGATCTTTGCGCATGCTGTGAGTGTCATTTCAGTGTCGGCGCGTGCTGCAAGTGTCTTTTCAGTGTCAGCGCGTGCTGTGAGTGTCATTTGAGTCTTCGCGCGCGCTCTCAGTGTCATTTCGGTGTCGGTGCGTGCTGTGAGTGTCATTTGAGTCTTCGCGAGTGCTGGGGATGTCATTTGAGTGCCGGCGCGTGCTGTGAGTGTCAATTGAGTGTTGGCTCGTGCTATCAGTGCCATTTGAGTGCCAGCACGTGCTGTGAGTGTTATTTGAGTCTTCGTTTGTGCTGTGAGTGTCATTTGAGTGTCCGCGCGTGCTGTGAGTGTCACTTGAGTGTCGGCGCGTGCTGTGAGTGTCATTTGAGTCTTTGCGCCTTCTCTAAATGTCAGATGAGTGTCGGTGCGTGCTCCGAGTGTCATTTCAGTCTTCGCGCGTGCTGTGAGTGTCATTTGAGTCCTCGCGCGTGCTGTGGATGTCATTTGAGTGTCGGCGCGTGCTGTGAGTGTCAATTGAGTGTTTGCTCGGGCTATCAGTGCCATTTGAGTGCCAGCACGTGTTGTGAGTGTTTTTTGAGTCTTCGTTCCTGCTGTGAGTGTCATTTGAGTGTCGGCACGTGCTTTGAGTGGCATTTGAGTCTTTGTGCCTTCTCTAAATGTCAGATGAGTGTCGGTGCGTGCTCCGAGTGTCATTTCAGTCTTCGCGCGTGCTGTGGGTTCCCTTTTTGAGGCGGTGGGACCGCGAAGTAAGCAGCCATCGGATGCTGACTGCCAGGGCGAGCTGCTCCCCTGTAATGAGCCTGTCGATCCATAGCCCAGATTCTGGGCCGCCGCCTGTTCCGCTTGGGCGCCGGGGTGGCGGGCGTCGCCTTCCGAGCGCGTGTAGTCCAGATGTTTCCGCCCCCAGGACTGGGTGGTGCCCGGTGGCGGGCTGGTAGGCTTGCTAGTGGTGTTGGTGCCGTCCTCCGTACGCGTTCTGCTCCCTTGGGCGCTGTGCTTGTCCGGGACTTGGTCCGATGCCCCGCTTGCGGTCGCGGGCCCGTCATCCGTGGCGGCAGCATGCTCAGTTTTCATCCCCAGGGCGGTATAATCGCGCCGGAGGTGTGACTGGCGGGACACCGTGAGGGGTGTGTCCTCTGTATGGTCGCCTCGTGGCTCCGGGTGGCCGCGCGGGGCAGCCGGTGCCAGGTCCGTGTGGGGGTTACTCCTGCAGGCCTCCATGAAGGCATTGACAGGGTCTTTGTCGCGGTTGTGCCCGTCGGGCAACGTTTCCCTGTCGGCTGCGTGCTTGGGCATGTCGGGTGTGGCTCCCTGGGCTTCGGACTTCACGTGTGCTCCAGGTGGGCCCTGTGGTCGAGCCCGCCCGGACGCGGCGTTCCCTGGCCCGCCTGCGTCGCTGTGATGCGCTGGGGCCGCGAAGGGGGCGGTGTCCGCGTGACCCGCGGGTCGCGCCCTGTGGGCGGTTGGTGGTGGGAGGCCGGCGGCATGCTTGGCGTCTGGCATCGGTTCGCCAGGTCCCATACCAGGTTGGCCAGCGTCTGCTGGCACGTCGCCTCCGCTTGCCGCCATGTCCGGCGGGCTGGCACGCTGGTTCTCTGGCTGGTCTGCCCCCCCGTTAGGTATCTCTGCTTGGGGTGGTCCCCGAGCGGGCAGGTCCGCCGCTGGCGGTGGCGCTTCTGTCCCCCGCGAGGCTCCCCCCGTTTCCTTCGTGGCGTCCACCACCACCACCAGCATGGGCTCCTCGCATTGTGGCTGGGCGGGCGGTGCGGGCGGCGTGGCTGCGCCGCCCGCCGGTTGCGCCGCCTCTCGGGTTTTGCCTTCCGGCACGGGTGTCGGCCCGGGCTGGCCTCCCGAGTGGCCTGCCAGTGCCCGTGTGCCGTCAGCGCCCTCTGCTGAGGCGGGCCTGGCTGCCTGTGTCCAACCCTTGGGATGTGGGATCCCTGCCTGTAGCTCGCGGCCCGGCTCGTTCGCCCGCGGGGTGTAAGCCGGGACGGTGGCGCGCGTTGGGTCCAGGTCTGGGTCCGGACCCGGGTTTGGCGCCGGGCGACTGCTAGATGGCGTTCCTGTGGGCTGTGCTGCCGGCCCGGCTGGTGGGGGGTGGTGCTGTTGGGACGCCGGCTCAGCTTGTGCCGGGGCCGGCGGGTGGCACTCCAGGCCGATGTGCGGGGTGTCGCCGGAGCTTGCAGACTGGGGCCCTGGGTGGGGTTGTGGGCGTGGGGGCGTACCATGCCGAGGGGCCGGGCGTTGGTGATGTCCGTCGGGGTAGCGGTACATGTCTGTGTAGGAGGGCCTTCGGACGGCGCGTGTGTGGGGCCCTCCGTTGGCCGGTTGGGTGGGCTGTGGTGTGGGCGGGGCTCCGAGTGGGCCTGTGTCGCCGCCACTTGGCGGGCTGCCGGCTGGCGGCCGCGTGTGGACGCGTCGGGGGGTGTTTGGGTTTGTGGAGCTGGGTCGCCTGTGGGGCCCGGGCCTGGGCTTGTTTGCGGCAGTATGGTGCCAAGGGGTTGCTCGGGTGGGGTGCCTGCTGCCGCTGTATTCGTGGGGCTGGGCACGGTTCCCCTCCCGGCAGGTGACGCCGGGTGCTCCGAGATCGCTGTGGCTGCGTGGTGTTGTGGTTTGTGTTGTGGCGCTGCCCGTTTGGATGCACGTTCCTGTTGGGGGCTCTGTGGTGCCGGAACGCCTGTAGTCCGTGTGGCATCGGTGGCCTGTGGTCGGCGTGGTGAGTTGACGGTTGCGTGGGGGCTGGCGGTGGACGGGCCGGAGGCCGTGGAGGCCGTTGGGCGTTGTGGCGCGCCGGCCACTGATGGTGCCGGAGCGCGCACATTTGTGGCCCCAGTTGCCGCTGTGGCGCGCTACCGGGGCGGAGTGGTGGTGGTGATTGCAGCTCTCTGGGTGGAGGTGGAGGAGCTGTAGTTCTGGGCACCTCCGGCCATGATCCTGGCCACCGCCGCGTTGCCGTACATGCCCGGCCGCGGTGGTGGGACGTGCAACTGTTGGGCGCGCCGCGCGAATGGCACGAGGCTGCGGGGTAGGGGTATCCTTCTCCACGTGAGATAGGCCGCCATCAGCCTCTTGGGTGCCCCCTCGATCAGGGCCCCGCTGCGGTGGAAGAAATCCCCCCATTCGTTGCCGTGGGCGCCGCGGACGACCCCCATGGCCCACTCCGCGTCCTGCACCAGACACCCAAAGGTGAACGGGAGGCGGGTGGTGAGGGTGATGATGGTGGTGCGCCAGTTGTTAAGGTTCATGGTGCTGACGGGGAGTAAGAAAAAGTGCTTTTCCATTGCTTTGAGGCATACTCTAGTTGTATTAGAGATGCACTGAGCATCCATGCATTTTTATTTTAGTATTGGTCCTACCAAAACTGGTGATAACACATTTTGACCCATGGAACCAAACACCAATCAGGATATGGAGTGGACCCCTTAATCCCCTTTCAATGTGAAGTAAAACATCGTTTCCTGAGTTGACTGAGCACTGACATATCCAAGGCAGAGCCTATGAATTTATCTATGTTTTTCCATGAATACTTATCTGCCCTAGTGGTATACACCCTAGGGGGCTAGGCACCTCTTTTTGAGAGGTCCTGGGTTCAATTCCTGGTCAGCCTAGCTAAGTAGGAAGATCCCATGTGACATGGCAGTGACCTCATTGCCACATGCCCTCCCACCTCAGCACATATGGGACCCAAAACAAAGAGTGCACATCTCCTGAGATGGCACTATGGAGAGAGAGTGACCATGGGGCAGTTTTCTAACTCTTTATCAAAAGCATTTCAGCTATCTTTGTGAATATGCATTCATTTGTGACCTGAGTTGCAGTTTCTGTGAATATCCAATCATCTTTCACTGTTCACACTGCAGCTCTTCATGCTTTGATCCTGATTATCTTCTCCTTGCACACTTCTGGCTTGGGCTATCCTGGATTGACTTGGATTTACTGTATTTCAATAAACAAAAGTTTTTCATCTCCTAAAACAAGCAGCAGGACACCCTACAGCAACAGCAAGCAGCAGGAGAAGCAAAAACACAGTGCTGAAAACACTATAAACTTTTCTGGTAGCAGAGGCAGCCTGTCTCTGCGCACCGGCAGCAAACCCATGCCGTACATCCAGTGCGTCGAGTATGGGCAAAAATAAGCAGAAGGGTGAAAGAAGATGGATCCAAGAAAGGAGGACGCTGACGTGAAGACAGCGCCAGCACCTGAGGCACCGGTAAGGCCTGCACCTGGCGCTGTACCTTCGGCGGAGCCCTTACATGGGCCAGTGGATGCGGCTGAGGACTCCCTGGATGGACTCCAGACGGCCTTCGGGGCCCTGTCTGTCGAGGAGGTTGTCGTGGTCTCTCAGCCTGTGAAGAGGAAGAGGGGAGAGAGCGAGACGGATGCTGGAGAAGAAGCAGACGAAGGAGAGGAACAAGGGCAAGACCTGACGCAAGACCCTACCTTCGAAGGCGCACGAAGCGCTTCTGGCCTCCACGCATCACCCTCTCCTATAACCACCACACTCCCAGCCGCTGCAACATCCACTTCCACAACCAACCCGCCTATGGCAGAGGGCACAGGCTTTACTGGCATGCCTCCCTACCCCGCCTATGGTATGGGCCCACCTACCACTGCGCTCCATGAGGCAACTACTGCCAGTGAGCCGGTGGCTTCCAGCTCTGCGCCGCGATGGTATGCAGCTGATTATCCCCATCCACTACACGCTACTGGATCCTATGTGGATGTTCCTGGGTATGCTCCTGGGTATGCACCTGGGTATGCACCCTTGAGTGGGTTGAGGAGAGGACCCGAATCTCTTGGTGGCAGGAGTAGAGGATCGGGAAGATCCTCCAACAAGTCCCTGACGCGGTCGGAGATGAACGAGGTGCTCCGAGGAGCCACTTCAAAAATCGTGGGCGACCTCACACAAGAGAAGCTGGAGCCCCTGATGATCCCACCCCAAACGTCACCTATCTCGGTGGGAATGTCACCCCACCGAGTACAGGCTAACTACCTGACGGCAGGGTTGACAAATACCCTGGGGAGCCTGAGGAGCAGACCGATGCCGACGCCTGCAGCTATTCCGAGAAGTCCCTTCGTGCCGAGAACGGCCCAGCCGCCCTACAGCCACGTGACGAACTCGACGAGGGCCGAGCTGGACCGCCTGGGGCTGACAGCCTCAAGGTCTATGGTGGACGTGGAGCCTTATGGCTCCAGTGATCTAGGCGGAGACCCCTCCGATGACGAGCCGCCGTCGATGGATTCTTTTTCGCCCTCAGATGACGATGACCCTGAGGACCCCGAGGACCCCAAGGGTAAGAAGAAGAAGAAGAAGAAAAAGAAGACCCGACGCCCTGAAGGACGCAGGCCTCAGGAAGCGAAGGCTATTGCCACCTCCAAAATCGTAGTGAACCTGCCTGAGTTCACAGGCAAGGACCTCAGCGAGTTCGCTGAGAATTCTGGCCGGTTCCTACGACTGACCGGCCAAACCCACGCTAGTGGGCGAGTGAAGTGCGATCTGCTCCTGCAGTGCTGCAAGACCAAGTACCTGGAGAAGCAGGTCAGGCAGATCGTGACTAACTCCGCCACCTTTGCCGATGTGTTGGTTGCCCTGGAGAGGCAGTACCCGACCTACGAAACCGACCTCTCCATCAGGGTCGAGATCCAGAACCTACCCGTGCTGCCCAACAGCCCCAAGCCTGGCAGGGTATCTGAGCTGTTGGCTGATCTGGATCACTGGGCTGGACGACTGACGCCCGGCTCCTACAGCAGCGACGACCTGCTATTCTGGTTGGTGGCCAAGCTCCCTCGAGAGCTATGGGACGAGTGCCGTTCGACGGCTGAGCGCAAGGCTAGATCCCTCCACTACGAGGATCTATGCGTGCTGCTCCTGGAGCTGGCGCTGGAGAAGGAGAGCAACCAGCACCTGAACAACTACCGTCCTGGTGGTGGAGGTTTTGGAGGCAAAGGGTACCAAGGGTCCCGACCTGGGCAGGGGACTACCCCCAAACACGCCCACGCCCGTACCATGGAGAACGTGAAGGAGCTATTCTGGTGTGATGCCAGAGAAGAGCAGGGCCACCTGCAGCACGCCTCTGACTGCGAGCAGCGAGACTGCTTCGTAGTTCAGGGGAAGCAGCAGGAAAAGAACACCGGCGCTAAAGCGAAGCTGCCGGATGATTACCGGTGCACCATCACGTGTGCATTCTGCGGTAAGCGGAAGCACTACGAGGATGAGTGCTACCATAAGCAACGCCTATTGGCGAAGCTTAAAGGGGAAGATCCTGGCAAAGGCTCAAGCAAAGGTGGAGGCAAAGGCAAAGGCAACGACTCCGGCAAGGGCAAGTCGAAAGGACGTGGTCAAGGGCAAGACAAGGGTCAAGGTGGACGAGGAGGAGGCGCTAACCGCCAGCCCGACAACAGGAACAAGGACAAGAACGGAGGCAACCCCAACCCTAATCCAGGGGGGAACTCCGAGCCCTCTGGAGGGCAATCTGGTCCGACCACACGCTCACAAACGCAGGCCTAGCAAGAACAAGGAGCCAAGCGTGAGCATGAAGGTGGTGATGACGGCAACGATGAGAAGAGGAGCCGTTTCATGAGGATGGCCCGCAAATTGCGGAACAAGGGGTTCCAGGTGACCTGTCCCGCGGAGTTCTGACGGGGACGCTCTGGTGGCACCCAAGACCTGGTGTTTTGGGTACCTATCCGACTAGGGGGACGTGAATACCTGGGGATGCTGGATACTGGCGCCACAATATCTATAGTGGCCAAGAAAATTGTACCTTGTGGGAGCCTGAAGAACACCATGACCACCGCTGCTATATGTATGGGGGATGGACATGTGGTGCACAGCTGCGGGGACTGTGAAGTGGTGGTACCTATGGGCTCTCGGACTATCGCCCAGCGGTTCTATGTGATGGACACCGAGGCCTTCGACTTTGTACTCGGTACTGACTTCTTCGTACAGCACTCCCAGATACAATCCCTGTCGCTGCAAGCGCCCTACCTCCTCTACGTGGACCACGGCAGTGGCAGAGAGTCTGTGCCACTGGGGCAGTCGGAACATACCTCGAGTTACCTGAGACTATCGAAGGAGGAGCCCTCGAACATGATGGCGGCCTCCAAAACTGAGGACTATCAACTATTGGGGGAAGTCCTAGACCAAGGTTTGAAGGAGTTGGGTTACTCTCGGGAAGACCTAAGTGTGGAGCTGTTCGCCAGCGACAAGCAACATGTACTGGGCCTTTACTGCAGCAAGGGGAAGAACAGCAGCTACAAATTTTACTGGCCCTCTTTCGGGATGGCCTACGGGAACCCCAGGTTCAGTGAACTGGGGAGGGTGCTGACCAAGGTGGCCTTGGAACGTTCCCGTATGGTCCTGTGTTCCCCCGATTGGGGAGCCCATTGGGGTAACGAGTACTGGCGAAACCTCCTGGACAGGCTGACTATCAGCTCTGTTCGTTTGCCTGATGAGGCCATCTACGTGCCTCTGGGACGCAAGACGCCTATTGGGAAGCCCGGATGGGGGAGTATGCTCAGCGTGGTGGACGGAAGTCTTACCACCATCCCCTGGGAGGACCTGGACCCGACTCTGGTCCAGGTCATACAGCGAGAAAGCGATGGACTCGCCTTGGGTGACTTGAAGGATCGCCTACGACCTCAGGATGCTGTTGAGACTACACCCAGAGGAGATGAGTACGTCGTGACTGACACCAACGCCCC
The DNA here is from genome assembly GCA_964036045.1 of Eutreptiella sp. 'Long Island Sound 2002'. Classification (NCBI taxonomy): domain Eukaryota; phylum Euglenozoa; class Euglenophyceae; order Eutreptiales; family Eutreptiaceae; genus Eutreptiella; species Eutreptiella sp. 'Long Island Sound 2002'. The sequence continues at coordinate 151,745,532 of OZ038381.1, read as the reverse complement.
CAACTCTCCCTGTCATGTACCTGTTCCTGATGGAGTCTCTGAGTGTGAACTATCTGAGCTACCTAGCTCTATCCACTCAGATGACGAAACTGAGCACGACGCCTTCTTGGTGCAGACCTGTGTGGAGGAAGTGGAGAACGCCGAGTACGTCGCCCCACTGAAACCCCTACTCTCCATGAGGGTGGAAGACCCCGTGGATGAGGAGCTGGACCCTCGATCCTGGCTCAGGGAGTATGTGGATTCCAAGAGGAAGTTGGTGGCGAAAAAGCTATGCTACGCGAAGCCTACCTGCAGCTCATGGCCACTGAAGCAAGGACGTATGGGAGACCTATCCCAATTGAATGAGGACCTCGAACAGAAGATCACCACCTGGCAAAGCGAGGTAGATCTCAAGCTCATGAAGAGCGTATGGGGCACCCATGTGAGGACCCCAGAGGAGGATGACCTCTCGGAGGAATGTGTATGTGAACCCCCTCGAGCGTGCCTATGTTGCCATCGTCCATCGGAGATGGTTGAGCAAGACCTTCTATATGCCTACCAAGGGCTGAAGGATACTACCGCGGGTGAAGAGTCGGTGGAGGACCACCTCCCGACGTCTATTACGCAGGGGGCAAGCAACTTACACTCTGACGAGGACATGGAGGACAAGATCAAGATATTGGACCCGCGGGTACAGAAGCTTATAAGGACCTATCTGGAGGTGTTCGGAGAACTACCCCCTCCAGCCTCATGTGACAAGCTGGTACAGATGGACCTCAAGCTGAAACCCGAGTTCGTGGGTCACAAGATCCGGAGGAGACCCTATCGAGCTCCTAAAGAGAAGGCCGACGAGATCGAGCGACAGATACAAGAATGTATCGACGCTGGCCTAGTCCTGGAGTACAAGGATGGGGACTACCCCCTGGAACACTGCTGCCCCTGTTTCCTGGTGGCTAAACCTGGGTCTACAGCCAAACGGCTGGTAGTGGACTACGGAGAGCTGAACAAGAAGACGCTGAACCACTCAGGGTCCATTCCCAATATGGAGTCTACCCTGGAGAAGATAGCCTCCTGCCGCTACAAGACCAAGATGGACAAGCGAAGCGGATTCTGGCAAGTGGACCTGACGCCCAACGCACAGGAACTACTGGCCTTCATCACCCCTCAGGGGAGGGTGTTCAAGTGGAAGGTCATGCCGTTTGGCGTGGCTAACGCACCCGCTCTATTCCAAGAGCTGATGAACAAGATCTTGTCCATCCTACGAAGGAGACCTAAGGTGCAGGAGCTCATATCCCGTGGTGCCCAGATGGAGGCTCATATCGACGATGTATGCCTCGCTACCAATACCCAGGAGGATCACCTAATCCTCTTGGGTGAGTTCTTTGCGGTCTGCCAGGAGAACCACAGCCGACTCAAGCTGGAGAAGTGTGAGTTCATGCAGGAGACCATGCAGTACTTGGGGTTTGACGTTGGCTATGGGTGGTGGACCCCAGCGGCCTCTAAGGCCAAACCCCTGATGGATGCGAAGGTACGACACGAAGACCCCAAGAAAGGACTTCATGATGTACGCAGTTTCATTGGGGCGTGCAACTTCTATCGCCGCCACATCAAGAACTTCACCTATACCAGCGCCGTTCTGACGGACTTGATCAAGAAGAGTACTACTTGGCGCTGGGGCCCACAAGAGCAACAAGCGTTTGACGAACTCAAAGACAAGGTAGCCAACGCTAAGTGCTTGGGCGTGCCTAGGGCACAAGCGGAGATTATCCTGGTGACCGACGCCAGCAATGTGGGCGGTGGTGGAACGTTGTTCCAATGGCAAGCACTAGAGAAGGAGGAGTTCGACTCGGCCATTTCCGGATGGGGGACGGAAGGTCTCAACCGAGATGGAACCCTCAAGCACAGCTACCCTGACGACAAGTGGGTCCTAGTACCTCTGGGCCACTGGAACTCGAAGTGGAACCAGGCCAGGGGGAACTACTCCACCTATGAGCAGGAACTGCTCGCGGGTATGCTGGTGCTATCCTCACAAGCACGACTGTCGGGGAGTAACCCTGTGGTCTGGCTATGCGACCAAGAACCGGTCCGCAGTTTCCAGAAGGGCCCCCCACCTGAGAAGGCCAAGCTACGGCGCTGGTGGACCTACCTCAGTCAATTACGGCTGACGGTACACCATATCCAGGGAGTGAAGAACGAGTGTGCCGACTACATCAGCCGCAACAACTTCGACGCCCTGATTGGTACCCGGTCTGAAGCGCTGGCTAAGGAGGCTTTCAGCCGTATGGACGTACACCTGGACCTGAACATGACCATGATACGCCCCCTGGATGGACTCCAACAATCGGAGTACCTGAAAGAGTTCGGGGATATCTACAAGCGCCTGGAGAAACGCCTTGAACCCCTCCTGGTCAACCAAGACCAGTGGAAGAGGGACAAGAGCTACCTCTGGCACGAGGACCGCATCGTGGTGCCTAGTGACCGAGTCCCAGCGCTGCTGAAGTGGACCCATGAGTCCAGCGGTCATGTGGGTGCTGACCGTACCCTGAGGCTGTTCAAGCAGTGGTTCCACACTACGTGGACTGATGACCAACTGCGGAAAACCCTGCAGCCTATCGTGGACAAGTGCCTGTGCAGGTCCTGTAAACCAGGGGATATCAGGGACAGAGGTCTCTACTCGACCCTGCCCATCCCTCACTGTGCTAACAGTGTTCTATACGTGGACTACGGGGAGATGCCGAAGTTCGGGGGCTATGACTTCGCCCTCGTGGTAACCTGTGGGTTGACCAGGTTTACCAGGGTGTTCCCCTGTACCAAGCACATTACTCCTGGATACTCCTGGAGGAGTGGTTTTGTGTCTATGGGGCGCCCAAGGAGATCAACTCCGATGAGGACGTGCGAGTACGCTCAGATACTGGCTGGTACAAGAGGGTCCTGAGATCCCTCAATGTCCAGGTGTCTACTGGGATCCCCTACTCTCACACGAGCAACCCCCTATGTGAGCGACAGATCCGTGTCCTGAAGGAGAACGTACGGATACGGTGCAAAACTGAACGCACCAGAGACTGGGTGAGACTACTCCCCGTCATATCCTTGATGATGAACTCCCAAGAGAGTTCAGCGACTGGCTACTCACCCCATGAGCTATTCCTGGGGCGCCCGGCATGGTTCCTACATGCCCCCTATCCAGAGGACACCCATTCTTCTGTGGGTGAATGGGTCCAAGAGCAACAAGCGAAGGTGGACAAGGCCAAGGCTATGCTCCAGAGAGTGAGCGAGCGTCAGTGGAACAAGAAGAACAAGCACCGAGTAGCGGCCAGCTACCAAGAAGGGGACTGGGTGCTGGTGCAGCACAGTCGACCACCCGCCTGGCCACGCTCTACCAGCGATGATCCATACTTCGGGCCGTACAAGATTCTATCTGTGGATGGACACCGTATCACCGTGCGGTGTTCTCCCCGTCTAGGGGGGACCCTGGTGTGCGCTGCTCAACACCTGAAGCGCTACTATGATCCTGAAGACCTCTGTGGGGAGGAGTGGGAGCTGGACGACGAGGAAATCGCCGCTCTGGACCTACAAGGGGCTGCCAGTCCTATGGAAGTTGAAGGTGAACTCCCCGACATTAACGCCGAGGAGATGGCTAAGGAGGGCTTCTACCTGGTGAAGGCTGTCTTACGCCACCGCTATCGCCGGGGTTGGCGCTTCCTCACCCTCTGGGAAGGGTTTGGAGTCGAAGAGGCCACCTGGGAGCCCTTCTCTGCATTTGTTCTACCTGAGGGACGCCTAAACTCAGTTCTGGTTGACTACTTGTCCCAGACCAACCTTGGTGAGTTGCTGAGGCTCGCTGAGACGCTTGCCTCCAAGACTAAAGCTAGGGACTGAACCTTACGCTTACCTGCCAAAGCGTATGTGTGAGTGTGCTATTCCTAAGGTCCTGAGAGCAAGCCGCAGAAGTGGTGTCCTAATTATACCCAAGTCTGCACGCTTGCTAAACCTGGAGGGTTGGCTTATTGATGCCACGGGGCACGCCCCGGGTCTCCCCTCCCCTAAGCGCCCAATTTCTGTGCTGGCGCAAAACCTTTGGGGAATACCCAGCGTACTAATCCAGGTATTGTTTTCCCTACCTATCTGTCTACTACAGGGAGGGGTGGCCAAAGGCTATGAAGGCATGAAAACGCCGTTTTGCTAAATGGCCAAAAACACTGACCTAACCACTGCCACAGCCCACCAACCCTGCTAAAATTGCAGGAAACGGGTGGGACAGTGAGACACGCACTACAGGTCCTACACACCCTACAGTGGCACCATCCTGGTGGGCGAGCACTGGGGCAACTGGCTCAAGCCCCCACTTAGGACTACCACTCCTACACGCACACTCTACTGGGCGTTGCGATGACAAAGGTGTCGTGGGTCCTAGCGACCCTCCTGTCGAATGACAAGCGAACACAGCGCTGCTAAGCAATTGTGGCCTTACAGGGGACGCCACAACGCGTTTCCCCTGCTAGGGCTTGGAGGGAAGAGGTGCTCTTGCGTGCACGGCGCAGATGTCGATGAAGTCGGACTCCCTGCTCTGCCACAGGCAGAGGCGGAGTTACTTGTTTGTGTGATCTGCGCCCTTGTTTAGCAGGGCATAAAAAAAATGCTGCTGCACCAATCACCCTACCTGCCCACCTGTAAAACAAAGGCAAATGAAAGGGCGTTTGCGGCGGAGGAACCAAGCAACACTCCAGGTATTATACCCTTCTCAGTGTGACCTATAATACACTGTCCACAAACACGCTGGAGGACCAGCTACCCTTGTCAAGCAAGCAAGCTTTAAGGGACTCCTAAGGTTCTCTTAAAGAACGTACCGAGGAGCCCCTGGGTAGCCTCAACAAGGTTTACCGTGCGCACTTCGCGTGGCCTACCCTTTAATGGGTGTGTGCATGCGCGAGTATGCACGTACATCGTGGGCAAACCTGCCCATCTGAGCGTCAATCACGACTCCACCAGGGGGTGGCCCCGCCTGGGCTTACTCACCTTACCTACCGCTGGAGAGAGACAGCAAGTGAGGGGCGCACGCAAAGAACGTTGCTTTGCACTTGTGTGTATGTCTAATCACCCTGATCTGACCGCTAATCATCTGCAATCTTTCTAATCAATCCCTCTATCGCGTTCTATCTTTGGTAGCGCTGCTACAAGGCTCGTTCACGGAGACACGAGACGAGCAATGTGTATGCGGCATACAAGACGAACATACCTGTAGTTTATACCTGATTCATTGAAGTCTTTTCGATTGTTTTTCGAATTCTTGAATTTTTGAAGCTTCTATTAGTGTGGGTGGAATCTGTATGTTTATTTATTAATGTGTGTCTCGTCATTTTCAAGACTACGTGAGACATACGTTTATAATTCCATTATTTCTCCATTTTCCGGCGCTTCGCTAGGAGCCGCTCCTGCGCGCCGCCATTTTATGCGTATGAATTTCTGGATTGAAAAAATTCAGAGATGACTATAATTTCTATAAAAATGTGCTTCTGATGCACAATTGGATTCTGCTCAGGTGTGTCGTTTCCACAAAATTCTAGGCCGTCATTTGACGGATTTTGATGTCGTCGCTTGGTTTTTGCGCGGATTCGTCCATAATTCTCCCATTCCTGCCTCTGCAGATACCCACGCGCAGCCTCGCTGAGTAGGCCGTGTTCAGGCTGAAACGCAGGTCCCTGGAGAGACTGAGCAGAACCCAAGACCCCACCAAGGGGCAATTTAATTTTTTCGAGACTCCCTTCGCCCTAAGACAGGTCACAGGTCGCCAGCAGGTTTACGAGAACCCCTGCGAGTGTGTATATTGTGTCTTGCGTTTGGGTTGTGTCGACGCTGCGTCTTGGAGGGAGGGATGCATATGCACATGTTTGGCGAGCTCCTATACTAACCCAACCAAGCCACAGGAGCCCCGGCAGCGCCATGGGCGCTGAGTGTTCTGTAGGAAATGATACAATCAGAGCAGCAAAAGAGCGGCAGCCATGGTGAGCGCCCATTTTTCAGTGTGAGGGAAACTATAGGTATTTTAAAGTAGATGTGGAAACCAAGGAAAGGCCAAGAAAAAATCCCTTTTTCCTAAAATGCGACAGTGGTGGCCACCACAGCACAGGGGGGGAGTAAGAAAAAGTGCTTTTCCATTGCTTTGAGGCATACTCTAGTTGTATTAGAGATGCACTGAGCATCCATGCATTTTTATCTTAGTATTGGTCCTACCAAAACTGGTGATAACACATTTTGACCTATGGAACCAAACACCAATCAGGATATGGAGTGGACCCCTTAATCCCCTTTCAATGTGAAGTAAAACATCTTTTCCTGAGTTGACTGAGCACTGACATATCCAAGGCAGAGCCTATGAATTTATCTATGTTTTTCCATGAATACTTATCTGCCCTAGTGGTATACACCCTAGGGGGCTAGGCACCACTTTTTGAGAGGTCCTGGGTTCAATTCCTGGTCAGCCTAGCTAAGTAGGAAGATCCCATGTGACATGGCAGTGACCTCATTGCCACATGCCCTGCCACCTCAGCACATATGGGACCCAAAACAAAGAGTGCACGTCTCCTGAGATGGCACTATGGAGAGAGAGTGACCATGGGGCAGTTTTCTAACTCTTTACCAAAACCATTTCAGCTATCTTTGTGAATATGCATTCATTTGTGACCTGAGTTGCAGTTTCTGTGAATATCCAATCATCTTTCACTGTTTACACTGCAGCCCTTCATGCTTTGACTCTGATTATCTTCTCCTTGCACACTTCTGGCTTGGGCTATCCTGGATTGACTTGGACTTACTGTATTTCAATAAACAAAAGTTTTTCATCTCCCAAAACAAGCAGCAGGACACCCTACAGCAACAGCAAGCAGCAGGTGAAGCAAAAACACAGTGCTGAAAACACTAGGAACTTTTCTCGGGGCCCCAACCGTCTTGCAGACTGCCCAGTGGGGGTAGACTGCCCCATGGCGCGTCGTCATAAGTTTCGTAGTCTGGAACGTAGGTCGTGGGGTCCGCCCCCTCGACTTGCAGCGCCAACGTTGGTGCGTGCCAGGGGGGGCAAGGTGGCGGTGCCGCTGGCTCGTCGTCGCTGAGGACGTCGAACCATTCAACGTCGGGGCTGTCCCCCGTGTCACGCGCCCAGACATTCTGGGCAATCAGGGTGCGCAGTGTGCGGAGCATGAGGTCGTCGTATTGTGTTTCACGCGGCGGCGCAGCTGTGCAGAGGGGGGGCAGCCGTCGGCATAGTGGGCAGGCATGAAAGTGCGTGATGCACTGGCTGCAGAACCAGTGCAGCTGCTCGGCGCTGCCGCATCCGAGGTCATGCCCAAGGATCGGGGCGCCGTTCTCGTCGAGTACCCCCCAGCAGATGCTGCACGGGTTCCCAGGGCGCGGATGTGGAGCTTCACCGGCGGGCATCCTTGGGAGAGGTACGGTTCATGGTACGATCAGGTCACTGTACGGGAATGCGCACGCTGTTGTGCAGTGCGGTGTGGTGGGTGGTGCCGTGGCAGTTTCCCGGTGGTTGCCGTGTGCCTGTGTGTGTGGCTAGTTGCGGGGCTGCGCGTGTTGGTAATGGATGAGGAGGTTGTAATACATACGGCGGTTGTGGGAAGTTTGTTGTGCTTCCTGTGCGTACACCTGGAGGCGGTGCTGTAGCTGTGCGTCCGCTCTCTTGACGGCGATGAGTTGCATGTGACATACCGTGGCCTTGGGTTCCGGGGCGTGGTCGGCAATGACCCTGTAGAGCTGGAGTGGCACCGATCTCCTGAACACCGCTTCCTTGATCTTCGGCTACCGCATCAGGCGCCGGAACTCATTTGTCGGTGGCGCGGTCGGGACCCATCCGGCGTGTTGTGCTATGGTGTCCTCCGGTGTCCACGTGGCCAGGTGGCTTTCTCCTTGGGCCAACGGGCATTGTTTGAAGTGTTTCGATGTCTCCGGCTGTTGGAGGTGGCAAGGGCATATGGTGTATTCTGGGGGTATGTCTATACCCCGTCGGCCATACCAGCTTGCCACCCTGTCCAGGAGGGGCAGTTGTTCATGCAGGAGTTGGGCACATCGTGTTTGTAGGTGTACCGGCAGCAGGGACGGGTCAAGAGCTGAGAAGTATAACGCGGTCTGCAGCTTATGTTGGAGGTGGTTCATGAGGGTGTTGTCGGCATGGCTGCCTCGAATGTGCGCCATGGTGCGGATGGGTTGCGGGTAGTGGTACGCCTGGCCCGTGTCGTTCTACATCCGGTCGTCTGGTACCCAGGCTGGTGGTCCCCCGGGGTGTGGGATCGGCGGTAGGTGTTGGAGGTGCGTGTGCATGTGGTCCTGTAGCGGCGGGTCCTCGCCGTCCAGCATATGCTTGTCAAGCTGCTTGTGGGTGTGTAAGTCTATGTGTCTGTTGCCTAGGCTGTACCGATGGGACCCTTGTTTGACGAGGTCTAAGACGAGGTGTTTGGGGAGGCGTCTTAAAGCCGCCCAGAGGTGTAGGGTCTGGGTGCCCAGGCTGGAGTCGGTCGCCTTGTGCAGGGGCTGCGGGGCCAGTTTGCAGATGATCTGGAAGTCCACCGCCGCGTCTACTACGACCCACACATGGTGCGCGTGGTCTCGCGGTTGTTGGTGGGTGTCATTGACGGCATCCAAGATGATTGCCAGTGTCTTTAGTTCCCCATGAGAGGAGGCCCCGAAGATGGTGGTCCCTGTGAGGTGGTGCTGGTGCAGTCGGCCTGTCGCGTCCGTCCGCAACCCCAAAGCTGCCCCCCTGGCCGTTGGGGTGAGGCTCGTGGTGCCGGAGGCATCCGCAAAAATGCCGGTGTTGCGGTTGTCTGGACATGGCAGCGGCACAGCGTCATCAGCCGGTAGGCGTGGACGCGTGCTCCCTGTTCTGTTGTTGCCCACGGCGTGGTGGTGGCTGGTTGGAGCCTTCTGGTAGCGTAGACGCCTACTCCCTGACGGATGATCTCGGTTGCCCCTGGGTGCATGCGTACATAGTTGTTGTTCCCTTCGTGGCCTTGTTTGAGGTAGCCGTATACATATTTGAGCAAGTATGCCTTCTGTGGGTGGAATGTGGTCCATTCAACTGTCTGCCAGTCCTGGACTTGGGAACAGCGGTGATTAACCGGGGGGGCGGGAGCCTCCGCTGTGGTGCTGCTGTGTTTCGTCAGCACTGGGAAGGTAATGGCTGGGTGCTTGATGTCCCATGTTCCCTGGTGGAACCTCCATTCCGCCGCGGCGCTGGGCCTCCACACTACTGTGGCCGTGTTCTCTGCTGAGGCCCGTTCGAAGTGTCTGTGCAGCCACCGGTGTTGCTCCGGAATAGCGTGGGCCGTTGGTATGTGGTGGTAGCGCGCCAGTAGTGAAGCGGTACCCAGAACCTATGGCCCATGGCCCGGAGACCTGTGAGCCGTCACACCCGTGCGGAAGCCGTTGACACCGGCTGTCAGCGGGATATCCCTGTTCTCTAACCCGCGAGATCTGGAACCCATTTCTAACCATTAAATCAATGTCGAATTACCATAACGTTATTGTCTTAGGCGACTCTCAGTCAGAAATCGGTGAAATACCCGATTTCTACCGCGATTTCCAATTGTCGTGAAATCGCCGCAGTCGCGCCGCCTGTCGTCGCCCGTTCCGTGGACTGCATTAGATAAATCTATAATACGATTTCTCTTGAAGTTAAGACTGAAACAGTCTTCGAGTGATCCGCAATTTTTTCCTTGATATAACAGATCACGTCCCAGATTTTTCCCAGAAAATCTGGGCAGCCGAAGGCGCTTTGAACCCCCAAGTGGAATAACAAGGGTTACGAGCGTTCAAGCGCCCAAGGGCGAACTAACGTGCCTCATAGGCACTGTGTATGAAGTTTTGCCCCCCAAAGGCATAGGACGAGGCCAAAGGATCCCAACTCAATAGGCTCAAAGGGTTATTCATTTTGAGTGTTCTCCAAGAAATGCACCTTTTCACGTACTTGGCGCCCAAGCACGTGTAGAAGTATGTTGAGTTGGCGTTTGTCCCACCCTTGCTTGCCTCTACATCTGGGGCATGTCACTTGTCTTCCCCGGATAGTGCATATATGATCTCGATATACATATTGGCAATATATTTTGCGTGCATGCTAAAATTGGGCTTTCCGAAAGGAGGTCGATTTTCGACCAAAGCACTTGCACGCGTGTTAAGGGACCAAAGTTACATTAGAATATAGGCATACTTTGCTTCTAGGCCACTAGGTTGGGTGTAGAAGGCTTGGGTAGGGTTATATGCCACATTTGGTGTCATATCGCGTGCCCATTTGGCGGATGCACCATTCCAAGACTAACCCGCCAATGGACCCCATATCGCACGAGGCCCTTCATTGTACTCTCAACCAACACTCGCAAGCCTAACCTTCGTGGAAGGACGCTTGTGGAGCGTTCCCGAAGCGAGGTGTGTTTTTTGCAAAATTCCATTTTTGCATGTGCCCACTTGGGAGGCAGCGCGCGCGACCTTCCAAAGCGCCCGAAGTGGGGCACATATGTGGGGTCGGAGGTCATTGGTGTCAAATCATTGTGTTTAGAAGGATTGGTCAATTACTCAATCCAAGCCGAAGATATTGTAATATATTTCTGCGCCTTTCAAGGCACTTTTGGGTGTTTTTTCGCCAATCTTGCTGTCTTTTGCCCGTCATGATGCCAAGTGGCGACCGTGTATCTCAACGTTGCGCCCAATTGACATCATGACCTAAGTATGTCCTGTCGGTACATACTTCGCTGCCCAACATATCTTGAACCCAGCGGATAACTCTTCTCCGGCTTGGCGTACCGTGGCCGCCATGTTGGCAATTTGGGACCATCCCAAATCATGGGCTCACTTGGCGACCCTGCCATTCTCGAAACCGGAGGAGCTGGGCGACGCCCAAAAGATATGTTGGACACATATGACTTGATACCAATCCTATGGCACACTCCGGTCCAAGTCGGGCATGTGCCTCATTTGCCCCAACCATGAGTGTGCGCATTTTCGGCCATTTTGGGCAATTTTCCACATTTTCTGCCCGCCGTGCACGTGCTCGTGCACGCCAGACACATGGACCAATGGACCATATATGACATGGGTGTTATGGACATTGGTCCCCATGGTTCACACACCACGTGGGCGAAGCGGAGCAACCTTCGTTAGGGTGCTAGCCCAAAGTGAGTGTGGACAATTTTGCCATTTTGGCATTTGTGGACCCAATTGGGTTGGTCACCACACCGAGTGGCATGGAGATCTCTGAGGGCCAAGGGCATGGTAGTCTCGGTCGGACTCCCTGTCGATCACGTATGTAATGGCAGATCCGATCTCCAAGCCGGCGTGGAGATATACTATTGGGAGCACCCCTGAATTTTGGCTCATTTTGAGTGGCCAGAATGACCCCCATTTTGGGACCAAAATTTTTCACCCCCCCCCCCGTGTGGTCCATTGGCGGCCCCATATCTCTATGCCCACAGGGAGCCCGGACCTAATTCCACGTTGTACACTCAGATAAAGGGTCCTAGGTCCTGCCTCCTGTCCTGTGAGCTATTGGCCTTGCCCTGGCCGGGCAAGCGACGCGTGGGAATGACGCCAAATTTGGTGATTTTGGCATCATGACCCCACTTGACGAACCAGTGGTGCCCTGATGCCGGGACCTCAGAGGGAACCAGGTTTGGTGAGGGCTCCAGTGAGTTCACACTCAAAGGGCATAGGGTCAATTGTCTCGTTCCTACCTCTGGCGGGTCCGCAGGAGGGGTCAATTGTGGAGATTTTTGAGCTAATGTCAGTTTGGGCTGAAACAGCCCATTTTCAGCTACCAACTCCTAGGGGATATTGGCGGGGCCATTTCTCTCACACAGAGGGGAGTTGGGACCTGCCGTTACGGGAGCATCGGGAGCCAGCGTCAGTTGGCCCTGGTGCTTCTTGGTTCCTAGGAACTCGCCTCTGGCTGGGCGAGACACCCCCCCTATTGGCAGGGTTTCAGGGTCCGGACTGAGCAGGGCATGGCTTGTGTTTGAGCCCCCGCCCCCACCAGCCACTGAGAGGGTCCGACCTGGGATTCGGATACGAGTTGGGACTGAGTGTCTATTCTCCTGTGATGCCCTTACCCCAGTCCAGTCTTAACCCCATGTGTACATATCCTGATGTGTTGCTGTACATACTTTTGTTCCCTTGTTTCAGAGTGGCACGGATCCTGAAACGCTTTGTCACATGACACGAGCGTATTGATGCCCCTGTGAGCGGAGTGCTTTGCCTGCCTGCTTGCTTGTGCGTGTCACCGCAGCGTCCCGTGGCCAGGCCCCCCACAGGGACGCGTCGAAAACGTTCCACCGCCGCGGGGTTACCCATCCCTCGTGTGCCACTCGGGGCCACCAACCCCGAGCAGCGCGGCGCAGCAGCTCGCAGCTCGCAGCTTGCAGCGCAGCGCGGCGGCCCGCAGCGTCGCCCAGAGCATCGACCTGAGCGACCACGGAAGCGCCGCGACCGTGAAGGAGGTGGATGGACCAAAACTCCCTCATCAGCGAGTCCTATCGGCCGACCAGCAAGGCCGCACACCCAGTTGCGTCAACCACCTCAACAACCGACGGCCGACCAGCACCGGCCGCACTCCCAGTCCAGTGCTACGTCAACCGCTCCAACAACCACCACCAGGACCAGTCCGTTGAGCGGAACGAGAGCCCACGAAGGACTTCAAGACCAAATACGCTCCCCGCTGCCATGGTAAACTGGCAAGAAGCGGGCAAGACGTGGCCGCGGCCCCACCCCCATGCAGTGCGCCTACTGCGTGGGTTGGTTTGGGAACAGCACTACCGCCACAGCCACCCCCAGTGCGAAGGCGGCATGCCCGGGAGCTTCGAGCTCCGCCAGGACATGGGCCCCGACCGCCTGCAGGCAGTCGAAGACTGGCTGCGGGTGGAAGGGTTTGCCTTCCGCTTCCAGCAGAGGCGCTGGAGGGTCTGGACGCGGCCGGACAGCCCCGGCAAAGGGCTGCGCCCCGACGGGATTGAGGAGGACGAGAAGCCCAACGAGTACCCGTCGGGCGCCTCGATCAACGTCTCCATGTGGGACATGATCGAGAAGAACTTCCCGGAACCGAGGAGCGAGCGCAGGCTGCAGGGCAGCAGCAGCAGCGCGTCTCCGGGGAAGGAGAAGCGGTCTGCCGGGGACAGGAAGCGGGACCAGAAGTGGCGGGAGTACCAGGAATCACTGGCCGCCGAAGCCGCCCAAGGCGCCAAGGGCGGAACCCCAGCCCCCAGCCCCCAACGGGCCAGTGGCGGTCACCACCCCGGCGACACCACCCTTGGTGACTTCCTCCAAGTCGCCAAACCTGCCAAGGCCAAGCCCCGTCAGCTGCACCTGAGGAAGTCAGGCCCCAGCAGCGACGCCGAGTCGGCCCACCGCGGGAGGATGTCGGCGGACCAGGCCAGCTCCAGCAGCAGCGTCGCTCCCGACCAAAGGGATGTGGCGCGCGCCTGTGAGCGTGCCTGTGGGGTGCCCTGCAACCTTCAGGTTGCCCGGCAACGGGCCACGCAGCAGAAAGCTGCCGTGGAGGGCGCCGTCGGCATCGCCCAGCAGGATGCTGCGGAGTGGGCGCATGGCATGGCCATCCACGCTGCGACCGTGGCAGCCATTGCGGCCGGACTCACAGCCGCAGCCGCCCATCAGGCAGCGATTGCCGAGGTCAAGCGTGAGGTGGCGGCAGCCGACGAGGAAGCCCGCCTGACGCAGGAGGCCATTGCCTGCAAGGAGGCTGAGGTGAAGGCGCTGGAAGAGGCGCTGGCCCAAGAGAGGGCAAAGAAGGAGGCGGAGAAAAGGGCCCACGCCGAAGCGACGGCTAAGGCCCAGGCGGATGCCGCCAAGAAGGACGCCATCGAGGCCGCGCGACGGAAGGTCGCTGAGGAGAGGGCCAAGACGGAGGCGGAGTTGGCGGCGTTGGAAGCGGAGAAGGCTTGGCTGCAGCAGGCCCGGGAAGCCGAAGCGGCTCGTGCCCGAGAGGAAGCCGAAGGGCGAGCTGCTGCAGCCACCGCCGCCGCAATGGAGGAGGCACAGGCCAAACTCCGCCGCGAGACTCTCCTGAGAGGATCACGAGTGGAGACGCTTCGAAAGCTTTTCGAAGGGGACGCCTCCTCCAAGATGACGCTCGACGAGGCCGACACGGGCAGCAGTGGGAGCAGTGGCCCCACTGCCTACCGACGGAGGAAGGGTAAGGGGAAGAACCCCGAGAGGCCACAGAGGCCAGCGGGCGGACACCCCCAAGACAGGGACCCCTTCTTCAACGCGAGCGACGGGGATGAACGAGGCCGCCGACATCGCTGAGGAGTGGCTGGCGGAGGAGGCGGAGACGTCCTCATGGACCCGGAAGGTGGGGATGAGGATCCCCCTCCTCCCTACCGGAGCTCGGAGTCTTCCGAGACCGAGACGCCCAGGTGGGGCGACATGGACGAGGATGATGACATAGACTTTGACTACACAAAAAGGCCCCGATCCTCGGACCCACCGGGACCCCCTAACGGAGGACCATCGGGACCCCCTGGCGGAGGACCAACAGGACCCACTGGAGGACGCCCACCAAGTGGACCCCCTGGAGGCGGACCACCGGGCGGGGGAGGACCCCCTGGACCGGGCGGACACGGCGGAGGCCCTCCTGGAGGACCCCCTGGGGACCCCGACGACCCACCAGGGAACCGCGACCCGGATACCACCTGGCGGTGGATTGTCTACCTCCGCAGGAGGGTCCAGTCCCTGAAGCGCAAGGTAGACACGGGCAAGGGCGAGATGACTCGCATCGCCAGGGTCGCCGCGCGCGCGCAGAGAGAGCTGGACATCGCCAGGATCGAGATGGTCAAGAGCGCCAGCGTCGCCACCGCCACCCAGAAGCTGCTGGACATCGCCAGGGGCCAGACCAGGTCGGTGAACAAGGTCATCAGCGGCCTGCAGCAGTAGCTGGACGCGCTGGAAGCCCGTGGGAGCGTTGGAAGCGACCACCCACCGCTGGAGTCTGGCTCGTCGGACGACGGCCGGGGACCCGGACCAGGTCCAGGCAGACCCCACGCCCCCGGCAGAGCCCCCAGGAGTCGCCCCAGCGCCAGTGCCCCCTCTCTCACCGCCCCCTCTCACCACAGCGCGGGCTGCCGCAACGAGCGTGTGCCGCCCGGCAGTGGCAGTGGGGATTGGCGTGATGAGTGGCTCAGTTCGGACTACCACAACCGTCGTGCTCCACCGCGGACACTGGTACGCCCCCGACGCCCGGCGCCAGCCCCGGAGCCAATCCCAATGGCTGGCGGACGTTATGGTGGACTCAGCGATGAGGTCCCCGGAGGAGACGTGGAGTGGGATGTCGGGATGTTGGCGGAGCAAGACCTGGAGGAGTTCGACATCAGCCCGCCGCGTGGTGTACGACGGGAGGCTGCTGAACGCAGCCGCCGGCGCCGTGATGAGGAGGCATACATGGAAGGGGTACGGCGTGAACATCTGGGTTCAGCGTACATGGAGGAACCGCTGCGTAGCCACAGGGATTCCATGGAGGAGATGGACGTGGCGGCCGTGGGGGTCCCTGGGCGAGGCCGATGGGAACCTCGGTCGACCTCGCGGCCGGCGTTCATGGTCTCTAAGGCCGCGGATGCCGCCGTGTGGGAAGACTTGAAGGACATCAAGCCCCCCATGTACGATGGCAACCCCCTCAACCTCGACCGCTTCTTGGAGAAGCTGGACGATTGGGGGGTGACCGTTACTGAAGACATGGATCCTGCAGATGCGGAGAAATATGTCTTCAGACGGTTCAGGTACCGCCTGCCGGAAGTGCTCTAAAAGCTATACTTCGTGGCAACCAAGGAGGGGAAGATCAAAACCCTCAAGGAAGCCAAGAAGTGGCTCAACGAGCAGGAGCGGGTGGACGCTCCGCAGGTGGCTGCCAAGCGGTGGAAGTCCATCAAGCCTCAGCATGATGGACGGGAGATCCGCCTACAAGACTGGCGAGACTTCCGAGGGCAATACACCCTCTTCCGTCGCAACGTTGAGGACTGGAACGAGGGTGACGAGCAGGCTCGCCTGCTCTCCATGCTGCCGGAGGCATGGATCAAGAGAGTCACCAAGGAGGAAGCCAGACGGGCTAAATCCAACCACACGGTCAAGATGATGCTCCCCAAAGAGTATCATACGAACGTGGTGGCTTGGACGAGGAAGAACGTGGCCCGGGATGTCAAACGGCACTCCCTGCGGAACGCTCTCCTCATCACCGTCTCGGGCGATCGCGAGAAGACCGCGATGTGGCGCCTTGACGGGTGTGACGTGAGCGGCCAGACCATCCGTCTGCAGGCCATCCCGGCGCGGATGAGCTGCGACGAGATCCTGGAGTGGGTTGGAGAGGAAGTACTCAAGGAGTACCGGAACCTCCACCACACCCGCGGGTTGAGGCCCGGCGACCGCGACGTCAACTACATTGGCGAGGTGCCTGGCGGGGAAGCTGCCATGGTCCCAGCGGGAGCCGATGGCGATGACGCTCTCGTCGACGATGACGACGACGATGAGCCTGCCGAGATGGCCGTTTGTGCCTTCGTGGCCGACAACGGCGCGGGGAGCAACCGGGGAAGCTGGAAGCCCCTGCAGCCGGGTTGGAAGAAGAAGGAGAAGAGGGACCCCCGGCATATTGGCGACCCTCCGCTGTCCTTTGGGGAGTTCATATCAGCTCAGCCTCAGGGCTGTTTCGTGTGTTATGGGAGGAAGAAAGGCTTCAACCATGACCACCGAACATGCCCCACCCACCAGGCTGACACGGAGGCCTACAAGAAGGCGCACGGGTCGAAGAAGCGTGCACCTGCGGGTATCCGGGAGGCCAAAGTGGAGGTGGACAAGGACGAGCTCTCGAAGCTGATGTCGCAGGGGACCGAGTTAGCCAAGGAGATCCAGGAGATCAAGAGGAACTGGGTCCCCAGGTCGGTAAACGAGAACAAGGAGAACAACCAGAACGGCCAGAACAGGGACAAGGACAAGAAGCCTAGGAATAGGAGGAAGAAGGGTGTCAACGAGGTTGATGCGGAGGAGAATACCCCTACTTCCACAACCGACGCCCCCTAGCGGAGCCCCTGCAGCCAAGGGCCCCAGCTAGGGCGGTAGCAGGATGCTGTCGTTGGAAGCGCCACACCATCCCAATCGGAAGTCGGTAAGCACAAAGGGAATGCCGCGGTACGGCACCCGACAGTCGCGGTGGCGGGGTGAGGGCAAGTGAAGGCACGAACCCTTGCACCCGACCTTCATTCGCGACCAAGAATGTGTTTGACGTACTTCAAGATCTATCCGAGAGTATCAGAGGATCACCCGGACCGCAGCTGGATGCTGCAGATGGGCAGCCTGAGCCCATTGTCCACGACCTGCACCAGTCGCTTGTTGACCTTCTGGAACGGCCGGACATCCTGAGCTTGCACGTCGTGCGCCGAGTGGGACGTGAGCGGAAGTTGCACCTTAAGGCCCAGACCTCGGCAATGAAATCCTCCTGCAAGGTCGCTTCTACGAGGCCGAGATGGACTGGGACATGATCGTTGGGTACGACTTCATGATGGAGAAGGACTCCGGTGTTCTCCCGGCCCAGGCCTCGATGACCCTGTACCAGGACGACCAGCTCTCGTGGCTATCGTCACCTGAGCAACATGTGGAATGCCAATGGATCCAGCCGGAACGCAATCAGCTCGAAGTGGCCGCGCTGGACACTGAGCCAACTGGGCCAGCAAACCAGGAGTACGGCGTAATACCGGAAGTGGCGAGCCGAGTTGTTGCGGACCTGGGAGCTTCGGATCTGGCCCTGGATGCGTTCTCTTCAGGAACCTCCGCCCATCTGTGGGTTTGTGAGAAGTACTGGAGCGCACAGGACTCCGCGTGGAAGAAGCACTGGGGTCCGCATCAGGGATTGATGTGGATCCATTGCCCCCGTTGGGACATTCCAAGAGCGGTAGCGAAGATCCGCAAGGACCGCTCCAAGGCAGTGCTGGTCGTTCCTATGGGATGCACCGAGGAGGAAAGTACCCGACATTGGGTGGTCTCGTTGACCAACATGACCTTAAACAAGGTCGTCCTACCGGCTGGAGAGAGTGTCTATCAGGACGCTAAGGGACAGCCCATGCCACCCCAGAGATGGCCAACGGAATTCCACTATGTGGATGGGGGCCTTGATCAGGCCGACGCCACGGATCTCGTGTGGGTCAACCGCATCATAGCGGAGCCCTGGCGGCAATGCTTTGCGGTTCCCCCTCTTGACATCGGAGAATCGAAAGACCCCCTCACGGAAGAGGAGTTGGATCTGATTCAGGGGTTTATGGATCAGCCCTTTCACGACCGGGGAAGCCAGCGTGAGGACAAAGGCCAGGACAAAGCCCGGTGGGAAGTGGACTCCATCGTCTCCGGTTCCTATGATGGGAATACCTTGGTACAGAGGGTGCTGGATCACATGTCCAGCCAGGACGAGCCGCCTGGCGGTAACCCACCCACCTACGGCGATCTATTCCGAGGCAAGACCAGAGATGGCCCTTTGGGCCACCTGGGAAGACCGCCTGAGCCAAAACCGAGCGGGGTCGCTACCCCACAAGTAAGCTCAGTGGTCCAGGTGCCCGGAAAAGCAAAGGCGGAGTCCGATGATTGCCCCAAGATCCAGGCATTGAGGGCCAGACTGAAGCAGAAGTATGGTGATACCTTCTTCAGCGGAAAGCCTGTGTTTCCCCCACCAGTTCGTGGACCGTATGGCGAGGCCAAGATACGACTGAAGCAGGACCCCCGTGTTTATCGGCACCGGGAGTTTGCCCTGAGGGGCGAGAGGAAGGAGGCCATGGAGAAGATCCTCCGTGACTTCATCGAGAGAGGCTGGCTTGAGCCGTGCCACTCCGGGTGGGCCTCTCCGTGCTTCGTCGTCTCCAAGAAGGTGGCCGGTGAGTGGCGGCTCGTGGTCGACTACCGCGGCCTAAACGCCCAAACGCAGCACGACAGCTATACGCTGCCCCTCATTGAGGACATGCTGCAAAAACAACACCGGCGGAGGATCTTCACGGTGATTGACCTGAACCAAGGTTATCATCAGATGCCTCTCGCCGAGGAGTCCCGTGCCTGCACAGCCATGAGCACTCCACTTGGACCTCTCCAGTGGAAGGTGATGCCCATGGGCGTCACCAACGGCAATGCGGCTGTTCAGCGGATGCTGCAAAACCTGCTTGAACCGGTGCGTGACTGTGCGGACCCCTTCGTGGACGACGTGATCATCGCGTCCGGGGACCCCACTATGAGCTACGAGGAGCTCCTGGAGGCACATGAGAGGGACGTCACTCGAGTGCTGGACCTTCTGGTTCGGCACAGACTCACGGGCAGCAGTGACAAGGCCACCATTGCGGTAAGCGAGGTGGTCTTCGCTGGCCACGTAGTTGGGAACGGGCAGCGAAAGCCCATACCTGGCAAGGTGGCTGCCATTGAGCACTGGGAAAAGCCCAAGACGGTCTCTGAGCTACGGGTGTATCTGGGGTTCTGCAACTACTACTCGGGGTATGTCAAAATGTATGCCGAGTATGCAGCCCCCATGACCGCCATGCTCAAGGACAACCGAGAGAAGGGGTCCAAGAAGGCTCTGGTCTGGGTTGCTGATTCCGACCGTGCCTTTGAGGGGATGAAGCAGGCGCTGCTATCCGCAGTGGGTCTGCACCTCGTGGATCCCGACTGAGGGTTCGTCCTGCGCATCGACGCTTCCGACTACGCCGTTGGCGCTGTGTTGGAGCAAGTGCTTGACGATGGGAGGCACGTGCCCGTGGCCGTCTGGAGCCGAGTCCTGGCGGAAGGCCAGAGACGGACGTGGACGCCCCGAGAAAAGGAGGCGTATGCCATCGTCATGGATCTCAGGAAATGGGCTGGGTACATAGCCCTCCATCCCGTCACCGTCTGCACCGACCATCAGAGTCTGCAGTCGTGGCAAAGAGAGCACGTGGACAACCCCTCTGGTCCCGCCTCCCGACGGGCAAGATGGCATGAGACCTTGTCCAAGTTCGACCTCACGGTTGTGTAAATTCCTGGGAAGGATAACACCGTGGCGGACTGTCTCAGCAGGTGGGCCTATCCCGCCAGCAAGGGCATGACGGATATCTCTGCCCATGGCGATGAAACTGAGACTGCTGAAGCCAAGAGGATCATTGAAATGGAGCGCCTGATGGAGGAGGAGGGTGTTAAATGCTTCGTCGTTATGGCTGCGGATGCCCCCCTCGGAATGAGGATGGGCAGAGCGGTCAGAGTACTCGCCCCTGATGGAGCTGAGTCCGACAAGCACCTCTTCCCGGAATGTTGCCTCCAGGACGACTGGACCGACGACTACGCCAAGTCTGAGGCCTTTGCGGCCGAGTATAGGGCTGTGACCGACCCTGATGACGGGCAGAAGTGGCCAAAGGGGCTGACTGAGGAAGATGGCAAGCTTTACCGGAACGGTAAGCTGCCAATACCAGAGTCCCGAGTGCTCGAGCTACCCCATGCTGCACCCAGGGGTCAAGAAGCAAGCCCTGGACATGCAACGCCGGTTCGAGATCGACCATATCGGTCTCTACACCGCCATCAAGAAGGTCAGGAAGGGTTGCTCGGTCTGTCAGGCCTGCAATCGCGATAACAGGAACGTCAAGGGGGAAGCCCAATGGAGCCCGGTTCCTGACCAGTCCATGGAGAGCGTGGCCATGGACGTCTTCTCCATGCCCGAAGTGCACATTGGCAAGGAGACCTTTGACTGTGTGGTTCTTTGTGTGTATCGCCACAGTGGCTACTTAGTAGCTGTTCCGGCACGCAAAAAGGGGTTGCTTGCCAAGGAAGTGGCAGTCGTGATGATTCGTCATTGGCTGACCGTCTTTGACATCCCCCGCACCATTTGCAGTGACCGAGGGCCCAAGTTTACTGGAGGCTGGTTCAAGGCTATGTGTTCCCTTATGGGAATACGTCATGCCAAGAGCGTCGCCTATCTCAGCCGGTCTAACGGCCGGGCTGAAGTGGCTGGACGGCAGCTGTTCGAGAAGCTGCGCAAGATTCACATCACC
This sequence comes from Eutreptiella sp. 'Long Island Sound 2002', assembly GCA_964036045.1. Taxonomy (NCBI): domain Eukaryota; phylum Euglenozoa; class Euglenophyceae; order Eutreptiales; family Eutreptiaceae; genus Eutreptiella; species Eutreptiella sp. 'Long Island Sound 2002'. The sequence goes on along the minus strand of OZ038381.1, from coordinate 151,724,524 downwards.
AATCCACGTCGGAACTGGTTTGAGGAGATGTGGCCCGCTCTGAAGGCCCATCATGACACCCCCACTCCGGGTGGTTTGTCCCCTCACCAGATTCTGTTCGGCAGGGACCCCCTGGGTCGGGGACTTCCCTTGTCTAGTGATGGCATGGCTATGGACGCCAAGGAATTCTTTGCGCGGCAAGAGCAAACGGCGCGGGACATCAGCCAGCAGCTCGAGAAGGAGCATGCTGAGCGTCAGAAGTCCGCCCTGAGCTCGACAGCGCAAAGGTTTATGGTGGGAGACCCGGTGTGGGTGTTCAGACCCCGCCCTATGGGCACCCACCGCACCAAAACCTGGTTCACACCCGGAGAGGTGGTCCGCAGGATTGGTGAGGACACCTATCGCATCAAGGTGGGTCACGGTCAGTTCCGGGAGCGACACGAGAGTCAGCTCCGTGTGCGGGAACCCGAGGCTGACTCGGACGACGACTATGCTGAGCAGGACGACTATACTGTCGAGATGATCCTGGCTCAGCGTCCGAACGCCTCAGCATCCGGGGGCCTGGAGTTCAAGGTTCGTTGGCGAGGCTATGGATCGTCCCAGGACACCTGGGAACCCGTCTCCCCGTTCGTGCCGCGGGTTAACACTCCCTCCATAGAGTACATCCGCAGGCACAAGACCAAGATCCACGTCTCGAACTTGGCAGCACTCACCCGGGCGATTGCAGCCAGGGGTGCCTGATCAGCGCCCTGATCTCTCCTCTGATGCAGTTTGAGCGCTTGTGTCGTCGACGGATCGTCCCTCACTTGCTTGCTCTCTTACATCTTTCGGTTACCTGCCATCAGAGTGGCCATTTACCCCCCCCTGCTGAATTCAGAGGAGGATGGCCCCTCTCTTTCACTTCTATTAGTCACCCCCCCCCTGCTGAATCCTTCGGAAACCACGTAGGGCGACTGACGTCTTTTTCCTGAGCTTTTGGGGCCTTGAAGCCCATACGACGTTGCGCAACGGATGCCGCTGTCATCGGCATTGCGATTTTTGAGTGTGTGGTCTGGTCCCATGGCACTTGTGGGATCCAGACCAGTCTACGTGTGTCGCGCCTATATATGGCCTGAACTCAGGCGTTTTCCATCCTCCTGCACATGCCTTATCCTAAACTGGGCATGGTTTGGCGCTCTATCCAGAGTGTGTTTACACGCCTATTTACCCCGCTTATTGCTTGTTTTTCTGTTCCCCAGGATATGTGCGTCTGTATGTTAAGTGTTATCGGCCCATCACTGAGATGTGGACTGTTTTTCCCCCCCTAGGGATGCGAAACGGCATACGAAGGCGCCCTGAGTCGCCGTTTACATACTTATACTTAAGGTCCAGACTGGACCAGTACCTAAGTACATTCTTCTGTTTGAGTGCCCGTGATACTGTGTGCCCTATTCGCTGTGATGTGGAGATCCTGATGGCGCCAGGCGGGAAGCCCAGTTGTCCGCGGTCCGCCATCATCAGTCCCAGTGTGAGCCTACCGACTCGCAGACGCACTTGCAGTCGGATGGCGCCCTCCGGTGCTCCTGACCTCGGTCAGTCTGCCTGGGAAACTGGTGGTTTGAGGAGTCGACGCCTCCGCCCACACTGCATGAGGACTCCCTCATGTATGGCCTTCGTGGTAATGGGGCGAGGGAAAAGACGGCCTTGATGCCCGATCCCTTAAGGAGGAGCTCGTTCGGCTGTACCACTCTGGACTCGCGTCGTGGATATGGACATGGTGCGCCCGAGGAAGGACCCGTGGGGACTCTCCCCCAGCCGGCGGGCCTTGGGAAGCTTGGGGTAGCCTGATGGATCGTTGTGGTCGCTTTCGACCTGTGGGACCACCTCGGTCGTCGTGTGACGCCTATGTTGGCCGTGTATGCCACTGCCACTGTGGTGGTGACCGTAGCAGCCGGCACCCAGTGCGCCTGGTATGGGTTAACGGGTCTTTTGGATGCCGAACAATCGCCGCCAGGACCCGAGACTTGATACTTGATACTATACTTGCAGCTACTGACAGCTACAGCACCTTACCTGTCTTACTGTGGGATTTGGGCGCCTAACCCACCAATCGCTCTGAAGTGAGGATGTGACACATGCCCCCCCCTTCAGGGGATGGTCCTCGGTACCCGCTCCCATGCTTGGGTATTATCGAGCCCCCCCCAGGGTTTGCTCTAAGGAGGGGGGTGAAGCGGTACCCAGAACCTATGGCCCATGAGCCGTCACACCCGTGCGAAAGCCGTTGACACCGGCTGTCAGCGGGATATCCCTGTTCTCTAACCCGCGAGATCTGGAACCCGATTTCTAACCATTAAATCAATGTAGAATTACCATAACTTTATTGTCTTAGGCGACTCTCAGTCGGAAATCGGTGAAATACCCGATTTCTACCGCGATTTCCAATTGTCGTGAAATCGCCGCAGTCGCGCCGCCTGTCGTCGCCTGTTCCGTGGACTGCATTAGATAAATCCATAATACGATTTCTCTTGAAGTTAAGACTGAAACAGTCTTCGAGTGATCCGTAATTTTTTCCTTGATATAACGGATCACGTCCCAGATTTTTCCCAGAAAATCTGGGCAGCCGAAGGCGCTTTGAACCCCCAAGGGGTATAACAAGGGTTACGAGCGTTCAAGCGCCCAAGGGCGAACTAACGTGCCTCATAGGCACTGTGTATGAGGTTTTACCCCCCATAGGCATAGGACGAGGCCAAAGGATCCCAACTCAATAGGCCCAAAGGGTTATTCATTTTGAGTGTTCTCCAAGAAGTGCACTTTTTCACGTACTTGGCGTCCAAGCACGTGTAGAAGTATGTTGAGTTCGCGTTTGTCCCACCCTTGCTTGCCTCTACATCTGGGGCATGTCACTTGTCTTCCCCGGATAGTGCATATATGATCGCCATATACATATTGGCAATATATTTTGCGTGCATGCTAAAATTCTGCTTTCCGAAAGGAGGTCCATTTTCGACCAAAACACTTGTACGCGTGTTAAGGGACCAAAGTTACATTAGAATATAGGCATACTTTGGTTCTAGGCCACTAGGTTGGGTGTAGAAGGATTGGGTAGGGTTATATGCCATATTTGGTGTCATATCGCGTGCCCATTGGGCGGGTGCACCATTCCAAGACTAAGCCGACAATGGACCTCATATCGCACGAGGCCCTTCATTGTACTCCCAACCAACACTCGCGAGACTAACCTTCGTGACGGGACGCTTGTGGAGCGTTCCCGAAGCGATGCGTTGCGAGCAAGGTGTGTTTTTTGCAAAATTTCATTTTTGCATGTGCCCACTTGGGAGGCAGCGCGCGCGACCTTCCAAAGCGCCCCAAGTGGGGCACATATGTGGAGTCGGAGGTCATTGGTGTCAAGTCATTGTGTTTAGAAGAATTGGTCAATTACTCAATCCAAGCCGAAGGTATTATAATATATTTGTGCGCCTTTCAAGGCACTTTTGGGTGTTTTTTCGCCAATCTTGCTGTTTTTTGCCCGTCATGATGTCAAGTGGCGACGGTGTATCTCAACGTTGCGCCCAATTGACATCATGACCCAAGTATATCATGTGGGTACATACTTGGCTGCCCAACATATGTTGGACCCGGCGAATAACTCCTCTTGGACCTGGCGTACCAAGGCCGCCATGTTGGCGATTTGGGACCCTCCCAAATCATGGGCTCACTTGGCGACCCTGCCATTCTGAAAACCGGAGGAGTTGGGCGACGCCCAAAAGATATGTTGGACACATATGACTTGATACCAATTCTATGGCACACTCCACTCCAAGTCGGGCATGTGCCTCATTTGCCCCAAGCATGAGTGTGCGCATTTTCGGCCATTTTGGGCAATTTTCCACATTTTCTGCCCGCCGTGCACCATGTTCAGCACCCTCGTGCACGCCAGACTCATGGACCAATAGACCATATATGACATGGGTATTATGGACATTGGTCAGCATGGTTCACACACCACGTGGGCGAAGCGGAGCAACCTTCGTTAGGGTGCTAGCCCAAAGTGAGTGTGGACAATTTTGCCATTTTGGCATTTGTGGACCCAATTGGGATTGTCACCACGCCGAGTGGCGTGGAGATCTGTGAGAGCCAAGGGCATGGGAGTCTGGATTGGACTCCTGGTGGAATCGCGTATGACATGGCGGATCCGATCTCCAAGCCGGCGTGGAGATATACTATTGGGAGCACCCCCAAATTTTGGCTCATTTTGACTGGCCAAAATGACCCCCTTTTTGGACCCCAATTTCACCCCCCCCGTGTGGTCAACTGGCGGCCCCATATCTTTTTGCCCACAGGGAGCCCGGACCTAATTCCACGTTGTACACTCAGTATAAGGTCCTAGGTCCCCCCTCCTGTCCTGTGAGCCATTGACCTTGCCCTGGCCGGGCGAGCCACGCGTGGGAATGACGCCAAATTTGGTGATTTTGGCATCATGACCCCACTTGCCGAACCCGTGGTGCCCTGATGCGGGGACCTCAGAGGGAACCAGGTTGGGTGAGGGCCCCAGTAAGTTCACACTCAAAGGGCATAGGGTCAATTGCCTCGTCCCTACCTCTGGCACGTCCGGACCAGGGGCCGGTTTTGGAGATTTTTGAGCTAATGTCAGTTTGGGCTGAAACAGCCCATTTTCAGCTACCAACTCCTAGGGGATAATGGCGGGGCCATTCCTCTCACTCAGAAGAAAAGTTGGGACCCGCTGTTAAGGGAGCATGGGGAGCTACTGTTGGTTGGCCTTGCAGCATCTTGGTTCCCAGAGACTCGCCTCTGGCTGGGCGGGACACCCCTCCTGATGGCAGGGTTTCAGGGTCCGGACTGAGCAGGGCATGGGTTGTGTTTGAGCCCCCGCCCCGACCAGCCACTGAGAGGGTCGGACCTGGGATTGGGATACAAGTTGGGACTGAGTGTCTATTGTCCTGTGATGCCCTTATCCCAGTCCAGTCTTAACCCCATGTGTACATATCCTGATGTGTTGCTGTACATACTTTTGTTACCTTGTTTCAGAGTGGCAAGGATCCTGAAACGCTTTGTCACATGACACGAGCGTATTGATGCCCCAGTGAGCGCAGTGCTTTGCCTGCCTGCTTGCTTGTGCGTGTCACCGCAGCGTCCCGTGGCCGGGCCCCCCACGGGAACGCGTCAGTAGTTGGAGGAGGGGCCATGGGGTGGCTAGTGCTTGGAGCCTACATCTCTGGCAAGTGGTGGGGGTGCGTGTCAGCTTGCCCTGCGACAGCGGTGGCGGACAGAAGTTGCCTGCCCTGGGCAGCGGTAGCATCCACAAGTTGCTGCGCGCTCTGCCAGGTCGCAAAGTGGTTTTGAGTCCGTTGGGTGCCAGGAGGAGTACCGCTGGCACCGTGGCGCCTGGCACATACTCCACTTGTTCCGGCGGCCCGTGGTGGGCTTGGTTCCCGCGGGGTGGGGCCTGTGATAGCGGCCGTTTGTGCGTGCTCCAAAACAGGTTGTATGCCCCACGTACTTCCCCATCGGTCGGCTGTTGGTGTCCGGTTTGTGCGGCCGCGTTGCGCATGTGACCTTCCAGGACCGATTTGTTGGGCCACTCCGGGTGCTGTAGGGAGGAGACGTGGTGTGTGCCCACCCGTTTGAGGGCCCACATCAGGTTCGGGGTGACTCGTACGAGGTGTAGGGTGGTACCCACCAGGTCCAGAGTGGTGGTGCTTCCCGTCGGTCCACCACCCACATCGGTGTGTACGACCGCCACAGGGCCGGTCTCCCTGCATGGATGGTTCGTTTGGATGACATGTTGGTGGTGGGGTAGCAGGAGTTGTAGGTGGTCCCATATGCAGGTCCCTACCTTGGTGGGGAGCACCCGCTGGTGAAGTATGTACTGGGGGCAGGTGTTGCGCTGGTACTGGGCCTCTTGTATTGTCAGCGTGAAGACTTCCCTCACCTCTGGGGTATGATTGTGCATGAGACGGTGCAGGTGGGTCGCAGTGTGAGCTGTGTACCCATTGTTGACGAGGTGGTCGGTGTTGTCCCCGTAGTATGGTAGCGACGCCGCGCGTATAGCCGCGGGTAGTGACGTGAGTCGGTGGCCGTGGATGGTACACACTCGCCCTAGCGTGGTAGTGGCCTCCTGTAGCATTTCTTGGGGGTGCGTTAGGTGCAGGGCCTGGAACCCTATAGCTGCGTTGAGCACGGCTCGTAGGAAGTACGTCAGGGCCTGGGTGGAGAGTGCCACAATGCGTGCTATGAATAGTGTCCACGTCATCTGCCGTATCAGGTTTGGTGGTAGGTTGACCCTGCTGGCGGTGGCCGCTTGTTGGACCCCCAGGTAGGTGGCCGCAGCGTGCACGTAGGGGTAGAATATGCGATCTGCTGGCGATGCATGTGTCAAATCTAGACATCCACAGTTCGTTGCGCTTTCCCTGTGCATCCATCCACACTTCTGTTTTTCTCACACGTCAAAAAGGAAACTGCTTGCTCGTGCCTGCCTCGCCGTAGCGTTACTATAGGGTTGGATAAAACGCCTAGGCTTCGTTTTGCGCTGTGCAGTTGCTCGGTGTTCCCTCTCTTTCTCCCATAGGAAGCAAGGTGAGAAGTGCATGCATGATACGCACGATGCATTAATCGCTTAGGGACTTTTAGAATTCGCCGTTGGGTTGTTTAAACGCTTAGGGTTGCCCTTGCGTTGGATGTCCTTCGGCATACACATGATGCATGGTGAGTATGGTAAGTAAGCCCCGGAGGAGCTCACCTCCTGGTTGAGTTTCGTGGTGATTGGATAAATTGGGTTAATTTGAGGAAATAAAAAAAATTTTGTTGTTCGCCTCCCTTCTCTGCATACACATGATGCATTCAAGGGCTGTAGGCCACGCGCTGTGCACACAGTATAAGTGAGTGTCATTTGAGTGTTCGCGCGTGCTGTGAGTGTGATTTAAGTGTCGGCGCGTGCTGTCAGTGTCATTTGAGTGTCAGGCCGCGCTCTGAGTGTCATTTCAGTCTTTGCGCGTGCTGTGAGTGTCATTTGAGTGTCAACGCGTGCTGTGAGTGTCATTTGAGTCTTCACGCGTGCTGTGAGTGTCATTTGAGTGGCGGCGCGTGCCTTTGAGTGTCATTTGAGTTTTCGCGCGTGCTGTGAGTGTCATTTGAGTGTCGGCGCGTGCTGTTAGTGTCATTTGAGTGTCGGCGCGTGCTGTGACTGTTATCTGAGTGTTCGCACGTGCTGTGAGCTTCTTTTGAGTGCTCTGTCCATTGCGGCCCCACTGGGCTCTGAGCTTCTCAGTACCCAGTTACATGGTTTCTTACTTGTTGTTCCCAGAACCCTAGTCTGTACCTGTTTTCTTTGTCCCATGCTTGCCAGGGTTGACCCTGTCCTTTGATTGCGAACCCTTGTTTCGGAGTTTTGAGGTGGAACCTCCCTCACCAGTTTTGCACCTCTCTCACTAAATATGCACCAGCACTCCACACAAGCACACCACTCATTTACAAGCACAGGCACAGGCACAGGCACGCCACACTGCAGGTTTTGAAAACCAATGCAGAATTTTTGCCTAGGTTGGGAGACCTTTTGCAGGTTCTTCAAACTTGTTGCAGGAGGGTGTTCTAAAGTTGCCATGGGTATGGTCTGTTTTAGAGGAATGGGATTGGTTTAGCAAAGACAAGTCATGGTATTCCTTCATTGGAATCTTTTGACTATCTTGAAAAGGATACTCAATTGGACCCATGAGTTCGGGGCGAATATGATACATTACAAAACATATTGTGTATCGGAACGGTACGATACAACACACTTACTTAGATTTACACAAAACAGAAATCTACTTTCATCCGGCCTTAGCACATGTAGCCATGTATTGCACCTTGATTACACACATGCATGATGAGTGGGGACACCCCGAAAGCGTTATTGAATATTTGACATGCCTCACAATACTGGCAAGCCGACAAATCCTCGGAAAAATAGAACACGCAACGATTCCCACGCCAAAATTCAGCATGTATACTGTCTGTAGACTCCTTATATACCTGTAGACGTGTAAACCACACTGTAGACCCTGTAGACTCTCTGTAGACACTGTATACCTGTAAACCTGTATACAGGTATACGGTTACTATCATGGTGCCACTGTAGACTCTGTAGACCACCCCTCTGCCTCCAACCGCCCTAGCTGGGGCCCTTGGCTGCTGGGGCTCCGCTAAGGGGCGTCGGTGGTTGGGATGTCCTCCTCCGCAGAAACCTCGCTCACCATGTCTCCTTTCTTCCTCCACCGGCTCTTGCCCTTCTTGTCTTTGTCCTTGTCCTTGTCCTTGTCCGGCGTAGATCCCTAAGCTCTCATGATCTCCTGAATCTCCTTCGCCAGTTCCGTCCCAACCATCATCAGCTTGGAGAGGTCTTCCTTGGACAGCTCCACTTTGGCTTCCCGGATGTTGGCTGACGTACGCTTCTTGGTCCCGTGCGCCTTCCTGTACGCCTCCGTGTAGGCCTTGTGGATGGGGCACGTCCGGTGATCATGTTGGAAGGGGGAGTACCGCCCGTACCAGACGAAGCAGCCCTGAAGAGGCGTTCGAATGAACTCCCTAAAGGACAGTCGCGGGTGGCCGACTCGGCGGGGCTGCTTCTTCTCCCTCTTCTTCCAACCCTGCTGAAGGGGCTTCCAGCTTCCTGGAGTGCTTCCCTTGTGCAGGTTGTTGGCAACAAAGGCGCCGAGGGCGTTCTCAGCTGGTTCTCCGCGTCGTCATCATCGTCGAGACCTCCGCCGCCTCCGGCCCCCGCTGGGTCCATGACGGCTTCCCCGTCACACCCTGCGCCCACCTGGTGGACGCTGCAGTTGGCTCCCTAAAATCCGCGGTTGTGGGCGAGGTTCTTGTACTCCTTGAGTACGTCCTCTTTGACCCACTCCAGCACGTCATTGCAGCTCATCAGCGCAGGCACGGCCTGCGAACAGATTGTCTGGCCGCCCACCTGATACTCGTCCAGGCGCCACATTGCTGCCTTCTTGCGATCCCCTGAAACGCTGATGAGGGGGGCGTTCCGCAGGGATTGCTTCTTGAACTCCCGGGCAACTTTGGCTCTTGTCCGGTTCACCACCTTCTTGCGGTGCTCCTTGTTGAATATCATCTTGACTATGTGGTTGCTCTTGGCCCTCTTCGCTTCCTCCTCCGTGACCCGCTTCACCCAGGCGTCCGGGAGGAGATTGAGCAGGCGTGACTGCTCATCACCTTCGTTCCAGTCCTCCACGTTCCGGCGGAACAGGACGTATTGTCCTCGGAAGCCCCGCCAATCCCGCAGGCGGATCTCCGGGCCATCATGCTGAAGCTTGATAGCTCTCCACCTCTTGGCGGCGACCTGCGGGGCGCCCACCCGCTGCTGCTCGTTGAGCCACTTCTTGGCCTCCTTGTGGGTCGTGAGCTTCTCCTCCCTGGCCGCCACGAAGTACAGATTTCTGGAGCACCTCCGGTAGGTGCCAACGTGAACCGTTTGAAGACATATTACTCCGCCGCGACAGGGTCCATGTCTTCAGAGACGATCATCCCCCTATCGTGCAGCTACTCAAAGAAGCGGCCGAGGCTGAGGGGGTTCCCATGGTGCATGGGGGGCCTGATGTCCTTCAGGCTTCCCCAAACAGCGGCGTCCACCGCCTTGGAGACCATAAACGATGGTCGCGAGGTCGACCGAGGTTCCAACTGGCGTCCCCCGTGCTTTCGCATGACTGCCACGTCCATCTCCTCCTTGAAGTCCAAGCAGCTGCGCTGCGGTTCCTCCACATACGCTCCTCTGAGGACTCCTCGGTGTACGCCTTCCATGTACTCTTCCCCTTCGCATTACCGTTGGCTCCGGCTGGCTGATCCCACGGGTGGGCTAATCCCGAGGTCCTCCATGCGGTGTCCATCGGGACCCTCGATGTCCCACTCCATGTCCTCTTTGGGGACCTCGTCCCGCAGCGCTGCGTATTCGGCATACGCCGGTGGGGCTGGCTCCGGGGCGTGCTTCGGCGGCTTGGGCTGAGCAAGGTCGCGGAGGGGGTCACGGCGTCGGCAGTAGTCCGCACTCAGCCATTCATCCCGCTCCTCTTCTCTGCTGCGCCGCTGGGGCATGAGGTTGCGCCGTCGGGCGCTTCCACGGGTGGGGAGCGCGTGGTCACTCCGAGGGGCCTGCCTGGATCTGGTCCAGGTTTCAAGCTGTGGTTGGAGCCCAACTCCAGAGGGGGCGGCTGGTCGCTTTGTCGCTCCTCAGGTCGTCCAGCCTGTCCAGCCTCCTCTGCAGCTTGGTGACCACGCCGCTCAGGTTCCCGGCCTCGAACTTGGCGATGTCCAGCTCCTTCTACGCCTTGGCAGCGACGTTGACGCTCTTGCCGATCTCCATCTTGTTGACCTGCGCCTCGCGCTCCCATTTCCAGATCTTCCTCTTGAGGTACACGATCCATCCCTAGATATTCTCGGGGATGTACACTCCCGGCGGTTCGTCGGGAGGGTCTTCGCCTGGTGGCCCTCCAGGGGATCCACTGTCAGGGGGGGCTCTGTTTGGTGGTCCACCAGGTGGGCCTCCTCCCAGCAATCCTCGAGGTTTGGAGGTCCAGGCAGACTGCCATCCGGGGATCCTCCGCCGCCAGATGGGTCCGCATCTGGGCCGAATGCCATGTCATCATCAGTGTTCATGTCTCCCCATCGGTGTCCAGATCTCGGCAGGGGTCGCCCGGGGGTGCTTTTCCTGCTGCGGTAGGGAGGTGGGGGAACCTCTCCACCTGAGCTCGGCGGTTTATCACCGCCTCTTCCGCCGCCGGCTCCGGGCACTCCTAACTTGCAGCCCGTTGGCTCGCTGCAGGTGACGAAGGGGTTGGAGTCGTGGGGATGCGGCTCGGCAGGCTACCGTGGTCTTTCTGGGGTCTTCCCCCTGCCGTTGCGGCGGGGACAGGCAGCGGGTCCGCTGCGCTCGCTGTTCAGAGAGTCCCCCGCCTCCAGGTCCATTTTCATCCTGGAGACAGGGTCCTTGTCGAAGAACCTCCTTAGGGTGTCCACCCGGGACCCTCCCGGGGGCGTCTCGCGGCGGATCTTCCTCTCGGCGTTCTCCGTAGCCGCGGCAGTTGCCTCTGCTGCACGCTTCTCGGCCTCTTCCTGGGCAGGCACGTCCTCCCGTTCCCGCTGCTGCTGCCGCCGAGCCTTGTCCGCCTCCAGGGTCCTGAGCTCTGCCTTTGTCTTGGCCTTCTCCTCGGCGACCTTCCATCCCGCAGTCTCCATGGCCTCCCGCATCGCCGCGTCTGCTTGGGCCTTCATCTCCGCCTCCATCCGTGCCCTCTCTCGGGCTAGGGCCTGCTACAAGGCCTTCACCTCCGCCTCCTTCTTGGCCATGGCCTCCTTGGCGGGGCAGGATTCGTGACCAGCCGCCGCTTCCTGCGCAGCTGCCTCCGCCTCACGCCTTTCAGGGGCAACCGCCGCTTTCCCCGCGGCTGCGGCTGTAAGTGCGTCCCAGATGGCCGCAACTGCCGAGGAGTGGATTGCCATGCCGTGGTACCAGTGGGCAGCCTCCTTCTGGGCGATCACAACGGCTCCGTCCACCGCAGCGTTCTGCTGCGTGGCCTGGTCTCGGGTAACGCAAAGATTGCAGGGCACCCCGCAGGCGCGCTCGCACGCGCGGGCAACTTCGCCTCGCTGAGGGGCAGCTAAGGTTTGAGCCACACTACTGCTGCTGCTGGCGGACGGTGCTGGGCGGGGTTGCGCTCCCCGATGGGTCTACTCCACGTCGCTGCTTGGGCCTAAGCGCTTCAGGTGCAACGGAAGGGCAGGATCGGCCTTGGACCTTCGAGCGACCTCCATAAAGTCGCCCAGGGTGGCGGCTCTCGCTTTGGCGCTGCCCTTGCCCGGGGTGGGCGCGCTTGGCTCTTCAGCCGGCCGGTCCTCTTGGTGGAGGTCGGGGCTAAAGTTGGCGATGTAATGGCTGTCACGCCAGATGCGCCACCACTGCCGCTGCCAAGGGTACTCGTAGCCCAGGGCTTGGAGCTCCATTTCCATCGCGCGATGATGGTTCACACTGTCGCGGATCTCCACGTACTGGGGGGCAGTTTCCCCCTGGGCCCGAGAGTGGCTGTACTCCTGGTCGCACTCCAGCCCCCGCACGAGGCTGCGGATGATGGCCTAGCTGGGCTGCCGACGCAAGTTCTTGGGGCTGGCCATGGGGCTTTGCTGTGGCTGTGGGTGTGGTTGTAGCTGCGGAAGCTGCAAGGACTCGTTGATGTCGGAATCCTCCTACTGTTGATGCGGATGCTGCAAGGGCTCGTTGATGTGAGAGTCCTCTTCGGCAATCTGCAATGAACTTGAGGTCCCCGGGGTCGGGGTACTCGTTGGTCTCCGCGACGGCCCCGAGTAACACGCTGGGATTGGGTACCTCAGCGGCGGTGGAACGCTTTTGATGCGTTCCCGTGGGGGGGCCTGGCCACGGCACGCTGCAGCGGACACACAAGCAAGCACGCAAGGAGAACACTGCACTCACAGTGGCATCCTCATAGAACAAAGCGTTCCAGGATCCTCATCACTCTGAAACAAAACAGAGGTATGTACAAAAACACATCAGGGTATGTACACAAGTCGGTTAAGCGATGGAGTTGGGTAGGGGCGCCTCAGGGCAAAGAACAGTGAGTCCCCAGCCATAGCCCATCCCTAGGTCCCAACCCTTCAGTGGCATGCGGCTACGGGTGTTCAAACACAACCCGCCGACCTGTCAAAACTGGACCCTAGATCCCTGCCAAGGGAGAAGCCTCACGACCAGCCAGGGGCGCGTTTCTGGGATCCAATGCACTCCAAGGGCAGCCAACAGTGACCTCCCACATTCCTCTGATGGCCGGTCCCAACTCGCTTCTGAGCCAGAGATATGGCCCCGCCATTATCACCTAGGAGTTGGAACCTGAAAATGGGCTGTTTCAGCCCATCCTGACTTTGGCTCAAAAAAGTCCAGAAGTGACCCCTCAGCCGGGCCACACGAGGGCAGGGACTAAGCAATCAACCCTGCACCCTTCGATCAGACACTCCCTAGAGGCCCTATGCAACTCGGTTCCCCCGGATTCCTTGGTATCCCGGCGCCACGAGGTCGCCAAGTGGGGTCAGGATACCAAACCTGGCAAAGTCAGCCATCTCAGGTGGCCGGCCAGGGTTGGCGTTCATGGCGATCCTGTCAAGCCAAGCCCTGATTCAGGGGCCTGGATGTCCCCTTTGGTCCTCTGCATCGGGGTTTGGTTGCTGTCACGTTGGCTGCTTGCTGTTCCCCGAGGGGATGGTCACGCGACGGGGCAGAAGACAGCAAGAAAGGCAAATTTTGGAAACGTGGCATGCACCGTGAGTTGCATAACTCCGGCAAGGTCCTGAGCAGCAAATACAAACCTGTAGGGCAATTGACCCTTGGTCATCTGCTACAAGAATCGTAACTCGTTCCTGGCTAGGTCCCCCATCCGATGGAGATATAGTATTCCCCACTTGGCTTAAAATGGGACAAAAAGCAAAAATTGGCCGAAACGGCCGACACCCACGATCCCATATCTCCATGGCCACAGCGAGCAATCATCTACCCCAAATTGCCAGAGACACATGAGACTTAGGTCCCAATATGTGCCCGGTGTGAACCCTCCAGGTCGCCTCCATCCATTTGTCCCCTTAGCAGAAAAATGGTACACGAAAAATGGCAAATGGTAGCATACCCCATATTGAGCCACCCATAGCTCTCCCATCCCAAGAAGAGGATACAATGAAACACACCCTATTCCAAGGGGGTTTTATGTCCCCTTTCCATATTGCCCTTAGCCTTCGACAAAGGGCGCATAGAACTCAGGGGCGGACATTAAGGGGGAGACGGGGTTGGGTGCCATTCATGCCAAAAAGAGGGTTAGTAGTCCCAAAGGTGTTTACTCCAAATATTGAATTTCCGGTTCCCAATGGAGATGGACTTTAGAATTTTGCATGGCAGCAACCCAAAGCCTTAAGTCCCTTTGTTAACATTGGTTCGGGTCCGAAGCACAAGAAAACCATTTTTGAAAATTCGGCCCTTGGAGCACACCAAAAGTGGGAAAAATGGCCAAAATGCCAATATTGGGACATATGTACGGATGGAACACCGAAGCCCATATAATATGGCATATGCCCAAATTGAAGGACCCATAATAAGTGTTTACAAACATACGTACTACGGGTCAAGTCCTCCCTTGGATCCCAAGGCAATCATGCATGTATATGAGCACATGTGCAAAAGGCAGAATAGGCGCGGGTGCTCACAAGGCAACATTATATAAAATAGTAGATGTATTTCCAAAAATCAAAGAAGCCATACAGGATGTCCTTCCTGCTCTCTACGTTCCATATTGTCTTAGGTGGAGGCTCATATAGCCCTTGGCTTCGAGAACGAGCCTTGGCGCCATGGCAATTTTCGCCAAATTTTAGAGGAAAGGTCGTCCTTGCAAACGACCATGTTTTGTTACGCAATCAATTGCGTGGAGCCATCGTTGAGTTAGCTCCAAAATGGAAAATGGCCTCGGCCTATTGGTCTTATGAGCATTAAGCGTCAAATTATTTACGTTCATGCTGGCAGGTACACAAAGTTAGCGTTTGCGCACGATTTTGACTTGGGTTTTTCACACCCATGCGTGTCCCAAAACACCCCTATGAGCCACTTCCCAGAGGGGAGCGATATGCCCATGTGGAAGGGGCACGAAACGAAGGCGAAGGGGAGGAATGTCGAGTTCCCTACAAACTAATAGTCTATGCAAACCGTCAGTTTGGTCCGTTGACGGAAAGGCTTGCGCGTCGGTTCTCTCCAAGACGCGACGGCGCAAAATTCCGGTGAGCATACCAGATGAAAGTACATGAAAAGCCCTACAGATCCATCTCTTAACGTCCCTTCCAGCCTCAAAGGTACAGGAAAAAAAGTCAAGACAAAGCTCGCCACGGAGACACGCCACCAGCACGCGCGCAGGTGACGACGGGCGGCATTTTCACTGTGGCTGAAAATCGGGTCAGAATAATCAATCAATTAATCGATTTCCCGCAAGATTCGGTAATTAAATTGAGCGTATAAGAACTCCTGATTGATTTCATCGATTGGGAAGGTTAGGGACAGGATCGGTCCGATGCCGTGGACTGGAGGAAAGAAGTAGGAAAAAGTCACTACCATGTCCTTCTTTGGGTACTTGATCCAGGCTACAGCCCCTTTTTTTGCCTAAGGAGGTACTGAGACTAACACATTTTTGTTTCTCTCATGAAGCTTTAACTACACTTTCTCAGCAACTAGGGTTATAAACCTAGCACCCCAATGAAGTTCACCCCTACCACTCAAGGGAGCGGAGGTATCATCCCTCATGGAGGTTATACCAAAATAAAGTAGGCATTTCATGCCTTGGGCCTTGTAGGTTAACCCTAGTGGTCTCCCACCTCAGGACCCCTATACTTGAAAGTTTTTACTACCTATTGTGGTTGCAGATTGTAACTGTTTCTGAAGTCAGTTGCTTGGCCAAGTCATTTCCTGTGTCTGGCCAAACTCCTATGCCCCAGATTCCTAACCAACTCCATTTCATCCAAAAGAGTGCACATGAAGTGCTTGGTGCTATCTTCGAGGCCTGAGTCATGCCAGTTTTCACATAAAATCATTTGTTTTGTTTATAAAACCATTTGAGTTGCGTATTTGATTCCTCATTTGTCTATATGCAGCCCCTTTTTGCTTACAATGCTTTGATTTGGAAGAATACCATCACAAATCTGACTTTGATCCTGTTTGTGGTGTTCCTTGTCCGTGGACTTTACCTTTTTGCTGTTTTGGGGGAACATCTTTTGAAAAGCATTCAAGGTTTTCAATATAAACAACAAGCCAGGGATACCAGAAACTCTTTCTGGTAGCAGAGGCTTACACACTCGCCAAGCTAAAGCACAAGAAATCCACAGCGTATTGAGCAATGTCACGTCCATCAGTTACACTGAGCGCCAAGACCCTGCCAAACAGGTCCCAGCCAACGGGGAGGCCTGTAGCAGGACCTTCCAGGGCTATGTCCCTGAGCGGAAGAGATGATACAGTCGTTGTGGACACTACTGGCTGGCGCGGAGAGAACCAAGCAAGAGGGGCGGAAGAACAATATATGAGAGAAGCCCCTGAGGCGCCTGTGTTAACCCAGGAACGCCTCAGAAGCCTCGAAGGGAGGGATCCAATGGCGGCTGCCCTCCTGTCTGTGGTATCTTCCTTTCCTCCTTCTGAGGATGCCCCTGATCCTGATTCTTTAGCCGCTAAGGAAGCCCAGGCTGCGATGGAGAAGGTCACCTCCGCCAAAGTGAAAGCCTGGAGAAAAGCGGGAAGGAAGGAGCAGGAGAAAGAACCGATGAAGGCGTATCCCATGTTCGGCACCACGTGGGGTGAGGGGTTCGAAGCACCTTATGGGGAAATATCCGCCACGACGTCCAACAACTTCTCGGAATGGGAGGAGGACTGGATATCTAGAGAGCCTACCCCGTCGTTACCTTCGAGGCCAAGACCACCTTCGCCTCGTGGGGTGTGCCCCGAGCCCGTGCGCGTTGGAAAGAGGTTTACCTTCACGTATGGCTGCCCCTAAACTCGCTCTGGATGAGACCATGGAACTCCTTTCCCGGGTTCTGGGGGCTGGGGATGAAGATCCTGATTTGAGTGCACTGTCTGCAGCACTCAAGGCTAAACTGGGCCTGTCTGAACTGAAGAAGCCCTTCTCGACCATGTCCCCGGGTGTTGAACTCCTGACCCGGGGCGTGAAAAGCTGCAGAGGGATCCGCAGCACCCCCTTGGACACTTGTCCAAGCCCTTTCCATCCTTGTGTGAGGACTGTTCCTGTATGCACTATTGAGGATTCTACTGGGGCTGAGATGGAGGGCTATGGGCTGGCAGTACTGGCGCCACTTGCCACTGTCTACCCCTCGCCCCCCTCAGGTGGAAAGGGTGACACTGCCGTACAGGGTCGGGGAACGAAGGGCATCGCCACAGCGAACCTTCAGATCGAGCTCCCTGAGTTCGATCCTAAAAACTTGCCCGAATGGGCCGAAGAGGTTTAAGAGTTTCTACTCCTCACCGGACAGCAACATGCTGATGTCCGGACCAAGTGCACGCTCATCAAGAAGTTGTGCAAGAAAAGGTTCCTTCAGCCGCAGGTGAAAACTGCCATCAGGAAGAGCTTCAGTTGGGAAGACTTTTTTAAAAGACTGGAACAAATGTACCCAGTCTACGAAACGGACCTGAGTGTCCGTACGGAGATAGAGGAACTACCCCCACTTCCTGAGTTCCCCACAGCTGCCCGTATTTCTGACTTCGTGGCGCAGCTGGAGGAGCTAATGGGGAGGATGAACCCCTCCTCATACGGGCCTACCGAGCCTCATCTGTGGCTCGTGGGTAAAATTCCTCCCAGGACTTGGGAGAATTGTAAGGAGACGTCCGAGAGGAAATCCCAGACTCATTCCTACGATGAGTTGGTCGATCTTCTGATCGAACTCGCCATGGAGAGAGAAAATGACTCTCACATGGATAAATACCTGCGCTAACATCTGCGGAGGGAGGCCCTTGCTGACGAACCTCAGGGAGGGAGGTCCCCAAAACCCCACTCTAACCCTGGGAAGGGTAAGGGAGGGCAACTGAAGCATATGAAGAAGACCCCCCCCGCTAAAGGCAAGGGAGCCCCATATCTTTTTTATTGCCAGCCTACGCACGACGAAGGGGGACCATGTCACGCCCCTGACTGCGATGGACGCAGCTCTTGTATGCTCCAGTTGCGGCGGACGCAGAAGACCAAGGATGGTCAGGAGGTCAAACACCAGGACCACTTCCGCTGCACTATCACGTGTGGCTACTGCGGCAAGAGGAGGCACTACGAGGATGAGTGCCACATAAAACGCCTCGAGTCCGAGAAGCTAAAGAAGGCCGAGGAAGAACGGCGTAAGTACGCCGGTAAGGGGGGGGGAAGCAGTACCCCTGGGGGAACTCCCGGTGGAGGTAACCCTGGAGGGGGGCAAGGAAACTCCGCACCCCCCACAGGTGGAATACCAGGCCCCACCCCCAAGGGTGAGCAGCCTGGGGAGAAGCGAACCGTACAAGGGAAACGAGAACGCCAAGAAGCGCCGCCTCAACTGGCAGTCTAAGTGCCTGCAGGCGGCGGGCTCTGAAGTGAATTTCCCTGAGGGGGAATAGGGGCGCGGCTCCGAGGAGGAAGATTTCATTTTCCGGGTCACGTCAAAAAAGGTGATCAGGTTTACAAAGCGGTCTTGGACACGGGCACCTCGCTCTCAATCGTGGCCCGCAGATTGCTAAAACAAGCCAAGATCCGGGAAACCAAAACAGTGGCCATAAGGGTAGGGGATGGTCGGACCATCCATTCTCTGGGGGGGGTTGATGTGACTGTATGTGTAGGCGATGTGGAGGTGACGCAGCACTGCAAAGTGCTTGACACGGACGCCTTTGACATTGTCATTGGCACTGACTTTCTGCGCTTCAAGTTGCTTCACTGCGATTTTAGCAGGGGTCTATACTCTGTCCCTCTGGAGCTGTCAGCCCTGAAAGAATCCGGTCTACGTTACGTGAACCGGTCTTACAGAACTGAGAACTATCAGTTGGTGCGGCCAGTGTTGGAAAATGGACTGGCCGCCCTGCAGCTGGACCTGAATGAAATTCAGGTAGAACTGTTCGCGAGTAAAGAGCAGCATCTGATGCAGCTCTACTGCTCGCGGAACCTAAACAATGAGTACCGCTTTTACTGCAAATCAATGGGGTTGTGGTACGCAAACCCCCCTTTCTCCCAGCTCGCCAAGGTGATTACCAAAATCGCCCTCGAAGGAGCGAGAGTGGTCCTGTGCACCCCCGACTGGGGTACCACAGGTGAACACGCCTATTGGAGGCGCCTCTTGGACTGTATGACCGTGGGAAGGACTGAACTGCCCAACGGTCCCATCTACGTCCCTGAGGACTCTCAGGAGACCATGACCGCCCCTGAATGGGGCAGTTTCCTATCCATCGTAGATGGTGCTCTAAACCCCGTGCCTGTGAGTGACCTTGATCAGGTTGTACTCAAGGAGTTGATGGCCAAAAACAAGGGCCTTACCATCCATGATCTCAAGAAGAGATTGGAGTACTCCTCGGTTACCACTACGAGTGGTGAGTGCCCCGATGAGCAGGAGACACCAGCAGTCTCTACTCCGCTGGCTGATGCTGACGACCGCCTGAGCGATATCACCAGTGTAATACCCCCAGGCGACCCGGAGGTTGTGACACTGAAGCATAGCGCTTTCCTAGCGCAGTTGCTTATGGAAGAGGTGGATCTCGGCGAGTTCGCCCCTGCTGGGTCTAATGATCACGCCGTTTTCTCTTTGAGAGCCACTGATGGCCCCTCAGGTCAGGTACCTGGCGCTAAACCCTCACCCAATAACATGCCCGTCTCTTGGTATGACGTGCAGGAACTACAGCAGGTCCTGTGGGCTAAGGCTGAGGGTATCGAGCGACGGACCCGCCAGGACCTCCTCAAGGAGACCTGGAAAACCTCTCTTTGGTCCGAGGAGGATGATGAAGAGACCACTCTCCCCGATCCTGAGACCCCTCTAGTATACTCCCTCCACTATGCCCAGGAACGCCAGGACTGGGAGGATGAGTTGCCCCCCGAAACAGTGGGGCGTAGAAAAAAGCAGGATAAAGGGAAGAGTAACCTCCGCGCTGAGGACGATTTTTCCGAGAAAGTGGAGAGCATGAAACTCGACCCCCGTCTCACTAAGCTCATCCACAAGTATCAGGAGGTTTTTGGAGCGTTGCCCCCACCCCTGTCTTGTAAGAAACTGGTCCACATGGACCTCAAACTCGAACCAGAGTTTGAAGGGTCGGTAGTGAGGCGGCGTCCATACGCCGCCCTACAAGACCAAATCGACGAGATCGAACGCCAGATCCAAGAGTGTATAGGTGCTGGCATCCTCCAGGAGTATAAGCACGGGGACTACCCCCGCCATTGTAGCCCTTGTTATCTGGTTGCTAAACCTGGGTCCACTGCTATGCGCTTGGTCGTTGACTATGGGGAGGTCAATAAAAAGACCCAGAACCACTCAGGGAGTATCCCCAACATGGAGAACACCCTGGGAAGAATTGCTAAGTGTCGATTCAAGACCAAGATGGATAAGCGCAGTGGCTTCTGGCAAGTAGACCTAACCCGAGCAGCTCAGGAACTGCTCGCCTTTGTAACCCCTAAGAGCCGTGTCTTCCGCTGGAAGGTCCTGCCCTTTGGTGTCGCGAATGCCCCTGCTCTCTTTCCGGAGCTGATGAACAAAAACTCATATATCCTGAGACGCAGACCCCTTGTGCAGGAACTGTTTTCCCGCGGGGCTGAGATGGAGGCCCACATCGACGATGTGAGCCTGGGTACTAATACCCAAGAGGATCATATCCTCCTCCTGCAAGAGTTTTTCACCGTCTGTCAGGAAAACCATCTCCGCATCAAACTCGAGAAGTGTGAGTTTATGCGAGAGGAGATGGAGTACCTAGGGTTTGACGTGGGGTTTGGCTGGTGGAAACCAGCCGCGTCTAAGATGCAGCCCCTACAGGACATGCAGATATGTGACGGCCCTAAGAAGGGTCTACACGATGTGCGGAGCTTTATTGGCGGCTGCAATTTTTACTGACGCCATATCCACAATTTTACGTATTCATCAGCCCCCCTTACTGACCTTATAAAGAAGACCAACCCTTGGCGGTGGACCGACAAGGAGGAGGCCTGTTTCCAAGAGTTGAAGAGGAAAATATCTTCCACCAACTGCCCTGGGGGTGCCCCGCCCTAAGGGCGAGATAATACTCGTCACGGATGCGTGTGACGTAGGGAGGGGTGGTACCCTATACCAGTGGCAGGAGCTTACCCCAATGAGTTGTCGCACTGCCAGCTTCACACTTCAGGTCTGAACCGCGATGAAACCCTGAAGCATGACGATTCCGCCAATGAATGGCGTCTGGTGCCTCTGGGGCACTGGAACTGGAAGTGGAATCAAGCACAATCCAACTACAGTACCTACGACCAGGAACTCCTGGCTGGGATGCTCGCGCTCTCTTCCGAATCCCGTCTTCTAGGTACTAACCCTGTTGTATGGCTCTGTGACCAAGAGCCCGTGAAGACATTTCAGAAGCGCTCGCCTCCTGAAAAAGCGAAACTAAAACGATGGTGGACATACCTGAGTCAGTTCAGGTTGACTGTCCATCATATACCAGGTATAAAGAACGAGATGGCTGACTACATCTCGCGTAATAACTTCGACACCCTCCTAGGCGAGAGCTCTGAATCGTTGGCCAAAGAGGCGTTCCAACGTATGGATGTCCAGCTGGACCTATCCATGCGTACAGCAGGTGTACTGGAGGGCTGGAGCCTGGGAGACTACCAGGCTGAGTACCAATGTGTACTCAGTACCCTCAGTGATGGCCTAGAGGCACGCCTAATAGATGGCGACCGCTGGTATAAAGATAACCAGTACCTATACTATGAGGACCGCATAGATCCGCCTGAGGCACGACTGGACGGCTGTCTGCAGTTGGCACACCACAGCTCCGGGCACACAGGGTGCAACCGGTCTGCTGCTTTCTTCAGTGAGCGTTTCCACTGCCGACTAACCCAGTCTGAACTACGTGCCTGTATGCAGTCCATAGTGGACTCCTGTGACTGTCACGCCAGCAAACAGAGCGACTCACGTGACAGAGGACTGGTCTCCAGTCTCCCCATACCCTACTGTGCTAACTCCCTGTTGTACGCAGATTTCATCCACATTCTGCCTAAGTTTGGTGGCTACGGTAGTTGTTTGGTGGTCACCTTTGTTCTAACCCGCTTCACGGTTGCTATCCCCTTCAACAAGAAGATCACAGGAGAGCAGACTGTGAAGATTCTGGTGGAGGAGTGGTTTGAGCCCTATGGGGCGCCTAAGGAGATCCACTCCGATGAAGATGTACGCATCCGGAGTTATACCGGTTGGTACAAGCGAGTGCTGGACGCCCTGAACGTCCAGGTAGCCACAGGTGTACCTTACACGCACACGTCCAACCCTCTTTGTGAGAGACAGAATCGTGTGGTGGAGCAGAATCTGAGGATTCTGATGAATCAGGAGCGCACCAAAGATTGGGTACGCCTGTTGCCCTGGGCCGTTCTGGCCATGAACTCTCAAGAGAGTTCTTCAACCGGCTATACCCCCCACGAACTGTTCCATGGGGGGCGTCCTCCGTGGTTTTTCGAAACCCCTTTCCCCGGGGACTATAAGAGCCCAGTTGGGGACTGGCTGGAGCACCGGCAGGACCTGGCTAACAGGGCCAGAGCTAACCTGAAACGCGTTCAAGAACGCGAACTATCCCGGCGTAACCGCACGAGACGTCCTGCCAGTCTCAAGGTAGGAGACCTGGTGCTTGTACACCACTCACGATTGCCCACATGGCCCCGCAAGTGTTTGCAGGACCCCTACTTTGGGCCCTATCGTATTATCAGGATAGATGGATCCAGGATCCATGTGACGTGCAGCCCTCTTCTAGGTGGGGAGCTGCTGTGTGCTCCTAAGCAGCTCAGACACTACCACTCCCCTGATGAACTATAGTGGGATGAGTGGCGCTTGCCTGACTGTGAAGTCGAGCGTATCGACCTGGAGAACGCTGCCACCCCTGAGGAGGCAGACGAACTCGAGGAGATGACTGCCGAGGAAATGGCAGTCGATGGCTACTACGTGGTTGCACGTATTGCAGGCCACGAGTATAAACAGGGCTGGA
This sequence comes from Eutreptiella sp. 'Long Island Sound 2002', assembly GCA_964036045.1. Lineage (NCBI taxonomy): Eukaryota > Euglenozoa > Euglenophyceae > Eutreptiales > Eutreptiaceae > Eutreptiella > Eutreptiella sp. 'Long Island Sound 2002'. The sequence goes on along the minus strand of OZ038381.1, from coordinate 151,701,825 downwards.
AATTCCTGACCCTGTGGGATGGCTATGGGCTATCGAAGGCTACCTGGGAGCCTATGTCAGCCTTCATACAGCCGGATGGGAGTATCAACCCCATCTTTTGCTCCTACCTCCTTGAGGACAACGAGGGGCAGTTGCTAACCCGTGCTGAGACCCTGTCACAGCGTAAGAAGAGGAACCAACCTCCCAGGGTCGGTGAGCACTCTGAGCACTGCACCAACCGTGGCTGTGCCCTGCAGTCCCATGCCTATGGTTACCAGCGTGAGCCAGATGGCCGCTTATCTGGTGTGCAGCCAACCAGCGAGTGTCGACCATGTGTGCTATGGGACCTGCCCTGATGTTATGATTTTGGGGAGCCAACGATGAACGGTGGCTTGCTATTCTAATGACCAGGGGGGAATGACAAGCAAGGTGTGTTCACCCTCCTTGGGGACAAGCGTGCCCACAGTTAGGACCCCTAACTGGTTCAGACCCATGGGGTTCTACCCTTCCTAACCTGGTCGCTATACATGTCTGCCTAGGTATGTGTGAGTGTGCTGAAGTGTGCTGAAGCTGAGCAAGTTGCAGAAGTGGTGTCCTAATTATACCCAGGTCTGCACGCTTGCTAAACGCGGAGGGTTGTCTTATTGATGCCACGGGGTACGCCCCGGGTCTCCCCTCCCCCCTGCGCCCAATTTCTGTGCTGGCGCAAAACCTTGGGGGAATACCCAGCGTACTAATCCAGGTATTGTTTTCTCTACCTACCTGACTACTAAAGGGAGCGGTGGCCAAAAGCTATGAAGGCATGAAAACGCCATTTTGCTAAGCGGCCAAAACGTTGACCTAACCACTGCCACAGCCCACCAACCCTGCTAAAATTGCAGGAAACAGGTGGGACTGTGACACACGCACTACAGGTCCTACATACCCTACAGTGGCACCATCTTGGTGGGCGAGCGCTACTCCACTTGGCTCAAGCCCCCACGCAGGACTACCACTCCTACACGCACGCTCTACCGGGTGGTGTTGAAGATAAGGTTGTGGGTCCTAATGACCCTCCTGTGAAGAAGACAAGAGAACACAGCGCTGCTAAGCAACTGTGGCCTAACAGGGACATCACAACACGTTTCCCTACTAGGGCTTGGAGGGGAAGGGCGCACAGGTGGCATGCACAGGGCGGATGTCGATGGAGTCAAACTGCCCTAGCCACTCCTGGCTGAGGCGCAGTCAATTGATTGTGTGATCAGCTCCCCTGTTTAGCTGGGGCAGAAAAATGGGATAGCCGCCGAAGGCAGCTGCCGCGTGCACCAATCACCCTGTACCTCTCCCACCTGTACAACAGAGGCCAATGGACTGGGTTCAAGACGGAGGAACCAAGACACACTCCACGTATTATGCGCTTCTTAGTGTGCCCTATAATACACTGTTCCTGAACCCAGTTGCAAGCAAGCAAGCTTAAGGACTTCGCCCGTTCCCTTATGGAACGTAGGGCGAAGGCCTCGGTAACCTGGCAACTGACCTTCACAAGGGTTCATACCGCGTGCACAGCGCGTGGTCTACTGTCAAATCCCTTTAATGCATCGTGTGCACGCATGCAGGGAAGGGAGGCGAGACCAAAACGATTGTAACCACACTGACTCAACCAGAAGGTGAGCTCCTCCTGGGCTTACCTACCTTACTCACCATGCATCGTGTGAATGCCGAAGTGAATGGAACGCAAAACAAACCTAAGCGTTTAAACAACCCTACTTTAACGCACAAACGACGCAAACACGAGCACACACTACTCCTTTGGACCTGTGAAGGGAAGGGAAGGTAGATGCATGCACAAGGAAGCGTGGCAACGTGTGTATGTCGGAATCCGGCACATGCATCGCGAGCACTACATCTTCTCTGACCCTACGTGCGCACTACGTGCACCATTCGTCGAGCATACCTTTCAACCTTGTTTTTACCTGTGCAGGGGGAATGCAGGAGTCGCCGAACCCCCCAGAGACACAACGGAGACAAGCCTAACATTTTAACGAAACAACCACGACGAACATAATGCATACGTGTGTCATGACACTGGCATACCTGAGAGGCTAAATTTCGCCTCCTCTTCCTTTTGTTTGTGTTTTTGAGGTTCGTCCCTATGTTTTCTAAAAGTTTTGATGCAACCATGGAGAATCGTTTGGTTTCTCTCTGTCAAGGCACGGCACACACCTCCCTACTCGAGTGCCTTGTAGTGCCGTTAACCCCTTTCCTGGGCGCGGCTCTGTTGCGCTTGTCTGCGACTTTGAGTCTGGGCCTATAAATGACGATTTCTAACGTCTTAGCGTCAGTTTTTAGCGTTTTGACTTGTTAGGTCGCTCAACCTTTCGCTAAACCACAGGATTCACTCCCTGTTGGTCCTCATTTCTATTTTTTTCAGCTCCTGGAGTTTTGTGGGCTCCATCAGGAGTATTGCTCCGCCCTGGCCGTTGGTCAGGACAATTACTGAAATACGTTCCTTATACAGCAATGACCGTCCGCATTAGAGCGTTCGATCATACCCTAGTGGGTAGCAATGCAGACTCTAGGGAGGAGGTCATGGGTTCAAACCCCACTGCCCCCAAACTGTTTTTCCAAACGTTTACGCTCGAGCCAGCTACTTTTGAGGAATGCCCCTTCGAAGGGACATCATTCACGGTACATCACGCTGTTTCTAAAGGGTGCCAGCAGTGTGAACAGTTTATATGGACTGATGAGGAGGTTTTGTGAAGGTTTACACCATTTTCTGAGGTAATTTCAGGGTAATTTGAGCCTTTTTCCTTGGTCCTACTAGCTTAGCTAACTAGTACTCCAGGGGGGAGTAAGAAAAAGTCACTACCATGTCTTTCTTGGGGTACTTGATCCAGGCTACAGCCCCCTTTTTTGCCTAAGGAGGTACTGAGACTAACACATTTTTGTTTCCCTCATGAAGCTTTAAGTACACTTTCTCAGCAACTACGGTTATAACCCTAGCACCCCCAAGAAGTTCACCCCTGCCACTCAAGGGAGCGGAGGTATCATCCCTCATGGAGGTTATACCGAAATAAAGTAGGCACTTCATGCCTTGGGCCTTGTAGGTTAAGCCTAGTGGTCTCCCAGCTCAGGACCCCTATACTCAAAAGTTTCTACTACTTATTGTGGTTCCAGATTGTAACTGTTTCTGAATTCAGTTGCTTCGCCAAGTCATTTCCTGTGTCTGGCCTAACTCCTATGCCCCAGATTCCTGACCAACTCCATGTCATCCAAAAGAGTGCACATGAAGTGCTTGGTGCTATCATGGAGGCCTGAGTCATGCCAGCTTTCACATAAAATCATTTGTTTTGTTTATAAAACCATTTGAGTTGCACATTTGATTCCTCATTTGTCTATATGCAGCCCCTCTTTGCTTACAATGCTTTGATTTGGAAGAATACTATCACAATTCTGACTTTGATCCTGTTTGTGGTGTTCCTTGCTCGTGGACTTTACCTTTTTGCAGTTCCCGGGAAACATCTTTTGAAAAGCAATCAAGGTTTTCAATATCAACAACAAGCAAGGGATACCAGAAACTCTTTCTTAAAATATCCGGACAAACAGGACGGGGAATAGGTGTAGGTGACGGGGAAAGACAGACATTCACCCTATGGGCCACGGAGGTCCTGGGTACCGCTTCAACGTGTGGACTGCAGCAAGATTTTCATCGTAAGGTACTTCCCATCCTTCTCCCCACGTCGTAATGGTCCCAGCCATCACTTTCTGCATTCCTTTTCCTCTCCATTCCTTTCCTTCCGTCTTCGGCAATCTCGCATGTGCAACATCGGGACCAGTGGCTGAGGGGAGAAAGGAGGAGTTTGTAGACCTGGCAACCATGGAAGCCAATTCTGCCGCCATAAGGTCCCTGCTCCACTGTCCCTCGAGGCTCTCCAACGTTAACGTGGCGGCCCCTACGTTTGCACAGAGTTCAGGGTCAATATGTTCTTCTTCCACCCGTCTTGCTGCATGCTCTCCATGAGGCCCAGCACCTCCGGGGGTGATTCTAGTTGTAGATCCTCTGCCACTTAGGGATAGTGGCCTAGACGGCCCTGCAGCTTCACCCATTTTCCTTCATTTGATGGGTAACGTGTTGCCACTGAGTGCCATAGACATGCTCAAGCATGGTTTGCTTCTGGATGCTCTAGCCTGCACCTGGGGCTACCTCTGCTACCAGATCATGTTCCTGGTACAACCTTGCTGTCTTTATCCCTGCTTTTTGATGAAGAAGACCTTGATGATTTTACTAAGTGCAAAATAATGGTCACAACAAAGTAGAGCAGGGCAATCCAAGCGCTAGATCGAATCAAGCTCAGGATCTTCTCCTGCCTAATGAAAGCTTGAGTGGCAAACATAGGCTGCACAATGAAGAATGCAGGCTGAAGGACAAAGTTTCAATCTTTTATAAGCAAAGCAATTGAATTTATAGTGAAGACTGGCATAAGACCCGCCCAATAGCACTTCGCGTGCACAGTTTGGGATGCGATGGAGTTGGTTAGGAACCTGGGGCACGTAGGCTGGGCCAGACAAAGGATATTGCCCGGCAATCTTGGCCAAGCAACTGATTTCAAAAACAGTTACGGAATGAAACATGTGAAACATATGAGTATCTGGGTCCTGATGTGGGAGACCACAAAGGCTTAACCTTTTAGCAAAAAGGCATGAAGTGCCTAGTTTTATTTGATATTACCTCCATGAAGGAAGATACCTCTGCTCACTTGACTGGTAAGGATAAACCTCATGGGTGGACAAAACGTGCAGCTAGAGGGCCACAAAGCCGTCTTGTTGGTCCACCGTTTCTGTTTCTCCATAGCGGCTGAGTGTGTCACCAAGACATTCAGGATCGAACGGCAATGCCCTCACGTGCGGAAGGACAAAAAAGATAACGATAACGATAATAACGCTTGCACAATCACAACTAGCGCATAGGTATATACCGACCACTACAAACAGACTCAAATCAGACCAAAGCAAGAACCTGACGCACTGACCGGAAGACTAATTTCCAAATGGCAAATCTCTGCAACGGTTCTCCAAATTCCACACAACGACCGCTCTATGTTGCACCGAAAAGGTAATGTTGAAAAAGTCCCGCATGTTGCGACTTAGCACGCACGTCCACACACATCAACAGCAAACAAAATGCAACTCTGATTCTAGACATCGAAAACCTGAAACTCATTTTCCTACCTGATTGTACGCTATATTGGCATGCATCACTCGAATAAGAAAGAGTGCTTTTCCAATGCTTTAGGGTATACTTTAGTTGTATTAGAGGTGCTCTAAGCACATAGGCATTTCTATCCTAGTATTGGCCCAACCAAAAGTGGTGATAACACATTTTGACCTATGGAACCAAACACTAAATTGGGATATGGAGTGGACCCCTTAATCCCCTATCAATGTGAGGCTATTCATCTTTTCCTGAGTTGACTGAGATCTGACATATCCAGGGCAGAGCCTATGAATTTATCTATGTTTTCTCATGAATTCTTAGCCATCCTAGGGGTTTGCACCCTAGGGGGCTGGGCACCTCTTTTTGAGAGGTCCTGGGTTCAATTCCTGGTCAGCCTAGCTAAGTAGGAAGATCCCATGTGACATGGCAGTGACCTCATCGCCACATGCCCTGCCACCACAGCATATATGGGACCAAAAACAAAGAGTGCACATCTCCTGAGATGGCACTATGGAGATTGAGTGACTATGGGGCAGTTTTCCAACTCTTTTCCCAAAACATTTCAACTACCTTTGTGAATATGCGATCCGATTTGCCTTGAGTCGCAGTTTCTGTGAATATTCTTACATCTTTCACTGTTTACACTGCAGCCCTTCATGCTTTGATCCTGATTGTCTTCTACTTGCTTATCTCTGGCTTTGGGATATCCTGGATTGGTTGTATTTCAGCAATAAAACATTTTCCTCATCAAAAACAAGCAGCAGGAAACCTTACACCAGCAGCATGCAGCAGGAGAGGCACAACAAACACACAGTGTTGAAATCACTATAAAACCTTCTGGTAGCAAGAGGCAGACTGTCTCTGCGTACCGGCAGCAACCCCGTGCCGTACATCCAGTGCGCCAAGATCAGTCATATATAAGCAAGAGGGGCGAACGAATATGGACACCGAGAGAGAGGACACCGACGTGAAGACGGCGCCTGAGGCACCAGCAATGCCAGCACCTGGTGAACCTCGACCTGGACCCAGCGCTGTACCTTCGGATCCCTTACATGGGCCAGTGGACGTGGCGGAGGATTCGATGGAAGTACTTCAGTCGGCCTTCGGGGCCCTCTCAGTCGAGGAGGTGGACACCCATCCTGTGAAGAGAAAGAGAGAGAGCGAGAAGGATGCTGGAGAAAGCATAGCAGACGAAGGAGCAGACCAAGGGCACGACCCGACGAATGATCCTACCTTCGAAGGCGCACCAAGCGCTTCTGGCCTCCACGCAGCAGCCTCACCTATAACCACCACACTCCCAATTCCAGACCCAGCTGCTGCAACATCCACACCCATAACCAACCCGCCTATGGCTGAGGGCACAGGCGTTACTGGTATGCCTACTTACCCTGCCTATGGTGTGAACCCACCTACCACTGCTTTTCCTGAGGCAACTACTACCAGTGAGCCGGTGACCTCCAGTTCTGCGCTGCGATGGTATGCGGCTGACTATCACCATCCTCTACCCACTACGGGAGCCTCTGTGGATGTTCCTGGGTATGCAACCTTCAGTGGGTTGGGGAGAGGACCTGAGTCATGCAGGAGCAGGAGTAGAGGATCGGGGAGATCCTCCAACAGGTCCCTGACGCGGTCGGAGATCAGCGAGGTGCTCCGAGGAGCCACCTCTAAAATTGTTGGCGACCTCACTCAAGAGATTCGAGAGAAACTGGAGCCCCTGATACCGCCCCAGCGTTACCTACCACGGTGGGAATGTCACCCCATTGAGTACAGGCAAACCACCTGGTGGCAGGGCTGACAAACACCCCCGGGAGCCTCAGGAGCCGACCGATGCCGACCCCTGCAGTGATACCTAGAAGCTCTTTCGTGCCGAGGACGGCCCAGCCACCCTACAGTAACATGGTGAATTCTACGAGAGCCGAGCTGGACCGGCTGGGGCTGACAGCCCTGAGGGCAATGGTTGACATGGAACCCTATGGCTCTAGTAATCTAGGCGGAGACCCCTCCGATGATGAGCCGCCGTCGATGACTTCTGCTTCGCTCTCGGAGGACGACGACCCAGAGGACCCCGAGAACCCAAGTGGGAAGAAGAAGAAGAAGAAGAGGAAGACCCGACGCCCTGAGGGACGCAGGTCTCAGGAGGCTAAGGCTATTGCCACCTCCAAGATCGTGGTGAACCTGCCTGAGTTCACAGGCAAGTACCTCAGCGAGCTCGCTGAGAATTTTGGCCGGTTTCTCCGATTGACCGGCCAAACCCACGCTAGTGGACGGGTCAAGTGCGATCTGCTCCTGCAGTGTTGCAAGACCAAGTACCTGGAGAAGCAGGTCAGACAGATCGTGACTAAGTCCGCCACCTTTGCCGATGTGTTGGTTGCCTTGGAGAGGCAGTACTCGACCAATGAAACCGACCTCTCCATCAGGGCCGAGATCCAGAACCTGGCCGTGCTACCCAACAACCCCAAACCTGGCAGGGTCTCTGAGCTGTTGGCTGACCTGGATCACTGGGCAGGACGATTGACGCCCGGTTCCTACAGCAGCGACGACCTGCTTTTCTGGTTGGTGGCTAAGCTCCCTTGGCAGCTGTGGGACGAGTGCCGTTCAACGGCAGAGCGCAAGGCTAGAGCCCTCCACTACGAGGATCTATGTGCACTACTCCTGGAGCTGGCGCTGGAGAAAGAAAGCGACCAGCACCTGAACAACTACCGTCCTGGAGGTGGAGGCTCTTGAGGCCATGGCAAAGGGTACCAAGGATCCAGACCTGGGCGGGGGACTACCCCCAAACACGCCCGTATCATGAAAAATGTCAAGGAGCTCTTCTGGTGTGATGCCAGAGACGAGCAGGGCCACCTGCAGCACGCCCATGACTGCGAGCAGCGAGACTGCTTCGTAGTCAAAGAGAAGCAGCAGGAGACCAACACCGGCGCGAAGAAGCAGCTGCCGGATCACTACAGGTGCACCATCACGTGTGCCTTCTGTGGGAAGAGGAAGCACTACGAGGATCACTGCTACCACAAGCAGCGCCTGTCGGCGAAGCTGAAGGGTGAGGATCCTGGCAAAGGCTCTGGCAAAGGTGGAGGCAAAGGCAAAGGCAACGACTCCCGCAAGGGCAAGTCGAAAGGACGTGGACAAGGGCAAGACAAGAGTCAAGGTGGACGAGGAGGAGGCGCTAACCGCCAGCCAGACAAGGACAACAAGAATACGCACAAGAACGGAGGCAACCCCAACCCTAATCCAGGGGGGAACTCCGAGCCCTCTGGAGGGCAGTCTGGTCCGACCACACGCTCACAAACGCAGGCCTAGGTGATGACGGCAACGCTGAGAAGAGAAGCCGTTTCATGACGATTGCCTGCAAGCTGCGGAACAAGGGGTTCCAGGTGACCTGTCTTGCGGAGTTCTGACGGGGACGCTCCGCTGCCGCCCAGGACCTGGTGTTTTGGGTACGTATCCGACTAGAGAGACGTGAATACCTGGGGGTATTGGATACTGGCGCCACCATATCTATAGTGGCCAAGAAAATGTTACCTTGTGGGAGCCTGAAGAACACCATGACCACCACGGCTATACAAATGGGGGATGGACAAGTGGTGCACAGCTGCGGGGACTGTGAAGTAGAGGTACCTATGGGCTCCCGGACTATCGCCCATCGGTTGTATGTGATGGACACTGAGGCCTTCGACTTTGTATTGGGGACTGACTTCTTCGTGCAGCACTCCCAGATATAATCCCTGACGCTTCAAGCGCCCTACCTCCTGTACGTGGACCACGGCAGTGGCAGAGAGTCTCTGCCACTGGAGCAGTCAGAACATACCTCGAGCTACCTGAGGATATCAAAAGAGGATCCCTCGAACATGATGGCGGCCTCCAAAGCTGAGAACTATCAACTAGTGGAGGAAGTCCTAGACCAAGGTCTGGAGGGGTTGGGTTACTCTAGAGAAGACCTGAGTGCCGAGTTGTTCGCCAGCGACTAGCAGCATGTCCTCGACCTTTACTGCAGCAAGGAGAAGAACTGCAGCTACAAATTTCACTGGCACTCTTTCGGGATGGCCTAGGGAACCCCAGGTTCAGTGAACTGGGGAAGGTCCTGACCAAGGTGGCCTTTGAACGTTCCTGTATGGTCCTGTGCTCCCCCGATTGGGGAGCCTATGGGGGCAACGAGTACTGGCGAAACCTCCTTGACAGGCTGACTATCAGCTCTGTTCGTTTACCTGATGAGGCCATCTACGTGCCTCTGGGGCGTAAGACGCCTATTGGGAACCCCGGATTGGGGAGTCTGCTCAGCGTGGTGGACGGAGGTCTTACCTCCATCACCTGGGAGGATCTGGACCCGACTCTGGTCCAGGCTATACAACGAGAAAGCGATGGACTCGCCTTGGGTGACTTGAAAGATAGACTGCGACCTCAAGATACTATTGAGACTACACCCGGAGGAGATGAATACGTTCTGACTAACACCAACGCCCCCAGCTCTCCCTGCCATGTACCTGTTGCTGATCGAGTCTCTGAGTGTGGACTATCCGAGCTACCTAGCTCTATCCACTCAGATGAGGAAACTGAGCACAACGCCTTCTTCGTGCAGACCTGTGTGGAGGAAGTGGAAAACGCCGAGTACGTCGCCCCTCTGAAACCCCTACTCTCCATGAGGGTGGAAGACCCCGTGGACAAAGAGCTGGACCCTCGATGCAGGCTAAGGGAGTATGTGGACTCCAAGGGGAATTTGGTGGCCAAAAAACTATGCTACGCTAAGCCTACCCGCAGCTCATGGTCACTGAAGCAAGGACGTATCACCTATGATTTTAGCAGCTGTTTTTCCCAAAATTCAAAAAGTCAGCAAAAAGGGGTTTTTCGCGAGAAATGACCAATTTTTTTGGTTTCTACGGCCCCAAAATAGGGGGGGGGGGTCCACCTACCCGAATTGTGTCCAAAAAAATTAAAAACCCTGAAATTTGGCCTATTTTGGGGTATTTTTGCCTGCTCTGGGCTGGTCCTGCAGAACAGTGCTGCACACCAGTGTACCTGCCTATAGAGGATTTTCGACAGAAATTCCAATTTTCTTTGGATTCTCTGGCCCCAAAATAGGGATGGGGGGGTTCCTTCCACCCGAGCTTTCTCCCAAACCATCAAAAACCCTGGAATTCGGCCTATTTTGGAGTATTTTTGTCTGCTCTGGGTTGGTGCAGCAGAACAGTGCTGCACACCGGTGTACCTGTATAGTATAATATAGGCACGAAAAAACATGAAAATAGGTTTTGTACCCAAAAAGACCAAAAGTAACCATTTGTTTTAATTATACCCCGAATAGCAGGGGGGGGGGGGTTCCTCCTACCCCATTGTTCCCCAAAAATAACGACCTAAGCCCCAAACATGTGTGTGTACGGTGATAGGCACGCAAAAGCCTACCTATGAACCATATGGAAACGGACCACAAACGGTGCAAAATAGGGCCAAAAACACCTCAAATGTTCATCGCTCATCCCATTCTTATGCACATACTATCATATTTTATGTAGTTCTTTGGCGTATTTCGCTTTTTTGCAACGAGCACCCTCCAATCGGGAGGGGGGCTGGTTCAACTGCTTGTTTCAGGCTAAAAAAAACAAACAATTTTTGATAAAAAAATGGCTATTTTTCGCCGATTTTGTTGAAAAATGGCAGATTTTGTGGCATAAGAATGCTGTAAATTGTGTTTGGGCAACCGGTGTGTCCACACAGCATGCTTTTTTGCATCCAGCACCCTCAAAATGGGGGGGGGGGGGCTCTGCAACTGCCTGTCTGAGGCCAAAATACTCAATTTTTGACCAAGAAACGGCCATTTTTGGCAGTTTTTCCATGAAAAATAGCAAATTTTGGTGCATACAAATGCTGTAGATTGTGCTTTCGTAATCCGTGCGTGCATACAACTTGCTATGTTGCATCCAGCACCCTCAAAATAGGGGGGGGATCCTTCAACTGCTTGTACGAAGCCAAAGAAAATCAATATGTGACCAGAAAAGGGCCATTTGTGGCCGTTTTTTTTCGTGAAAAACGGCAAATTTTGGTGCGTACGGATGCTGTAAATTGTGTTTGCGTGATCTGTGTGTCCCTACAATCTGCTTTTTCGTATCCAGCACTGTCAAAAAAGGGGGGCAGTCTTCAACCGCTTTTCTGAGGCCAAAAAAAATCATTTTTTGACCAAGAAATGGCCATTTTTAGCCGTTTTTTCCATCAGAAATGGCAAATTGTGGTGCATACGGATGCTACAAAATGTGTTTTCGTGATCTTTGTGTGACCACAACTTGCTTTTTTGCATCCAGCACCCTCCAAATAGGGGGGGGGGTCCTTCAACTGCTTGTACAAAGCCAAAAAATCAATATTTGATAAAAAAAACGGCCATTTTTGGCCGGTTTTCATGAAAAATGGCATATTTTGGTGCGTACGGATGCTGTAAATTGTGTTTGCGTGATCTGTGTCTCCCTACAATCTGCTTTTTCGCATCCAGCGCCCTCAAAATAGGGAAGAGCCCAAAAATCCCAACTTTTGACCCAAAAATGGCCATTGTTGGCCGTTTTTTCATGAAAAACGGCAAATTTTGGTGCATACGGATGCTGTAAATTGTGTTTGCGTGATCTGTGTGTGACTACAACTTGCTTTTTCACATCCAGCACCCTCAAAATAGGGGGGGGTCTTCAACTGCTTGTCTGAGGCCAACAAACTCAATTTTTGACCAAAAAACGGCCATTTTTGGCCGTTTTTTCATGGAAAAACGGCAGATTTTGGTGCATACGGATGTTGCAAGTTGTGTGAGTCACAATCTGTGTGTCCCTACAATCTGTTTTTTCGCATCCAGCACCCTCAAAATAGGGGAGGGGGGTCCCTGACCTGTTGTTCAGGGGGCAAAGGCAACATTTTGGACCCATGGTACAGCCTGAAATATGGGGGGAGGGGGCTAGGGATAATCTTTTTTTCAAACGCAACAAATGATGCCCAAGACGTCTTCCTTGTGGAGAAGGGGACGACCTTGAGAAAGACAGAACCTGCATCCATCCCTGTGTGCACCATGGTCCGCACATGTTGACTGATCATTTGAGGACATTTGGAAAGAGCAACAACTTGAGCATGAAATTCAGGGCCAAATTGTGCACTGAGCAGTGCCTGCACTGAGTAATGCATTTGCCCCATGGGGTCCCTCCCTCCTCCATAGAGCACAGCATTCTTGCACCCAAGGCCAATACTCATACTGCATTGGACTGTATGCACTGGCTAGCAGAGGTTTGCTCGACGGCTTGCCAAACAAGATGATCTGAAACACCAGAATTAAATTAAAGACCACGGTCTCCATGCTCCCAAATAGGAGTGGGATTTGTTTTCAGATCCAGGAGGCCTCCATGGAGTAGACCAGAACGGATGCCCCATAGAGAATGTTCCCAGGTATGGCCAACAAAAATCAGTAAATACAGAGGTCCTGCCAAAAGACGGTGCAGTGTGCACAGTGCATGCGTACGGTGTGCACAGTGCGCATGTTCACAGTGCGTGTGTGAAGTGTGCGGAATGCGTGCATGCGCACAGTGCAAATGTTCACAGTGTGTGCGTGCAGTGTGCACAATGCGGGCGACGATGAGTGCGTGCAGTGTGTACAATGCGTGCGTGCAGCGTGCACAATGCGTGCGTGTAGCGTGCACAATGCGTGCGTGCAGTGTGCACAATGCGTGTGTGCAGCGTGCACAACGCATGCGTGCAGTTTGCACAATACGTGCGTGCAGTGTGCACAGTGCGTGCGTGCAGTGTGCACAGTGCGTGCGTCCAGTTTGCACAATGCGGGCGTGCAGCGTGCACAGTGCGTGCGTGCAGTTTGCACAATGCGGGCGTGCAGCGTGCACAATGCGTGCGTGCACACTACAAACATTTTCATCAAGCCCCCATCCCCCATTTGGTTGCGTTAACGCCACCCTGCAATCGACGCTGCCGTAACCATTTGCCCAAATATCAAAAAAGCTGTCATAATGGTTGCCATGATAGCAACCACTGCCGCCATCGCTTTTCCTAGGGATGAAAAGTTGGAATGTGTTGTGAGAGGCAGTGAGGGACTCACTTACCGCCATGCCAGCGACCGCGCATCACAGGGGGTAGGTACCGAGGGTGGCAGAAACTGGATTCCTGCTTGCACAAAACAAAATTCAAAAAACAGTGAGACCCACAGACTGATCACTGTATTCTGTCATGTGTTGCGGCCATGCAACTTTTTCGCATGAAATGGAATCCCTGCATGCGGTGGCACTACGTATTCCTACTGCCTTGATAACCAATGCGCAATGCAACAACGTACCGCTTCAATGATCGTAACCACAACATTTCCAATCCACTCAATGAGCCCAAGCTTTTCGAGACGTGCATGAGAAGTGCATGAGCACAAAGAGTGCTGCAAAGAACAAGAGGGTGTCCCGCTCAACGTGCTCCAGCAGGGGCTCCCTCTCTGTGTCTGCCAGCAGCACCAGTGTCATGAATCCAAGGATTGCAATCCAGAGAGTGTCAAATGCAGCGTGCACAGTGCGTGCGTGCAGCGTGCACAGTGCGTGCGTGCAGTGTCCACAATGCGTGCGTGCAGCGTGCACAATGCGGGCGTGCAGCGTGCACAATGCGTGCGTGCAGCGTGCACAGTGCGTGCGTGCAGTTTGCACAATGCGGGCGTGCAGCGTGCACAATGCGTGCGTGCACACTACAAACATTTTCATCAAGCCCCCATCCCCCATTTGGTTGCGTTAACGGCACCCTGCAATCGACGCTGCCGTAACCATTTGCCCAAATATCAAAAAAGCTGTCATAATGGTTGCCATGATAGCAACCACTGCCGCCATCGCTTTTCCTAGGGATGAAAAGTTGGAATGTGTTGTGAGAGGCGGTGAGGGACTCACTTACCGCCATACCAGCGACCGCGCATCACAGGGGGTAGGTACCGAGGGTGGCAGAAACTGGATTCCTGCTTGCACAAAACAAAATTCAAAAAACAGTGAGACCCACAGACTGATCACTGTATTCTGTCATGTGTTGCGGCCATGCAACTTTTTCGCATGAAATTGAATCCCTGCATGTGGTGGCACTACGTATTCCTACTGCCTTGATAACCAATGCGCAATGCAACAACGTACCGCTTCAATGATCGTAACCACAACATTTCCAATCCACTCAATGAGCCCAAGCTTTTCGAGACGTGCATGAGAAGTGCATGAGCACAAAGAGTGCTGCAAAGAACAAGAGGGTGTCCCACTCAACGTGCTCCAGCAGGGGCTCCCTCTCTGTGTCTGCCAGCAGCACCAGTGTCATGAATCCAAGGATTGCAATCCAGAGAGTGTCAAATGCAGCGTGCACAGTGCGTGCGTGCAGCGTGCACAGTGCGTGCGTGCAGTGTCCACAATGCGTGTGTGCAGCGTGCACAATGCGGGCGTGCAGCGTGCACAATGCGTGCGTCCAGCGTGCACAGTGCGTGCGTGCAGTTTGCACAATGCGGGCGTGCAGCGTGCACAATGCGTGCGTGCACACTACAAACATTTTCATCAAGCCCCCATTCCCCATTTGGTTGCTTTAACGCCACCCTGCAATCGACGCTGCCGTAACCATTTGCCCAAATATCAAAAAAGCTGTCATAATGGTTGCCATGATAGCAACCACTGCCGCCATCGCTTTTCCTAGGGATGAAAAGTTGGAATGTGTTGTGAGAGGCAGTGAGGGACTCACTTACCGCCATGCCAGCGACCGCGCATCACAGGGGGTAGGTACCGAGGGTGGCAGAAACTGGATTCCTGCTTGCACAAAACCAAATTCAAAAAACAGTGAGACCCACAGACTGATCACTGTATTCTGTCATGTGTTGCGGCCATGCAACTTTTTCGCATGAAATGGAATCCCTGCATGCGGTGGCATTACGTATTCCTACTGCCTTGATAACCAATGCGCAATGCAACAACGTACCGCTTCAATGATCGTAACCACAACATTTCCAATCCACTCAATGAGCCCAAGCTTTTCGAGACGTGCATGAGAAGTGCATGAGCACAAAGAGTGCTGCAAAGAACAAGAGGGTGCCCCACTCAAGGTGCTCCAGCAGGGGCTCCCTCTCTGTGTCTGCCAACAGCACCAGTGTCATGAATCCAAGGATTGCAATCCAGAGAGCGTCAAATGCAGCTTCAGCACACTCTTGATGTTACTGATTCCCATGAAACAGTACCCTTGTAGCCAGGTCCCAAAAAAATGCGGTACATGCACATGTTGTATCTTGGACACGCGGCACCTTGAACAGGAGGGGGAGCCAAGGCCTCTTGCATCCTCAATACCAAGGCGTCATCCGGCCTCAACGCCTCGACGGCGGCATATGAACCAACGGCAACATGTATCGGCGACTGGCCCTGTGTGATGCACAGAAGGGGATGCAAAGCTCATCAGCGTGTCTGTCACAATGCCGCCTTTCGCAATGAACAGACTTCAACTTTCCTTTTGCGCCAGCGCTCATTCGGGCAGGAGTGCTCACAGTGGGTCAGGTTTTGGAGGATGACTTGAACGAGTGTCTTCGCCCCCACGTCGCACCCTATTTATCGCAAAGCGATCGCAGAATTTGCTGCATCTGCAGTCCAGAACGCGCCGTTCCAGCATGCCTTGCATCGAGTCCACCCCACAAAAAAAAATGGGTTAAGAGGCGATGGCCAAGAGAACAAGATGCGCGCAGTGTGCACAATGCGTGCGTGCAGTGTGCACCGTGCGTGCGTGCATACTTCGTGTACTCGAGGAAAGTTTTGGCTTCCTTAACCCATCCCTAAAACCCTATCCCATCTCTCTCCATTTCAAGGTCGTGCAGGGCCACTTGGCTGGCGTCGTTCATGGCATCATTTCGGAATGCTTGGATACACACCCGCCCTGTGCCCCGAAGCCCCCCCAACATGCACAAAGCATGCACAGGGCACGCACAACGCATGCATGCCCCACCTCTGCCGCGTGCGTGCAGCGTGCACAATGTGTGCGTGCAGTGTGCACAGTGCAAAACGCAATGCCAAAGGCACGAGCAAAAGCTCCACAGTGTCAAAAAGACATAAACTGAGTCGGGAACGGACAAACAGCGAAGGTGTTCTGTCACCCAGACCCAGAGATTTTCGCTGAAACTCTTAGTAGACAGAAGGCACTAATATTGTGATACACTGATATTGTGCATGCGTGCGTGCATGCAGTGTGCACAATGCGTGCGCGCAATGTGCACAGTTGGTGCGTGCGTGCAACATGGGATGTGCACGGGGCACACAGTGCATACCATCAAGAGCCGAGGCGTGATACGTTGCTACTTCTTGTTTTCTCTTGATGCGTTGGCCGCAAGCTCCAACATCTCATTGCTCAGGAACTCCAACACAGCAGCCACATGCACAGTTGCTCCCTTGCCAACACTGGAAGAGTACCGCCAATTTGCGGGATAGACAACATTGCTTTGAGAAGAGAAGTGGAGCATCATGCATCATGCATCATGGATTGCAACCGCAGCGGAATTATCAACCACCACAACGGCAAGCCAAACCACCACTTGAATGGAGAGATGGGACAGGCGGGCAAAAAATAACCGACACAACTGTGATATTTCCTCTGCGATATTTCAACTATGATATTTCAAGCATGGACCCACAAGCTCCCTGACGGTTGCTTCTGTCCTCCACCACTGGGTCGAATTTAAGCATTCCCATACAATTCACCCAACATACCATCAATATGCAAATGCAAATGTGTGTGCATGCATGGAGTTATCTTGTTGGGTTCCACAAATTACTCAGGTTGGTAATCACGACGAAATCACAACGAAATCACTCTAATCCACATTTGTGGCTTCAAAAGTGCAAATATGGCTATTCAGGGGCACTTTTTGCACCCTCCGGAAGATAATCTTGAGTAAAAGGCATGTAGGGTCACAATTTGTTGCTTGGCAAGCCTAACCGAGCTCCAGGGAAAAATTTCATCAATGCCAAATCACACGGAAGCACAGCGACAGCAATGAAATCAACCATTGTGGGTTCAAAAGTGCAAATACAGCTGTTTGGGAGATTGTTGCCACCAAGTGTTTCTAGGACATTGCCTAAGCCGGCTCTTTGGGTTGCCATGCAACGCGCGTTGCAATGCACATTGGTACATTCCACTGAGTGCGTGTGGTGTGTGTTGCGTGTGTGATATTTCATCTGCCCATAACGAGACACATGACATGGGCAACCATCCAATTTGAAACCGGATGAAATTTCCCCCATACCTCGTTAGGTCACAAACATGATATGAGTGCGATGTGGGCAATGAAGCAATGGCAGCGCAAACACAAAGCCAGGCAATCTTCTCAAACTGCCTCATCTACGTCAGCATAGGAGCCATTGCTTAGCCCTGTGGGTTGTACCAAAGGGAAATCACATTTGGTTGCCATGCATGCTCGCAATTCACTATTCCCTCACTGTCTTTTGACCATTCGTTCACCCTTAGTTCACTGTCTTTTCACTCTTTGCTCACCCTACCTAGGAAGGTGTAATACACAGGACAAGTCTAAGCCTCCTCTTGGCACAAAAAGCACGCAACAAGGGCATGAAGGCAGTGAGACAATCTTTGTATATTAGAATATGTGGTGTGGAGCAATGTCATGTTCGATCACCGTCTTTTCACCCTTCGCTCACCCTACCTCGGAAGGCGTAATACACAGGAAATACCTCCTCTTTGCACACAAAGCACGCAACAATGGCATGAAGGCAGTGAGACAATCTTTGTATATGATTATATGTGGTGTGGAACAACGTCAGGTATGACAAGAAATTTGCAATACTTGTCCACCGTGGATATGGACCACAAAAGGTGCAAAAATGGGCCGAGAACACCTCAAATCTACATTGTTCAACCCACTCCTGTGCACATAGTATCATATTTCATTTATTACCTAGCATTCAAATACTTATAATACCATCTTATGCCCCAAACATGTGTGTGGACGGTGATAGGTGATCAAAACCCTACCTATGAACCATATGGATATGGAGCACAAATGGTGCAAAAACGGGCCAAAAACACCTCAAAACTACATTGTTCATCCCATGCTTGTGCCCGTAGTATCATATTTTATTTCTTACCCAGCATTCAAATACTTATAATACCATCCTATGCCCCAAACATGTGTGTGGACGGTGATAGGTGATCAAAACCCTACCTATGAACCATATGGATATGGAGCGCAAAAGGTGCAAAGACGGGCCAAAAACACCTCAAATGTACATCGTTCATCCCATTCTTATGCCCGTAGTATCAGAGTTTATGTAGTTCTTATCATTCAAATGCATACAATACCAACCCAAGCCCCAAACATGTGTGTGGACGGTGATAGGTGATCAAAACCCTACCTATGAACCATATGGATATGGAGCGCAAATGGTGCAAAAACGGGCCAAAAACACCTCAAAACTACATTGTTCATCCCATTCTTATGCACATACTATCATATTATATGTAGCACCTTTCATACAAATGCTTACAATAACAACCTAAGCCCCAAACATGTGTGTGTACGGTGATAGGCACGCAAAAACCCACCTATGAACCATATGGAAATGGACCACAAACGGTGCAAAATAGGGCCAAAAACAGCTCAAATCTACATCGTTCATCCCATCCTTATGCACATACTATCATATTTTATGTAGTTATTATCATTCAAATGCATACAATACCAACCCAAGCCCCAAACATGTGTGTGGACGGTGATAGGTGATCAAAACCCTACCTATGAACCATATGGATTTTGGACCACAAACGGTGCAAAATAGGGCCAAAAACACCTCAAATGTTCATCGTGCGTCCCATTCTTATGCACATACTATCATATTATATGTAGCACCTATCATACAAATGCTTACAATAACAACCTAAGCCCCAAACATGTGTGTGTACAGTGATAGGCACGCAAAAGCCTACCTATGAACCATATGGAAATGGACCACAAACGGTGCAAAATAGGGCCAAAAACACCTCAAATGTTCATCGTTCATCCCATTCTTATGCACATAGTATCATATTTTATGTAGTTCTTATCATTCAAATGCATACAATACCAACCCAAGCCCCAAACATGTGTGTGGACGCTGATAGGTGATCAAAACCCTACCTATGAACCATATGGATATTGGGCCCCATGGTGCATGAGAAAGGGATGAATAGCCTAGAATAAAGGCAACACATCGCTTGTCATGTAGGCTTCTACCAATGGTGATGACAGTTTGTTCATATATCACCTCTATACCACCTCTTCCAGCCCTGTAAGGCCCTCTACATGGCCTCCATAGACCCTAAAACCATGAAAAAGAGTGGTTTTTGGCTTGAAAAGTGTGAATTTCTCAAAATCTGTGCCTGCTAATCTGGATCTTTTTAGGTCAGCAGCAAGGTATTCATCTCGGGGACACGCTCATGCCTTTACTTTGCTTCCAACTGCGAAAAAAAGTGGACTTTTTGGCGATTTTCTATTGCGCACGGCGGTCGGGAATCTGAAACTCGCGTACGCGGCAGTTGTCGACAGTTGATCTGCGGCTCCAGCTCCAGCGACAGCATAATTTTGTTGAAAATTTGAGAAAACACAAAAACAACAGTACTACTGTGTACCGATGATATCGCTCTTCTGAAAATGCATGACTTGGAAATTTGGGAAAAAACAGCTGCTAAAATCATAGGTGTGGGAGATCTATCCAAATTGAAGGAGGACCTCGAACAGAAGATCACCACCTGGCAAAGGGAGGTAGATCTCAAGCTCATGAAGAGCGTGTGGGGCGCCCATGTGAGGACGCCAGAGGAGGACGACCTCTCGGAGGAATGTGTATGTGAACCCCCTCCAGCGTGCCTATGTTGCCATCGTCCATCGGAGATGGTTGAACAAGACCTCCTATATGCCTACCAAGGGTTGAAGGACACTACCAAGGGCGAAGAGTCGGTGGTGGATCACCTCCCGACGTCTATTACTCAGGGGGCAAGCAACTTACACTCTGACGAGGACATGGAGGACAAGATCAAGCTATTAGACCCGCGGGTGCAGAACCTTATAAGGACCTATCCGGAGGTTTTCGGAGAACCACCCCCTCCAGCTTCATGTGACAAGCTGGTACAGATGGACCTCAAGCTGAAACCTGAGTTCGTGGGTCACAAGATCCGGAGGAGACCCTATCCAGCTGCTAAAGAGCAGGCGGACGAGATTGAGCGACAGATACAAGAATGTATCGACGCTGGCCTAGTCCTGGAGTACAAGGACGGGGACTACCCGGAACACTGCAGCCCCTGTTTCCTGGTGGCTAAACCTGGGTCTCCAGCCAAACGGCTGGTAGTGGACTACGGACAGCTGAACAAGAAAACGCTGAACCACTCAGGGTCCATTCCTAATATGGAGTCTACCCTTCAGAAGATAGCCTCCTGTCGCTACAAGACCAAGATGGACAAGAGAAGCAGATTCTGGCAAGTGGACCTGACGCCCAACGCTCGGGAGCTACTGGCCTTCATCACCCCTCAGGGGAGGGTGTTCAAGTGGAAGGTCATGCGATTTAGCGTGGCCAACGCACCCGCTCTATTCCAAGAGCTGATGAACAAGATCTTGTCCATCCTACGAAGGAGACCTAAGGTGCAGGAACTTATATCCCGTGGGGCGCAGATGGAAGCACACATCAACGATGTATGCCTCGGGACCAATACCCAGGAGGACCACCTAATCCTCTTGGGTGAGTTCTTTGCGGTCTGCCAGGAGATCCACACACGACTCAAGCTGGAGAAGTGTGAGTTCATGCAGGAGACCATGCAGTACCTGGGGTTTGACGTTGGCTATGGGTGGTGGACCCCAGCGGCCTCTAAGGCCAAACCCCTGATGGTTGCTAAGGTACGACACGAAGACCCCAAGAAAGGACTTCATGATGTACGCAGTTTCATTGGGGCGTGCAACTTCTATCGCCGCCATATCAAAAACTTCACCTAGACCAGCGCCATTCTGACGGACTTGATCAAGAAGAGTACTACTTGCCGCTGGGGCCCACAAGAGCAACAAGCGTTTGACGAGCTCAAAGACAAGGTGGCCAACGCTAAGTGCTTCGGCGTGCCTAGGGCACAAGGGGAGATTATCCTGGTGACCGACGCCAGCAATGTGGGCGGTGGTGGAACGTTGTTCCAATGGCAAGCACTAGAGAAGGAGGAGTTTGACTCGGCCATTTCCCAATGGGGGACGGAAGGAACCCTCAAGCACAGCTACCCTGACGGCAAGTGGGTCCTAGTACCTCTGGGCCACTGGAACTGGAAGTAAAACCAGGCCAGGGGGAACTACTCCACCTATGAGCAGGAATTGCTCGCGGAATATGCTAGTACTATCATCACAATCACGACTGTTGGGGAGTAACCCTGTGGTCTGGCTGTGCGACCAAGAGCCGTTCCGCACTTTCCAGAAGGGCCCCCCACCTGAGAAGGCCACGCTACGGCGCTGGTGGACCTACCTCAGTCAACTACGGCTGACGGTACACCATATCCAGGGAGTGAAGAACGAGTGTGCAGACTACATCAGCCGCAACAGCTTCGACACCCTGATTGGTGCCCGGTCTGAAGCGCTGGCTAAGGAGGCGTTCAGCCGTATGGACGTCCACTTCAACCTCAAGAGGACTATGATACGCCCCCTGGATGGACTCCAACAATCGGAGTACCTGAAGGAGTTTGGGGATATCTACAAGCGGCTGGTGAAACGCCTTGAACCCCTCCTGGTCAACCAAGATCAGTGGAAGAGGGACGAGAGCTACCTCTGGCACGAGAACTGCATCGTGGTACCTAGTGACAGAGTCCCAGCGCTGCTGAAGTGGACCCATGAGTCCAGCGGTCATGTGGGTGCTGACCGTACCCTGAGGCTATTCAAGCAGTGGTTCCACACTACGTGGACTGACGACCAACTGCAGAAAACCCTCCAGCCAATCGTGGACAAGTGCCCGTGCAGGTCCTGCAAACCAGGGGATATCAGGGACAGAGGTTTCTACTCGACCCTGCCCATCCCTCACTGTGCTAACAGTGTTCTATACGTGGACTACACGGAGATGCCGTAGTTCGGGGGCTATGACTTCGCCCTTGTTGTAACCTGTGGGTTGACCAGGTTTACCCGGGTGTTCCCATGTACCAAGCACATTACCGGGGAGGAGACTATCAAGATACTCCTGGAGGAGTGGTTTTGTGTCTCTGGGGCGCCCAAGGAGATCAACTCCGATGAGGACGTACGAGTACGCTCAGATACCGGCTGGTACAAGAGGGTCCTGAGGTCCCTCAATGTCCAGGTGTCTACGGGGACCCCCTACTCGCACACGAGCAACCCGCTATGTGAGCAACAGATCCGTGTCTTCAAGGAGAATGTAAGGATATGGTGCAAAACTGAACGCACCAGAGACTGGGTGAGACTAGTCCCAGTCATATCCTTGATGATGAACTCCCAAGAGAGTTCAGCTACTGGCTACTCGCCCCATGAGCTATTCCTAGGGCGCCCGGCGTGGTTCCTACATGCCCCCTATCCAGAGGACACCCATTCTTCTGTGGGTGAATGGGTCCAAGAGCAACAAGCGAAGGTGGACAAGGCCAAGGCTATGCTCCAGAGAGTGAGGGAGCGTCAGTGGAACAAGAAGAACAAGCACCGAGTACCGGCCACCTACCGAGAGGGGGACTGGGTGCTGGTGCATCACAGCCGACTACCCACCTGGCCACGCTCTACCAGCGACAACCCATACTTCGGGCCCTACAAGATTCTATCTGTGGATGGACACCGTATCACCGTGCGGTGTTCTCCCCGTCTAGGGGGGACCCTGGTGTGCGCGGCTCAACATCTGAAGCGCTACCATGATCCTGAAGACCTATGTGGGGAGGAGTGGGAGCTGAACGACGAGGAAATCGCCGCCCTAGACCTACAAGGCGCTGCCAGCCCGATGGAAGTTGAAGGGGAACTCCCCGACATCAACGCCGTGGAGATGGCTAAGGAGGGCTTCTACCTGGTGAAGTCTGTCCTACGCCACCGCTATCGCCAGGGTTGGCGCTTCCTCATTCACTTGGAAGGGTTTGGAGTCGAAGAGGCCACCTGGGAGCCCTTCTCTGCGTTTGTTCTACCTGAGGGACGCCTAAACTCAGTTCTGGTTGACTACTTGTCCCAGAACAACTTTGGTGGGTTGCTGAGGCTCGCTGAGACGCTGGCCTCCGAGACTAAAGCTAGGGACTGAACCTTACCCCTAATTGTGCTACGTATGTCTGTGTGTGTCTCACTTCTCTCCCGGGCGTGGCTCCCGAATCAACAGGCTTCACTGATGTCGGACCGAAGGTCCTAGTCAGTTACTAGTACCACTCCTATGGCACCCAATTTCTGTGCCGGCGCCTATCCTTGGGGGAAGACGGCAAAAGCCCTACTTACTAGAGGGGAGGGGTGCCAAGTGTGCTAAGGGCATACAAAACGCCCATTTCTGCTTAAGGAAAAAAGGTAACGCACTCCCCTGCCCACGAGGAAAAGCACGTGGGACAGGAGACACCACTACTCTACACACCCTACCTACAGTGGCACCATCCTGGTGGGCGAGCACTTCTGCAACTGGCTCAAGCCCCCACTCAGGATTACCACTCCTACAGTCACGCTCTACTGGGTGTTGTTGAAGAACAAAGTCGTGGGTCCTAATGACCCTCCTGTGAAGAAGACAAGAGAACACAGCGCTGCTAAGCAACTGTGGCCTAACAGGGACGCCACAACGCGTTTCCCTGCTAGGGCTTTGAGGGAAGGGGTGCTCTTTATGCGTGCACAGTGTGGATGTCGATGGAGTCGAACTGCCTTCGCCGCTCCTGGCTGAGGCGCAGTTAATTGTTTGTGTGATCAGCGCCGTATATTTTAGCACGGCTCAAGGGACTGCACCAATCACCCTACCTGCTCACCTGTAAAGCAAAGGCCAATGAAGGGGTGTTTGCGGCTGAGGAACCAAGCCACACTCCACGTCTTACACGCTTCTCAGTGTGACCTATAATACGCTGTCCTCAAACACCCCTGTCAAGCAAGCAAGCGTTAAGAGACTCCTCAGGTTCTCTTCAAGAACGTACCGAGGAGCCCCTGGGTAACGCGTGGCCTACCCTATAATGTGTGTGTGAATGAACGAGCATGCACGAGTTTGCGACCTACCTTTCTTTTTATCCTAATCTTACCCACAATCCATACCACGATCACGAACTCCACCAGGGGGTGGCCCCTCCTGGGCTTACTCACCTTACATACTGCTGGAGAGCGAAGCAAGGGAGAGCAGAAACGAGACACAAGCAAAGCAAGCGTTTATGCACGCGTGTGTACATTCTAATCAGTGCTACAAAAAAGGGAGGTTGGTGTGTAAGAGCAGTTGTCACGGTTGCCCGGCATTGCACCGCAGGGCAGGACCGTTAGACCCCTGTGACAACCACTCCCTGGCCGAAGGTCATCTTTCTTTTCCCTAATATCACCTCCAATCATCTGCAATTTTTCTAATCTCGCCCTCTATCGTATTTTTGTGCTGCTACAAGACTCGTTCACGGAGACACGACACAAGGTTTGAGGTTTGAGGTTTGATTTTTCGGGTACTAGACGCCTTTCGGCCGCGGAGGGCCACCTGGTCGGGCCAGGTGATATCCTCCCCACCGGGTCCTAGTGGGGGGCCCTCCAAGACGCACCTCCTGCCCGGTGGCAGAATCCCCCGGGTTCACAGGGCTTCGAGCCCCGTCGTTCCCCAACTTCCCCGTTTCGCCACTCCCCGGTCAGTGCATCAATTCGCAGCCGTGGCTGCCGGCGCTTACCCACTGCGTCGCCCCCCTAATGCGTGGTCGCCTGGGGCGCCGGCGCTGCCGGGCCCGTGCTACTGGCTTGTCGCCAGTGGGACCCCCTTGGGCTGGCGCGGAGGCCAACTAGCCTAGGGGTTGGGGCGTGGTGCAGTGCGCCACTACTGCCTTCGCGGGTGCAGTGCCCTGTCCGTGTGTGCGCGGCGCTCGCGGCCGGTTTGGGGGGTTCGGGCCGGTACCTGGTGTTGTGTCTCTCCCGTTTCCCCCTTCCCGCCCGGCGTGTCCCGCGCTGCGTGTGGCAGGCCGTCCCGTCCGGGTGTCCCTTACCCTCGCTCGCTGGTACGCCATTCCACGCGGTCTGTGCGTTCTGCGTGCTCAGTCCGGTTGCCCTTCTGGTAGTCCCCGCGTGCCCTTTCCGTGTGTGTGCGCTCGCGCTCCCGCGGCGTCCGCTCCCCCCCCCCCTGGGTGGTGTGGCGTGCGCACCTCGCGCGGTCCCGGCACTGGGCGCTGGTAGGGCCGTTCCACGTGGTCCGTGCCCCTCCGCGTGTCCTGCGCCGGTCCCTTGCTCCGTCTGGCGTGCTTGGGGGGGGGCGGTCCGGTCCCGGTTCCCCCCTACTTGGCTTGGGGTTGTGGGGGTGGTGGAAGGGCGTCCCCGGGGGGGGTGCCTTCCACTGTCGCGAGGGGCGTATGGGGTCAGGCGCTCCCCCTCCCCCGACTGCCCGCCCACTGGGCGGGCTGTTGGGGTCCGCTATCCACGTGCTGTGGGCGCGGGCGTGCGGGTGTGGGGGCCCTACTCTGTGGCCTTGGCCTGCACGCCCTGTGGGGGCTGCGTGCTGCGGAGCAGGTCCGCGGCGTTCGTGTGCCGGGGGGCGGGCTGAGGGGGGGGGGGCGTGTGCCGTGCCCCCCGTTTGCGCGGCCGGGGGGGGCCTGTAGGGCGGGGGGTCGCTCTGCCTCGTTCCGTCCCTCTGCCTTCCCTTGGCAGGCAACAAAGCGGGCGTCACTGGCGTCGTTCTGTCCATGGGGGGTGTGGCCCCCCATATCACTCCGGTTCGTGCTAGCCCGCCTTCACTGGGCGCGATTCTTGCGGCGTCCCCGCGCGTTGGCGCGGGCTCGCTTGTTCTCCACGGTTCCTGTAGGAGCTGGCGGCTGGGGCAGGGGGGAGGGCCACGCTCCGGCTCCTCTCTCGGGCGGGGGGAGGGGGGACCGTCCCCCCTGCCTCGAGGGGTGGGGCCAGGGCCCTCGCGGCTTGCGGGCCGGTGGGTGGGGTGGGGGGGGGGGGGTCGGCCCGCGGCCTCCATGCTCCCCCTCTGGGTGGCGGCCCGCGGTACCCCATCCTGGCCCCCCTCGTGCCGTCGGCGCACTCCCCTCTGGCGTGCGCGTGCGGTTGGGGTCGCGGGCCCGCCCCGGGGTGGGGGGGGATGAGGGCGGCCCGTGGACCGCTCCCCCGGGGGGCCCTGCAGACCTGAACCCCCCCTCTGCCCTCTCTGAGTGAGCTGTGGTCATGGGAGGGTCATTGGGGGCGCGGCCTCCTTACTGTTCTGGTGCGCTGCCGTGCGCCGCCCCCAAGCTTGGTCCGCGCGTTGCTCCGGCGCGCTGGTGTGGGCTTGCCTGTCGGCCGCGACCCCCACGGGAGCAGGCGGCTGGGGGCGCTGGGGCGCGCGGTGTGCAGGTCCAGCCGCATCCCCCCCCCTCGCGTCGCGGTCCCTTATGGGGAAGGGGGGGCGCCCCCTCGGCTCCTAGGGGGGCGGAGGGTCGCTCCTGTGGCTCCCGAGCTGGGGGGGGGGGACGAGGGGGGGGGGCGCCCCCCCCGCCCCCCCGGTCTGTCGGGCGTCGGCCTGCCATCTGTTGTCTCTGGCGTGCCGCCCCGGGGTATACTCGTGCCGTGGGGGTTGCCGGACGGCCGCGGGCGTGGGGCGCGGTCCGGTCGGCCGCCAACGGGTCAGTGCGGCCGGGGGGGGGGAGGGGGGGGGAACACCCCCGCCCTGGTTCGCGCCCCTGTCTTCCCCGGGCCGCCCTCTGAAAGGGCCGCTCCGTTTGCACCGTCCTGGGCGCCGCCGGTCCGCCGTCGGCCGGCAGCGGGCAGGGCGTGCGGGCGCCTGCCTTGGCCGTGGTGCCCCCGCAACCTGGGTGCAGCGGCCTCTTCGGGGGGGGTGCGGGGCCGCCGTTTCTTCGGTCTGCCTCCGTCCGCTCTTGGGTCTGAAAGGGAGGGGGGGGGGGTGTGGAAGGGGCCCTCTGGTCCCCTGGCGCCGCCTCGTGATGGCCGAGGGGGGCGCGGCATGGCGGTTCCGGCCCCGGGGGCCAGCCATCGGCTGGGGGGTCGCACCCTTCCCCCACCCCCCTCTACCTAGAGCCGAACCCTCGTGCAGGCACTCGCTGGGGCCCCTCGTCCCTGCCGCCGTCGTCGCGTGGCGCTGGCCAGCCGGGGGCGGCCGTGAGGGTTAGCGGTCAGCGGTGAGCGGGCTGCGGGGCAGTAGGTTTCCCCCCGCGCTCGTTGTCTCCGCCCTCCCTCCCGCAGGAGGCGGCGCGCGCTCCTTCATCACGCCGTACCGTTGGGGGGGCGTGGGTCGGGGGGCCAAGCTCCCCCCCCCACTTTCCCGCGTCCGCCGTCTGGGCCGTCACCTGCGCCGTTGCTTGTGTGGGGGCTGGGGCTGTGGCGGCGGCGGGTTGCGCCGGCGGTAGCACCAGTGGGCGAGGGCGCTGCGCAAGGCCTGGGGGAGCCAGTTGTTGGCATCGACATCCGTGATGCGGAGTACCGCCCCCCCTTCCAGAAAGGCCGGCCACGTCGGCTCCCTGTCGGGCCACGCCGCCTTGATCACTGACCTGAGGACCCTCTCGTGGTCTTCTGGGGCTGCCCATCCCCTCGGGGGTACCTCTTGGTTTCCTCCGTCCCTCCGGAGGAGCAGGGCATCGAAGAGCCGGTTCCTCTACCCCCTGGTGGTCCCCTGGTTGGCCCAGCACAACCACCCGTACACCTCCCCCACCAGGGGGAGGGCCTCATCCCCCTGAGGGTCGGGGACCGTGCCCCAGTCCCGGTCCCAGGGCCGGGCCCCCTCCGCCCCTCGCGCCAGCTCCCCCCGCTGCCCCTGTGCCCGCGGCGCCGATGCCGCGCCCCACCCCCCCCGCGCCGAGGCCATCCGCGCCGGCTCCGCTCTCGGCGCGGGGGGGGGCTGGCTGGTGCTGGGGTCGTGGGGGTTTGGGGGGGATGAGCTCGCCGGCGCCGGGGTCGATGTTGTAGAGGTGGTGGTGGTGGTGGCGGTGGTGGTGGGTGTGGTGCGCCGGCATCTGTTGGATGCCGGGGGGGATGCACCTCACCGGCTGCACGTCCGGCTGCGGGGGCGGCCCGCCCCCCCCCCCTCTCTTCGGCCCGCCCTCTCCCCTGGGCTCCCATGCCCCGTCCCGTCTGTCCCTTGGGGCCTGTGGCGCCCTTGCCCTTGCCCTTGGGCCCCCTACTGGCCCCCTGCCCGTGCCGTGGGTCCCGCCCCCTGTCCCCAACGCCCTGGCCTGCCCGCTCGTCCACCGTCCCTCGCCCCGCTCCCTGCACCTGGGCGCCCTGCCCGCGCCCCTGCGCGCTCTTCCCGTGCCCTGGCCCCTTCCCAGCCCCCTGCCCTGAGTCGCGCCGTCCGCTGCCTGCGCTCTGTCCTCCTCCACTGCTGCGCCCTTGCTCCCTGCCACGCGTGCCCTGGCCTGCTCCTTGCGCGCGCTCCTGGGCACTCCCCCTGTCGCCTCCTGTCCCCCGCTCCGCGCCCCCGTGGCTGGCACGCAGCTCTGCCTGCGCGCTGTCCCCTCCTTCCTGGATCACGTGCCGGGCGTCCCGCTGTCTTTGCAGCTGCGACAGCGTGACGCCCGGCGGCGAGCGCTCGGGCGCCGGGGGGCGTACGTGCCGCGCCCGCCCCGGGAGTGAAGGGCTTGGGGGGGAACGGCTTGGGGGGATTTCGCGCTCTCCCTGCCCACTGCTGCTGCTGCAGCGGCCGCCGACGAGGCGCCTGTGGCCCGTGCGGGGTCCTTCCCCCGCTTTCGGGGCGTGCTGGGGGCCGCGGCGTGGCCGACCGCAGCGATGGTGCGGCTCGCCAGGGCCGCGGTCGCAACCCCTCGCGCGCCCTCCCCGCTCCCCTCTGCGGCTGCGGCAGCCCTCGGCGATGCGCCCGGTTCCTGCGCCGGGGCTACCCCCCGTGTCCGCGGCGTGCCGGGTGCCGCGGTCGGGGCCGTGGCGTGGCTCGCTGGGGCTGCGGTCTCCGCTTCCCGCGCGTCTGGGGCCCCCTCCCGGGGCGGGGCGGCAGGGCTTGCTGCTCTGGCGGCGGGGGCGGTCACCTCGGCTGGCTCAGGCTCCCGGGCTGGCGGAGGCGGCCCGACCAGCACCGCCGCCTCCGCCAGCCTCCGCACCTCGCGCTCCGCGGGGGTCTCCCCTGTCCACTCCGGGGAGACGGGGGAGCGGGAGCGGGACCAGCGGTGGTGGCGGTCGTCCCGCTGGGGGGAGCCATCGGAGTCTGCCATCACTGTTATCCTGGTAGGCATGTCTGGTGACAGGTCCGCCCTTCGCACTACCTCCTGGTGCATCAGTGCCGTGCCGTGGGCAGTGCCGTGCATTGCTCTGCGGGGGGGAGGGGGGGAGGGGGTGGGGGGCCGGCTGTGGCATCAGCTTCGCACGGGCGGGGGCCGGCAGTAATCCATCGGCATTGGGAGGGGGGGCGGGGGAGCCACGCGGCCCACGCGTCGCGCCACAGCTCCCAGTCTCGGGCGGGGCCCAGGGCCATGTGCTCCCTGGGGTCCTCGGGTGGTGCCGGGGGGACCCGCACTAGGTGGACCCCCGTAATGGTGGTGACCTTCCGTGTTCGAAGGAAGGTGTGTACCCCGTCCCACGCCGCAGGCCCCGAGAGGGGGGGGGCGGGGTACGGGTGCTGCCCCATAGGGGTGGGTGGGGGTGATCCCCAGTACCCGTTCCGGGTCACCGCGGGTTGCGACGACGAGGAGGAGCAGGGGGGTGCCAGGGCACTCTTGCCAGAGGACCTTCCCCCTGTGGTGGGCACCCCTGGTTCTGGAGAGGGGGGGGGACAGGTCTGGGTTGGCCCAGTCGCGGGGCGCGCGCGTCGCCGGCGGGAGGGCGGGGCACCAGGTGGCCTCCCTGGGGAACGCCTCGCTTACGATGGCGTACGGGGGGTCGGCCTGGTGCCGTCGTACACCGGGTTGGTCGGCCGCGCCTTCCACGAACATCGTGATCTCGCCCACCTCCAGGTCCTCGTCCGCTGGGTGTAGAAGGTGGAGCGCCGCATCGAGCTCGGACACTCCCCCCGGGTATGTGGCCCGCGCCTGGTTCAGGTACGGGGCCTAGTCCCCGGGGTAGCGCGTTCTGAGGGCGTGCAGCAGGGCTCGGGCGCTGCTGCGGAGGGACATGGCAGACCCGGCTCACGTCAGCCGCAGGGTATCCTCCATGGACAGGGGCCGGCCCGACTGGTTGGACTAGTGCGACTCCATCCAGTGCCCGTAGAGGGCCGCCTCCTGGCTGATGAGCCCCGGCTGGACAGCGTTCACGATCCGGTGCATCGCCGCGAGCAGCGTAGGGGCCCCTGCTCCGTTCAGGGCGCGGACGGCCTGGAGGGCGGTCTCGTTGATGAAAGCCCTCGCACTGCCCGTCAGGTCACGCTGTGCGGCAGCGTGCGCCTCGTGCGCCTCCGCCACCGCGTCCGCCACCAGGCCCCGGACAGTCGCCTCCTGCGCTTTGCAGCGGGCCCTGGCGTGTCCCGGCCCATCCCCCCGTTGGCGAGGCATGGTACTGCGGGCTCTGCAAAGGGCGGCGGCAGGTGGCGGTCAGGGCGCGAACACGTGCGACAGGTGCGCAACGGATGTGGGGTCCCGCAGGTGCACGTGGATCCACAGAAGGGCAGCGCCTGCGGGGCCCGCGCGTTCGTGTGAGGGGACGTGTGCCCCCCCGATGCGCCGGTGCAGGGCCTCCTCCTCTGTGCGCCTGCGCTGGCCTGCGGGAGGTTCGGGCCAGGGGCATGCAGCCACCTGGGCGCACCGCGCGCACCTGTTGGCGCCTGTTGACGCTGCGGAGGACACCGTGTCACATTCCCCGCACAGCCGGCAGGTGTGTGGCAGGTGGGAGGGTGGCGACCAAGGGTCGAGATGGCAGAGCCCCACCTCTGTCAGAGGGGGTCCCGGATCTCCAGCAGGCGGGCGCGGACGCGGCGCCAGTAGTCCCTGCCGAGCGTCTTCTGCTGCAAATCCCGCCACGTGTTTTCAGGCAGAATTCTGTGGTCGCTGAAGGCTGCGATGAGGTCGTCCCACGCCGGGCGGGGGTGCCCCTGGGAGGGGGGTTGCCATGTACACGTGCCGCCCGGTGAGGTGGGGAGTCAGCGCATCCCATTGGCACCCGTTCGCGGCGTCCCCGTGGAGGAGGGCCAGTAGGGTGCCGTCCGCGACTGCCTCCCATCCCACTCGCAGCCCTTCCCAGCCGTCCAGCTCCTGGCGCAGCGCGGCTGCAATGTCGGTGGGGAGCATGAGGAGCAAGGGCCCCTCGGTGTCGCCCAGCCGGGACAGGGCGTCGTCGTATACCGGCCCCCAAGCTTTGAAGTGCGCTGGGCGAGCTGGGCGGCCCCGTCCTCTGGGGAGTGCCACCGGACGGTGGCCGCGGCGTGTCCCCATTTGCGTATCTCCGTAGACCGGAGTACGTTGGCGGCGTGAAGGACGATGCGGGGGGGGACGGGTGTCCTGACGAGTGAGGACACGTCCCCAGTCCATCCTGTTTGCGGCCCCGGGGCCGCTTGCAGCCATTCCCCCGTCGCCGCGTCCAACGGGTGGTCAGGTCCGGCCCCGTGGATCACGGTGGGTCTCCACCGGGTGTCCGCCCCCCATCCCTCGAGCGGGATGGCAGCGTATCGCTGTGCAGGGGTCTCCGGGGCGCGCGTGGCGGCGCACGCACCGGCTCCACCCGCGCGCCCATTCCTCACCCACTATGCGTGCCTCCCACGCGGTCATGGAGCCGCGCCCGATGATCCACGGTGGGAGGAGGGCGTCTTGTAGGTGCTTCAAGAACCCCCCCGGCAGGTCCTGGTACGGGTGGGGGCCCTCTTGGGGCAGGCACTCCAGAGTGCCATTCACGACACAAAGGGAGCCTACCAAGTCCTTGTCAGGGCGTGGGGGAGGGGGGGAGGTGGTGGCCCTCCGCTGCGGTGAGCCATCGGTGCGCCCGGGCCGCCGCGCTTAGGGGCTCGCGGAGGAGTTGCTCCAGCCGGTGGTTGCAATGCTCCCATGTCAAGTCCCCCAGCCGGAGCATGTGGTGGAGGAAATCGTCCACAGAGGTCCCTCCCGGCGGGTCGTAGCGGGCTATGGCGCGGAGCTGCGCCTCCGCCTCCTCCGGCACCAGTCCGGAGCAGAAGACTTCCGTCCATGTGGCGCCTGCGGAGCGCCACGAGGCCACTCACAGGGCTTTGTCCCCGGGTGGGAGGTGGCGGGCCGCCTCGTGTACCGCCTGGCGGTAGTGGGGCCAGAGGAGCTGTGAGTGGGCGCACCCTACGTGCATGTGCACCGGGGTCTCCTCCGGGCCGCCGCATAGGAGGCACGGTTGTGGGATGACGGCGACGCCGGAGAGCCGCTCCTTACGGACGCGGAGCCTGCGCTGCACCGGCGTGTGGCCGTCTCGGGCCCGCAGCGCCCGGCAGTTGGTGGCCGTCGCGGTGAGGTCCCGGGCGTGGACAGAGGCTGTGGCGTGGGCCGCGCCCAAAGGTGTGTGTCCCCGGTGCATCAGCGCATGGTCCGTCTGCGCCCGCTGCGCGACCTCGCCGAGCGCCCGCATCGTGAAGGGCCGTAGATCGAGGTGGCCGTCACGGCCGGCGACAATGAGTTGGGCGTGGCCCGGGTCCGGGGGCGTGTTCTGCAGGACGGTGTCCTGGGACGCCGCCCAGTCCGCCTTGTGCAGTAGGGCGTCACTGTGGTGCGAGGTGGCTCGGACGTACCGGAACGAGTGCCTGGCGTGTCGCCCTCGCGCGCACAGGCCGTCCCGGAGCCACCGTAGGGGCATCTGGTTGACCACCTTTGCCGCGCCCGCGGGGACCCCCGTGGTCCGCTCGCGATTCGCGTGCCGCAGGAGGTGGAGGATGACTTCGGCGTCCACCGTGTGGACCCATGGTTGGCGGGCACCGTATTGTAGGGGGAGGGAGGCGGCCACCCCCTCCCCGTCGGGCACGGTGCCCGAGATGGCCACTGCCCACGTGCGGGTGAGGTCAGCGGCGAGAGCGACGCTGGTGGCGTGTTTGCAGGGTCCGCCCCCGGACGCGTCGGAAGAGGTGTGGCCCCAGGCCTTCGGGATCCAGTAGTACCCGGTGGGGCTGAGCCACCCCGCGTTGAGGTCGGCGGAGTGCCACCGGACGTCAGGGTGGCTTGGAGTCAGTTGGTTCACGCTCAGCACCCTGGTGTCGCCGGGGCTGATCGCCGGCCGGTCCTGCAGCCGGATTTCTGCTCCGGCAATCATGCTTGCCCAGGACCAAAGTGCCGTCACATGTTCCTCGAGCAACTCCGGGGCTCCGTGCTGGTGCACCACCAGGTGTCCCGTGTCCTCCGGCTGGTCCTCCAGCGCATGCACTGCCATGTGTGGGTCGTGCGGCACCCCCGTAGCTACCAGCAGGGCGGTGCCACGGGGGGGTCCACGGGGTTTGGGCTGGCCTGCCCCCACCTGCACTATTACTCACTCGGCCCGGAGCTGCGCTTGCCCCGCCGCTTGGGTGCATTGGTAGTCTGTGGTCACCAACCACAACAGCGTCGGCGCGTGGGGCCGGGGGCGCAGGGGCTCGGGCCATGTCACATCCGCGTTAGGCTCTTGGTGCTCGCTTTCCGCGAGTACTTCGTGGAGGATGTACATGAGGGCTGCCGGCGGGTGGTACGCCGCCCCCCGCGTGGGGGGGGATAGGCTGCCCTGGCGGCGGTAGCCCCCGACGTGGAGGTGCAGGCCGTCCAGGGGTCACCCATGGGCCGGTGTGGGCCTCCTGCTTAGCCCTTGTGGGGTGGACGAGTCTCAGGCTGGGGTCCCGTGTGCCGGTGGTGTGGAAGAGGGGGTCCAGGGCGTCGCACTACCTGGGGTGGTTGGTGGGCTCCTGCTCACGGCGGCAATAGTGGGGGTGTTCATCGGCGCATTGGTTGAGGCATTCCCGCATCGTCGTCGGCCACGGGTTGTCGTTGTCGGGGAAGGGATGGCCTGACCCGTGGTGCCAATGCCACGGCGTTGTGTGCGGCACCGTCAGGCGGCACGTGTCGCGGTGTCGCAGCTTGGCGGTGCGCAGCGTGACGATGTTGCCCGCCGGGGACTGTAGTTTGACATTGGCCGCCTTGAGGCACGCGATGGAGTTGTACAGCCCCACTCCCAGGGCGGCCAGGGCCCGGGGTATGCGGTGGACCCAGTCACCCACCGCTAGAGTTGGGAACTCCGGGACGGGGTAGTGCACCTCGGGACATATTCCGTGCGCGCCGGCTATTTCCCAGAACATCTTGGTGACCTCGGCGCGCACAGAGGTTGAGCAGTGGTGGACGAGTGTACCCACGAGGGCCACCGCTGCCTGCTGGCACCGCGTTGGCACCCGTGTGAGCCCCAGGGTCCGGTTATCCTGCAGGCTGTCCCGCGAGGCGTCGAAGGCGTACCGCGCCCTGTCCTTCGCGACCTGGACCGTGATGTGGTCCAGGTGGCGTGCAGTGTCAGAGTCTTCGGCGATGAAAGGGGCGAGGTACTGTGTCATCCCCCCGAGGATCGCCAGGATGACGTCCTGCACCACTTTCGGTGGCGCGAGGGTGTTGAGAAACCAGTGCTGCACCGCCGCCAGGCGTAGCCGGTGCTTGCGGTGCAGGGAGAATTCCCCGTCCGGCTGCAGCTGGAGTCCCAGGTAGGGGACGGAGTCCGCCGCTGGTACCCAGTGCCATGGGTTTTCCAGGTGGGGACAGAGGCGCAGCTGCAGGCCTGGGACCCCCTCCGTGGTGGCCATGGCGCATTTGCGGGGATTGAGCTCCATGCCCATCATCCCAGGTACGGGGCCATCGCCTGCACGCCCTCGATGAAGTGCTGCAGCGTGTTGGCCACCACCAGCAGGTCGTCGATGTAGGCCTGGATGAGGCCGTGCTCGGCCCCTCCCGGCGGGCGCAGGCGGTGCCCCTGCGCCCTGAGCAGGGGCTCCAGGAGGAGCGCGTACAGCAGGGGGCTCTGAGGGTTGCCCTGCCGGACGCCGCGCAGCATGTGGACGGGCTGCGCTACCCCGTATGCGGTTACGATGCGCAGCCTGGCGCACGTGTGGAGGAAGAGCAGGAGGTCGAAGACCTCTGGCGGCACGGAGAGGTGGCGCAGGATGAGGTGGAGGGCGCCGTGCGGGGCGGTGTCAAAGGCCTTGCGGGCGTCGAAGGAGAAAGCGTAGTTGGGCCTTGCCCGCTCGAGCTGCCGCTGCGCCATGAACAGAGGGGGGCCTGTGTTGGAGCCAGAGAGGGCCCCTTGCTGCCAGTCGCTGACCACTCCGTGCCGTGTGAGCACTTCCTTGATGCGCTGGGTGAGGGGGCCCGTGAGCAGCTTCATGTCCAGCTGGCCCAGGGCTATCGACCTGTAGTCGTCCAGTCTGGCGGAGCCCGGTACCTTGGGGCTGAGCCAGATGTGCGCGTCCCTCCGGTGCATCGGCGGCGGGGCGCCGCGGAGGATGGCCCGGTAGAAGTGGACCAGGAGCCACTGGACGGGTGCCGGGAGGGCCTTATGAAACGGGCCTCGGCGTGGTTGGGACCTGGGGCCTTGCCATCGGCCTTGTCCAGGGCGGACTGCAGGTCCTGCATGGAGTACTGCTGGACCTGTGTCCAGGCCCCCTCAGGGACCCGGGGGACATGGCGGCCGAGGACTGCCTGGAAGCCTGGGAGGTCCACCGGGCGTTTGTCATACAGTTCTCGCCAGAAGGCGCGAAATGCGAACAGCACATCGTGGGCCTCCGTGAGGAGCGTTTGGGTGTTGGGGACCCGCACGTTCCAGAGGGTCTGACGGGGCCGGGGCCTCTACCTCTATGGCTCCCCGCATGGCTTTCCATCCCTGGGCGTTGTGGGGGGCGTGGTGGCGCCAGAAGTCCTTGATGGCTCGCTTGCGGTCTGCTGCCAGGAGTGCGCGGGGTTGGCGAATGTTCTCCTTGAGGGCGGCTGCTTGCCTCTCCAGCTCCTCCTGTAGCTGGCCCCGTGTGGTCGGGCGGAACCCGGGCGACGCACCCCGCAGCTCCTCCGCG
Source organism: Eutreptiella sp. 'Long Island Sound 2002' (assembly GCA_964036045.1). Lineage (NCBI taxonomy): Eukaryota > Euglenozoa > Euglenophyceae > Eutreptiales > Eutreptiaceae > Eutreptiella > Eutreptiella sp. 'Long Island Sound 2002'. The sequence continues at coordinate 151,665,651 of OZ038381.1, read as the reverse complement.
AGCCGGAGCGCTGCCTCGGACCCGATGCCATGCCGTGCCGCGTCCGCCGTGTACGCCGCCGGCGCACAGGCTCCCAGGGTAGCATAGCAGAGGACCGCCGCCTGCAGCCGCTTTCCGCTCTCAGGAGGGTCCCCCTTCGCCGGGTCCGTCCCCGCCAGGGACGGCTGCCGGCATCCCACCACACGCGCCAGGGCGTCATGCGTCGCGTGGAGGTGTACGAACACCTTGTCGACCGCGGCCGCGGGCATGGACCCGTAGGCGTGCTGCTCTGCGGGACCCAGCCAGGGCGCCAGAAAGGGTTCATCCTGCGCGGCGGTGACGGCCGCCCTAAGGCAGTGTTGGACGGGCGCGGCCTCGGCGTCGTACGGGAGGAGGCGGCCCTCCGTGTGGCTGTAGGGGGTGGGCACCGCCGCGCGCCCTGCTGCGCTGAGGAGGCCAGGCAGGGCCAGGCGGACCGTGAGGTGGTCCGAGCCGATCACCCTGGGGGTGTGCCATGCCGCGAGCCCAGACGCTTTCCTGCAGGGACCACGGCAGGAGATGCTCGTTGAACAAGAAGGCGTCCACCCTGTGCCGGGACGGGTGGAGCCTGGGGGTCATGTCCTCCTCGCCACCTGCTGTGTCCCTCCGGAAACCGCAGGCCTCCCAGCCCGCGCGGAAGTGCTCCGTGGCCGGGTTGGTGGGGGCACCCATGTAGATGATGGTGTCGCCGGCGATGACCACCGGTCGTCTCCCATCGAGGCTGCGTGCCGTGGCATACATTTGTATGTCGGCCCAGAACGTCGCCCGTCCCGCCCATGGGGAGCAGCCTGCTTGCGGCCCGTGGACGTTGATGAGGCTGAGGCCTCCCCCGTCTGTGCGGATCTCCGGGGCCGCGGCCTTCCCGGGGACGATTTCCGTGAAACTGAGCACCTCGTGCTCCGCCACGTACTTGCTGCTGACCGCGGTGAGGAGGCCCCCCCCTCTCGAGGTGGAAGTGGCTCCCGTCTCCCCCAGCCGCATGCTGAAGAAGGGGGTGTACCCCTTGTCCCGGAGCGCCGCGGCCACGTGCTTCGTCTGCGCCCGGGTGGCGATCCCTGTTTCCTGGAGCATTATGGCAAAGCCCCCCTCCTGGGGTAGCATGCCGCTGATGAGGTGCTCCTTGTCGGTACAGGCCGCCGGCCCCCGGCGCCGCCGGAGCGTGTCCCGCAGGGACCGGTCTGGCTGTACGAGGCCGTTGCGCAGGTTCCACGAGAGGAGCCATAGTACGTCGCCCGCCATGTTCTCCTGGAGTCAGCTATCCTGCATCGGCATCGCCGCTGGGTCTGCCGGCGCAGCCAGGGCATCCGGGTGCGCCTGGGCCATGGGGTTCGAGCCTGTTCCCAGCGGTGCCCACAGGGGTGCCAGGGGAGCCAGGGGAGCCAGGGGGGCCAGGGGGGCCAGCCTGGCGGGGATGGACCTACGTTGGGCCGCACCGCCGGTCCCCGGGGCCGCCCCGGGTGCCTCCTCATCGCCGTCTGCGTGGTCGGCTGCCTGCAGCAGGGGGCGCCAGGCGTACGAGCGTGCCATAGGGACCTCTGTGCCCTCCCTTGCAGGATGTTGGAGGCCGCCTCCTTGTCGTCCACCGGAGCTGCAGCGTGCACCGCGTGCCACGCCAGGTGTTACAGCATTACCCCCGTTGTGTAGTACTTGTCTGCACACAGGGGGCATTTCCTTGGTTCCGTGGCCCCTCGCGCCGGGGGGAGCTGCACCGACTTCCGGATGGCGCCCTCAGTCCTTGGTTCGAAGGGCAGGTTGGCCAGTGGAACCGTGTGTGGCGCCAGCGTGCGGCCCGGGGCCGCCGCATCGAGGGCTCGTGTCGCGGGCGCGGGCCCGAGACTCCGGATGGCATCGTGCTGCGCGTCTGCTTGCAGCCACCTTTGCCAGTGCGTGGAGCCGATTCGGCGGTCGGGTTTTCCCCTCCATCGCAGGTTGTGGAAGGCTTGTAGCCAGTGGTACACTGTGGTTGGGACTGCCAGCTCGGGCTCTAGGTCGGCGGGGTGCGCCGCTGCCGGCCACACCCCCGGCCTCGCCCCCCAGGCGTTGTCCTTCAGCCTGACCTGGAGCAGGAGGGCGTGGTGTTCGCAGTCCCGTAGCGCCTTGAGGATCATGCGGGTACAGTCTGCCACCCGGATCACGGCTTCGGGCCCCGCCAGCGCTCGGGGTCGCAGACGACGATCTGCGCGTCCGCCGGGCTGAACATGCAGACCACCCACTGCGGGTTCTGCTGTCCCCGTTGGGCCACCGCCAGGGTAGCCGCCGGGTGGGCGTGCTTGATTGGCCCCGCGTGGAGGTCCGGGACGTCCGTGGCCCTGATGGCGTCTCCCTGCCTCACGGCCGGTAGATGCTCCTCCTGGTTGGGGCTCCACACCAGTGCGGGGGGGTTGACCCATCCCGGTTCCTGCATCTTGTTGGGGGCGCTGATGGTGTGTAGCAGGACTGCCAGCGGCCAGGGGTCCGCCGACATATAGTAGGCCTGGCCAGGCCCCTGCTGCCAGTCGACCCAGGGCAGGGGCGGGAATGCCCCTTGCCTGGCGATGCTGTGCCAGACAGTCCAGCGGCCCCCGGCCAGGACGTGCGACCGGTACCCCCCGGCGTGGCCGTGCAGGATGGCCTGGTAGCCTGCCGTCTGCAGCACCAGTGCCTCCCCCTGCTGAGGCCCGGGAGGGGGTGTGCCATCACCCGCATCCCAGACGCGGGTGCACCCGCGGAGTGTGGCGTGCTACGGGTGTGGTGCATTGCGCTGCAGCCCTTGTATGCTTCCCGCAATCTGCGCCGGGCCGTGGTGGTGGACGAAGCTATCCCTGCCGTCCGCCAGCAGCGCCGCCGCGACGACGTATAGCTGCACCGCTGTCGGCGCGTGCGTTGCGGCTGGCTGGCGGGGCTGCGTGTCGCGGCAGGGGACGTGGGGCAGCAGTTGCGCCGGCCACGCCGCCACGAGACCCATGGTGACGGCCGCGAACGCGGACGCGAGCGCCGTGTGGTCCGCTGGTCTGTACTGCCGGAGCCCCGTGGTATCTCGGGCGAGGTGCCTGCAGGCTCCCATCCAGGCCACTGCTCCGCAGTTTGTGACGTCTGGTTCGGCACCATCCGCGCCGTTGCATCCCCTTTGTTGTACCGTGGTGGCGGTGCCGAGCGGGGGGCCCTGCTGCAGCGCCTCCGGGCCCTGCCCCGGCGGGAGGGCGGGCGGGACTGGCTGCGGGAAGCCCTGCGCGCCTCGGCACTCCGGGTATTTGTGGTACGGGTTTTGCCGGCGGTGTTCCGGGGCCGCCCGTGGTAGGAAGAGGAGTTGGTGTAGGTACCAGTGGCCTTCCGCGGCGGACAGGTTGCGGAGCGTTAGCCACTGTTGCACCACGCCTCCCGGGTGCGCGGCCTCGACGCGGCGCTGCAACCCCAGGCGGCCTAGGCGGTTGGACGTGCCCGCGGGTGGGACGTGGGTCTGCGAGTAAAGCACCAGCAGCGGCTCCAGCGCCAGGTCTAGCACCCCGTCGTTGAGCTGCTCCGTGAGAGCCGATGCCCTGTGCAGGGCGTGGCGGACCCCGGATTTCGGGGCCGTGAGCTGTTCGAGCAGCGGCCCCGGCGGGTACCGTGCACCCGGGTTCGTTAGCCACTCCCTGGTGTGGCTCGGTGTGGCCCTCCAGACGTCCCTCGTAAAGGCGTGTTGGGGGGCCAAAGAGGGGACCATCCGTAAGAGGCGGTGGCACGCCGGCGGCGATCGCATGGGCTGTGGGGCAGCCGCGGTGATCCAGCTGCACGCCGTGCCGGGCACGATCGCCCCCCATTCCACGGTCCCCATGCCCTCGGCGTGGAGCAGCGCCTGGCCCTGGACCACAGGGAAATAGGGGCTCGAGCGCCCGCCTCCTTACTTCCACCGTACCCAGGCCGCCCCCGCCTGCAGGCTGCAGAGCAGGGCCACGCCGGGGAGGAGCAGCTGCGGGGAAGCCCCCTTGACAGCTTGAGTGGTGTGGGGCAGGGTGCCCATGGGCAAATACCACAACGGGAGGACCCAGGGGCCCGGCAGCGGTGGCGGCCGGGACCGTGCCCTTTTGCAGGAAGTGGCGTGCCCTCTTGTCGGGGTGCTGTTGGAGGGTTGCCGCGAGACTGAGCCCCTCCACCGCGGGTGCCACTGGGAGGCCGTTCCGGGGCCTGCGTCAGAGGTAATCCTGGTCGGCCGGCGAGGTGTGGAGGTCCCGGGCGATTTCCTCCGCGGTCCCTGTTGGGGCGTCCTCTGGTGCCAGGTGCCACATGACGGCGAGCACCGCCCACGTGGAGAAGGGCCACGCCCGTGGGGGGATGTACACCTGGATGGTCCACTGTGGGCGCGTCTGCCGCACACGGGATGCATGGAGCACCCCTCGGACCATGTCCGCCGCCAGGACCAGCACCATTCCCAAGGGCTCCACAATGATCCCCTCTGCAGGTCCGCCGTGGCGGCCCCGGGTGTGCAAGGCCACTGCTGCCTGTCCCGCGTGGTTGACTCGGTCGACGGCCTCCTGGATGTTCACGCTGCCGCGTGCGGTCTCATCCAGGATCCAGCCCTGCGCCACCCCGTAGCGTAGGGCGGCGCATGCGGCCGCGGGTCCCACCTCGGGCAGCGCTCCGTCATCGGGGCCGGGCTGAGGGTTCTGTTTGGGGCACCAGCCTTCGCCGGTGCAGTGGCCCCGTTTCCACGCGGGGCAGAGGGTGGGCACGCTGCCCGCCGGCAGCGCAGGTTCCGCGGGCGCGTTTCCCATGGAGGGCTCCGGTACTGCTTCGGGGTCGGAGTCTGTGCCCGCGTCCCCTTGTGGGGGGTCTCCTTCGCCGTCTCTGAGTCCCAGCGCCCCGATGACCTCCTGTGCTGCGTCCAGCGTCAGAGATCGGAGGCGTGTTTTGCGTGGGGCCGCGGGTTCCGCCATTGTTGTGTCGCTGTGCCTAGGAGTAGGAGGTGGGGTGCGGATGTCCCGTGGCTGATGCGTTGGTGCGTTGGTTGTTGCTCGTTGTAGGGGTGGCGGAAGGGCGTCCCCGGGGGGGGTGCCTTCCATCATTGCGAGGGGCGTCTGGTGTCAGGCGCTGTCCCTCCCCCGGCCACCCATCCTCTGGAGCGGGTAGCCGGGGTTCCCGCGACCCGTGTGTCCCGGGAGCGGTCAGTGTGCGCGTGGGGACCCAGCACCGGCCCCACAGCGTGCGCCCTTGCGGGCCGGCGTTGCTCTCTGTGGGGGTGGCGGAAGGGGCGTCCCCGGGGGGGGTGCCTTCCACCATTGTATGAGGGGCGTCTGAGGTCAGGCGCTGTCCCTCCACCGACTGCCCGCCCATTGGGCGGGCCGTTGGGGTCCCCTACCCACGTGCTGTGGGCGCGGGTGTGTGGGTGTGGGGGCCCAACACTGTCCCTCTGGCCTGCATGCCCTGCGGGGTCTGCGTGCCACGGGCCGGTGGGGGGCCGTCCCCGGAGGGGGCGGCCTGCCACCGTTGTGAGGGGCATCTGGTGTCAGGCGCTGTCCCCCCCCCTGGCCGCCTGTCCTCTGGAGCGGGTTGCCAGGGTTCCGCGACCCGTGTGTCCCGGCTGCGGTCGGTGCGGGCGTGGGGACCCAGCACCGGCCCCACAGCGTGCGCCCTTGCGGGCGGGTGTTGCTAGCTGTGGGGCTGGCGGAAGGGCGTCCCCCGGGGGGGTTGCCTTCCACCATTGTGAGGGGCGTCTGATTTCAGGCGCTGTTCCTCCCCCGACTGCCCGCCCACTGGCCGGGCTGTTGGGGTCCGCCACCCACGTGCTATGGGCGCGGGTGCGTGGTTGTGGGGGCCCAACACTGTCCCCTTGGCCTGCATGCGCTGTGGGGGCTGCGTGCCGCGGGGGTGGTTGGGGGCCGTCCCAGGGGGGGGTGGCCTGCAACCGTTGCGAGGGGCGCCTGGTGTCAGGCGCTGTCTCTCCCCCGGCCGCCCGTCCTCTGGAGCGGGCAGCCAGGGTTCCGCGACCCGTGTGTCCCGGGTGCGGTCGGTGCGGGCGTGGGGACCCAGCACTAGCCCCACAGCGTGCGCCCTTGCGGGCCGGCGTTGCTCGCTGTGGGGGTGGCGGAAAGGCGTCCCCGGGGGGGCTGCCTTCCACCATCCAGGGGCGTCTGAGGTCAGGCGCTGTCCCTCCCCCGACTGCCCGCCCGCTGGGCGGGCCGTTGGGGTCCGCCACCCACCTGCTGTGGGCGCGGGTGTGTGGGTGTGGGGGCCCAACACTGTCCCCTTGGCCTGCATGCCCTGTGGGGGCTGTGTGCCGCGGGGGTGGTGGGGGGCCGTCCCCAGGGGGGGGTGGCCTGCCACCGTTGTGAGAGGCGCCTGGTGTCAGGCGCTGTCCCTCCCCCGGCCGCCCGTCCTCTGGAGCGGGCGGCCAGGGTTCCGCGACCTGTGTGTCCCGGGTGTGGTCGGTGCTGGCGTGGGGACCCAGCACCGGTCCCACAGCGTGCGCCCTTGCGGGCCGGCGTTGCTCGCTGTGGGGGTGGCAGAAGGGCGTCCCCGGGGGGGGGTGCCTGCCACCGTTGTGAGGGGCACCTGGTGTCAGGCGCTGTCCCTCCCCCGGCCGCCCGTCCTCTGGAGAGGGCAGCCGGGGTTCCGCGACCCAGTGTCCCGGGTGCGGTCGGTGCGGGCGTGGGGACCCAGCACCGGCCCCACAGCGTGCGCCCTTCCGGGCTGGCGTTGCTCGCTGTGGGGGTGACGGAAGGGCGTCCCCCGGGGGGGGTGCCTTCCACCATTGTGAGGGGCGTCTGAGGTCAGGCGCTGTCCCCGCCCCGACTGCCCGCCCACTGGGGCGGGGTTTTGGGGTCCACCACCCACGTGCTGTGGGCGCGGGTGTGTGGATGTGGGGGCCCTACACTGTCCCCTTGGTCTGCATGCCCTGTGGGGGCTGCGTGCCGCGGGGGTGGTGGGGGGCCGTCCCCGGGGGGTCGGCCTGCCAAATTCTGGAGGGGCGCCTGGTGTCAGGCGCTGTCCCTCCCCCGGCCGCCCGTCCTCTGGAGCGGGCAGCCAGCGTTCCGCGACCCGTGTGTCTCGGGTGCGGTCGGTGCGGGCGTGGGGACCCAGCACCGGTCCCACAGCGTGCGCCCTTGCGGGCTGGCGTTGCTCGCTGTGGGGGTGGCGGAAGGGCGTCCCCGGGGGGGGTGCCTTCCACCGTTGTGAGGGGCGTCTGAGGTCAGGCGCTGTCCCCCCCCGACTGCCCGCCCACTGGGCGGGCTGTTGGGGTCCGCCACCCATGTGCTGTGGGCGCGGGTGTGTCGGTGTGGGGGCCCAGCACTGTTCCCTTGGCCTGCATGCCCTGCGGGGGCTGCGTGCCGCGGGGGTGGTGGGGGGGAGTCCCCGGGGGGGGGTGGCCTGCCACCGTTGTGAGGGGCGTCTGGTGTCAGCCGCTGTCCCTCCCCCGGCCGCCCGTCCTCTGGAGCGGGCAGCCAGGGTTCTGCGACCCGTGTGTCCCGGGTGCGGTCGGTGCGGGCCTGGGGACCCAGCACCGGCCCCACAGCGTGCGCCCTTGCGGGCCGGCGTTGCTCGCTGTGGGAGTGGCGGAAGGGCGTCCCCGGGGGGGGTGCCTTCCACAATTGTGAGGGGCGTCTGAGGCCAGGCGCTGTCCCTCCCTGGACTGCCCGCCCACTGGGCGGGCTGTTGGGGTCCGCCAGCCACGTGCTGTGGGCGCGAGTGTGTGGGTGTGGGGGCCCAACACTCTCCCCTTGGCCTGCATGCCCTGTGGGGGCTGCATGCCGCGGGGGTGGTGGGGGGCCGTCCCCGGGGGGGATGGCTTGCCAGCGCTGTGAGAGGCGCCTGGTGTCAGGCGCTGTCCCTCCCGCGGCCGCCCGTCCTCTGGAGCGGGCAGGGAGGTTTCCGCTACCCGTGTGTCCCGGGTGCGGTCGGTGCGGGCGTGGGGACCCAGCACCGGCCCCACAGCGTGCGCCCTTGTGGGCTCGAGTTGCTCGCTGTGGGGGTGGCGGAAGGGCGTCCCCGGGGGGGTGCCTTCCACCATTGTGAGGGGCGTCTGAGGTCAGGCGCTGTCCCTCCCCCAACTGCCCGCCCACTGGGCGGGCTGTTGGGGTCCGCCACCCACGTGCTGTGGGTGCGGGTGTGTGGGTGTGGGTGCCCAACACTGTCCCTTTGGCCTGCATGCCCTGTGCGGGCTGCGTGCCGCGGGGGTGGTGGGGGGCCGTCCCCGGGGGGGCCTGGCCTGCCACCGTTGTGAGGGGCGTCTGGTGTCAGGCGCTGTCCCTCCCCCGGCCGCCCGTCTACTGGAGCGGGCAGCCAGGGTTCCGCGACCCGTGTATCCCGGGTGCGTTGGTGCGGGCGTGGGGACCCTGCACCGGCCCCACGGCGCGCGCCCTTGCGGGCCGGCGTTGCGCGCCGTGGGAGTGGAGGTAGGGCGTCCCCGGGGGGGTTGCCGTCCGCCGTTGTGAGGCGCGTCTGGGGTCAGACGCTCCCCCTCCCCCAGCTGCCCGCCCTCTGGGCGGGCTGCCGGGGCTGTTGGGTGTGTGCGGTGTGTGTGGTGTCTGTGCGGTGCGTGTCGTGGTGCGCGGTGCCGCTCTTCTCTTGTCCCTCTGGTGCTCCCCTCTCCGGTGTCTCGGTGCGTTGTTGTGCTCGCTGTGTGCCTGCCGTGCCCCCTTCCCTGCCCGCGCCCCTTGCTCGGCTGCTGGCCACCCCCTGTTTCTTTCGTCGCTTCGTTGCTCTTTACCCTTTCCTCTACCCTTCTCCCTGGCATGCACTATTTCCCTGCCTCTTCTCTGGTGCGTGTCTCGGTCTTTTTCCTTGCCGGCTCGTCGTTCTCTCTCGTTGGGCCTTCTCCTCTGGACCTGCGGAGAGAAAGGATGCAAACGGGCGTGCGGCGGCGGGGGTTTTGTCGCGCCATGGCACCTTGTCATTGCCACTCTCGGTTGGTCTCTTACTCCTGCGGTGGTGTGGTATGTTACCTATTTATGCTTCGTTCGTGTGCTCCTCTCTCTTTTTTCTTACCGTGTTGTGCTTGTTACGGCGTCTTTTAGCGTGCGTCGTTTGGCGTAGGTTTTAATCCTACATTCTACCTGCTCTCGACATGGCTCCACACACCTCTTTGGCCGCCACCTTTGTTCGTTGTCCATCCCGCGTGCGCGGTGTGACATGCAACATACTTGCGAGAGAGACAAACTTTGATCAATCCTGTTTTTTTCCCACAATCTTATTGTCCTAATCCTCTTGATCCTAGGGTGAGCAAGGTGTGGGAAGATGCGAAGCACAAGCGAGACACGACGCTTTGCCTAAGTGTGTATGGCGTGGGCCGGGCGCTCGTCGCCTCCCTCGTGTGCGCGGCGTGGCACGACACGGTAACATACTTGCTCCTTGCTCCTTTCTCCTTTCCCTCCTTATCTTCTCGTGTGATGTGTGTCTTGTCGCCGTTATGCTGCTTGCGTGGGTGTAACATACTTATCTCACCCACTTCTTTGCGTTTTCCGTGTGTCGCGGCGGCGTTGTGCTCCCTATGCAAACGGGCGTGCGGCAGCAGGGGTTTCGTCGTGTCATGGCGTCTTGCCATTGCCATCCTCGGTTGGTCTCTTAATCTTGCGCTGGTGTGGTATGTTACCTACTTATGTCTCGTACATGTTCCCCCCTCTCCTATTCTTCACCGTGTTGTGCTTGCTACGGCGTATATTAGCGTGCGTTGTTCGGCGTAGGCTTGCACTCAACACGGCTCCAGATACCTCTTGCGCCACCTTTGTTCATTGACCTTCCCGTGTGCGCGGCGTGACAATTAACATACTTGCGTGGCTCCCTCGTTACCCACCTCTTTTCATGTTTGGCGTGTTCTGACCCCGTCTTACTCCCTATGCGAGTGGGCGTGTTGGGGCAGGGCGTTCACACGCATGTGTGCACACTTGCGATATGCCTCCACCATGGCGCGGTTTATACCGTACACTTGTCTCCTTGCCATCCTTGTGTATTGTAATTGGTACGGCGTTATGTATGACGATATGCGCTATGGCGATATGCATGGCGTGGCATATAACATACTTGTTTTTCGGCGGCCGTTGGCGTTGTTGTTGCTTGTGTGTGTTTTTCTTGCACCTTTGTTCGTTGTCCTTCCCACGTGCGCGGCATGACATGCGACATACTTGTGCGGCTTCCTTTTTTACCACATCTTCTCGTGTTTCGTGTGCCACGGCGCCGTCGTACTCCCTATGCAAGTGGGCTTGCAATGCTTGGTCTCATACTTGCGGTACACCTCCACCGTGGCGTGGTTTGTTACATACTTGTTCTTTCCTTGTCTACATCTTACCGTGTTGTGCTTGTTACGTCGTTTTTTAGCGTTGCGCGGCATATAACATACTAACATACTTGTTTTTCGGCGGCCGGTAGCGTTGTTGTTGTTTATGTGTGTTCTGTTTTGGGGCGCGCACAAGTCCCTAGCGCCTAGGGCACGCACTTTGCTAGGTGGTTTGGGGCAACCAACGCTCAACTTCTTCGCTGCCGCGACTCTATTGTTCTTCTTTTTATGTGAGTGTCCTCAATTTTGCGACCTCGCCAAACAGCGGCGTAAATTTTTGGGGGGGTTTCTGAGGTCGGAAAAGACAATTTATCGCTTTATTCCTTCTGGCGGTGCGTCGTTTTCTTGGTTTTTTTTTCTTTCTGCTGCGATCGTGCGACGCGTTTATCTGGGGACACAACACGAGCAATGTGCATGCTGCATACGAGACGAGCACACCTGAGGTTTATACCTGATTCATTGAAGTCCTTTCGTTGATTTTGGATTTCTTGAATTTTTGATTCTTTCTGTCACTGTGGGTGGAATCTGTATGTTTATTTATTTATGTGTGCCTCGTCATTTTCCTGTCTACGTGAGACATACGTTTGTAATCTCATTATTTCTGTATTTTCCGGCGCTTTGCTAGGAGCCGCTCCTGCGCGCCGCCTTTTTCTGCGGAGGAATTTCTTGATTTAAAAAATCGAGAGATGACTACAACTTTTATAAAAATGTGCATCTGATGCACAATTGGATTCTGCTCAGGTATGTCGTCTTAGAAAAATTCTAGGCCGTCATTTGACGGATTTGGGTGTTGTCGCTTCGCGCTTGCGTGGATTCGTCCATAATTCTCCCATTCCTGTCTGTACAGATACCCACGCGCAGCCTCGCTGACTAGGCGGTGTTCGGGCCGAAACGCAGCAGCCTGGAGAGACTGAGCAGAACCCAGGACCCCACCAAGGGGCAATTTAATTTTTTTAACCACTCCCTTCGCCCTAAGACAGGTTACAGGTCGCCTGCAGGTTTACGAGAACCCATGTGAGTGTGTATATTGCGTCTTGCATTGCGTTGATGTCGCGCTGCGTCTTGGAGGGAGGGATGCACATGCACATGTTTTTGGCATGCTCCCAACCTAATCCAACCAAGCCACAGGAACCCCGGCAGCGCCATGAGCGCTGAGCTTTCTGTAGGAAATGTCACGGCCACAGCAGCAAAAAGGCGCCAGCCATGGTGAGCGCCCATTTTTCTGTGTGAGGGAACCTATAGGTATTTGAAAGTAGATGTGGAAACCAAGGAAAGGCCAAGAAAAAAATGCCTTTTTCCTGAAGGTGCGACAGTGGTGGCCACCACAGCACAAGGGGGGAGTAAGAGAAGGTGCTTTTCCAATGCTTTAGGGTATACTTTAGTTGGATTAGAGGTGCCCTAAGCACATAGGCATTTCTATCTTAGTATTGGCCCAACCAAAGGTGGTGATAACACATTTTGACCTATGGAACCAAACACTAAATCAGGATATGGAGTGGACCCCTTAATCCCCTATCAATGTGAGGCTATTTATCTTTTCCTGAGTTGACTGAGAACTGACATATCCAGGGCAGAGCCTATGAATTTATCTATGTTTTCTCATGAATTCTTAGCTATCCTGGTGGTATGCACCCTAGGGGGCTGGGCACCTCTTTTTGAGAGGTCCTGGGTTCAATTCCCGGTCAGCCTAGCTAAGTAGGAAGATCCCATGTGACATGGCAGTAACCGCATCGCCACATGCCCTGCCACCTCAGCATATATGGGACCCAAACCAAAGAGTGCACATCTCCTGAGATGGCACTATGGAGATTGAGTGACTATGGGGCAGTTTTCCAGCTCTTTTCCCAAAACATTTCAATTATCTTTGTGAAGATGCGATCCGATTTGCCTTGAGTTGCAGTTTCCGTGATGACTCTTACATCCTTTTTACTGCAGCCCTTCATGCTTTGATCCTGATTGTCTTCTACTTGCTTGTCTCTGGCCTCGGGATATCCTGGATTGGTTGTATTTAGGCATTAAAACATTTTCCTCATCAAAAACAAGCAGCAGGAAACCTTACACCAGCAGCAAGCAGCAGGAGAGGCACAACACACACACAGTGTTGAAATCACTATAAAACCTTCTACTCGTTTTCCCATCTTTATCTGCCGTAATCTTGGTAATCTGACTACTGATTGCAACCCATTGTGAGATGAAACCCATGCCCTGGCGTGCACTGTTGGTCATGAACTATCAACCAAAGCAACACAAAAACATGTGCAATTTTTTCCAAGTACACTGACGTACCATAGAAGATGAGCTTATCAATGAAAACCTGCTCCTTGAGCAGAAAGGCAAAAATAAAAACAGCACAAAGCAAAGGGACAAAAGGGACTCTGATTGTCTCTGTAAGGGCCACCAAGTCTTTGAAAAAATTGATTGCATATACCACGAAGACTTCCATTTTGCACAAAGATGGTCAAATCAACTTCAACACTCTAGTTCTACCCACGGCCTGTGACAGAAAGATGAGAAGAACAATTACAAGCTACAATACCAGCCAAGCGACGAGGAAATGAACAGGACAAACCACAGCAACACACTCGAAAGATGTTTCAGACGCAAAGCAAGTGCAAACACGAAACGGAGAGCCCCCATCATTGTACGAATGCAAAAAAAGCGGTGATGCACACGCACCCATTTCAACAAGGCATCACCAAATTAGGCAGCCACAACCGGTACACCTTTGTACCGTGGTGTCTGCAAATTTTGACCAGGTAATTTGCCTCATTTACCTACTTTTTGCCAAAGGAAAATTTGAGCAGTCAGCGTTTTCATCCAGTTACCCCCAAAAACGCATGTTTTCGGCCCAAAAAAAGCATGTGGTGTTTCTGGCAAATTACTTATATTTTTCTGGTAGAGGACCAAGAATGTGGCGCGTTGAGTTAGATACCCTACCTCTTTGTTTTCGTATCTCAGGACGTTTTGTCCTGATGTTTTTTTAAGCCTTTTCATGCTCACTGACTGAAGAATCTAGGAAAATGATACCATTCTGTAATTTGTATTGCGAGGCCTCGCAATACACATTACAAAATAGGTAAACCCCTTGAATTACCCACATTCTGAAATGGAACGCAAGGCCTTGCCTTCCAACCTGGGTAATTTGGTTATTTCGCCCCCATTTTCAGAATGCATATTTCGAAATACACCTATTTACATTGATAGCTGCACTGAACAGCAACCAGATATTGGTGAAAAGGGGTCCTTTTACACATTCCAATCGAGTGTATTGCAAGACCTCGCAATCAAAAAGGTGCGTAAATAGCGCCATTTTCCCGGAACAAAAAATTTTCGGATTGCGAGGCCTCGCAATCCTGGATTGCGAGGCCTCGCAATCTTGGATTAGGAAGTGTGAAAAGTCACCTTTTTGTACAGGCTTGTTGAAAAACTGACTTTTTTGAGACAAATTCCCGCTTTCAAAAAATCGTTGTCAAAAAAAAGGGTAGTTAGTAGGGTTTACCCACCATATTTTTCTGTTCCTTTTTCTAGCAACTTCGGTACACAAATGCACCAGTTTTGGCCACCTACAACTAAATCAGACATTGGGGGCACAGCCCTACACCGCTGAACATGCAAAGAAGTAAGACAAAGTCACTACCGTATCTTTCTTGGGGTACTTGATCCAGGCCAGGTAGGTAAGTAGGTCATGTCAGAACTGGGGTTGCCCCGCAAGGGGGGTCTTACCTTGGGGCTTTGGCTTACCCACCCACGGCCCTAGTTCACGTGCCCCCACAAAGCGGCTCCCCCTTGTGGGAGAAGGGCTTGGACGCGGCGAGCAGTACCCTCCATCGGGTCCTGCCCAGAGAAGTATCGCATGTTCGACCGAGGTCTCAAATCCCTCTCCTTTGGGCGGATGATACATGGGGGTGGGTCCCATTGCATCTCCTGGTCAACCTCCAGATTCTGGGGGCCAGGGGCCAGGGGCCCGGCCAGCGGCCTTGTCCTGCAGGCACCCCCCCCCCTGGGTTGGTTTTCAATTGAGTGAGATGACTTGAAGAAGCACGTGCTACAGGACTTGCATGACCTGATGCGTACACACGCCTCCTGACTCGGTCGAGCTTGCGCTCTCTCGGGGGGCCGGGGGTTTATAGTAGGCTGTTGTCGTCGGTTGGTCGGTTGTGTAATGGTAGAGGTGCGGTGTGTTTTTTGTCCTCGGTGTGGTCGTCTGCGGGCGTGGAGCACTGTGGTGTTGCCAGTCCTGAGGACGCTGTTCCCATTTTCACCCTTGCATATATCCGGCCGCTGGGGTATTGGCCGGTTTGCGTGTGGTCTGTTTGCAGTTGGTTTGTTGGTTCTATAGCAGTGTGGTCGCTGCCTGGCGCAGCCAGCTGTCGTATGGTTAGCTGGTTTGCCGTTAGGCCTGTCGTGTGGCTGCTGGCGTTGGCGCGGTTGTTTTGGTGGGTGGTGGTGCCGCTAGTTAGGTTGTGTGTGGCCCGTGAGCGGTCGGGTTGTTATAGCGGTGCGGTTGGCGGTCGGTGTGCTCGTCGATGGGCCTGCCACGTCGCAGCTGGTGGTTGCCCATGCAGCCGCGTCGGCTGTTCCTGGGTGTGCTGGTGGCTGTTCTGTCACACGCGGCGGTCCGTGTAGGTAACCGGGTGCCGCTTGCTGCGGTCGGCACCGCCAAGGAAGTACCGATTCGCCTGCCCTTGCACTCATGCCATCTCCGCATGCACAACTCCATATCTAGCTGCACGTGATTTGTGCTCGCATCGTCGGTCCCTTGTCCTCATGTGTTTGCAGCCTATGTACAACACCGTTGGTGGCAACCCCCCCCCCCCGCCGATCGGTGTCTGCTTTGATGTTTTTTTAAGCCTTTTCATGCTCACTGACTGAAGAATCTAGGAAAATGATACCATTCTGTAATTTGTATTGCGAGGCCTCGCAATACACATTACAAAATAGGTAAACCCCTTGAATTACCCACATTCTGAAATCGAACGCAAGGCCTTGCCTTCCAACCTGGGTAATTTGGTTATTTTGCCCGCATTTTCAGAATGCATATTTTGAAATACACCTATTTACATTGATAGCTGCACTGAACAGCAACCAGATAATGGTGAAAAGGGGTTCATTTACACATTCCAATCGAGTGTATTGCAATGCCTCGCAATCAAAAAGGTGCGTAAATAGCGCCATTTTCCCGGAACAAAAAATTTTCGGATTGCGAGGCCTCGCAATCCTGGATTGCGAGGCCTCGCAATCTTGGATTAGGAAGTGTGAAAAGTCACCTTTTTGTACAGGCTTGTTGAAAAACTGACTTTTTTGAGACAAATTCCCGCTTTCAAAAAATCTTTGTCAAAAAAAAGGGTAGTTAGTAGGGTTTACCCACCATATTTTTCTGTTCCTTTTTCTAGCAACTCCGGTACACAAATGCACCAGTTTTGGCCACCTACAACTAAATCAGACATTGGGGGCACAGCCCTACACCGCTGAACATGCAAAGAAGTAAGACAAAGTCACTACCGTATCTTTCTTGGGGTACTTGATCCAGGCCAGGTAGGTAAGTAGGTCATGTCAGAACTGGGGTTGCCCCGCAAGGGGGGTCTTACCTTGGGGCTTTGGCTTACCCACCCACGGCCCTAGTTCACGTGCCCCCACAAAGCGGCTCCCCCTTGTGGGAGAAGGGCTTGGACGCGGCGAGCAGTACCCTCCATCGGGTCCTGCCCAGAGAAGTATCGCATGTTCGACCGAGGTCTCAAATCCCTCTCCTTTGGGCGGATGATACATGGGGGTGGGTCCCATTGCATCTCCTGGTCAACCTCCAGATTCTGGGGGCCAGGGGCCAGGGGCCCGGCCAGCGGCCTTGTCCTGCAGGCACCCCCCCCCCTGGGTTGGTTTTCAATTGAGTGAGATGACTTGAAGAAGCACGTGCTACAGGACTTGCATGACCTGATGCGTACACAGGCCTCCTGACTCGGTCGAGCTTGCGCTCTCTCGGGGGGCCGGGGGTTTATAGTAGGCTGTTGTCGTCGGTTGGTCGGTTGTGTAATGGTAGAGGTGCGGTGTGTTTTTTGTCCTCGGTGTGGTCGTCTGCGGGCGTGGAGCACTGTGGTGTTGCCAGTCCTGAGGACGCTGTTCCCATTTTCATCCTTGCATATATCCGGCCGCTGGGGTATTGGCCGGTTTGCGTGTGGTCTGTTTGCGGTCGGGGTGTTGGTTCTATAGCAGTGTGGTCGCTGCCTGGCGCAGCCAGCTGTCGTATGGTTGGCTGGTTTGCCGTTAGGCCTGTCGTGTGGCTGCTGGCGTTGGCGCGGTTGTTTTGGTGGGTGGTGGTGCCGCTAGTTAGGTTGTGTGTGGCCCGTGAGCGGTCGGGTTGTTATAGCGGTGCGGTTGGCGGTGGGTGTGCTCGTCGATGGGCCTGCCACGTCGCAGCTGGTGGTTGCCCATGCAGCCGCGTCGGCTGTTCCTGGGTGTGGTGGTGGCTGTTCTGTCACACGCGGCGGTCCGTGTAGGTAACCGGGTGCCGCTTGCTGCGGTCGGCACTGCCAAGGAAGTACCGATTCGCCTGCCCTTGCACTCATGCCATCTCCGCATGCACAACTCCATATCTAGCTGCACTCGATTTGTGCTCGCATCGTCGGTCCCTTGTCCTCATGTGTTTGCAGCCTATGTACAACACCGTTGGTGGCAACCCCCCCCCCCGCCGATCGGTGTCTGCTTTGCTCCCTATGGGAGTCCCGGGGCACCTGGCGTATGCGGTGTCGTGTGTCCCTTGGCGTGTTCCCCTCGGCCTCCGAAGTCCTGGGTATGTTGCTTCCTCACGTCGCTTAGCCCCACCCTGGTGTCCGTGCGAGTGTGCCGTGCAGTTCTGGTGTTGGCGTCTATGGGCCTTAGGGCCTTAGGTTACGTTGGGCCGGTATTCTTCTGGTCCGCGTCCCTGTGGGACCTGCGGCCCCCATACCCCTGGCCTACCAGGCTCTCTTTACTCTGTCCCAGTCGCTTAGCCCACGCAAACTGCACCCCCCTTTTTTGACCTAAGCACCTAGATTTTGTCACCAAAAAAAATAGCTTTCTGCCATTTTGAAAATACAGTTTTTCAAACCCTCCCAGAAAATGCATTTCACATCAGTTTGCCCATTTTTTGCTGCTCTCAGGGAGGTCAAATAACCATTTTTAGTCGGAAATCAGAGGGTTTACCGGTCATTTTCCCTGCAAAAAAATTTTGTTGGCTAATTTGAAGAATACCAATTTTTGGATCGTCTGGAAAACTATTAAAGATGGGCGCTGTTCACACATCCTGTACATGTCCACATGAAAAAATACTTATTATGGGAGGCTGGGTGCTCGAAGCCTGGCGCACTCAGCCACCTGGAGTGAGATTTCCAGGCTTTTTTGAGATGACATTTTTACATCGGAAGTGGCATGAAGCAAGGATGGAGCAAAAGCAAAACTGCAAGATTCAATATGGGTTCAAGACTTGCACAGCGGAACACTCAGTGCGCGAGGGCTCGCGCACTCAACATGCTAGAAGCATGGGTTTTTGAATACCCCTGACTACTTGCATTGTGCCGATAGCCTCAAAAAGGCTTTTTGAGAATCCTCCCTTTTGGAATCCTGTGAAGACAGTGAGCTCAAGAGTAGCGATTAGACTATCCTCCTCTAGAGCACTTGCTTCATACGTCCTGTGACCTAGCTCTTCTGACAAACTGTTGTACAGCCCCAAACGATGGGAGGCTGGGCACCTCATTTGTAGGTAAACTAACTGAAAATCGTGTGTTTAGCAAGGACTGAGGGTAACCCGCTATTTAGATCTATTACACCTTTCATAGCGCATGGCCTGTACAGGACGTCCATTGATTGACGACTCTTGCTGCTGACGTGACCCGAACGGTACACCATGAGGCACCCATTCAGACATCAAAGCCTCATTTGGCATGGAATACTGTTTATTCAGGACCATTGGGAACTACATATTCTGCATAATTGAGTGCGCGAGGCCTCGCGCACTCATCATGCCAAAATAACTGTTTTTTTCATACCTCTGACTACTTGCATTCCGCTGATAGCCTGAAGACATATATTTGAGATTCCTCTGTTTTAACATTCTCAGTTTTCAGGTGGAAACACGTGGAAACTGCGCATCTTTCTTTTGCACACAAATGCCGCCCTTGAGTTGAAGAACAGCGTGCAGTTTGCGTGGGCTAAGAGTGGAGAACGTTCCTGAAGGTAGTTTGTGCGGACTGCCGTCTGATGTAGCTTTCCTTAGCGCCGCCGGCAGGGCTGGCAGGTATATGGGTGCGTGGTTCGTCAGGTCCCCGTCACCCTCTTTCTGGGCGCTGTGTGCGGCCTCGCCCGGACAAGGGGTGGGCCTAGCGGGCGGGCTATGGGGGTGTGCACGCCTAGCGGCGCAATGCGCTGGTCCGTCGTTGCGTTGTTCCAGTGTACTCGCGCGATGGGGCCCATATCGCCGCCCCTGGGAGCCTTGTTGTGTAGTGGGCTGCGCCTCGCTGTGGCATTAACATTCGGGCCTCGCAAGGGGGTGCTCCACCCGAAGGGCACCGTGATGGAGACTGCACCGTGGCCTGTGTGTCTCTTATACCACGCGATTCTTTGGCATGGTGCGGCGGGTTGACAGGTCCAGGGCGCACGAAGTGGCTTGTGCAGTCCTGCATAGCATTCTTCGTGCTCCCGGGCTGCAGATTGTCCGATCAGCGTACTTGTCAGGTGCACTGGATTCGTCCCGGGCCCCTTCCGGACCCCTCGGTATGCATCATGGGGGTTTCGCCATAACCGGCATCTCACGGGTACGCACCGTAGCTGAACATCTGAGCCTCCCGCGTGTAGTGGGTGGGGTTGTGTGGAAGTGGTCTTAATGGTGCCCCATCAGTGCCCTATTCCGGTCGGTGGGCGGGCAGGTGGTCATGTCTGTTGCTCCCCCGGATCGCCTGCTGGCCGGTGGAGTATGGCAGCGGTCGCGGTGATCCGCGTGTCCTGGAGTATCTGGGCCGTGGCCTGTTGCCTGTCAGGGCATCGGGAAAGTCAAGGCGTCGGGGTTACCCGGATGTCTATGAAGGGCGGTGCGGAGGGCGGCGAGCATGTCGCTCACGAGGGCTGTATGTGCTGCTCGTGTTTCCTCCTCCATGTGGATGGCGGTTGACACCTGTCCTGCCGCCAGTGCCCGGACCTGGTGGATCGCAAAGACGGCGCACAAGTAGTCCGTGGCGTCCCGCCCAGCCGTCCGTTCGTTGGGTGGGATGGCTTCCGTCTGTTGCCGGACATCCAGGTGGAACCTCCATGTCGCTGACCAATCTGTGGTATGCAGCCACCTATGTTGGGCCCATCGCCACCGGCAGTAGAGGGTGTGTCCCAGATGCCATGTGCTGGACGCGCCAGATACGATGGCCGTTAGGGGGTCGGGGGGGCTGGCCCGGGAGTAGGGGAGTGGGGCCATGCGGCAGGTCCATCCTCCTTGGGAGCATGGAGTCAAGGGCCTCCAAGTCCCAGTGGTTTTTCAGTGGTTGTGGCCTGATCCTCACCTGCCACTAGTGGCCGCTTTCCAAGTCGACCATGGCAACAGTGCTGGGGGTGTCGCGCGGCAGAGGCTCCGCGTGTGCCCCTGGTCCCACCGTTTGCACGTGGCGCTCCATCATCATCCGGAGGTTTTGCCCCCTCTCCCTGGCCGTCCTGCTTTGCCAGTACGCGAAGTTCTTGTATGGTTGGATGTTGAGGGCGCCGGCGCTCAGATGAGGCACGGCTCGCGTCCGGCCTCCGGGGTTGCGTGCAGGTCGGGTCTTGGTCGGCGGGGGGACGAGCGGGTGTGGCCAGGCGAGGTGCGGGACCCATATCCGCCCCCCATCCCCCTGCTGGTAGTTGAACCACCAGATCCACAGGTCGATGAATTCCTCCAGGGTAAGCTGTCCTAGGGTGAGGAGCGCCCCGAACTGCCGCACACAGATGTTGGTAGCTGCATGTGGGAGGAGGGCCGCCGCGAAGCGTCAGTCGCCGCGGACACCCTTGAAATGCGTTCGGAGGGGATCTACCAGGTTGTGTGAGGGTGTTCTGTGGCAGATGTGGTATGCCCTCCGTAGTTCCTCGGGGTTGAGGTGGTCCCCCACGTGTGGCGATCTGGGGGGTGGGGGGGGCATGATTTTCTCTTTCCCGGGCCGCAAGAGTGCCGGGCGAGGGATTGTCCCCTGACGCGTCGTCATCAGGCTCTGTGTGCATGTTTTCTGCATTGGGCTCGGGCCGTGAGGGCGCCAGGCTGGGGCGGGCGGCAGGGGGCGGGGTGGTTCCGGACATCCCCGAGTCCGGGCTTTCCGTCATTGCCGCATCAGTGGGGGGGATTGCGTCGCTGGGGTCACTGTATGGGTGCAACTCCTTTTCTGCGGATTATGCCTGCACCGTAGCCCGGCTGGGAAGTGCGGCATGCGCAGCGTCCGGTTCGCCGGGCAGGACCTGCGCGGCCATGCCCTGGGCGTCCACTTGGTCCCTAGTTTCATCCTACCAGAACTCAATATTCATCTTAAAATGTTTAAGATGAAAATCTTGAAATTAAATCTTATTCATTCTGTTTCCATTTTTTCGGTCATATTGGTTCCAAATCTGTGGTTGGGTGCCTGCTGCAGATGCCGTGCGCGTGTGTGCCGCTGTTTCTGCCTGTCGCCGCAACTTTTTGCGCGGAAGGTTTCTCCACAGAAAATTCGTCGTACCAAGAATGATTTCATCGTACAACGAAAGTTTACGATGAATTTAGCGCGACAGAAGCGACATGCAAAAATCTGCACCAAAATCTGACACAGTAACAGTGAAAGTCGTAACAGTCGCCCGCAACACTCAATGGCAATCAAAATAGATACGTTCAGTTGCCCTCTGCACCGTCAGGCGCTGCACCACTCGCACCTGCACCTTCTGACACCTTATCTGTTTGTTTGTCGGGCTTTTCTTGATGTGCAGCTGGTGCTGGTGGTGCAGCTGGTTCTGCAGCAGCTTCTGCCTTGCGTGCCTTGCGGGCTTCGCGCTCCTTCTGCTGCTGTTCCTTCATCTTGCGCTTCTTCAGTGCCAGCGTCATGCCTTTGCAGTAAAGCTCGGCTCCTTTGGGAGTGCGAAATGCGATGCGAGCAGCAAGGTATTGATCTTCCACGTTCCAGCTCTTGTCGGTCGCATCGTCAGGAAGCCAATAGATAGTGCTCTTAGTCCGCTCCGCTTCGGCCACTAGTTCGTCAGATACTTTCGTTCCTCTAGGCTCATAAAATTGACGAGCGATCCCTGGTGCCACCTTCCATTCGTCAGTGGCCTCCGCCTGTTATGGGACATACGACAACTTCATTCCTTTGGCTGGAGTTGTTTGGGTGACGCCTTCATCGCTGGCATCACTGTCATCTTCCTCTTCCTCGTCTTCACCTTCATCCTCCTCAGGTTTTTCCGACTCCTCGTTTTCAGACTCAGATTCCCACTTGCGTTTTCTGGCCGCTGGTGGTGCTGCTTTTGTCAGTTCGCTTTTTTCATTACTTTTTGCATTACTCTTTGGTCCGCCCGTCCTTTTGGCTTGTTCCTTGAGGGCAAGCAGTGTCCGCATGGCATTGGGGTTAATGGGCTTTGCAATTTTCACGGTTGTTGTTGCCGTTTTCACTTGGCTCTGCCAGGGCTCCCAGTGAACAGCCTTTTTCTGCTCATGCTGCATTGCTCTTGCTGCGTTCTCATCGGTCTCCAATGCTTGTAGCATCCCCAATGTTCGAGCGGGTGCACGTCTCAGTGAATTTGGGATGCCTCCTGCAGTGAGAACATGCTGAACCCCAAAGTCAGTACCAATATTGCCCACAACAAATCGAACTCCTACAGCTGAGCGCTCAACAGCTTCAACCTGAGGAAAGAGCAATGAACGAACGACATTTTTCGTACCGTTTCATCGTACGACGAATTGCTTTCTTTGTACGATGAATTATTCGTCTTACGATGAATTTTTAAGATGAATCGTCGCACGTTACGCGCGCACCTCATCACAGGTTGCCTACCTCATATTGGCGCTGCTTTGTCGCGTTCTCCTGGAGTCCAGCAGTCACGGCTGCTATCAACGTCGCGCTCCAATTTGGTGCTGCTGCTACTGGTGATGAAGGCTCACTTGGTTCTTGTAATGGTGCAGATGTCGATCTCATAGCAGGTGGTGGCGCAGATGTTACTGGAGGTGGCAGCATCGTCAGCATAAGCTGAGTATTGATGTGTTATCTTCTTGATTGCTGTTTGTAGTTGTTGAATTGCGGTTTCCATCGCTCTGAAAAAAACGGGCAAACAAAAGGCGGATGTGCACAACAATAGGGGGTGGATTTTTGATTTCGGCAAATCCTAATGATTAATCAAGCAATCCATCAACTTCATAGCGGCAATGATAAATGTAAATGTTTACAACTGCAAAGGTGCAGAGAGTCCCCAGAACTGTAAAACTACAAAGAAGTGTAGGCAAAAAGGTGGAAACCAAAAAAAAAAAGTTCAGCAGATTATTCTTCTTATTTTTCTTCTTACTTTTCATCTTAAGATTAATCTTTCATCTTAAGAAGATAAATTTCTTAAGATGAAACTAGGGACCAAGTGGGCGTGCGGGGGGTCAGTGGTGTTGTAGCCACGTTGATTGCTGTGGCCCCTGCCTCACAGCCCCGGGTCCCCCTTGCCGCGTACGCTGGTGTGTGTGTTGGCGCGTGTGGGCGTTCCAGCCGGCGTTCCGGGGCTGTGGTGGGGTTGCCGTTACGCGAGGGGTGCACTGACGGCGCTGATATTGGTGTCGCCGTGTGTGGGGCTGCCGATGGTTCGTCTGGCCCTGGTGTGGTGTCGTTTGTCCTCGCGTGGGAGGAAGCGGTGGAAGAGCCGGACGCAGTTGCTCCTGCCGTACTTGTCTGTGCGTCGAGCGCTGCAAGGCGTGCTCGTTCAGTGGGTGGAAGTATGGTGGGGATTGGGGTGCAGTCCGTTCGGGGCCTTTTTGTCCGTCGCCGGGGTTCGGCCGCGGGTGACATTTGCCGGCGCTGTCTCCCGCCTGGCTCGTCTGGGCTGTTGTCGTCGTCAGCATGGAACGTCACCCGTCGCGCTGCTGAGGGTGGCGTGCGGCTCTGGTGTCGGGCGCTCGTCCACCTCCTGGATCTCTGCGGCGGTTGCGGTGTCTGAGGGGTGTGTTGCCTCCTTGCTCCATCCGGGGCGCATTGATCGCCGTGGTCCGGCCAGGGGTGGGTAAACGGCCAGAGTGGGCTCCGTTGTGGATCGCATGGGGGCGCAATTCCGGGGGGTCGTCTGTGTGGGCTTTGCGAGTGGCTGGTGCCTGCTACCTGCCTCGGGGGCCCCTGGGCCATCGGGGACCGTCGGCGCTGATGCGCCGTTGCTCTGTCTGGGGTGGGTGGCCCCCGTTGAAGTTGGGTCCGGATAGTGCAGATGTTGTGTCAGATCAGGGCCTCTCGGGTGCGGAGGGGCGCTCGGTGGTGCCAACGCCAATGTAGTCGGTTTAGGTCACCTGGGGTATAGGCCTCCATGTGTACCATGAGGCAGGTGGCCACATACTGCCACTGGCTGCGGTGTTCCATGGGGGTGGGCGGGGAGTGTCGGCCTTCACGGTGCTTAAAAATGACGTCTGCCATGGTGCAGGTGCCGTTCCTGATGTGGTGTACGTCCATGAGTACCCACCGAGTCCGGACCTGGATGGTGAGGTGCTCCACATCAGAGGTCCAGGGGATCCACAGGTCCAGGTCAAGAGCCGCTGCACGGTCTGCTCCGCGGTGGGCCGCTGGGCATCTCTTTCGGATTGTGCATAGTCCAGGCTCTCCTGTCCCCAAGGTCGGGCCACTCGTGGGGGCACGCGCTCCATCGGCCCACTGACGGTGCTGGCAGCTGCTGGTGTTCGCACCTCATGGGTCGGTGTATCCCGTGCGTGTGGGCGTGGACTGGTAACCTCCACTGAGTGTTCTGCTGCATGACCGTCCACCGCGTTGGTTGAATGGGAGCTGCCACTGATCCCAAGGCGGCATAGTTGCGGCGAAGATATGCCTGGTGGGACGCGGAGGCAGGATACCGCGCAGGGCTAGACGGCTCCCTCTTTTGCACCGTGTGCCGCAGCGCGGATGTGGTTGCCCGCCCCCTGGTGGGGGCCCTGTCCTGGCCAGATGCCATGAAGGTGGTGAGGGACACATCGTTGTGCAGGTGCTGGTCCGTTTGCAGTCGCTGATCTGCCTTTGGTGCGACTTCATTGAAGATTGACGTCTCCTCTTTGAAGATTGATGTCCTCCGTCTCTGGGTCTCCGGGCAGTTGACTGTCGTGTAATCTCACTTGCGTCGGGCTCGTGGCCGCACCGGGATGTACTTGTTCTTCCCCGGCCACGGGTTGCGGTGGGTGGGCGTCGCCAGCGGCTCCCTCTGCCCGTTCCTCGTGCAGCACAGCCGCCGAACGGTCGATTGTGCATGTTGTCTCTTGTCTCCGCAGCATCCGTGCGCCCGGTGCCCCCTGTTTCCCGGACGGCGCATGTCTCTGCCTCCGGCTGGTGGGTGGCCTGTGGGCAGAGCGCCTCCTCCGCCGTGTCCGCCGCTCCCGAGGAGGCCGCAGGCGGTGCCTCGGCGTCGGAATCTGGGTCGGCCGCGGCGCTGCTGTGGGCGACTTCATCCATGGCTGCCAATGGTGGTGGATTGGGGTTGCCAGTGGGTTGCCCTGCCTGCGCCCCGGAGGTTAGCTGCTGAGGGTCCCTGGGTCTCCGCGCACCCTTGTCTTGCTGGCCAATACAGACCTCGGTGGTCCCCGGTAGTCACTTCCCAAATCTCCTCGACTCCAGCTCCTCATCCTCGTCGTAGTGTATGGGATCTCTGTCACACCTATCCAGTTCTGCCACGGACATGGCGGCCTGTAGCTAGGCGCGGCGCGCGTCCGGTCCCCCGCGGCCGGCGCCTTCTGCTGTCTCCTGGGGTCCGGCCCCAGTGTTCTCCGTGGGGTCACCCTGTTGCGGGCTCGTCGGTGGCGTGTGCAGCGCACCTGCGCCGCCCGGGGCCCCTGCCTCTGAGTGGGTCTCCGGCTCACGTGGTCCCGGTGGCGTGCAGCCTGCGGTGCCGGTGACCGCCAGCGTCCTGTTGTCGGTCGGCCCGTCAGTCGGTCCGGCCGTGGTCGCCTGGCGGTGTGTCCCTCCCAGAGTTTGGACCAGTGCTGGCCCTTGCCACTGTGTTGCTGCGGCCTGGGGCCTGTGGCGCTGCGCCCTCGTTGGTGCATCGACGTGCGGGGCATGCGCCGGCGCCAGGGTTGAGGCTCGGCCTGTGGCGGGGTGGTTGATGGGCGTTACAGGTGCCGTCGGCTGTGCCGGGGAGTCATGGTGTGAGCCGGTTTCCGGGCCAGTCCGCGGCCGGGTCAGGGGGTGGTGCCTTCCGCGGGCCGCTGCTGGGTCGCGTGGGGTTTGGTTTTTCGTGGGGCTTGGGGCTGCCTCTGGTTGCTGGTTTGTGGCGCCAGGTGGTTCTTCAGGCCGCGCATCGGCAGCGGGTTGTGTTGCCGCCGTCGCGTGGTGCTGTGTGCTCTCTTTCTCGGTGGGAGGCACAGGATTGCCTCTGTCCCCGGTGGTTGCGCCGTGTGGTGGTGCGCTCGTGGAGTCCCAGCGATGTTGTCGCGTTGGCGGGTAGCGTAGTGCCGCTCAATTGGCCGCACGTTCTTGCCAGGGGCTCGGTGGGTCGGCCCGTGATGGTTCCAGAGCCCCCCTGGCCCCGGCTGTGCTCCGCGGCCTCGGGTGGGTCCAGATAGACTTACTGGACGAGCTGAGGTATCCGGGGTGTTGGTCTTGCAAAGGGAGTGTGTCGGGGTCGGACTCACCCGGGTGGCTCGGGGTGCTGGAGCGGGACCAGTAGTGTGCCGGCGCCTCGACGTTTCGGGCTGCCCGAGCCGCCGCCGCATTTCCATAGGTCCCTGGTTGTGGTCGGCGGAGGGGTGGCTCTTTGGCCCGTTCGACGACAGGTTGTAACCACTCGGGGATAGGGATTTGCCTCCACGTCAACCATGCCGCGATGACCCTGTAGATGGTGTCGCCGGGCTGTAGGCCTCCACTGCGGAAGAAGAGATCTCCCCAGTCATGGCCGTGGACATTTCGGGGGAGCTCCATGGCCCATTCCCGATCCCCCACCAGCCATCCGAAGGCGAATTGAAGGAGGATGGATAGGGCGACGCTGACGGCCCTGTAGTTTTTCAACGTTCATGGTGCTCAGGTCCCAGATGCTCGGCAGCTCGCCAGGGAGGGGTAGGCTGCCCCGCAGCACCATGTCGTAGGGCTCGTGGTTTGGGGTGTAGTTTGTAGGGTTTTTGCCTCTCCCTACCTGCCAGCGCGCCAGTCGGAAGGGGGGGCGGGCTGGCGGTGGCGTCGGGACCTCCAGCGTCTCCAGCCACTCAACATCTGGGCTGTCCCCGCATCCAATGTGGTCGCGGGGGGGCCTGCTGTTCCGGGTGGCCAGCATCCTGATTGTGGCCAGCGTGAGGTCTTCGTCTTGGGTTTCCCTGGGGGGTGGTCCGGTGCACAGGGGGTGCTGTTGCCTGCAGATGCGACACTGGTGCAGCTGGACCACACATTGGCTGCAAAACCAGTGCCGCATCTCGGTGCCGCCACAGCCTCGTTCATGGCTGAGGCGCCCCGGCTTGAGGCACACGATGTACGGTTCCCCCGATCCGCTTAGATGGGGGGCCTCGCCTGTGGGCATCCTGAGGAAGTGTAGCAGGCCAGAGCACAACACCAATCCTTCAAATCAGGGACGCAGTTCTGATTTAGTCCTAAGACCTTTCATAGTCCCTGAATAACATGATAATAAAAGAATCATGATATCTCGATAATTGTAACATACAAACAAACACAATCTGAGCGTCTTTCATTTATCTACATTATGTAATGCGCAGCACTATGCAACAATCTGAACTGCGCGCGTGTGACTGCTGCACTCCCCTCCCACGCCCACTGATACCCCTGTACCATTGGGCTGAGCCACAGTTTGTATGTTATATAAAAGAGTGGCAGTCACACCCAAAAGCTTTGATAACCAAAACAAAACTTATATTGTCTTTTCATGCAAAAAAAACTTTTCATGTTGCATGTTTGTATACCACCGGTTCCACTGTTCTCGTGTAATGGGTGTCTTTGGTGATGGGGATCCGATGCTGAGAAATCTCAGAAGTCTATTTTACAAAATTCAGTGGGGCTCCAGGCAAGTGTTTGCACATACAAATGGAGACTCAAATGTAAATGTCCACCACAGCAGCCATGTGGACAAACAAAGAAACATTAATGCCAATGTACAAAACCCATTCACTGAAGTCATATATAGATTAAATTACTTCTGAGAGTCATTCTCTGGATCTTTTATTTGACTTTGTTGATGCTGATTGGACTCCTGAGCAGAAGTCACAATGGTTGGCCTCAAATGCAAAAAGGCGTGGAACCCAAAGAGAATGGTGGCATACCATGGCAACGTCATTTTGACTTTGTTGACTTGTTGAACTCTTGTGATTCTTGGATGAACCTGAAAAATAGGCAAGGAGGACGAAGCAAGCTGGTGTAACGTTTATTAGGGCCCTGCCCATTCCTTGGGTGGCCCACCCTCTTTATTTGGTCACCGATACATTACATAATGCAGTGCTGGTGTGCTGCAAACCCGTACTGGCACATTGCCATGCAGAACACAAAAACACACTCTGACGCAACCCTTGCGCTGTGTGTGCCGTTCACTACTGTTTCAGGGAGACCCACGCACCTGATCTAATGGATCAGTCACAACTCCACTTCCAAGATCCTCGATATACTGGTACACACACACACAGCAGAGCGCACGCACTCAAACACCGTGGATGTGCATACACACGCGTGAGCGCGGGCACTCGAACGCTAGGAGCGCACACCCGTGCATATATGCCAGAAATTCAAATTTCAGTCAGACTCATCAAGGCAAAGGTGCATGTTCCTGCAACCTTTAGAGCACAAAACAGTGCTTGTCTGACGGAAACTGTTCGCTGAGACAAAAGTCACTTTTACATTCAGCTCATCTCAGCGACATTCAGGCCCAAAACTGGCCAAACTCCCAAAAAGCGCGAACCAACACACGCCACAACGGAAAGACTTTAGAAAGTTTTTTTATATCACCTTCAAGTCGACGCCTTTTCCTTTCGTCGTCGTCCTCGGATTTGAAGTCCTCGTGTCCGCGGTTGTGTTGTCCCACTGGCACTCGTGGACTCTCGCGTCAGCCTCTCTTCCGTGGCACCACTCGTGGACCTCAGCGGCGTCACTTCGTGCGCGCTGGCCTGCGTTTGCGCTAAATCCGAGCCTTGGGGACGACTCGGGCACTCTCTCGTGGACGCCGCCTGGTTTCTGCTGTCATCTCCGTGCTGACGCTGAACTCTTTCATCAGCGCTGCACCCAGCGTTGTTCGTCAGCGCTGTTATCTGAGCGCAACCCAGCGCTCGTAACACACGAAGTCCTTGAACGCTGCAGCTCTTCTCTTCCCAGGGCCTTGACGTTCTTGGCCAACCCAACACTGGCGGCAAACCCAAATCCAGCGCTGGATCATACGCGTCGCTTAGCACTACAGCTTGACACATCCTCAGAAAGGTCCCTTCATGATATTCACGTTCACCAACGGAAGTTGCATACCAAGACTCTTCTGTCCCCAACTCCTGCTGCACGTTGCGAAGCTTTCGCTGGTGTTCACCGTCGAGCATTCTGCCGCGTCTGCTGCTTCTGTAACGTTAACCCGAAAAAAAATACATGTCCTCTTTGGCGGGTTGTAGCACTGCCCTGTGCATATATTCCGTGGAAGGGGGAAAAATTTTGTTCCCGAAATTCGGACGTAAATGCAGATGTCTGCGTCCTGCTCTGCTGCTTTAAACTTCTCCACAGCGGCCACAATTCTTCGTAACCTCAATCTCAACGATATCCGAAAATGTGGCCAGTTAGGACAAAATTGTAGCAGGCCAGGACGTAACATCAATCCTTCAAAGCAGGGACGCAGTTCTGATTTTGTCCTAAGACCTTTCATAGTCCCTGAATAACATGATAATAAAACAATCATGATATCTCGACAATTGTAACATACAAACACACACAATCTGAGCTTCTTTCATTTATCTACATTATGTAATGCGCAGCACTATGCAACAATCTGAAGTGCGCGCGTGTGACTCCTGCAGGAAGATGTGAACAGTGGGCAGGGGTCAGCGGGTCGAGGGGCGCGCGTGCCATGAACTCGTGTATTGCCGTGCGTGATGTGGTGTAATGCGTGCCTGCGGACAGGGCTCCACGGATTAACGGGTGGCGCGCTACTCTGTTGGCTGAACCGATTGGTAGTGTATGATGGGGTTTTAGTAGGTTCGTTGGTTGTCTGCGGCGTGCTGCGCCTCCTGTGTGTATAGTTTGGTGGGATGTTTCAGCTGTGCGTCCGCACGCTTGATGGCTGTGAGTTGCATGTGGCTCACCGTGGCCTTTGTATTGGGTGTATTGTCAGCGATGACTCCGTAGAGCTCCAGTGGCACCGGCCCCCTAATACTGCTTCCTTGATCTCCGGTTTCTGCATCAGGCGTCGTACCTCGTTGGCCCGTGGGGTTGCCGGGCCCCATCCGGCGCCTTGCGTTATCGTGTCCTCTGGTTTCCATGTGGCCAGGTGGACACTGTCCCGGGCCAGTGGGCATTTCGTTCAGTGGTCCCATGTCTCCGGTGTGTGCATGTGGCACGGGCATATGGTGTATTCGGGTGGTATGTCAACACCCTTCCTGCTGTACCACCTTGCCACTCTGTTGAGTAGGGGTAGCTGCTGGAGCAGGAGCTGAGACGGCCGTTTTTGTAGGTGTACTGGTAGCAGGGATTGGTCTAGGACCGAGTAGTAAAGCGTGGTTTGCAACTCCTGTTGGAGGCGGGTCATGAGGGTGTTGTCGGCGTGGCTGCCCCGGATGTGGGCCATAGTTCTGAGAGGCTGTGGGTAGTGGTATGCCCGCCCCGCGTCATTGGAGATCACGTCGTCAGGCACCCAGGGCGGCGGCTGCCCGGGGTGTGGGATTTGGGCCAGGTGTTGGAGGTGGGTGTGCATGTGGTCGTGTAGCAGGGGCTCTTCCTGGGTTGGTACGTGCTCCGCCAGTTGGTTGTGTGCATGTAGGTCGATGTGTCTGTTGCCTAAGGTCTAGCGATGGGATTCTTGCTTTATTATGTGTAAGACAATGTGCCCTGGCAGGTTCTGCAGTGCCACCCACAGCTGTAGGGCCTGCGTGCCCAGGCTGGAGTCTGTAGCCTTGTGCAGTGGCTGTCTGGCGAGGCGCTGTACGATCTGGAAGTCCACTGCTGCGTCAATTACAACCCACACGTTGTGTCGTTGATCCCCTGGTGTCTTTGAGATGGCTGTAACGGCGTCCACAAGGATTGCTAGTGTCTTCAGCTCACCGTGCGAGGAGGCCCCAAAAATGGTGGTCCCTGTCAGGTGGTGGTGCCGCAGTTGGCTCGTTTCGTCTGGACGTAGTGCCAGAGCCGCCCCACCGGCCACCAGGGTGAGGCCCGTCGTGCCAGAGGGCTCCGCAAACATGACGGTGTTCTGGTTGTCTGGCCGGGGCATGCGGCACGGAGACGTCAGTTGCTATGCCTGGACGCGCGGTCCCCCCGCCGTGGTGGCACAGGGAGTCGTGAAGGCTGGCGTGATCCGGGGGACAGCGTAAACTCCGATCTCTGGGTGGATGATCTCCGTCGCTGCCACATTCATCTGTACACAATCACAGTTCCCTTCGTGCCCTTGCATGAGGTAGTTGTGTATGTATTAGAGTAGATACGCCCGTTTCGGTTGGTACGTAGTCCATTCAATGGTTTGTGTCTCTGGGACTTCGCTTTAGCAGCGGTGTTTCGTGGCGCACGAAGGCGGTTCTGGTGTCGCGCTGTGGTGTTTCGCCAGTACTGGGTAGGTGAGGGCGGGGCGTATGGGGCGGAATGCCCCTCGGTGGATACACCACTCGGGCGGAGTATTGGGCTGCCATGTCACCGTTGCTAGCATACTTTTTGGGGCCGGCTCAAAGTGCGTGTGTAGCCACCGGTGCTGTTCCGGAGTAGCATGGGCCTTCAGTGTGTGGTGGTGGCGCGCCAACAGTCCAAGGATGGGCCATGGTGTGGCCAGTGCATAGGGTCCGCATCACCAGCACGTGGTGGGTATGTCTGTCAGCGGGTCCTGCGGTAACGGCATTGGGCAGAACTTGCTGGCCGTGGGCGGGGGTAGCATCCATAAGTTCCCCTGTGCTTTGCCAGGCCGCAGGGTGACTTTGAGGCCGTTGGGTGCCAATAGAAGGACTGCCGGTACTGTGGTCTCCAGAACGTACCCCACCTGTTCCGATGGCCGCTGGTGCGCCTGGTTGCTTGTCAGGCGGCTCTGTCGTGAGCGGTGTTGGTGAGTACTCCAAAACAGATTGTATGCTTCACAGATCTCGCCATCGGTGGGTTGTGGCCAACTGGCTGTGATGGACGCCTGTCGCAGACCCTTTTCCAGGACTGATTCGTTGGGCCGGTTGGGGTGTTGCAGGAAGGGGGGCTGATGGGTACCCGCCCGCTGGAGGGCCCGCATTTGGTTTGGCATCCCTCTCACGATGTGTAGTGTGGTGCCCACTTGGTCGAGGGTGGTGGTGTCCCCTGTTGGTCCCCCAACCACATCGGTTTGCAGGACGGCTATGGGGCCTGCAACCTTGCATCTGTGGTTCGTTTGAATGACATGCCTGTGGTGCAGCAGCAGGAGTTGTAGGTGGTTCCATATGTGTGTTCCCACTGTGGTGGTGGGGCCCCGTTGGTGGAGGATGTATTGGGGACATGTGTTGCGGTGGTGCTGGGCTTCCCGTAGTGTTAGTGTGCAGACTTCTCGTACTTCCGGTTCCTGGTTGTGCATGAGGCAATGTAGGTGGGCTGTGGTGTGCGCTGTGTAGGCGCTATGGACCGGCTGGTCCGTGCCGTCCCCATAGTACGGTGCCGATGCTGCCCGAACCTCTGCGGGGAGGAATGTGGTCCAGTGGCCGTGGACTGCCCACGCACGTCGTACTGGGGTGACGGCCCTTTGCAGCATGTGTTTTGGGTTTGTCAGGTGCTGGACCTGGAAACTGATGGCCGCATTGAGCACGGCTTGTAGGAAGTACGCCAGGGCCTTGGTGGACAGCGCGGCTATGCGCGCGATGACGAGGGTGCGTGTTAGTTGGCGTTCCAGGTTGGGCGGTAGGGTGACCCCTTCCGGTGTGGCCGCCTGTTGAATTCCCAGGTAGGTTGCATTGTCCGTCAGGGTCATCGGTGCGTCACCGGGATGGAGAGGTGGGGGTGGCGCATTGGGTAACATGGTGGCTGACTTGACGTTTCTGTACGAGGAGCCGGTTGCTCTTCAGGTAGCTGGTTACATCATGGAGTACTGGGGTGGCCCTGATGTTGTCTGAGGCCTTTGGGAGGGGTTTGGCGGGCGCTGGCGGTAACTACGGCCATGTCAACGGGGAACGCCAGTAGCGTGGTTTGTAGGGGGTACGGTGCCACATCGGGGTAGGTGCGTCGTATGACGAAGGCCAGTGGGAGGGTGACAAGCAGGAACAGGAATTGGCCCTCCCTGCCCCCCTGTGGGACTCAACTGGTGGGGTGGGTCCATGGGGTTGTGCCTACATCTGTTTGCACCGCGTACAGGCAGGTGGCGAGGTATGCCTGTAGAAATCATTGAAACAGAAGTCCCATGTGCCCCCACATGGCTTGTAGAAGGCGATGTGGGGTATTTGGAAAAGCTCCCTTGATGTCCAGGGACGTGATGATGAGGCTGATGGGGTCCATATCCACCACCGCGTCCTGCATAAAGATGGCCTCCAGTGGTGAGCGCCTTGATATTGCTCCCCACATCGTGGCCGGGATGGCCCGGTACACCACTGGTGCTACTCATTTCAGGATGAGCATTCAGATGAGCTTCGCCTCCGTGGTGGCGCACATGATGGGTCTCCAGTTGTCCGGGTTCGCCCAGGTGCCTTTCTTGTACAAGGGGTGTACTAGGTTCGCCCAGTCCGGTGGTATGTCCGCCCTCCCTATGGCTATGTCCCAGAGGCACGCCGCAAGGTGCATTTTCACTTAGCCCACGCAAACTGCATGCTGTTTTTCACCTCAAGGGCGGCATTTCTGTGCAAAAAAATAACAAGCAGTGTCCTCGTGTTTGCACCGAAAAACTGAGGATTCAAAAATGGAGGAATCTAAAGAATACTTTTTGAGGCTATCGGCACAATGCAAGTAGTCAAAGCTATCAAAAAACAATTTCTTTTGCCTGATGAGTGCGCGAGGCCTCGCGCACTCAATGATGTTCAAGGTGTATTTACAATAGTCCTGAAGAAAGAGTATTCCAGCCCAGATGAGGCTCGGATATCTCACTGGGTCCCTCGCGTTGTACCGTTCGCGTCATGTCAGCAGCAAAAATGGTCAATCAATTGATTTCTTGTTCATGCCATGCACTATGTAACGTGCAATGAGTTTAAATAGCGGGTTACCAAAGGTCCTCGCTAAACGTGCCAATTCCAGTTGATCTACCTAGAAATGAGGTGCCCTGCCTCCCTTCTTCGGGGATGTATCACAGATTTTCAGAAGCGCTTCGTCACAGGGAGTATGAAACAATGTGCCTTACAGGAGGGGTGTCTAATTGCCGTCCTAGAACTTTCTGTTCTTGCAGGAATGCAATAGGGAGGAATCTCAGAAGGCCTTTTTGAGGCTATCCGCAAAATTCAAGTAGTCAGGGGTATCAAAAAAACTACTTTTTTGGCATGTTGAGTGCGCGAGCCATCCCGCACTGAGAGCGCCGCTGTGCCAGTCTTTAACCCATAACGAATATTGCAGTTTTGCTTTTGTTCCATTCTTGCTTCATGCCACTTGCGATGTGAAAAGCTCATCTCAAAAAGGCCTGAAGATCTGCCTCCAGGTGGCTGAGTGCGCAAGGCCTCACGCACTCAGCCTCCTATAACAATTACTCTTTCATCTGGACATGTACTAGTGGTGCGAACAGCGCCCATCATTAATAGTTTTTCAGAAGTTCCAAAAATTGGTATTCTTCGAATTAGCCAACAAAATGATTTTTTCGGAAAAAATGACTGGTAAGCCGTCTGATTTGAACTAAAAAAAAATCTTCGACCCCCCTGAAAACGGCAAAAGAAAGGAGAGGCCAAACCTGATGAAAAATGAATGTTTAGGGAGCGTATCGAAAACTGTACCTCCAAAATGGCAGAAATGTCTATTTTTTCAATGACAAAATTTTGCTGCTTCGGTTCAAAAAGGGGGTGCAGTTTGTGTGGGCTAAGTTTCGGATGACGTGGGAGTCTACAGTAGAGCTCCGCAGGTAGGCCATCCACTCCTGGTGTTTTCCCCGGTTTCAGTTGTGCAACACCTCATCCAGTTCCGGGTTGGTGAACAGGGTGTGGTGTACCCCGCGTCGTTGTATCCGGTTGTATAGTTTTGGTCGGTGTGATATCAGGTGTTTGGTATAGTCGGGTACCTCTCCGTGCTCGTTTCAGAATGAGCTTCCAGATGAGCTTCAGCTCCGTGGTGGCGCACATGATGGGTCTCCAGTTGTCCGGGTTCGCCCAGTTGCCTTTCTTGGCCAAGGGGTGTACTAGGTTTGCCCAGTCGGGTTGTGAATTCAGTGGTATGTCCGCGCTCCGTATGGCTATGTCCCAGAGGCACGCCGCTGCGTGCCTTTTCACTTTCACGTTTCAGATGACGTAGGAGTCTATGGTAGAGCTCAGCAGGTATGCTCAGCTCCTGGTGCTTTCCCCGGTTTCAGTTGTGCAACACCTCATCCAGTTCCTGGTTGGTGAACAGGGTGCGGTGTACATGGCGTCGTTTTATTCGGTTTTATAGTTTTGGTCCGTGTGATATCAGGTGTTTTTTTTTTTAGGCATGGCGGTCCCCCGCCCAAGACCACACAAATCTGCTCAACTGCGAGGTTCCTCGAAGGACAGCCGCTATTTACAGCACAACAGGGAAGTATTCAGGCATAAGGTGTCGATGGCATTCTCCAAAAAGAAACCATAGGCTTAGGCCCGATCTGCTGAGTTGCTGTGGGGCTCCTGCAATTGCATTTGTGTGGATAAAATCACTGAAGTTGTTTCAGTGAAAAAGTAAATTGTGCTGAGGTGAAAGGAAAAGAGGGAAACCTAAGATGTAATGGGATTGACTAGTTCTCTGCTGACTGAATGGTTCTGATTGGTGGACGAAATAAAGGAGGTTCATGTTGAAAAAGGGTTTGACAGGACAACATTGGGCCAATACACAAGCAGTGCACCAGAGCAGACAGGCATGCGATCAATGGACCAAGAAAAACAGACAGAGTTATTCAGGTCCCTGAGTTCTCTCTTGCTGCAATTTATCCAAGTGCTTTCCCAATCTGTATTTGAATGTCCTTACCAGTAAGTTGGCCATGTCCGCTGAGTATGGGTGACGAACAGGGGCGAATGTGGTGGTAGTCCCGTCCCATGATGCTTGAAAGACGTCGACATATTCTTCGGCTGATTGCAGTGTCCTTTCCAGTTGCTTGAGAAGTGAGGGATCTTTTAATTGGAAGTCTGATAGCGTGACCTGAGGTGGAGAGGTTGATAGAGTAGAAGAGCTCTGCAGGTGTGGTAATGCATCGGACAGAGAATCACTGTCGGTTTCTTCAGAGGAGTGTGTATCCTTATCCTCTTCACGGCTTTGAAGTGATAAGCTTTCGTCGGCAGAGTTTTCTTCCGGCGCGTTCTCTTCAGAGACCTGGAGTGATGAGTGTTCCTCGCCGGAGTCGGCGTGCGACGTATGCGTATCTGAGGAGTGTTCTTCGATGTAGTCGGACTCGTCGTGCGCTGCGAGAGATTCTTGGTCGCTCTTATCGTTGTAGATCCGAACTTCGGGCAGTGCATTGAACTCTGGATCGTTGCCTTCATCGAAACCTGTCGTGTGTGATGATTGAGCCGTGTTGTCCGCGAGTTGGGCTGGTGCGGGGTTGTCTGTTTGCAGCTTTAGGGCTTTCCTGCGGGATACTTGACTTTTAGAGTCGATGGTGAGTGGGTTTTCTGAACGGTCTCTGTCATTGCATAATATGCTGGCGTAACTCACGCTGGGTTCGGTGGGTCGGTGTGATACATTTTTCGATTGAAGAATGGTAGGCGGCGATGTTTTTGTTGTGCTTGATTGTTGTGCTTGGAGGCGACTTGCTTGCCGACCGGGAAGGCAATGTAGAGGGCGGTAAAGACCTTGTTTTGTGAACCAGGCGGCTTCGTCTTCCGTCAGTTGAAACATCGAATTGCATTCCTTGCATATGTCCGGCTTGTTAGCTGGAGATTCGTGCGAAGAACTGTTGAATTCACGTTTCCGGCGGCGGATTGATTGCCAGGAGTCATCAGAACCTTCGCTGACCTCTGACTCAGTGTGGCTGCTTTCGCTCTCGCTAATGTCTGGTGCCTCGCTTGTTGCTTGTAGGGCGCTGCTCTTCTGCTTCTCACCGGTTGGCTGTTTAGATGGAAACATATAGCTAGTATGGTCCGTTGATCCCAGTGCATGCTTGCTGTGGGCAGAGGAGATACCTGTGCTTTGTTTTTGACTTGGGTTGGTAGTTTGAGTACTGGAATGCACGGAGGTCGGAGATATGTGATATCTTTGTGAGAAAGTAGGTGCAGGGAGATAAGGATTGTGACAGAACTGGCGGTTAGGCGATGCGGAGGGCTCTATGCCATGGTTGAACCAGCACGTTTTTCGGTATCGACAATTTGACGAGTGTTTGCATGGAGTTTTTGCTGCATTAATTCGGAAATTGATATAGAATTGCAATAAGGACCAGAATTGCGGTGGTGTTAGATTCGAACAAATTATCCAGTAGTCTCACAGCGTCTTCGTCTGCGCTTTCATTTGACTGCATCCATTTCATTGTAATCGATTTTGGATGGAAATTCATTCACTGTAGCCAGATGTCGATAAATTGTTGCAAATTGCTGTGACCATTGTTGTAGCGCGCGCAATTTTGATTATGGCCTCCTTTTGTGTGATATCAGGTGTTTGGTATAGTCGGATACCTGGCTGTCGTCGTTTTGGGATGGGCATCCAGATGAGCTTTGCATCCGTGGTGGCGCACATGATGGGTCTCCAGTTGTCCGGGTTCGCCCAGTCGCCTTTCTTGTACAAGGGGTGTACTGGGTTTGCCCCGTCCGGTGGTGCGTCCGCCCTCCCTATGGTTATCTCCCAGAGGCGCGCCGCAGGGTGCCTTTTCACTTTCAGTTTCAGCTGAACTGGAAGTCTACGGTAGAGCTCCGCAGGTAGGCCATCCACTCCTGGTGTTTTCCCCGGTTTCAGTTTGTGCAACACCTCAGCCAGTTCAGGGATGGTGAACAGGGTGCGGTGTACGTGGCGTCGTTGTTCCCGGTTGTATAGTTTTGGTAGGTGTGATATCAGCTGTTTGGTATAGTCCGATAGCTCTCTGTCCTCTGCATTGTCTTGGCGTTTGAAGCTGTTTAATACCTCCTCAATGACCACCTTGGGGTCGTTGGTCACTGTGCCGTCCTGTAGGCGCACCGCCCTGATGCCCCAATGGCCCGTTTCTCCCAAGATCTTGTCCACCTGCTTCACTGACTTGTATGGTCTGGAATTTTGGAGGTACCTTTGTTGTTCCTGTGCCGGATCTTTTGCTCGACATTCGTGCCACTCCCTGAGGTGCCGCCATGTGGTTTCCAGTCGCGCTGCAATGCGGTGGGTGTGTTGTTGGGTGTGTGTGTCGTGGGAGTGGATGGCCGTCTGTAGGTCTGGCTTATCACATCATATGGCGGTGACCATGGAGCGTAGGTCCCGGTGTGGGGTCTTAGTCTTCTGTTCGTGCTTCCCCCCCCAATGGAGGCCACGCGCCGCTGCCGCTTGTCTCGTGTCGAGGTTGAGGTCCGGTTTGCTCTGGTGGCCGAGGATGTGGTCCCCTGTGCTGTAGTATGCCATCAGCTTGGGTGTGTCGTGTTCCTCCAAGGGGCGGATGGGGGGTTGCACGTCCTGGTCCATACTGTCCGAGAAGGCCGGAGGGACCTGCAGCACCTTAAGCTGTACCTCTAGTGGGCGGTGTCCGGTGGCCTTGGATGGCAGGTCGTGGTACTTCGTCGGTGTTACCGCCACGTGTGTTGGGTCCGCGTAGCATAGGTCCATGCCTGAATCTGTCGAGCTCGGCTGTGGGGGCCGGTGCGAGGCCTGGTGCCGTAGGGAGGTCCTGAGGTCTTGCAGGTCCAGGTGCTGCATTGCCATCCTTACGGCCGTGTCCTCCGGTGTAGGTGGCCCCCTGCGGATGTCCATTGTGGGGGCGGCACTGAAGTCTCCTGTGATGACAGTGGGCCCTATCATGGCCAGTCGTCGGTAGGCCTCCATGAGGTGCTCGAGGAACGTGTCCGTGGCGTCGCCGAACGGGACATGCATGTTGATGAGGTTGAGTTGCCTGGTTGGGCCCACGAGTTCATATGCAGCCAGGCGGACTTAAATGCCTAGTTGTCGGTGGACGTGGACGTGAATCTCGCGCCTGTGGGATGTAGGTACGCCTTTTACCCAAATGGTCTGGTATTGATACGCCGTTCTGGTGAGGATGGAGGTGAGGTTTGGGGTGTCTGTGCGGGTCTTGAGCGCCTGCTCCTGCCATAGCATGGGGTCGGAGTCAGATCCTGCCATGATGGGCATGCCTTGAAGGTCCGAGGACGTGGCTGGGTCGTGCACCACTCCTGGTTCCTTCACGGACATCAGGGTGACAAGTGTGGCGGTGACCTTGCTTGTGGGTGGTTTGGCGGTGGTGGTTTCCCGTCGCGTCCGTTGGGCCGTGAGTTGGTGTCCCGGGTAGCTTGTGGGCATGGGTCGTTGCCAGTCGCTGTTCATCAGGGATGTCAGGTTCCTCCAGTCAGGCCTCTCGTATGTCCCCCGTCCAGCCTGTCCCTGGTGCCACCTGGTTCTCTGGTGTGCGGGGCTGCAGTGGACACGGTCTGTCGTCCCAGAGCTCAAAGTTGGATGTGGCCGCTTTCTCGCCCCATTCTGGTAAAGGTCGCCACACAGTTTTCAGTTGTAGGTTGCCGTGTTAGCCCGGCATGGCCATTCTGTGCTTCACTGTGCCTTGAAACCAAACCCATTTTTGGGCTGTCCCGACAGCGAACAGACGTAGACCCCTTGCGCTTCCGCTCCATCAGGGTACTCGGGGCGCATGGCCTTGCACTCGTCGGGTGTGAATTATGGGCAGGTCTGAGGCTTTGGTTTGGGCTCGGGCGGGGGCGGTACTGCTTTTGGCGTCGGCGTAGGTCGTTTGGGTCGCCGGGTCCGTGTCCCCTCCCTCTCCGGTGGGGCCGTGGCTTGGGCCGCACCGCACCCAGCGCTGGCTTGGGGGCCCGCTTGGGTGTGTTGCGGCCTTCGAAGATGCTGTATGCCGGTCCGTGCCCTTCCCTGGGCTGGTGCGTGCCCCGCGTCTTGTTGGCGTGGGTTTGCAGGTTGGCAGTGCGGCTCTTGATAATCCGTTCCTCGTTCTCAGGCCATGACATCCAGCGTTGCGTCTGCGTCATCCCCTGCCTACGCACGTAAGCCACTACTTTGCGAGCCTGGGCGAGCCATGTGGTGGGGAGTGTGGTGTCAGTTACCGGGGCAGCCACTGTCCAGTGCATAGCCGTTTTGACTGCCAGCCAGTGTGCAAGGGGTGGTTGGTGTGGTGGGTGGAGTGTCCGAAACGGTCCCCTGGCGCCAGTGGGGTGGCTGTTCGGGTCACTGATGTGTGCCTCTGTACCAAGGTCGCAGTGCCCTTCCCATCCCCTGTGCGACCCACCAGGTGTGTCCACCGCAGGGGTGTCCGGGGTGTGGTTGAGGACTGTCCAGTCCGTGACCTTCAGCCCAATTCGGGGTACACGTTGCTCTGGTGGGCCAGTGAGTGACCTGAGTTGTAGCAGTTGGTCCATAAGCTCCGGCGTTAGGGTGTCCTCCTTCTCCTGAATCTTGTCTTTGCGTGCCGTGGGCTGTCCCGCAGCGTTATCCGATGTGTTCGTGACCGCTGCCAGGGTGTTGGTCGCCAAGGTGATGACGTTGTCCGTGAGGTCCTCCACAAAAAAGTTTGTCTCCCCTTCAAGCAGCGTCGGGACTTGGACCGTGGGTGTCATGGTGAGGTGTAGCAGCAACCTGTCGGGGCCCGGGGTGTTGGGGTCTGTGGGCTGGGGTTCTCGCGCTCCGCGTCCTGCCAGTGGTTCTCGTTGCCTGTTGGTGTCCGTTAGTCGTGGCCCCATCGCCATGTGGTGGACCTGGTGCAGGGTTATGGCTTGGCCGAGGGTGTCCCCTGCCGTCAGGTGTACTCCTTTGGCTCCCTGTATCGTAATGAGGTAGATCCCCGGGAGCGGTGCGCGCTGTGGGGGTAGGGGTTGGAACAAAGCGTGGGGGCATGGGTGTCCACATGAGGGGTTCCCAGTCAGGAGGCCTGAGCAGGGACCATCCATGCCGTGTGGTACGACGTTCAGGATGCAGGGTCCCGCTACCCTGCGGAGCTTCTATCGGTTCAGGCTGTGTAGCCACCCTCCTGCTCGGATAGTAACGGAGCCCTGCTCCAGCCAGGTGGCTTGGTCGCGGTCGATGTCGTGGTGCAGGGCCCTTCGAATGGTGCCCCATGTTATGCGGAGGGTGGTGTCGTCAGGTGTTCCGTGTCCTGTGTCGATACGTGGCATCCTTGCATTCGCGAGGGCCGAGCTCACGATGTTGGCAGGCGCGCTTCCGTCACCCTGAGTGGTGCTTCCCGTGGTTTTGGTCCTGCCTTGTCTGGGTACGTGTTTTCAGTGAAGGCGTTGGTGCCAGGTGGGGTTTGGATGCCATGTGGGGCCGAGTAGGTCCTTGTACTGTGCCCAGGTATATACTGTGTATGTTATGCCCTCCGTGTCCGGGCGTAGTCGGTACGTGGACTGCTGAGTCGTGCCGTAGGTAACGAGGGCATTTGAGCTGGGGACAGTGTACTGGAGGTGCGTGTGCGCCAGATTGTGGGTGAGCTGTACCTCAGTGCCTTTTCGGTCTGCGAGGTAGTCCTCAGGGACGAAGTACACCATCCATGGGCTGTGGCGTCGGAGGTTGCTGTCTTTGTCGCACAGCGGTGGGTGTGGTTGGCGCCCCGTTTGCTGCGCCTTGTTGGCGGTGTGGTGGACTCGTTGTTCCACTAGGGTATTGGGCGTCCACTCCAGTGGGGCTCCTTCCATGCGTACCATGGCTTGGACTGCTTTGACGAGTGCTGTGACGGAGGCCGGCAAAGCGGGCTCGGCCACCGGGGCCACCATGCCTGCGGCTGTCAGGAAACTCCAGTACGTGGTGAAGCCCACCGGTTGGTGGGCGTTTTGGGTGTCCGGGAAGTCTAGAAAGAGTGCCTCCTTGCTTTTGGACACCGCTTCCGGGTGTATGGTGGTCGGGCAGTGCCAGTCGGTATGCTTGGTGGTGCTGAGGCACGTTTTGGTGGCTTGTTTCGTGGGTTCGATCGTTTGTGGGGTGAGTGTGACGTCGGGGGCGGGTTCGCTTGGGTGTTGCACCTCTGCGGTCCATCCTTGTCGCCAGTTGCTCGTCTTCAGGTCGCCTGCCATATCTTCTACGGTACATGGATGGCCGACCATTCCCAATCTGGGTCGATAGCAATGTCGGCGACCGTGGTTGTTGTCACCCACATGGCCTGTGTGGGTCTTGCTTGGGGCATTTGGTCGTCATCTCCGAGGGTGGCGCCTTCGATGGTGGCCGTGCCCTGCATGGTGATGCAGAGGTGCTCAGCTGGTGACAGTTTTATCTGTTTTGTTGTAACCAGGTGGATGGCTTCTATTGTGACCACCCCACGTAGGATCTCTTTCCAGTTTATGGTGCCTGACGGGGACCCCCACGCAGGTGTTATGCGGCAGGTGTGGTTTCCTTCAGGTGGCAGGTGGTAGTTGTCCGTGACGTGGTGGCTGGCTAAGGGCTTCGTCATGTGTTGGACTGTGCTGATAGGTTCGGCGTCTTTTTGGGCTGGCAGGTTGTGTTCCCTCAGCAGAGAGTCGTCTCTGGTTGGAGGTGGGGGTCGTGATTGACTGGAAGCTATGTACGGCTTCGGTATCGGTTGCGATGTCACCCGTTTGGGGTCGGTGATTGTATGTGCCCCCGTGGCTGCATCTTCGTGGAGGTAAACCTCTAGTGCGGGGGCCCCAATGGGGTGCCAATCGGGCTGATCGTGGGATGCTGAATGAAGGTGGAGATGTTGCTGAGTGGTCCAGCTGTGGTAGGCCCGGTTGGCATTCACGATGGCGGGGTCGTAGCTGTCATGGAAGGTGTGCCTTGGCGCCGTGTGGTGAATGGTCTTGGCCAGCACGCCGATGTCCCTGTTGGGCACCTGGTCGTCCCACATTGTGGGGGCTGTGGTTGCTAGTGGTCCTGTGTGTCCTTCCAATACCTCTGTCTCGTACTTCGGCCAGTCCTGTAACATCTGCTCCACGTATGTGACGTCCGTGTACGGCTGGATGCTGTGCTCCGCTAAGGTGCAAACATTGGCCAGTAGCTTGTACAGGGTCCATTGTTGGGGTGTCCGTCTAGGAGGCTGGGTTTCGGTTTGTTCCGGGTCTCCAGCATTCGTTGGTATGTTTCCGTGGATCACCGTGTGTGCCACGGTGTATTCTTCATCGCCTGGTCCAGGTGTCTAGTCGAAGTGGACCTCACTCGCGGATGCTGTGGTGGGTCTGCAGGTTGCAGTGCGTGCGTAGGGCAAGCCCTTTTTGTCGTGGAGGGTAATGGTGTGGTTCCATGTCCAGCTGTGTAGCGTCAGGATAAGGATGAGCGCTGCTTCTTCGCACTCCGTCGGCGGTGGGTCGTCCGACTTCTGGATGTGTTCCAAGGCCTCTTGCGCGTGCCGCGCTTCCATGAATTCCATCCAACTCGCGGTCTTGGACAGTTGTTCTTTGGGTTTTCACCCCTATTGGCGGTTGTTTGTGGCCCTCTTGCATGCAAGAGCGCGCGCTGTGGGGTTGGTGACAGGCTCCCACACCCGCACCCCCCCGCACCCACAGC
This sequence comes from Eutreptiella sp. 'Long Island Sound 2002', assembly GCA_964036045.1. Classification (NCBI taxonomy): domain Eukaryota; phylum Euglenozoa; class Euglenophyceae; order Eutreptiales; family Eutreptiaceae; genus Eutreptiella; species Eutreptiella sp. 'Long Island Sound 2002'. Next base: position 151,622,436 of record OZ038381.1, on the reverse strand, counting down.
CAGTGGGTAGTGGGCCCCGGCAGCCCGCTGAGAGGGCGGGCAGTCGAGCTGGGAGAGCGCCCGACCCCGGACGCCCCACACACAGGCAGGAGGCGCCCCCCCCCGGGTGCCGACGTGCCGCCCCCACAGCGCGCAAAGCCAGCTCGCAAGAGCGCGCGCTGTGGGGTTGGTGACGGGTCCCCACGTCCGCACCCCCCCGCACCCACAGCCAGTGGGTAGTCGGCCCCGGCAGCCCGCCCAGAGGGCGGGCAGTCGGGGGTGGGAGAGCGCCCGACCCCAGACGCCCCACACCCAGGCAAGAGGCGCCCCCCCCCGGGCACCCTCATGCCGCCCCCACAGCGTGCAAAGCCAGCTCGAAGGAGCGCGCGCTGTGGGGTTGGTGACGGGTCCCCACGGCCGCACCCCCCCGCACCCACAGCGAGTGGGTAGTGGGCCCCGGCAGCCCGCCCAGAGGGCGGGCAGTTGGGGGTGGGAGAGCGCCCGACCCCGGACGCCCCACACCAAGGCAGGAGGCGCCCCCCCCGGGCACCCTGATGCCGCCCCCACAGCACGCATTAGCGTGCGCTGTGGGGTTGGTGACGGGTCCCCACGCCCGCAACCCCCGCACCCACAGCCAGCGGCTAGTATGCCCCGGCAGCCCGCCCAGAGGGCGGGCAGTCGGGGGTTGGAGAGCGCCCGACCCTGGACACTGCACACCCAGGCAGGAGGCGCCCCCCCCGGGCGCCCACGTGCCGCCCCCACAGCGCGCTAAGCCATCTCGCAAGAGCGCGCGCTGTGGGGTTGGTGACGGGTCCCCAGGCCCGCACCCCCCCGCACCCACAGCCAGTGGGTAGTGGGCCCCAGCAGCCCGCCCAGAGGGCGGGCAGTTGGGGGTGGGAGAGCGCCCGACCCCGGACGCCCCACACCCAGGCGAGAGGCGCCCCCCCCCCGGGGACCCTCATGCCGCCCCCACAGCACGCAAGAGCGCGCGCTGTGGGGTTGGTGACGGGTCCCCACGCCCGCATCCCCCCGCACCCACAGCCAGTGGGTAGTGGGCCCCGGCAGCCCGCCCAGAGGGCGGGCAGTCGGGGTTGGGAGAGCGCCCGACCCCGGACGCCCCACACCCAGGCAGGAGGCGCCCCCCCCGGGCGCTCTCGTGCCGCCCCGACAGCGCGCAAAGCCAGCTCGCAAGAGCGCGCGCTGTGGGGTTGGTGACGGGTCCCTACGCCCGCACCCCCCCCGCACCCACAGCCAGTGGGTAGTGGGCCCCGGCAGCCCGTCCAGGGGGCGGGCAGCCGGGGGAGGGGGAGCGCCTGACCCCAGACTCCCCTCACAACGGCAGACGGAACCCCCCCCAGGGGACGCGATTCCGCCACCCCCACGGCGCGCATCGCCGGCCCACAGGGGCGCGAGCTGTGGGGCCGGTGCTGGGTCCCCACGCCCGCACCGACCGCACCCGGAACACACGGGTCCCGGTACCCCGGCTGCCCGCCCCAGAGGACGGGCGGTCGGGGGAGGGAAATTGCCTGACACCAGACGCCCCTCACAACAGTGGCAGGCTACCCCCCCCCGGGGACGGCCCCCCACCACACCACCCCCACGGCACGCAGCCCCCACAGGGCATGCAGGCCAAGGGGACAGTGTTGGGCCCCCACACCCACACATCCGCGCCCACAGCACGTGGGTAGCGGACCCCAACAGCCCGCCCAGTGGGCGGGCAGTCGGGGGAGGGGGAGCGCCTGACCTCAGATGCCCCTCGCAACAACAGCCCCAAGCCAGGTAAGGGGGAACTGGGGCCAGACCGCCCCCCCCCAAGCACGCCACACGGAGCAAGGGACCGGGGCAGGACACGCGGAGGGGCACCGACCACGTGGTATGGCCCTACCAGCGCCCAGTGCCGGGACCGGGCGAGGTGCGCACGCCACACCACCCAGGGGGGGGGCGAGCGGACGCCGCGGGAGCGCGAGCGCACACACACGCAAAGGGCACGCGGGGACTACCAGAAGGGCAACCAGACCGAGCTCGCGGAACGCACAGACCGCGTGGAATGGCGTACCAGCGAGCGAGGATAAGGAACACCCGGACGGGACGGCCCGCCACACGCATCGCGGGACACGCGGGGCGGGATGGGGGAAACGGGAGAGACACAACACCAGGTACCATGTCGAGCCCCCCGAACCGGCCGCGAGCGCCGTGCACACACGGACGGGGCACTGCACCCACCAAGGCAGTAGTGGCGCACTGCGCCACACCCCAACCCCTAGGCGAGGCAGCCTCCGCGCCAGCCCAAGGGGGTCTGAGTGGCGACAAGCAAATAGCACGGGCCCGGCGGCGCCGGCGCCCCGGGCGACCACGCATTAGGGGGGCGACGCGGTGGGTAAGCGCCCGCAGCCACAGCTGCGAATTGATGCACTGACCGGGGAGCGGCGACACGGGGAAGCCCGGGAGGGACGGGGCTCCGAGCCCTGTGAACCCGGAGGACTCCGCCACCAGGCAGGAGGTGCGTCTTGGAGGGCCCCCCACTAGGACCCGGTGGGGAGGATATCACCTGGCCCGACCAGTAGCCCCCCGGGGCCGAAAGGCGTCTAGTACCCGCAAAATCAAACCTCAAGCCTCAAACCCCTCTTGCATGCATCGCTGTAATCGTTGGGCGTACCCCCGTGGGTCTGGATTCTCGTCCGTGGTCCTCGTTATCTCCCTTTGTGCCCCATTGAGCGCTCCATACAGACTCCATGTGGTCCGTTGGGGAGCTGGGGTATCCGTCGCTAACCGCAGGACGTGTTGTATGCTGTCCCGCACACGGTTGTCGTCCAACTGCATGGTGCTATCCTGGATGTCCAGGCCGCTGGGCAGTGTCAGTGGGGCCCTTTGTCGTCGGGGTGGGTTGTTGCTGGCGTGCACGTCCATGATACTGCTGTGAAATGACGTCTGGGATGGTGCCATTTGTCTGTCGGATGTCTGCGATGGGGCAGAGTCAGTTTGCCGTTGTTCGTCACGTGCGTGGCTGTCCCGTGATTGCACCGCCTCTATGATCAGCGCTGTCACTTGTTGTTGTTGTTGTCGTCGTGGGTCGCTCATCGTGCTCATCGCACACCGTGCTGGCGGTAGCGGCTTGGTGCTGTAGATGGTGTTTTTGGGTGCTGTTCTCGGTACGGTCCGGGCTTGGCGTCTGCCTGCGTGTTCAGGTCGCGTTAGCACTGTACTCAGCTGCGTAGTCACTATAGGCGGTGTGTTGGGACGTGTTTTGGGTTCGCTCTGGTGTGGTTGTCCTTTGAACCCGTTCTTCACGGTTGCAGGCGGCTGTAGCAGGCCCGCTCATGCTCATGCTGCACTCTGCGCGCAGGGCGTCGATGATTCGTGGAACAAATAGCTGGTGCTGGCCGTACAGCCGTACAGCTTCCGGTGTGCCTTGATCTTCTGAACTGGATGGCATGGGCGGGGTCTGTGTTGCTGTGCTGGGCTCTGGCGAAGGGGCCCTCCGTTGCGTGTGGCCGCTGTTGGCTTGATTCCGTTCCATTGCACCCTGTGTTTGTGTGCTTTGTTGCGTGTGTGCATGTCTCCCTGTGCCCTGCATGTCGTTTATTGTGCGTGTATTGTGTTCTGCGCTGTCTGACATGTGCGTGTGCCTTGCATGCACGGGTGGCATACCTGCGTGTCGCGGTGTTGCTCTGCACGTATACGCCGCTTAGGCGTTTGGGCTGGGCCTGATTCCCTGTTCTGGTGCGCCAAGCTTAACAGCCGCTTCGCCGTACAGTGGCCGGCCTACGGTGCAGCGCCTGCTTGTGCCAGAGGTGGCGTCATGTGGGAGAGCTGTGATACAAGGGGCATATTGGTCTTCCTGCATGCATTGTGGCATTCCTGGCTGTTGCATTGCGTCGTGTTGCGTGTGGTCAAGTTGTTGTGTGTCATGTTGTATCGTGTCGGTGTCCTGGCTTGCTGCGTTGTGATGTGTGGTTGTATGTTATGGTCCGCCGTGTCCGGTCTTCTGGCAACACGCAGTGTCATGCCGTTTTGTGTTGCCTCATTTCGTGGTTGGTGGCTGTTTTGGTTTGTCGTTTCGTGTTCCTTTCGTGTTGCGTTGTGCAGCGCCCTGCTGCGTGGCGTGGTGTCTCGTTACGCCTTGGCGCGCCCCGCCGCGGTGCGCTGTGTCAGGTGGTGTTGTCCTGTGGTGCTGGGGCCCTCTTGGGTTCGTGGCTTGTTACGCTGTGTCTTGTTGTGTCGGGTTCTGTTCTGTGAGGCCGTGTTGTTCTGTGTTGTGTCGTGGCGTGTTACTGTGTGTTGCGTTGTGTTGTGGTGCGGTGTGTTGCTTTGTGTCGCCTTGTATGGTGCGTTGCGTTGTAATGTGTTGTGTTGTGTCCTGTTGTGTGGTGTTGTGTCGTGACGTGTTGTGTTCTGTCTTGCTGCATTGCGTTCTGTTGTATGGTGTTGTGTTCCGTTGCGTTGTTTTGTATTGTGTTGTGGTGTGTCGTGTTGCGTTGCGTGATGTTCTGTTGTGTTATGTTGTGTTGCGATGTGTCTTGTTGTGTCGTGTTGTGCTGTGTAGTGGATTGTTTGGTGGCCCTTCGTTTGCGCGTGCCGTTATGGGCCGTGGCGCAGTTTGGTGTGGTGTGGTGTGATTTGTTGTGCTGTGGTGCCGTGTGTTGCATCTTGTTGTGTCATGTGGTGTCGTGTGGGGGTGTGTGACGTTGTGTTGCGCCATGCCGTGTTGCCTAGCGCCGCGTTGTGGCCAGTCACAGTCGTGTTGCATTGTGCTGTAGTGTGACATGGTGTGGTCTGTTGTGTTGTGTCGCGTTGTGTGGCGCCGCATTGTCTTGTCGGGCATCGTGTTGTGTTGAGTTGTGTGGTGTTGTGGTACGTGGTGTTGTGTTGTGTCCAGGCCAAGCCCCCCCTAAACCTTCGAAAGTTATGAAGACTAACACTTAATCATTTTAATGGCTCTTTTTGAGGTTTTAGTACATTTTTCAAAGTAACTAGGGTTATAACACTCACCGCCCATGAAGTTCACCCCTACCACTAAAGGGAGCGGAAGTATTTTCCTCTATGGAGGAAATACTGAAATACATTAGGCATTTCTTGCCTTGGGCCCTCTTGGTTAAGCCTAGTGGTCTCCCACCCCAGGACCCCTATACTCAGTGGTTTTGCCCACTTATTGTGGGCCAATTGTTTACCTGATTCTGAATTCAGTTGCTTTGCCATGCTGGCCAAGCCGTATCCTGTGTCTGGTCCAACCTACATGCCCCAGATTAATGACCTACACCGTTGCATGTCAAAAGGTGCACATGAGGTGCTTGAGACTATTTCTGTGGCCAGACGTGTGTGGGGTTTTAATAAAAAAATCATTTGTTTTGTCCTTTTGTGATTGAATCTTTGTACTCAAGCTTGCATTGTCTATGTGCTGCCCTTCTGTGATACATTGCATTTCAACGCTATTCATTGATTCAATGCATATTCGTTCATGCTCTACTTGCCGCCCTGGCCCTGTTTCCCAACTCCAAAACCTGCAGGATTTCATCAAAACCTTTAGGGCACAAATTAAGAATATTCTTTCCGGTAGCACAGGCATGCCTTGAGTTCCTTTCGAACCGACCCTGAACAAACTGACCAATACACAAGCCAATACCAGCTGAAGAGTGTGTCTATCCCATCAGTGGCAATGTCATCAAGAACGTACCCAATCAGGAATGTACAGCTGGGCAGTGGGCTCAACCTCTGTGAGCCCAGACTTAGGGTCGCATCTGGGTCTCAAGAAAGTCCAGTACATCACAGAAGGGCGCACAAAGAAGCTCCGCAGAGAACCTGAAGTGGTGGCAACCAGACCTGAACCTGGAGTGCCAGAAATACCATTACCTACAGAGGCCTTAGCGGCTCGTGGTGACAGCCTCAAGCACCTTCGCAGGCGCACTGCAGGCTCCCTCTCCCGCTCGGCTTGTCCTGCCTCAGCGTCCACTGTCGTTGGAGTCGCTGGAGAGCAGGATGACCCGAAGAGGCGCATGGATGAGTACATGCTGCACGAGGAGTATCATAAGTCGATACGAGGAGAAGATGGTGAGGAGTCCATGGAAGCCCTCGGGTCTCCACCTCAGACTGACATGGACTCCTACTACTACTCGGGTCCACCGACCGACCTGGCAGCCACAGCTTCCCTGCCCAGACGCCCGAGAGGTACACCCTGGCCTACGTTCTCTACAGCACCGTGCAAGGGCCTACGTGGTGGCCAGAACTACCCGCAACCACGAGAATCCCAGAAGCATATCCAGCCTACGTGGAGGGTCCTCATATCCCAGCGCCAGCCTATGGTGCTCTTGATCGTACGCAGAACTGCTCGCCAAACTGTTATCTGGATCCGAAGACCCGATATGACAGCCCTGTCTGAGGCTGTAAGGGCCAAATTGGGTATCAGTGAACCCCTAACCATGCCGGCCATGGCCTCACCTTCACCAGGATTGACCTCGCTCGCTGATCATCTCAAAAGATCAAGCGTTTCCAGGTTACTACCCAAGGTCACCTGCCCCGGTCCCTTTCATCCTCGTGCCACAACCGTCGCCATGGCTGAGCTACAGGATGTCCCCGTGACTGAGGCTAAGAAGAATGAACTAACTGCTTTGGCAACACTCGCTGGCAGATTACGCCGCCCTTCAGATCCAACCTCAGGGGGTGGGAAGAGTGGCAACCCTATCGCTCAGGCGAACATCCAGCTAGAACTGCCGGTGTTTGACCCCAAAACATTTGTCAGAATGGGCAGAAGAATTTGCAGAATTTCTTCTGCTTACAGGCCACTCTCATGTGGATGTGGCCACCAAATGTTCGCTTCTGAAGCGTTTATACAAAACAAAATGTTTGCAGAAACAGGTTAAACCAGATTGTGAAAACCTGTTAAGCTTGGGTTGCGGTTCTCCAAAGACTGGAGACAAATTTCTCCGTCTACGAAACGGATCTCAGTGTCCCGGCGCAGATTGAGGAGCTTCCTATGCTCCCTGAACTTACTTCCGGTGCAAGAATGTCTGAATATGTGTGCGACCTGGAGTATCTGTTCTCCACAATGAACGTGGGTTCCTATGGACCCACTAAACCCCACCTGTGGCTGGTGGTTAAGATTCCCCCGCGCAAGTGGGAAGAACGCAGGTCTACCTCCGAGAGGAAGCGACGTACTCACACGTACGATGACCTGGTCAAACTGCTCATTGAACTGGCCCTTGAGATTGAGAACGACTCGCATATGGAGACCTTCCTCAAGAGGCACCTTGCTAAAGGTGCCAGCCCCAGCCCTGATTGTGGTGAGTCGACAGGGGGCAAAACCCCAACTAACTCCAACAAGGGTCGAGGTAAGGGGGGGAGTAACCTACGTGCCATGAATGAAGCGAAACCAGCAGGTGTACCCCCACTCTTCTACTGTAAACCTGTCAATGACAACGGGGGGCCTTGTCATGCTCCTGACTGCGATCATCGCAGCGGTTGCATGCTGCAACTGAAAAGACAGCAGCACACCAAAGATGGAAAAAGACTGAACCATCAGGATCACTCCAGGTGTACCATCACCGGTGGGTTTTGTCGCAAACGTTGTCATTACGAGGACGAATGCCAGATACAAAAGTGCGAGAGTGACAAACTCAAACGCCAGGAGGCAGATCGCCAGAAAAACCAACCTCTCCCCAAATCCCCAAAGAATGGTGACAAGGGTTGTAAAGGGGGAGGAAAAAGGGGGTGGCAAGGATGGAACCCCCAACCAGAACCCCCAGAGGCGCTCGTCAGCGCCCGCTACTTCTCCTTCTCCCGCCACTGCTGACCCTATGCAGCGTCCGCAGGGAAATGACGCCTCCCCAGAGGAGTCTACTGCCAAGAAGAGGCGATTGGCCTGGCTGGCCAAATTGCGCCTGGCTGCGGGGGTGGACATGAAGTCCCCTGATGGGGACCAGGGGGGCGGCTCTGAAGAGCAGGACTTGGTTTTCGGGATCATCGTTAAAATGGGGATCAGGTTTTTCGGGCAGTGGTCGACACCACTGCAACAATCTCCATAGTGGCCCTGCGCCTGGTAAAAACGTTCAAGAAAAATACGACTGTGGCCATAAGAGTAGGGGATGGGTGAACCATCCATTCCCTGGGGAGTGTCAATGTGTCTATTTGTCTTGGCGACAAATGTGTGATGCAACACTGTAGAGTTTTGGACACTGAGCCTTTGACATCGTCATTGGCACCGACTTTCTGCAGAAAAACCTCCAGGTGAAAAATGTGTCTCTCCAACATCCCTATGCTCTACACTGCGACTTCGACAGGGGCCTCTTGTCCGTACCTTTAAAGCTGTCAGGACGAAAAGAGTCCAGGCTGCGCTACGCAGCACGGACAAACTATGGTACCAAAAACTACCAGTCAGCCCGGCGCGTCCTTGAAAATGGACTGGCGGCCTTGTAGGTATCCCTGGATGACATCCAGGTGGAATTGTTCGCGAGCCCACACCAGCACTTCATGCAGTTGTTTTGCTCGAAACATTTGGATAATGCCTTCCGCTTCTTTTGGAAAGCGATGGGCCTAGCGTATGCTAACCCACCCTTCTCTCTGCTCGCGAAGGTTTTGACCAAAATCGCATATCAGGGAGGAAGGGTGGTCCTGTGTACCCCTGACTGGGGTTGTTCACGCGAACACACCTATTGGCGTCAACTGCTAGACCAAATGATTGTGGGCTCCGCGGTGACTCCGCCATTCCTGGCTGGGTACTAGGGTGCGTGTGTTTGGGTTCGGGTTTCGGCTTTTGCCCCGCCATTTCTGGTTGGAGTTCGTGGTGCGAGCGTTTGTTGTTGGGTTCCGCGGTAACCCCGCCACTCCGGGCTTGGGTCTAGGGCGTGTGTGCTTCGATACGGGTTTTGGCTGCGCTCCGCCATTCCTGGCTGAGGTTCGTGGTGCGTGTGTGTGGGTTTGGGGTTTTTCTGCACCCTGCTTTTCTGGTTGGGATGTTGGGGCGTGTGCCCTCTTGCGCGCGCCCCGTTCGTTTCCCGCCACTCCTTGCTTGGGCTGCCTGTGGCGTGGGGTTGTGTGGGGGTCGCCGGGGGCGGGGTTTCTCCCCTCCCGTTCTTTTTGTTTTCTTTCTGGCTGCGAGGGTGGGGGGGGGGGGTGGTTCTCAGTGGTGTCTTGGCTCTGTTGTGTTCCCCGCCGCCTTTCCCAGTCTTGACCCCTTGGTCTCCGTTCCCCCTTCCCCTTTCGTTTGGGTTGCGTGGGTTTTTTTTTCTAGGCGGCCGGTGGCCCGCCACTTCTCCAGTAGGGTGTGCGCCAGCGTGTCCGGGGTGTCCTTTCCTCCGGCCCTTCGGCAGTTGTGTGGTCGTTGCGGGCCGCTACTTCTGGCAGGGTGTCGCCGGGTTCCGCAGGGTGGTCCTCCGATGTTCTTTCGGGGTGGCCCGCGGGTGTCACCTTTGGTGTTGCCTGGCTGGGGGGTTACCCACCTCTTGTGAAGTGGGTGTGCGGCTTCGCGGTTGTGGGACTGTCTCTCACCCCCCCCCTTTTTTTTCCGGTGGGCGTGCGTTCGTGGTTGGGCGGGGCTTCCCCCCCTTCCGTGCTTTTTGTTTTCTTTGGGGGGGGGGTTGCCTGTTCCTCTCCCTGCCTACCCTGGGCTGGTGCACGCACTGGTCTGCATTCCGTGTGGCTAACCGTGTTGCTGTTGGAGCTGCAGTTTGCTGCGGGCCGTGCCCCGGCCCCATTGGTCTGGTGGGTTATGTACACGCTTGGCCTGGCGGCCTGTCCTGTCGGGTTAGGTTCTGGCGTTGCCGACTGGGCGCCTTCGCCAGCCGGTTTCGTGAGGTCTTGGGTTAAGGGGGGTGGGGCTGTCCGTGTCCCCCCGCCTTTGCGCTGCCGCTTGTAACTTTCTGGTATCGGTTTGTGCGGGCGTGGCTGCCGCCGTCGGGGGGGGGGGGTTACTGACGGGCGTGCGGTGGCCTCTAGCCTGTGCGTGGTGGGCTGATGTGGCGTTGTCCCATGGTTCTCAGCCCGTTTCCTTCCGTTCCGGGGAGTGAGGCAGTTTGCTCGGGTTAGACCCACGGTGAATGTCCCTTGCTTTGGTGCTGTGGTGTGCTTTGGTGCGCCGTGCTGTGTTGTGCTGTGCTTTGCCATGCTGTGCTGTGGTGGTCTGTGCTGTGTTGCGGTGCGCTCCGCTCTGTGGTGCTGTGCCGCGCAGTGTCTTGCTGTGGTGTCTCTTGCCGTGGCGTGGCGGGCTGCGCCGTACTGTGCCGTGCCGTGCTGTGTTGTGCTGTGCTGTGTTGTGTAGTGGGGTGCCTTGTCGTGGTGCGTTGTACGGCGGTGTGCTGCGGTGCGGTATGCCGTGTTGCCTCGTGTTGTGCAGTGTTTCGCTGTGCCGTGGTGTGTGGTGGGACCTTTTCACTGCCGTTCCGGCGTAGGGTGGGGTTGGCGCTTGTTAGACTGGGCGGCTTTGTGGTGTGGGACGCGGGCCGAGCTTATGTGGCTGGCTAGTGGCAGGGGGGCGCGGTTAGGTGTGATTAGGCTCAATGGGCCAGCGTTGCGGGGGTCCGGCTGGGCCTTTCGGCCCGGTGGGTCAGGTGGGTGTCCGCGGGGTTGCCCTCCCTGGGGGCCTGTGCCTTGGTTCCGTGTCCTCTGAGGGTCCTTGCCCCTAGGGGTGACCATCCAGACAATAAGGATTTCGTCAACCAAACTGCAGGTTTACGCCAGTTTTGCAGCTTCAGTGCGCGAGGGCTCGCACCCTCAACCACCTTTTTCCCACTTGCACAGCTGCCGATGCGAGTATCCGAGGAGAAGTCGCAGCTCTGGGCACAACGCAACTGAAGATTGGCCTGGGAAATTGGGGTTATTGGGAAGACGCAAAAAGATCCGGGTACCGGTTGCCGTGGCCAAAGTGGAAAACGTTGACCCGTGCACCTCTGTGGCGGACTGGGGACAAGGGAGCACCTCCGTCACCGCAGACGCTGGCCGTGCAGAAACAACTGCAAAGGAAGGCTGAGGCACCATCAGCGGAACCGACACAGACACAGTTGAGTACGAGCGAAGTGATAAACGTCTTCAAGGAGGACGACCAAGGGAACAAATGCACTTTGACAGCATGCCGTATTGAGGATATTGAGGAGACACCACCAGCCCGTTTCCGGGACTTGCAGTACCCGTTGTGGGCCGTCAACGCTGACCTTTTCGTGGAATATGACTCTGCAGGATTTGTTCCGAAGTGGCTGGTCGATGTGATGATGCTAGCAAAGGACGTCACTTTCTATGGCGATGCTGATGTTGTGCACCGTATTGGCGGCGGCATGCAGAGGCTGTGCCGTATGAAGAAGGACAAGGATCCAACTACAGCGCCTTTCTACCATGCCCGGTTGCCCGTATACTCTTGGTTGTCGGGTTCCGTGACCAGCAACATGTACCAGTTTGATGAGCACTGTATGTGGATCGCACAACGAGTCGCTGAGATAAGCAAGTATATCTGCTTCTGTCACCAGTTTCGATCCCCTTGTGTGTCTGAGGCCTCGCACAGTGCTTTCTCCGTTATTCCTCTTTATTCATCGCAATTGCAGGTGCCGAACTATGTGACGTATTCCGCTGGACATTTCCAAGAGATGCAGAACAAGAACCGCGGTGGTTTTATGCCTCTGATTCACGTGCTGTGGTACCTTGAAAAATATCTGTTGGACTGTGGGCATGCTGATGCAGTGGTTGTTGATGATGACACGCCTGCCATGGCCGCAAAGGTTGCGATGTTGGACGAGTCGGGGAGGACTAAAGTGGCGGTTCTGGGTGTGTCAGCGATCAAGCAAAAGGACCTTGTGAATGCCGTTGTAGGGGCTCCGCAGCATGCCAGCATCATGCGGTACATGTTTGAAGCCGATCAGACGGAGCATGGAGCAACAGCTGCAACTTGGGATACTCAAGAAGAGTGACTTCTGGGTGGCATTCCACTGTGGGTTCTGGACAGCAGGCGAGGGTTCGGAGAGCACCAGAAGGTGCATGCTGCAGAAGCCGTCGAAGAACAGATCCTGACTGAGGCCCCCGCTGACGACAGTGAGCCTGTTGTGCCGGCACTTACCTTGCCAAGCCAAGCCAAGGTGAAGAAGACCGCCAAAGGTGTACCAACTCAGGGTACTGCAGCCGGAAAGGGAACCCTGTCGAGTAGCAAGAAGCCGCCAAAGGGAAAGGAGAAGGAATCAGACAAGCCCGGAGAATCGGACAACGACAATGCCGGCGAGGAGACAGAAGAGGAGGATCTGGCGCAAGTACTGGAGACCCAGCAGAAGCGCAAGCAGGGACCTGCCGCTCACTTCGATGCGAGTCTCGATGATTCGGGTGAGGACCAGCCAAAGAAGAAAGCAAAGACTGCTTCAACTGCTAGTGCAGAGTTCAAGCCGCCCTCGCGTTCTGGTGCTCAGCCATCCCGTGGTACCGTTGCCTCCCTAAGTGGGACAAGTAGAGTGGCACAAGGCCTGGGTTCCAGGCTGGCTAAGATTGCAGGACCAAAGAAGAAGTAAGCCACCATTAACCCAAGTGTTTTTGTCTCTTTTTGCAGTCATGTGAGCGCGAGGCCTCGCGCACTCGCCTTCGACGCGAAAGAAATTGTATGCCCTTAAGGGGTCGTACATTTTTGCCGAGCTTTTATTTCAGTGCTTGTATGTTGTGCATTTCGTGTCCTGTTTTTGTTGTCTTCCGTGCACAATTGTTTCCGCGACATTGTGTGCGCGAGGCCTCGCGCACTGAGGGACATAAAAAAGTAATTTATTTTGCACGACAAACTTAGGTACAACTGGAGACCCACAGAATGTCATTTTTGAAAATGAGCTCCTGAAAAGGCACGCGCTAGTGAAATTTTGAAATACAAAAACAACAACATTGGTAAAACACACCCTTCCAATCAGACAAAATAATAGTTTAGTAAACAAAAACTGAAAGGAAGCAGCAAATTGCGTCAGATTATATTTTGTTTGTGGTGTCTGGTTCATGCGTGCTGCAAATGTCCAAAAATAACAGTTTTTCCAGCTGCCGTTTTTGGGTCAGCCTCTTCCAAAAGGGGGTGCAGTTTGCGTGGGCTAAGTCAACAGGGGGAAGAGAGCTAGCGATTTGAGACAGTTGATCGTCAGCATCTTCTCCTACAATAGCAGGTTCCTGTTCGTCATCGTAGGATTCACACCCTGTAAGTGTGGCTTTGTTTGCATTGAACGGCGCCTTTTGTGGCTGGCCAGGCCGCCCCTGTAAGTGTGGCTGAACTGTGCTCAGCAGATGGTTTTTTGAGATCCAAAAGAATCAGACCACGATTTTCGGCCATGACCTCTTTCACTAGCACCTGGTCCGTATCACACAGGGGTACAGCGTTGAGGGATCCATCGACAGTGGATAAGAAACTGGCCCATTCAGGGGCCTGCAGAGCAGCGTCTGAATCTACAGACAACCGCCAGGCGACAACCCCGGCCACAGCAAGGGCCACCACACAGGCAACGGTGCAGGCACCAGAGGAGGAAGGGCACACGGCCGCGGCACCCAGGATAAGGGACGGCAATAAGGCAGAGGGACAGGACCGGGGGGGACCAAACGCTCCCGAGGACGCAATGACACCCCACTCCACACAACCCGGCACAAGATGGAAAGTAAGCCATTGTTCCGTAAACAACGCGTCAATGTAGTTCTGGTCGGTGGGTAAGGTCGAGTCCCTCAGGTTCATATGCGCCCAGACGTTCTGCAATAAACTCCGTAGATGCAGCCCCTCCAGCGTCTTGAAGGCATTCCTTGTAACGTCCTCTTTCTTGCTCTTACTCTCGAGGTTCTTCATACCAGTAACCGCGTCACAGCCTCAGTAGTACTCAGTAGTATGCTTGAAGTAGTATGCTCAGTAGTACGCTTGAATGTTGAGTCCTACGAGGGAAAACATTGTCATGGAGTGCGCGAGGCCTCGCGCACTGGGACCGCGTGACACACGAACACATACTGTGTGCCCTGGTTCCTGCAACGACTCGGGTGCAAGAAACGCAGAGTTCACGGCAGCCTGGACAACAGCAGTTTTGAACCGTTCGAAATCCTGTGGTTCCTTTTCCCGCTTCTGGTCCTCAATGTACAGTGACATGTTGTTCAGCGCCTCGGACAGCGGAATCCACGTCACAGATTGGCTGCCAGCTTGCAGCAATCCTGCAACCTCCGCCCGGATCCTCCAAGGCGTTTCGTACTTGAGAATGTCAACGTAGCAAATCTCTTGCCAGTCCTCGAATTTTTTGCCTTCTGCGAGCCGCATTTGCTGAATCGTTCTGCATGTTTCCGTCCCATGTTGACCATTCAGAACGCAAAGCGAGCCATCTGCAACGCAGATCATGTACCACAGCAAAGAGAAGAAATATCATCGATCGAATGCGAAGCGAGTCATACCACTATCCTCCCATGCTGTTACGCATAACAGTCCAGGTGGTGGCAGTGCTTGGTATCCCGCCACTTTCTTGGCAACGTCGTCCTGGTCAATCTGTCTGATCTGTCCCCGCTCCTTGGTCTTGTCAATCTTCAAATCAGTAATGTTGACCTTCACTGCTTTACAGTTCGCCTTCTGTGGCCACTGTTGAATGTCAACTGTGAGCTTCATCTCTAGTATCGGCTTCTTTTCACCCTTCTTCTTGCCTCCTTTCTTCGGCGTGTCCCCTACGTTGGTCCCTTGTGACGACTCCACGGCCTCTGCGTCTGGTGGTGGACGTTCTCGCAACCCTGGTTGACTCATGGTGCCAAAGAATACCTGAAAAGGGCAAATGGCATGACAAAAAATCACGGTCATTTGGACTCTGAAATCTGTCGAAACGCCATTTTGCTGGTCGTTTCCGCAAATCTGTTGCACAACCGTCTTTGCTGCGACCAATTCCCCCGGACTTAGCGACCTACTCAGTGCGCGAGGCCTCGCGCACTCATAACGCGTTACAGACCTGTTTCTCGTATCCTGTAGTGCGCGAGGCCTCGCGCACTGCGGGTGTCAGTTACCTGATGGGTTGCCGCACGTTGCGTGTTGCTGCTTCCTGTCTGTCGGCATCCATATCTGTTCCCCGCCCCACAACAGCAACCAGTTTCTGTTTCAGTTGGTTGGTGGGATTTGTTTTTTGGTCAGTGAGGGCATCCAGTACGCTGCGACCAAGTAGCCGGTAGTGGTTGCAACCAAGGGGTGGTGATCATGAGGGCGGAAGTTTTGGTAACCTCTACGGCCACGAAGTTGCAACGGTGCTAACGCCATCGGGCTCCCATTCCACGTAGGCCATGCAAATCCAGTCTGTCGCCAAAAGTCTTACTCAGTCGTTGTCGCATCCTAGGTACCAGGTTCCGGGGAACCTTTTGCACACCCACCTGTTTGCCGCCTGGAGCAACTTTTAGTAACATGTAACGGGTTTCCACCTCCTCAACAGTAACAGAGCGAGTGTTTCTCGCCTTGTCACGCACCAGCTTGCTCAACATCCCTTCTCCCATCTCCTCTGAGTGTGCCTGACCAGGCAGGTCCTGATGCCACTTGCTGTTGTACAACAATGTGCACATGATGGTGCATTCGTACTTCAGTACGGTGTCACACGGTCCTCGCCGCAGCCTCCGCAACAGACACAAACTCAACTGCAACACCTCCTGAGCCCGTGACCCTGCATCGTTGTTTTCTGCCGCCCAGTTGCACTCCCGTACCAGGTGACCCAAGTACAACAACAGTGGGCACCACTCCAACACCAAATGGAACACTGGGTTTGCCACTGCTGCCCTGTTGGGATGCGCCGTGTCACAACCACTGATTGCAGTTGCAGCCTGTACCTTGCGACGATACAGGCGTAGTGTCCTGGGTGTGGCAAGCATCAGCGCAGCAATAGTTTTTTCCATAACTATCAGTTTTGGGTTTGATAGTATGGTTGAACCAGGGCGTAGCAGACCTTTCCGTAGGTAGGGTAGAATAGGCCAGAATACCCGAAAAGTGTGTGTAACAACAAACTTGTAGGCATGCCAAACACCGTAAACTACAGGTACATATTGCAGGTAGGCACGCATGTTCCATCGTTGGTTCTTTGCCCCATACCAAAACTTTAGTGTTCTGTAGTGTATGTTTTCGTCAACCAATAGCAGTAGAACCCTGTTTGTCTGTTGTGCTGTGTCGTTTGTAAACCGCAACAAGTTTAACAGACCAACACAACCGGTTACCTTTTCTTTTGACAGGGCAAACGGGCGCCACACCGGTGCCTGCAGGGTCCTTGTATCCCTTCTCACATCCAACGGTGCTCTCACGTTTCCGGTATCTGGTACACAACCATCCCCATACCCCATGTCACGCAGAGTCTGGGCCATTCACCGTTCACGCTGTTGCAGAGCCCGTGCGACTGTCGTTATCTGTGCCCCTAGGTCTCCAATGACTGGATGTCCTGCCCAGTACGTGGGCTTCTGTGTCAGTTGAAGTACTGCCATTGCAGTACACTTTTGCGACTGGTCACTTTCGTCTCGGTGTGTTGAGTATTGTGCGCGGTACCAGTTGTCCATCCACAACACGCAACACGATGCAAGCACCAGTGTCCACCTTGCTTTAAGTACTGCTGCTGCCTGTTCGTCCACTGTATCTGCGGCGGTGTCTGCTTGCCCAAGTCGTATTTTTGTTCGTCTTTCTGTTTGGGTTCGGTACTTTGTTGTGTTTCCCGGTTTTTTCCTGTTTGGTACTGCCGGTGACGCATCAACAGGTTCCAGCCCTCCTCTCGAAAAATGCGCACCCAGCGCTTGTCCTCCTGCCTTTTAGCTGCTGGTAAGCTGTGTCGCGTTCTTTTGTTGAACCTGGGCCGCTGTGCAAACGTTAACACCAGTTACGCCGCCAGTTCGTTCTGTTTCAGTCCGTTCCACAAGTCACCTGCTGTTTGGTATGCTGGTTCTGCCGCGCATGCTTCTCTGAGTGCTGCTGCTCCTTTGCTTACTTCTGCAATCATTGGATGCATTACGGATTTTCTGGCTCGAAGTCGCATTTTGCGTCTTTCTGTGTTAAATTGAACTTCCGCATGTAATTTAATTATTGTTTTGCACAGCGTTCTTTAAAAAAAGGGTCTTTGAAAACATCTGGCCTTTTCCTGTCGTCATTTGTGGTGCGCACGCTGCCGCCGCAATTTGTATTTGGTGTCTGCGTGCGGTCCGTTGCCAGTAACCGAAAACCGTTTTCCCAACCATGCTTTCCTGTTCTCTTTCCGTCATTCAACCCAGTTGAAAAAAAAAACCCTATCTTTCGGGCAGCGAAGGCTACGGCCGCTATTAAGACTGGACACTTCTGCCATTGAGTGGCTGTTGGAAAAAAGCAAATCATTCCCCTGATCCCCTGACGAATATGACGAAGGTTACCCATGTATAATCGACAGTCACAAGTGGTAGCCCTGGAAGGGAATGTAAATACCGGCGTAGCCTGACCTGCCTGCTTTTTCATTTTCTTGTGTGGTTTGAGTGGGCGAGGCGTCGCGCACTGATTGTTTCGGTTGGACAATGTTCCGTGCCGTGTTATTTGTGACCAACACTGTGTCTACACACACATACACCGCAAAAATCAAATGTGTATCCTTCCCGAGAACCACTACATTACGTGACCTGGGTGCGCGAGGCCTCGCGCACTCCGGATGTCTAAATTTGTTTTTTCCTTTTACTTTGGAGTATATGTGTTTCACCGAACATGGGAAGTCCGGACGTCATACCCTTTCGATGCTCCTTCGTCAATACAACGTGAGTTTTAATAACCTGTGGGAGCTGTATATTTCCACAAACCCCAGTCCTTAGGGTTTTTCTAAGGTGTACATGCGCCCATAACCCACAGAAGCAGGTTGCGAGGTATAATGCCGCAGAATATAGGTCGCGCGTGAGTGCGTAAATGATAATGGGAGATTCAAGAATTTGTGTGTTATTTGGAAACACAGTTTATGTTTACATGTTTGTAGAGATGACACGAACTCGTGTGGAATATCTTGAACGTTTGTCTCGACAAGGTCTGTGAATGGACTTCTTGGTGTTCGCCGTGCCAGGGATAGCAAAAGGCCTTACAAAACGTTCAGATCCCACGGGGATTTTAACTCGTCGTTTCCGTGTCGTTCCTGTGATGTTCCGCGACTTCGCGTCTGTGAAGAACTATGAGAACTGCTCCAAAACAAAACTGCTGAACATGATCCAACACCAGCGAGTTGTGGATGTCAAGATCAACAGGCTGGCAGTTCGAGAATACTGCCGCAAAACTGGAGACTACAGCTTGGGTGCGCTGGACTACTTGCTGACGGCGAAGGAGCGACAGGAGTGTTTTGACAGCCAAGAGAAAGGCTGCCAGTCGTGGTATGAAAGTGACTCTCAAAGCCTACGGCAAGTGCAGGCTGAAACTGAAGAGTACCACCGACACGTAGACCGCGCTGTTGAACAGCTACAAGCAGCGGAGTCCTTTTGGGGCTCCTTTGAAACCACTGTGAAGGCCTTGGAGTCTGAGGTCAAGGTGATGAGCGCCAGGACTGAAGATCGCGCTCTGACGAGCGCTCTGAATGGGATGCCGCAACAGCCGCGCAAGAGAGGAACGCGTGGCAGGGGGCGCTTCTTTAAAAGCAGTACCACTACTCATTAAGTACAGATTGTAGGAACAGTAGCAATTCGACCCGTGTGTTGTCTCTTTTGCACGAGTAGCGTTGCGCTCCGTGTGTCTTTTTTGATCCGTGGCCGTTTTTGTGTAGCACCTTGCTCCTTTCACGTGCCGCGAGTAGCATTTAGTAGGCCGTGGGTGCGTTCCTGGCTGTGTTCCCTACGTCTGCCTTGGTTAACTTTTTTTCCCTTGTTGATAGACTTCAAGTGAGCTGTTCTCAAGACAACTGTTTCCCAGATTTACGGTGCAAACGCGAGAGAAGCCGCACATGCCAGTAGCTCTGGTATGTGTTTGCGTGCTTCGCTGTTTCGTTTTCTTTCGTTGCTGCTTTTGTTTGTACTGTTTTCATTCGTATGTCAGTCAGAAGTTGGTGTTTCAGTCACAAGGAGAAGTGGGCGCCGAAGAGTGGACAAGTTTTTTTTGGGTGTGTCTGCTTCATGGTGCACTTGCGTAGTCGTGCATTTGTAGTCTTCGTGCGCGCGTCGTGCGATTGGTTTCAGCTTCGTGCATGCATGCCTGCTGTGGTGTGTTAAGCCGTGTAGGCCTGTGCTTTGCGAACGCTGTTAAGCTCGTTTGTTTGTACCTGCGCCTTTGCGCTGTTAGGCTAGCTTGTCATGCGGTCGTGGTGTATGATGGTGAGATCTGATTTGATGATGCGTGCATGTCAAAATGAGTTGTGTGTTGGTGCTCAGTTTTCCTTCAGCGCCATCGTCGTTTGATTCGTATGTACACACTGACATACGCTCTTGCTTTCGTTTTTGCACCTGATTCGTTCTCAGGCATCCTTTGGGAGATCGTAGCTTCGGGTGTCCGACCTTGTCTCTTCGTTTCTTCGCTAGTTTGCTGGTTCGTGCTTTTTCTTCTCGTTTTGTGTATTGTGTCACAGGCAATGGCGAGAGCTGGAGTCCTGAAGTAAGTTAACGATGGGTTATGAAGAAGTCCTCGCTGTATATACTAAGGAATGTTTTTTTCAGTGACTTGAGGACATTTACGGGAACAATTTTGAGGCTCCACTTTGTTGCTCTGTCTTTGTTTGTCTCTTTTTTTCAGCATGGACAGGGTTTTGCAGAAGGTTCACTGCCTTTTGTGTGGCATTCCTGTGTTTTTGGCAAGCCTGTTATTTAGTGCTCATTGGCCGCGCACGCCATGTAACCAGTTTTTACTGTAAAATGGGTTGGAGTCCCGTGTGTGCAGTGGTGCGTTGCGTGCCTTGGTACAGTCTGTGCTATGGTAGTTGCTGTGATTATTTTCTGTGGTCATTTTGAAACATGGTTGTGGGTTAGCGCTTCCGGTCACCACTGTGACTCTTGGATTGTGTGTACCCTTGATGTGGCATATATATTCATGTATTTCGGTGGGCTGCGCCTGCAGCCTGGGGGCTGATCACCCCATTGAGCATGGGTGCATACATGTTCTTTTTTTGGGACTCGAGGCGGAGCGTGCGACACCCAAGCGCCTCGGAACCCTAGTACCAAGAACGTGCATGCATGCCTTGGGAACGGGATACGCCAGG
This sequence comes from Eutreptiella sp. 'Long Island Sound 2002', assembly GCA_964036045.1. Lineage (NCBI taxonomy): Eukaryota > Euglenozoa > Euglenophyceae > Eutreptiales > Eutreptiaceae > Eutreptiella > Eutreptiella sp. 'Long Island Sound 2002'. Next base: position 151,602,385 of record OZ038381.1, on the reverse strand, counting down.
AAGTCCGGTGAACCTCTAGGGTTCCGCCCAAAGGAGGGGACGTACGCAAGCACGGGGGCACAGCCTCCCGGCAGGACAAGCACGTTACGCCGGCGGCGATCAGCCCTCCCGGTGGTGCCCGGGGCCGCTTTGTTGGCGGCCAACAATCAGGTCTAGCGGGATGTAAGCCGCCTCCCCTCTTCACGCGCGGGGCCTCTTCCTGTTTGTCACAGGGGCGACGCCAGGGGGAGCCAAGGGGGGCCTCTCCACGACCGAGTGCACCTACCTACCTACCTACCCTTTTTTTTATATGTATGACTGGTTATGCTTGTAGGTGCGGAAGTGCCGGGCTCTCCGCCACCTTCTGATTTGTGTTTTGAAGATCTCACTTTTATTTATTGATGCGCATGCACACCTATGGTGGCATGTCAGCCACTTTTCCGTGGTTGTGGACCCCTCAAGTGTCTTGGGAGGGGGATGTAAGGTGTACATGCGCCCATAACCCACAGAAGCAGGTTGCGAGGTATAATGCCGCAGAATATAGGTCGCGCGTGAGTGCGTAAATGATAATGGGAGATTCAAGAATTTGTGTGTTATTTGGAAACACAGTTTATGTTTACATGTTTGTAGATATGACACGAACCCGTGTGGAATATCTTGAACGTTTGTCTCAACAAGGTCTGTGCTTGGACTTCTTGGTGTTCGCCGTGCCAGGGATAGCAAAAGGCCTTACAGTTTTTATGTTTCGTAACAAACTCTACTTCGAATATCTTGAGTACATGAGGCCTCGCTCACTCAGAACACCGTAGCATATAAACAACTTCCCATTTAGAAACCCGGAGTCGCGCAATGCTGAGGACAGCAATTTATTTCACTTCGCCAATAGACAGGTTCATCTAACATGAGAAAAAAAATAGGTTTCTTGCCCTGTTGTGAACTGGTTCCTTTCTGCGCGTTCCATGCCCAAAACAGGGTGCAGTTTGCGTGGCCTAAGGTTGACCCCAGCTGTGTTGATCTCAAACACAGTGCCTTCGTGGTCCAGCTGTTGCTGGAGGAGGTAGATGTGGAGTCTATCTCGGAACAATGTTCCCCTGCTGGGACGGCTGTGCTTCAAATGCAGCATACATGCTCAGTGAGCCCGCAGCTCAGTGCTCTGGCGCTCCAGCGCGGCCTGCGTCTAATACCATGCCCCTGTCAGGGCATGACGCTCAGGAACTCCGAAGAATGTTTACCTGAGAGCAGAAGGTATCAACCGCCAACAGCAACTCCAATACCTCAGGCAGACCTGGAATTCCTCCGTCTGGTCTCAGGAGGATGATGAGCTCTACACGTTGCCTGACCCAGAGCTACCCCTGGTGTACTCTCTACAATACAGGCAACAATGTTCCCCTGAATGGGATGATAGCTCGTTACCTGCCGAAACTGCTGACCGGCAGAAAAAAAATGAACGTGGAAAGAGCAACCTCCATGCTGCGGAGGATTTGCAACAGAAAAACGATAGTCTGAACCTTGACCCCGGTCTGAAGAAACTGTTTCCGGCCTATGCGGAGGTTTTCGGCGCTTGCAGCATTCCCCATCCTGCAAAACAACTGGTCCAGATGGACCTGAAACTGAAACCTTAGTTTGATAAAACGCCACTGAGACGTTGTCCCTACCCCGCTTCTCAGGAACAGGTCGAAGAAATTGAGCGCTAGTTCCAGGAATGTATTCATGCTGGCCTCGTAGAGGAATATAAGAAGGGGGATTAGCCCCATCACTGCAGTCCTTGCTTTCTGATTGCTAAACCTGGATCGACTGCCCTGCGACTAGTTGTTGACTATGGTGAAGTCAATAACAAAACCAAGAACCACTCGGGGAGTATTCCCAACATGGAGAACACCCTTGAGCATATTGCCGAATGCAGGTATAAAACCAAAAGGGATAAACGCAGTGGTTTCTGCCAGGTTGACCTAACCGCCGCAGGTCAGGAACTGCTGGCCTTTATAACCCCTAAGGGTCGTGTATTTAAATGGACGGTCATGCCTTTTGGGGTAGCTAACGCCCCGGCACTCTTCAAAGAACTGATGAACAAAATTGTGTATATACTGAGGCGCAGTCCTCTTGTACAAGAATGAATTTCTCGAGGCGCTGAGATGGAGGCCCACATCGATGACGTGAGTTTGGGTACCAACCCGCAGGAGGACCATGTCCTCCTCCTGCGTGAGTTTTCCACTGTTTGTCAGGAAAATCATCGGCGAATCAAGCTCAAAAAATGGGAGTCTATGAAAGAGGAGATGGAGTACTTGGGTTTCGATGTGGGGTATGGCTGGTGGAAACCAGCCGCGTCTAAGATGCAGCCCCTACAGGACATGCAGATTTGCGATGACCCTGAGAAGGGTCTACATGACGTGAGGAGTTCTGTAGGCGCCTGTAACTTCTATCGGCGACATATCGACAATTTTACTTACTTCTCTGCCACTCTCACCGAGCTAATCAAGAGAACTCCCCCCTGGAGGTGGACCCCCAGGAAGGAGGAGTGTTTCAGGGAGTTAAAAAAGAAACTCACCTCCTCCGACTGCCTGGGGGTACCTCGCCCCATGGGTGAGATCGTCCTGATCACTGATGCCAGTGATGTATTGGGGGAGGGGTGGAACAATTTACCAATGGCAAGAGCTTAAACCAGCTGAGCTGACCCATTGCCATTATCGCACCTCAGGTCTGAACCGTGATGGTTCTCTGAAACATGAATATCCCTCCAGTGAGTGGCGACTGGTACCACTTGGACACTGGAACTGGAAATGGAACCAGGCGCGTTCCAACTACAGCATTTACGACCAGGGCCTCTTGGCCGGTATGTTGGTGCTCTCTTCACCACCCCGACTATTGGGATCTAACCCTATTGTCTGGCTCATTGACAAAGAACCGGTGAAGTAATTTCAGACGGGCCCACCACCAGAGAAAGCGACACTAAAACGATGGTGGACTTACCTCAGTCAGTTCGGGCTAACCGTCCACCATATCCCTGGTGTAAAAAAAGAGTTGTCTCACTACATATCGAGCAACAACTTCGATGCGCTTATTGGTGAGAGCTCTGAGGCTCTTGGCAAAGAGGCCTTCCAGCGCATGGACGTCCAGCTCGTCCTGTCTATGCGTAGGGCTGGAATCCTCGAGGGTTCAAGTCTAACGGACTATCAATCAGAATATAAAGATATCTCCAGACCCTCAGCACTGGTCTCCAACGCCCTGTCATTAACGGGCACCAGTGGTATAAGAATAACCAATACCTCTTCTACGAGGATCGTATAGTTGTGCCTGAGGCACGACTCGATGGGTGTTCACAGTGGTCCCATCTGAGCTCAGGTCACACTGGCGCTAATTGCTCAGTGGATTTCTTCCGTGAATGTTTCTACTCCAGTCTAACCTTCACTGAATCGAGGTCTCGTATGCAGACCATTGTTGATGCTTGTGGCTGTCATGCCAGCAAGAGTAAGAAAAAGTGCTTTTCCAATACTTTAGGGTATATTTTAGTTGTATTAGAGGTGCTCTAAGCACTCTTACATTTTCATCTTCGTATTGGCCTATCCAAAATGGGTGATAACACATTTTGACCTATAGAACCAAACACTAAATCAGGATGTTGTGTGGACCCCTTAATCCCCAAACAATGTGCACTAACGCATCTTTTCCTGGGTGACTGAGGCACTGATATACTGAAGGCAGAGCCTATGAATTTATCTATGTCTTCTCATGAATTCTTAGCTATCCTAGTGGTATGCACCCTAGGGGGCTGGGGCACCTCTTTTTGAGGGGTCCTGGGTTCAATTCCCAGTCAGCCTAGCTAAGTAGGAATATCCCATGTGACATGGTAGTGACTTCAGCACCACAAGCCATGCAACCTCAGCACCCATGGGACCCAAAAACAAAGAGTGCATATCTCAAGATGGCACTATGGAACGGTGGAAGCCCTTGGGGCAGTTTTTCAATCAGCGTTTCTCCAACATGTAACATATTTCATCCTGAGTTGCATTGAATGTTTATTGCTGTGGTCAATTGTTAATAAGCCCTCTTTATCTAACTGTTTGTGACTGCAGCCCTTCATGCTTTGATTCTGTTCATCTTCTACTTGTTTATCTCTGGCTTGGGTTATCCTGCATTGGTTGTATTTCAACAATCAACCATTTTCATCATCAAAACCAAGCAACAGTAACCCCACACCAGCAGCAAGCAGCAGGAGAGGCACATCAAAACCACTATGCTGAAAACACTATAAAACTTTCTGGTAGCAACAGGCTGACAGTCTCTGCGTACCAGCAGCAACCCCGTGCCGTACATCCAGTGCGCCGAGTACCGTCCTAAGCAAGAAGGGCGAATATGGACACAAAGAAGGAGGACACCGACGCGAAGACGGCGCCTGAGGCAGCAGCAATTCCAGCGCCTGGTGAGCCTGGACCTGGAAGTAGCGCTGTACCTTCGGTGCCCTTACATGGGCCAGTGGACCTGGTTGATGACTCGCTGGAGGGACTTCAGTCGGCCTTCAGGGCCCTCTCAGTCGGAGAGCCTGTGAAGACAAAGAGGGAGAGAGAGAAGGATGCAGGAGAAAGCACGGCAGACGAAGGAGTGGGCCATGGGCACGACCCGACGAACGGGTCAACCTTCGAGGGCGCACCAAGCGCCTCTGGCCTCCACGCATCACCCTCTCCTACAACCACGGAACTCCCAACTCCAGACCCAGCAGCTGCGACATCCACGACCATAACCACCCCGCCTATGGCTGAGGGCACAGGCTTTACTGGTAGGCCTACCTACCCTGCCTATGGTGTGGACCCATGCACCACTGCGTTTCGAGAGGCAACTACTGCCAGTGAGCCAGTGGCCTCCAGTTCTGCGCCGCGCTGGTATGCGGCGGACTATCACCATCCTCTACTTCATACGGGAGCCTATGTGGACGTTCCTTGGTATGCAACCCTGAGTGGGCTGGGGAGAGGCCCTGAGTCATGCGGGAGCAGGAGTAGAGGATCGGGGAGATCCTCCAACAGGTCCCTGACGCGGTCGGAGATCAATGAGGCACTCCGAAGAGCCACCTCTGAACTTGTTGGCCATCTCACTCAAGAGATTCAGGCTAAACTGGAGCCCCTGATTCCTCCCCAAGCGTCACTACCATCGTGGGAGTTTCACCCCACCGAGTACAAGCCAATCATCTGGTGGCGGGGTTGACAAACACCCTGGGGAGCCTGAGTAGCCGACCGATGCCGAACCCTGCTGTGATACCGAGAAGCCCTTTCATACCAAGAACGGCCCAGCGTCCCTACAGCCACGTGGAAAATTCCACGAGAGCCAGCTGGACCGGCTGGGGCTGACAGCCCTGAGGGCAATGGTTGACGTGGAGCCCTACGGCTCTAATGACCTAGGCGGAGACCCCTCTGACAATGAGCCGCCGTCCATGACTTCTGCTTCACCCTCGGAGGACGACGACCCTGAGGACCCCGATAACCCGAGCGGCCGGAAAAAGAAGAAGAAGAGGAAGACCAAGCGTCCTGAGGGACGCAGGTCTCAGGAGGCTAAGGCAATCGCCACCTGCAGTATTGTGGTGAACTTGCCTGAGTTCACAGGCAAGGATCTCAGCGAGTTCGCTGAGAACTTTGGCCGGTTCCTCCGAATGACCGGCCAAACCCATGCTAGTGGGCGAGTCAAGTGTGATCTGCTCCTGCAGTGCTGCAAGACCAAGTACCTGGAGAAGCAGGTCAAGCAGATCGTGACGAAGTCCGCCACCTTTGCTGACGTGTTGGTTGCCTTGGAGAGGCAGTACCCTACCTACGAACCCGACCCCTCCATCAGGGCCAAGATCCAGATCCTGGCCGTGCTGCCGAACAACCCCAAACCAGCCAGGGTCTCCGAGCTACGTGCTGACCTGGACCAGTGGGCGGGACGACTGAAGCCCGGTTCCTACAGCAGCGACGATCTGCTCTTCTGGTTGGTGGCTAAGCTCCCTCGGGAGCTGTGGGACAAGTGCCGGTCAACAGCAGAGCGCAAGGCTAGAGCCCTCAACTACGAGGATTTGTCTGTGCTACTCTTGGAGATGCCGCTGGAGAAAGAAAGCGACCAGCCTCTGAACGCCTACCGTCCTGGAGGAGGAGGCTCTGGAAGCCGTGGCAAAGGGTACCAAGGACCCAGACCTGGACAGGAAACTACCCCCAAGCACGCCCGTATCATGAACAATGTCAAGGAGCTCTTCTGGTGTGACGCCAGAGATGAGCATGGTCACCTGCAGCACGCCCTCGACTGCGATCAGCGCTATTGCTTCGCGGTCCACGGGAAAAAGCAGGAGATCAACACCGGCGCCAAGCCTAAGATGCCGGATCATTACGGGTGCACCATCACCTGTGCCTTCTGAGGGAAGAGGAAGCACTACGAAGATGAGTGCTACCACAAGCAGCGCCTATCGGCGAAGCTGAAGGGCGAGGATCCTGGCAAAGGCTCTGGCAAGGGCGGTGGCAAGGGCAACGGCAACCACTCAGGCAAGGGCAAGTCGAAAGGTCGTGGGAAAGGCCAAGACAAGAGCCAAGGCGGACGAGGAGGAGGCGCTAATCGCCAGCCGGACAAGGACAACAAGGGCCTGGGCAAGAACGGAGGCAACCCCAACCCTAATCGAGGGGGGAACTCCGAGCCCTCTGGAGTGCAGGCTGGTCTGACCACACGCTCGCAGACTCAGGCCCTGCGAGAGCAAGGGGCCAAGCGTGAGCATGAAGGTGGTGATGACGGCAACGCCAAGAAGAGAAGCCGTTTCATGACGATGGCCCGCAAATTGCAGGACAAGGGGTTGGAGGTGACCTGTCCCGCGGAGTTCTGACGGGGACCCTCCGGTGGGGCCCTGGACCTGGTGTTCTGGGTACGTATCCGACTAGGGGGAACGTGAATACCGGGGGGTATTGGATACTGGAGCCACCATATCTATAGTGGCCAAGAACATTTTACCTTGTGGGAGCCTGAATCACACCATGACCACCGCGGCTATACAAATGGGGGATGGACATGTGGTGCACAGCTGCGGGGACTGTGAAGTGGAGGTACCAATGGGCTCCCGAACTATCGCCCATCAGTTCTATTTGATGGACACAGAGGCCTTTGACTTTGTATTGGGGACTGACTTCTTGGTGCAGCACTCCCAGATACAAACCCTCGACGCTGCAAGCGCCCTACCTCCTCTACGTGGACCACGGCAATCGCAGAAGGTCCGTGCCACTCGAGCAGGCTGAGTACACCTCGAGCTACCTGAGGGTATCGAAGGAGGAGCCCTCGAACATGATGGCGGCCTCCAGAACTGAGGACTATCAACTATTGGGGGAAGTCCTAGACCAAGGTCTGAAGGAGTTGGGTTACTCCGGAGAAGACCTGAGCGTGGAGTTGTTCGCCAGCGACAAGCAACATGTCCTGGACCTTTACTGCAGCAAGGGGAAAAATTGCTGCTACAAATTTTACTGGCCCTCTGTCGGGAGGGCCTACGGGAACCCCAAGTTCAGTGAACTGGGGAAGGTCTTGACCAAGGTGGCCCTGGAACGTTCCATATGGTCCTGTGTTCCCCTGATTGGGGAGCCCGTGGGGGCAACGAGTACTGGCGAACCCTCCTGGACAGGCTGACTATCAGCTCTGTCCGGCTACCTGATGAGGCCATCTACGTGCCTCTGGGACGCAAGATGCCCATCAGGAAACCTGGATGGGGAAGTATGCTCAGCGTGGTGGACGGAGGTCTTACCTCTATCCCCTGGGAGGACCTGGACTCAATTCTGGTCCAGGCTATACAACGAGAAAGCGATGGACTCACCCTGGGTAACTTGAAGGATCGACTATGACCTCAAGATGCTATTGAGACTATACCCGGGGGGAATGAATACGTCGTGATGAACACCAATGCCCCCAACTCACCCTGCAATGTACCTGTTCCTGATGGAGTCTCACAGTGTGGACTATCCGAGCTCTTCAGCTCTATCGACTCGGATGACAAAACTGAGCATGACGCCTTCTTCGTGCAGACATGCGTGGAGGAAGTGGAGAACGCCGAGTACGTCGCCCCACTGAAACCCCTACTCTCCCTGAGGATGGACGACCCCGTGGACGAGGAGCTGGACCCCCAATCCAGGCTAAGGGAGTACGTGGACTCAAAAAGGAGGTTGGTGGCGAAATAGCTATGCTACGCTAAGCCTACCCGCTCATGGCCACTGAAGCAAGGACGTATGGGAGATCTATCCCAATTGAAGGAGGACCTCGAACGAAGGATCACCACCTGGCAAAGGGAGGTGGATCTCAAGCTCATGAAGAGCGTGTGGGGCGCCCATGTGAGGACCCCAAAGGAGGATGACCTCTCCGAGGAATGTGTATGTGAAACCCCTCAAGCTTGCCTATGTTGCCATCGTCAACCGGAGATGTTGAACGAGACCTACTATATGCCTACCAAGGGTTGAACGATACTACCAAGGGTGAAGAGTCGGTGGAGGATCACCTCCCGGCGTCTATTACTCAGGGGGCAAACAACTTACACTCTGACGAGGACATGGAGCACAAGATCAAGCTATTGAACCCGCGGGTGCAGAAGCTTATAAGGACCTATATGGAGGTGTTCAGGGAATTACCAACCCCAGCCTCATGTGACAAGCTGGTACAGATGGGTTTGAGGTTTGAGGTTTGATTTTGCCGGTATTAGACGCCTTTCGGCCCCGGGGGGCCACCTGGTCGGGGGGGGTGATATCCTCCCCACCGGGTCCTAGTTGGGGGCCCTCCAAGACGCACCTCCTGCCTGGTGGTGAAGTCCCCCGGGTTCACAGGGCTCGGAGCCCCGTCCCTCCCCGGCTTCCCCTTTTCGCCACTCCCCGGTCAGTGCATCAATTCGCAGCCATGGCTGCAGGCGCTTACCCACTGCGTCGCCCCCCTAATGCGTGGTCGCCCGGGGCGCCGGCGCTGCCGGGCCCGTGCTACTAGCTTGTCGCCAGTGGGACCCCCTTCGGCTGGCGCGGTGGCTGCCTAGCCTAGGGGTCGGGGCGTAGCGCAGTGCGCCACTACTGCCTTGTAGGGATGCAGATTCGAAGCGAATTCAATTTGAATTCGCCGAATTCGCTGCGAATTCCTTCGCAGCGCGAATTCGCTGCGAATTCCGCGTGAAATTCAGAGTACTGCGAATTCGGGGCAAATTCGGCCTGCGAATTCGCAGGCGACAGGCGCCGGCGGCAGCGCGCGCCCTCCTTTGAATAGAGGTAGCTTCCAAAATGTGATTCTGCTTCGGAAAAATAATTTTGACATTACAGATTGAAAAATATGTTGATTCCGCAACCCCCTGTCGATTCTGTTTCTTGAATGGTCCATTGGTACTCGTTTTCAGATCCGAAATTCATTCCAAAATTTCGAGCATACCGCTGTGTGCAGCACGTGAAGGCAGTTCTATTGGTGTTTGTTTTAGGGTCCAAATCAACGGTAACGCGGAGATAAAGCCGTCGCGAGATTTTAAAATGCAAAAAATTTCTGGACTCAATCTGGTGCCTAGACGTGTTTCATGTGTCCTGCCCTTCACAACGGTACCCTCCTTGCCTCTAGCGGACGCAAATACACGGAGAAATCCTGATCACCAGCGCTGAAATTCGGAAAATTTGACGGTGTATGAACCAGGTGCCAGCAGGCACCAGGCTATGTCAAGGCACTGTCACAGTGCACAGGGGGTATGAACAAAAGTAATTACTGAATAGTACACTGCGTTTCGATTCCATGTGTTTTCTCACCTTGTAGCTCTCGGACTCCCTATCCACAGGCCCCTTTCTTGCTTTGTTCCACCCTTTCAAGAACGTTCAAGAATGGAGCGTTGAGATGCATTCAAAAGGTCCAATGGGGTCAACTTCATAATGCAGAGTTGGAATAAATTCAAATCTTAGATGGAGAAAGGTCATCAAAGAGATTCACATATGATTATTTGTGTGTGGCTTCATGTTTGTGCATGCTACGTTCAATTTTGTCTCTTCTTTTCATTCAAATATGTTGCAAAGTGGCGAGGTGGACCATTTCTTCCGCGGTTTTGAATTATGTCAACAAGCCACAAGTAAGCAAATGAAAGGAGGTAAATGGGGCTGACCGGGATAGGTACATGCAAGCATTTGGAGAAATCTTGAATTTTGAATGTCTATTTCAAATTAATGGGGACCATTTTCCTTGATTTCATTGAATCATGTTGACCCAAAGTGATTCAGAATAGGCAAGGTAGTAGCAAGTTAGCAAGAGACCTGCATGGTGGTCATTCTTTGGTTCGGAAAAGTAGACGCAACCTGCTTGTAGGAACTGGAAAATGGATACGATACAGAAATTTGAAATTTTTGATTTCGAATTCGAATTCAGGGGCGTCCAAGAATTCCAGCGAATTCGGGGCGAAGTCGAATTCGAGCGAATTCGTGCGAATTCCAACCTGCATCCCTACTGCCTTGGCGGGTGCAGTGCCCCGTCCGTGTGTGCGCGGCGCTCGCGGCCGGTTCGGGGGGCTCTGGCCGGTACCTGATGTTGGGTCTCCCCCGTTTCCCCCTTTCCGCCCCGCGTGTCCCGCGCTGTGTGTGGCGGGCCGTCCAAGCCAGGTGTTCTTACCCTCGCTCGCTGGTACGCCATTCCACGCGGTCTGTGCGTTCCGCGAGCTCGGTCCGGCTGCCCTTCTGGTAGTCCCCGCGTGCCCTTTGTGTGTGTGTGCGCTTGCGCTCCCGCGGCGTCTGCTCCCCCCCCCCCCTGGGTTTCGTGGCGTGCGCACCTCGCGCGGTCTCGGCGCTGGGCGCTGGTAGGGCTGTTCCACGCGGTCCATGCCCCTCCGCGTGTCCTGCCCCGGTCCCTTGCTCCATCTGGGGTGCTTGGGGGGGGGGGGGGCGGCCCGGTCCCGGTTCCCCCCTACCTGGCTTGGGGATGTGCGCCCCCCTCGGGGTGGGTCTGCGCATCCGGGGCGTTCCTGTGCCGGGGGGTGGTGGGGGGGGGGGCGTGCGCCGCGCCCCCCGTTTGTGCGGCCGGGGGGGCCAGTGGGGCCAGGGGTTGCTCTGCCTCGTTCCGTCCCTCTGCCTTCCCTGAGCAGGCAACAAAGCGGGTGTCACTGGCGTCGTTCTGGTCATGGAGGGCGTGGCCCCCATACCACTCTCGTTCGTGCTCGCCCGCCTTCTCTGGGCGCGGTCCTTGCGGCATCCTGGCGCGTTGGCGCGGGTTCACTTGCTCCCCGCGGTTCCTGTGGGAGTCGGCGGCTGGGGCGGGGGGGCGGGCCGTGCTCCGGCCCCTCTCACGGGCGCCGCGGTCCCGCCAGGGGGAGGTGGGATCATCCCCTCTGCCTCGGGGGGGTGGGGGCCGGCACCTCTGCGGCTTGCGGGCGGGCGAGGGGGTTGGGGGGGGGGGGGCGCGGTTCCCTACCCTGCCCCCCCTCTCGTCGTCGGCGCATTCTGCCCCGGCGTGCGCGTTCGGTCAGGGTCCCGGGGCAGCCCCGTGCACCGGGTGCGGCCTGCCTGGCGGGGGTGGGTTGGGAGGAGGGGCGGCCCGTGGACCGCTCCCCCGGGGGCCCCTTCAGACCGGAACCCTCCCTCTGCCCTCCCCAAGTGGGCAGCATTGTGGGTGTCACTGGGGATGCTCTGGTCATGGGGGGCGCTGCCCCCATACTGTTCTGGTGCGCTGCCGCGTGCCGCCCCCGGGCGTGGTCTGCGCGCCGCTCCGGCGCGCTGGTGCGGGCTCCCCCATCTGCCGCGACCCCCGCGGGAGCAGGCGGCTGGGGGCGCTGGGGCGCGCGGTGTGCATGTCCAGCTGTGCCCCCACCCCCCCCCCGCGTCGCGGTCCCTTCTGGGGGAGGGGGGGCGTCCCCTCGGCTCCGGGGGGGATGGAGGGTCGGCGCTCCTGCGGCCCTCAAGCCGGGGGGGGGAGCGGGGGGGGGGGGAGGGGGGGCCGCTCTGCCGCCCCACACCCCCCCGCCCCGTCGGGTGTCGGCCTGCCATCCCTTGTCTCCGGTGCGCCCCCCCGGGGTATACTCGTGCTGTGGGGGTTGCCGGGCGGCCGCAGGCGTCGGGCGCGGCCCGGTCGGCCGCCAATGGGTCAGTGCGGCGGGGGGGGGGGAGGGAGGGGGGGAGTGATCTCCTCGCCCCCGCCTTCCCCAGGCCGGCCTCTGAAGGGGCCGCTCCGTTTGCGCCGTCCTGGGTGCCGCCGGTCCGCCGTCGGTCGGTAGCGGGTAGGGCGGGAGCGTGCGGGCGGTTCACCGGGGGCACTTGCCGCGGCCGCGGTGCCCCCCCCCCCCCCCTGGGCGCAGGGGCCTCCCCGGGGGGCTGCGGGGCCGCTGTCTCTGCGGTCTGCCTCCATCCGCTCTTGGGCCTGAGGGGAGGGAGGAGAGGGGGGGGCCTCTGGTCCCCTGGCGGCGCCCCCCCACGGGCGCGGGGGGGCGGCCTGGCGGTTCCGGCCCCGGGGGGCCAGCCGTCGGCCGGGGGGTCGCACTCTTCCCCCGCCCCTCTCTACCTTGCGAGAGCCGGACCCTCGTGCAGGCCCTGGCTGGGGTCCCCTGCTCCACCCGCCGTCGTCGCGCGGCGCTGGCTGGTGGGGGGCTGCCGTGAGGGTCAGCGGTCAGCGGTTAGTGGGCTGCGGGGCAGTGGGTTCTCCCCGCACTCGTTGTCTCCGCCCTCCCTCCCACGGGAGGTGGCGCGCGCCCCTCCGTAGCGCCGTATTGTCGGGGGGGCATGGGTCGGGGGGCCCGGCTCTGCTGGGGGGGGTGTCCAACGGCACTGTCCCCCCCCCCACTCTCTCGCGTCCGTCGTCTGGGCCGTCACCTGGGCCGCCACTTGTGTGGGGGCTGGGGCTGTGGCGGTGGCGGGCTTCGCCGGCGGTAGCGCCAGTGGGTGAGGGTGTTGGGCAAGGCCCGGGGGAGCCAGTTGTTGGCGTCCGCATCCGTGATGCGGAGCACCGCCCCCCCCTCCAGGAAGCCCGGTCACGTCGGCTCCCTGTCGGGCCACGCCGCCCGGATCACTGACCTGAGGACCCTCTCGTGGTCCTCCGGGGCCGTCCACCCCCCCGGGGGTACCTCCCGGTTCCCTCCGTCCCTCCGGTGGAGGACGGCATGAAAAGGCCGGTTCGTCATCCCCTGGTGGTCCCCGAGCTGGCCCAGCTAAACCACCCGTACACCTCCACCACCAGGGGGAGGGCCTCATCCCCCAGAGGGTCCGGGACCGTGCCCCAGTCCCGGTCCCAGGGCCGGGCCCCCCCTGCCCCTCGCTTCGGCTCCCCCTGCGGCCCCTGTGCCTGCGGTGCCGGCGCCGCGTCCCGCCCCCCGCCCCGCCGAGGCCATCCACGCCGGCTCTGCCCTCGGCGCGGGGGAGGCTGGCTGGTGCTGGGGGAGTGGGGATTTGGGGGGGATTAGTTCTCCGGCGTCGGGGTCGATGTTTTAGAGGTGGGCGTGGTGGTGGTGGTGGTGGTGGGTGTGGTGCGCCGGCTTTTGTTTGATGCCGGGGGGGGTGCACTGCACCGGCTGCAGGTCCGGCTGCGGGGGCTCCCCGCCCCCTGGCCCCCTCCCTTCGTTCCGCCCTTCCCCCGGGGCTCCCATGCCCTGTCCTGCCTGTCCCCGGGGGCCCATGGCGCCCTTGCCCTTGCCCTTGGGTCCCTTGCCGGCCCCCACGCCTCTGTCCCCCTGTCCGTGCCGTAGGTCTCGCCCCCTGTCACCCACGCCCTGGCCGGCACTGCCGGCGCCCGTGCCCTCCCCGTGCCCGTGCCCATGCCCTTGGCTGCGCCCGCGCACGCCCACCGTCCCTCGCCCCGCTCCATGCGCCCCGTGGCCGCCTGCCTGGGCGCCCTGCTCGCGCCCCTGCGCGCCCTTTCCGTGCCCTGGCCCCTTCCTGGCTCCCTGCCCTGTGTCGCGTCGTCCGCTGCCTGCGCTCTGTCCCCCTCTGCTGCTGCTGGCCTCGGCGCCCCGTCCGTGTTTGCGCCCTTGCTCCTTGCCGCGTGTGCCCTGGCCCGCCCCCTGCCCGTGCCCCTAGGCACTTCCCCTGTCGCCTCCAGTCCCCCGCTCCGCGGTCCCGTGAGTGGCACGCTGCCCTGCCTGCGCGCCGTCCCCCCCTTCCTGGATCACGCGCCGGGCGTCCTGCTGCCTCTGCAGCCGCGGCAGCGTGACGCCCGGCGGCGAACGCTCGGGAGCCGGGGGGCGGGCGTGCTGCGTCCTCCCCGGGGGGAAGGGCTCGGGGGGGAACGGCTTGGGGGGGCTGGTGTGGGTGTGGGTGGGGTTGGTGTGGGCACCGTACTTCGCGCCCTCCCTGCCCACTGCTGCCGCTGCGGTGGCCGCCGGCGAGGCGCCCGTGGCCCGCGCGGGGTCCGTCCCCCGCGTTTGTGGCGTGCTGGGGGCCACGGCGTGGCCAGCTGAGGCGGTGGCGCGGCTCGCTGGGGCTGCGGTTGCAACCCCTCGCGCACCCTCCCTGCTCCCCTCTGCGGCTGCGGCAGCCCTCGGCGATGTGCCCGGTTCCTGCGCCGGGGCTACCCCCCGTGTCGGCGGCGCGCCGGGGGCCGCGGTCGGGGCCGCGGCGTGGCTTGCTGGGGCTGCGGTCTCCGCCCCCCGTGCGTCGCGGGTCCCCTCCCGGGGCGGGGCGGCAGGGCTCGCTGCTTGGGCGGCGGGAGCGGTCACCTCGGCCGGCTCAGGCTCCTGGGCATGGCCCGGTGTAGGCGGAGGCCGCCTGGGGCTGCCCAGCCGGCGGCCCGACCGGCACCGCCGCCTCCGCCAGCCTCCGCTCCTCGCGCTCCGCGGGGGTCTCCTCCGCCCGCTCTGGGGAGACGGGGGAGCGGGAGCGGGACCGGCGGTGGTGGCGGTCGTCCTGCTGGGGGGAGCCCTCAGAGTCCGACATCACTGTTATCCTGGTAGGCATGCGTGGTGGCAGGTGCGCCCTTCCCACTACCTCCTGGTGCATCAGTGTCGTGCCGTGGGCAGTGCTGTGCAGTGCTCCGCGGGGGGGAGGGGGGGAGGGGGTGGGGGGTCGGCGGTGGCGTCAGTCCCGTACGGGCTGGGGCCGGTGGCCAGCAATCGGCATTGGGAGGGGGGGGCCGGGGAGCCACGCGGCCCACGCGTCACGCCGCAGCTCCCAGTCTGGGGCGGGGCTCAGGGCCCTGGGCCCCCGGGGGTCGTCGGGTGGTGCCGGGGGGAGCCGCACTAGGTGGACCCCCATAACGGCGGTGACCCACCGCGTTCGCAGGAAGGTGTGTACCCCGTCCCGCGCCGCGGGCGCCGGGAGGGGGGGGCGGGGTACGGGTGCTGCCCCGTAGAGGTGGCTGCGGGTGATCCCCAGGACCCGTTCCGGGTCCCCGCGGGTCGTGACGACGAGGAGGAGCAGGGGGGTGCCCGGGCGCTCTTGCCAGAGGACCTGTCCCCTGTGCTGGGCACTGCTGGTCCTGGAGAGGGAGGGGGACAGGTCTGGGTTGGCCCAGCCGCGGGGCGCGTGCGTCGCCGGCGGGAGGGCGGGGCACCAGGTGGGCTCCCTGGGGAACGCCTCGCACATGACGGCCTACGGGGGGGTCGGCCTGGCACCGTCGCATACCGGGTAGGTCCGCCGGGGGCGGGTGGGCGCCTCGTCCGCGCCTTCCACGAACACCGTGACTTCGCCCACCTCCAGGTCCTCGTCCAGTGGGTGTAGAAGGTGGGGCGCGGCATCCAGCTCGGACACTCCCCCGGGTATGTGGCCCACGCCTGGTTCAGGTACGGGGCCGTGTCCCCGGGGCAGCGCGTCCTGAAGCCGGTTCGGACCCCCGTGGCCATCTTGGGGTCACTTGGGGTGTGTATCTATGTGCCGGCAAGCCGCCATTGGCTGATATCATACTCTCCCATCCACCTGATCTAACCTGATGTGATAGTGTGATAGGTTTGGCCATTCCGGCTATGAGCGGCCATATTCAGAACCGAGGCACCGCCAGCGGAGATCTATATATCGGAATATCAGGAATCAACGGGGTTTTATTATCATAATGTTTCCGTAATTTTTCAGCCTTTCGTTCTGATGGTCAATGTATCGGCGACTGTCAGTTGGCTCGCGATTTTGCGTTAACCGATTGGTTAACTGTTATTTCCAGATATTTTGGCGGAAACGTTTCTGAAGGGTCAGATTTCATCTGTAAAGGGTTCGTTGCTTCCGCAATTTTCTAAATAAGCACTCGAAATTTTAATCAGAATTTTTCGTGATGTCGAAATCAGATTTTCGACTTCGACATCGCCGCACTTGATTTGGACTTCTTCGAGTGGTCATACTCCTTTCCCTATGCCCGAATCAGGTTTCCCTTATACTTGCCACCCATTTGACTTGGAGATATAAGGGAAACAAAAGCGAATCGTGGGACCACTTTGAAGGACCATATCTACGCGCGAGTGTGAGGAAAGAGAATAAGGAAGGTTGGGTTGCAAGCGCCTCAGTCTCAACTTAATTTAGGAAGCATCAAACGCCTTTGGTGCGCACACATGCCTGGTGTAGCAAGGGAAAGGGGTCACGAGGGTATAAAGTGATATATAACTCTTGGACCGTGCAACCGAATATTTTAATGCGACTTTCGAGTGTGCCGCATGAGTGTTGGGGTTGCATAGCAACTTTCTTTGGGTTCCTACGTATTTTTAACGTGAAGTCATGTCAATGGAGGGACATGGCATATCATGGTGGGAGCCACATTTTGAGGGTATTTGTTATATGCATGGTATATGTTTGATATGCTCACGTCCATGTTATATATCTTCGTGTGGCCGAAGAGATGGGGAGCCATACGTGACAAGGGCCTTGCCCATGTCCCAATTGTGGAATTCAAAGCGCTAGACCAAGTCTACCGCGTATGTATTGCTCATGGTATGTTTGACAAAGAGATCCATGGGTGCACTCGCATTTTCATGGGGCATGTAGATATTAGTGGCGAAGGTATCTCTGTGCGCCCGATTGGGGATCCAAGTGGGGGAGTTGTTCGCAAATGGTTCCAATCATTTGTGTATTGAACCATGAGCGGATATCATGGGTAAGCATAGAGATATACTATCATGACAACTTTGTATTTGGTCATATTTTTATGTTTTTGACCTCAATTTTTGCTCATTTTTGCGTTTTGTGTACTCACCTGGTCAGCTAACAGCAAGAGGCCTATGGAGATTCGAACCATGGTATGTTGTTCGTATGTTGGCATATGCTTTGGAGTTGGACACCACCATATGCCAGATCATGAACTCCATTTGGCTTGGCGCACGGAGGATTTCAAGAATTGGTCTCAAGATCATGGGCTGACTTGGGCAGTGCGTGGTGCCCATATCCGAAAGGGTTTCGAGGGTAAAATGGGGATGTACATGGGCATTGGCCTTTGGTCTCTATCCTCCATGAATAGTAGACTTCGATTCCATGCATGCTTGGAGCCTTCGGATATGTAGTAACTTCAATTTTGAGCATATTTTTGATATATGGTCAATATGGTGTGAATTGGCAGTTTTTTGACATGTTATGAGTTCAAATTCATAAGTCATTTCTCTAAGCCCATTCGACTCCAAGTCCAACCAAGGTTATGTCAGGGTAGGGCATGGTCCTGAGTGCCACTCTAGGCCATGACACGCCACCTCCCCTATTGGGCTAGGATTTAGAGGCTTGGGAGTGAACACATTTTTGGGGTTTGTGTATTGACTTTTGACATATGGCATTTAGCCATCTTATTGGACTGGGTTCAGGGCATCATGTTGGTGAGTCAAGGGAAGGTCTTGAGTCCAGAGAATGATGGGTCTATGGCTGTGATTGTGTAAGTTTCAATCTCTCCCCAACTTTGCTTCATATGTGTTCATATGCCAATTTCAGGGCTTTCTTCCTTGGTGCAATTCTTGTACATGCCCGCCACCGTGGGAATACCGGTGTGCTGAACGAAAGCCCGCAGCCTGATTTGGATTGTGAATTGGGTTATTGCTATACTTGTGGGATCTGGTTGCCATTCAGGGTTGAAGGAGGATTGTATTTTCTATTTTCTATATTTTTGGCTTTGGACCCTGGATTTTGATAAATGCAAGCATTGATCCGGAGCAAGTCAGCGGGGATTACAGGCGGAAGGGGCACAGCGGGGGCCGGTCCTGGTAGGGACCTTCTTTATGGTAGCAGAGGCTTACCTGCTGCCCCTACCAACCGCCGACCCGGGGACTTGGGCCCTCATGAGCCCTGCCCAAGTACGCCCCGGGTGCGTATTGTGGACTCGGTGGAGACCACGCCGGAGATTGGAGCCATAGAAGGACCGAGACGTTCAAGAGCATGGCGAACTCCGGAAGTAGAAGCCCGAAGAGAAGAACGACACTCGGGAAGAGGAGGACGTGACATGGAGGACCTGGTCTCCATGTGTGAGCGTCGCTGCCGGAAGGCATGCAACCTCCGCTCCGCCGCGGAGGACTCTGATGAGGCTTGCCATTCAGGCAGCAGTGGAGGACGGGCCCGGCGCTACCGGAAGCGCGGGTCACCCAAGTCCGCTGCAAGGGACGCCGGGGCTATGGACACGGACCCCAGCCCGGTCAGGCTGTGGGAATCCGAGGGGCACTCCGAGGGCTATCGGACAGCCTACGAGCCACCTTCGGAGCCGGAGATGTCCGCGCCGATCGCCAGGGCGCATACGGCCCCCGAGCCCGCCCTGCAGCACGACGCCGAGGGCTTGGAGAGGCCAGCCAGGGCCCGGACGGCACCGGTGCCCCGGCACACGGGCCCAGAGACGGACGCCATAGGCGATACGCCTATGGGCGATGAGTCTGAGGTGCCGGGAACCGCGGGATGCGCTGAATCCGGCGGAAAGCACGCTACGTGCCACTGCGAGCACGTGTCCTTCCTCATGGGCAAGTACCCGAAGATGGGGATGGACGCCATCGTGAATCATCTTGACCGCCTGGACAACGCCAAGGATGCTCTAGAGGAGGATGTCGCGGGGATTCTGGATGACCAGTCGGCAGCGGAGAACCACATGGAGGAGCTGCGAGCGGATCAGGCCCGGTACCGGGAGAATCTGGAGCTGGCCCTGCAGAAGCAGCAGCAAGTGGTGGACAGCCTCCTCCACTTAGTGGAGGACATGTCGGGACGCCTGAGAAGGCTAGAGGAGCGACAGTCCCTCGCCTCGGGTCCGGAGCTCCCGGCAAAGCCGGCCGCCGTGGAGCTGGTGGAGCGGGTTAAGACCCTCAGGAGCGCCATGGAGAAACCCATGGGCGGCCCTGCAGAGGCACCCTACGCGCCTCCGCGTGTTGACCCGGGTGCGCTGCCGTATGTTCCCCTGTTCAGCGAGTCAACAATGCTCGGGGAACACACGGCACCGGCTGGGTCCATGCGGGAAGGGCACGTAGCCACGGACCCGAGGAGCCTGACAGTGCAGATGTCCCATGCCGCCCAGGATCTGCCGCCAAGTACGACTACCTATGCAGTGTATGCGGAAGAGGAGATCCAGAACCAGACCATGCAGGGGCGAACCATGGGAAGCGCCGGCGGACATGGTCGAGGCCATCCAAGCGGAAACCTGTGGGCGAAGGACCCCAATACGGGGATATGGACGGCCGATGGAGCAAGTCCTTCCCGCATTCCAAACCCCATGGGTTCAGGCCCAACTGGACCGCACTCCATGGAGGAGAGGGATGTACGGGGAGTGTACTCAAACCCCCCGGCCACAGGTGGTATCCGTCTCGGTGGAGTGGTGGCTAGAGACGTCGGAGACGCCATCAGGATTGACGACCTCAGGGGAATCAAGATCCCCTATTACGACGGGAACCCCTCCAACCTGGATGACTTCATCCTGGACTGGGAGGACTTCGCCGAGGAGGTCGTCGGCGAGATGCGGGGAGCGCCGCGGGATAAGTGGGTATGCCGGACATTCCCACACCGCTTGGCGCAGGACCTGAAGGAGGAGCTGCGGGATCAGATCCGAGAAGGATTGATCCGTACGGAGCAGGCCTGCCTTCAGTGGCTGGAGGATGAGGAGCGGGTGGACGCTCCGAATCAGAAGCTGGAAGACCTGTGGTCCATTCCGCTGCCGCTGGACCGCGGTGAGTTGCGGGTCCGGGAGTGGAACCAGTATCTGCGGAAGTACCGCAGATGCCTCAAGCTGGTGGAGGATTGGAACGAGGCCAGCGAGATCCGCCACCTCCTGAAGGACGTCCTCCCCGGCAGCTGGAAGAGGAGAGTGGAGGACGAGGAGAAGAAGCGCGCCAAGAGACGGGTGGCGGTGAGGATCATGGCGGCGGAGGATACCCATGCGGGTATCATGGAGTTCTTCAGGAGGAACCTGGGCGAACCCGACCGGATGTTGGGCCTGAAGAACGCCGTGTATGTGGAGGTATTCGGGGACTCCATGGGGCAAAGGTTGCTGCGCCTCAACAACGTGGAGTGGAGGCGCGGGGAGCCGCTGAAGATGCAAGTCATCTTCGCTCGCATGAGCCTGGACGAGATCGTGAAGTACATCACGGTGGAGTTAAAGCTCAATGCGAAGAACGAGGCCCACGTGCAGGATCGGCATGGTCATGGACAACGAGGACACCGAGAAGACCGCCATCATCGGGAGATCCAGGAGGACACGGCCAACTCCGCGGAGGATGGTAGTGGAAGTGGCCAAGACCACTGGTCCCGGGAGGATCACGAGGAGGCCCATTTCTTCGCGTTTGTGGCGCACAACGTGAAGAACAATGGGCAGGATCGGTCCAGATGGAGCCAGGTGGGACCCAAGAAGGGCAAAGAGCCAAGGAGGATCGGGAGCCCACCGCTCTCGTTCCGAGAGTACAGGTCTCAGCACGACGGGTGCTGGGTCTGTTATGGCAAGGGAAATAACCATGCACACAACCACCGTCAGTGCAAGGTGTATGAGGCGGACAAGAAGGCCTACTTCGCCGCTCACCCCGAGAAGAAGCACAAGGAGCAGCGGATTTCCGATTGGAAAGCGAAGGGCGGGGACGGGGGAAAAGGCCCAGGCAAAGGCCAAGGAAAAGGCGGAGGAAGAAGCTACGGTGGTGGACCTGGCCAAGACCGACGAGTGAGGTCGATCGAGGAGGTTGCTGAGGACATGTTGAGGACGTTGGAGGAACTCAAAGCCCAGCAACGTGGTGGACAAAGTCCTGGCGGATCGCAGCCGGAAGGGGCTGCGGGAAGCCAAGTCTAGAGGAGCCCCCACGGGAGTGGGACCTCGGAGGTCTCTCCTCCGAAAATCAGTGGAATCCCTGAAGAATTCGAGGCACATCGGGTGCCGAAGAAGGCTCCGGAAGAGCCAAAACCACTGAGTTTCGCCACTCCCAACCCCTGGAGCGCCCTGCCAAGGGAAGTACATGTGGGTACGGGACGTGGCAAGAAGGAAGAAGCGACCACGGAGAGCCCCGTGGACGGGCAGGACCAACCCAAGATCTACACCATCCGTGACCATACCCTTGAAGTCCTGATGCACCCGGACGTGCTAGAGTTGCATGCCGTGAGAGTCGTCCATACACCTCATGGCGACGAGCGGCAGTTGCACTTGAAAGTGCGAGTACGGTGCGGACAAGAGGAGAAGGTGGTGGATGTGTTGGTGGATACGGGTGCCCAGGTGAGCCTGGTCCGGAGAGGGTTGTTCAAGGAGGAATTCCTGCAGCCCAGCCGGAGACCGGTCCGCCTGAAGGTCGCCAATGGAGAGATCATGGGTGGTGGCACCCATGAGGCCACTATCAGTATGGAATTCTGGGAACATGAGCGCTTGAACCGCCCTGATCAGGCGAAGAGAAGCACTCTATCCGGGAACTTCTATGTGGCCGACATTACTGATTGGGATATGATCATGGGGTACGACTTCATGGTGGCCAACGCCATTGGAGCCCTTCCCCATCGCGCAACGCTGGTCCGGGAGGATGACGAATGCCTCACATGGCTGTCCACGGATTATGCGTGCGGGTCATCCCAATGGAATGCTGAGGAAGAGGATCGGATCGTCCGAGCGGTGCAAGCTGTGGGTGCCAAGTCCAGAGGAGATCATGGAGTTCAGCTCACGGAGTATGGGATGGCGCCGCAGATGTACGACAGGATGATCCAGACGCTGGGAGCCGAAGCGCCCGAGACGGACGTCTTCGCTTCCCAGGATGCCCCACTTCTGCGGAAGTGTAGGAGGCATTGGCATCAAGGAGACTCAGCCTGGCATAGGCATTGGGGTTTGAAGGAGTGGGGACCCATGTATTGGCATGGCTCCCTGGACAATACCAGACGTACGGTGGAGAAGATCATTGCGGAGAGGGCGAAGGGGATCCTGGTCATAACCGGCATAGGATCCACCCCATGTCCGCTGGAGGGTCTCAAGTCGACGCTGGACTCCATCACCCTGAACGAGATGTCATTTGGGCCAGAGGAGGAGTTGTTCATCGACGCCAAGGGTGTATCAATGCCCTCCCCGGGTCAAGCGTGGGGTACCAAGGCTTTCCTGGTGGATGGGGCGCAGACCCAGCCCGAGGGTGATGAAGCATTCATCCGTAGGGTGGAGGCGGTGCCCATGAAGGTCATGTTTGAGCCCAAGGAGGGGACGGATCAGCCAATTGATGGCATTGACGTCCTGTCCCACGCCGAGATTGACGACGTCGTCAACTACATGCGAATGGGGATGCACGACCGTGTGGCAGCCAAGAAGAGGCGGGCCATGGTCACATCTCCGCATTGGTGGGATCACAAGATGTTGGTCACCGGCAAGTACGAGAGGGATGAGTTCGTGGCGAGGGTCATGGATCACATCGCGGACCAATACGATGGTCCGGTTGGGTCGGACCCACCAACGTGGGGTTTTCCAAGAGTGGGAACCGGTAGCGACGAGCACCAGCCCGAGGCCGCAAATTTTCGAAGATTATCGGTGGGAGTCGAGACCCACGACGATGAAGACGGCATATCGGACGAGGAGAAGTCGGACTCGGACCCCGAAGAGGCCTATACCGCAGTGCGGTCGGTTGTATCGATACCGAAGCAAGCGGCTGAAGAGGCCCAGGAGAACCCGAAGGTCGCCGAGCTGAAGGAGAGGCTGATCAAGGCCTATCCGCGGCTATTCAGTGGCGTCGCCAACAAGAACCCTCCAGATCGTGGGAGGTTTGGTACAGCGAAGATCAAGCTGAAGCCGAACCCCAAGATCTATCGTCATCGGGAGTACCAACTTCAGGGCGATCGGGCCGAGGCCATGAAGAAGCTGTTGGCCGAGTTCATTGAGCGGGGATGGATCAAACCCTCCGACAGTGAGTGGGCCAGCCCAGCCTTCATCGTGCCCAAGAAGGAGAAGGGCGAGTGGAGGTTGGTGGTTGATTAGAGAGGTTTGAACGAGCAGACCGAGCACGACTCGTACTCGCTCCCCCTGATCGACTCCATCCTCCAAAAGCAACAGAAAAAGCGGATTTTCACGGTGTTGGACCTGAAACACGGTTACCACCAGATGCCGCTACACCCGGACTCCAGGCCCTGCACAGCGATGTCGACGCCGCTGGGGCCCATGCAGTGGACGGTGGTGCCTATGGGTGCCAAGAATGGCAATGCTGCTTTCCAGCGCATGATGGAGGACCTACTCGGTCCTGTCCGGGACTGTGCCGATCCCTTCGTGGATGACATCATCATCGGGTCCGGCACCGAGAACATGACTGAGGACGAGCTCATCGACGCGCATGAGAAGGATCTGCGCCGAGTGCTCAGCGAGTTGGACAAGCACAACATGGTGTGCAAGCCCACCAAAGCCTCACTCTTCGTGAAGGAAGTGGAGTTCGCGGGTCACGTGGTTGGTCACGGGCAACGCCGTCCCATGCCTGGGAAGCTGGCGTCCCTGCACCACTGGGAGAAGCCCCAGACCATCAGCGAACTCCGGTCCTTCATGGGGTTCTGCAATTACTATTCGGGCTTTGTCCGGATGTATGCAGAACTCTCGGGGCCGCTGCACAAGATGCTGCAGGTGGGTAAGTTCGATGGCCGGAAGGGGAGCAAGAAGAAGCTTGCCTGGACCCCTGAGGCTGAGGATGCGTTCAACAGCCTGGGGGAGCGACTCCTGGGGCAGTTGGGGTTGTTCCTGGTGGACCCGGACAAGGGATTCGTGCTACGGACGGACGCCTCGGACTATGCCGTGGGGGCAGTCCTCGAGCAAGTCCGGGACGACGGGACTCATGTTCCCGTGGCGTTTTGGAGCAGGATCCTGGCCGAGGGCCAACGCCGAACATGGACCGCGAGGGAGAAGGAGACATACGCCATTGTATGTGCGCTCAGGAAGTGGTCTGGCCACATCGGACTGCAGCCGGTGGTGGTTTGCACGGACCACCAGTCCCTACAGAGCTGGCACAAGGAGCATGTCGACACCCCCTCAGGACCAGCGGCTAGGAGGGCCTGATGGCATGAGACGTTCGCCAGGTTCCACCTCAGCGTCGTGTACGTCCCGGGGAAGGACAACACTGTGGCAGATTGCCTCAGTCGCTGGGCCTACCCCGCGGGCAAGGCGTGGATGGACATATCCAGCCATGGCGACGCCGAGGAGACCGAGGAGGCCAAGCGCATCATCGAGATGGAGAAGGTCATGGAGCACGAGGGGGTCAAGTGCTTTGTGGTGATGGCGAACCGTACGGACCTGGCCAAGTTCCGGGGTGCCCGCGTCCAGGCTATTCGAGAGGAAACCCTCGAGCAATGGATGGTGGCCCCTGTAGAGCTAGTCAAGTCGGTGCTCACAGAGGACTGGTCGGATGACTACGCGGCATCCGAGCACTTGAGCAAGTACTGGAATGCCGTGAGCGCCCCGTCGGACGACAAATGGCCCGAGGGCTTGACCGAGGATGGCGACAAGTTGTTCCTCAAGGACAAGCTGCTGGTGCCCGAGAACCGAGTGGAGAAGCTCATTAACCATTGGCACAACGCCCAGCTCATGCACCCTGGCCGAGACAAGATGCAGCAGGACCTGGAGTGGCGCTTCAAGTTCCCTCCGGGGTACTACGCCATCCTGGATAGGTAGTGCAGCGACTGTGCCGTGTGTCGGGCCACGAAGAGCCCCAACCACTCCACAGCGGGCAACCCGGTGTATACGGCTATACCGGAGGCCCCTATGCGGTCCGTTGCCATGGATGTGTTCGCCATGCCCGAGGTCACCGTGGAAGGAGAGACCTACGACTGTGTCATCCTGGCGGTGGACAGACACAGCGGGTATATCGTGGCAGTTCCGGGCAAGAAGTCCAAGAAGAAGGACAAGAAGGACAAGCATGGAGTGGGGCTGCAGGCCAAGACCGTCGCTAATGCCATGATCAGGCATTGGCTGACGATTTTCGATGTCCCAGCTGTCATCTGCAGCGATCGGGGCAGTCCATTCGTGGGGACGTGGTTCAAGACGATGTGTAAGGACATGGGGATTCGGCACGCCAAGACCGTCGCTTACCACAGCCGGTCGAATGGCCGTGCTGAAGTGGCTGGGCGGCAGATGTTCGAGAAGTTCCGCCAGCTGCACATAGACGAACCGGGCCGGAACTGGTACAATTCGCTGTGGAGAGTGCTCCAAGCGTACCACGACCTTCCGGGGCCCACTGGACTGTCACCCCATCGCATCCTGTTCCTCCGGGATCGAGTGTCACTCACTCTCCCGTGGATGAACCATGGCAAAGTGGCCCGGGATGCGAACGCTATGATGTCTGAGGCTGATGACACGGCGGCCAAGGTGTGCAAGGCACTTCAGGACGAGCATGACAAGAGGGCCAAGTACTTCAAGCAGGGAAAAGTCCAGAAGTATGCTCTCCAAGACACCGTGTGGGTGGAGCGGCACCACAAGGATGTCCTGTCCAGGCATCGGCAGGCGTCCTGGTATGTGCCGGGGGTAATCGTGCGGAAGGTCGGGCAGGATGTGTATGCGGTTCGTGTGGGGGATAACAAGATCCTGGACCGCGACCATACCCAGCTTCGTCCCCGAGCACCAGACCCCAGCGGACGTCCCGTCACCTTCGAGTTCACGGCCGGCGATGTGGACTCGGACGACGAGGGTGAGGACGACGACTTCACCGCGGAGAAGATCCTGGCGGACAAGCCGGACCCGGGGACGACTGGGGGAAGGCTTTATAAAGTCCGATGGAAGGGATTCGCCGCCTCCAGAGACTCGTGGGAACCTCCGAGCAGTTTTGTGCCGAGGTACACCACGGTCTGGATGGACTACCTAAAGAAAACGGGTATTTCCTTGGATGTCAACGACGTATTGGTCCATTTGGTTGCTGCTGTAGCACCGTAATGGATCCCCCTTGGCATTTTGTTTGTTTCTGTAAATGGGGAGACAAGTGAGGGCGTTCATCCGGGGATTTTTCGGCCTTGATTGGCCATATACCCCCTTCACTCGATCTCCACATATATATTTTACTGTGGTATACTTATTTAGGTCGACCGACGACGTTTTTCTATCTTTGATCCCCTTGGTCCATGTTGTAGATCAAGAGGAGACCGGATATGGCGTGGGGCGCTGATTATCAGTGTCCTCACCCCTCCCTTGGGGCATGGGGGGCGCCTACGACGTGTGTGGGGCCTCCATGTGTCCTTGGGACATGGATGGGGGGGTTGGAGCCCATTGGGGTCCTCCCGTCCTCTCTTCATTGGTTTCCGAGCGGATACAACGCTCTGAGAAGGGGGGTGAAGCCGGTTCGGACCCCCGTGGCCATCTTGGGGTCACTTGGGGTGTGTATCTATGTGCCGGCAAGCCGCCATTGGCTGATATCATACTCTCCCATCCACCTGATCTAACCCGATGTGATAGTGTGATAGGTTTGGCCATTCCGGCTATGAGCGGCCATATTCAGAACCGAGGCACCGCCAGCGGAGATCTATATATCGGAATATCAGGAATCAACAGGGTTTTGTTATCATAATGTTTCCGTAATTTTTCAGCCTTTCGTTCTGATGGTCAATGTATCGGCGACTGTCAGTTGGCTCGCGATTTTGCGTTAACCGATTGGTGAACTGTTATTTCCAGATATTTTGGCGGAAACGTTTCTGAAGGGTCAGATTTCATCTGTAAAGGGTTCGTTGCTTCCGCAATTTTCTAAATAAGCACTCGAAATTTTAATCAGAATTTTTCGTGATGTCGAAATCGGATTTTCGACTTCGACATCGCCGCACTTGATTTGGACTTCTTCGAGTGGTCATACTCCTTTCCCTATGCCCGAATCAGGTTTCCCTTATACTTGCCACCCATTTGACTTGGAGATATAAGGGAAACAAAAGCGAATCGTGGGACCACTTTGAAGGACCATATCTACGCGCGAGTGTGAGGAAGGAGAATAAGGAAGGTTGGGTTGCAAGCGCCTTAGTCTCAACTTAATTTAGGAAGCATCAAACGCCTTTGGTGCGCACACATGCCCGGTGTAGCAAGGGAAAAGGGTCACGAGGGTATAAAGTGATATATAACTCTTGGACCGTGCAACCGAATATTTTAATGCAACTTTCGAGTGTGCCGCATGAGTGTTGGGGTTGCATAGCAACTTTCCTTGGGTTCCTACGTATTTTTAACGTGAAGTTATGTCAATGGAGGGACATGGCATATCATGGTGGGAGCCACATTTTGAGGGTATTTGTTATATGCATGGTATATGTTTGATATGCTCACGTCCATGTTATATATCTTCGTGTGGCCGAAGAGTTGGGGAGCCATACGTGACAAGGGCTTTGCCCATGTCCCAATTGTGGAATTCAAAGCGCTAGACCAAGTCTACCGCGTATGTATTGCTCATGGTATGTTTGACAAAGAGATCCATGGGTGCACTCCCATTTTCATGGGGCATGTAGATATTAGTGGCGAAGGTATCTCCGTGCGCCCGATTGGGGATCCAAGTGGGGGAATTGTTCGCAAATGGTTCCAATCATTTGTGTATTGAACCATGAGCGGATATCATGGGTGAGCATAGAGATATACTATCATGACAACTTTGTATTTGGTCATATTTTCATGTTTTTGACCTCAATTTTTGCTCATTTTTGCGTTTTGTGTACTCACCTGGTCAGCTAACAG
The DNA here is from genome assembly GCA_964036045.1 of Eutreptiella sp. 'Long Island Sound 2002'. NCBI lineage: Eukaryota > Euglenozoa > Euglenophyceae > Eutreptiales > Eutreptiaceae > Eutreptiella > Eutreptiella sp. 'Long Island Sound 2002'. Next base: position 151,574,482 of record OZ038381.1, on the reverse strand, counting down.
CACGAAGCCTATGGAGAGTCGAACCATGGTATGTTGTTCACATGTTGGCATATGCTTTGGAGTTGAACACCACCATATGCCGGATCATGAACTCCATTTGGCTTGGCGCACGAAGGATTTCAAGAATTGGTCTCAAGATCATGGGCTGACTTGGGCAGTGCGTGGCACCCATATCCGAAAGGGTTTCGAGGGTAAAATGGGGATGTACATGGGCATTGACCTTTGGTCTCTATCCTCCATGAAGGGTAGACTTCGATTCCATGCATGCTTGGAGCCTTCGGATATGTAGTAACTTCAATTTTCAGCATATTTTTGATATATGGCCAATATGGTGTGAATTGGCAGTTTTTTGACATGTTATGAGTTCAAATTCATAAGTCATTTCTCTAAGCCCATTCGACTCAAAGTCCAACCAAGGTTATGTCAGGGTAGGGCATGGTCCTGAGTGCCACTCTAGGCCATGACACGCCACCTCCCCTATTGGGCTAGGATATGAGGGCGTGCAGCAGGCCTTGGGCGCTGCTGCGGAGGGACATGACAGACCCCGCTCCCGTCAGCCGCAGGGTGTCCCCCATCGACAGGGGCCCGCCCGACCGGTTGGACTCACGCCACTCCATCCAGTGCCCGTAGAGGGCCGCCTCTGGGCTGATGAGCCCAGGCTGGACGGCTTTCACGAGCCGGTGCATCGCCAGGAGTAGCGGAGGGGCCCCTGCTCCGTTCAGGGCGCGGACGGCCGGAAGGGCGGTCTCGCTGAGGAGAGCCCTCGCACTGCCCGTCGGGTCACGTCGTGCGGCAGCATGCGCCTCGTGCGCCTCCGTCACCGCGTCCGCTACCAGGCCCCAGACGGCCGCCTCCTGCGCTTGGTGGCGGGCCCTGGCGTGTCCCGGCCCATCCCCCCGTCGGCTAGGCATGGTACTGCGGGCTGTACAAAGTGTGGCGGCGGGTGGGGGTCAGGGCGCGAACACGTGCGACAGGTGCGCAACGGACGTGGGGTCCCGCAGGTGCACGTGGATCCACAGGAAGGCAGCGCCCGCGGGGACCCCGCGTTCGTGTGAGGGGACGTGTGCCCCCTCGATGCACCGGTGCAAGGCCTCCTCCCCCGTGTGCCTGTGCGGGCCCGCGGGAGGTTCGGGCCAGGGGCACGTGGCCACCTGGGAGCACTGCGCGCACCTGTTGGCGCCTGTCGGCGCTGTGGAGGACACCCTGTCACATTCCCCGCAGAGTCGGCAGGTGTGCCGGAGGTGGGAGGGCGGCGACCAAGGGCCGAGATGGCGGAGCCAGAGGTCGTCTCACCTCTGTCGAAGGGGGTCCCGGATCTCCAGCAGGCGGGCGCGGACGCGGCGCCGGTATGCCCTGCCGAGCGTCTTCCGCTGGACCTCCCGCCAGGTGTGGTCGGGGAGAATCCCGTGGTCGTGGAAGGCGGCGATGAGGTCGTCCCACGCCGGGCGGGGGTGCCCCTGGGGGGGGGTTGCCATATACACGTGGCGCCCGGTGAGGTGGGGCGCCAGCATATCCCACTGGCACCCGTCCGCGGTGTCCCCGTGGAGGAGGGCCAGTAGGTTGCCGTCCGTGACTGCCTCCCACTCCACTCGCAGCTCGTTGCGGCTGTCCAGCTCCCGGCGCAGCGCGGCTGCAAGGCCGGTGGGGAGCATGAGGAGTTAGGGCCCCCGGGTGTCGCTCAGCCGGGACAGGGCGTCGTCGTATACCGGCCCCCCAGTTTTGAAGTGCGCCACGGCGAGCCGGGCAGCCCCGTCCTCCGGGGGGTGCCCTCGGATGGTGGCCTTGCCGTGTCCCCATGTGTGTATCTCCGTAGCCCGGAGCACGTTGGCGGCGTGAAGGACGATGCGGGGGGGGACGGGCGCCCTGACAAGCAAGGACACGTCCCCAGTCCATCCTGTTTGTGTCCCCGGGGCCGCTTGCACCCATTCCTTCGTCGCCGCGTCCCACGGGTGGTCAGGTCCCGCCCCGCGGATCATGGTGGGTCTCAGCCGGGTGTGCGGCCCCCACCCCTCGAGCAGGATGGCGGCGTATTGTTGCGCAGGGGTCTCCGGGGCGCGCGTGGCGGCGCACCACCAGCCCCACTCACGCGCCCACTCCTCACCCACTATGCGTGCCTCCCAGGCGGTCATGGAGCCGCGCCCGATGATCCACGGTGGGAAGAGAGCTTCTTGCAGGTGCCTCGAGAAACCCCCCGGCAGGTCCCGGTACGGGTGGAGGTCCTCTTGTGGCGGGCACTCCAGAGTGCCATTCACGACACGGAGGGAGGCTACGAAGTCCTTGCCAGGGCGCGGGGGAGGGGGGGGGGCAGTTGGCCTCTGCCGCGGTGAGCCATCGGTGTACCCGAGGCGCCGACCTTAGGGGCTCGCGGAGGAGTTGCTCCAGCCGGTGGTTGCGAAGCTCCCATGCGAAGTCTCCTAGCCGGAGCATGTGGTGGAGGAAATCGTCCACGGAGGTCCCTCCTGGCGGGTCGTAGCGGGCTATGGCGCAGAGCTGCGCCTCTGCCTCCTCGGGCACCAGCCCAGAGCAGAAGACTTTCGTTCATGCGGCGCCCGCGGAGCGCCACGAGGCCACCCACTGGGCTTTGTCCCCGGGTGGGAGGTGGCAGGCTGCCTCGTGCACCGCCTGGCGGTAGTGGGGCCAGAGGAGCCGTGAGTGGGCGCACCCCACGTGCATGTGCACCGGGGTCTCCTCCGGGCCGCCGCATAGGAGGCACGGTTGTGAGAGGACAGCGACGCCGGAGAGCCGCTCCTTACAGACGCTGAGCCTGCGCTGCACCGGCGTGTGGCCGTCTCTGGCCCGCAGCGCCCGGTGGTAGGTGGCCGTCGCGGTAAGGTCCCGGGCGTGGACATAGGCTGTGGCGTGGGCCGCGCCCAGAGGTGTGTGTCCTCGGTGCGTCAGCGCATGGTCCGTCTGCGCCCGCTGTGCGACCTCGCCGAGCGTCCGCATCGTGGGGGGCTGTAGGTCGGGGTGGTCGTCATGACCGGCGACAATGAGTTGGGCCTGGCTAGCGCCCGAGGGCGTGTTCTGCAGGACGGTGTCCTGGGACGCCGCCCAGTCCGCCTTGTGCAGTAAGGTGTCACTGTGGTGCGAGGTGGCTCCGACATACCAGAACGGGTGCCCGGCGTGTTGCCCTCGCGCGCGCAGGCCGTCCCGGAGCCACCGTAGGGGCATCTGGTTGACTACCTTCGCCGCGCCCGCGGGGACCCCCGTAATCCGCTCGCGATCCGCGTGTCGCAGGAGGTGGAGGATGACTTAGGCGTCCACCGTATGGACCCACGGTCGTCGGGCGCCGTTTTGCATCGGGAGGGAGGCGGCCAGCCCCTCCCCGTCAGGCACCGTGCCCGAGATGGCCACCGCCAACGTGCGGGTGAGGTCGGCTGCGAGAGCGACGCTGGTGGCGTGTTTGCAGGGTCCGCCCCCCGACGCATCGGAAGAGGTGTGGCCCCAGGCCTCCGGGATACAGTAGTACCCGGTGGGGCTGAGCCACCCCGCTTTGAGGTTGGCGGAGTGCCACCGGACGTCGGGGTGGCTGGGGGTCAGTTGGTCCACGCTCAGCGCCTTGGTGTCGCCAGGGGGGGATCGCCGGGTGGTCGTGCAGCCGGATTTCCGCTCCGGCGAACGTGCCTGCCCAGGACCGGAGTGCCATCACATGTTCCTTGAGCCACGCCGAGCCTCCGTCCTGGTGCACCATCAGGTGTCCCGTGACCTCTGGCTGGTGCTCCAGTGCGTGCACTGCCATGTGTGGGTCGTGCGGCACCTCCGTAGCTACCAGCAGGGCGGTGCCGCGGGGCAGTCCACGGGGCCGCGGCTGGCCTGCCCCCACCTGCACCACCACCAACTCGGCCTGGACCTGCGCTTGCTCCGCCGCTCGGGTGCATTGGTCTTCCGTGGTCACCAACCACACCGGCGTTGGCGCGTGGGGCCGGGGGCGCAGGGGCTCGGGCCACGCCACATCTGCGTTACGTTCTCGGTGCTCCCTTTCCGCAAATTACGTTGTGGAGGACGTACATGAGGGCCGCCGGCGGGTGGTACGCCACCCCCCGCGTTTGGGGGGATAGGCAGCCCCGGCGGCAGTAGCCCCCGGCGTGAAGGTGCAGGCCGTCCGGGGTCACCCGTGGGCCAGTATGGGCGTCCTGCTTACCCCTCGTGGGGTGGACGAGTCTCAGGCGGGGGTCCCGCGTGCCGGTGGTGTGGAAGAGGTGGACCAAGGCGTCGCGCCACCCGGGGTGGTTGGTGGGCTCCTGCTCGCGGCGGCGATAGTAGGAGTGTTCATCGGCGCATTGTTTGAGGCATTCCCGCACCGCCGTTGGCCACGGGTCGTCGTTGTCGGGGAAGGGGTGGTGTGACCCGTGGTGCCCTCGCCACGGCGTCCTGTGCGGCACCATCAGGCGGCACGTGTCGCGGTGTCGTAGCTTGGCAATGCGCAGCGTGACGATGTTGCCCGGTGGGGACTGTAGTTGGACGTGGGCCGCCCTGGGGCACGCGATAGGGTTGTAGAGCCCAACCCCAAGGGCGGCCAGGGCCTGGGGTATGCGGTGGACCCAGTCTCCTCCTGCTAGGGTTGCGAACTCCAGGACGGGGTAGTGCACCTGGGGGCATATTCCGTTCGCGCCGGCTATTTCCCAGAACATCTTGGTGACCTCGGCGCGCACAGAGGTTGAGCAGTGGTGGACGAGTGTGCCCACGAGGGCCACCGCTGCCTGCTGGCACCGCGTTGGCACCCGCGTGAGCCCCAGGGTCCCGTCATCCTGCAGGCTGTCCCGCGAGGCGTCGAAGGTGTACCGCGCCCTGTCCTTCGCGACCTGGACTGTAATGCGGTCCAGGTGGCGCCCGGTGTCGGAGTCGTCGGCGATGAAAGGGGCGACGTACTGTGTGACCCCCCCGAGGATCGCCAGGATGACGTCCTGCACCACTTTCGGTGGCGCGAGGGTGTTAAGGCACCAGTGGTGCACCGCCGCCAGGCGCAGCCCCTGCTTGCGCTGCAGGGAGAACTCTCCGTCCGGCTGCAGCTGGAGTCCTAGGTAGGGGACGGAGTCCGCCGCTGGTACTCAGTGCCATGGGCTTTCCAGGTGGCGACAGAGGCGCAGCTGCAGGCCCGGGACCCCCTCCGTTGTGGCCATGGCGCACTTGCGGGGGTTGAGCTCCATGCCAATCATCCCCAGGTACGTGGCCACCGCCTCCACGCCCTCGACGAAATGCTGCAGCATGTGGGCCACTACCAGGAGGTCGTCAATGTAGGCCTGGATGAGGCCCCGTTCGGGCTCTCCCGGCGGGCGCAGGCGGTGCCCCTGCGCCCTGAGCAGGGGCTCCAGGAGGAGCGCGTACAGCAGGGGGCTCTAGGGGTTACCCTGCCGGACGCCGCGCAGCATGTTGACAAGCAGCGTTGGCCCGTGCGCGGTGGCGATGCGCAGCCTGGCGCACGTGTGGAGGAAGAGCAGGAGGTCGATGACCTCCGGCGGCACAGAGAGGTGGCGCAGGATGAGGTGGAGGGCGCCGTGCGGGGCGGTGTCGAAGGCCCTGCGGGCGTCGAAGGAGAAAACGTAGTTGAGCCTTCCACGTTGGAGCTACCGCTGCGCCATGAACAATGAGGGGCCTGTGTTGGAGCCAGGGAGGGCCCCTTGCTGCCAGTCGCTGACCACTCTGTGCCGTGTAAGCACTTCCGTGATGCGCTGGGTGAGGGGGGCTGTGAGCAGCTTCATGTCCAGCTGGCCTAGGGCTATGGGCCTGTAGTCGTCCAGTCTGGCGGAGCCCGGTACCTTGGGGCTGAGCCAGATGTGGGCGTCCCTCCAGTGCATCGGTGGCGGGGCGCCGCGGAGGATGGCCCGGTAGGAGTGGACCAGGAGCCACTGGACGGGTGCCGGGAGGGCCTTGAGGGAACAGGCCTCCATGTGGTTGGGACCCGGGGCCTTGCCATCGACCTTGTCCAGGGCGGACTGGAGGTCCTGAATGGAGTACTGCTGGACCTGTGTCCAGGCCCCGTCAGGGACCTGGGGGACATGGCGGCTGAGGACCGCCTGGAAGCCTTGGAGGTCCACCGGGCGTTTGTCATACAGTTCCCGCCAGAAGGCGCCAACCGCGAAGATCACGTCGTGGGCCTCCGTGAGGAGTGTTTGGGTGTTGGGGACCCGCACGTTCCAGAGGCCTGACGGGCCCGGGGCCTCTACCTCTATGGCTCCCCGCACGGCTTTCCACCGCTGGGCGATGTCGGGGGCGTGGCGGCGCCAGAAATCCTTGATGGCGCGCTTGTGGTCTGCCGCCCGGAGTGCGCGGAGTTGGCGGATGTCCTCTTCGAGGGCGGCTGCTTGCCTCTCCAGCTCCTCCTGTAGCTGGCCCTGTGTGGCCGGGCGGAACCCGGGCGACGCACCCCGCAGCTCCTCCGCGAGCCGGGGCGCCGCCTCGGACCGGATGCCATGCCGTGCCGCGTCCGCCTGGTACGCCGCTGGCGCGCACGCTGCCAGGGTGTCATAGCGGAGGACCGTCGCCTGGAGCCGTTTCCTGCCCTCCGGGGGGTCCCCCCCCGCCGGGTCCGTTCCCACCGGGGACGGCTGCCGGCGTCCCACCCTACGCGCTAGGGCGTCATGCGCCGCGTGTAGGTGTTCGAACACCTTGTCCACTGCGGCCGCGGGCATGGACCCGTAGGCATGCTGCTCTGCGGGACCCAGCCAGGGCGCGAGGGAGGGTTCATCCTGCGCGGCGGTGACCGCCCCCCACTGGCAGTGTTGGACGGGCGCGGCCTCGGCGTCGTACGGGAGGAGGCGGCCCTCCGTGTGGCTGTAGGGGGTGGGCATCATCGCGCGCCCCGCCGCGGTGAGGAGGCCCGGCAAGGCCAGGCTAACCGGGAGGTGGTCCGAACCGATCACCTGGGGGTCTGCCATGCCGCGAGCCCAGACGCGTTCCCGCAGGGACCACGGCAGGAGGGGTTCGTTGACCAGGAAGGTGTCCACCCTGTGCCGGGACGGGTGGAGCGTGGGGGTCATGTCCTCCTCGCCGCCTGCTGTGGCCCTCAAGAAACCGCAGGCCTCCCAGCCCGAGCGGAAGTGCTCCGTGGCCGAGTTGGAGGTGGCATCCATGTAGTGGTTGGTGTCACCTGCGATGACCACCGGGTGTCTCCCACCGAGGCTGCGTGCCGTGGCATACATTTGTATGTCGGCCCAGAACGCCGCCCGTCCCGCCCACGGGGAGCAGCCTGCCTGTGGCCCGTGGACGTTGATGAGGGTGAGACCTCCCCTGTCCGTGCCGATCTCCGGAGAGTATTCGTGGGTCGCGCGCGCTGGGGTCCTGTCGCAGAACGAAATAAGAAGATAGGTAAAACACGACAAAAAAACTTTCTGAATAGCTAAAAATAAAGCTAATTAGCAGAAAAAAAGCTTAGGCCAAAAAGCGCGCTGCGAAACGCGTAAAAACGCGACGAAAGATTTTTTGACCTCAATTAGGTGAATAGTTAACGCTGTAAGCACTGTAATAAACGTACGAACATAACGACGTGCCCCTCGTTGCTGTGCGTGCCGAATAGTCAAAGATAACGACGTCGCGGGCAGCGCGTAAAACTGCGCTCGCCGCCTCTCGCCCCTGTTTCTTATCCCTGTACCTTTTCCTCCCGCTACTGCCCCATCCCTGTCGCGTTTGCCCCCCCTTTCGCTGCAGGTGCACAGTGTCAAACACTGCAAGGACGCAACCGCAAGATTCAAGACAAAGACCTGCGGTGCACACCAGCCCAGGGCCAAGAATTAAATAAATAAAGCAGGCTAGTTTTTTTAGTGTGTGGTATTGTTGCATGCAGGGAGGACAGGATACACAAGGCAAACCAGCGGGAAACAATTTTTTCTGTTTTTGAAAATAGGAAGCAGTTTTTTTTTCTGGTTTTGAAAATGCACGGAGGTAACACCACAGGGCGCCAGCAGTACAACGGACGGCAGCAAAAACAGCACACACCACAACACAACGGCAAAACACACACAGCGCAGCGCGCACAGCACGGGGCAACACAGCAAAGCACCGCACCAAACGGCACAGCAACCCACAGCGCAGAAACAACACCCGAGGGCAGTGCACAGCACGCAAAAGCACCAAAAAGTGCGAGCAAAAACAGCACAGCACCACGCAAACAGCACAGTGCGCAACAGCACAACACCGCACGAAACAACAAGACGCAACCCAGAGCACCACAGCACCAAGAGACACAGCACACCACACAGGAACACAGACCCCGACCAAACAGCAAGACACAACGCGAACAGCACAGCACAGCGCACCAAAACACCACACCCCGAGGCACAGCAGAAAACAGAGCAGCACAGCAGAGCACGCAGCAAAGCACACAGCACCCGGGGCACCGCACAGCACCCGAGGGCACGCCATAGCAGGAAGCGGCACCACAGACCGCGAGACACCGAGACACCGCAGCACAGTGCCACCCCCACAGCACAGTGCACACAAGCACAGCACCACACAGCACAACACGACGCGACACGGCCCAACACAGCACCAGGAGGCACAGCACAGCACAGAGCAGCGCGACCAAAACGAAACAGCAAGCCACAACAAGGACAGCACAGCACAGCGCAACCGGACACCACGCCGAAAGGCGCAGCACAGCACACAGCAGCAAACAACAGCGCAGCACAGCACGCAGCCAACCGCACAACGCCAACGGCCGACGGCGCAAAGAACCCCACAACAGCACACAGCGGGACTCGTGTTTTGAGCTTGCTCGAAACACTGGTTTAACTTAATTACCTCTTCATTAGGCATTTGTCAGTTTGTTCCCTTTTGCCATGTCTGGGCTTCACGGGAGCAGCGGGATGCAAGAGGACGCAATTTTTGTGTCCCACGACTCACACGTGGAATGGGGTACGGCCAGGGAATTGGCCGAGATGAAGGCCATGCGCTGTCGACAGGATGCGGAGGGGGAGCGCTTGAGGTTGCAATTGGCCGCCACGGAGATTGAAAAGCGCAAGGACACAGAAATCCCGGACCTCAACCTAGCCCTGATAGAGGAGTTTCTGAAAAAGGAAAGGGTCACGGTTTGGATGAAGGATGCATGTGCCGTATTAAAGCAGTATGTAACGGCGGTTCCGACGCCGAGTAGGCCAGCGGAGGTGGGAGGTAAGCAAGGTGAACAATTGAGTCTCGGAGATGTGTTGGCGTACAGGATGTGGAAGGTCCTCATTGTCGCACATGCGACTTACGTCAAGAGGTATTCGCCGGGACAAGCATCGGGGCCCAAAGGAGAGTCGGAAAATTTTGATGAGGCCATGGTGAATGGCGGGGATTCGTGGAGATACAGGAGTATTCAATTCAAGAAGCGGGACGGGGTGGCCTACTGGTTATCCAAGGCCGGAGACTGGGTCACGGTGGACGCACAGCCCAGCGAGGATTGCCGTAGATGCACGGCGGCGGGAAAGCTGGAGAATTTGCGGCATTGGTGTTTCTGGTGTCCATTGTGGTCGTGACGGGAAAACCCGTGGCGGTATCGAGATGCCGTCGCGGGGATCGAACCACCGGGGGAGCAGAGGCCGACATACCGGTGGTTGGCGCTTGAGTTTGAGTCGCACCGACGTGAAGAAGAACGCACAACACCTGTGGGTGTTGCAATTCGGGGTTGGAAACCGTCTACGACGGCTGGATACGCGTCCAGTTTGCGAAGATTGGCGGACCTTGAGGAATCCTTGGGAGAAGAGGGCAACTTGCCTTCCATCCTATCTCGGAGACTCGCTCAACACGTTCAAAATGGTGGCAGCTCAAGTGGGGCGAGAGGCGTCATCTCGGCAGTACGGGCTTGTGAGGGCCTCCAAATGGTTGCAGGGGTCGTCAAACGACTGCATTGGAGGCTTGCTAAAGCGGGGGCCTAAGCGGGAGTCCAAGAGTATGCAAGTCCTGTACTACTGCGTCATTTGGTGGGTAGAACGACTTCGGATGGCGAAAGCGCGGTCGTGGCCATGGCCCTGGTGTCTTATGTTTGTTTTCTTAGAGTGGCGGAGGCTACTAGCGTATGTGTCGGGGATGTACGTGACAGCAGTTATTTGGTTTTTTGGAATAGTAAGACAGGACATGAAGGGTGGCAGAGGAGGCCGCTGCCTCCTTGGGTCAGGCCGTTTGTTGAGTGGCTTCACGACTGGGCTGAGGGACGAGGGTGCGCCAAGAACGACTTGCTCTTTCCTGCAGGGGCTCCTCAGCTCGAGAAAACAATCGCGGATTTGGTGCGTGGGACAGCATGGTCCCGGCATCGATGGCACTGTTTTCGACGTGGAGGAGCTGCAGCGTGCTGGAAGAGAGGACCGGCCCTGCCTCATTTTAAATGGTGGGGCCGATGGGCAGCAACGGCGACAGCAATGGCGTATGCGCTTGGGTACCGAGATGAAGAGGTTGTGGCCCCGCTTTGTCTACCACAGGTTTGGGGTTCCGTATCAGCGGCAGCTTTCGCGGATCCGCAGCAAGTATGGGGAGACATCATGTTCGATGAGCGGCATCAGGACAAAAACCGGCCGGTGTGGGGCTGGAGCGAGCGACGCCGAGCAGCGCCCAGTATGTTCAGGGGTAAGAGATTTGCAGGGGAGCCGAGATCTGATGCGGCAGACTTGGGCAGTTCATTGGAGGACACGGGATCAGGAGTATCGCCCGATGATGAACCGAGTGTGTGTTCGGGTGTACGAAGGACTGCAGAGATTGTTCCAGTGCCAGAGGCAAGAAGGAGTTCAAGAGCAGGACCGACGATGGGGAGGCCAGATGTCGCTGGGCGGGGACTTGCGGGTCCTGCCGGTTCACTGCCCAGTGGGGGATCGGATGCCAGCAATGCAGCAGGTCCCGGGGAGCAAGTGCCACGCCATGGAGGAGGGCGGGCAAAGTTCAGATTCACAACGCCGCCGCCAGGACGACCGAAGGCGCCAACGAAGTCGGGGCCCTGGCGGTTGGCCGCTGAACCTACCCGAGGGCACCGAGGACTCAAGCGTACGGTGGGTGGCAGACCCCTTTCAGTACCAGCAGGGCGGCAGGGTGGCGCGGTGATGGCGGTGGCGACGCCTTCAGCGAGATGCCCGGTTGCCACAGGGGTGGCGGGAGCTGCAAGGCGACCGCGACACAGCGATGGAGAGTCCGGGCCGGGACTGAAGAGATCCAGGACTCTACCCATTGGACAAGCACAAGGGGGGGGGCTCGCCAGCCACGGTGACCAGCCCCTGGGCTCACCACTGAGAGTGCCTGGGATTCTGGGGGGTTGGGTGGGCACGGAGGCTAGCCTGCATCTTAAAGATGGAATCCTCCTGACCATCTCGGCTGTGCTGACCCAACACTTCTGGTGGCTTAAGTGTAGGCTACAGTGTGCGGTAGGGGAACTGGTGCGTCGTCTGTGGATACTGTTGGATCGCATTGTTTCTGCTTGTGAAGACTTTCGGTTGCATGAGCCCCTGGGGATTTGCCTGATGGCAGTGCAGTGCCTCTCGCCAGGGGTTTGGGATTCTGTTAATCACCTCTCCACTTCTCCCAAACCTAGGGCAGCGAAGGTCACCCCGGAGATTTTGGATGCTGGGATAGGTAATGTAGGGTGCTATGCGATGTCTGACGCGGAATGGGATGCTGCGGTGCCCCCGGAGTTTTTGGAATTCATGAGAACTTTCTATCTGCGGGAGGCTGAGAGGGGAAATGGGAGGGTGCGAGCAACGGTGAGTGGAATGACGGACGCCATTTGGAGGACTGGTGTTTTACATGATGCGTCACCCTCTGTTTCGCCAACCTGTTTTCCCTTTGTGATACCCAAAAATGATATTAAATGCTCCTTGATTTTAAGTTGCGTAGGTATTCACCGGGGATTGCATCTCAAGCCACCTAAGTTTTCGCTAGCGTCTTGGGAGGGAATAGGTAGGTGGATGGCGGAGCAGCTGGCTGGAGTGGAACTGTACGGTACTCATATCAACCTCTCTAATGCCTTCTGGTCGTTCCTGTTGCCAGGAAAAGCAAGACAAGATTTGCGCTTCTTTACCCACCAGAAGGAGGGGCTTGTGTCGCTGGACCGCCGCCCGTTTGGATGGGCCTTTTCGCCCTATCTGTGTCAGGAGATATTGGGGCAGGTGGTGGGAGATGCAGTGCCAGATGGGGTCTTTTTGGTGCATTACTTGGATGACTTTATTTTGTTATCCAGCGACAAACCCCTGCTTGGGTCGACCACGAGTCGCTTGAAAGATCGTATCGTAGGGGCGGGATTCTTGGTTAGTGCTAAGAGTACACTGGACCCCGTCCAGAAGCTGCAGGACTTGGGGAAGGTGGTAGATCGGAAAGAACGTTCCATCCAAGTGCAGCCCTTTGTGGTCCTCCAGTTCCTGGTCGCGTGGTTGCGACTGGCCATGGGGGGCCACTCGAAGCGGCGGATAGACAAGCTTCTGGGTACCCTACAGTGGCATTTGCGGCCGCGACGCGGGTTTTCAGGGGTACTCGCAGGGGCGTATGCCTGGTTGAGATTTGGGCCGGAAAGGGCGCCAGCCACCCCTGTTAAAGTGTTGGAGGGATTTGCGACAGCAATTGCACGCATAGGCCAAAACTGGAGGCCACTGTCCGAGTCGCGCATGCGAAGCATACGACAGCTGGGAGGGTGGTGCCTCTCTGAAAGGCCGGCATCTAGGGGCGATTTGTTTGGAGCTGTGATATTGGTGGATGCCGCCAAAGACGGTGTTTGCTACGGGGTGGGTGGCATGTTGCCTGCTAACCAGTCTGTGCGAACATGCGTATGCCCGGACGGCCCCGTAACCAGCAGGTGGCAGAACTCATGGGCATCGCGTGGGCGGTGAGATTGGCGTTGCGGTTGGGTTGGAAGGTTTTCACTGTGTTTGCTGACAGTATGGTGGGCATTGCACGGGTGAGGGGTTTGAAGGCTGCATCCCATCTGCGTACCCAGTTGCGTGTGTTGCGCGCACTGACGTGGGTGCTGTATAACACAGGAGTGATAGTCCGTCTAATTTGGGTGCCATCAGAGCTTCATCCTGCCGATCCAATGAGTCCAGTGGACACGGATTTCGGGGGGCGGGTGCACCAAGCTGAGTTGGAGGCGTGGGAGAGATGGCGAGTACTGCAGAGATATCCTGAACTCTGCTGGGTGCAAGGCCTAGCTTATGTCTGACGCCCACCTGAGTCGCGCCGCGGGTGTCCGAAGCCAGCCTGGTAAAGCTTTCCAGTGAGCCTGAGGCAAGCATGTGTTTAGTATTGTTTCGTGCATGCACTAGGGTTAAACTCGTGTTTTGAGCTTGCTCAAAACACTGGTTCAACTCCATTACATCTTCATTAGGCAATTGTCAGTTTGTTCCCCCCCCCTCCCACCCCCCGCCACTAATCGGGGCAGGTGCCTGCCACATTTCATAGTTGTTTTGTGGAGTGAGAGCAGTGGAGTGTCCAGGTTAAGAGCGACAGTGGTGGGCGCAGTGGGTGGATTGAAGGTGACAGGGTGGCCTGCTTTGACCCCACCCACCCGACCCCTGCCGCGATTGAGACACATCCGCGCATGACCAGCTATGATTGGCAGGGACCAGGCACTGTATGTTGAATGTAACTTTGCTTTCGTCGGCAGGACATGACAGAATACGCGAGTGAGTGAGTGCGGGACCTTTTGGTTATTGGTCGGGTCCCCTGTGGGGAGGCGAACGCTGTCAGTCACGACGATGTTATACTGGCCACTACGGTGGCAACTGAACAGGCCAGTGAGCCTGAGGCAAGCATGTGTTGTGTATTGTTTTGTGCATGCACTAGGGTTAAACAGCACAGCACAGAGCACCAGGACACAGCAGGGGTAGGTAGGTAGGTGCACTCGGTAGTGGAGAGGCGCCCCATGGTTCCCCCTGGCGTCGCCCCTGTGACGAACAGGAAGAGGCTCCGCGCGTGAAGAAGGGAGGCGGCTTACATCCCGCTAGACCTGACTGTTGGCCCCCAAAAAAGCGGCCCCGGGCAACACCGGGAGGGCTGATCGCCGCCAGCGTGACGTGCTTGTCTCGCCGGGAGGGTGTGCCCCCGTGCTTGCTCACGTCCCCTCCTTTGGGCGGAACCCTAGGGGTTCACCGGACTTCCTGGCGTATCCCGTTCCCAAGGCATGCATGCATGTTCTTGGTACTAGGGTTCCGAGGCGCTTGGGTGTCGCACGCTCCGCCTCGAGTCCCAAAGCAGCGCAGGCCCCGGTCTCCGGATCTCGTTTGGCCGGGTCACTTGCATGGCACGGGCTGCCTCAGTGCCCGGGCTGTGGGCACTGGCTTTCCTACTGTTGTGCGGCGTTTGTGTTTGGGTCCGGTTCGCGGTTGGGTGTGGGTTTTGTTAACCCCGCCAGTCCTGGCTGGGGTCTTGGGTTGGTGTGTTTGGGCACGGATTTTGGTGTTGTCCCTCTAGTGTCGGCTGTCTGTGGTGTTCGTGGTTGGGGTTCGGTTTCGGCCTGCTTTTGGGACGTGTGTGGTTGCGTGGGCACCCCGCTTGCCCCCCGCCGTTTCCGGTTCTGGCGTGCGGTGTGGGCGTGTGTGGTGGGCCCGGGTCTCGGCTGTGCCCAGCCCTTCTTGGCTGGGTTGTCGGGGTGTGTTTTTTGCGCCTTTGTTTTTCTTTTTTTTTTGCTGGGTGTCCCTGTCCCGGGCCCTGTGGTCCCTGTCCCCCCATCCCCTTTCTTTCGGGCTGGGTTCCTGGCTCTTTTCTTTTTTTCGTGGTGTGTGTCTGCTTGTTTCGGTGTCCCTTTTCCCGGTGGGCCGCTGTTCCTGGCTTGGTGTTGCCGGTTTTGGCTCGGTGATCCCCCTGTGCCTCTTTGGGGGTCCTGTCTTCGTTGCCTTCTGGGGGGGGGGTTGGCCGCCTCTGGTGGTGTTGGCGGGCGGTCTGGTGGCTGTGGGCCGTTTTTTGCGCCCCCCCCCTCCCCCCTCTGTTGTTTTGTTTTTTTTGGGGGGGGGGTTTGCCTGTTCCTCCCTCTGCCTTCCCTGGGCTGGCGCACGCACTGGCCCGCATTCAGTGTTGTCTTCCGGGCTGCTGTTGTCAGTTGCGTTCTCTTTGGCCGTGTTCCAGCCCCATGGGTCGGGTGGGCTATGTACACGGTGGGCTCGGCGCCCCTTCTTGCCGGGTACGGTCCTGGCCCTACCGGCCGGGCGGCTGCGCCAGGCAGCTGCTTGTGGCTCTGGGTTAGGGGGCTCGCGTTGTTCGTGTCCTTTCCTCTCTGCGGTGCCGGTTTTAACCTTCTGGGTGGTCCGCCACCGTTGTTGCCAGGCACGCTGTGGTCCCGTGTGTGGCCTGCGGTGCTGGTGCGTGGCGTGCTGGTGCGGGGCCTTCCAGGGTGTGCGGTGGCTTGCTTCGTTTAGTCCCTCAGGTTAGGGTCAGTTGTGTCGTTGTGTGCTGCTCTGTGCCGCGTTGCGTCGCGTCGTGCTGAGACGCGTTGCACCGTGGCGCGCTGTGGTGTGGTGTGCTGTGGTCTCGCGTTGTGCCGCGGTGGGTCAGTGGAGGTCAGCCTGGCCTGTGTCGTGGTGCAGAGTGCGGGCCGGAGTGTGGCTGGCTGGTGGCTAGGGGGTGCGGTTAGGTGTGGGTGTCTCGCTGGGTCCGTGCTGTCGGGGCTTGGGCGTGCCGCTCGGGCTGGTGGGTCAGGTAGGTCGACCGCGTGACGGTCCGTGGGGTTGCCCTACCTTGGGGCCTGTGCCTTGGTCCTGTGTCCTCTGGGGGTTGCGGTCCCCAGTCCTGGTCGCTGTGGCCGTGCCTGTGTCCTCTCCCGGTGCCTGTGAGGTGGCCCTTGTGGCGGCTGGGGTCGTCGCCTGGCGGTGAGGGCGTGGTGGTGCGCCGTGCGGCGGCTTTCCCTGCGGCTTCCTCTGTGGGTGTGGCCCGTTCTCCCCGTGTAGGTGTGCCCTCCATTCCCCGTGTGGTTTCCGGTGGCTGGTGGGTGTGCGCTGGTGTGATCCGTACGGCGTCCGATGCTTGCTTCGGCGGTGTGTGTTGGGGGCTGCGCCCCCGGGAGTCGTCGTGGTATGCCCTTCCTGGGTGTGGGTCGTGGCGTTTGCCGTGGTGCCCTTTTCCTCCGTGCCTTGGTCCCCGCTCCCGCCCCTTTCTGGTTCTTGGGTGGTTTCCTGCCCCCATGTGGTGTCTCTTCCGGCGTCCTGTCCCTGTGAGTGCCTGCCCTCACTTGGGGCCCCTCCGTGCCTTCTTGCCTGAGTTCCCCTTGGTGTCTCCTGCCCTTCCCTTGCCCTTGTCCTCCCCCTTCCTGGTGTGGTGGTGGCGGGAGGGGCGGGGTGGGGATGGGGCGCCGGCGGCCCAGGGCCTGGGGCTGGGTGGCCTGGAGCCACTGGCAGAGGGCTTGGGGGGTGTAGGGGGGGCGGAGGCCCTGGACCGCATCGCAGAGGAGGGCCTCCCATGCCGCTTGTGGCATGCTAGCCTCCGGGGCAGCCGCGTTGGGGTTGGCGGGGGTGCGGGTGCGCACCTCCTCGAAGGTATGCACCATGTGCACCCCATCGTGCCTTCCCGCTCCCCCGGCCCACTTCACCCAGCGGCGGAGCTCCTGCAAAGCGGGGGCAGACCACCAGGCGAGGTGGGCGGGGGCCTGGGGGGAGGAGGGGTCCGTGCCCGGGGTCCTGGAGCGGCGGGGGGAGGACGTGGACCTGCGGTGGTGGCGGGGGTGGCGGTGCCTGGGGGAGCGGGAGCGGCGGTGGCGGGGGCTGGGGGTGGAGGACAGGTACGGGCGGAGGGGGGAACGGGAGGGGGAGGTGGACATGGGGCGGCGGTGGCGCGCTTGGTGGCGTCCGGGGGAGCGGGAGTGGTGGTGGCGGGGGCTGAGGGTGGTGGATGGGTATGGGCGGGTGGGGGAACGGGGAGCCCGGCAGGGCCTGTGGGGGGAGGGGGAGGTGGACGTGGGGCGGCGGTGGCGTGCCTGGCGGCGTCGGGGGGAGCGGGAGCGGTGGTGGCGGGGGCTGGGGGTGGGGGTCTTGTATGGCCGGAGGGGGGAGGGGGAGGTGGACAAGGGGCGGCGGTGGCGCTCGTGGTGGTGCCCGGGGTAGCGGGAGCGGTGGGAGCGGGGTCTTGGGGGGTCGTGGTGGCACCTGGGGGAGCGGGAGCGGCGCGAGTGGGTGGTTGAGGCGCGGTTCTGGTGTGGGGAGTGCTGGCGCCGTGGGCGAGTGTGTCCTGCGGGGGGGGAGCGGGAGCGCCGCCGTTTGCGGGACCGGGCCTCATCGCTCGAGTCGGGCCAGTCAGGAGGTGTCGGCGGGTCCTGGGGGGCTTCGCGTGGTGCCGCCTGGTACAGGGGGGGGGGGGGGAGGTCCCCCGTCGTCCATGGATCCGCCACGTAGGGGTGTGGTGGCGGCAGCGGCTGGTGGTATGGGTCGACTGACTGTCCTTGGCGGGGTTGGGCCCGGGGGGCCCCTTGGGCGTGGACGTGGTGGCCAGGGGATACGGATACGGTTCCTGGTACGGGGGAGGGGCTGGTACGGGGGGGGGTGGCCCCTGGCGGTAGGTGGGGTATGCGGGTGGAGCGCTCGGTGGCTGCCATCACATTCGCTGGTGCTGTTCGTGCACGAGGGGTTGTGGCCCGGTGGGGTAGGGCGGTGGGCAGTGGTAGTGGTGGGGGTGGTGTTGGTAGTGGTGGTGTCAGGGGCCGCTGGTGGTGGTGGTGTGGGTAGTGGTGGGGTTGGTGTTGCGGGTATGGCCCATGGACCCCTTGTGGGTTTTCCGGTCCCCCTTGTGGGGGTGGGGGGTTGGGCATCGTGGGCAGTCCCTGGGGCTGCACTATGTGGTGGGCAAGGGGGGCGGGTTGGGGGCCGGGCTTGACGGTGACGGTGGTCGAGGGGTCCCACGTCCCTGGGTTGGTTTGGCCGGCGGTGGTGGTGGTTTGCGGGGGATGGATGACGGGGCGCTTGGTGACGGGGATGCGGACGAGGGCTTGGACGGGCTCGTGTTGGGTGGCCGCCTCCGCGGTGGTGGTGGGTGCCGGTGGGAGGGGGTCGTGGGTTGTGGTGGGTGGGGGGTCCTGGCTTGGGTGAGGGTCCGGGTGGGGGTGGTGTCGGTTTGATTTGTGTCGTTGCGTTTGTGGTGTTGTGTGTGCTCGCGTGGGCGCCGGCTTGGGTTTGGGGTCGGGTTTGGTGTTGGGGTCCGGTTCCAGGTTGGGGAGGACCTCTGTTTGGAGGTGTGAGGGCGCCGATGTCGGTTCGGGGGTCTTCCCGGTGTGTTGCCGGGGTGCCCGAGTCGCCTGTGTGGGGGTCGGGGGGTCGGTGCGTGCGGCCGCAGCTTTGGCTTTTGCTGTGGCCTTGAGAATGAGGGCGGCGGGGAGGGGGGGGTCGGAGGATGAGGTGGAGGAGGTGGACGAGGCTGAGGATGAGGAGGAGGTTGTGCACGCGGGTTGGGCTGTGATGCGGGCGGGCTTGCGGGCGGCGGCTTCTGCTGCGGCCACGGCGGGGAGGATGGAGGGCATGTCCTCGGGCTGTAGGTTGGGGGCGGGCGGCTGGGGGGGCCCGGTCGTGACCTGGTGGCCCGGCGGGCCGATCTTGTCGGCAGCGGCGGGGGAGGGAGGCGCGGGGCTGTGGCCTTCTCCTTCTGGGCTTGGCTGGGCCCGGGTCCTGCAATGTGCGAGGTTGTGTGGGTTGGCGTCTGCGGGGGGAAACAGTTCGCGTGGGCTGCATTCAGGGGCCGGGGGGGTGGGGCCTGGGTCTTCTGGGGTGTGTGCGGGGGGCGTGGGCCTGCCACTGGCTGGGTTGGGAGTGCAGCGGGGCGCGGGGCTCCTCTCGGCGGGTGTGTGTGGGTTGTCGAGTGTGGGGGGTGGTGAGGGGTGTCCGGCAGGTGGCCGTGTGGCGGGCGTGTGCTGGTGTTCGGGCGGGTGGGGGAGGCCCGTGTCGCGGGGCCCGGGGGTGCGCGCGAATGTGGGCATGTGTTGGTCTCCGGGTGAGCAGCAAGAGGGGAGGGGCATGGGCGGGGATTGTGCGGTGGGGTGTGTTGTGTGGGTGTATGTGTCCGCTCGCCGCGGCGCGCTTGCGTGGCCAGTTGTAGGCCGGGCGGTTTGGAGGAGAAGCTTGCCGTCTTCTGCTGCCGCGGCAAGGATTTCGCAGACGAGCTTGCGTATCTGGTGGACCTCTTGGTCAGTGGTGGGAAGGGGGTATGCTAGCTTTGGGCTAAGATCCGCGCGGCTGAGGACCCTGTGGATGGCGTGGTACCCGCAGGTGAGGGATTGCTGCGGTCTGGGGGGGGGGTTTCGTCGTGTGTCTGGGCCCGCCTCGACTTGTGTGTGGGCGGTGGGGATGGCCCAAACCCAGGGCGCGGTCCCGGTGGGTGGCCAGCGGCGCTGGATCCAGTGGGTCAGGCAGAGCATGGCCAATCCCAGGTGGTAGCCCGTCTTCTCTGAGGTGATTTGGGCCAGGGCGCGGGCTGGGGGCTTGTCCCCTGGCTGGAGGACGCCCCTGAGGACCCTGTGCTGCATGGTGGGGTCCTCTACTGCCCCTGGTGGGGCGGTTCCTTGGGGCGAACATGGTGTCTGTTCCTTTGATGAGCCATTGCGGGCCGGGGGACGTAGCCGTAGCGGCTATCACGTAGTAATGCCCGGGCTCGAGGAGGGTAACCCAGACCTCCGGCGGGGGGTGGTCACTGTCTGTAGGTGGGGGGGGGAGGTCGTCGTCTGGGGTGCGGAGGCAAGCGGCGCGGAGGGTGGTGTCGGGGGTTGGTGCGGTGGCCTGTTCCCACCCCTCCGGGCGGTTCGGGTCCGCTGGGTGGTCTGTCTCTGCTGGGGCCCTTCGTAGGCGTACGGTCCCTTGACGCGTGACGTTGATGCCGGTGTCGTGCGTCAGGGCCTGGCCCCACTCGATGGGAGGGATCCAGACGTGCTGGCCCTGGGTGTGTTTGCGGGCTCGCCAGAGTACGAGATCTACGATGGCCTCCTGGAGGCTGCTGTCTGGGGTGGCCAGGTCCCGGAGGGCTTTGACGGTGAGCTTGGTCCAGTCGTCTTGTAGGCGGTACCAGCCCAGGGGGTAGTCGGGGCCCTGTCTTGGAGGGTTGCTCGGAGGAGGTCGGGGTCGCGGATGGTGGCCGGCGTGAGGGGGGGGTGCCCCGGGTCCGGGGGGGGTGGGCTGGATAGGCTGCCGGGGTCTTGCGCGTCTACGTCGATGTATGGTTGGCCCTGGTTGGGCTCGGTCGGGCTCGGCGGTGCCGGGTGGCTCCTTGGGTGAGAGGTGGGCCTCGGGGCGCTGTGGTGGTGTCTTGGAGGCCTGCGGATGGAGATGGGGGGTGCGTGCGGGGCGTGGAGCGGGTTAGTGGGCGTCTGGGTCATGCACGGCATGGTAATGGATGAGACGCTGCATGTGTTCCCTGGCAGTGGGGTCGGTGAGTTGCTCCGCGTGTGTCAACAGGAGGTGTTTGCGGTGTACCATTTGGGCCGCTGCTCTGCGGACTGCCTCTAGCTGGAGGTGTGCTGCTGCCTCCATGGGGCTTTCCGTGTGTTTGGTGAGGTGTCGGTGCAGGGCCCGTGTCACCGCCCCTCTCATGGTGGCTTCGTTGACCAGGGGATCCCGGAAGAGGTGTTCGGTGGCCTGGTGTGCGTGGCTGTGTGTTGGCCATCCTTCGTGTTGTCGTAGGGTTTCCGCCGGGGACCAGCCCACTAGTGTGTCCCTGCCTGTATGGAGGGGGCATTTCTTGAAGTGTTCCCAGTCCTCCGGGGTGGTGTGGTCGCACGGGCAATGGGTGTGTTCTTCGGGGACGTGGATGTGTTTGCGGGCGAGCCATCTGGCGACCCTGGTGAGGAATGGTAGTTGCTCCCTGAGGAGTTGGATGCGTCGTTTTTGGAGGTGGGCTGGGCCGTTTGCTGGGCGAGGCGCTGAGTGGTAGAGGGGGATTTGCAGTCTGTCCTGGACCTCCTGGATGTGCGCCCGGCTGTCTGCGTCGCCGAGCACGCGGGCGAGATGTTGGATGGGGTTGGGGGAGTGGTATGCTCTGTCGTGGGAGGAATAGGGGGCGTCCTCTGGTACCCAGTCTGGGGTCTGATGGGGCTCGGGTACGGGGGGTATGTGTTGGAGGTGTGTGTGGTTGCGGCCGAGGTCAGGGATCTGGAGGGCTGGTAGGTGCGTTGTGCGCTGGTGTACTGCCTGGTTGTCGACCTTACCATTTCCGTATTGGTTTCTGTGGGACTGTTGTTTCACGATGTGGAGTTGGACGTAGGGGGGAAGGCTGCGAAGGGCTTTCCAGAGCAGCAGTGCCTGGGTGCCGAGGCTCGTCGCGGTGGCTTTGTGAAGTGGTTGCCTTGCTATGCGGAGGAGCAGGTGTGTGTCGACAGTGGCGTCTACCACGAACCAGACCCGGACGATGTGCGGGGAGTTGGCGGGTAGTTGGGCCGCGATCTCGGTGATGGCGTCGGCCATCGCCCCTAGCTCCCCGTGGGAGGAGGCCCCATAGGTGGTGTGGCCCAAGTGGTGGTCCATGTGGTAGTGTCCCCCGGTGTGGGTTAGCTGCAGGGTGGCCCCCCCGGTGATGGGCGTGAGGGCAGATTCGCCTGAGGCGTCGGTGAAGAAGAGCCGGACCGCCGGTGATGGTTGTGGGAGGCGGCATGGGTTCATGGGCAGGTAGGCATATATGGCGAGGCCCGTGGCGAGGTGGGCTACTGGGGTTGTGGGCTGCAGGATGGGGGTGGCGTACACCCCTATTCCTTTGGAGATGATGTGTTTCGCTTGGGGGGACAGGGCTATGAGTTCCTGCTCTGGCTGTCCTTGTGTGAGGTAGGAGTAGATGTAGTGGAGGATGTAGGCTGTGTCTGGGTTTAGGTCGTGGCATGTGAGGGTTTGTGTTCGGTGCTCCGGTGTGTGGCAGGAGTGGTGGAGCGGATAGTAGGGGTGCTCGTGCTTGCCCGTTCTGCCTGGCTCGTACATGCTGTACGGATGGCGACCCCTGCCGGGTCGGGGCGGGGCCATGTGGGTGTAGTGGTGAGGAGCCATTTGGGCGCGTGGTCGGGGTTCCATGCTACCGTGGGGTTAGTGTCGGTGCGGTGGAACCATGGGGCTACCCATGCGTAGGCCCCTGGTGGTAGGTGGGTTGTGGGGTGGGTGTGGTGGCGTGCTATGAGGTGTAGTACGGGCCATGGTGTGGTTGGTGCCTCGGGGTCACAGGCCCAACATGTGCGTGGCATGCTCTGGGAGTCATTGGGGACCCGTCGTAGGTCTCAGGCGGTCATGTGGTGTTTCCGTATGCGCCATTTTGCCCCGTGGTGGATGACGGTGGTCTGCGTGGGTTTGGCTTCATTCGGGGCCAGTAGTAGGGTCAGTGCCGGGACTGGGCCCGTCACCGGGGGGACGGGTTCGTGTTTCGAGCCGGTGGGTGCGTAGGGCGGTGTCGCTGGGATGGGTCGGGGGTGTTGCTTTGTGAATTCTCAGTAGGCTGTGTGCATGTCTTTGCTTCCCGGCAGACTGTGTCCCGCTGCTCGTGCCGTCTGCGTGAGGTACTAGTGGAAGAGGCGGTATTGAGGCCATTCGGGAAGCTGTAGAAAGGGGGTGTGGTGTACCCCGCTGTGGTGCAGGACCCGCATTTGGGGGAGGGTGACGTATACTACGGTGATGGAGGCCCCGACAAGGTCTATGGTGCGGATGGTGCACTTGGGGTGATGGTGGAGGTCCCCGCAGAGGACCGCTACAGGCCCTTCCTCTGGGCACGTGTGGTTGGTGAGTATGGCGTGGTGTGGGGATGGGAGGAGAAGCTGCAGGTGGTTCCACAGGCGCGTGTTCATGTTGGTGGGCATGCCCGTCTGGTGGAGTACCCAGCGCGGGCATGTGTTGCGGGCCCGTTGTGCGGCTTGGAGGCGGATTGCGGTGACCTCGCGGACCTCTGGTGAGTGGTTGTGGGTCATGCGGTGGAGGAGGAGGGCGGTGTGTCTGGTGTAGGCCGCTTTCACCTCGTCCCCTATGGCGTCCCCATAGTGGGGTCATGCCGCTCGGATGGCGCGGGTGGGTATGGAGGTGGGCCAGCCCCCGTGTGCTGCCCTTGCCTTGGTCACGGCGCGTGTGGCCGGCTGGAGGGCGGTGGTGGGGTGTGTCAGGTGGAGTGCTTGGAAGCCTATGAAGGCGTTCAAGACCCCGATGAGGTAGTACGCCACGCTCCGGTGGGACAGGGAGAGGGCCTTGGTGGTCGGGGACGCATATCTGGGGAGATGGGCGAGGTGTGATTGCAACTTGGGAGGGAGGGTGGCGTCCTCAGGGTTGGCGGCCTGGATTACCCCCAGCCGGGTGGTGGTTGTCACGACTTTCATGGGGGGCCCTTGTGGCCCTAGGGTGGGGGGTGTGGCAGACCCCTTGATCATGGCCACTGACTTTGTGGGGTGGACGATGAGGTTGTTGCGGGAGAGGTAGGAGATGGTCACGTGCATTAACTCATTCGCCTGTTGGGTGACCGCTGGCCCGGGGTCCGGGGCATGGGGTTCGTGTGGGGTGTGCGCGACTGTGAGGTTGGTGTCGTCCGCGAAGCCCACCAGGGGGGAGAGGAGGGGGTAGGGTGCATAGGCCGGGTAATTCTGCTCGATTGCGAGGGCCAGGGGGAGCGTCACTAGAAGGTACAGGAAGGGGCCCTCTGCTCCCCCTTGGGGGACCCCGCTGCCTGGCTCCATGAAGGGGGTGAGGCCTGCTCCAGTGCGGACCGTGTATTTGCGGGTGCGGATGTAGCCGGAGGCGAAGTTGTAGAATACGCCGCATCCGCCCCCACCTGGACCCCCACATACCAGCAAGCCTCTGGGGGGCCATCCCAGGCCGGTCCCCACACGAGGCCATCTTCCTCCAGGACACCATCGCAGAGATGGACCCGGTGGACCTCATCATCGCCTCCCTCGACGTCAAAGGAGCCTTCCCGAACACCCCCTGGCTCCTTCTAGAAGCGGTGTGGAAACGCCTGGGCCTCCCCTAGGATGGTCCAGACGATTTTGACCTCCGTGACCGCACAGACTATGGGGCGCCAGTTGTCCGGGTTTGCCCAGTCCCCTTTTTTGTAGAGGGGGCGGACAACGTTTGCCCAGTCTGGTGGCAGGGGGGTCTGCCCCGTGACGATGTCCCAGAGGCGGTGGGCGAGGATGCGGAGGAGGTGGCCGGAGAGGTGGTAGTATGCCTCCGCAGGGAGGCTGTCGTAGCCTGGGGTTTTGTGTTGCCGGAGACTGTGGATGGCCTTCCGGACTTCGTGGATGGTGAAGGGGCGGTCTTCCAGTTGCCTCCTCTTGGCGTGGTTGAAGACCCGAGGGAGGCGGTCGATTTTGGCCTGGGTGTCTGGGTCCAGTGTGTCTTGGGTGGGGTTGTGTTGCCAGAGGAAGCTGTCTTGGGTGGCCTGGAGTACTGTGGCTGGGTCGTTGGTGAGGGAGCCGTCCTCCTGCCGGACCGTGGTGATGGTGCGGTGGCCGGTGTCGTTCATGGCGTCGTTGAGGTGGCAGATGGCCTTGTAGGGGAGTTCATGTTGCGCATATCGTTCGTGTTCCTGGGCGATGCGCTGTTGCCTGTGGATGTGCCACCGCTGCAGGTCTGCCCTGATGTGGGCTATCTGTGTCCTGCAGTGGTGTATCTGGCAGCGGGTTTGGGGGGTGTCGGTGTGGAGGAGGGTCGCCAGTTGTTGCTTCGCATGCCAGAGGTCATGGAGCATGTCCCCTAGGGCCGTGGGTGGTTGGTCGTCGTCTGTGTGGGGGTGTTGCTGGAAGCCGCAGGCGACGGCGGCCGTGCGCATGGCCGTGAGGAGGTCGGTGGGGTCTGGTTGGATGCGCCGGGCGCGGTCTATGGCCCTGTGATATTGGGACCAGGCATGCTTGTCATGCAGTGGGGGCATCTTCAGGGGGGGTGGTAGGCCCTGGTCCGCATCCTCCCGGGGGCTGAGGGGAAGAATGGGGATGGTGAGGCGGATGTGCAGGGGGCTATGGCCTGTGGGTCCCAGCGGGAGGGGTCCATATCGGGCCTCTGCCCGGATCATGGTGGTGGGGTCGCCATAGCATACGTCGATGCGGGATGGGGCGGCATCTGTTTGGTGGGGGAAGTGGGATGGTTGGCCTTCGAGGTTGGCCGTCAGGTCCACGAGCCCCAGCATTTCGATGGTGTCGCGGACTGCTTGGTCCTGAGTGTGGCCTGTCCCCCTCGGTCCGCCGGGGTGGGGGCGGCGTTCATGTCGCCGATGATGACTGTGGGGGCGAGCATGGCCATCTGGCGGTATGCCTCGGCCAGGGCTTGGAGGAGGGTTTCCGTCGCTTCGCCGAAGGGGACGTGGGTGTTGATGACGTTGAGTTGCCATCCGTCCCCGACGACCTCATAGACACCTAGCCTCCCTGGGACGCTGAGGTGGTGGACGAGGTGGACGTGGATGCCGGTTTGGGCGTATAGGGGGGTCCCCTTGTGCCAGTAGCATTTGTACGCTTTCTAATCCGGGGTATATATGGGGGTGGTTTCTGGGGGGTCGTCGCGTTGTAGGCCTTGTTCCTGGAAGGTGAGGAGGTGGGGAACCCACTCCGGCCCCTGTGCCATCGGGAGCTCCTGGAGGGCGGTTGTGGTGTCCTTGGAGTATGTGACGGCCGGGTGGTTGAGGTCGAGGAGGTTGACGGTGGCCTCGGTGGGGGCGGGCCCAGGCTGTGGAGGCTTGTGCCCTCGGCCCTTGCCCCGTCAGGGAGGGGGACTGGGGCTCGGGGACTGTTTGCCGGTTGGTGGGCGCTTGGGTAGGCGCGGCGGGGGGAGGCCTTGGCTCCAC
Source organism: Eutreptiella sp. 'Long Island Sound 2002' (assembly GCA_964036045.1). Taxonomy (NCBI): domain Eukaryota; phylum Euglenozoa; class Euglenophyceae; order Eutreptiales; family Eutreptiaceae; genus Eutreptiella; species Eutreptiella sp. 'Long Island Sound 2002'. Next base: position 151,548,850 of record OZ038381.1, on the reverse strand, counting down.
TCCGGGAGGAGCTCCCCAGTGTATTTGGTGCCTCCGTGGGCCTTGTTCTCTTCGGTGCGGAGTCGGATGGGGTGGGCGCTGGTGAGCTCCAGGGTGTAGCCTTCTGGCTTGTCCGGGGCGCTGCTGCCTTGGTCTAGCTCCTTTTGGCGGTGCCAGATCACTCGGATCTGTGGCCCCCCGTTCTCCCCTGGTTCCTTGAGGCGGTACTGGATCGTGCCTTCACACCAGATCCAGTCACCCGTGTGGTCGTTGCAGAAGGGCTGCTGGTCCTTCGCGCCCTCTTCAAATCCTGGGTACGCCTTGGGCGGGGTCGGTGCTGGTGGCGTGAGGGAGGATGATGAGGATGCCTGGTCCGGGTGGGGCGGTGGTAGTGGTGGGAGGGAGGATGACGAGGATGCTTGGTCCGGGTGGGGCGGTGGTAGTGGTGTGAGGGAGGATGACGAGAATGCTTGGTGTGGGTTCGCCGGGTGGGTCGGGTGGGATGCGGGGGGTCGGGAGGTCGCTGCTTTTCCGGCTTGGTTGGGGGCGGGTGCGCCCCTTTGTCGTCTCGCTCGCTTGGGCGGGACTGGAGGTAGCGGGGCAGGGGGGGCGTGGGGTTTGAAGAAGGGGTGCGTTGCTTGCTGGCCCGGATCCTTCAGTGGGGGTTCTGCCGTCGTTTGCATTTTCGCTTTCGCGTGGCTGCGCATGATGTTGGCGAGCTTGCGCACGGTCTCCGGGGGATCTGATTGCCATGGCAGTGCGGCCGGGCTGTCGTCGAAGGGGTGATGAAGGTGGTAGTTCCTCATGGCCTTGGCCTGCATGACCCAGGCCTCTGTGGGTTCCGGTGTGTCTGGGCCGTTGGGGGAGCCTTCAGCCCAGTAGAGTGCTGTGTGGAGGGCTTTCCAGGGGGCGCCTTCGCGGCCTGTGAGGGTGGTGGCCTGGAGGAGTCGCTGCCGGCCCCGTGGGGGGTCTTCTGGGTCTATTTCCGGGGTATAGGCCTGGGCCGCCATGAGGACTCCGTGTGCCCAGTGGAGGACCCACCATTGGGCGTCCGCTTTGAGGATGTGGATGGCGGGTTGTTGGGGGGGCGTGTCCAGGGTGTCCCACGATGCGACCGCTAGTGCTATCCTGGAGGGGTGGAGGTGTGGGGTGGCCCTGCGGCTTAGGAGTTGATCGATGTGGAAGGGGTTGACGGGATCTTTGGGGCCCTGGGGTGGTGGGGGTCTTGCTGGGATGGTTGTGGGGTCCCAGTGGCGTTCGTGGGTGGCGAGGGTGTACAGGGCGGCGGTGATGATGTGGTGGGCTTGCCCCTCCAGGACGATGTGGCGCTCCGTGCCGAAATCCTTTGGTAGGTGGGCTGCGGGGTGGACGGTGATGTGGGCTAGGGCGCGTTGGTGGGCCTTTTTTCCCCCGTCTGGCGCCTGTGTCCGTTTGTCCCCCGGGATGTGCTGGTGTTGGTGTTTTGGTGGGGGCGGTCCGAAGGCGAGGGATTCTACACCGTGGAGGGGGATGGCGTGTTCCCTGGACCTGTTTGGCAGGATGTATATTCCCGGGTCTCCCGGTACGGTGCCCAGGTACATGTTGCCTGTGATGGTGGGAGCCGGCAGCGGTTGGCGCAGGGGCGAGGTGCATGGGGTGGAGCAGGGCGGGTCATGGTGCTCACACCGGGGGTGGTCGATGCCGTACGGGCTGACATGTACGGCGAAGGGTCCAACGGCGCGCTGGAGTTTGTGGGGTTGGATGTTTTTGAGGCGGGGCACTGTATGTTGAATGTAACTTTGCTTTCGTCGGCAGGACATGACAGAATACGCGAGTGAGTGAGTGCGTGAACTTGTGGGTATTGGTCGGGTCCCCTGCGGGGAGGCGAACGCTGTCAGTCACGACGATGTTATACTGGCCACTACGGTGGCAACTGAACAGGCCAGTGAGCCTGAGGCAAGCATGTGTTTAGTATTGTTTTGTGCATGCACTAGGGTTAAACAGCACAGCACAGAGCACCAGGACGCAGCACCCCAGCGAACGGCGCAACGCAGGACAACACAGCACAGCGCCACCGGGCACGGTAGCGCACGCAGCAAGGCGCAGCCGCACGGGGAAATGCAGCGCAGCAGCACGCCACCCGCGGAGCACAACAGGACACGACACGGCATGCTGCACCCCGAAAAACACAACACAGCAAGCAGCAACACGGCACAACAAAGGGCAGAACAGGTCAGCACACCGCGGCAACACGAACCGGCAGAAGGCACGACACACAAACCCGGGGGGAGGGGGGGCAGCACCAGCCGACGCAAACCCGCAGGTGCGCAGAACCGAGAAGGCAGAGAGAGAACAACCATGACACCGCACAGCAACAAGGAAAACACCACAGCACACGACGACGCACGACGGCACCACACACAGCGAAACACCGCACAAAACAGCACGGCGAAGCGGAGCACCGTGCGACACTGACAGAAAGGGCGTGGCCAACGCCAACGGGAGATGGCCAACGGCACAACAGACCAGGACACCACACAGCAAGGCACCCGCACAACAGCACAGCAAGGCGCAGCAAAACACCGCGCGCCGCACAAAACAGCCCACACCCAACCGCAGCACCAGAGAACAAGACGCGGGGCACCGCACACCACCAGGAGCAACCGCCTGGGGGGGGGGGGACTGCACAAGCGCGAGCTGAGGGGGGAAAAAGAAACCCAACCAAACAGGTGCCAAGGCCACAGGCACAGAACTAACAAGGCAGAAGCAGGAGGACAAAGGATAACGACCCCAGGGGCCAACACCTAGGAAATACAACCTGGGGGGGGGGGAGGGGTGGCGGAGGGGGGGAACAGGAGGCGCCAACAAACGGCCAAGCAGCGCAAAGCAACCAAAAGGCACAGAGGCAACAAGGGTAAACGCGGAGCAGGACACCAGCAGCCGCGAAAGGCATACCCCCGGGGGGGGGGGCGGGGCACAACCGCCAGCGGGCGCGGGACACCAAGAAGCAGAGGGGGGGGCGGAAGACAGCAAGCGGAAGGGCGGGATGGTGTGGGGGGGGGGCACAGCAGCAGGCGGCGACAAACACCAGCGCAAGGCCAGAAGCCGCACAAACAGGAGCGTGCAAGGGCACACGAGCAGCAGGGCGACCACACCCGCGAAACAAAGACACGGGGTGGCGCACCGCACGCGCTCGGGCGGCTGGCCCGTCCGACCCCGCCAGGACAAAGGGGTGGCGCACCACACGCGCTCGGGAGGCTGGCCTGTCCGTCCCGGCCAGGAAAACACCACAAATAACCAACACCCGACAACGCCGGCCGTACATAGTCGGAGACAACAGCACACCAACAAAACAAGCCGAGCATCCAGCCGGCTACAACACCACGAACCGAAACTCGAACACCCCGACACAGCACGCCCCACCAAGGGGGGGGCCACACACAAGCACGGCACGCCCAAACATGGGGGGGGCCACGCACCAACACAGCACCAACCCCGGCCAGGCAAACACCACAGACAACCAACACCCGACAACGCCGGCCGTACGGCGGCGGAGACAGCAGCGAACCAACAAAACCAGCCAGGCATCCAGCCGGCTACAACACCACGACCCGAAACCCGAACACGCGGACACAGCACGCCCCACCAAGGGGGGGGGCCACGCACAAACAAGGCACGCCCCAACAGGGGGGGGGGGCATGCACCAGCACAGCACCAACCCCGGCCAAGCCAACAACACAACCGCAACCACAACCCACCCAACGGACGACGACAACCCAAACCAAACACCACCACCGGGGCAGGCGGGCACCAACACGGCACGCCCCAGCAAGAGGAGGGCCACGCACCAACAGAGCACGCCCCACCATGAGGGGGGCCACAAACCAACGCAGCACGCCCCACTAGGCGGGCTGGCACGCACCAGCACAGCACCGACCCCGGCCAGGCAAACACCACAGACAACCAACACCCGAGAACGTTGGCCGTACAGCGGCGGACACAACAGCGAACCAACAAAACCAGCTCGGAATCCAGCCGGCTACGACACCACGAACCGAAGACCAAACACGCCAACACAACACGCCCCACCAAGGTGGGGGCCCACGCACAAACACGGCAAGCCACAACAGGGGAGGGGGCACGCACCAGCACAACACCAACCCCGGCCAAGCCAACAACACAACCGCAACCACAACCCACCAAACAGATGACGACAACCCAAACCGCACACCACCGCGGCGGGCAGGCACCGGCGCAGCATGCCCCTTCAAGAGGGGGGCACGCACCAACACAGCACGCCCCACCACGAGGGTGGGGCACAAACCAACGCAGCACGCCCCACTACGAGGGGGAGGCACACACCAACACAGCACGTCCAACCATGAGGGGGGCACGCACCAACACAGCACGCCCCACCAAGAGGGGGACCACAAACCAACGCAGCACGCCCCACCACGGGGGGGGCCACACACCAACACAGCACGCCCCACCAAGGGGGGGGGCACGCACCAACACAGCACGCCCAACCATGAGGGGGGCTGCGCACCAGCACAACACCAACCCTGGCCAGGCAAACACCACAGACAACCAACACCCGACAACGCCGGTTGTAGGGCGTCGGAGACATCAGCGAACCAACAAAACCCGCCGGGCATCCAGCCGGCTACAACACCACGACCCGAAACCCGAACACGCCAACTCAGCACGCCCCACCAAGGGGGGGGGCACGCTCAAACACGGCACGCCCCAACAGGGGAGGGGGCACGCACCAACACAACACCAACCCCGGCCAAGCCAACAACACAACCGCAACCACAACCCACCCAGCAGATGACAACAACCCAAACCACACACCACCACCGCGGCGGGGAGGCACCGACACGGCACGCCCCACCCAGAGGGGGGCCACGCACCAACACAGCGCGCCCCAACACGACGGTGGGGCACACACCGACACAGCATGCCCCACCATGAGGGGGGCACGCTCCAACACAGCACGCCCCACCAAGAGGGGGACCACAAACCAACGCAGCACGCCCCCCCATGGGGGGGGGGCACGCACCAACACAGCACGCCCAACGAATGAGGGGGGCCGCGCACCAGCACAGAACCCACCCTCGCCAGGCGATCAACACAACCACAACCGCAACCCAACCGCCGACCACACCCACCCGAACACGCGGACCGTAAGGCGGCGAAGACAACACCGAACAAACAAAACAAGCCGTGCATGGCGCCGGCTAAAGCACCACCATAAGCCCCAGCAACCCGAGCCCAACGCCAGCCGCCAGGCGGCACACACGACAACAACCCAAGCCAAGCACCACCACACCACCAACAACCACCACGGCGGACAGGCACCAACACAGCACGCCCAACCATAATGGGGCCCGGCACCGGCACAGCACGCCCCACCATGAGGGGGGCCACGCAGCAAAGCAGCACGGAGGACCATGCGGCCGGCCGCACGCCAGCACAGCACGCCCGACCTTGGGAGGGGCCACACACCGACACAGCACGCCCCAAAGTGGGCACGGGGCGCGCACCAACACAACACGCCCTACCATGGGGGGGGCCAAGCACCAACGTAGCAAACCCCACCAAGAGGGGGGCCACGCACCAGCACAACACCAAACCTGGCCAAGCAAACAGCACAGCCCCAACCGCAACCCGACTTGGGCACGACCAACCAACACCGAAACAAGCAGGACAACTACACGAACAACATCCGACCGCGCAAGCGCCTGCAGCAGCGCCCAGGAAGCAACGCCGAACAAGCCAACCATGAGGCGGCTAACACAACCGTGCACCAACAAAGCCACTGCAGCGGCTACGACACCACCATAAACAGACCACACGCAAGCCGGCCAACACCAAACCAGCGAGGCCTGCACGGGTGGAAACGGGAACGGCGTCCAACTGGTTGGCGACACCGTGGTGCGCCACGCCCGCCGACCACCATACCCACGAACACAACAGAACACCCCAACTCTACCATTACGAACGCGACGAACCAACGTTAACAAACTACACTACACTACACTTGGACACACCAAAACGCAACCAACCAGCACCAACACGGACGTGCCGGCTCCACAAACAACATTCGGCGATACAACCACCGGCAGCAGCGCGACGGAACCCACGCAAACCAAGCCGACCATGAGGCGGCTAACACAACCGTGCACCAACAGAGCCGCAGCTGCAGCCGCCACTTGACCGTAAACAGGCCACACGCAAGCCGGCCAACACCAAACCAGCCAGGCGTGCACGGGTCGAAACGGGAACGCCGTCCAACGGGTTGGCGACACCCTGGTGCGCCACGCCCGCCAACCACCATACCCACGAACACAACAGAACACCGCAACTCTACCATTACGAACGCGACCAACCAACGTTAACAATCTACACTACACTACACTTGGACAAACGAAGACGCAACTAACCAGCACTGACACGGACGTGCCGGCTACACAAACAACATTCAGTGATACAACCACCGGCAGCAGCGCCATGGAACCGAGGCGGACCAAGCCGACCATGAGGCGGCCAAGACAACCGCGCACCAACCACACCGGAGCTGCAGCCGCCACTTGACCAAAAACAGACCACACGCCAGCCGGCCAACACCAAACGAGGCAGGCGTGCACGGGTCGAAAAGGGAAAGGCGTCCAACGGGTTGGCGACACTGTGGTGCGCCACGCCCGCCGACGACCATACCCACGAACAAAATCGTGACTATACCATCACGCAACCGACCAACCAACATTAACGAACTACGCCTAACCGTTAAACGACCGACCAACCAACCACAACGACCTACTTCGAACCCCCGGCCCCCCGGGAGAGCGCAAGCTCGACCGAGTCAGGAGGCGTGAGCATGCGCCACGGCATGCCAGTCCCGTAGCACGTGCTTCTTCAAGTCCCCTCACGCCTACTAAAAACCAACCCAGGTGGGTGTGCCTGCAGGACAGGGCCTATGGCCTGGCTCCCGGCCCCTGGGCCCCAGAATCTGGAGGTTGATGAGGATGTGCGATGGGACCCTCCCCCAGGTATCATCCGCCCGGAGGGGAGGTTGTGAGACTTCGGTCGAATATGGGTTACCTCTCTGGGCAGAACCCGCTGTAGGGTACTGCACGCGGCGACCGTGCCCTTCCCCCATGTGGGGGAGCCGCTTTGTCTTAGGCGGCTCAAGTTGCATGGTCAAAATCACACCAAATGCAACCAATTTCGAAAATGCAAAAGAACAGTTTTTCACAGGCTCTGTTTTTTGAAAACAGAATATTAGTCCAAAGAAAGTATCCTTCTTACCAGTTGTGCCATTTTGTGCCTTTTTTCGGACAGCCGGAAACTAAAAAAAATATAAAAAAAAAATAAATCTTATGATTTCAGTGAAAAATGATGTGCGTTTAGCGGAAATTGGCCAATAAATACATTTTGCGTTCCCCTTGTTTTTTGGATGAACATGGTCTGCAGAAAAGATGATTGCAACATCATTTTCTGTTCAGCATGTTCATTGCATACCTGGAAAAATGATTTATTGATCGGATTCTATGCGTGAGGCCTCGCGCAATCAAGACCAAGGATCATTAAAACAGAAGCATGGCAGATGAAATCTCAATGCAAAGCATATGCAACATGTGGTTCAAGGGCTGCCCCATGCGCGAGGCCTCGCGCATAACGTACTAAACCACAAACCTCACCCGATTCATTTCCCTTTGGAAAGACGGCTTCAGGGTCGAGTGGTCTTACTACCCACCCCACGGTTTGATTTTTGATTTACACTGCCTGAAAAAAGAGGTATATGTTCTGACTTTCAAGTTCTGGGACTGCATTGCAGTCCTCATTGCGCGAGGCCTCGCGCAAAGAATGGCCCAGAAAATATATTCTTTGTACCATTGTGATGGGTTCTCATCTGATAGCGCTTGTGCACAACTTTCACTGAAGCAACGAGTACCTAAATTGTCGTTGAGTCATTGAAATTTACCAGAAGCTTGCCCCCCCCGGAGGCGGAAAAACTCTTTTTGGGCTTGGTCAGCCCCTGCGCTTGGCAGACTGCTTCCCCCAGGGCACCTTCTTTCTCCAGGTATCGAACATCATCTTGATAATTGGTGTGGTGTGCACTACATTGAATTTTACTCTCCAAAAAATCAGTTTTTTTGGCCCAAACAAACGCTCAAAAAAGTGCCACGCATGGCAAATTCATATTTTCTTTGCACATTTTACTTTGATCTATAGTCAACAACAGAAGGATCAGTTTCTCTTCAGCCAAAGCTACAAGGGGGGTCCCTGTCCAGCTCAGCGTCATCTGTTGAGTGGACATGCTTCATGTGTTACCAGTGATACTCTTTTTTTTTTGCTTGACACTCCCCATAACTTGTGGCAGGTGTGCATCATGAGCAATGCTGAAGGATGCACCCGGTGCAACACCTCAAACGTATGTGCTCCTTTTGTTAGGAATGCAACAACATTAGAAATGATTTCTTGAGTCATCAATTAGATTTGCAAGGCTTGTTTAGAGCGCTGAAGGTCCGCCCGCGTAAACATTTTGTACAATGTGATCAAGTCAAGGGTGCCTGTAATGTCACTCCAGTGTAGGTGCCTGCTTGATTCCTCAATTCTACCATCATTACCTGACTTTGGAGGGGCAATGGACTGCTCCTTGCGCGAGGCCTCGCGCAAGAAACAGTCCATTGCCCCAAAAGAAGCATTTTTTGGACCCATAAGGACCAAGAAAAGGCCAAAAATCCTTACATAAGAGTTCTTTTGGTGTTTCAAAAACGGCTTGATTTTTTGCAAGCCAAAGAATGGTTCTTTTGATGTTTTTTGAGGCCCTGTATTTTGCGCACTTTCTGTCATTTTATACCATGCAACTTGAGCCGCCTAAGTTTGTGGGGGCACGTGCAGTAGGGCCATGGGTGGGTGAGCAAAAGCCCCTTGGTAAGTCCCCCCTGCGGGGCAACCCCAGTCCCGAGTCGACCTACCTACCTGAGGTGGAGGGCGCCATGCGGGGCGGTGTCGAAGGCCTTGCGGGCGTCGAAGGAGAAAACGTAGTTGGGCCTTCCCCGTTGGAGCTGCCGCTGCGCCATGAACAGTGCGGGGCCTGTGTTGGACCCAGGGAGGGCCCCTTGCTGGCAGTCGCTGACCACTCTGTGCCGTGTAAGCACTTCCGTGATGCGCTGGGTGAGGGGGCCCGTGAGCAGCTTCATGTCCAGCTGGCCTAGGGCTATGGGCCTGTAGTCGTCCAGTCTGGCTTAGCCCGGTACCTTGGGGCTGAGCCAGATGTGGGCGTCCCTCCAGTGCATCGGTGGCGGGGCGCCGCGGAGGATGGCCCGGTAGGAGTGGACCAGGAGCCACTGGACGGGTGCCGGGAGGGCCTTGATGAAACGGGCCTCCACGTGGTTGGGACCCGGGGCCTTGCCATCGGCCTTGTCCAGGGCAGACTGGAGGCCCTGCATGGAGTACTGCTGGACCTGTGTCCAGGCCCCATCAGGGACCCGGGGGACATGGCGGCTGAGGACCGCCTGGAAGCCTGGGAGGTCCACCGGGCGTTTGTCATACAGGACCCGCCAGAAGGCGCGAATCGCAAACATCACGTCGTGGACCTCCGTGAGGAGCGTTTGGGTGTTGGGGACCCGCACGTTTCAGAGGCCTGATGGGCCCGGGGCCTCTACCTCTATGGCTCCTCGCACGGCTATCCACCGCTGGGCGATGTCGGGGGCGTGGCGGCGCCAGAAATCCTTGATGGCGCGCTTGCGGTCTGCCGCCAGGAGTGCGCGGAGTTGGCGGATGTCCTCTTCGAGGGCGGCTGCTTGCCTCTCCAGCTCCTCCTATAGCTTGCCCTGTGTGGCCGGGCAGAACCCGGGCGACGCACCCCGCAGCTCCTCCGCGAGCCGGAGCGCCAACTCGGACCAGATGCCATGCCGTGCCGCGTCCGCCTGGTACGCCGCCGGCGCGCACGCTGCAAGGGTGTCATAGCGGAGGACCGCCGCCTGGAGCCGTTTCCCGCTCTCCGGGGGGTCCCCCCCCGCCGGGTCCGTTCCCACCGGGGACGGCTGCCGGCGTCCCACCCTACGCGCTAGGGCGTCATGCGCCGCGTGTAGGTGTTCGAACACCCTGTCCACTGCGGCCGCGGGCATGGACCCGTTTGCATGCTGCTCTGCGGGACCCAGCCAGGGCGCGAGTGAGGGTTCATCCTGCGCGGCGGTAACCGCCGCCCACAGGCAGTGTTGGACGGGCGCGGCCTCGGCGTCGTACGGGAAGAGGCGGCCCTCCGTGTGGCTGTAGGGGGTGGGCATCATCGTGCGCCCCGCCGCGGTGAGGAGGCCCGGCAAGGCGAGGCAGACCGGGAGGTGGTCTGAACTGATCACCTGGGGGTCTGCCATGCCGCGAGCCCAGACGTGTTCCCGCAGGGACTACGGCAGGAGGGGTTCGTTGACCACGATTGTGTCCACCCTGTGCCGGGACGGGTGGAGCGTGGGGGTCATGTCCTCCTCGCCGCCTGCCGTTGCCCTCCGGAAACCGCAGGCCTCCCAGCCCGCGCGGAAGTGCTCCGTGGCCGGGTTGGAGGTGGTATCCATATAGACGTTGGTGTCACCTGCGATGACCAACGGGTGTCTCCCACCGAGGCTGCGTGCCGTGGCATACATTTGTATGTCGGCCCAGAACGCCGCCCGTCCCGCCCACGGGGAGCAGCCTGCCTGTGGCCCGTGGACGTTGATGAGGGTGAGGCCTCCCCCTTCCGTGCGTATCTCCAGGGCCACGGCCTTCCCAGGGACGATTTCCGTGAAACTGAGCACCTCGTGCTCTGCCACGTACTTGCTGCTGACCGCGGTGAGGAGGCCTCTCTCTCTCGAGGTGGAAGTGGCTCCCGTCTCCGCCAGCTGGCTGCTGAAGAAGGGGGTGTACCCCTTGTCCCGGAGCGCCGCGGCCACGTGCATCTCCTGCGCCCGGGTGGCGATCCCTGTTTCCTGGAGCATGATGGCAAAGCCCCCCTCCCGGGGTAGCATGCCGGTGATGAGGTGCTCCTTGTCGGTACAGGCCGCCGGTATCCGGCGCCGCCGGAGCGTGTCCCGGAGGGACCGGTCTGGTTGGACGAGGCCGTTGCGCAGGTTCCACGAGAGGAGTCATAGGGCGTCGTCTGCCGTGTCCTCCTGGAGTCAGCCGTCCCGCATCGGCATCGCCGCTGGGTCCGCTGGGGCAGGCAGGGGTTCCCCGGTGCGCCGGGGCCATGGGGTGCGGGGAGCCCATTCCCAGCAGGGCCCACAGGGGGGCCAGGGGGGCCAGGCCCGCGGGGATGGACCCTTGTTGGGCCGCACCGCCGGTCCCCGGGGCCGCTCCGGGTGCCTCCCCCTCGCCGTCTGCGTGGTCGGCCGCCTGGGGCGGGGGGCGCCGGGCGTACGGGGCGTGCCACGGGGACCTCCGTGCCCTCCCTTGGAGCATGATGGAGGCCGCCTCCTTGTCGTCCACCGGGGCTGCAGCGTGCACTGCGTGCCACGCCAGGTGTTCCAGCATTGCCCCGCTTCTGTAGTACTTGTCTGCACACAGGGGGCATTTTGTTGGTTCCGTGGCCCCTCGCGCCGGGGGGAGTGGCACCGATTTTCGGATGGCGCCCTCTATCGCTGGTTCGAAGGGCAGGTTGGCCAGTAGAAGCCTGTGTGGCGCCAACGCGCGGCCTGGGGCCGCCGCATCAAGGGTGTGTGTCGCGGGCGCGGGCCCGAGACTCCGGACGGCATCGCGCTGCGCGTCTTCCTGCAGCCACACTTGCCAGTGCGTGGCGCCGATTTGGCAGTCGGGTTTGCCCCTCCATCGCAGGTCGTGGAAGGCTTGTAGCCAGTGGTACACTGTGGTCCGGACCGCCAGCTGGAGCTCCAGGTCAGCGGGGTGCACCGCTGCCGGCCACACTCCCGGCCTCGCTGCCCGGACGTTGTCCTTCAGCCAGACCTGGAGCAGGAGGGCGTGGTGTTCGCCCCCCCGTAGCGCCTTGACGATCATGCGGGTACAGTCCACCACGCGGACCACGGCTTTGGGCCCCGGCAGGCGCTCAGGGTCGCAGACGACGATGTGCGCGTCCGCCGTGCTGAACATGCAGACCACCCACTGCGGGTTCTGCTGTCCCCGTTGGGCCACCGCTAGGGTAGGCGCCGGGCGGGCGTGCGTGATTGGCCCGCGTGGAAGTCCGGGACGTCCGTGGCCCTGATGGCGTCTCCCTGCCACGCGGCTCGCAGGTGCTCCTCCTGGTCGGGGCTCCAGACTAGTGCGGGGGGGTTGACCCATCCCGGTTCCTGCCTCTTGTTGGGGGCGCTGACGGTGTGTAGCAGGACTGCTAGCGGCCAGGGGTCCGCCGACATATAGTAGGCCTGGGTGGGCCCCTGCTGCCAGTCGACATGGGGCAGGGGCGGGAATGCCCCTTGCCTGGCGGTGCTGTGCCGGTCCTGCGGCCCCCGGTCAGGACGGGCGACCGGTACTCTCCGGCGTGGCCGTGTAGGATGGCCTGGTAGCCTGCCGTCTGCAGCACCAGTGCCTCCCCCTGCTGAGGCCCGGGAGGGGGTGTGCCGTCGCCTGCATCCCTGACGCGGTTGCGCCCACGGAGTGTGGCGTGCCACGGGTGGGGTGCATCGCGCTGCGGCCCTTGTATGCTTCCCGCGATCTGCGCCGGGCCGTGGTGGTGGACGAAACTCTCCCCGCCGTCTGCTAGCAGCGCCGCCGCGACGACGTATAGCTGCTCCGCCGTGAGGGGTGCCGTCGGCGTGTGCATTGCGGCCGGCTGGCGGGGCTGCGTGTCTCGGCAGGGGATGTGGGGCAGCAGTTGCGCTGGCCACGCCGCCACGGGACCCATGGTGACGGCCGCGACCGCGGAGGCCAGCGCCGTGCGGTCCGCTGGCCTGTACTGCCTGAGCCCCCTGGTATCTCGGGCGAGGTGCCTGCAGGCCGCCGTCCAGGCCACCGCTCCGCAGTTCCTGCAGTCCGGTTCAGGACCATCCGCGCCGTCGCTTCCCCTTTGCTGTACCGTGGTGGCCGTGTCGAGCGGAGGGCCCTGCTGCAGCGCCTCCGGGCCCTGCCCTGGCGAGAGGGCGGGCGGGGCCGGCTGCGGGAAGCTCTGCGCGCCCCGGCGGTCCGGATGCGTGTGGTACGGGTTTTGCCGGCGGTGCTCCGGGGCCACCCGGGGTAGGAAGAGGAGTTGGTGTAGGTACCAGTGGCCTTGTGCGGTGGACGGGTTGCGGAGCGTTAGCCACTGTTCCACCACGCCCCCCGGGTGCGCGGCCTCGACGCGGCGCTGCAAACCCAGGTGGCCCAGGCGGTTGGACGTGCCCGCGGGCGGGATGTGGGTCTGCGGGTAGAGCACCCGCAGCGGCTCCGGCGCCAGGTCTAGCACCTCGTCGATGAGCTGCTCCATGAGGGCCGACACCCTGTGCAGGGCGTGGCGGACCCAGGCTGTGGGGGCCGTGAGCTGTTCGAGCACCGGCCCCGGCGGGTACCGTGCACCCGGGTTCGTTAGCCACTCCCTGGTGTGGCCCAGCATGACCCCCCATACGTCCCTCGTAAGGGCGTGTTGGGGGGCAAAGGAGGGGACCGCCTGTAGGAGGCGGTGGCACGCCGGCGGCGATTGCATGGGTTGCGGGGCGGCCGCAGCAATCCACCTGCACGCCGTGCCGGGCACGATCGCCCCCAATTCCACGGTCCCTATGCCCTCGGCGTGGAGTAGCGCCTGGCCCTGGACCAGGGGGAAATACGGGCTCGGGCGCCTGCCTTCTTCCCTCCACCGTACCCAGGCCCCCCCCCCTGTAGGTTGCGGAGCAGGGCCACGCCGGGGAGGAGCGGCTGCGGGAAAGCCCCCTTGACGGCCTGGGTGGCATGGGCCAGGGTGCCCACGGGCAAATACCACAATGGGAGGACCCAGGGGCCCGGCAGCGGTTGCGCCCCCCCTGCGTCCCACCGCCACTCGGAGTCTGGCGGGGCGGCCGGGACCGTGCCCGTCTGCAGGAAGTGGCGTACCCTCTTTAGGGATGCAGATTCGCAGCGAATTCAATTTGAATTCGCCGAATTCGCTGCGAATTCCTTCGCAGCGCGAATTCGCTGCGAATTCGGCGTGAAATTCAGAGTACTGCGAATTCGGGGCGAATTCGGCCTGCGAATTTGCAGGCGACAGGCGCCGGCGGCAGCGCGCGCCCTCCTTTGAAAAGAGGTAATTTCCAAAACGTGATTCTGCTTCGGAAAAAATTATTTGACATTACAGATTGAAAAATATGTTGATTCCACATCCCATTGTCGATTCTGTTTCTTGAATGGTCCATTGGTACTCGTTTTCAGATCCGAAATTTATTCCAAGATTTCAAGCATACCGCTGCGTGCAGCACGTGAAGGCGGTTCTATTGGTGTTTGTTTTAGCGTCCAAATCAACGGTAACGCGGAGATAAAGCCGTCGCGAGATTTTAAAATCCGAAAAATTTCTGGACTCAATCTGGTGCCTAGACGTGTTTCATGTGTCATGCCCTTCACAACGGTACCTTTCGCGCCTGTAGCGGACGCAAATACACGGAGAAATCCTGATCACCAGTGCTGAAATTCGGCAAATTTGACGATGTATTACCCAGGTGCCAGCAGGCACCAGGCTATGTCAAGGCACTGTCACAGTGCACAGGGGGTATGAACAAAGGTAATTACTGAATAGTACACTGCGTTTCAATTCCATGTGTTTTCTCACCTTGTAGCTCTCGGACTCCCTATCCACATGCCCCTTTCCTGCTTTGTCCCACCCTTTCAAGAACCTTCAAGAATGGAGCGTTGAGATGCATTCAAAAGGTCAGATGGGGTCAACTTCATAATGCAGAGTTGGAATGAATTCAAATCTTAGATGGAGAAAGGTCATCAAAGAGATTCACATATGATTATTTGTGTGTGGCTTGATGTTTGTGCATGCTACGTTCAATTTTGTCTCTTCTTTTCATTCATATATGTTGCAAAGTGGCGAGGTGGACCATTTCTTCCGCGGTTTTAAATTATGACAACAAGCAACAAGTAAGCAAACGAAAGGAGGTAAACAGGGCGGAACGGGATAGGTACATGCAAGCATTTGGAGAAATCTTGAATTTTGAATGTCTATTTCAAATTAATGGGGACCATTTTCCTTGATTTCATTGAATCATGTTGACCCAAAGTGATTCAGAATAGGCAAGGTAGTAGCAAGGTAGCAAGAGACCTGCATGGTGGTCATTCTTTGGTTCGGAAAAGTAGACGCAACCTGCTTGTAGGAACTGGAAAATGGATACGATACAGAAATTTGAAATTTTGGATTTTGAATTCGAATTCAGGGGGGTCCACGAAATTCAAGCGAATTCGGGGCGAATTCGAATTCGAGCGAATTCGTGCGAATTTGAACCTGCATCCCTAGCCCTCTTGTCGGGGTGCTGCTGGAGGGTTGCCGCGAGGCTGAACCCCTCTGCCGCGGGTGCCACTGGGAGGCCGCCCCGGGGCCTGCGCCAGGGGAAATCCTGGCTGGCCGGCCAGGTGTGGAGGTCCCGGGCGATTTCCTCCGCAGTTTCTGTGGGGGCGTCCTCCGGTGCCAGGTGCCACATGACGGCGAGCACCGCCCATGTGGAAAAAGGCCCACGCCCGTGGGGGGCCGTACACCTGGATGGTCCACTGTGGGCGCGCCCGCCCCACGCGTGATGCGTGGAGCACCCCTCGGACCATGTCCGCCGCCTCGACCAGCACCATTCCCGAGGGCTCCACGATGATCCCCTCCGCGGGTCCGCCGTGGCCGCCCCGGGTGTGCAAGGCCACTTCCGCTTGGCCCGTGTGGGCGACTCGGTCGACGGCCTCCTGGATGTTCACGCTGCCGCGCGCGGTCTCATCCAGGATCCAGCCCTGCGCCACCCCGTAGTGCAGGGCGGCGCGTGCGGCCGCGTGTTCAACCGCGGGCAGCGCTCCGTCATCGGGGCCGGGCTGGGAATGCGGGTTGGGGCACCAGCCTTCGCCGGTGCAGTGGCCCCGTTTCCACGCGGGGCAGAGGCTGGGCACGCTGCCCGCTGGCGGCGCAGGTTCCGCGGGCGTGCTGCCCCTGAAGGGTTGACGGATGTCCTCCAGGTGGGAGTCCGCGCCCGCGTCCTCTTGTGGGGGGTCTCCTTCGCCACCTCTGAGTCCCAGCGCCCTGATGACCTCGTGTGCTGCGTCCAGCGTTGGAGATCGGGGAGGTGTTTTGCGTGGGGCCGCGGGTTCCGCCATTGTTGTGTCGCTGTGCCTAAGAGCAGGGGATGGGATGCGGATTTCCCCTGGCTGGTGTACGTGCTATGGGCGCTGCGGGGCGTGGGTTAGGGAGATCGTACGCTGGTTCCGCGGGCCAGCGTTCGGGTGTGCGTGTGGGCATTAGGTGCTCTCCCCCCGCCGTCCCTAGTGACCCCGTTGCGAGGGGCGTCCGAGGCCGGGCGCTCTCCCTCCTCCGGCTGCCCTCCGCCTGGGGGCTGCCGGGGCCCGCTGTCCACGTGCTGTGGGCACGAGTGTGCGGGTATGGGGCCCAGCACGGTCCCCGTGGCTTGTATGCCCTGTGAGGGGCGTATGGTGTCAGGCGCCGTCCCTCCCCCGGCTGCCCGTCCTCGGGGGCGGGCAGCCGGGGTTCCGCGGCCCGTGTGTCCCGGGTGCGGTTGGTGCGGGCGTGGGGGCCCAGCATCAGCCCCATAGCGTGCGCCCTTGCGGGCTGGCGTTGCACGCTGTGGGGGTGGCGGAAGGGCGTCCCCGGGGGGGGGCACCGTTCGCCGTTGTGAGGGGCGTCTGAGGTCAGGCGCCCCCCCCCCCGGACCGCCCGCCCTCCGGGCGGACGGTTGGGGTCCGCCGCTGTGCCGTGGGTGCGGTTGTGCGGGTGTGGGGGCCCAGCACTGTTCCCTTGGCTTGTATGCCCTGTGGGGGCTCTGTGCCGCGGGGGTGGTGGGGGGCCAACCCCGGGGGGGGTGGCCTGCCACCGTTGTGAGGGGCGTCTGGTGTCCTTGGGCGCTGTCCCTCCCCCGGTCGCCCGCCCTCCGGGGCGGGCAGCCGGGGTTCTGCGACCCCTATGCCCCGGGGGCCGGTCGGTGCGGGCGTGGGGACCCGGCACCGGCCCCACAGCGCGCGCCCTTGCGAGCTGGCGTGGCGCACTGTAGGCGTGGTGGAAGGGCGTCCCCGGGGGGGTGCCTTTACCGCTGTGAGGGGTGTCTGCGGCCGGGCGCTCCCCCTCTCCCGGCTGCCCGCCCTCCGGGCGGGCTGTCGGGGTCCGTCACCCACGTGCTGTGGGCGCGGGTGTGCGGGTGTGGGGGTCCAGCCCAGTCCCCTCCGCTCGCATGCCCTGTGGGGGCTGTGTGCCGCGGGGGTGGTGGGGGGCCGCCCCCAGGGGGGAACGCCTGCCACCATTGTGAGATGCGTCTGGTGTCAGGTGCTGTCCCTCCCCCGGCCGCCCATCCTCTGGGGCGGGCAGCCGGGGTTCCGCAACTCGTGTGTCCTGGGTGCAGTCCGTGCGGGCGTGGGGACCCTGCACCGGTCCCACAGCGTGCGCCCTTGCGGGCTAGCGTTGCTCGCTGTGGGGGTGGCGGAAGGGCGTCCCCGGGGGGGGTGCCTATCGCCGTTGCGAGGGGCGTCTGAGGTCAGGCGCTCCCTCGCTCCTGGCTGCCCCCTGCTCTCCGGGCGGGCTGTCGGGGTCCGTCACCCACGTGCTGTGGGCGTGGGTGTGCAGGTGTGGGGGCCCGGCACTGTCCCCTTGGCCTGCATGCCCTGTGGGGGCTGCGTACTGCGGGGGTGGTGGGGGGCTCTCCCCGGGGGGGCTGGCCTGCCAGCGTTGTGAGGGGCGTCTGCTGTCAGGCGCTGTCCCTCCCCCAGCCGCCCGTCCTCTGGGGCGGGCAGTCGGGGTTCCGCGACCCGTGTGCCCCGGGTGCGGTCGGTGCGGGCGTGGGGACCCAGCACCGGCCCCACAGCGTGCGCCCTTGCGGGCCGGCGTTGCTCGCTGTGGGGGTGGCGGAAGGGCGTCCCCGGGGGGGGTGCCTTCCACCATTGTGAGCGGCGTCTGAGGTCAGGCGCCCCCCCTCCCCCGACTGCCCACCCTCCGGGCGGGCTGTCGGGGTCCGCAACCAACGTGCTGTGGGCGCGGGTTTGCGGGTGTGGGGGCCTCGCAGTGTTCCCTTGGCTTGCACGCCCTGTGGGGGCTGTGTGCCGCGGGGCTGGTGGGGGGCCGTCCCGCGGGGGGGTGGCCTGCCACCGTTGTGAGGGTGGTCTGGTGTCAGGCGCTGTCCCTTCCCCGGCCGCCCGTCCTCTGGTGTGGGCAGCCGAGGTTCTCTGACCCGTGTGTCTCGGATGCGGTCGGTGCGGGCGTGGGGAGCCAGCACCAGCCCCACAGCGTGCCCCCTTGCGGGCCGGTGTTGCTCGCTTTGGGGGTGGCGGGAGGGCGTCCCCGGGGGGGGTGCCTTTCACCATTTTGAGGGGCGTCTGAGGTCAGGCGCTCCCCCTCCCCTGACTGCCTGCCCACTGGGCGGGCTGTCGGTGTCCGTCATTCACGTGCTGTGGGCGCGGGTGTGCAGGTGTGGGGGCCCAGCACTGTCCCCTCGGCTTGCATGCCCTGTGGGGGCCGCGCGCCGCGGGGGTGGTGGGGGGCCGTCCCGAGGGGGGATGGCCCGCCACCGTTGTGAGGGTCGTCTGGTGTCAGGCGCTGTCCCTCCCCCGGTTGCCCGCCCTCTGGGGCGGGCAGCCGGGGTTCCGTGACCTGTGTGTCCCGGGTGCGGTCGGTGCGGGCGTGGGGACGCAGCACCGGCCCCAAAGCGTGTGCCCTTGCGGGCCGGCGTTGCTCGTTGTGGGGGTGGCGGAAGGGCTTGCCCAGGGGGGGTGCCTTCCACCGTTCTGAGGGGCGTCTGAGGTCAGACGCTCTCCCTCCTCCGACTGCCCGCCCACTGGGCAGGCTGTTGGGGTCCACCACCCACGTGCTGTGGGCGCGGCTGTGCGGGTGTGGGGGCCCAGCACTGTCCCCTTTGCCTGCATGCCCTGTGGGGGCTGCGTACTGCGGGCGTGGTGGGGGGCCGTCCCCGGGGGGGGTGGCCTGCCACCGTTGTGAGGGGCGTCTGGTGTCAGGCGCTGTCCCTCCCCCGGCCGCCCGTCCTTTGGGGCGGGCGGCCGGGGTTCCATGACCTGTGTGTCCCGGGTGCGGTCGGTGCGGGCGTGGGGACCCAGCACCGGCCCCACAGCGTGCGCCCTTGCGGGCCGGCGTTGCTCGCTGTGAGGGTGGTGGAAGGGCGTCCCCGGGGAGGGTGCCTTTCACTGTTGTGAGGGGCGTCTGAGGTCAGGCGCTCCCCCTCCCCTGACTGCCCGCCCACTGGGCGGGCTGTTGGGGTCCGCCACCCACGTGCTGTGGGCGCAGGTGTGGGGGTGTGGGGGCCCAACACTGTCCCCTTGGCCTGCATCCCCTGTGGGGGTTGCGTGCCGCGGGGGTGGTGGGGGGCCGTCCCCGGGGGGGGGTGGCCTGCCACCGTTGTGAGGGACGTCTGGTGTCAGGCGCTGTGCCTCCCCCAGCCGCCCGTCCTCTGGGGCGGGCAGCCGGGGTTCCGCGACCTGTGTGTCCCGGGTGCGGTCGGTGCGGGCGTGGGGACCCAGCACCGGCCCCACAGCGTGCGCCCTTGTGGGCCGGCGTTGCTCGCTGTGGGGGTGGCAGAAGGGCGTCCCCGGGGGGGGTGCCTTCCATCGTTGTGAGGGGCGTCTGTGGTCAGGCGCTCCCCCTCCCCCGACTGCCTGCCCACTGGTCGGGCTGTTGGGGTCCGCTACCCACGTGCTGTGGGCGCGGGTCTGTGGGTGTGGGGGCCCAACACTGTCCCCTTGGCCTGCATGCCCTGTGGGGGCTGCGTGCCGCGGGGATGGTGGGGGGCCGTCCCCGGGGGGGGTGGCCTGCCACCGTTCTGAGGGGCGTCTGGTGTCAGGCGCTGTTCCTCCCCCGGCCGCCTGTCCTCTGGGGCGGGCAGCCAGGGTTCCGCGACCCGTGTGTCCCGGGTGTGGTCGGCGCGGGCGTGGGGACCCAGCCGCGGCCCCACGGCGCGCGCCCTTGCGGGCCGGCGTTGCCCGCCGTGGGGGTGGAGGAGGGGCGTCCCCGGGGGCGGTGCCGTTCGCCGTTGTGAGGGGCAGCTGGGGTCAGGCGCTCCCCCTCCCCCGGCTGCCCGCCCTCTGGGCGGGCTGCCGGGGTCCGCTAACCACGTGCTGTGGGCTATGTGCGGGCGTGGGGGCGCTGCACCAGGTCCGTGACCGGCGTGCCCTGTGAAGGGCTGCGCGCCACGGGGGTGGCGGGGGGCGTCTGGGTTCAGGCGCCCCCTCTTCCTTGCTGCCCGCCCTCTCGGCGGGCTGCCGAGGCCCGTTGGCCAAGTGCTGTGGGCGCGGGTGTTGGTGTGTGCGGTGTGTGTGGTGTCTGTGCGGTGCGTGTCGTGGTGCGTGGTGCCCCCTTTCTCCTGTCCCTCTGGTGCTCCCCTCTTCGGTGCTTCGGTGCCGTGTGCTGCCCGCCGTGTGCCGTGTGTCTGCCATGCTCCCTTCCCTGCGCGCGTCCCTTGCTCGGCTGCTGGCTACCCCATTGTTTCTTTCGTGGCTTCGTCGCTCTTTCACCTTTCTTCTGCTCGCCCTTCTCCCTGGCATGCACTTTTTCCCTGCCTCCGCCCTGAGGTTTGAGGTTTGAGGTTTGATTTTGCGGGTACTAGGCGCCTTTCGGACCCGGGGGGCCACCAGGTCGGGCCAAGTGATATCCTCCCCACCGAGTCCTAGTGGGGGGCCCCCCAAGACGCACCTCCTGCCTGGTGGCGGCGTCCCCCGGGTTCACAGGGCTCGGAGCCCCATCCGTCCCCGGCTTCCCCGTTTTGCCACTCCCCGGTCAGTGCATCCATTCGCAGCCGTGGCTCCGGGCGCTTACCCCTAATGCATGGTCGCCCGGGGCGCCGGCGCCGCCGGGCCCGTGCTACTGGCTTGTCGCCAGTGGGACCCCCTTGGGCTGGCGCAGAGGCTGCCTAGCCTAGGGGTTGGGGCGTGGCGCAGTGCGCCACTACTGCCTTGGCGGGTGCAGTGCCCCGTCCGTGTGTGCGCGACGCTCACGGCAGGTTCGGGGGGCTCGGGCCGGTACCTGGTGTTGTGTCTCTCCCGTTTCCCCCTTCCCGCCCCGCGTGTCCCGCGCTGCGTGTGGCGGGCTGTCCCGTCCGGGTGTCCCTTACCCTCGCTCGCTGGTACGCCATTCCACGCGGTCTGTGCGTTCCGCGAGCTCGGTCCGGTTGCCCTTCTGGTAGTCCCCGCGTGCCCTTTGCGTGTGTGTGCGCTCGCGCTCCCGCGGCGTCCGCTCCCCCCCCCCCTGGGTGGTGTGGCGTGCGCACCTCGCGCGGTCCCGGCACTGGGCGCTGGTAGGGCCATTCCACGTGGTACGTGCCCCTCCGCGTGTCCTTCCCCTGGTCCCTTGCTCCGTCTGGCGTGCTTGGGGGGGGGGCGGTCCGGTCCCGGTTCCCCCCTACCTGGCTTTGGGCTGTGCGCCCCCCGTGGGGCGGGTCCGTGGCGTTCGTGTGTCGGGGGGCGGGTTTGGGGGGGGGGGGGCGGCCCGTGCGCCATGCCCCCCGTTTGTGCGGCTGGGGGGGCCAGTAGGGCTGGGGGTCACTCTGCCTCGTTCCGTCGGGGTCGCGGGGCCGCCCCGGGGGGGGGGGGGGATGAGGGGCGGCCCGTGGACCGCTCCCCCGGGGGCCCCTTCAGACCTGAACCACCCCTCTGCCCTCCCCGAGTGGGCAATGATCATGGGGCGGGTCATGGGGGGCGCGGCCCCCATACTGTTCTGGTGCGCCGCCGTGCGCCACCCCCAGGCTTGGTCCGCGCGCCGCTCTGGCGCGCTGATTTGGGCTCGCCCGTCGGCCGCGACCCCCGCGGAAGCAGGCGGCTGGGGGCGCACGGGCGCGCGGTGTGCAGGTCCAGCCGCAACCCCCCCCCCCCTGCGTCGTGGTCCCTTCTGGGGGAGGGGCGGCGTCCCCTCGGCTCAGGGGGGGCGGAGGGTCGCTCCTGTGGCCCTCAAGCTGGGGGGGGGGCAGGGGGGGGGGTGGGGGGGCCGCTTCGCCGCCCCCGCCCCCCCGCCCCGTCGGGCGTCCGCCTGCCATCCGTTGTCTCCGGCGCGCCCCCCCGGGGTGTACTCGTGCCGTGAGGTTTGTCTGTGCGGTGCGTGTCGTGGTGCGTGGTGCCGCCTTTCTCCTGTCCCTCTGGTGCTCCCCTCTCCGGTGCTTCGGTGCGGTGTGGTGCCCGCCGTATGCCGTGTGCCTGCCGTGCTCCCTTCCCTGCGCGCGTCCCTTGCTCGGCTGCTGGCTACCCCTTGTTTCTTTCGTGGCTTTGTCACTCTTTACCCTTTCCTCTGCTCGCCCTTCTCCCTGGCATGCACTTTTTCCCTGCCTCTGCCCTGGTTTGTGTCTCTGTCTTTTTCTTCGCCAGCTCGTCTTTCTCTCTCGTTGCGCCCTGTGAGGCAAAGGAAGGATGGGGGTATGTGGGCCTTCGGCGGCTCGGTGCGGTCGTCGTGCAACGTTGGCACCACGTTCGTTGCGGCGTCGCGGCGTATAACATACCTGCCTTTACACTTGTGTCTAAGTGTGTGCGCACGCTCCTCCCCCTTCGCGCCATACCATGGTGTGCTTATGTCTCTCTCCCCGTACCCACATCTTTTCGTGAGTTGTTTGTCGCGCTGCCGTTGTACTCCCTATGCAAAAAGGGGCGTGCGTGGGCGGGGGCCCTCTTTCCTATTCCTCTCCCTGCTCCCTGGTTGGTCCCACACCTTTGTTGGTCTCCGTCGGTGGCGCGGGTCGGGCGAGCGTGGTGCGTGTCATACTTGCACTTGCACCGCGGCCTGGTATTTGCCCACACCTCTTTCTTTTGTTCTTTTCGCTCGTTGCTCCTCTCGTGTGCGCGGTGTGGCATTACATGGTAACATACTTGCGTGACTCCCTCCTTTCCCTCCTTGTCTTTTCGTGTGATGTGTGTCTTGTCACCGTTGTACTCCCTATACAAATGAGCATGGGGGGGCGGGGGTCGTTCCTCCTGCTCTCCTCGTCGGGCCGGTTTTGGTGCACACCTATGTTGGCGCGGGCCCTTGCGGCCCTGCCCTGCCCTTGTGCGTGCACGTGTGCGTGCTTTTCTCCGCTGTTGCGCGGTTCTCTTCTTACTTGCATCCGGCATGGTTCCACACACCTCTTTGGTTACCTTTGTTCGTTGTCCTGCTCCAGTGCGCGGCGTGGCATGCAACATACTTGCGCGACTCCCTCCTTACCCGTATCTTGTCGCGTGTTGCGTGTCTTGGCGCCGTTGTTCTCCCTATTCAAGCGAGCGTGCGGGCCTTGGTTCACACCTTTGTTGTCTTCCTCTTGCGTTCACACACCTCTTTGGTGTCCTTTGCCTGTTGCCCTTCCCGTGTGCGCGGCGTCGCATGTAACATACTTGCGTGGGTGTAACATACTTACCTCACCCACATCTTTTCGTGTTTCGTGTGTCGCGGCGCCGTTGTACTCCCTATGCAAATGGGCGTGCGGCGGCGGGGGTTTTGTCATGCCATGGCCTCTTGCCTTGTACTTGCTCTCTCCTCTCCTATATCTTACCGTGTTGTGCTTGTTATGGCGTATTTTAGCGTTGTGTGGCTTTCCTCACCGTGGTGCGGTTTATTTCATACTTGCACTCGACACGGCTCCACACAACTCTTTGGCCACCTTTGTTCGTTGTCCTTCCCGCGTGCGCGGCGTGACATGTAACATACTTGTGTGGCTCCCTCCTTACCCACATCTTTTCATGTTTTGCGTGTTACGGCACCGTCGTACTCCCTATGCAAGTGGGCATGCGGGGGCGGGGGTTTTGCATGTATGTGTGCATGGTCTCATACTTGCGGTATGTCTCCACCGTGGCGCGATTTGTAACATACTTGCTCTCTCCTTGCCTACATCTTACCGTATTGTGCTTGCTACGGCGTCATTTAGCGTTGCGTGGCATAAAACATACTTGTTTTTCGGCGGGCGGTGGCGTTGTTGTTGTTCGTGTGTGTTATACTTGCACCCGGCACGGCTCCACACACCTCTTTGGCCACCTTTGTTCGTTGTACATCCCGCGTGCGCGGCGTGACATGTAACATACTTGTGTGGCTCCCTCCTTACCCGCATTTTTTCGTGTTTTGCATGTTACGGCGCCGTCGTACTCCCTATGCAAGTGGGCTTGCAAGGGCAGGGGTTTTGCATGTATGTATGCATGGTCTCATACTTGCGGTATGTCTCCACTGTGGCGCAGTCTGTAACATACTTGCTCTCTCCTTGCCTACATCCTACCATGTTGTGCTTGCTAGGGCGTTATTTGTTGTTGCGGGGCATATAACATAGTTGTTTTTCGGCGGCCGGTGGCGTTGTTGTTGTTTGTGTGTGTTTTGTCTTGGGGCGCGCACAAGTCCCTAGCGCCTAGGGCACGCACTTTGCTAGGTGTTTCGGGGCAAGCAACGCTCAGCTTCTTCGCCGTCGCGACTCTATTGTTCTTTTTTTTGTGAGTGTCCTAAATTTTGCGACCTGGCCAAGCAGCGGCGTAAAAATATTTGGGGGGGGTTTTGAGGTCGGCTGGTACAGATGGACCTCAAGTTGAAACCCAAGTTCGTGAGCCATAAGATCTGGAGTAGACCCTACCCAGCTCCTAAAGAGCAGGCCGACGAGATTGAGCGACAGATACAAGCGTGTATCGACGCTGGCCTAGTCCTGGAGTACAGGGATGGGGACTACCCCCAACACTGCAGCCCCTGTTTCGTGGTGGCTAAGCCTGGGTCTACAGCCCAACGGCTGGTAGTAGACTATGGAGAGGTGAACAAGAAAGCGTTGAACCACTCAGGGTCCATTCCTAACATGGAGTCTACCCATGAGAAGCTAGCCTCCTGTCGCTACAAGACCTAGATGGACAAGAGAAGTGGATTGTGGCAGGTGGACCTGATGTTCAACGCCCAGGAGCTAATCGCCTTCATCACCCCTCAGGGGAGGGTGTTCAAGTGGAAGGTCATGCCAGCTGATGAACAAGATCCTGTCCATCCTACGGCGGCGACCCAAGGTGCAAGAACTCATATCCCGTGGGGCCCAGATGGAAGCGCACATCGACGATATATGCCTCGGGACCAATGCCCAGGAGGATCACCTAATCCTCTTGGGTGAGTTCTTCGCGGTCTGCCAGGAGAACCACACACGACTCAAGCTGGAGAAGTCTGAGTTCATGCAGGAGACCATGCAGTACCTGGGGTTTGATGTTGGCTATGGGTGGTGGACCCCGGCGGCCTCTAAGGCCAAACGCCTGATGGATGCTAAGGTACCACATGAAGACCCCAAGAAAGGACTCCATGATGTACGCAGTTTCATTGGGGCGTGCAATTTCTACCGCCGCCATATCAAGAACTTATCCTACACAAGCGCCATTCTGACGGACTTGATCAAGAAGAGTACTACCTGGCGCTGGGGTCCACAAGAGCAACAAGCGTTTGACGAGCTCAAAGACAAGGTGGCCAACGCTAAGTGCTTGGGTGTGCTTAGAGCACAAGGTGAGATTATCCTGGTGACCCACGCCAGCAATGTGGGCGGTCGTGGAACGTTGTTCCAATGGCAAGCACTAGAGAAGGAGGAGTTCGACTCGGCTATTTCCCAATGGGGGACTGAAGGTCTCAACCGAGTTGGAACTCTCAAGCACAGCTACCCTGACAACAAGTGGGTCCTAGTACCCCTGGGCCACTGGAACTGGAAAAAAAAAGGCCAGGCAGAACTGCTCAACCTATGAGCAGGAATTGGTCGCGGGTATGCTGGTGCTATCCTCACAGGCACGACTGTCGGGGAGTAACCCTGTGGTCTGGCTGTGCCACCAAGAGCGGGTCCGCACTTTCCAGAAGGGTCCCCCACCTGAGAAGGCCAGGCTACGCTGGTGGACCTACCTCAGCCAACTACGGCTGACGGTACACCATATCCAGGGAGTGAAGAACGAGTGTGCAGACTATATTAGCCGCAACAACTTCGACGCCCTGATTGGTGCCCAGTCTGAAGCGCTAGCTAAGGAGGCGTTCAGCCGTATGGACGTGCACTTGGACCTCAACATGACTATGATACGCCCCCTAGATGGACTCGAACAAGCGGAGTACCTGAAGGAGTTTGGGGATATCTACAAGCGCCTGGAGAAACGCCTTGAACCTCTCCTGGTCAACCAAGAGCAGTTGAAGACGGACAAGAGCTACCTCTGGCACGAGGACCGCATCGTGGTACCCAGTGACAGAGTCCCAGCGCTGCTGAAGTGGACCCATGAGTCCAGCGGTCATGTGGGTGCTGACCGTACCCTGAGGCTAATCAAGCAGTGGTTCCACACTACGTGGACTGATGACCAACTGCGG
This sequence comes from Eutreptiella sp. 'Long Island Sound 2002', assembly GCA_964036045.1. Lineage (NCBI taxonomy): Eukaryota > Euglenozoa > Euglenophyceae > Eutreptiales > Eutreptiaceae > Eutreptiella > Eutreptiella sp. 'Long Island Sound 2002'. Next base: position 151,522,524 of record OZ038381.1, on the reverse strand, counting down.
AACACCCTCCAGCCTATCGTGGACAAGTCCCCGTGTAGGTCCTGCAAACCTGGGGATATCAGGGACAGAGGTCTCTACTCGACCCTGCCCATCCCCCACTGTGCTAACAGTGTTCTCCACGTGGACTACACGGAGATGCAGAAGTTTGGGGGCTACGACTTTGCCCTCGTGGTGACCTGTCGGTTGACCAGGTTTACCAGGGTGTTCCCATGTACCAAGCACATTACCGGAGAGGAGACTATCAAGATACTCCTAGAGGAGTGGTTCTGTGTCTATGGGGCGCCCAAGAAGATAGACTCCGATGAGGACGTACGAGTGCTCTCAGATACCGGCTGGTACAAGAGGGTCCTGAGATCCCTCAATGTCCAGGTGTCTACGGGGATCCCCTACTCTCACACGAACAACCCCCTATTTGAGCGACAGATTCGTGTCCTCAAGGAAAATGTAAGGATATGGTGCAAAACTGAACGCACCAGAGACTGGGTGAGACTACTCCCTGTCATATCCTTGATGATGAACTCCCAAGAGAGTTCAGCGACTGGCTACTCACCCCATGAACCAATCCTAGGGCGCCCGGCGTGGTTCCTGCATGCTCCCTATCCAGAGGATACCCATTCTTCTGTGGGTGAGTGGGTCCAGGAGCAACAAGCGAAGGTGGACAAGGCCTAGGCCATGCTCCAGAGAGTGAGGGAGCGTCAGTGGAACAAGAAGAACAAGCACCGGGTGCCTGCTACCTACAAAGAGGGGGACTGGGTGCTGGTGCACCACAGCCCACTACCCGCCTGGCCGCGCTCTACCAGCGATGACCCCTACTTTGGGCCCTACAAGATTCCATCTGTGGATGGACACCGTATCACAGTGTGGTGTTCTTCCCGTCTAGGGGGGACCCTGGTGTGCGCTGCTCAACACCTGAAGCACTACTATGATCCTGAAGACCTATGTGGGGAGGAGTGGGAGCTGAACGACGAGGAGAGCGCCGCTCTAGACCTACAGGGGGCTGCCAGCCCTATGGAAGTTGAAGGGGATCTCCCCGACATGAACACCGAGGAGATGGCTAAGGAGGGCTTCTACCTGGTGAAGTCTGTCCTACGCCACCGCTATCGCCAGGGTTGGCGCTTCCTCACCCTCTGGGAAGGGTTTGGAGTCAAAGAGGCCACCTGGGAGCCCTTCTCAGCGGTTGTTCTACCTGAGTGACGCCTAAACTCAGTTCTGGTAGACTACTTGTCCCAGAACAACCTTGGTGGGTTGCTGAGGCTCGCTGAGACGCTTGCCTCAAAGACTAAAGCCAGGGACTGAACCTTACCCTTACCTGCACAAGCGTATGAGTGAGTGTGGAATTCCTAAGGTCCTGCGAGCAAGCCGCGGAAATGGTGTCCTAATTATACCCAAGTCTGCACGCTTGCTAAACCTGGCGGATGTCTTACCGGTGCCACGGGGTACGCCCCGGGTCTCTCCGCCACTAAGCGCCCAGTTTCTGTGCTTGCACAAAGCCTTGGGGGAATACCCAGCATACTAATCCAGGTATTGCTTTCCCTACCTACCTGCGTACTACAGGGGAGGGGTGGCCAAAAGCTATGAAAACTTGAAAACGCCTATTTGCTACGATGGCCAAAATCTAGCCTAACCACTGTCACTGCCCACCAACCCCGCTAGAATTGCAGGAAACGGGTGGGACAGTGACACATGTACTACAGGTCCTACACACCCTACAGTGGCACCATCCTGGTGGGCGAGCACTTCTTCGACTGGCTCAAGCCCCCACTCAGGACAACCACTCCTACACGCACGCTCTACAGGGTGTTGTTGAGGACAAGGTCACGAGCCATAATGGCTCACCTGTGAGATTGCAAGAGAACACAGAGCTACTAAGCATCTGTGGCCTAACAGGGACGCCACAACGCGTCTCCCTGCTAGGGCTTGGAGGGAAGGAGTGCTCTTTTGGCGTGCACAGCGTGAATGTTGAGAATGTCGGACTGCGCTTGCCACTCCTGGCTGAGTCGCAGTTTGTTGTTTGTGTGATCAGCGCCGCATAGTTTAGCACGGCTAGAGACTGCACCAATTCACCCTGACCTTCCCACCTGTAAAGCAAAGGCGGATGACTTGGGTTTGCGGCTGAGCAACCAAGACTACCTCCACGTATTATACGCTTCTCAGGTAGCCCTATAATACACTGTCCTCAAACCCAAGTACAAGCAGGCAAGCTTAAGGAACTCCACCCGTTCTCTTATAGAACGTGGGGTGGAGCCCCTGGGTAACCTAAACAAGAGTTGTACCGTGCGCACCACGCGTGGCCTACCCTTAATTGGGTGTGTGAACGCACGAGCATGCACGAGTTTTCAAATAACCTGGTTGAATCTTTCTCTTTCCTACCAATCTTACCCACAACCACGAACTGTACCAGGGGGGTGGCCCCACCTGGGCTTACCTACCTTACTCACCGCTGAAAAGCGAAACAAGGAAGAGGGAAAAGCGAAACACAGGCGTGCTAAATGCTATGCATAGGTGTTTATGTTCCAATCAGTGCAACAAAAAGGGTGGTTGTGCTGTAAGAGCAGTTGTCACGGTTGCCTCGCATTGCACCGCACGGCAGGACCGGTGGCCCCCCGTGACAACCACTCCCTGGCCGAAGGCCATCTGTTTTTCCCTAATCTCACCTCTAATCACCTGCAATCTTTCTAATCTAGCCCTCTATTGTTTTCAGCGCTGCTACAAGGCACGTTCACGGAGACACGAGACGAGCAAGCTGCATGCTGCATACGAGACCAGCACACCTGTGGTTTATACCTGGTTCATCGAAGTCTCTTCGTTGATTTTTGAATTCTTGGATTTTTGATTCTTTCTGTCAGTGTGGGTGGAATCTTGATGTTTATTTATTTATGTATGTCTCGTCATTTTCGTCATTATACGTAACATACGTTTGTAATGTTATTAATTCTTTGTTTTCCCGCGCTTCTCTAAGACCCGCTCTCGCGCGCCGTCTTTTTCTGCTCGGGAATTTCCTGATTTTAGAAATTAGGAGATGACCACAAATTTTATGAAAATGTGCATCTGATGCACAGTCGGATTCTGGTCAGGTATGTGCTTTCAGAAAAATTCTAGGCCGTCATTTGACGGATTTAGGTGTTGTCGCTTTGCGTTTGCGTGGATTCGTCCCTCATCCTTCCATTCCTCTGTTGTACAGATATCCTCGCAAAGTGTCACTGAGTAGGCCGCTGTTCGGGCCGAAAAGCAGCAGCAGGAGACTGAACCAGAACCAAGACCCCTCCAAGGGGGCAATTCAAATTTAATCGGCGCACCCTCGCCCCAGTACCAGGACAGGTGTCTCCATCAGGTCCCATGAGACTTAGATCGAGTGTCCCATGAGAGTGTCGCGCTGGGTTGTGTATCGCTGCAGCTTGGAGGGAGGGATGCATATGCATATGGTCTTTGCATGCCCTATTCTAACCCCACCAAGCCACAGGAACACCTGCAACGCCAAGAGCGCTGAGTTTTCTGTGGGAAATTGTCATTAACAATGCAGCAAGAGTCGCTGGCCATGGCAAAGCGCTCTTTTCCAGTGTTAGGGAAGCTATAGGTATTTTAAAGTAGGTGTGAAAACCAAGGAGAGGCCAAGAAAAAAATCCCTGTTTCCTGAAAATGCGACAATGGTGGCCACCACAGCACAAGGGGGGAGTAATGCTTTGAGGTATACTTTAGTTGTATTATAGGTGCTCTAAGCACTCTTCCATTTTTATCTTAGTATTGGCCTACCCAAAATGGGTGATAACAGATTTTGACCTAGAGAACCAAACACTAAATCAGGATGTTGTGTGGACCCCTTAATCCCCTAACAATGTGCACTAAAGCATCTTTTCTTGGGTGACTGAGGCACTGATATACTGAAGGCAGAGCCTATGAATTTATCTATGTGTTCTCATGAATTCTTAGCTATCCTAGTGGTATGCACCCTAGGGGGCTGGGGCACCTCTTTTTGAGAGGTCCTGGGTTCAATTCCCAGTCAGCCTAGCTAAGTAGGAATACCCCATGTGACATGATAGTGACCTCAGCGCCACAAGCCATGCCACCTCAGCACCTATGGGACCCAAAAACAAATAGTGCACATCTGAAGATGGCACTATGGAAGAGTGTGAGCCCTTGGGGCAGTTTTTCAATCTGTTTTTCTCCAACATGTAAAATATTTCATCCTGGGTTGCATTGAATGTTTATTGCTGTGGTCAATTGTTGATAAGCCCTCTTTATCTAACTCTTTGTGACTGCAGCCCTTCATGCTTTGATCCTGTTTATCTTCTACTTGCTTATCTCTGGCTTGGGTTATCCTGGATTGGTTGTATTTCAACAATAAAACATTTTCATCATAAAAAACAAGCAACAGTAACCCTACACCAGCAGCAAGCAGCAGGAGAGGCACATCAAAAGCACAGTGCTGAAAACACTAGAAAGCTTTCTGCAAGCAGAGCGATAGTAGGGATAGGGGACTGATTTCCAGCCTACCCATACCCTATTGTACTAAGTCTCTTCTCTACGTGGATTTCATCCACGGCCTACCTCGCTTTGGTGGCTATGATAGCTGCCTAGTGGTCACATGTGGCCTGTCACGCGTCACCCGTGTGTTTCCTTGCAGAAAGGCATTACAGGTGAGCAGACTGTAAAAATGTTGGTCCAACAATGGTTCGAACCATGCGGAGCACCTAAGCAGGTGCACTCTGGTGAAGATGTACGCATCCGCAGTGACACAGGATGGTAAAAACGTGTATTGAACGCCCTCAACATTCAGGTGATCACAGGTGTGCCCTATACTCACACGTCTAACCCTCTTTGCGAGAGACAGAACCGTGTGGTGGAACAGAACCGGAGAGTCATGATGAAGCAGGAACGTACCAAAGATTGGGTAGGACTACTGCCATGGGCAGCGCTAACCATGAACTCTCAGATGAGCCCGTCTACAGGATTCAGCCCCCACGAGCTGTCCCATAGAGAACGACCTGCTTGGTTCTTCAGCACCCCCTTTCCTGAGGACTTCAAGAGCCCCGTTGGGGATAGGCTGGAACACAAGCAGTATATGGCTAACCAGGCTGGAACTAACCTGGGACACATCCGTGAACGTGAACCGAGCCGACGAAATCGCCTACGGCGACCCGCCAGTTTTATAGTTGGCGACCTTGTTTTGGTTCACCACTCATGACTACCCTCCTGGCCGCGTAACCGCCTACAGGTCCCTTATTTTGGGCCCTATGCTATCATCAGCACAGATGGATCTACGATTCAGGTCAGGTGCAGTCCACGTCTAGGTGGTGAACTACTCTGTGATCCTAAACAGTTGAGGCACTACCACTCCCCCAATGACTTGTCCTGGGATGAGTGGCGCTGAAGCGACAAAGAGGTCGAGAAAATCGACCTGCAGAACGGAGCCTCACCTGAAGAGGCTGACGAACTTGAGGACATGACTGCCAAAGAAATGGCACTCGATGGATACTACGTTGTGGCAGGTATAGCCCGCCAGGAATATAAAGAGGGTTGGAAATTCCTCACCCTTTGGGAGGGCGATGGAGTTTCTGAGGTAACCTGGGAACCCATGTCTGCTTTCATCAAACCGTACAGAGGTATCGACCCCGTCTTTCGTTCCTACCTCGTTGAGAACATGGAGGGACAGCTTTAAACCCATGCTAAGACTCCGTCCCAGCGTAAGAACATGAAGCAATCTCCTGGTGCCTACCTATTTATTGTGCCTAACCGAACTGAGGAGGTTGGAAGCTTCAGGAGGCGGTGGTATACCCCATGCATCCCCTCCTCCCGTTGTCCCGTCCTCGGTAAAAGAAATTGGCAAAAAGAGATTTTTCGCAGATAAGAACCTATTTTTTTGGTTTTTACGGCCCTGAAATAGGGGAGGGGGGGTTCTTTCTACCTGAATTCGTCCAAAAAAGTCACAAACCCTGAAATTTGGCCTATTTTGGGGTATTTTTGCCTGCTCTGGGCTGCTCCTGCAGAATAGTGTTGCACACCAGTGTACCTGCCCATAGATGATTTTTGCCAGAAATTCCCCGTTTGTTTGGATTCTCTGGCCCCGAAATAGGGATGGGGGGGTTCCTGCAACCCGACCTTTCTCCCAAACCATCAAAGACCCTGGATTCGGCGAATTTGGGGCATTTTTGTCTGCTCTGGGGTGGGATTGCAGAACAGTGCTGCACAGCAGTGTACTCGCCTATAGGCACGAAAAAACCATGAAACTAGGTTTTGTACCCAAAAAGACCAGGAGAAACCTTTTTTTTGAAGTATACACCCCCAAAATAGGACAGGCGGGTCCTCCTACCCGATTGTTCTCCACAAATATCAAAAATCCTCAAATCTGGCATTTTTGGGCGTATTTTGCCTGCTCCAGGCTGGTACTGCAGATTTTTCAAAATGTTGCCCTTGTTTTGCCTTCAGAAGTCGAGCACAAATCAATTTCTCGAAGCGTTCATCCAACGTGCCTGCAATCAAAACATACCGTGCCGATGAATACTTAAAACAGTGCATAAAACAAATCTCTGTCCTGAAAGTTTTGTAATGTGTTGCCCATGTTTAGGAACCAAAAAAATTCCGAAAAACCTGCAAACGTTTGTAACCCAGTGTACAGCCTAGGAGAAACCTCTGCATGCTTCTCAACATCCTGCAATTGCAAAAAAATGCACAGGCACGAGCATTACAATTAGGGAAAGCTGTGATGCTGCACCTCGCTTAGTTTGCAGCCACGCAGCAGAACTGCGTGCTGCCGTGCACTGTGCTGAACAGTGTGCGTAGGGTGCATGTGCAGAAAAACCAAAAAAAAAATCTACTCGTCCACAGGAGAGGAATGTCAGAGTTCCCAGGCTGGATTGACGCAGCCTTTCCCCTTACCCCTTCCATCTACCTAGACTGCCGAAGAAAAAGGGGCCCAGGCAAAAAAAAGAAGTATTATTGGAACACTGAGACTGAACCTCCACATCACTGTGGGCACGGCGAGCTCAAAGGACAACAAACGTCCTCACAGCCGCCCTGCTGCATCCAGGGCCCGAAACACCAAACAACCGGTATGTCGAAGAATCAACGCTGCGGCTTATCTCAGACACTGTACCAAACATCTCAGACAGTCTCCAGACCTAACAGCACGGCATGTCGGAGGAGGAGCGCTGCCTAATGAGTACCACAGGAGCTAGGCAGATCGCAGGGAACTGCTGACATCCGAGTCTACATATAAAGGGGTAGTTGCGTTGTGTTCGCTTGTCATTTCACAGGGGGGCCAGTAGGGCCTGAGTACTCTTTGTCAACGCCATCCAGTAGAGGGTGTCGGGGTTAGGGTCAGCAGGCCTGGTTGTGGCTGAGTGCGGTTACGCTGACCCTACCTTTGCAGGCTGGTGCTGGCATTAGCGAGTGTGGTGTACTAGGACCTTCGGCCCGACATCAGCAAGGGCCGTTCATGGTAGCTATGCCGGGGAGAGAAGAAGACACACACAGACATACGTAGCAGACTTAGGGGTATGGTAACATCGCCAAGACGGGTAGTGCCCCATGGGTCTGGACCGGTTAGGGGTCCTAATGAAGCGTTTTCGTGGACCCCTTGCAAAGCACCGCAATTTCTGCAAGAACCGAACATTTCGTGAGTCGGTTTAAGTTGCTTAAACTGTTCTAAGGCGTTAGCCACAGGCCTTTCGAATCTACATAGATGGCTGTGAAAACACGGAAAAACAGTGAAATCTCGCGAATAATTACAAAATGGGGTACAACAGCATAAATTTATTATAAAAAACTGCTATTTTAACATAAAAAACAGCAATCCTCGTTTTTGCTCTGTAGCCTTCCTGATCCCATTTCACGTCATAAATTGCGCTATTCAGCGCACGTGCGAGCCACAGTGGGTAGCGGTAGGGAGACCCTGCCGCTACCGCTTCACCCCCCTACTTAAAGGTTTGTTTATCCCCCAAGGGGAAAAACAAACCCCGGAGGTAGCCTCTTCCTAGGTGTCCGGTGGGGAGCACCAATACTACCCTCAGGCAAAAACCTGCTTTGCCACACTAGGAAAAGATTAAGAAAAAGCCCCTGGGTGGCCTGCCCCGTTTGTTTTTGAAAACCTGCCAACCGTTTTCAGTTTTCCGAAAACCTCCATGCTTTCAAAAATCAAGCAACAGGACAGGAACGCACATAGCACTGCAACTCAGCATCAAATTCATGTTGCTGTGTCAGTTCGTGCCTTACCCAGGCACCGTGCACTGTACTGTACAAGTGCGGGTGCGTGTGCCAGGGGCTGATCTGCCCCATATATACATGGGTTTTAAGACCCACATATGTACCCGGTTGGTGGAGCCTGACAAGACTGGGCTCTCACCACGGCAGGTCTGACAAGACTGTTAACCACGCAACTGAATTGCTCCACGGGTCCATGGCACTTGTCCATGGCACCCAACTGGAGTAATCAATCTTGAGAACCATCCAAAGGTCCATGGCACTTTGTCCATGGCACCCAACTGGAGTAATCAATTTAAAAATATCACGCGCTGACACCATTGGGATAATCGCGCTGCAACTTGTTCTTCAGCGCTACGCACTCCCAGCGCGATGCTGAAGGTCTCCTTGGTCGTCAATGTCCTTGTAATAGGGCTCAAAGTAGTCAAATGGTCCTCAAATGGTGTAGGCACCAAGGACCTTCTTGAACATGAGTTTGGGGTTTACCAATTGCTCCATAGATCTCGTCGACGATGTTTGCGTCGTCGTGGTCGTCGTCTTCAACGTCGTCGTCGTCGTCGTCGTCGTCGTTGAGGGCGTTTCGAAATTCTTTTCATTTCTGGAAATGAATGACTTTGAACTTGTTTTCCTTGAAACTTATCCAAGTTTTCCTTCAAATAACCCAAAAATGCACCCCAAATGCAACCACAAAAGGCGACGGAAACATACTACGTGTTCGACGAAATCACGGGAGTGATTTCGAAACAGTCCCTTTCATGTCCTAAGAAGATATGAACAAAGGGGGACATATAACAATGAAATATGAACAAAACAATGCATATTTACAACATGATCATGGGTCTCCCCCCAACGCGTGGTGCCGGTGCACCAACGCGTTTGGAAACCAAATCAGCATATGCATGCAAAGCCCTACTGATGGGCTGTGATTTGGTGTACTTAACTTCAGGATCTGAGCTACCTACGATTTTATAAAAAATCGTGAACATGGCATACTTGCGCCAAAAAAACTGGCACGGAACGGCGTCGCGATAGTGCCGTAACATCCGCTTATGTCTAAAACTGATATAGAATTAATCTTATCAATACAACTGATTGAATTCTCTTAAAAATCGTCAGAAATCGACAATTTCTGGATCGGCGCGCGCGATCTCAGGACTGGCCGTCGCCGACCCAAACTCAGTTTTATAGCACAGAAAATGGTGAAAACACCATCAGTGTAAAACTACAGAAATTCCTGATTGACTGATACCAACACTGTCCAAAACAGTGCTGAGATAGCCGATTTCAGTTTGTACACATATATCAGGAAAATACACTGAAAAAGCGAAAATATAGGTTGCACGAAAACCTTACAAAGACTGGACTTGCCCACAGGTGTTCCAACAAACGGAATTTTAAATTATCACCGTCTCCAACGACGGCTGCCACTGCCCGGCCTCTGCGTCCCACTGTCTTGGTTGATCGCTCCGCTGGCTGTGGTGGTCTTTTTCGGCGTTTGGAAGTCCTCCACGACTTCCACCCTTTTCTTCGCTTCGCCCGTAGCGGACCTCGTCCTGGACGTCTTCTCCAGGCGGCGGACTCGCTCTTGGAGACTCTCCTGCTCTGACTTCAGGGTCCGGATCTCCGCTGCTGCATTCCTCGCCCACGCTGTCATCTCGGCGGCCCAGGCCTTCAACTCCACCGTCTCGGTTGGTAGGATGGCAATCTCCGAGCTTAACCGACTGGGACTGGTGTTGCGTGGATCTCCGGTGAACTCTCCTCCACGTTGGGGCACTGGTCGGTACTCCGGCGCTTTCTGGGGCGCAGGTTGGCGCTCCCTCGACGCTTGACCACGGTCTGCGTGACCACGTCTTGGACCTTGTCTTCGCTGGAGCGCTGATTGGCGCTCCGGCGTTCTCCAGGATGCTGGTTGGCGCTCCCACGCTGCTTGACGATGGACCGGCTTGCGGAAGAGTTGTTTCGACGGCTGGATGGGCATCACGGTAATCCGGATTGCGGCTGATACTGCCGCTCTTGGGACGGCTGGCGCTGCCGCCGTGCTGATTCCCACGGCCATAGGGTTGACGGCTGGAAGGGCCATACCTCTGTTGCTCGAACGCGGGACTGCGGCTCGCACTTGGCCTTGGACTGGGACTCCAGTCTGACGCGTCGCTCATGCTGTCCAGGTTGTAGCCGCCATTTTGCGGTCCCCACGTCCTGACGCCGCTGCTGTCGCTGCTGCTCATCCGGGACGCTGCGGAAGCACTTGCTGCCTCTCCTCTGGCCTCTTGCTGCGGCTGACGGCCAGGTTGCGGTGATGACTGGCGCTGCGCCCAGCGCCTTCTGGTTCCAGCGCGAGTTAGCGTCGCTCCTTGGCGCTGCGATGCGCTGCGGCCGGCGGCTGTCCCTGTTCAGGGTTGTTAGAACAGTTTTGAAGCGTTTTCGTGGACCCCTTGCAAAGCACCGCAATTTCTGCAAGAATCGAACATTTCGTGGGTCGGTTTAAGTTGCTTAAACTGTTCTAAGGCGTTAGCCACAGGCCTTTCGAATCTACATAGATGCCTGTGAAAACACGGAAAAACAGTGAAATCTCGCGAATAATTACACAATGGGGTACAACAGCATAAATTTATTATAAAAAACTGCTATTTTAACATAAAAAACATCAATCCTCGTTTTTGCTCTGTAGCCTTCACGATCCCATTTTACGTCACAAATTGCGCTATTCAGCGCACGTGCGAGCCACAGCGGGTAGCGGTAGGGAGACCCTGCCGCTACCGCTTCACTAACGGTTGGCACGCTTGTCCCCAAGGAGGGTATGCACACCTTGTCTTCAACACCTTGCTTGCCATTCCCCCCTGGTCTAGAAAGCCACCGCTCTTCGTTGGCTCCCCAAGGTCATCACATCAGGGCATATCCCGTGCAACACCGGGTCAACAAGGCACTCACTTGCTGGCTGGCTGCAAACCTGAAAAGCGGCCATCTGGTTCACGCTGGTAACCATAGGCATGGCACTGCAGGGCACAACCACGGCAGGAGCAGGGCTCCGAAAGCTGCGGATGTGTAGGTGTTTGGAGCGCCGAACCCGATTGAGGGAGGGAATCAGTACATTCACCGTAGCTGGAGCTCTACTGGAGTCGAGAGCCTGTCCTGGCACACACTGAGTAAGGTAAAGAAGCCAGTTGTTGTACCAGGCACCAGTTCTTGTACCACCACATGAAAGTTAGAAAGAAGGTAGTTTTTTCCATACAAACTTAGGATACGTGTGTTCAATAGTTGACAATAGATTGTCTGAGGCTCCCCTTGTCTTCATATGTCATAGTTACCCATACTACCCTTGTTAGGGCCCCGGTGGGAGTGAAAGTGGAGGAGACCAAGTTTGTTGTCCACTCCGGGGGGACAGATTGAGTGGCTTTGAGTACATATTAGCATTTAGATAATGAAAAAATATAAAATAAGGTATGCCAAATCAGTATTCTGTTCAAATTAAAATGTTCTGTCATTAAACATCAGCGTGCGCTAGTTCCGGAGGGAGCCGGTGCTTCCGTTAACTTCCTCCAGAACCTTTGCCAGGGCGATTTTAGCTCGACAGCTCGATGTTTTAAGGATTTGACTGCTCACAGGTATCAAGAACGATGTAAATCAACCCCCTAGCCATCCAAAATCTTTCCGTTAGCAGATAAATTGTCGGATTTCTGGGGATTTCTGGAGCGTAAAGGCGCCGCTCCCTCCCGCGCCAAAGATTCAAGGTTTTCTCAGCTGGCGAAATGTATTTGAATAAGGTAGGTAGGTAGGTGCACTCGGTCGTGGAGAGGCGCCCCATGGTTCCCCCTGGCGTCGCCCCTGTGATGAACAGGAAGAGGCTTCGCGCGTGAAGAGGGGAGGCGGCTTACTTCCCGCTAGACCTGACTGTTGGCCCCCAACAAAGCTGCCCCGGGCTACGCCGGGAGGGCTGATCGCCGCCAGCGTGACATGCTTGTCTCGCCGGGAGGGTGTGCCCCCGTGCTTGCGCACGTCCCCTCCTTTGGGCGGAACCCTAGGGGTTCACCGGACTTCCTGGCGTATCCCGTTCCCAAGGCGTGCATGCACGTTCTTGGTACTAGGGTTCCGAGGCGCTTGGGTGTCGCACGCTCCGCCTCGAGTCCCAAAGCAGCGCAGGTCTTAGGATGCAGCCTTACCCCCGGGCTCCGGATCTCGTTTGGCCGGGTCACCTGCATGGCACGGGCTGCCTCAGTGCCCGGGCTGTGGGCACTGGGTTTCCTACTGTTGTGTGGCGTTTGTGTTTGAGTCCGGTTGGCGGTTGGGTGCGGGTTTTGTTAACCCCGCCAGTCCGGGCTGGGGTCTTGGGTGGGTGTGTTTGGGCACGGTTTGTGGTGTTGTCCCTCTAGTGTCGGCTGTTTGTGGTGTTCGTGGTTGGGCTTCGGTTTCGGCCTGCTTTTGGGACGTGTGTGGTTTCGTGGGCGCCCCACTTGCCCCCCGCCGTTTCGGGTTCCGGCGTGCGGTGTGGGCGTGTGTGCTGGGCCTGGGTCTCGCCTGTGCCCAGCCCTTCTTGGCTGGGTTGTCGGGGTGTGTTTTTTGCGCTTTGGTTTTTTCTTTTCTTTTTTTTTTTTTCTTTTCCGGGCTTTGTGGTCCCTGTCCCTCCATCCCCTTTCTTTCGGGCTGGGCTGGTGGCTCTCTTTTTTTTTTTTTTTCCGTGTCCCTTTTTCCCGTGGTCCGCTGTTACTGGCTTGGTGTTGCCGGTTTTAGGTGGGTGGTCCCCCTGTGCCTCTGTGGGGGTCCTTTTTTCGGTGCCTTCTGGGGGGGGGCTTGGCCGCCTGTGGTGGTGTTGGCGGGCGGTTTGGCGGCTGTGGGCTATTTTCGTGCCTCTTCCCCCTCCCCCCTCCTTTTTTTTTGGGGGGGGGGGGCTTGCCTATTCCTCCCTCTGCCTTCCCTGGGCTGGCGCACGCACTGGCCTGCATTCAGTGTTGTCTTCCGGGCTGCTGTCTTCAGTTGCGTTCTGTGTGGCCGCGTTCCGGCCCCATGGGTCGGGTGGGCTATGTACACGGTGGGCTCGGTGCCCCTTCTTGCTGGGTTAGGTCCTGGCTCTGCCGGCTGGGCGGCAGCGCCAGGCGGCTGCTTGTGGTTTTGGGTTAGGGGGCTGGGGTTGTTCGTGTCCTTTCCCCTCTGCGGTGCCGGCTGTAATCTTCTGGGTGGTCCGCCACCGATGTCGCCTGGCGAGCTGTGGCCCCGTGTGTGGCCTGCGGTGCTGGTGTGTGGCGTGGTGGCGCGGCGCCTTCCAGGGTGTGCGGTGGCTGGCTTCGGTTAGTCCCTCAGGTTAGGGTCAGTTGTGTCGTGCTGTGCCGCTCTGTGCCGCGTCGCGTCGCGTCGTGCTGTGGTGCGTTGCACTGTGGCGCGCTGTGGTGCGGTGTGCCGTGGTCTCGCGTGGTGTCGCGGTGGGTCAGTGGAGGTCAGCCTGGGCTGTGTCGTGGTGCGGAGTGCGGGCCGGAGTGTGGCGGGCTGGTGGTCCGGGGGTGCGGTTAGGTGTGGGTGGCTCGCTGGGTCCGTGCTGTGGGGGCTTGGGCGTGCCGCTCGGGCTGGTGGGTCGGGTAGGTCTTCGGGAAATTCTGCTGAATGATCACGGTGTCCTTGGGGCGTGCACGTTGACTCTCACCCATGGACTCAATCTTCACCGGGCCTCGCAGACAGGCAGGCGGACTCGGGGTGTAGGAAAGGCGTTCCTTCTCCAAGGCAGACAAACAGAAATCAGGAGTCGGACGGTGGAGGTGGCTTCCGAACGCCGTTTGAGGGGCGAAAGGCTGGCACTGCAGCTCGGCTGCGCTGGCAGGGACATGAGGGTCCGGGTCGGTGCCGCTGGCAGGGATGAGCTGATACTTCAGGGTCAGGGGGATGTCCATATCTCCGGTGCTGAACTGCAGGGGTCCGGGGCACCGGTAGTAATCTTGGCACTTCCAGTCTTCACGGCGCTCGGAGATGGCCTTGAAGGGGGCATCGTCCAGCAGCACCAAGGCCTTTGCGATTGATAACAGCCTTTCACTTCCCCTTGCGGCGCCCGAAATTCATCATGGACGGGATCGGCGTGCCGCCGCAGTGCCATTCCTCCACTGGACGCAACAGGTTGGTGACGGACGCCCTCACGGACGTGAGACCAGCTGAGTTCAAGCCCCCGGCCGTCAATCCAAGTGCATAGCAATACTCTGCGTCAAACCGCGACGGTAACGCAGCCCGGCCCTTATAGCCCAAGGTGTGGTCGCGTGACGGTCCGTGGGGTTGCCCTCCCTTGGGGCCTGTGCCTTGGTCCCGTGTCCTCTGGGGGTTTCGGTCCCTAGTCGTGGGTGCCGCGGCCGTGCCTTCGTCCTCTTCCGGTGCCTGTGAGGTGGCCTTTGTGGTGGCCGGGGTCGTCGCCTGGCGGTGAGGGCGTGGTGGTGCGCCGTGCGGCGGCGTTCCCTGCGGCTTCCTCTGTGGGTGTGGCCCGTTCTCCTCGTGTAGGTGTGCCCTCCGTTCTCCGTGTGGTTTCCGGTGGCCGGTGGGCGTGCGCTGGTGTGATCCGCATGGCGTCCGATGTTTGCTTCGGTGGTGTGTGTTGGGGTATTTGGTGGGGCTGGGGCGGCGCTGGTCTCCCCGTCGTGGTGTGCCCTTCCTGGGTGTGGGTCGTGGTGCCTGCCGTGGTGCCCTTTTCCTCCGTGTCTTGGTCCCCGTTCCCGCCCCTTCCTGGTTCTTGGGTGGTTTCCTGCCCCCATGTGGTGTCGCTTCCGGCGCCCTGTCCCTGCGTGTGCCTGCCCTCACTTGGGGCCCTTCCGTGCCCTCTTGCCTGTGTACTCCTTGGCGCCCCTTGCCCTTCCCTTGCCCTTGTCCTGCCCCTTCCTGGTGTGGTGGTGGCGGGAGGGGCGGGGTGGGGAGGGGGCGCCGGCGGCCCAGGCCTGGGGGTGGGTGGCCTGGAGCCACTGGCGGAGGGCTTGGGGGGTGTAGGGGGGGCGGAGGCCCTGGACCGCATCGCGGAGGGGGGCCTCCCATGCCGCTTGCGGCATGATGGCCTCCGGGGCGGCCTCGTTGGGGTTTGCGGCGGTGCGGGTGCGCACCTCCTCGAATGTATGCACCATGTGCACCCCTTCGTGCCTTCCCGCTCCTCCGGCCCACTTCACCCAGCGGCGGAGCTCCTGCAGAGCGGGGGGAGACCACCAGGCGAGGTAGGCGGGGGCCCGGGGGGGGGAGGGGTCTGTGCCCGTGGTCGTGGTGCGGCGGGGGGAGGACGTTGACCCGCGGTGGTGGCGGGGGTGGCGGTGCCTGGGGGAGCGGGAGCGGCGGCGGCGGGGGCTGGGGGTGGAGGACGGGTACGGGCGGGGGGGGAGCGGGAGGGGGAGGTGGACATGGGGCGGCGGTGGCGCGCTCGGTGGCGTCCGGGGGAGCGGGAGTGGTGGTGGCGGGGGCTGGGGGTGGTGGATGGGTACGGGTGGCTCGGGGAACGGGGAGCCAGGCGGGGCGTGTGGGGGGAGGGGGAGGTGGACGTGGGGCGGCAGTGGCGTGCCTGGCTGCGTCGGGGGGAGCGGGAGTGGTGGTGGCGGGGGCTGGGGGTGGGGGTCTTGCTTGGCCGGTGGGGGGAGGGGGAGGGGTACATGGGGCGGCGGTGGCGCTCGTGGTGGTGCCCGGGGGAGCGGGAGCGACGGGAGCGGGGTCCCGGGGGGTCGTGGTGGTACCTGGGGGAGCGGGAGCGGCGGGAGTGGGTGGTTGAGGCGCGGTGGGAGTGTGGGCGCCGTGGGCGAGTGTGCCGTGCGGGGGGGGAGCGGGAGCGCCGCCGTTTGCGGGACCGGCCCTCATCGCTCGAGTCGGGCCAGTCCGGAAGCGTCGGCGGCCCCTGGGGGGCCTCGCGCGATGCCGCCTGGAGGGGGAGGTCCCCCGTCGTCCATGGGGCCCCCTCGGCCATCGGATGGTGGCCGGGCGGGTACGGACACGGTTTCTGGTACGGGGGTGGTGGCTGGTACGGGGGGGGTGGCTCCTGGCGGTAGGTGGGGTAGGCGGGTGGGGCGCTCGGTGGCTGCCATCCCGTCCGCTGGTGCTGTTCGTGCACGGGGAATTGTGGCCCGGTGGGGTAGGGCGGTGGGCAGTGGTAGTGGTGGGGGTGGTGTTGGTAGTGGTGGTGGTGGGGCCGCTGGTGGTGGTGGTGTGGGTAGTGGTGGGGTTGGTGTTGCGGGTATGGCCCATGGACTCCTTGTGGGTTTTCCGGTCCCCCTTGTGGGGGTGGGGGGTTGGGCATCGTGGGCAGTCCCCGGGGCTGCACTATGTGGTGGGCATGGGGGAAGGGTTAGGGGCCGGGCTTGACGGTGACGGTGGTTGAGGGGTCCCACGTCCCTGGGTCGGTTTGGCCGGCGGTGGTGGTGGTTTGTGGGGGATGGATGACGGGGCGCTTGGTGACGGGGATGTGGACGAGGGCTTGGACGGGGTCGTGCTGGGTGGCCGTCTCTGCGGTGGTGGTGGGTGCCGGCAGAAGGGGGGCGCGGGTTGCGGTGGGTAGGGGGTCCTGGCTTGGGCGAGGGCCCGGGCGGGGGTGGTGTCGGGTGGGTTTGTGTCGTTGCGTATGCGGTGTTGTGTGTGCTCGCGGGCTCGCGTGGCTGGCTGCAAACCTGAAAAGCGGCCATCTGGTTCACGCTGGTAACCATAGGCATGGCACTGCAGGGCACAACCACGGCAGGAGCAGGGCTCCGAAAGCTGCGGATGTGTAGGTGTTTGGAGCGCCGAACCCGATTGAGGGAGGGAATCAGTACATTCACCGTAGCTGGAGCTCTACTGGAGTCGAGAGCCTGTCCTGGCACACACTGAGTAAGGTAAAGAAGCCAGTTGTTGTACCAGGCACCAGTTCTTGTACCACCACATGAAGTTAGAAAGAAGGTAGTTTTTTCCATACAAACTTAGGATACGTGTGTTCAATAGTTGACAATAGATTGTCTGAGGCTCCCCTTGTCTTCATATGTCATAGTTACCCATACTACCCTTGTTAGGGCCCCGGTGGGAGTGAAAGTGGAGGAGACCAAGTTTGTTGTCCACTCCGGGGGGACAGATTGAGTGGCTTTGAGTACATATTAGCATTTAGATAATGAAAAAATATAAAATAAGGTATGCCAAATCAGTATTCTGTTCAATCTAAAATTTTCTGTCATTAAACATCAGCGTGCGCTAGTTCCGGAGGGAGCCGGTGCTTCCGTTAACTTCCTCCAGAACCTTTGCCAGGGCAATTTTAGCTCAACAGCTCGATGTTTTAAGGATTTGACTGCTCACAGGTATGAAGAACGATGTAAATCAACCCCCTAGCCATCCAAAATCTTTCCGTTAGCAGATAAATTGTCGGATTTCTGGGGATTTCTGGAGCGTAAAGGCGCCGCTCCCTCCCGCGCCAAAGATTCAAGGTTTTCTCAGCTGGCAAAATGTATTTGAATAATTCAAGGGTCAATTTTAGTGTTAAATTATACCTTTCAAAGTTTGAAATACCACTATGTTCATCAATGCAACAAAACATTGATACACTAAGGTGGTACACAAAGTAGTCCACCCCTATATAGCAGCGCCTACATGACGTCCCTTTATTTGTGAATTTCTCAGCTTCAAGGAAACATTTTCCAACAAGTAAGGTTTTCTTTCAGACTTCAACTTTTCTACTTCCCGATGCAAACTTACGACCAAAAAACTCAAATGCTAGCTAATTGTTCAAACGCATGCAAGATGGTACACCTATTGGTTTCCTTACCTTAGGGCTAGCTGTCTGCACAAGAGTGCTCAACGCCCCTGGAAGGTTAGAAAAAAGAGGGGGTTGCGAGTAAAGGGCCTCAACTGTGAGTTCCAACGGGAAGGAATCTGTTCACGTAGGCCAGCGTGTTGAGGGGACCCGCAGTCGGGGTGGTGGTATGGAGGTGGGCACCCCGGACTGATCCAACCCCACGGGTACCTAGTCTAGCGCGTGGGCGCCTTCCTGGTACTACACTCTGCGGATTAATGTATGGTGGGAGGGTGGGGCAATAGGAATCACCGACCATTGGGCTGCAAACAAGATAAGCGGCCTGCGGGTATTCTGATGACCCCCAGTGTTGCTTTCGTCGGTGAGGGGGAAGTGTACCTCCGGGAGGAGCCGATACTCCTGCGCCTTGTTGAGAACAGCGAGGGACAGCTTTTAACCCGTGCTAAGACTCTGTCCCGGCGTAAGAGCAAGAACTAATCTCCTGGTGCCTATCTATTTATTGTGCCTAACCGAACTGAGGAGGTTGCAAGCTTGTTGTGGTTTGCTCCTTGGGAACTCGCCTTGTGATCCTGTGCCTCTTTGTTTCTCAAAATCCGAAAACCAAATTCCCAAATCGACAAACCTCGCAGGATCTTTAGACGGGGGACCAATAATAACACAATCTCAAAGACATAAACCCTGTTCAGAGATCGAAGTATCTTACAGCGCTCATTCACAGTCGGCATTCGATGCTTCTTTATTATTCACAGACTGCAGTGCAATTGCGACTGCGACTTGCGACTTGCGCGCTGCATTGCTGCTGTTCGAAACCATAACACTACCCCCCCCTTGAGACCTCGAAGAGGTCTCACTCATGGGCGTAACACTGTCGAATTTGCAGAGCAGGCCCAAAAAAAGTTTTTTGGACCTCGACATGTGTTGGCTACAGAAGCATAACAGTGGTCGAAACTCACACCCTGAGGTGCAGTCATGGTATACCTGTCGTCAGCGCCTCATTCATACGCTGTGTTCGACTCTGCCACGGGTGTGTCTTGGCGGAAGCTGCAGAAGACAACTTCGCCAGGCACACCGCGCGCGCGCTGTACCCACAGCAAGGCTGTGGGCACGTCGAACCATAACATACCATAACATTGGGCACAGCCATCGAAGCTGATTGCCCAGCGGACAAACAGCCAATACACCTGTCAACTCGACAGGACATGTGAAGGCAGTGGATACCATTAATGGCATCCAGACTGTCGGATAAGCCATTAGTTGGCATCCAGACATGTAGAATCAGCAGTCTGTGCCCCACGTAAACGTGGATGAACGATCCACCTGGAGCCGACATACTTCGTGCACTTCCTTCAGTCTCTCGACCCGAGCCATGAACTTGAAGGTGTCATGACCCGTGTAGTGTCAGCGGATATCACTTTCGAGGGCACGCTTCTGAATCAGGATACCAGATCGATAGTTCAGCAATCGGAAGGTTGGGATCACCAGGTCGGCCGTCAACGGGGCACTTGTACTGGAATACGAAGACATGTTCACGGGCAAGCGCTGGAAATTGTCCAGGTCCCAATGTTTGTGCCTTGGTCAAAAAGAAATCCCAAAGGTTCGACGGTTTCCAAGCGTCCTCTCTCCACAGATCGGTCCGATCGGTGACTTCGAAGGAGTACCCGTCATGTCGACCAGTAGTCCATCGATAGGTTTCCTTTGAACCAGTACCAGCGGCCATGCTGTGGTAGAACTGACCAGTTCGCGTATCGACTCGCCACCATGGCGCGTCAGCAATCGAAAGTCGTCGCACGACAATGATGGCACTGACGTCATCGACTCCAGGACCGAGGGCATATCGGTCAATGACCTCAAGCATGTCGGTTTGAGAACCTTCTTCTTGGAGTCGACCTAGGTGTTGATGTACATACTGACCATCAGCGAGGGAGCTCTGCAGAGCGAATCGAACCGCTTCTGCAGTCACAAGGCTCAAAGCCGTGTCAACAATGACCGCTTCAAGGACTTGGTCTCGGCAGCTGGCCTTGCGTCGATGTGCAGTCTTGTAATCATCCTGGATCGGCGTGAGGTACTTGAAGAACGGGATGTCAAAGTGGTGCTGATAGGCGTTTGACTCTGCCGACAAAAACCTGTGGTCGACGGGATTTGGGTGGAACGGGTCACTTGCGGGCGAGTCGGTTCTCTCGATCTCCTCCCGTTCATCAGCATAGACATCCTTTTGGAACTGGACCGCTCCACGCCAACGTTGTCCACTTTTGTATCCGGCCTCGTAGGGGGACATGAGGTATTTCGAGGAACCCATGCGTCGAACCAAATCGGCGGCATCCAGGAAGGGGAAGAGGTTGACATACTCTTCACTGGACGAGTGAAGGGCAGCAACTCGTCGGATTGCCTTATGGGAGCCGTGGTATCCGAGCCGTCCGGGTCCAGTCCCGTAAATCGTCGCCAACTGGACAAGGTCGATGGGGGCACCTGGTGCGACAGCATTGTACGCCTAGGGTTCGGTCTGTTCTCCGGGTCGAAAGTACTCCTGGAGCTGGACTGCAAGGTCCTGTGTTCGATGTGGAGCGCACCCATACCGCTTATACCCAAGTCGAGAGGTGCCTCGTAGGCCTTGCAGTTGGTGTTGGCGAAGAAGCAAATCGACTTTGTACGCGAGAAAGGAGGCTCGATCTTTGAGGAGCCAGTTGTTCTCCTGGCAAACCTTCTGGAGATGGCGAATAACTCCAAGGATCGAAACGGTAAGGGGAGCTTCTCGTTTCATCCTGTCCTGGGTCCAGAGGCGTCGATACCTGAAGATCAGGTCAATTCCATCGGCAACTTTTATCAAGTCGTCGATTCCTGAGATCTCTGGATGCATGCGGTTGAGTAGAGCAATTTGACTCGGCAGGCCATATTCGGAGAGGTCTTGTCGGAATCCCCAATGGAGCTCTTCGTTGCAGCGTTGCCATTCGACGAGGGCTGCTCGAAAATTGTGGCAGGCCTATTCATTTTTTGTATACCACTGGTAGCCCGGCTTGCCACCAACATTCCCAGGCTCATCGAAAGATGTGTCAGGGGCGCTTCGCGCCAGCTCGTAAGGGAATGGTGCGGTTCGTCCCCAACTGTCGATATTGATGGTCTTACCTAACTCGGAGATAGTGGCATTCGTTTTTGTCACGACTGCGGCATGTCGTTTGTTCAGGAACATGTGCCTTCCTCGTTGACCAGCCATGGCGCTCGACGCAATGGTGAGTACCGATGGTTCGAGCTTGGTGTATTCCGTTTTCATTGGATCATCCTCGTGTGTCGCAAATCGATAGGGTGGCTTCAATCCGAACGTACCCAAGTGTCGGAGTTGTTCAACGGTCTCGATTTCATGGTTGTACTGCGGCGTGTTATAGGGCTGCCACATCGATTCTGGCACCGGCACAGAATCGTAGCTGGGCGGTGGTGTCAACCAACTTTGTGTGGCGTCAAACGCTGAGTGCTCGTACAGATGTTCCTCTTCGTTGTCGGACTCGAGCAAGGGTTCGTCGTCGTCGTTGTGGAAATAGGAGTCGGATTGGTTCGTTCGAGTAGAAGCTTGCGTCTTCGGGGCATTCGACTGCCAGGATTGGTCGACCCAGTCATTGGGGACAGCTTCATGGTTGTTGTTATAGCTGGAGTCTTTCGGCTCTCCGGTATTCGGTCCCCACGACGGTCCATCCCTGGATGGCCTTGATGTCCAGGTGGGCGGCCTCGATGTCCAGGAACTGTCGACCCATCCGGGCGCTGAACAGAGGAAGGGGAATCAGTCGTAGTATCCCGTGTAGCAAGCAAGATCTTCATCAGAATCGAACCAATCAGGGCTCGAGCACCGCTCTCGAAAGTATTCTGCATCGACCGGGGGCGAGGGCCCGTACAGCCTACAGAGTTCTGGCTGCATGTCGGGTGGGGTCCCTCCCTTGGTCGGTTCCGGAACAGGCCAGCTGGCCAGGGCTATCTCGAGCACTTCCAAGCCTGTGGCGCCTCCTGATACAACGGGTCGTCCACTCCGCGCTATTCCTGCAAATTCTCCGCGAGGGAACACACCTCCCTTGCCTCCTTTCGACGGGCCTCCTTTTCCTTTTGAGCTCCCAGCATATGCCGACTGGCTGTAGTTCGGCTGTTCAAATGGATCGAGAGGTCGACTCGGGCGAGTTGGCGCTGATGCTACCGACAAACAGCGGCCAGTTGAAGTCGTCCTCGCTGGGGGTTTGGCACCAACGTTGTCATTGATCGCGTCAACATCGATGACGTTCGACGGTGATGCTAGAGAAGGT
Source organism: Eutreptiella sp. 'Long Island Sound 2002' (assembly GCA_964036045.1). Classification (NCBI taxonomy): domain Eukaryota; phylum Euglenozoa; class Euglenophyceae; order Eutreptiales; family Eutreptiaceae; genus Eutreptiella; species Eutreptiella sp. 'Long Island Sound 2002'. The sequence continues at coordinate 151,500,351 of OZ038381.1, read as the reverse complement.
GGAGGTCAAGAGGAAGTTCGGGGCGTCCAGGATGTAGTACCATAGGCGGAGGCTCCGGCGATCGACCTGGAACCCCGCATGAGTTTTTCGAAAAACCACGTTGCACAGAAGAGTTAGGTTACTCAGGGTGGAGTTGAAGGAACTCAAGGTACGCAGGATCCTCCTCTAGAGCCTTGCGTGACTCCCAAGACCATGTGTCATCATCCCATTCACAACGGTACAGGAATGTGCGGCGCTTTTTTGATCCCACTCAACGTCTAGCCACAATCTTGACAAGTCGAGGGGATTCTCCAGTTTTGACAGCGGGCATCGGGAACTCCCACACCGGCTGTCCCTCTCGATGGATGTAGGGCTTTATGCTGTCTTGATTGAAAACTCGCAACCCATCAAAGGGGGCAGGGATGTCCAGTTTAACATTCTGGCCCTTGTTCAGTACCTCGAAAATTTTGTAAGGGCCGCACCAGACAACATCGAGCTTCCCTTTATGTCGATATTCTGGTAACAACAACCACCATCGTTCACCGACTTCAGGCACTCGAACGTATCGGTCCATTTGCAGGACCACATGCATCTGGCGTCGACTTTCCTGGGCAAGCATTGCACACACAGAAGCGAAGGTACGTTCCGCCCGTTGCATGTAATCATTCACGGTCGATGGTTCATGTGCATGAGAAGTCATTCGGGGAAAGTCCAATGGAAAATGGGGTGTTCGTCCTTCATCTATCTCGAACGGGGATAGCCAAAGGCTATTGGATGTCAGGTTGTTGAACTGTATATCGGCGAACAGGAGGTCGACATCCCACTCGTTGTTGCCGAAGATGCCGTGTGTACGCAGGCGCTGGAGGACCGACTGGTTGCTGCGCTCCGCCAGGCCATTGCCTCGAGGGCGGCTGGCCACTGTTTGATGCATCTCAATCTTGAAACGCTGAGCCAACTCTTTCCACGCCTGAGACTCGAATAGCTTGTCTCAGTCAGAAACAATTTGTCGAGGGCATCCTTTCAGTCGAAGTACTTCACGCAGGAACACATAGATAAGGTCGTCGGCTGTCATAACCTCGCCACAAGGGATGAACATTCCACGCTTGGAGAATCGGTCGACTACAGTCATGATGCTGTCATGGCCCCTTGTGGCCAGCGGCAATCCTGAAACCCAATCGATGGACACAGTGTGCCATTTGGTGTCAGGCACCGGCAATGGTCTTGGCACTCTGGCGGTGTCGAATCGTCTTGATTTCGCCGCTACACACATCGCAACTTACTATGTATCGCTCGACGTAGTATCGGAGGTGCGAACATACGTAGTCGCGCTTAATCAGGGCCATGGTTCGAAGGACACCTGAATGGTCATAGAACTCCAACTCGTGATACATAGCCACAATCGACGTAACCAGTGTTCGAGGGAGAAGCACACGTTTGCCCATCGTCGACAAATGGAAGAATTTGCCATCATCGAAGGACAACTTGGCATCTCAAAGCTGGTGTCGTGCCGAAGGGCTTCAATTCGCGACTTCGTAGATGTGCGTCGTCCGTGGGTCTTCTCGATAGGCTGCTGCCCACACAGCTGTCGAAGTCCAGTCTTTGCACTGATAATGCTGATGTACTCGGCGGTGCGTACCTTTAAGACTCGAAGGGTACGGCGTAATGGACCCAACCTTCGGCAAGGGAACTGATTGTTATGTGCCATCACGATGACGTGGACAGTGAATCAGTTCCGCCATGGTCGGTGCATATCAAAGTTCATTGCCAAAAGTGACTCGAAGAGGGCGATCCATGCTCGCATCGGGAAGGTCGTCGGTGTCGGCAGGTGTGTCTGGCTCACTGCCAGCCTCATCCAGATGCATGTCTGGTCGGGGTGAATCCTCAGCCATGATCTCGTCTGATGGCACTGGCTCCTCCCAGGTCCTCCGGCTCGACAGTCGTCGCTGATGGTAGCGGCTCCAGGTCCTCCGGTTCGACGGCGGGTTTAGTGTCGAAATTGGGGGGCTGGTTCAGCAAGTTCATGAGCGTCAGGATCATTCCCCACGGAGCGTCAGCTTCGAAGCAAAACGTACAGGTGGTCGTACAGCTTGGGCCACACCTCGTCATGAGAGAATGAATCTGCGAGTGCATGTAGGAACTCATCGACAGGTTCTCCTCCCCGTGAAGCCCAATTTTCGACCAGGGGAATTGCGAAAGCCCGTGTAGGTCTGGCATTTTCGATATCCATCGACTGTTGCGAAGTCAGACGGGAGCAGGCATCTGCCGCAGGATTCACGAGGCCCGGTACGTACCACAACGTCAGGTTGTATTCTTCGAGGAATTGGGACCATCGTGCTTGCTGTGGTGTCAGCGGTCGAGGACATGTCTTGAGATATCGAAGACTTTTGTGGTCAGTGTGCACGTGCACCTGCTGCGGTCCTCGAAGTAGGTGAAACCATTGTTTCAAGGCTAATATGATGGCCAACAGCTCCTGTTCTCGGATCAGGTATCCAGTTTCGGCAGGCTGCATTTTCTGCGACATGAAGGCAATAGGTCGAAGATGTCCCTTGTACTTTCCATGCGCACATCATTGCGCCAGCGTAGCACCCAGGCAGTCTTTCGAAGCGTCTGTGTACAGGTGATACGGCTGTCAAGGGTTGATAGCACTGAGATGAGTCGCATTGATCATCGCCTGCTTCAGCTTGTCGAAGGAAGCCTGATGGACGGCTGTCCATTCGCACTCGAAGTCTGCTTTAAACATCGCAGTCAGAGGGGCTGCGACAGCTTGGAACCCTTCGACAAACTGCTGGTAAAATCCACACAATCCAATGAATTGTCGAACTTCCTGAACCGTAGTTGGCGGAGGCCAACCTCGAATGACCTTGATCTTTTCGGGGTCCATGTGTACTCCATCTTTGTCGATGATGTATCCACAGAAGGGTACTCGACTCTGAAAGAATGTGGATTTATTGATGCAGGGAAAGAGCTGGTGTTTGCGGAGTAGTTCATGTACCGAATCGAGATGTCGTTGGTGTTCGTCCGCATCCTTCGAGAAGACGAGGATGTTGTCGATGTACACCCATACAAATATCCCGAAGTGGTCTCGAAGGACATCATTCACGACGCGTTGGAACGTCGACGGCACATTACAGAGGCCAAAGGGCATAACAACCCACTCGAAGGCGCCAAATTGTGTGTTGAAGGTGGTTTTCTCGATATCTTCGTTTTGGATTCAGATCTGGTGGAACCCACTAACAAGGTTGATCTTCGAGAATACGGTGGAACCCCCCAGTGTACTCAAGATGGATTGGATCGATGGCAAAGGATACCGATCTCATACAGTTCGCGTATTCAACGCTCGGTAGTCGACGCACATGCGCCATTTACCATTCGCTTTCTTCACCAGTAGGCAACCCGCTCCGTATGGACTCGAGGATGGTCTGATCCGACCAGATCGATGCAACTTGTCCAATTGTCGTCGAACTTCATCTAGTTGGCTCGGATCCATTTTGTAAGGGTGTACCCACGGTGGATTGTCTTCCGAATCGAGGCGTATTCGATGATCTCTTCCAGGTCGATACGGAGGTAGGTCTCCGTACTCCGCTTTCTCCCGGTCGTAGATGTCCGCTCACTTGTGTAATCGATTCGGCAGTTTGCGTCGAACGGGGTGAAGCCCGTCATCGTTGCCATCACTGGCTTGCATCTTATACATTTGATCGACCGACACTGCTGGTCGAGGCATGCAGCACAGAAATACTTGATCCCCCGTGAGATCAGATCGACGGATCTGTCTTTTGAGTTTCGGCAACGAAATGTACTCAATCTCCATATCGCTCCACTCCTCATCGGTGATACCATCTTCCGTTTCGGACTCATCCTACATGTCAGTACCGCGCTGAACGTCTGTCGACGAGTGTAGGTCAAGATGTTCTTTGGCATGTGGGGTAGGATTCCCAACCGGACTCGCTTTCGAGGAACTGGATGAAAGTATGGAAACAAGTTCCAGCTTCGAAGCTGCTTGAAACTGTAGCTGGGTGGAATGTCTTGATTCGCCAAAAGATAACCGGTACGAAATTCGAACCATGTTGGATGTCGGCGTACCTTTCCTTCCAGTTGACAGTTGGATTGTAGCTTCGAAGCCATGGTAGTCCAAGTACTACATCCGGCAAAATCTCCAAGACCTTGAAGTGATGACGAAATACAAGCTCTCCAACTCGAATATAAGCTCTCGTGTAGTACCGTACTTCGATTTGGACACCTCCGGCTGTCCAGACGTGTCCAGGGTTTCTCGGTTTATAGAAGGGAAGTCGCGCCCTCTTTGCAGTTTGCATCGCCATAAAGTCGCTGGTCGCTCCACAGTTGACCAACAGTTCCACGCTGGAGTCAAAGGAGTCCCCACGACATGCGCAAATGTGCCCTCGAACCGTGAACAGAGACCCATGCTGAGGTTCGGTTCCTTCGACATTGACACCTCCAAGTGTCGAATTCTTTTCGGATTTATGGGTGCTGGTGGTGGTGTTCAGCTCTTCTCCAGGACTTCCGCCACCAGGTCTTCGGAATTGTTTTCTAGGCCGTTGTAGGCCTTTCTCTGCTCTTGGAGCGCGATTGAAACCGTCCCTTGCTGTCTCGACTTTGATCTCGTCTCGGTGTGTTCGACCTTTTTGCACTGCACGGCGCCTTTTGTGGCTGGCCAGGCCGGGGCGAAAGGCTCTTGCGCGCCAAGCTTTTTCGGGGAGGGGCAGGAGCCCGGAACCAAGTTCAATCGCGGGCTCAGTACCGCTGCACGTCGCTGTCCTGCTCTGCCATATCTCAATGAGACTTGGCAGTCCCGTTATAGACAACCGCAGAGCCCGGGTCTCTGCCTGATTCCGAAGGCGGTACGGTTGCGGCTTGAGGGTTAGAGCATGACGGCCTGAGCACGGGGGCTGGCTTGGGGGAGGGATTCATTTGCAGAAGTGACTGGTGAGTGCCAGTGTGGTAGTACTGATTGGTTGCGCCGTGTTAGGGCTGTCGAGGGCTGGCGTGAGACAAACGTGTAGGTGTGGCTTTTTCAAAGAGATGACACGTTGGACGACGGTGAGGACGATTGTGAGCTTGTGCTCGCGGTGGAGGGGGGGGCTGGTTCGAAGTACCTTCTTATGCGGGGAGAAGGGGCAGAAACGGGGGCGGATGCGGCAAGGAGGGGTGCTGGTCGAGGGGGGGGGGGGGGGTGGAACATGTCCCGGATTGTGAGCGGCCGTTTGGGGGGCGGGGGCTCTGGCTGATATTAGCTTGCGGTATTGCGTTTCAGCGATAGAGGCTGGACAGGCCTTGGGGGCTGGCGGGCGTGTTTTCGAGCTTTGGTGTGTGCCACAGGGGATGGGGGACGGGGGCGCTTTGGAGGCTTGTGTGCAACTTTGTCCGGGAGGGGGGGGGGAGGGTGGTAGGCGGGGGGGGGGCGCTGTTGGGCGGTGTGTGACGTGCTGTAAGGCGATCAGGGGCGTCTCCATGGGTTCGGGCCCGTGGGGGCTGGTGAGTGGGGCTAGGGGGGGGTGGTCGTTTAGCCATTCCAGCGTGCGGTATAGAGCATTGAGGAGCATGGGAACACGAGCCATCAGGGCGAGTTTTAGGTCATGACAGTGTGCTGGTTTTCTTCGGTCGGAGGGGGGGGTTGTGAGTTTCGTGTACAGGGACATGGGGACCAGCACCCGGACGAAATTGCGCCTCTCCCCGACGTGTGTGGTCGCGGACCACCACTGGGACACCACGGTGGTGAAGAGGGGGCGGCAGCATTGAATGTAGGTTTGCACCAGGTGTTCGCATGTTGGGCAGTGTGAAACGAAACAGATAACATCCATCGGGTGCGGGTCGGGGCAAGCGTGGCAATGGCGAGGGCGCAAGTTGTCGTGGAAAGCAAACGGCGCCATGTTGAAGTTTCCGGAGGACCATTTGAAAGGGAGGCCTTTGAACCATGAAGTGTGGTTGTAAAAATGAAAGCTGGTTGGTGCGTGGATGTTTTCGTGTTTGTGGCGAGGGAGGAGGTGCTTGATTGAGGTGGTAGTCAGTTTGTGTATCACGGGGAGATGGCCTCGGGATATGCATCCTATCGGGGGGGGGGGGGGGGGGAAGGAGGGAGGGGTCCCAGATCATCACGTGGGCGGACCACTTTGAGTAAGCATCTGAGATTTCATTCCCCACGAACCCGGCATGCCCCTTGATCCAGCCCCAACCCTGGATCATCCCTGGGCGTAGGGAGGCCTGGATGGACTGAAGAGAGGATTCCCATGTGCCGGCTGGCGAGCGTGACGGGAGGCCTGGGGGGGTGCTCGGAGGGAGAACAGTGATAACGTGGAGGTTGTCCCCTAGCACGGCAAAGGTGAGGTGCGGGTGAGATGCAAGGGCCCACCATAGGTACATAATCGCCGCCCAGAACTCCGATCCCACTGAGGACTGGTATGGAGACGTTTCGCACAGCACCCATCTGGAGCCATTCGGAAAAAACAGGGTGGCCGCAGATCCGTAGCCCAAGGCGCCCGCTGAGCCATCCAAGTAGACCCATGTCGTGCCGGGGGACGATGTGTGGAGAAGGGCAAGGGCTGCTTCGCAACCCCATTCTTCGAGGTCATTGGGGTCAAGGGGGTGAGGTTCATCTGGGAGCCGGTACAGCTCGCCATGCAGTGACGAATCAAGTAGGACTCCGCCGTGTGGTCCGGGGGGGGGGGGGTTGAGGATGTACTCTTGGGGTCGGAGGAGGGGGGGGGTAAGCAGTTCGTGGCGCCCCGCCAGTAGGGGGCGGACAGAAATGGCTGGGCTTTGAAAGGTGTACTCTTTCTCGTTGCGGTGGAGGCCGGGGTCTTTGATGGTGTGGGTGGTGCCGTCTGAAAACTGGAGTGTGGCCGATCCTGTGTCCAACCCCGTGACTGTTCCTAGGTGGAACTCTAGGTCCTGGGGTGTTCGTTTTAGCCTGTTGCCGAACTTGTTGTATTGTGGTGCCGGCCTGGTGGCTAGGAACCGGACCTGGACTTTTTCTTTCGGAAGGAAGAGGGAGGGGGGGCAAGAGGCCCAGAGGCGGGTGCTGTGGTATCGGAGGCCTATGGTGTGGCACGCGTCCATGACGGTGTCCTGGATTGGGCTGCGTGTGGTGGAGAGCATTGCTTCGGAAAAAGCTTCGTTTGTTGGGGCCGGGCCGTACCTGATTGCGGTGTTCACCAGGGCCATGCAAATGGAAAACTTGAAGTGGCGGAGTTTCAAGCCTCCCTGGTGGCAGGGGGTGTAGCCGGCCTTAGGAGAGAAGAGGCGGGAAATCCTTTTGGCTTAGTCCGGAGAGGGGTCATGCGCAATATTTTGCGAGATCATGGCCTGGAGGACTCCCAACTCGTTCACGGCCAGGGGGTGTGCCATCAGGCAGTAGGAAAGAATAGGGATGAGTTGGACGTTTACTAAGAGAACGTATTCCGAAAGGGCCAGCCGAAGGGGTTGGAGGGTTGTGAAAAATGAGCGTATTTCCGACTTGGCCAATGCCAGTGTTTGTGCCTTGTGGTTGGCGGTGAAGATGTATACTCCTAGGTACTTGTAGCAGTTGTGTGGTTGCCCCGTCTTCTGGTTGGTTGTTAATAGGGGGGTACCCGAGGGGGAGGTGAAGGTTCTCGGGGGGGCTGTTCCCATAGCATGGATCTCAGTTTTGCTAAGGTTAAGGTCTAGGCCTCACTCCCTGGCGACCGTGTCGAAGAAATGCAAAATCTGCTGTATGCGGTCCCCATCCTCTGATCGATAGAGGAGGTCGTCAACAAAGGCGTGGCCAGACTCGTGTGGGGAGGGGGGTGCAGTGACGTAAGACGGCAAGGCGAAGAGGAGCACATTCAGGTAAAGGCAGAAAAGGATTGGTGACATGGGGCATCCCTGCCGAACACCTCTGGTTTGCAGGTGGGAGGAGTGGGTGTGCCCTGACACCACCGGGAAGTCGCGGGGGGCACGGTACAAGGATTGAATGAGGCTTACAAGGGGCGTGGGAAAGTTCAGGCAGGACAGCACTGTGAAGAGGGTGGTCTGGGGGACGGAGTTGAAATCCTTATTGAAATCAATGTAGAGGCTGTAGCTACCGACTGATTCCCGAAACGTGGATAAGAGGTTAAAAATGTGGTCTTGGCACCTGCGGTTGGGAAGCCCGCCGAACTGGGTGGGGTGTATGATGGGGTGTTCGATGGCCGCTGCCAGTAGTTCCCGGTTGGCGGGTGTTGCAATTGTATTGTAAATGCTGTTCAGTAAGGCTATAGGCCTGTAATTTACAGCGTTCATCACGTCCCCTTGCTTAAAAAGCAAGATAATGTTGGCTTTGAGCCATTTCTCGGGCAGCGCCTGGTGGAGGTAGTGGTTGCATACCCTCCAAATGCATTGTTGGACAGAAGGGGGGGAGACGTGCAAAGTGTAGTTGTTTGTGAAGTCCCGCCCCCCCGCCTTGTTGGGCTTTGACCTCTTGAGCCTGTTGCGGAATGATTCCCAGGTAATGTCAGGGAGAGGGCTGTGTTTTGTGGGTTCAGGGCAGGTGGGGGAGTGTGTGAGCAGGTGATCCACTAGTGTGCTCGGCGGTGCGTATTCGAGGCTGCCCCCCAGGGTGAGGAGTGTGGAAGAGAAAATAGAGCCCACTTCTCTTGGGGTGGGGACGAGCTGTGTGGTGCCCGGGCGCTTCAGCGTCCTTTCACCGCGTTCCACGGAGTTGAGTGCCTCGTTGATGGTGTGTTTGATCCTAGTTTTCCGCACAAGGCACCGATGGATTTTGGTGGTTCCGGCCTTGTTCACTTTGGCTTCACACTCCTTGACCAGTTTGTTGAGCGTGTCTCTGGAAGCGGGGTGGCCGGGATGGTTGGGGGGGGGCAGGGAGTGCAGGGACGCTTTGATTTTCTTAACCAGAGCCGAAGAGGAGTGTGACGTTGTGGTGATATTGTGGTAGCTGGTCGCTGCTTCTTCCAGCACCACATCGGTGAAGTGCTCTATGTCTGCCGAGGATAAAGACTCGAAACGGGGGAGGGTAGACTCGCACCACCGCGCCAGGGGGGCGAGGGAGTCGTGGTGCTTGGAGCGCTCCCGCTCCGTCAGTTTGCGGAAAACTTTCCTCTTGGTGGTGGGAGCTTCGGAGAAGGGGTGGGGGGGGACTTGAGAGGTGTACGTGACTGGGTGGTGGTCTGACGTTTTCTCGTCCGTGTGGATGGTTGCAGAGGTGGGGGCAGAAAATTCTGAGGCCGTCGGGAAGAGCAAAATATGGTCGAGGCGGCTGCTGCTTGCCCTGTACGGGGTGGGGTATCGGGAAAAGGACCGCTCGGTCGGGTGAAAGTGCCGGAAGGTATCCATGAGGCGCGGCGGGTCGCTCGTGACCTGCCTGCGGAGCCATGGCCACTCGTTGTCCGTTTGGAGGTTTGCTCCGTGCAGCTCAGGGCACATTATGCAGTTGGTGTCCCCACCTAGGACGTGGTTGGGATACTGATGCATGGGTGGGTGGAGGATGCTTTCAATTTTTGAGCCGTGGACGTCCGCGCTTGTGGCGTATACCGAGACCAACAAGCTGGGCGGGGCCCCCGGGAGGGTGAGAACTGCTGCCGCCAGCAGCCCTTCCGTATCGAGTTGAGGGAGGGGGGTAACGAAACGGGAGAGCCGGGGGGAGCAAACCAAAACGGACCCGTGCTCACCTCTGGCGTGTTTGTCTCGGCTGATGTTCGAAACAATGGTGGCTTTAGTGCCCGAACCGTAGGCGTATACGTGGGGGAGTATGGGGGCGTGGTTGATTTCTTGGAGGAAAAGGATGTCGAAGTCGTTCTTGAGGTGTCGAAGAATTTGGCTGCGGCCGGAAACGATGCCCAAAAGGCTGCAAACCAGAAGGCTACAGGTAATCACGGGGCAGGTGCCGGTGCGGGAAACAATCATGAGGTGGTACAGACATAAGGGTATGGACCTTCCGGAGGAGTACATGAGATGCCACTGTGGCCAAGGGCAAGAAACATACGAGCACTTCATGCGGTGTGAACAGTATAAGGGGATCGAGGAACCACTGGTTCGGGATCAGGACGTCCCGTTGCCCAAGAAGGGTGCAAGAGGCAGAAGCGCGGTGGAGAGAGAGCTGGGGAAAGAAGGGCACCGCAAGGGACTGTGGCACATGATGATAGTGAAACCGCTGTGGCGGGCACTCCAGGAGCATACGGTGGCACCGGAGGCCATGGCACACAGGCTGTTGCGACGTATGGTGCAACATCTCCAGGAGCGCATGGCGTGCAGAGAGACGCAGTTGGAGGCGCGGGCGGCAGACATGCGTGATCCAGTCACCAAACGGGTGGAGATGGCGTTGATCAGGTACAACCTAAAAATCACGGAGATGGAAGTGCGGAGGCGGCCAGATTGGCGACCAAGGCGGTCAGGGGGAGGGACTGGAATGGAGGACAGAGAGGGAGAAGAGCCGAGGGACCGCCTGATGGCACGCAGACGAAGGAGAATCCGGCAGATATGAGGGCAGGACGGGTGAACGATGTCACCGCGCAGGAGGACGTTTTTAAGGGGACCGGAGGGAAAGGGGCAGTAGTGGCGCCTGTCGCATGGACTGGAGCGTCCGGGACTGGGCACACTGAGTCATAGGGCGGAACAAGAAGCGGGCCAGGGGGCAGCAGAATGGGGTGATATGACGAGGGGAAAGCGAAGCGGGTATCAAGAGACGCAAGCGGACAAGAGGAGCGAGGCCGGGGGTGCGGGGACGAGGACGACGACAGTGCAGACCAGAACGAGGCCGATGGCCACCAGGCGAAGTTCTCAGATCGCGGGGGAGAAGATTTGGGACAGGAGCCGCAGGTGTACCAAGAGCACAACACACGTAGGGCGCGCGAACAGAGGGGGTACAGGGCGTGGGTGGTGGGGGAAGCGGCGACAGCCGCAGGGCTCAGGCGCGAGCCCATGTGTGCAGTGCAATGTCCCACAAGCCTGACTCGAAGCCCAGCCAGCCACCGGCAGTGAGGGCAGAGGTGGCTCGCATGCAGGCGGGCACAGCCCCGCAGCCCCCCTCGCCGGCATCCTCGGCGACGTCTGCGGACCTGTCGTCGCCCTCGTCTCCGGAGAGCCCGGAGACGTTCAGGAGGGAAGGGCCTGGGGCGACAGGGCGGCAGAGGTGGGAGGGAGCCGTGGTGGGGAAGGGAGAGGGAGGGGACAAGAGAGGACAGGCGGAGGCGGGGAGGGACAGGGCAGAGGGGGTGGCGGCAGGGGCTGAGGAGCAAGGGGAGGGGCAGGGGCAATGGGCGGCAGAAGGGCCACGGGCGGACCCGTTCAACGTCGCAGATGTGAGGGCGGGCATGGATATGAGGAGGAGGGAGTGAAGGAGTCGGAGGGAGTCGGTAGTCGCCGACATCCTCGAGGTGTCGGAGGATGAGGGGGAGGGGGCAGGAAGGATGGCGGTGGAGGGAAGCCCAGGACAGCCGTCGGCGCCCAATGTGCCGGCGGCTGCCATAAAGTCCATCCTCCCGGAGGTGCGGAGGCAGGAGGAAGGCAAGGGCGGCCGAGGGCAGCTAGAGGCGGGAGCGGCAGGGAGCGGAGACAGCAGCGTAAGCGCTGGAGGGAGAGGGCGGACGGGCGAGGGAGGGAAAGGGCAGGCGGGGACGTCGGGGGCTGTGCACGCAAAGGGACACCTGGCAGAGAAGGGGGGAAAAGGGAGTGGACGGGGGCGACAGTGGCCGCAGACCCAACGCTCGTTCAGGCAGTCGCCGCCGAGGTCGCCCCCACGGGTCAGTGCGGCGGTAAGGGCGGAGGAGGAGAGGGAGGTGCGCTGCCAGCAGGCGGCGCGGTACGAGGCGCTGGCGCACGTGGAGCAGGAGAGCCGTCGCCGCCAACCCCGGAGCAGGGACCGGACACCATCTACCAGTTGGAGATGGAGCCGGGGAGGACGGGGATGACGGGGGGGCAGGCGGAGCAGAGCAGCGCAGCAGTGCAGGGCAGTGGTGTGGGACAGGTAGAAGGCGGCAAGGGCAAGCAGGGGAAAGGAGCGAGGCAACAAGGTCTACAGGGGAAGAGACAGGGGAGGGCGGGATTCCACCGAGTAGGCGGCAAGGACGCGGGGCGATGGGGCGACAAGGCAAAGGGGCAGGGGAAGGAGAGTGGCCATGGGTACGTGGGCTCGCCGGTGCTCACAGGGAAGGGATCGCGATGATGGGGAGGTGTAGTCCCGCCAGCCGTCCCACCAATCGTCCCACCATTCCCGCCGCCGCCATACCCGGCGATGGGGATGGTGTACCCGCCCCTGCCGGCGTACCAGGGCATGCAGCCACAGGCGAACATGCAGCAGTGCCAGCAGGCCGGTGGGACAGCGTGGGGGGCGCGGGAAGGGAAGTAAGATTAGGAATTGGAGGGCGTGAAAGAGGTTAGGGGAGGCAGACAGGAGCCTGCGGGAGAGGGAGGCCAGAGTCAAGGGTGAGGTGGGCGGGGCGGAGGAGGGCAGGACGGAAGGGACCGACAGGCCGCAGGGAGGGGGAGCACAGGCAGTGGAGGAGCTACAGATGGCATGGGCGGACCTTCGGAGAAGGCAGGAGGGGGTTGAGAGGGCGGAACGGGAGGGAGGATGACAAGAGGAGGGAAGGGGGCGGGAGGGTACCCCACTGATGCCGTTCCGACAGCCGGCTATCCCGCCGGAGCAGGAGGGAGAGATGCAGGAGAGGGCATGGAGGCGGATCAGGGGGGAGGCGGCAAGGCTGGCGGAAAGGGACAGGGAGGTAGCGTCGCGGGAGCGCAGGGTGTGGGAGGAGGAGGAGGCGGTGGCCCGGGGGGCCCACCGGGTCCTCCCGGATCCGGAAGGGGACACCCCCTCCACGGATGTGGAGGGGCGGTCGCCGTCAGGGAAAAAGGCCAGGGAGGAGGACGAGGAGGCGGGGCAGGAAAGGGGGAAGCGGCGCAGGGGGGAGGAGCGAGGGGCAGGGGAGGCGGAGGGGGCGCCGCGGCCGGCCAGCCCCAGCCCAGAGCCGACGCCGACGAACTGGGACTCGGAGTTCCCGCCGCCGCGGCAATATGCGCCGCCGCCGGTGCGGAGGGGACCCGGGACGGTCGCCGGCTGGACGGCGGGGGAAGTGGCGGAGCTGGCCCGCTACGTGAAGTGGGTGGGGTAGACGAGGGGAAGGCGGGAGAAGAGGGGGACCCACCCCTTCAGTGACCTGGTGGGCAGGGCAGGGAGGCCCAGGGAAAGGGGGCCGGAGATGGATGAGGGGCGGTGGAGGAGGATGCCGGGAGCGGCGGTCCCGGGATGCGCCTGGACTGTCCCCAGGAGAAGGGGAAGAAGCCCAGGGTTCAGATGCTGCGAGAGCTATTGCAGCTGGGGGGGCCATACGGTGGCGACGCGTAGGGCCGGGCAGGAGCAGGAACGGGAAGCGCCAGGGCCCAGGGGACCGGGGCGTGCGGAGGGACGGGCAGATGGGATGCGGGGAGGCGGACGCGGGGGGTCGGTGGAGGTGGAGGAGGGTGAGGAGGGGATGTGACAGACACGAGGAGAGGAGGAAGGGAGCGGAGAGGTGCAGGTGCGCAGGGCAGGGCAGGGACACGGCTGAAAGTGGAGGAGGAAGTGGTGATGGCGGACGCGGGAGAGAACCCCAAGCGGAGAGCACAGGGCCAGCGGCGGGGGAGAGGGGAGATGGGGCGGCGGAGTACGGGGGCGCAGGCGAGTGCGGAGGGAGCAACCGGGCAGCGGGAGGCGAGACGTATCGTGGGTACGGCGAGCAGTGTCGGGCAGAACGAGAAGCAGACGGGATGCAGTATCGGAATGTGGTACAGTGACGGAGCAGAGCGCAACGTCGTGACTGACGAGAACGGCTGGAGATGGCGTGGGGCGGCGCTGTGCCCTTCGGGTGCAGCACGGTGCCAGGGCTCTGCCTTGCAGGAGAGGCGAACGGGCAGACGGATCCAATATTCCGACACGTCGGTGCTAGGGTCTTGGCTGATGGTGCGATCCGAGAGATTGCTGGGATGGGCAGGTGGCAGTGCAGGTGTACTCGAGTCCGGTGCAGTGGAGCCACGTCTCGGTGGCGCCCCTGTGGACTGGCAGCAGGAGTGTGCGGGCTATCCGCCGACTTGTTACATGGCGGCAAAGTTCTCTGCATGACAAGATGGTGCTGCATTGAAACCATTGGACTTACGCGCGCCCTGCTCTGGGGGTTGACCACGCCAGGCCTTGGTGGCCGCCAGCGCCATGGGACACCTGCGAGGTGCAACGAAGTGTGAATCCTTGGTGACCGCGCCGGGTCCAAATGGGGCCGCTGGTCCGCAGCTGGTCTATGCGGCTGGGCACCAGAGTGCAAATGCAGCGAAGGGAATTCAACAAGCGTCTCCCTGACGTTCTCTCTGTGTTCCTTCGGCACATGCGGTGGCTCATGGTGCGTAGGAAACCAACGGCCATGCCAGTCCTCCGGCAGGGCCACAGTCCAGTCCGCAGATACACCCCCCCCACACACACAGGGCACAAGGCAACCAGGATGAGGTGAGAGACGGGGACCAAGGGAGCACTAGGGTTGGGGAGACCCCAGGGAAAAGGGTAGGGGCAACGGGGAGGGGCAGGGGTAGAGCACGCGGGTGGCACACACGAGTGACAGCGCGGCTCAGACAGGGAGAGCAGACGTACAGGCAGGGTCGACAGTGAGAAGGAGAATGGGAGGGGAGACAGGCGGGTAAGGGGGCGCAGGGCAGCGGGACAGGGGTAGCACGGAGAAGAGCAGGGGGCACACGCAGGGCGCGCGGGAGCAGCGGAGAGCGCAAACACGGGAAAAAAAAAACAGCAGAACAGGCGGACACACAGGAAGGACACGTAGAGGGGGCAGGGCCCGGGAGGTGGGGGGAACAGGGGGCCAACAAGGGCACAAAGGAACACAATGTCTCCCGCAGAGAAGCACCATGCCAATGACCCGCATCGAGCCGTACCGGCCGCCCCGCCCGACCATCAGGGAACTGATGGAGGGGCGGCCGGCGGGAGAGGACGAAGGGGGAGGCCCCCCGAAGGGGTGTCTGGGGAGGCCGCCCAGGTCGGCCTACAGGTCGGAAGACAGGGCAGAAGCCCAGAGGCGCGTGAGGGCGTGCGAGATACAACCATGGCGCGGGGACGACCAGCGGCGAGCACACGGAGCAGGAGAAGAACACTAAGAGGGCGGGCAGGAGGCAGAGGGGAGGGGAGGGTGGAGAGGAGAGAAAGAAGATAAACGTACAACAACGCGGGCTAAAAGGCTGGGTCGCAAGGGAGGGGCGCTCACCTGGCATGGCCGGGGACCGCCAAGGGCCGCGCCACAGGACGGCGGTGGGACTGGATGAGAGCACCGAACGGAACCGAGACAGATGGAGATGCAGTGTTGTTGTGCGTGCATGCAGGGAGGAGGGAACCACGCGGAAAAAAGCACGGCGAAGAAAAAAAAAGGCGAACAACACCCCGTAGCACCACAAGGAGATGGGACAGAAAAGGGCGTGTGGCTAGGGCCACGCGACGGCCCCGGGTGACCAGGACAGCATGGGAGGCGGCACAGGAGTGAGGGGCGGGGGCCGGAGGGGAGCGACCCGTGCTAGGCGCACAACACGGTCCCCGGATGGATGAGGATCCAGTGGACCCACGCCACAGGGTTGCTGACGGCCCGGTGGGGTATCAACACGGGATGAGGGAAGGGATGGGGCCGCACAACAGCCCAGGGGATTAGGCCGGGGCCGCGGCACAGGGGAAAAGGGCGGGAAGGGAGCGACCCGTGCTAGGCGCACGAAACGGTCCCCGGATGGATGAGGATCCAGTGGGCCCGCGCCACAGGGTTGCTGGCGGCCCGGTGGGGTATCAACACGGGATGATGGATGGGATGGGGCCGCACAACAGCCCAGGGGATTAGGCCGGGGCCGCGGCACAGGGGAAAGGGACGGGGGCGGGAAGGGAGCGACCCGTGCTAGGCGCACGAGGCGGTCCCCGGATGGAAGAGGATCCAGTGGGCCCGCGCCACAGGGTTGCTGGCGACCCGGTGGGGTATAAATACGGGATGATGGGACAAGGGGACGGGGCGGGGAAGGGCGTGTGGCTAGGGCCGCACAACGGCCCGACGGGGTAGGGAGTCCATGGGACGCTGGGAACGGGCCGGTGCCGGGATGAGGCAAAGGGGATTGGGACAGGGGATGGGCAGGGAGACCGAAAGCGCCAAGCAACAGCCCCGTCGGATCGGGAAACCAGTCGCCATGGACTGGTGAACCATGGGCCAACCATGGGGAACCTGACCACGGGAAGTCGGGAAAATGCCCTGAACTCCGGGACGGCCGTGAGTAGTCAGCAGGGGTGAGGGTTGACCTTGAGATCCCCGGGTCAATGGCCTGAGTACACGTAGGTTCACGCGTGGGCGGGACCAGGGGGAACGTGGAAAGGGTCGCCCCCTGGCCTCCAGCCGTGGATGGACGACACCCAAGTGCATCCGGGAGCGGAGTGGGTACTCCAACCCGTGAGGGATGGGGAGTGGTGGAATGTGGTTGACAGAGAGAAGTGCTCCGCTGTCGGCGAGGGCTATCCACAGGAAACCCGCCTGCAGGCGCCCAATAGGCTATGCTAGGGGCAGAAGGCCGGGGGATCCTTCAAAGGCCGACCGGAAGGAGCTGAAACCATGAGGGCAGCGACTGAAGGGAGCCTACCGCCGGTCATGCCCCAAGGGAACCTGCTTGAAGTTCTCAGCCGTGAGGTGAGACAGGGGTCGCCAGGTTTGAGGTTTGAGGTTTGAGGTTTGATTTTGCGGGTACTAGACGCCTTTCGGCCCCGGGGGGCCACCTGGTCGGGCCAGGTGATATCCTCCCCACCGGGTCCCAGTGGGGGGCCCTCCAAGTCGCACCTCCTGCCTGGTGGCGGAGTCCCCCGGGATCACAGGGCTCGTAGCCCCGTCCTTCCCCGGCTTCTCCGTTTCGCCACTCCCCGGTCAGTGCATCAATTCGCAGCCGTGGCTCCGGGCGCTTACCCACTGCGTCGCCCCCCTAATGCGTGGTCGCCCGGGGCGCTGGCGCCGCCGGGCCAGTGCTACTGGCTTGTCGCCAGTGGGACCCCCTTGGGCTGGCGCGGAGGCTGCCTAGCCTAGGGGTTAAGGCGTGGCGCAGTGCGGCACTACTGCCTTGGCGGGTGCAGTGCCCCGTCCGTGTGTGCGCGGCGCTCGCGGCCGGTTCGGGGGGTTCGGGCCGGTACCTGGTGTTGTGTCTCTCCCGTTTCCCCCTTCCCGCCCCGCGTGACCCGTGCTGCGTCTGGCGGGCCGTCCCGTCCGGGTGTCCCTTACCCTCGCTCGCTGGTACGCCATTCCACGCGGTCTGTGCGTTCCGCGTGCTCGGTCCGGTTGCCCTTCTGGTAGTCCCCGCGTGCCCTTTGCGTGTGTGTGCGCTCGCGCTCCCGCGGCATCCGCCCCCCCCCCCCCTCGGTGGTGTGGCGTGCGCACCTCGCGCGGTCCCGGCACTGGGCGCTGGTAGGGCGGTTCCACGTGGTCCCTGCCCCTCCGCGTGTCCTGCCCCGGTCCCTTGCTCCGTCTGACGTGCTTTGGGGGGCCGTCCGGGCCCGGTTCCCCCCTACTTGGCTTGGGGTTGTGGGGGTCGCAGAAGAGTCCCCGGGGGGGGTGCCTTCCACTGTTGCGGGGGGCATCTGGGGTCAGGCGCTCCCCCTCCCCCGACTGCCCGCCCATTGGGCGGGCTGTTGGGGTCCGCTATCCACGTGGTGTGGGCGCGGGCGTTCGGCTGTGGGGGCCCTAATCTATCCCCTTGGCCTGCACGCCCTGTGGCGGCTGCGTGCCGCGGGGCGGGTCGGTGCTGTTCGTGTGCCGGGGGGCGGGCTCCGGGGGGCCGGGGCGTGCGCCGTGCCCCCCGTTTGCGCGGCCGGGGGGGACTGTAGGGCGGGGGGTTGCTCTGCCTCGTTCCGTCCCTCTGCCTTCCCTGGGCAGGCAACAAAGCGGGTGTCACTGGCGTCCTTCTGTCCATGGGGGGCGTGGCCCCCCATACCACTCCGGTTCGTGCTCGCCCGCCTTCACTGGGTGCGATCTGTGCGGCGTCCTGGCGCGTTGGCGCGGGCTCGCTTGTTCTCCGCGGTTCATGTGGGAGCCTGTGGCTGGGGCGGGGGGGCGGGCCGCGCTCCGGCTCCTCTCTCGGGCGGGGGGAGGGGGGACCATCCCCCCTGTCTCCGGGGGTGGGGGCAGGGGGCCCCGCGGCTTGCGGGCCGGTGGGGGGGGTGGGGGGGGGGGGGGTCGCGCCGCGGCCTCCCTGCTCCCCCTCTGGGTCGCGGGGCCGCCCCGGGGTGGGGGGGGATGAGGGGCGGCCCGTGGACCGCTCCCCCGGGGGCCCCTGCAGACCTGAACCCCCCCTCTGCCCTCCCTGTGTGGGCTGTGGTCATGGGGGGGGTCATGGGGGGCGCGGCCCCCATACTGTTCTGGTGCGCCGCCGTGCGCCACCCCCAGGCTTGGTCAGCGCGTTGCTCCGGCGCGCTGGTGCGGGCTTGCCTGTCAGCCGCAACCCCCGCGGGAGCAGGCGGCTGGGGGCGCTGGGGCGTGCGGTGTGCAGGTGCAGCCGCATCCCCCCCCCCCGCGTCGCGGTCCCTTCTCGGGGAGGGGCAGCGCCCCCTCGTGAAGCCGGTTCGGACCCCCGTGGCCATCTTTGGGTCACTTGGGGTGTGTATCTATGTGCCGGCAAGCCGCCATTGGCTGATATCATACTCTCCCATCCACCTGACCTAACCTGATGTGATAGTGTGATAGGTTTGGCCATTCCGGCTATGAGCGGCCATATTCAGTACCGAGGCGCCGCCAGCTGAGATTTATATATCAGAATATCAGGAATCAATAGGGTTTTTTTATCATAGTGTTTCCGTGATTTTTCAGCCTTCCGTTCTGATGGTCAATGTATCGGCGACTGTCAGTTGGCTCGCGATTTGGCGGTAACCGATTGGTTAACTGTTATTTCCAGATATTTTGGCGGAAACCCCGATGAAGGGTCAGATTTCATCAGTAAAGGGTTCGTTGCTTCCGCAATTTTCTAAATATGCACTCGAAATTTTAATCTGAATTTTTCGCGATGTCGAAATCGGATTTTCGACTTCGACATCGCCGCACTTGATTTGGTCTTCTTCGAGTGGTCATACTCTTTTCCCTATGCCCAAATCAGGTTTCCCTTATACTTGCCACCCATTACACTTGGAGATATAAGGGAAACAAAAGTAAATCGTGGGCCCACTTTGCAGGACCATATCTACGCGCGAGTGTGAGGAAAGAGAATAAGGAAGGTTGCGTTGCAAGCGCCTTAGTTTCAACTTATTTTTAGTAGGGTCCAACACCTTAAGTCGTCACACACACTCGTTGTATCATAGGATCATGGTCAACATGGTAGAAACTTGTTTATAACTTGTTGACCATGTGTCTGGACTTGATATTATGACTTTCGAGTGTCGCGCATGAGTCTTGCGGTTGCATAGCATTTTTCTTTAGGTTCTCACGTCCATTTAACCCAAAGTTATGACCATGGAGGGGCATGGCATACCATGGTGGGAGCCAATTTTAAGGGCTATGTGTGATATTGATAGTATATGTCTTGATATGCTCACGCCCATGTTATATATCTTCGTGTAGCCGAGGAGATGGAGAGCCACACGTTACAAGGGCTTTGCCCATGTCCCAATTGTGGAATTCAAAGCGCTAGACTAAGTCTACAGCGTATGTATTGCTCATGGTATGTTTGGCAAAGAGTTCCATGAGTGCACTCCCATTTTCATGGGGCAGGTAGATATGAGTGGCGAAGGTATCTCCATGCACCCGATTGGGGATCCAAGTGGGGGAATTGTTCGCAAATGGTTCCAATCATTTGTGTATTGAACCATGAGCGGATATCATGGGTGAGCATAGAGATATACTATCATGACAACTTTGTATTTGGACATATTTTCATGTTTTTAACCTCAATTTTTGCTCATTTTTGCGTTTTGTGTACTTACCTGGTCAGCAAACAGCAAGAAGCCTATGGAGAGTCGAACCATGGTATGTTGTTCACATGTTGGCATATGCTTTGGAGTTGAACACCACCATATGCCGGATCGCGTACTCCATTGGCTTGGCGCACGAAGGATTATAATATTTGGTCTCAAGATCATGGGCTGACTTGCGCAGTGCGTGGCGCCCATATCCGAAGGGGTTTCGAGGGTAAAGTGTGGATGTACATGGGCATTAACCCTTGGTCTCTATCCTCCATGAATTGTAGACTTCGATTCCATGCATGCTTTGAGCCTTTGGATAAGTGGTAACTTCAACTTTGAGCATATATTTGATATATGGCCAATATGGTGTGAATTGGCAGTTTTTGGCAGGTTATGAGTTCAAACTCATGGGGCATATCTCTAAGCCCATTCGAGTCCAAGTCCAACCAAGGTTATGTCAGGGTAGGGCATGGTCCTGAGTGCCACTCCAGGCCATGACACACCACCTCCCCTATTGGGCTAGGATTGAAAGGCTTGGGAGTGAACACATTTTTGGGGTTTGTGTAGTGACGTTCGACACATGGCACTTAGCCATCTTATTGGACTGGGTTCAAGGCATCATGTTGGTGAGTCAAGGGAAGGTCTTGAGTCCAGGGAATGAGGGGTCTATGGCTGTGATTGTGTATGTTTCCATCTTTCCCCAACTTTGCTTTAGTTGTGTTCATATGCCAATTTCAGGGCTTTCCTCTTTGGTGCAATTCTTGTACATGCCCGCCACCGTGGGACGACCGGTGTGCTGAACGGAAGCCCACAGTGTGGATTGGATTGGGGATCGGGTTATTGCTGTATTTGTGGGATCTGATTGCTGTTCAGGGTTGAAGGAGGATTGGACTTTCTATATTTTTGGTTTTGGACCCTGGATTTTGATAAATGCAATCGTTGATCAGGAGCAAGTCAGCAGGGGTGACAGGCGGAAGGGGCACAGCGGGGGCCGGTCCTGGTAGGGACCTTCTTTATGGTAGCAGAGGCGTACCTGCTGCCCCTACGTACCGCTGCCCCGGGGACTTGGGCCCCTATGAGCCCTGCCCAAGTACGCCCCGGGTGCGTATTGTGGACTCGGTGGAGACCACGCCGGAAGTTGAAGCCCGAAGAGAAGTACGACGTTCGGGAAGAGGAGGACTTGACATGGAGGACCTGGTCTCCATGTGTGAGCGTCGCTGCCGAAAGGCATGCAACCTCCGCTCCGCCGCGGAGGACGCTGAGGAGGCCTGCCATTCAGGCAGCAGTGGAGGACGGGCCCGGCGCTACCGGAAGCGCGGGTCACCCAAGCCCGCGGCAGGGGACGCCGGGGCTATGGATACGGACCCCAGCCCGGTCAGGCTGTGGGAATCCGAGGGGCACTCCGATGGCTATCGGACTTGCTTCCCCTCGGAGTCGGAGGAGATGCCCGCGCCGACCGCCAGGGCGCATACGGCCCCCGAGCCCGCCCTGAAGCACGACGCCGAGGGCTTGGAGAGGCCAGCCAGGGCCAGGAGGGCACCTGTGCCCCGGCACACGGGACCAGACATGGACGCCATAGGCGATACGCCCATGGGCGATGGGTCTGAGGCGCCGGGAACCGCGGGATGCGCTGGATCAGGTGGAAAGCACGCTGAGTGCCATTGCGAGCACGTGTCCTTCCTCATGGGCAAGTACCCAAAGATGGGGATGGACGCCATCGTGCATCGCCTCCACAGCCTGGACAACGCAAAGGACGGCCTAGAGGAGGACGTCGCCGGGATCCTGGATGACCAGTCGGCCGCGGAGAGAGACATGGCGGAGCTGCGAGCGGAACGGGACCGGTACCGGGAGAATCTGGAGCTGGCCCTGGAGAAGCAGCAGCGAGTGGTGGACAGCCTCCTCCACCTGGTGGAGGACATGTCGGGACGCCTGAAAAGGCTAGAGGAGCTACAGCCCCTCGCCTCGGGTCCGGAGATCCCGGCAAAGCCGGCCGCGGCAGAGCTGGTGGAGCGGGTTAAGACCCTCAGGAGCGCCATGGAGAAACCCATGGGCGGCCCTGCAGAGGCACCCTACGCGCCTCCGCGTGTTGACCCGGGTGCGCTGCCGTTTGTTCCCATGTTCAGCGAATCCACAATGCTCGGGGAACACACGGCACCGGCTGGGTCCATGCGGGAAGGGCACGTAACCACGGACCCGAGGAGGCTGACGGTACAGATGTCCCATGCCGCCCAGGATCTACCGATCACTACGACTGCGAACGCAGTTTATGCGGAAGAGGAGATCCAGAGCCAGACCATGCAGGGGCGAACCATGGGAAGCGCCGACGGACATGGTCGAGGTCATCCCAGCGGAAACCTGTGGGCGAAGGACTCCAATACGGGGATATGGACGGCCGGAGGAGCAAGTCCTTCCCGCATTCCAAACCCCATGGGTTCAGGCCCAACTGGACCGCACTCCATGGAGGAGAGGGATGTACGGGGAGTGTATTCACACCCCCCGGCCACAGGTGGTATCCGTCTCGGTGGAGTGGTGGCTGGTGACGTCGGAGACGCCATCAGGATTGACGACCTCAGGGGAATCAAAATCCCCTACTATGATGGCAACCCCTCCAACCTGGACGACTTCATCCTGGATTGGGAGGACTTCGCCGAGGAGGTCGTCGGCGAGATGCGGGGAGCGCCGCGGGACAAGTGGGTATGTCGGACATTCCCACACCGGCTGGCGCAGGACCTGAAGGAGGAGCTGCGGGATCAGATCCGGGAAGGACTGATCCATACGGAGCAGGCCTGCCTCCAGTGGTTGGAGGATGAGGAGCGGGTGGACGCTCCGAACCAGAAGCTGGAGGACTTGTGGTCCATCCCGCTGCAGCTGGACCGCGGTGAGTTGCGGGTCCGGGAGTGGAACCGGTACCTGCGGAAGTACCGACGGAGCCTCAAGCTGGTGGAGGACTGGAACGAGTCCAGCGAGATCCGTCACTTGCTGAAGCACGTCCTACCCAGCCACTGGAAGAGGCGAGTGGAGGACGAGGAAAAGAAGCGAGCCAAGAAGCGGGTGGCGGTGAGGATCATGGCGGCGGAGGATACCCATGCGGGTATCATGGAGTTCTTCAGGAGGAACCTGGGCGAGCCCAACCCGATGGTGGGACTGAAGAACGCTGTGTACGTGGAGGTATTTGGAGACACCATGGGGCAAAGGTTGCTGCGCCTCAACAACGTGGAGTGGAGGCGCGGGGAGCCGCCGAGGATGCAGGTCATCTTCGCCCGCATGAGCCTTGACGAGATCGTGAAGTACATCACGGTGGAGTTGAAGCTCAATGCGAAGAACGAGGCCCACGTGCAGGATCGACATGGTCATGGACAACGAGGCCACCGAGAAGACCGCCATCATCGTGAGATCCAGGACGACACGGCCAACTCCGCGGAGCATGGTAGTGGAAGTGGCCAAGACCACTGGACCTGGTCCCGGGAGGATCACGAGGAGGCCCATTTCTTCGCGTTTGTGGCGCACAACGTGAGGGACCATGGGCAGGATCGGTCCAGATGGAGCCGGGTGGGACCCAAGAAGGGCAATGAGCCAAGGAGGATCGGGAACCCACCGCTCTCGTTCCGGGAGTACAGGTCTCAACACGACGGGTGCTGGGTTTGTTATGGCAAGGGAAACAACCCTGCACACGACCACCGTCAGTGCAAGGTGTGTGAGGCGGACAAGAAGGCCTACTTCGCCGCCCACCCCGAGAAGAAGCCCAAGGAGCAGCGGATTGCCGACCGGAAGGCGAAGGGCGGAGACGGGGGGAAAGGCCAAGGCAAAGGCCAAGGGAAAGGCGGAGGAAGAGGCTATGGTGGTCGACCTGGCCAAGACCGACGAGTGAGGTCCATCGAGGAGGTGGCTGAGGACATGTTGAGGGCGTTGGAGGAACTCAAAGCCCAGCAACGTGGTGGACAAAGTCCTGGCGGATCGCAGCCGGAAGGGGCTGCGGGAAGTCAAGTCTAGAGGAGCCCCCACGGGAGTGGGACCTCGGAGGTCTCTCCTCCGGAAATCAGTGGAATCCCAGAGAAAGCGAAGGCACATCGGGTGCCAAAGAAGGCTCCAGAAGAGCCAAAACCACTGAGTTTCGCCACTCCCAACCCCTGGAGTGCCCTGCCAAGGGAAGTACATGTGGGTACGGGACATGGCAAGAAGGAAGGAGCGACCACGGAGAGCCCCGTGGATGGGCAGGACCAGCCCAAGATCTACACCATCCGTCACCATACCCTTGAAGTCCTGATGCACCCGGACGTGCTAGAGTTGCATGCTGTGAGAGTCGTCCATACGCCTCATGGTGACGAGCGGCAGTTGCACTTGAAAGTGCGAGTACGGTGCGGAGGAGAGGAGAAGGTGCCGGATGTGTTGGTGGATACGGGTGCCCAGGTGAGCCTGGTCCGGAGAGGGTTGTTCAAGGAGGAACTCCCGCAGCCCAGCCGGAGACCGGTCCGCCTGAAGGTCGCCAACGGAGAGATCATGGGTGGGGGCACCCATGAGGCCACTATCAGCATGGAATTCTGGGAACATGAGCGCTTGAACCGCCCTGATCTGGCGAAGAGAAGCACTCTATCCGGGAACTTCTATGTGGCCGACTTTACAGATTGGGATATGATCATGGGGTATGACTTCATGGTGGCAAACGCCATTGGAGCCCTTCCCCATCGTGCAACGCTGGTCCGGGAGGATGATGAATGCCTCACATGGCTGTCCACGGACTCTGCATGCGGATCATCCCAATGGAATGCTGAGGAAGAGGATCCGATCGTCCGAGCGGTGCAGGCTGTGGGTGCCAAGTCCAGAGGAGACCGTGGAGTTCAGCTCACGGAGTATGGAATGGCGCCGCAGGTGTCCGACAGGATGTTCCAGATGCTGGGAGCCGAAGCGCCCGAGACGGACGTCTTCGCTTCCCTGGATGCCCCACTTCTGCAGAAGTGTAGGAGGCATTGGCATCGAGGAGACTCAGCCTGGTACAGGCATTGGGGTTTGAAGGAGTGGGGGCCCATGTATTGGCATGGCTCCCTGGACAACACCAGACGTACGGTGGAGAAGATCATCGCGGATAGGGCGAAGGGGATCCTGGTCATAACCGGCATAGGATCCACCCCATGTCCGCTGGAAGGTCTCAGGTCGACGCTGGACTCCATCACCCTGGACGAGATGTCATTCGGGCCAGAGGAGGAGTTGTTCATCGACGCCAAGGGTGTATCAATGCCCTCCCCGGGTCAAGCGTGGGGTACCAAGGCTTTCCTGGTGGATGGGGCGCAAGCCCAGCCCACGGGTGATGAAGCATTCATCCGTAGGGTGGAAGCAGTGCCCATGAAGGTCATGTTTGAGCCCAAGGAGGGGACGGATCAGCCTATTGATGGCATTGACGTCCTGTCCCACGCCAAGATCGACGACGTCGTCAACTACATGCGGATGGGGATGCATGATCGTGTGGCAGCCAAGAAGAGGCGGGCCATGGTCACATCTCCGCATTGGTGGGATGACAAGATGTTGGTCACCGGCAAGTACGAGAAGGACGAGTTCGTGGCGAGGGTCATGGATCACATCGCGGACCAATATGATGGTCCGGCTGGGTCGGACCCACCGACATGGTATTTTCCAAGAATGGGTGCCGATAGCGACAAGAACCAGCCCGATGCCGCAAATGTCCGAAGATTATCGGTGGGAAGAGCTCCCCACGACGATGAAGACGGCATATCGGACGAGGAGAAGTCTGAATCGGATCCAGAAGAGGCCTATACCGCAGTGCGGTCGGTTGTATCTATACCGAAGCAAGCGCCTGAAGAGGCCCAGGAGAACCCGAAGGTCGCCGAGCTGAAGGAGAGGCTGATCAATACCTATCCGCGGCTATTCAGTGGCGTCGCCAACAAGAACCCTCCAGATCGTGGGAGGTTTGGTACAGCGAAGATCAAGCTGAAGCCGAACCCGAAGATCTATCGTCACCGGGAGTACCAACTTCAGGGCGATCGGGCCGAGGCCATGAAGAAGCTGTTGGCCGAGTTCATTGAGCGGGGATGGATCGAACCCTCCGACAGTGAGTGGGCCAGCCCAGCTTTCATCGTGCCCAAGAAGGAGAAGGGCAAGTGGAGGTTGGTGGTGGATTACAGAGGTTTGAACCAGCAGACCGAGCACGACTCGTACTCGTTTCCCCGGATCGACTCCATCCTCCAAAAACAACAGAAAAAGCGGATTTTCACGGTGTTAGACCTGAAACACGGCTATCACCAGACGCCGCTGCACCCAGAATCCAGGCCCTGCACAGCGATGTCGACGCCGCTGGGGCCCATGCAGTGGAAAGTGGTGCCTATGGGCGCCAAGAATGGCAACGCCGCTTTCCTGCGCATGATGGAGGACCTACTCGGTCCAGTCCGGGATTGTGCCGATCCCTTTGTGGATGACATCATCATCGGGTCCGATACGGAGAACATGACGAAGGACGAGCTCATCGAAGCGCATGAGAAGGATCTGCGCCGAGTGCTCAGTGAGCTGGACAAGCACAACATGGTGTGCAAACCCACAGAAGCCTCACTCTTCGTGAAGGAAGTGGAGTTCGCGGGTCACGTGGTTGGTCACGGGCAACGCCGTCCCATGCCTGGGAAGCTGGCGTCCCTGCACCACTGGGAAAAGCCCCAGACCATCAGCGAACTCCGGTCCTTCATGGGGTTCTGCAATTACTATTCGGGCTATGTCCGGAAGTATGCAGAACTCTCGGGGCCGCTGCACAAGATGCTGCAGGTGGGCAAGTTCGATGGCCGGAAGGGGAGCAAGAAGAAGCTTGCCTGGACCCCTGAGGCTGAGAATGCGTTCAACCGCCTGAAGGAGCGACTCCTGGGGCAGTTGGGGCTGTTCCTGGTGGACCCGGACAAGGGATTCGTGCTACGGACAGACGCCTCGGACTATGCCGTGGGGGCAGTCCTCGAGCAAGTCCGGGACGACGGGACTCATGTTCCCGTGGCGTTTTGGAGCAGGATCCTGGCCGAGGGCCAACGCCGAACATGGACCGCGAGGGAGAAGGAGACGTACGCCATTGTTTGTGCGCTCAGGAAGTGGTCTGGCCACATCGGATTGCAACCGGTGGTGGTTTGTACAGACCATCAGTCCTTGCAGAGCTGGCACAAGGGGCACGTCGACACCCCCTCAGGACCGGCGGCAAGGAGGGCCCGGTGGCACGAGACGTTCGCCAAGTTCGACCTCAGCGTCGTATACGTCCCGGGGAAGGACAATACTGTGGCAGATTGCCTCAGTCGATGGGCCTACCCCGCGGGCAAGGCTTGGATGGACATATCCAGCCATGGGGACGCCGAGGAAACCGAGGAGGCCAAGCGCATCATCGAGATGGAGAAGGCCATGGAGCAAGAGGGGGTCACGGGCTTTGTGGTGATGGCAAACCGTACGGACCTGGCCAAGTTCCGGGGTGCCCGCGTCCAAGCTATTCGAGAGGAAACCCTCGAGCAATGGATGGTGGCCCCTGTAGAGCTAGTCAGGTCGGTGCTCACAGAGGACTGGTCGGATGACTACGCGGCATCCGAGCACTGGAGCAAGTATTGGAATGCCGTGAGCGCCCCGTCGGATGACGAGTGGCCTGAGGGCTTAACCGAGGATGGGGACAAGTTGTTCCTCAAGGACAAGCTGCTGGTGCCCGAGAACCGAGTGGAGCAGCTCATTGACCATTGGCACAACGCCCAGCTCATGCATCCTGGTCGGGACAAGATGCAGCAGGACCTGGAGTGGCGCTTCAAGTTCCCACCGGGGTACTACGCCATCCTGGACAAGTACTGCAGCGACTGCGCCGTGTGTCGAGCCACGAAGAGCCCCACAGCGGGCAACCCGGTGTACACGGCTATACCGGAGGCCCCTATGCGGTCCATGGCCATGGATGTATTCGCCACGCCTGAGGTCACCGTGGAAGGAGAGACCTACGACTGTGTCATCCTGGCGGTGGATAGGCACAGCGGGTATATCGTGGCGGTCCCTGGCAAGAAGTCCAAGAAGAAGGACAAGAAGGACAAGCATGCAGTGGGGCTGCAGGCCAAGACCGTCGCCAATGCCATGATCAGGCATTGGCTGACGATTTTTGATGTCCCGGCTGTCATCTGCAGCGATCGGGGCAGTCAATTCGTGGGGACGTGGTTCAAGACGATGTGCAAGCAGATGGGGATACGGCACGCCAAGACCGTGGCGTATCACAGCCGGTCGAATGGCCGGGCTGAGGTGGCCGGGCGGCAGATGTTCGAGAAGTTCCGCCAGCTGCACATCGACGAACTCGGCCGGAACTGGTATAATTCGCTGTGGAGAGTACTCCAAGCGTATCACGACCTTCCGGGACCCACTGGACTATCACCCCATCGCATCCTGTTCCTACGGGATCGAGTGTCACGCACTCTCCCCTGGTTGAACCATGGCAAAGTGGCCCGGGATGCGAACGCTATGATGGCTGAGGCGGACGACACGGCGGCCAAGGTGTGCAAGGCACTTCAGGACGAGCATGACAAGAGGGCCAAGTACTTCAAGCAGGGAAAAGTCCAGAAGTATGCTCTCCAAGACACCGTGTGGGTGAAGCGGCACCACAAGGATGTCCTGTCCAGGCATCGGCAGGCATCCTGGTATGTGCCGGGGGTAATCGTGCGGAAGGTCGGACAGGATGTGTATGCGGTTCGTGTGGGGGATAACAAGATCCTGGACTGCGACCATACCCAGCTTCGTCCCCGAGCACCAGACCCCAGCGGACGTCCCGTCGCCTTTGAGTTCACGGCCGGCGATGTGGACTCGGACGACGAGGGTGAGGACGACGACTTCACCGCTGAGAAGATCCTGGCGGACAAGCCGGACCCGGGGACGCCTGGGGGGAAGCTTTATAAAGTCCGTTGGAAGGGATTCGCCGCATCCAGGGATTCGTGGGAGCCTCCGAGCAGTTTCGTGCCGAGGTATACCACGGTCTGGATGGACTATCTGAAGAAAAAGAATATTTCTTTGGATGTCAAGGACGTGTTGGTCCATTTGGTTGCTGCTGTAGCACCGTAATGGATCCCTCTTGGCATTTTTGTTTGTTTCTGTGCTTGGGAGTCGGGTGAGGGCGTTCATCCGGGGACGTTTCGGCCTTGATTGGCCATATACCCCCTTCACTCGATCTCCACATATATATTTCATTGTGGTATACTTATTTAGGTCGACCGACGACGTTTTTCTATCTTGGATCCCCTTGGTCCATGTTGTAGATCAAGAGGAGACCGGATATGGCGTAGGGCGCTGATTATCAGTGTCCTCACCCCTCCCTTGGGGCAGGGGGGCCGCCTACGACGTGTGTGGGGCCTCCATGTGTCCTTGGGACATGTGGGGGGGGGGTTTGGAGCCCATTGGGGTCCTCCCGTCCTCTCTTCAATGACTTCCGAGCGGTAACAACGCTCTGAGAAGGTGGGTGAAGCCGGTTCGGACCCCCGTGGCCATCTTTGGGTCACTTGGGGTGTGTATCTATGTGCCGGCAAGCCGCCATTGGCTGATATCATACTCTCCCATCCACCTGACCTAACCTGATGTGATAGTGTGATAGGTTTGGCCATTCCGGCTATGAGCGGCCATATTCAGTACCGAGGCGCCGCCAGCTGAGATTTATATATCAGAATATCAGGAATCAATAGGGTTTTTTTATCATAGTGTTTCCGTGATTTTTCAGCCTTCCGTTCTGATGGTCAATGTATCGGCGACTGTCAGTTGGCTGGCAATTTTGCGGTAACCGATTGGTTAACTGTTATTTCCAGATATTTTGGCGGAAACCCCGATGAAGGGTCAGATTTCATCAGTAAAGGGTTCGTTGCTTCCGCAATTTTCTAAATATGCACTCGAAATTTTAATCTGAATTTTTCGCGATGTCGAAATCGGATTTTCGACTTCCACATCGCCGCACTTGATTTGGTCTTCTTCTAGTGGTCATACTCTTTTCCCTATGCCCAAATCAGGTTTCCCTTATACTTGCCACCCATTTCACTTGGAGATATAAGGGAACCAAAAGTAAATCGTGGGACCACTTTGAAGGGCCATATCTACGCGCGAGTGTGAGGAAAGAGAATAAGGAAGGTTGCGTTGCAAGCGCCTTAGTTTCAACTTATTTTTAGTAGGGTCCAACACCTTAAGTCGTCACACACGCTCGTTGTATCATAGGATCATGGTCAACATGGTAGAAACTTGTTTCTAACTTGTTGACCATGTGTCCAGACTTGATATTATGACTTTCCAGTGTCGCGCATGAGTCTTGCGGTTGGATAGCATCTTTTCTTAGGTTCCCACGTCCATTTAACCCAAAGTTATGACCATGGAGGGGCATGGCATACCATGGTGGGAGCCAATTTTAAGGGCTATGTGTGATATTGATAGTATATGTCTTGATATGCTCACGCCCATGTTATATATCTTCGTGTAGCCGAGGAGATGGAGAGCCACACGTGACAAGGGCTTTGCCCATGTCCCAATTGTGGAATTCAAAGCGCTAGACTAAGTCTACCGCGTATGTATTGCTCATGGTATGTTTGGCAAAGAGATCCATGAGTGCACTCCCATTTTCATGGGGCATGTAGATATGAGTGGCGAAGTTATCTCCATGCGCCCGATTGGGGATCCAAGTGGGGGAATTGTTCGCAAATGGTTCCAATCATTTGTGTATTGAACCATGAGCGGATATCATGGGTGAGCATAGAGATATACTATCATGACAACTTTGTATTTGGACATATTTTCATGTTTTTAACCTCAATTTTTGCTCATTTTTTTGTTTTGTGTACTTACCTGGTCGGCAAACAGCAAGAAGCCTATGGAGAGTCGAACCATGGTATGTTGTTCACATGTTGGCATATGCTTTGGAGTTGAACACCACCATATGCCGGATCGCGTACTCCATTTGGCTTGGCGCACAAAGGATTACAAGATTTGGTCTCAAGATCATGGGCTGACTTGGGCAGTGCGTGGCGCCCATATCGGAAGGAGTTTCGAGGGTAAAGTGTGGATGTACATGGGCATTAACCCTTGGTCTCTATCCTCCATGAATATTAGACTTCGATTCCATGCATGCTTTGAGCCTTCGGATAAGTGGTAACTTAAATTTTGAGCATATATTTGATATATGGCCAATATGGTGTGAATTGGCAGTTTTTGGCAGGTTATGAGTTCAAACTCATGGGGCATATCTCTAAGCCCATTCGACTCCAAGTCCAACCAAGGTTATGTCAGGGTAGGGCATGGTCCTGAGTGCCACTCCAGGCCATGACACACCACCTCCCCTATTGGGCTAGGATTTAGAGGCTTGGGAGTGAACACATTTTTGGGGTTTGTGTAGTGACTTTTGACACATGGCACTTAGCCATCTTATTGGACTGGGTTCAGGGCATCATGTTGGTGAGTCAAGGGAAGGTCTTGAGTCCAGGGAATGAGGGGTCTATGGCTGTGATTGTGTATGTTTCCATCTTTCCCCAACTTTGCTTTAGTTGTGTTCATATGCCAATTTCAGGGCTTTCCTCTTTGGTGCAATTCTTGTACATGCCCGCCACCGTGGGACGACCGGTGTGCTGAACGTAAGCCCGCAGTGTGGATTGGATTGGGGATCGGGTTATTGCTGTATTTGTGGGATCTGATTGCTGTTCAGGGTTGAAGGAGGATTGGACTTTCTATATTTTGGGTTTTGGACCCTGGATTTTGATAAATGCAATCGTTGATCAGGAGCAAGTCAGCAGGGGTGACAGGCGGAAGGGGCACAGCGGGGGCCGGTCCCGGTAGGGACCTTCTTTACTCGGCTCCGGGGGGATGGAGGGTCGCCCCTGTGGCTCCCAAGCTGGGGGGGGGAGCGGGGGGGGGGGGTGGGGGGGCCGCCCCCCCGCCCCCCCACCCCGTTGGGCGTCGGCCTGCCATCCGTTGTCTCCGGCTTGCCCCCCCGGGGTATACTCGTGCCGTGGGGGTTGCCGGGCGGCCGCGGGCGTCGGGTGCGGTCCGGTCGGCCGCCAACGGGTCAGTGCGGCGGGGGGGGGGGGGGGGGAAACCCCCGCTTCCTGGTTCGCGCCCCCGTCTTCCACGGGCCGGCCTCTGAAAGGGCCACTGCGTTTGCGCCGTCCTGGGCGCCGCCGGTCCGCCGTCGGCCGGCAGCGGGCAGGGCGTGCGGGCGCCTGCCTCGGCCGTGGTGCCCCCGCCCCCCGGGTGCAGCGGCCTCTTCGGGGGGGTTGCGGGCCCGCCGTTTCTTCGGTCTGCCTCCGTCCACTCTTGGGCCTGAGAGGGAGGGGGGGGGGGGGGAGTGGGGGCGGCCCTCTGGTTCCCTAGCGCCGTCCCTCACGGCCGAGGGGGCGGCGGCATGGCGGTCCCGGCCCCGGGGGCCAGCCATCGGCTGGGGGGTCGCACCCTCCCCCACCCCCCTCTACCTAGAGCCGGACCCTCGTGCAGGTCCTCGCTGGGGCCCCTCGTCCCCCCCGCTGTCGTCGCGCGGCGCTGGCCGGCCGGGGGCGGCCGTGAGGGTTAGCGGTCAGCGGTTAGCGGGCTGCGGGGCAGTAGGTTACCCCCCCCGCTCCTTGTCTCCGCCCTCCCTCCCGCGGGAGGTGGCGCGCGCTCCTTCGTCACGCCGTACCGTGGGGGGGGCGTGGGTCGGGGTGCCGAGCTCCCCCCCCACTTTCTTGCGTCCGCCTTCTGGGCCGTCACCTGCGCCGCCGCTTGTGTGGGGGCTGGGGCTGTGGCGGCGGCGAGTTGCGCCGGCGGTAGCGCCAGTGGGCTAGGGCGCTGCGCAAGGCCCGGGGGAGCCAGTTGTTGGCGTCCGCATCCGTGATGCGGAGTACCGCTACCCCTTCCAGGAAGGCCGGCCACGTCGGCCCCCTGTCGGGCGACGCCGCCCGGATCACTGACCTGAGGACCCTCTCGTGGTCCTCTGGGGCTGCCCAACCCCCCGGGGGTACCTCTTGGTTTCCTCCGTCCCTCCGGAGGAGCACGGCATCAAAGGGCCGGTTCCTCAACCCCCTGGTGGTCCCCTGGTTGGCCCAGCACAACCACCACCGGTCATGCCCCAAGGGAACCTGCTTGAAGTTCTCGGCCGTGAGGTGTGACAGGGGTCGCCAGGGGAACTGATGGTGGAGAGCTCTCCTTCCTGCCAGAGGTGGCCACCATGTAAAACAAACAAGGAGATGTCAGATGAGGCTGCGGACGCGGCCGCCCTTACTTACTTACCTTACTTACTCCACGGAGTTGAGTGCCTCGTTGATGGTGTGTTTGATAATAGTTTTCCACACAAGGCACGGATGGATTTTGGTGGTTGCGGCCTTGTTCACTTTGGCTTCACACTCCTTGACGAGTTTGTTGAGCGTGTCCATGGAAGCGCGGTCGCCGGGATGGTTGGGGGGGGGGCAGGGAGTGCAGGGACGCTTTGATTGTCCTAACCAGAGCTGAGGAGATCAGTCTGACGGTGTGGTGATATTGTGGTAGCTGGTCGCTACTTCTTCCAGCACCACATTGGTGAAGAGCTCTATGTCTGCCGAGGATAAAGACTCGAAACGGGGGAGGGTAGACTCGCACCACCGCGCCAGGGGGGCGAGGGAGTCGTGGTGCTTGGAGCGCTCCCGCTCCGTCGGTTTGCGGAAAACTTTCCTCTTGGTCGTGGGAGCTTCGGAGAAGGGTTGGGGGGGGACTTGAGAGGTGTACGTGACTGGGTGGTGGTCTGACCTTTTCTCGTCGGTGTGGATGGTTGCAGAGGTGAGGCAAAAAATTCGGAGAGCGTCGGGAAGAGCAAAATATGGTCGAGGCGGCTGCTGCTTGCCCTGTACGGGGTGGGGTACCAGGAGAAGGACCGCTCGGTCGGGTGAGAGTGCCGGAAGGTATCCATGAGGCGCGGCGGGTCGCTCGTGACCTGCCTGCGGAGCCATGGCCACTTGTTGTCCGTTTGGAGGTTCGCTCCATCCAGCTCAAGGCACATTATGCAGTTGGTGTCCCCACTTAGGACGTGGTTGGGATACTGATGCATCGGTGGGCGGAGGAATCTTTCAACTTTTGAGCCGTGGACGTCCGCGCTTGGGGCGTATACCGATACCAACAAGGTGGGCGGGGCCCCCGGGAGGGTGAGAACTGCTGCCGCCAGCAGCCCTTCCGTATCGAGTCGGGGGAGGGGGGTAACGAAACGGGAGAGCCGGGGGGAGCAAACCAAAACGGACCCGTGCTCACCTCTGGCGTGTTTGTCTTGGCTGATGTTCGAAACAATGGTGGCTTTAGTGCCCGAACCGTAGGCGTATACGTCAGGGAGGATGGTGGCGTGGTTGATTTCTTGGAGGAAAAGGATGTCGAAGTCGTTCTTGAGGTGTCGGACAATTTGGCTGCTCACTATAGGTTTCTTCTGCAAGTTGTGGGACAGGAAACGCAGTTCTGAAGGGAGGGGTATGGGGGGGCGGTGAGGCCGTTGGTACCCCCTCCGTAGGCGCGTCCGGGACCTCGGGGGGGGCGGGATAGGGGGGGGCTGGGGGGGTGCTGGGGGGTCGGGCTGGCTGGGCTGGCTAAGGCAACAAAAATGCTGAATTTGTCGGCCGGTACCCCAGCCGAGGTGAGCTCTTCGTCTAGCCCCTTGCCGGTGATGGGGGAAGCCGTGACTGGGCCGGTGTTTCACCGAACATTGACTCTTGTGTGTTCAGGTAGAGAGGGCTGGAGAGTGCAGGAGGCGGGCACCCGGCCCTCTGGCTTTCGTGGGTTAGCTTGCCTGTGGGATGTGGCGGAGGATTAGAGCGAGCCGAGGGCTGGTACGAGGGACAGTTAACCCAAACACTTCGTCTTCCCTCCGTCGGGGTATCCCGTGGTGCCACTCGTGGCAGCGGCCCCCGCGAGGACAAGGAGAGAGCGGGAAAAGAGGCGGATGCGAAACGAGTCCCCATTGGGGGTGTTTTCAAAGAACGTTGTGGTGTCCGACTGGGAGCCAAAAATGGACACCGGGTCGCCTAGCAAGCGGTCGTCCCTGTGGTAGCCGATGCCTTCTCCCGGGAGATACATTGTGCCCGTGATTTGGTTGGGGGATGGGTGCGAGAGGCCTAGCCGCTCCAGCGCGGCATTGTAGGTTTGGAGGATAGAGGAAAACTCTTCCGGGATGGGGGACGTGGCGGTGACTTTGCCCGGGCCGATGTATGCGTGGCCGAAGTGTTGGACTGAGCGTCCGTGGTATTTCTCCGACCTGTTGTCGTGGAGAACCTTTTTTACCGTTTCCTCTTGGCTCTCGGAGAATACGTCGCGGACGTAATAAAAACCAGTAGGGAGGCGGGGGTCGATTTGTATCTCCGGGCGGTGTGTTCGACCTTGATTCCCGACGTTCTCTCCCTCGAGATGGCGGTCGACCTTTTGGACAGTCAGGGGCAAAGTGGCCTTGTTCACCACGATTGTAGCAAGGACCATCTTGGCGTCCACCATGTTGGCGTCCGAACCGTTCACCAATGTAGGCATGTAGCTCTTCTCGGAGCTTGGCAATTGCATCGAGGTTCATCGGCTCTGCCACGGTCGAAGCCGTGGGCGCTGCAGCTGGAGTCGGCATGGGATTGACGTGTGGCGTTGGCATAGGGTTGGATGGGAACGTGGAAGTCGACGTAGGTGGAACCATCATAGGCAGGGGTCTCGACACTGCAGGACCCAGAGTGTGATCTGATGTTGTTCTCGATGCGTTCTGTACCTCTTCGAGCTGATACCCAGCCGCAATGTAGGCTTCCGCGATGGTCTCTACCAAGGTATCGAATCCAAATGGCCTTTTAGAACGCCATCTCGAACGGACTTCAACGATGTACTGCCGACGAACAGCGTCATTTGACAAACCTTCAACAAATCGAGAGTTGACGAGGTAACCCATCTGGAGGTCACTGGTGTTAAGCTTCGACTTGATAACGCAAGTACGAAATTCCCGAAGGCAATCTGCATGTCCAGGGAACTCGCTCTCTTTCAAGCTCAACATCCTCGACAAACACACTGGCTCATGGGATATGCAGTCGAAACGTTGGCCTAACACACGCATGAGCTCGAACCAGTCATCCTGTACAGCCTTCGTCAAGCTATGATAATACTCAGCAGCATCAACATCGAGGAGGAATGACATGATTGCCGCCTGATCGACGGGTGAGGTGATATCCGACAAGGTGAAGGCTCGTAACAAATGCTCCTTCCATGTTCGAAACTCTCCACATCCAGGTCCTCCAGAGAACCTCTTGACCAGTTTATTCAAGCGCTCGACACGGCGTCCCAAAATCTCTTGCGTAGGAGCACGCTGGACTGCGGACTGATGTGCTGGATGTGGTTCGAAGGCAGGCGGTTGTGGAAGTGGTTGTTGTGGAGGGTGAGGTAGACTGCTGGGCGGTGCATACAGCGGTTGATTCGAAGAAGACGATGGTTGTGGATGGAGCTGTGGTTGTGGTTGTGGAAACTGGATGTTGTTCGGAGGTGGTTGACTCGAAGTTCGTACCAATTCGTTGAGCAGGGCATAACATTGCGACAATTCATGCTCTACGCGTCGAAGTTCATTTGCAGCAGCTTGAGTTGCATTTTCCGTCGAGGACGGCAAAGTATCAATGCGCTGACCAGTTGCTGCAGTAGCACTCGCTGCTGTTGCCTGCAATGCATCGATGCGTTGTTCCAATTCGATAACTTTGGCTTGAGTATCTGCAAGCTTCTGCGAACAGCTGTGAAGATCACAAGAGAGACATGGAAACCACTCGCTTTCTCGACTGGCGATGCGCTCTGCGATGAACTTTTCTAACGAAATCGAAAATTCGTGATGCAAGGGTGAATCACTTCGAAACAGACTGTCTCTGATGAAGTGCAGCATAGCTGCAGCGTCGAAGGATCGCTCCATTGTAGATCGAAATCCAAATCAAGTGGACGGCGTCAAAGATTGATCTCGAATTGATCTCCCCGCCACTTAGCTGACTACCACTTGTTGTGGTTTGTTCCTTGGGAACTCGATTTGTGCTCCTGTGCCTCTTTGTTTCTCAAAATCCGAAATCCAAAATCCAAAATCGACAAACCTCGCAGGATCTTTAGACGGGGCACCAATAATAACACAATCTTGAAGACATAAACCCTGTTCAGAGATCGAAGTATCTTACAACGCTCATTCACAGTTCGCATTCGATGCTTCTTTATTATTCACAGACTGCAGTGCGATTGCGACTGCGACTTGCGACTTGCGCGCTGCTGCACTGCTGCTGTTCGAAGCCATAACAAGCTTCAGGAGGCGGTGGTATACCCCAGACACCCCCTCCTCACGTTGGGAGTCTCCTTCGGGCCACTCCTGTAGGAGCGAAAGACGGGGTCGATACCCCCGTCGGGTTGGATGAAAGGAGACATGGGTTCCCAGGTTGCCTCAGAAACTCCATAGCCCTCCCAAAGGGTGAGGAATTTCCAACCCTCTTTATATTCGTGGCGGGCTATACCTGCTACAACGTAGTATCCATCGAGTGCCATTTTCCCGGCAGTCATCTCCTCAAGTTCGTCAGCCTCTTCAGGTGAGGCTCCGTTCTGCAGGTCCATTTTCTCGACCTCTTTGTCGCTTCGGCGCCACTCGTCCCAGGACAAGTCATTGGGAGAGTGGTAGTGCCTCAACTGTTTAGGATCACAGAGTAGTTCACCACCTAGACGTGGACTGCACCTGACATGGATCCTAGATCCATCTGTCCTAATGATACGATAGGGCCCAAAATAAGCGTCCTGTAGGCAGTTACGCGGCTAGGAGGGTAGTCGTGAGTGGTGAACCAAAACAAGGTTGCCAACCTTAAAACCTGCGGGTCGCCGTAGGCGATTTCGTCGGCTCGGTTCACGTTCACAGATGTGTCTCAGGTTAGTTCCAGCCTGGTTAGCCATATACTGCTTGTGTTCCAGCCTATCCCCAACGGGGCTCTTGAAGTCCTCAGGAAAGGGGGTGCTGAACAACCCAGCAGGTCGTCCTCCATGAAACAGCTCGTGGGGGCTTAACGCTACGGCAAGGCAGGCGCGAGCAAGCACTTTCTTTTTGACCTGTGGAGAAAAGGAGGGAGTGAGGGATGGACAGGGAAAGTGCCACAGCCTGTGAATGCCAAGATTAGGCACATGCATCGCGAGAACGGCGCACACTCTAACCTTACATGCGGGCTGCGTGCTCCATTCGACTGGCATACCTTTGATTCCTGGTTTTACCTGTGCAGAGCGAAAGAGGTGAACACCCATACCCCCAACCAACGCAGCGGTGACACCCCTAGCGTTTTGACGAAACAAAGCACACGAACACAATGCAAGAGTGTGTCATGACAGTAACATACTTGACAGGCGGGTTGTCTGCCTGCTTTGTTGTTTGCCTGTTTGTTTCATTCTTTTTCCTATTGTTTATAAAATTTTTGATGCAACTGTGCAAAAATTTCTTTTAAACGCTTGAAAAATCACGGGTCATACCTTCTTTTCCGTTTACCCTTCCGCACCTCTTTTTCTGGCGTTCAGTTCTGTTGCACTTGTCTACGACTGCTACTTTTAGATAAAATATGACAATTTCTAACGTCTTCATTCTTGTCAATTTTCAGCGATTTGGCTTTCTAGATCGCTACCCTTGTCGCTAAACCACAGGATTCACACCCTGTTGGTAACATTTTCTATTTTTTCAAGCTACTGGAGATTTCTGCCCTCCATTGGAAGTATTGCTCCGCCCTTGCCCTTGGTCAGTACGTTTACTAAAACGCTGCTTATACAGCGAGGACCGTCCGGATTAGAGCGTTCGAGTTTACTTTAGTGGGCAAGCATTTACACTCTGGAGAGGGAGTCCTGGGTTCAAACCCCACTTCCCCCAAATTTTTTACCAAAAGTTTTTGCCGCACGCTGGCGACTTTTGAGGAATGTGCCTTGAAAGGGACATCATACACGGTACATTACACTGTTTTTTGAGGGTACCTAAAGTGTGATAAGCTTCTATGAAGTGATGAGAATGTCATAAGCTGGTTTGAGAGATTTTCTGAGGTGATTTCAGGGTAATTTGAGCCTTTTTCCTTGGTCCCACTAGCCTGATCAACTAGTACTCTAGGGTAGAGTAAGAAAAAGTAACTACCACTTCTTTCTTGGGGTACTTGATTCAGGCCAAGCCCCCCCTAAACCTTGGGAAGTTATGAAGACTAACACTTAATCATTTTAATCACTCTTGTTGAGATTTTAGTACATTTTTCAAAGTAAGTAGGGTTATAACCCTAGCCCCCCGTGAAGTTCACCCCTACCACCCAAGGTCACGGAAGTATCTTCCTTCATGGAGGTAATACCGAAATACATTAGGCATTTCTTGCCTTAGGCCCTGTTGGTTAAGCCTAGTGGTCTCCCACCCCAGCACCCCTATACTCAGTGGTTTTGCCTACTTATTGTGGGCCAACTGTTTACCTGATTCTGAATTCAGTTGCTTGGCCATGCTGGCCAAGCCATATCCTGTGTTTGGCCCAACCTACATGCCCCAGATTAATTACCTACACCATTGCATGTCAAAGGGTGCACATGAGGTGCTTGAGACTATTTCGGTGGCCAGGCTTGTGTCAGTTTTCCATATAAAAATCATTTGTTTTGTCCTTTTGTGATTCAATCTTTGTACTTAAGCTTGCATTGTCTATCTGCAGCCCTTCTGTGATACATTGGATTTCAACACTATTCATGGATTCGCTCGATATCCCGTTCATGCTCTACTTGCCGCTGTGGTCCTGTTTTCCACCTCCAAAACCTGCAGGATTTCATCAAAACCTTTAGGGCATCAATTAAAATTATTTTTTCTAAGATTGCATGATGCACACATAAACGAAACGCAAAGCTAGCCAACAAAAGACACAACACATGCCACGTACGCATCACAATACAGTCACACCCTAAAAGCGGTGTGACTCGTTCCGCACCAATCAGTAAATCAGACTTTACTTTCCAAAGCACTTGAATAGAATTCTGCTGTGAAACGACAAAAAGCAAAGTCTCAAACAAACCAAACGGTGGATATAGGACGCACTGAAGAAGATACCAAAGTGTTTCAAATGCTTGCAACTCCAAATTCAAGCAATTGCGGAGCAACTCCCTTGGGCACATAAAGATCACGAACATTTGACTCGGAATCTGCCACACAACACCACCAACCAAAAGGATACGCAAAGAACACAGCACGCTACGTACCCACACGAGTTGGATGCCACATGCACTTGCAAAAGGAGCAAAATGCTACGCGAACACTGTAACAACAAGCAAAAAGAATGCACAAAGCGCAAACACGGTCGTGCCAAAACATGAACTTAACCCACACTGCAGGTGTCGTTAAAAGCGCTCAGCTCGCCAAGCATTCTTCGGTGGTGCGGCCGCTACAGTGAGAGCGCCGGGTGACTCAGAGCGTTCGCAAAAGCGCACTTCCTTGCCATCGGGCTCATCAACTAGGTTTTCGTCTCTGAGGCATCAAGTGCGGTGCAAAATGTGGTCCCAAAAAATTCCGTTGCTTGCATCTGCCCAAAAGCTCAATGAATGCGCTTATGGAACTCTACAAACCCTTTACTTTTTGCTATAGGCTTGCAAAGTGAAATGGACACCAAAAGTGGCTTTTTCTTGTCATCATTAGAGCTCTTATGTCGCTTTTTGGCGGCGGGCGAGTATTGAAATTTACCTCGACTATATGGTTCAGTTTTGCTGCACCATTGTCCCACTGCCAACTTGTTAATCTTAACATCCATGACTCGGTTGTGTTGAATCATGTTCAGCGACCTAGTTTTGTAGCAACTCCCATATCTCTTTGCAGCCGGAACATCGGACAAGATCATATGAGCCACGAGGCGTCATTCGGAGACAGTTCTGTGTGGGACGTTGACGCTTTGTAAGCTGTGTGTTACACCTTGCACACCGAACGCCAAGCTCTCCGACAACACACCATGTCCAGACAAACATTGAACATATTTCGCACAGGTTGACGTCACATCAACGATGAAGGAAATTTCCAAAAACCAAGTGGCTTCTGCAATTGTATAATATCCTCTCTTCCCAAACGTGAAACCTAGATTCCGCGGCATTATACCTCGCAACATGAGTTTGCGCGCTACGTCATATGTACACCGTAAACAAGGTCGAAACACATCATAGTGCTGAGCTACAT
Organism: Eutreptiella sp. 'Long Island Sound 2002'; assembly: GCA_964036045.1. Taxonomy (NCBI): domain Eukaryota; phylum Euglenozoa; class Euglenophyceae; order Eutreptiales; family Eutreptiaceae; genus Eutreptiella; species Eutreptiella sp. 'Long Island Sound 2002'. The sequence continues at coordinate 151,459,369 of OZ038381.1, read as the reverse complement.
CTCAGCGACTCGTCAACTATTCACAAGTACTTCATGAAAACTTTTTGACAGCTTCCGTGTCTCTTAGTGTACCACATGCTGTACAAACATTGTGCATAGTTCTATTAAGCATGATGATTGGTCCACACTAGCGTCCATTGAAAAAGCTTTGATGTTTGAAGAAACTCATTTTGCACACTTCAACTCAAAGTCCTCTGCCTTGCAGAAGAACAAACAGCACATGGCAATGCACGGTTGTATGTATGTTTCAAAACTGGAAAAGGCAATAGCCAAAGAAGACAGGGAAACCGAGGTAGAGAAATGAAAGCAGCAAACACATGGGCCACCACGTCCCTTTTTGCAAAATAGAAGCATCTAATGGGTGCCCAACAATTTGGTGGAGGCGCAGGAAAATGCAATCAACATGAAACACATTTCCGATTGGTACAGTAAAGACGAAAACATTCATCCATGCGCAAACTACTCGGAAACATACCACCAAAAGTCTAAAGTTTTGCATACAACATTAGGTATACGCAAAGTGCCTGACCTCTTCCATCGGTTGCAACTTATGCTTTAATTGGCACGACCCCCCCACTGCGAAAAAGGGTTTCCAATGTTTGCGAAAGTGGGCACTACACTGTGTTTCGCTTGGCATGACAAGCTTCATTGTTACGTCATCCTTAAGTGGCAGCCTCATGCAGGTGCATATTAGTAGGCGTGCGAGTGACGAACGGGTTTTTTCTACGGCCAATGGAACTAAAACCTAAATTGACATGGGTGCTTTCGTACATTCGGGGCCATAGCTCTTGGCGACTTAGAGCAGAATCTCCAAACGCACGGCACTCCAAAGTTGAATAAGTCCGAAGTTGGAGATCATGTGTTTCGACGTTGCAGCGCACTAACGACATTGCAAAAGCATCCATTGCCTTAGTTTTTTTGGTTGAAAAATACAGAAACATACCACACCTTGCTTGACCTCAATGACTTTGGACTTGGAAACTTGCATGCCAAACAAGGTCTTTGACTTTCGACTAACACGACTTTCGGCACTGCATTGTAGATCTTCCTCTCATGAATGTACCCCTTTGGTTGCTTGTGTAGATAAAAATGCTAACAATTGCTCTCCAGGTCTTGCAATCAAACACGTGTGTTCGCTTTGGCATCCACAGCCTTACTGTTGCTTATTTCACATAGCTTTATTCAACCGCCGTTTTTGAAAAGCAATTTTGTAGAGCGGAAGGTCAAATGTCTACCGCGCTAGGCAAAACCACCAATCTTTTCAGCCATAACCTTTTGTCATGAAGATACACTTAAAACACACAACATCTCCTATGTGTTTGTAAAACCGCACATACCTTTCCAAATAAACCAGCACACGGAAGCACATATGCATTTAAGAGAGCCACACAAAGTGCTCACATTGTGTTGCTCCTGAAAACCTTTCTGTTATCAGGTGTTCCGTATGCATCCATCTCTCCAATATAAAATTCTGCCACCCTCCCCTACATGTGTTGTATCCTGATGGCCCTCCTACCACCTTATTCTGCCTTGACAAAGCATCTCGCTTTCTCTCCCCTCTGTCATTTCTGTGCTTCTGTTGTACACCTCCACTTCTTGATCACCATCACTTCAACCGTGCCCCATCATTTCTCCTACCCCCTCATCTGAAAAAGAAATCGGGCAAACCATCGCCCATTAGGCTAAAAAAAAAAGGCCCCACAATGGCACAATGAAGCAGGTAACCACAGCACCATTGAGGACCATTCAGCACCACTACAGCACACATGCACATATGTGCTACTGTTCGGGCTTCTCACCTTGTAAAGCTATTGTGCAAACACAACATAAAATCCATTTGCAACCTGCCCGTAAGATGGGATGCCATAAAAATGCTCCGAGTTGGCATGCCCACCATGGCCACATTTGGCAAACATGGGCTACTGGGGATACGTTTGCCCTGCCCATCCCCGGCATGGTGCATTTGTATTAAATAACCCATCTCCAAAAAGTATCCTTGCACTCTATACGCCTTACGCGCGCGGCGCGCTAGATCATTCTAGAAAACAAAGAATCCCCGGGCACACCTCTTCTGAATCTGGGCAATCCAAACTACCCGACCGAAACACAAATGCCAGCTACCTTCCTCTCACATGAGAAATCATATAAAAAGCGGAAAACCACAAATATATCCTCCTTTTGGTTCAATTGTTAAATAAATACAAATTCACAATGCTTAGGAGTGGCAGCATTTGAAAGCTTACACACCCTACCAGCTAGTGCCAAAGCCTCGTATGTGTCCACGTCATCCTCAACCGAACTTGAACCGGGGGGCAAAGTGGCTTGCATGAAGGAACCCGCGTGAAGCTCCGGTTTCAACTTGTGGTACAACCAAACTTCCTCATCAGCAGTGATGCGGCCTTGCATTCGACTTTGGTCAGACAAAAATTGGTAAATCCGTCATCCCAACGCCTACAGCAAAGTGTGTGGCTCCAATGTGAAGATGAGCAAAATAGTGTGAAAAAATATGGAAATGGATGAAATTGGGCAAAAATCAAAATGCCATATCCCCAATGTGGAAATAGTATCAAAACCTACGCTAAAAGCAACAATGATGCCCCTGCTAATACAATGTATGGGTCTCCACTGCGGCTAAACGCCCACATTGATGCACTGCGCGCGCACTGCGCACACCACACTTCAGCCCCCTAAAACCAAATTCGCGCTCACCTGAAGAATTCTCCCAAATGGACTGCAGTTGACGACAAAACCTTCCCTACAAAGCACCTTGCATAGGCTGGAATATTAAGATTCAACACCGCAAAATGCCACCCACACCCCTTCCAACCACCAAGAACCGCAGGTGAGGAATGGTAAAACATAAAATGCACGGCTAATACTCCGACACTTGCGAAACGGTAAAAATATCCCCGAGAATGGTGAAAAAAACCCCCCAAACAGGGAGAAATAACCCAAAAAAAATAAATGGGGAGAAAACCCTCCCAAACCAACTGCCCCCCAAAAAAATGGTGATAAAACCCCCCAAAACGGGTGTGAAACCCCCCCCATGTGGATAAAACCCCGGGGGGAGGTTTTTTTACCTAAAATGGGGGGTTTTGTCTCCCCTGGCATACATACTGCGGCATTGCTGAGGCATTGCATGAATCAATTTCAACTAAAACTTCAACAGAGGACAGGCTATCAAAATTCTGAATATTGTGCTGCAGCGGCTAGCCTGGCTTGCCGCCTACATTCCAACATGCTCGGTCAGAAAAGATACTAATTTCAGCAGATTGCTCAACAGAGCCGGGGGGGGGGGGGGCAAATATGGTCGGGTTAGTAATGGGGGGGGGGTGCACAACAGAACAGGCTTTAGTGTGTTGGTTCAGTGATTTGCAGTGTGAAAAAATCAAGCATCAAACGATGATTTTCTCTAAAGTCCCGGAACCTAACACGAGAACAGCAACAAGCAGAGGCATGGACATAAAACCACCCAGAGATGCATTATTATGACACTGCCTCCATGACATGATGAATCAGTTCGCAAGCAGAACCACATGATGTGGTGCCTGAATAAGGGTGTTGTTTGACATGGTGTGCTGGAACTGTTGGTGCAGATGATGGGTTGCACATACTGGCAAAGATAATCTGGCAAATCATGTGCATATTTGTTGAGTGTGTGAGAACAAACTTGGGCTAAAATGGGATAGAATAGAAATACGATTTGGTGCAAATGGTTTCCGTGCAACAACATGTTGTTTTGGATGAAACCATTTAACAGAAAAATCTGCAAATCAAAAACTTTGAGAGACCAAGGTTGTTCAATGATCCAATTCTCAGATGGGCAATGGAGTTTTGAAACTGTCACAAAGTTTGGCTCCAATGTGGCCAGACAAAGAGACACTGCTGCTGAGGCAGGGCTTGGGTAACCAGGACTTAGCTTCTGCAGAACATGAAAGGGCATGCCATACAACAGCACTGTTTACAAACTGCACCAGAGTCTGAAAGGGTGCACAAATCCTTCAAAACATGTGAACGTTCACAGCAAGCATGACATGGCAGCGAGGCTAAACAGTGAAAATATCTTGCGTCAGAACTTCCCCCAAAGCTTCTGGAAACAGTGATTCCCGAAATGCACGGCCATTTTCACGAAGACTGCAGAAATCTGAATTGTCAAGGACAAACAAGTAAAGCTGCTCACAGAAAAGAATCCAACTAATTGATACCCCCCGCTGCCTTGCCCGGCATCCAGCACTGTTGCACCTCAGCATCGTGCTTGTGCACAACCAAAAGACAGCGTCTGAATGGGCCTGGTCATTATTTTGATGGAGCAGTCACTTTTTTAAAGAGATGCACATGATGATCTCACCACTTAACGGCCGGGGCACCTGTAATGGCCACTTTCTATTGCGCTCATTCCACAATCATCATGAATTAGCCAGAATATGCACCACAAACAGGGTGGCGGAGACTGGGATGATCACAGTTCAGTGTCCTAGGTTCCCAAATTCCAGCACAAATAGAACACCGACCAGTGGAATGAGACGCAGAATCGCCTGGACACAGCGAAATATCCTTAAGAAATGGAGTAAAACCAATGCCACAGATCACCATGGTAACGTAGTCCTGGCTTACGGACCTTGCTATGTGTCAATGGCAAGGGCATTTAGAAATTGTTGCAGCTCCCGAACGCTTGTCAAGGGCGGATCGGATCTACCAAAGCGCGCTAATGGATCACTGCTCCTTTCAAGCGGGGACTGGATCAGCCATACATCGCAGTGTGTATGTTGGAGGGGGGGGTGGGGGGGGGGGGGGGGCTAATTAACAAGTGGAACCTGTGGGGGGATGCGCCATAAAGGACCTGTTGGGGGGGGGGGGGTTCAAAAAATTTTTCCCCATTGGCGTCTGCCAGATGATTGCAGAATGCATCTCACCGAACCTTCCGAGGCTTACAGATCAGGTTTTGGCTGCCAGTGGTAGTGAGTGCTGCGACCCTCCCATGATTCTGCCCACGTGCAGCCTTGGCAGAGATCTCCTGGGCCACCAGCTTAAGTTCCTGGTTGGTGGCCCTCACACGGTGCTGTGTCTTTGGGTGACTCATGGGGGGCAAACCAAGGAGGACTGATTCAGTTTGCTGGTGGGCTCTCACCGACCTTATCCCTTTGGTATCCCTGAAGAGGAGGTCCCCTGAAGACCAGGGTCAGGGTGGACTGGGGCTTTCTTGCCAGTTGTTGGAGGGCTGTCTGAAGTTGTTCCCCAAAGGCCCTGCATTGCAGCCTTGGTGATTGTGCATTTTGATTGTGCTTTTCTGTTGCACCGAAGTGATGCAGTGGTGCCCAGGGGGTTGAGAGCTTTAGGTGTCTGTTCCACCAGAGCCCGAGAGGTAGGGCAGGTGGGGGGCTGGTGTGAAACACCCACAGCCAACAGTGTCAGTCTGATGGAGAACAGCAAAGGAGCCAGACACCGCTTCTACAATCACTAGAAATTGCTGGGCCCATGCACCACAAGCAGCAAAGAGAGGAGGTGGTGTCCTCCCTTTCCACTTGCCAATGTCATACATCTGAACAGCAGAGGGAAACCCCCAAAAGAAGCACATTGAAAATATTTGCTGGGACCAAAAGCAACAAAGGCCTGTGGGACAAAAGGCTTGTTGAATAACTAAAGCAACCTGCAAGGGGCTGACAGGGGCAGGATGAGGAACACAGCAAGGGTAAACACACGTGAGAACCATCAATAGCAGTCACCGCCGGTCACCCGCAGTTGAGGCTGACAAGCAGTACAGTCAAAAGACCAAAACTCGCCACACCTTCCTGCAGTTGCAGACTCTCGCTTTTCAAAGCCAAACTGTTGGCTCTATCTGTCCCATGAATGGTAAATGGGTCTCCGGGTCATCATATTTGGTGGTCGTAGAGCATCTGGAGCCATCAATTTGGGTTGGATGACCCTGGCGTTACATGCTTTCCAGCCAGTGATTCGGAAACGTGACCACTGTACCATGTCAATGGTGGTTAGCCCTTGGCACAGCACGAAATCCCAGTCTCGACTTGGTGGCAAAAATGCGGCACATGTGCCATTGGACTGCACCGGGGACAGCTTTGGCCCAATTTTCGCCCATCTTAAAAGGTGTGGGTCAAAAGCAGTAGACAGTGTAAGGGTGTTGTGGAAGAAATTAGGCTTGCAAAAACGTTGTGCAGCACTTCCCAATCACTGTTGCACCATTTTTGTCGGCAACAACGGGACAGGGTTGAACGCAAAGACACAGACTGGTCGAAGAGGAGCAAGATAAATACATCTGAAGACATGTAAGCCCGGACTAGTCCCTGTCTAAAAGGATGATGATGAAAAGGGGGGACGCCCATACACACTGCATGGGCCTCCACATCCCCTCTCTTGTTGGTCCGGATTGCCGCCCCTGAATGACCCAAACTGCCCCATCTGTCACAAAATTGCTTTTAATTGAAGCGCCCAGGCCAAGGGATTACATTTGTCCACCAGCCAATGCCTCTGAAAAGTGCCACTGCGAATAAAATCACACTGAGGGACAACGGACATCCCTCATCCACCGGCAACATGACACTGGCTGTCTCTAGAGAGTGCTGCTGATGTTGTTGAATTACATTTCAGGTGTGTTGCATCAAGATTGGAAAGGCGTAAGGTTGTGTGCTCCGGTTGGCCTCGTTTTTTTTGGGGGGCGGGGGGGGGGGGCAACATCGATGATGTCATGCAGCATCTCCCCAACAATTATGCACAGTATCCCATATTTACTGCACAAACACCTCAACTCCAGAACGTTGCACACTCTGGACCCCTTTGGACGCAGTGGGCATGGCCCCAAGACAGGGAGATGGGGCAGCAGGGTCTGTTGCCCCACTCACTGACTGGTCTTGCTAAGGATTGGTGCCTGTGACAAAGCACCTTCGGTGTGCTTTTTCAGCACATGCCAGCCCCCATCTGTCATACTTGCGTCCGCTGAAGCCATTGTAAACCATGGCAACACACCAACTGACCCACTCACAGAGCAGACTGTTGGGCTGGAAATAGTCCCTCTGTGTTGTGAAATTTGACTGCTTTCTACACATGCCTAGACCTCACAGACCAACAGACCAGGGAGGGTGCAGGGATAGTTCACCTACCATCATACAAACGTAGGCCTGCATATGTCCTTGCAGGTGAGTGTTTCTCCTTTACGTCTCGCTGGCTGGGCACCTGGGCCCTGACATTCGAATCAATACACAGGGAAATGACTTGTACAGGGCCATCTTCTGCCTGCAGACACCATACAATCCCAAGAGACATTTGCTTACGTCAATGACCAAAATAGCACACCCACACCACACCACACATACTGCATACTGCACACAACCACCGACACACTATCAGACACAGGTTGGCCCAAGTTTCTGAGTGCTGTTGGGCCAGCCTCACTTCTTTGTGTGGTGATACAGACACGTACTAGTCCACGATGGGTAGATATGAATCAGGGGGCAAATTTCCGATAAATTTGAAGGTCAATGGTTTCCTTCCCCAAACTGAAAACTGTGAAGAACACACTGTCCATGAAGTACATTTGCAAGGGGACAACAAAGGCTGGGTGTACTCTTCTATTACCCAACGCATCTTCACCCATGACAAATGCTCACGATTTGCCAACGCTTGCTAAACACCAACAACTGCAGCCGTCGAAACGGTGGCAAGCTGCAGCTGGAAAGAGTGCAGAGTGCAATTAGTGCATGTGCTCAACACTGCCCTCGGGCGTCTGTATAATGACGCGCTTTCGCAGCTCAGAGCTTGGAGAGGCATGAATAGGGCGTTGTCCAGGATCTGATGGGTGTCGCAGAGCTGCAGACATGACGGAAGATGGTACAGGGTGAAAAAGGCGACCAGTCGTAGGCAGACATGGCAAAACCAAGTGTACAGCAACCTGGCTTGGACGCAAACAACACATTGGAAAGGGAGTCTGCCCGAAAATGAGCGACCCCATAACAGACAAATGTTAGAGGACGTTCTTGGGGAGAGGGGGGGGGAGGGGGGATCCCATGAAATTGCCTCCCCCAACCCCAACCCACTTACAGTGGTGGTACTTATGTCTGGTAAATTACGGATGCATCTCATCCGCAAAAGGTTTGTGATGCAGCGCCTCACCTTGGCTTCATGTTGGCAAATACAACTCATTGTCTGAGGTATCAGCATTGGAATCGAAATCAAATTGGAGGTGCTGAAACTGGAGGCAGAGCAGGAGCCAGAGTTTGACCCGGAGCTGGAACTGGCACTAGACGCTGAGGTGCAGGAGGATGCAGCATTAGTTGAGGAAGCATAAGAGACTGCAGTAACAGTTTTGCTCTGGCAGTATGTTTGTCATGGGAGGCCCTTTGCCAAAACCCCAGGGTAAAGGGCTTCAAACGAGCCCCCGACCCTACAAACCTTTTTCCCATCTCCCTATGTTGTGTGTGTTCCCCAAAAGACAGGCAGGGGCTCCGGATCCAGATCCGGAAATCTGCCTAGTTTTGAATGCCTGCCTCAGTGGTCTCGTGCTGATGGTGCTGCGACAGGAACCAATCTCTTTTGTCTTTGGTGATTCCCCCTTGCAGAGAAGTGCCTTATGGGCCCACTGACACCACTGGGTGGGCATAATTGGTGCTACCTGGCTTTCCTTGGGTTGATATGTACTGTTACGACTAATGACCCACCCTGGTGTAAGCCCCTCCTGGGTTCATTGGGGATTACCCAAAAATGACCATTCCCCAACCCATGCTAGCCTGAAGACAGTCAAGGTTTCACCAGTAAGGCCTCACGGGGGGGGAGGGGGGGGGGATCGGGAGTACCCAGAGATAAGACCATACCAGCCAACTCCGCAATTGTGAGGCCCCATAGGAGCCAATCGGGAGTACCCAGAGACAGGACCTTGGGCCCCCAAATATTGGTCCTGGGGTCCATATGGAAGGAAAACATGGAATGAGACCTGAGTCTGGGTCGACACATGGTGGCTGCCATAGGCCAACCAACAGGATTTTGGAAGATCCGCACCAAAACTAATTGGGGAATACTTTTACTGGACGAGTAGGATTGTGAAGGGGTCAAACCCCCCGATTTATGTCCTTGCACTATGGTGCGCATATAAGCACAAAACGAAGGGGGGGGGGGGGGCACGTGGTGCTTCTCATGAATGCGAGAGTGCCTGGTTTTGATCTAACAACCTTCAAAATAGGCCCCCCTGGGCTTTGCAAAACGTTGCCACCAAGATGAACGACACCACATCCCTTCCTCAGAATGCTCCACAGGTATTTGAAGGTCATGCTGGGCCCGCCTAAATGGCAAACGCCCCAATGACCAGCAAAAGCAACAAAGATGCAGACTTTGGAGGCCCCATGGCTACATACTGCCCAATTCTTGATGCACACATTTGCAAATACCTCCAGGTGAGAAATCAGGGATATCAATCACACGTACTTGAGGATGCGGTACAATCCGTTGGAACTCCATATGTTGCCGTCCTGAAAGGTCAAACATACAAGAAAGAGGGGGGTGGGGGTGGGGATAAAGCCCAAAAAAAGCAGACTGGTTATCAAGGTTATCATGTCACACACTGGCACCCTTGACAATGGAATGTGGCAGAGTTGGGGATGGATCACCTGGGTCACTGGAGCATCAATTGACCAGGGCATTGCATGCAAGCCTGCAAGCTGAGTCTGTGGCCAAGCACCAACGGTCCCAAAAAAAAATTTTGCTGCGCTGCGGCATGTACGTATGTATGCATTAGTGGTGGTGTACATCACATGTCCAGAATTGCATGGGCACCAAAAAACCGTGCACTCCTCCTCCCCAAAGCACCAACAACCACCTGCAAACACTCAACACAATGCAAACCATTGGCAGCTCTGCTGATTAGTCCCCTGTCTCTGCTCACTTCCGCTTTTTCTCGGCTTTTTTCACATACATAAATGCCGAATGGCACAATGTGTCATTATCCATATGTTGGCCAATTCACGAGGTTTTCATGACTCCCCACAGCCCCTTACGCTGGGATCGATGCCGCTGCACCACGTACATCTATTCATATATTGGAGGTTGTTGTGAATGTCAGGCTCTGGAGGTGTAGGCACAGGCTGCAGTTCAGCTTTGTGGCCATGTGTCCCAGGCTGACAGGCAAAAGAATCATGTTGCTGTTTCTTGTTTTTACCCAAAACATGGTCCATTAAGTGGCCGGCACCCTTAGTTGACAGCCAACTTGCACATAGAGTACAGTACAATTTACTAGTTTGGGGTACCTCTTGGCAGCCTGTACAAGATAGGTACTGCCCAATGCCTTCTCCAATTGCCCACTGCAAACAGTCAGCAGTTTTCGTGGTTGTCTTCTTGTTCCTCTTGGGTTGTGTTGTCCCCTCCTGAGTGGGTTCAACAGTGGACATCCAAAGACACAGTGAGAAAAGAAATGCCCTGTCAAAGGAGGAAGAGTAACAACTGCCATCAACTACAAAAGACCATCAACATCGCAGTGTGCTGCACTGCATGCTGCAGCATGCTACGACATGCTTCAACCGTTGGTGCTGGCCTGTGGCAGCTACAAGCGAAGGGACCCGTTCTTTGTGCTTATTCAGTTTTGTATACACTCCAAACTGTGAGCGGTTGATGCCATCCATCACATGGGATGCTTTGTGTGCATCTGGTATGGTATGCAGGAAAATACACAATCTGCCCCCTCCACTTGGGGGCCAAAAGCACCCCAGGGGACTCCCAGAGCGAGGCCACTTGGGGATGAATTTGCACAAATTGTCAAACGCATTAGGGGTACGGTTGCCAACCAATCAACGCAAGCAACCAACCAAACAACGAGCAAGAGGCTCTCTTGCGTCTTGCTAAGGTAATCTTCTGTTGGGTGCTACACCTGCGGCCTTGTGCCATCAGTTTGGCAGGCCTACAGTAAGGCACCAATGTGTGAGCTAGCTGCAGCATCTCCTAGCATCTCCTGGAGCACCACTGGAGCAGTCGCCCTCAGATATCTGGTGTCTCCTTGCACTGGTCTCAACCTGCATTGGCACCCCGTAGCAGAGGCTGAGGATGAACCTAGCAGCATCCACTTGCAGCACCCAAGTGCATCATGCACACCCGCACTTGTACCTGCACCAGTTTCCTACACCAAGCCCCATCAACCACCGATCTGCGGTAACCCAGCAGTAGCTAGAACTACACTGAAGCGAGTGGCAGCCCCTGTCACCATTGTGCCCGCGGAAGCACTAGCCCACCACGTTGTCTCGTGTCATGCTAGCCAATGTGCCTCCTTGTAGCAGGCAGTGTAGGCCCCGGTTCGCCTCCCTTAGCGATAAGGTACCTGTTCTTCATAGATTTCTGTGACCCCTTAATAGTGGGAGTTGCTGTGGGAGTTCACATCAAAGAAGTGGGGAAATGATACAAAAAAGACGAAAATCTGTGGTACAACAGGAGACATGTGTAGCTGTACGAAGGCACATGGAAAATTCAGGCCACTGCAGCCTGCTGCAGCAGGCTGCGGCATGCAAAACCCCCACCAACAGCTCCCAACTTCTATTGCTACGGCTGCGGCCATTGGTGCAGGGACTGAGGCCATCTTTATCCTGCAGATTCAGAACCTGGGAATATACCCCCTGCCCCCCTTGCCCAAGCAACGGTAAATGACCAGAAATCGACGACCCAACGCGTAGTGTTGCTTGGACAAGGATGTTGCTTCCATGCCGCAACTTGCATGATACACGTGTAGACTCTCCTCAAGGGGTTTGAAGCGGAGATGGTGGTACGCAACAAAACACTCATGAGCAGCGATCATTGGAGACCAAAAACTGGCACATACAGTTTGAAAACTGTGAATATTACAGGCCCACCGGCTCAGAAATGAAGCCCTTCTTGGTCAGTCGGTAACACATTGTGAACTGTTGGACTTGCTTCTTCTTCTTGCCCTGTGCGTCACCCTTTGCTGGAGGTTTGGGTGCAGGTTTTGGGAAGAAATTTGCAAACTCGTGAAGGGATGGGACTCTTGTCGGACAGTTTCCGCTCATCAACTTTGTCATTTATCCATTCACAATATTGCTGCGACATCCACCTGTCAAAGTTACCACTTATCTCAACTTTGTCACATGCGGCAGCCCTCTTGGCCCACAGAGCTGCCTTGACACAAAATATGAACAACATGCATCCCAAAACCAAGGTATTGGGAAGCACACATGGCACACATTAGACTGAATTGAAAAAACGCACCGTCAAAATCAACGATGCAAAAATTGACGGAACCAACGCCTTGTGTTGCTTGGACATAGGCGTTGCTTGGACAAGGGGGGGGGGGGGGGGGGATGATCATAGACTAACCCCAACAGGCCCCCTTTAATCCTTGCGATGTCCAGCTGGGTGCTCCTTTGCTGGTCATGGATTCACCGCAATCCTCTCCCTTCCGCACCTGGGCCACACTGTTGTGCGTCGTGTGCCTGGCCTCTGCACTGCACTGGGGCTGCCGCACCCTGTGCCAGCAGGGGACTCCTGCCCCCTTATCAAACAGACTGCTGGCACGCAGGAGTGCGGAAATAATGCAGATAGAGGGGGAAACAGGGCTGCAGTGCTGTACAAGCTCTGTAGAACCTCAGGAAGCAACACACATAGGCGGTAACCCATAAAGCATAACCCAAGCATACATCTACCTGAGCCAGAGCCAGAGCCCTCTGAGAACTCATAGGAGATTTCGGAATGCCGTGGAGTGCCCTTCTCATGAGCGAGATCACTCCCGTTGAGACTTGGCAGCCGCAGATTTCGGATATGGGTATCATCGTGTTCCTGAAAAGCCCCAATTTTGTGGGGCAGGCACGAGGATCATTGTCCATGTCATGCATCCTGACCCAAGCATCCAACCCTCGCTGCTTTGTTTAGTGAGGCGAAATGGAGGAGAGGGGGTGGGGGGGGGGGGGGGGGTTGGGGGGTGAAGGGAGGGGGGTAGCCAGGCATGTATTAGAAGGGGGGGAGGGGGGGGGGGGTTTGGCTGGGACACCCCTCCTCCTAGGGTGACCACCCAAAAAATGGGGAAAATACTATTTTTTTTCCTGCCGAAGGCGCCAAAGGCACCCAAAAAAACGAAAATCTGTGGGACATCACCACCAGCAAAAATATGCCCCCAATGGGGTTTGAACCAGCTCCCATACCCTTGCAGTGCACTGTTCTACCACTCACCTATGACCCAAATTTGCCAGACCTATGCAATCCAAGGTTCATACCTTGACATGTTATCAAAAAAAAGTTCGCAGAACTTCTCTATAGGTTGTTTGACCAAAATATTCATAGAACAGTGCCGCTCTGGGAGGGCCTATGACACTGTCCAACTTCAGAAGTTAAGCCACATTTGAGCCGCCTGGTACTGAGGTGGGAGACCACCAGGACCATTTTTTGAAACTTGGTTTTGGTGCTTTGGCTGTCCAATTCTGCACACACTTTTCTCTGCAAACCACACCCGCAGAAGTTCTCTATAGGTTGTTTGACCAAAATGTTCATAGAACAGTGCCGCTCTGGGAGGGCCTATGACACTGTCCAATTTGCATGCAGTTCGTAAGGCAAAATACGGCAATGGTCTGCTGACCCACGTTTGGCAGCTCTGCACAATAACCTATGCTACGATGCCAAAACCCGCTTCTGCAAAAAAAAGCAGCACTCTTTTGCACTTGATTGTAGGCCTCCTGTCGGCGCTTCCCACTAAATATGTCAGCACATCGGAAGAACATGACAGCTGCAACCAGGTCCTAAAGTGTGACAGTTTCTACTGCCTTCTTCACGGAAGAAACAAGAAACGATCCATGGTGTGTCAAGGGTGACACAGACATAGCGGTGACAGTCAACAACATTTTGCGAGTCCAATTACACATTAGAAGGGGGGGGGAGGGAGGGGGGGGGGGTTCAAGGGGGGGGGGGGGGGTGGGGGTAAGGGGGGTCAGGGGGGGGCACCCCCCTCCTCCTACGGTGTACAGCCGTTCTAATACATGCCTGGGGGTAGCAGACCAGATACAACATCATTTTTTGGGTTGCTGCACGGTACAATTGAAGAAAAAACACCAAAACACCTTGGTTCATTTGTGCTGCCTTTTCATGAGGAGCCCTGCATGATCAGTCTGTGCACGGTTCTGTTATAGGGCGAGTGCCAGTGTTGTGGAACAGCAGTGTAAAGGACGTTCTGTAGGCTGGAGTGGAAAGGTGGTACCACGCTCTCAACTGTAGCGTTCTGCCACCACATCTACACCCCTCTCTTGGAGTGCACTACGCGCACAAATACAGCCGTAAACCCCAAAAACCCAGGGCGCCGTAAAAAATGCACCCTTTTTTAAAACATGTGTATGAGGGTGCCCTAACCCCCTGAATCCCCAAAGTGGGACCCACAGAAAATTTACGGCGCTGGCGCCGTAAATATTGGTGAATCTCGCTCAAATATTACATTTTCTCTACACCAAGTTGTATCTGAAAACCACAGTCCCAGAAATGGTTCACACCATCACACCAGTAGCGCATGATCTGAGCCTTGTTCAGATATGCTACCATGGTTTGTTGGCAGCCCTGACGGAATGTAGAGAAGAACGAAAAAAAGAAGGATAATTGTAAAATTGTGGAAACGCTTTATAGGTGAACAATTGGCCAAATCATAATGACAGCAACACCCAACGCAACCCAGCCACGCATGCCACATACACAATAAACACCACCCACACCCTCCGTACCATGCAAGTACATCTTCATAGAGTCTGACGGTTCGTGCATTAAGCAACCAATATGGCCGTGGCAACCAATCCAACTATGTAATATCCCCAAAAAAGCATCGCGCCAAACCCCGGTGCCATATACGACACATGGCTCAAATATAATAAGATGTCGTTGTGGGCACCAAAAAAAAAGTGTTGCTCCGTCTAGTTGCCTTACGGTGCATTTTGGTGTACAACTCATGCCGGAGAGTGTCTGTTATAGATTCATCTGGTCTAGTGGTTGTACATTGTGCAAAGCGCTTGGCAAGCCCAAGGGCTACCTCACCGCTCTCATTGCTCGCTTGAATGGGAAGTCGCCACATGTCCCAAACATGGGTTAGGTCGTGCGTATATAAAGCAATTGTGTGGATCCTTCTTCAGTGTATTCAAGGATCAAAACCAAGAGCGTGTGGAGCTTCCCCCACGTCGCCCAACACAAGTGCGCTCATATCTACCGTTGTGGAGCACAATAGATACACTACATGTGATAGCAAAAAGCACGCAAAGTGCAAAGGTAGAGGTAGGTGCATGCCACATGCCAAATGTGCAACCAAGCAATGGGACTCTCGTCCCGTCAGGCTGACACCACATCGGAATCTCACTGCTACCGCCCTTTTTGCAACTTTTGATGATGGGTCAGTGCGTATTGCTGTGTAACGTTTCGCAACTCGGCCGACTTGTACCAAAAAAGTGTACTAATCAAAACTAGGCACGATGCGTCGAGCAATTCCCACAAAACGGCAAACTCCCTTGATGTTGTGCAACACTGGTTGCACGAGGAAGAAGCTATCAACATTATCCATCTTTGCGAAGCTAGTCGCCGGATGGTTTATGGGGGGGTTTCCAAGCGAGCATATTTTGGCAGTATAAAGAGCTTTCAAATGATTTGTGTGCTCCCATGTGCAACATACACACGCATTTGGCATTCACCCCATGCATAGTGGTGGTCACCGCATAGCCAACATGGGCGGATTGAGATTGGGACATGCGTGACGATTCCTTCACGGGTCACATCAATGCCAAATTTGGCCTTTTGCACCAAATTTAACTAAGCAATTCTGCCAACATGGTGCCACTCTTGCCACTCTATCTTTGAAAGCTCGTGCCACGATAACATGATGGTGCACCATGGTACACCGGTATCCAACATGGGAAGGATTTCACCATGCTGGCAGTTTTGTGACGCCTAAGCATGGGGTGTTGACAGTGTGGTAATGGCCTTCAGCTGATTCCTTTCATTATTCTTTATCGCCACAAAGGTGCGCAACACAATCCATGGCAGTCAAACATAGGAGGGGTAGGTGGAGCACAGGTAGGTGGAGCACGAAAAAGGAGGCAAAAGGGGTATTGTTTAAAACTGATTTTGCAGTATTTTGGGCCCCAAAATAGGTCGTTGAGCTCACCACTTGGGTAAACCCACTAGACAGTGAACAAAAGTGTTGGTTCATCATCTAGGCTGGTTCCAATGCAAATGCCGCCATCCATGAACACACAGACCCCCACAACTACCCAAAAAGGGTGGATTTTTTGCAATAGTAGCAAGCAGCAAGCATGCATGAAATGGGCAATAATAAGACCTTCGTTGCGGTGATTGGGATTTGGCAGAATTTTTGGTGTTCGATACCCATGGGTGTGAAGCAACACCACACAAACTTTGAGCAACAGACTCAACGATGGCGGCCGGCAACAAGCGTCGCAAATGGCGGCCCTAGGTTTCAAAAAACCACGTGTTAAATATAGCCAAAAAATTGATTCTTTTTTTGGGCACGTTGGGGCTTAGCGTGTCCATGGATAGGGCCATTTGCATTGGAACCAACTGAGATGATGAATAACCACCTTTGACCATTGTCTACTTGATTGTGCATACCAAGTATTGGCTTTAACGACCTCTTTATGGGGCCTAAATTACTGCAAAATCACCGTTGAAAAGCACCCTTTGCACCCTTTTGTTTTGGTCCCACCCTTGTGTCATATGTTTGATAGCCATGGATGATACTAGGCACCCTTATGGTGGTAAACAATGGTGAAATGGATCATTTGCCACATCTTTCCATGCTGTCAACACAACTTCAATGCGGATTGGCACCACTAGCATGTACGGCGCACGTGCTAGGGTAGGGGTATGGGTGTCACCTGTGGGTCCAAAAGTGGTCAAAACTCTTTTTTGTAAAGTTCTTCCTATGCCACTTGGGGTGCTCAAACAAGTGGTTCAAGGCTATTTTGAGCCATATTTGACGCATACTAGCCCATGCAAGTTCCCAAAAAACCTTGATATGGGCAATTTTAGGACCGGCAGTGCGTGCTGAGGGTCGGGGGATGTCATATTTAACATCGGGGCTGCCAACGGGGTCGCGGTCTTGGACGGCGGTGCCTCGTAGACGGGCCGCTACATCCACGGCCGCGGCGGCAAGGAGGTCGGCCGCGGCGGCAAGGAGGCCGGCCGCATCAGACCGTGCGCACGGCCTGTGGAACACCAGACGTGCCTGGGCTTCAAGCCACAGGCGGCGGACAAGCCACTTGGAAAGGCGACCCGCCATGACTTGCCCCGAAGGATTTTGGGGGGTACTGCCCGGGTGGGGGGGGGGGGGGGGCGCATTGGCCTCAATCGTGTTGGTTGTCCCTCAACATGTACGTAATGTTCTATCCCCCACCATGTCCCAATATTTAGACTTGATTTTGGTTTTATAACCCTTTTTGGTATCTAAGCAAGTTTGGCGGCCGATATACATAGCAAGCAGCAATGAACCACACCTGAAACGGGCAAAAATGAGAATCGTGGTGCTTTGGAGTCAGGGGAAATTTTTCTTTGGTAGATGATAGCTATGGGTGTGAAGTATCGTCGCACAAAGCTTTAGAACTCAATGGTGTCAACGGGGATAGGCTTCAAGATCTTTCCGCGATGTAAATGCTATGTGCATGGCACGTGCATTAATGATGGTGCTTGTCTCTCGAAACCACTCGAAACCACTCAAAACCAACAACATACAACTAGAACTAACGTATGTAGCCCACCCCGACCCCCCCATACTTGTACAGCGCTAAAAGTGGGGCCTTGCGGGTAAAAAAAAATATGTTTGTAGGAGTGAAGAGGTACCGAGGCCCCCAGAAAAGATTTCAAAAAAAAAACCACACACAAGGTCAAAAAAAAATTGTACAGACCGAATGGTTGACGCCATGGGGCGGTTCGGCAAAAAAAATCTCGCAAGGCCCCAAAAAAAAGAAAAAAGAAAAAGAGGCCGAACAAAAAAGAGTCAAAAAAAAAAGTGAAGAAGACTCCAGCGTCAACCAAGCGCCAAGTGTCCATGCTCCTTTCCTAACCCTGACCCAACAACCTTTAGCCCTTTCCCTTTTTTGGAATGCACCAAAAAATCAGCTGCCCATGTAGTAGTGTTGTTGAGGGATGGGACACAATTTTGACCCAAGCCCGGGTCCATGGTGCAATCCCCAACCCCATACCCCCCACCCCAGCCACCGGCAGTCCATGGGCAAACCCAAAAAAAAACCCTGGCTATCGGTATATATCAGATGTATCCACACACATTCTTTTCTAATCCAAACACCAAACCAATCATTGAAGCGGTGGGAAAACGCCACTTCGGGTCGCAATGCCAAAGCAACCAACCTTCAAAACATTGAGTTTCTCTGTTTTGAGTTTTTGAGGTTGGTTGAGTTGTTGAGTGACACCGTTTGTTCTACTGATTTACACCATTTCTTGGGAATTTACGCCACTTTTCTTGGGAATTTTCACCCATTTGGGGAAATATGGACACCCATTTACACAACTTGGGGGCCGGGGGCCAAAACGCCTGTAAATCCCCGGAAATTACCGGCTTGCGATGGAACCAGCTGGGGCTTATAAGCCTCTTAGTGTGTGTGTGTGTGTGTAGGGCAGATTTACCACACCTGGCGGCTTCCCTAGAGGCGTGGCACACCCCCGACATGCACATGCTAAACACCATCGATTATTTCCCGGCTCGCCCTCCTCACCCACCTCCACCCATCCGGCGTCTCCCTCCACGACAACGAAGCATTGCGCACTTGTCACCCTGCATAACCAACCGCGGCAACTCGTGCAGTACGATGAGCTCCTGCTCGAGCCGGGGAAAAGCTCGAGGCAGGGATCTTCACTCGTCTTGCCGGATTGGGCGAATAGGCTACATAGCCCTTGCAGACTCTGACACAGGGAAGGGGCATTTACACAATTTACATTCCAAAAGGGACACAAATCTAGCTCACAAATATTTGCAAGTGCAGGCCATAGCAAGCAAATCATGTAAAACCCCTTATTTACACCGAATTTACAAAAATTTACAGGAATATACGCCACTTTTCAAGGAATTTATAAAAAAATACATAATTTACAGTGTAAATTGCTCCGCCCCCCCCCATTTGTTCCCAGCTTGTTCCATCGTCTCGATGACCTGAAACTAAATCAAGACCCAAGGACATGAATAAACAATCCAAAGCCACTCCCCCCCCCTATGACGCCCTCGAAACCCTTCCTCGCTCGCTTTGCTCGCACACATACCCCCCAACGGTCCCCCAAGCACCCTGCCAATAACCCTCACTCCATAACCATCGAGAAGCCCTTCTTTGCTCGCTCAAGGAGCATCCCCATCTCCCCCGACACTCCCCACACCCCTCCACTATCACACACACACACACACACACACCGTGCGCATTCAAGGCTCCTAGGCAACTTGTGTGGGCCATATATGGGTCAAATATGGCTCAAAATAGCCTTGTTTGAGAACCCCAGGTGGTCTGGAACAATTTTTGGGGGAATCACTTTTAACCACTTTTCGACCCGCAGGTAACCACCATACCCCTACACTAGCATGTGCCTGGTGCGTTGCACCATGGCAAAGGTGCCAATGTGGGATTCAAGGGTGTTGACTGCATGGAAATACATTGCAAATGATCCCCTTGATCATTATTATTCACCATGGGGTGCCAAACGGAATCCAAGGCAATCAAACACAACACAAGAAGGTGGAACTTGAAAAAGGATGCAAAAAGGGTGCTTTTCAAGCGTGAATTTGTAGTGTTTCACTATTTTGGGTCCAAAAAAGAGGGTGTTGGGGCCCACTACTTGGGTGCCAAATCCACTTGACACTGATCAAAGGTGTTGGTTCAACATGTGGGTTGGTTCTAATTATAACTAATGCAAATGCACCCTCCATGGACATGCTAGGCCTCGGGGGGGCGCCCGGATGTAGTCCTTGACCCCTTGACCCCGACACCCCTTAAACATTTTGGCCCCTTGAAGGGGGGAAGGGGGGGGGGGGCATAGGACCAAAAATCACCCCTTTCTGTGAATCACCGTGGTGTACGGGCAATATTCACACCCACTCGCCCCGTGCAACCACCTCCCATTCTATTCACGCCCAAGGTGTCCGTGCTGGTCATCTCATAATGATCTCCACTCATGCTGTTTCCCATACACCTAACTATGAACAAAGTGGCCGGGACGCGGTGGCCGAAGGGGTTAGTATCCATATCCCCAACCCAGGGGGTGCCGTAATGGAAAGAAAAAAAACTCGGAGTGTCCAATACGCCCTCCGATGGCGGCCGGTGGGGAACCGATGGCGGTTGGTGTGTAACCGATGGCGGTTGGTGTGTAACGGATGGCGCCAACACCCCAGCCAGGAAAGGCGGGGCGCAGCCGAAACCCGAACCCGAGCACACACACCCACACCGCACAACCGAGCTAGGAATGGCGGGGTACAGGCGAAGCGCACACACAAACACACACGCCCCAACACCCCAGCCAGGATTGGCGGGGTGAAAGCCAAAACCCGAACTCACACACATGCACCACGAACCCCAGCCAGGATCGGTGGGGTACAGTGTGGGAAGAATTTTCAGACGATCGGCCCGCATTGAGGAACAAAGAGCACGCGCACACGACCAGGAACACGAGAAGGGCGCATTAGCTTAGTTATATAGTACCTCTACTTCGCGTAATCTTGTCCTTTGTCACCCATCTGTACCTGCCTATCTACCCTGGCGCGATGCCTATCGCCTTCTTTTTTACCTTCTATATCTCGCTCTCCGTCTTCCTCTACACCCCATTCCTTCCTACGTATAAATTGCAGCACCGTCTCTGCACCTGCCCTTACCCATATATCATCTCTTCCTGCCCACCTACCGTAGAAGCCTACATTTGTTTGTGCCACGTTCATTTGAAAGATCGCTTCAGCGAGCATTAGAACATAGCATTGTATACACGCCATGATGTTCATCATGTTTAGAGACGTCGCATGCCTTCGTCTTTCTCGCTTAGCGGTTGGTGTGTAACTGGGTAACCGATGGCGGTTGGTGTGTAACCGATGGCGGTTGGTGGGTAGCCACCAAACATCAGAGAGTGGATGCCATAGTAAAAAAAAAAAAAAAAAAAGGGTGAGCGTCCTTATGGCACCCCCTGCCCCAACCCAATGGGCCACACATCGGGTCCGTATCCCCAACCCAAGGGGCCACACAACGTGGGTGGAGTGTTGGTCGTCTTCACGGTCTAACAATTGTAGTATAACGACAATCCCCCATCGCTAAGGGATTGCATAGAACAACACAACAACACCGCACAAAACCGTACCGGGGCTCATTCGGTACGATTGCCGTTGTACCCACGGGATCTTCAAAAAGCGATGACGTCACTGAAACGAGGGCTGGGTCAAGTAGTGTTGTGACCCCGCAACAATTTTCACCCCACACCAAGCGCTACCTTGTGCCGGGGCTAAGCTTCAAGGGCGGGATCTTCAATGAGCAACAAACAACATTTGTGTAGCGCGTTGCCTTGCACGATCTGGCGCTCAAAGCATTGACAATTTGATGGAACAACTTAGCAATGTATTTCACATTGCGTTCTATACCATCGGCTACAGGGCGGGCAAATGTTCGGCGAAACGGACGTTGGGTCTAGCAGTATCGCGGCTTGGCAAGTTTCACCCCACACCAACCCTACCTCGTGTCAAGGCTGAGCTTCGAAGGCGGGATATTCAATGAGCAACAAACGACATTTGTATGGCGCCTTCTAAGGGGTCCCCCTACAAAGGGGACAAAATCAGAAACGGCTTCATAACCTCGGCCTTCTCAGGGTCCCGATGCTGGGGAAAGATCGATATGGCTATGCCACCCCTTGCCATCTCGGGTTCCCCATAGTGGGGAAGGGCCAACATGGCTACATCACCCTTGCCTTCTCGGGGTCCCTGTGGTGGAAATTGATCAGTATGGTTACGTCACCCGCGCCTTTTTGGGGTCCCCAGAGTGGGGAAGGATCAAAGTGGCTACATAATCCTTGCCTTCTCGAGGATACCCATTAGGGGGGAAAAAAATCAAAAATGGCTGCACAAATCCTACCTTCTTTTGGGCTAGGGAAAATGCCCCCCAAAAAATAGAGCATTCTGAGTATAAACGAATGCGGTGACCTGTCTTACCAGCCCCTTCAAATGGGGCACCAAAAGTTTCTGGCACCGCAGTGCCAGCCAATTTCTCCATATTGACTTGCACTACAATCGGGACCTTTTAAACATTTTGGCCCCCTAGAGGGGAGGTGTGGGGGGTCAGGGGCTGCACCCGGGTGCCCACCCTGCACCCGGGTGCCCACCCTGTGCTAGGCACGCAAACTGCCCCAGACAGATTTTGAAACCTTTAGGTCCGCCACTTGCCACACCCGTTGCCGGCCGCTGCGGTTGAGTTTCTTGCTCAAAATGTGTGCGATGCTACTTCACACCCATAGCTATCATCCACCAAAATTTCGGCCAAATCCAAAGCACCACGATGGGTGTCTTGCTTGCTTGCTACTGCTTGCTGCTCCTGAGTGCGCGGTTGGATGGTCGTGCTGCTGCCCCTACTTGCCAAACCTTGCTACTTGCCAGACCTAGCAAGCCCACCCTAGACACAAAAGAGGGGTATAAAACCTTACTGGTTCCACCAACTCCCCGACCTGAGCCCTAAAGCTACTTAGGTAGCAAGGGGAACTACATACCTACTGCTCAATGCACATACCTGGTGAGAAACATACATCGTATCATTCTAACAACATGTGCTGTACGTGCATGCATCACCCTTTTTATGTAGACGATCATTGACAAAACCAAGGGGGGGGGGGCCTAGGTGCAGTCCTTGACCCTGACACCTGGTAGACATTTTGGCCCCTCGAAGGGGGGGGGGGACCACAAAAAGCACCCCTTCCTTTGAAACACTGTGGGCGGGATCTTCAATGAGCAACAAACGACATTTGTCCCCGTTTGTCTCCATGGTGGGGAAAGATCGATATGGCCACAAAATCAGAAGTGGCTGCACAAATCCTGCCTTCGTGGGGGGCAGGGAAAATGCCCAGAAAAATTGAGCATTTGGAGTATAAACACATGGGGTGACTGGCCCTGCCAGCCCCTTTAAAGGGGAACCAAAATTTTCCAGTGCTTGTGGCGCCAGCCAAATTCTCCATATTGGTTTGCACGATGGTCGGGACCTCTCAAACATTTTGGCCCGCCAGTGGTCGGGACCTCTCAAACATTTTGGCCCGCCAGAGAGGAGGGGGGGGGGGGGGTCAGGGACTGCACCTGGGTGCCCCCCAGTGAACAAAACTTTCCTTCTGGTGCCCTTAGCACCAATGGAAATAATCGCCCCTGTCACGCCCCCCAGTTTTGCGGGGCTCCCATGACCCCCCCACAAACCCCCACAAAAGTCCCACTTCCCCTGTCCGGAGGGGCTGGCTTCGGGGGGGGGGGGGGGTTCTACTCCCATGCTTGCAATTATACTTGGTGCCCCCATGGCATCCACTCCCCTACCAGCACTGGCAGGCTTCATGTTCAGGCCCCCCAGACTGTGACGGTTGGAGGGTGCTTCCCACCACTGTTGTGAGAAAATGTAATGCTGGGCACTAGTGTATATAAGCTGGATCCTAAATGCTCAGTCACACGCGCGAAAACATGCCACAACAACAAGACAAAGCTCATGACAGGGGTTACGGACATGATCGCTGATTGGGAATAACATTCCAACACTTTGGACGCTCTGCCATGGCACGTCCTCTGAGACACTGCTGTGTCGAGCTCCGCTTGTTGCTGTCCCTGTCCCTATCACTATCCCTGTCTGCAAAATCAATGCACATGCCAAAGGAGGAACCACCTGCCCCTGTGCACGGGGACTAAGATGCAATACGGAGAGCGGGATGGATGGCATCACTTCACCATCCATCAGTACTGGCTGTTGGATTGAATCAGCCATATATGAACCTGAGACCACATGCAGGACTCTGTGGGACTGCACTTGATGGACTTGGTGCACTGGCAGAGAGACCAGGAAGGAAGGCGGAGATTCACAGTCCCCTATCCAGACCCGGGGCACTGTGACATGGCATCCCTGTCATTTGATGTCCGAACTATTAAGGATTTAGGAGCTGTTTTCAGATCGAGTTGCAACACACAGCAACCTGCAGTGCGCACGTCATGAAAGGCTCAATCAGCAACAATTTGACAACGATTCGACCAAGTTGACACAGCAAGTTTTCAGGACAGGACTCCTCGTCAAACACACATAGGGCATGTGTTCACCCTGATTTGGTGGCTGTCCATTATCAAAGAAACCTATTTCAGAATGTCCAATTGTGACATTGGCACATCCCTACCATTTCTGGCCGGGTTTTGAAGTTGCCTCATGTGGCATGTGTGATCAATGAAATTGTTGGATGAGCCTGGCCCTCCTGTATCATGCACCACGTCATAGCAAATCATGGGATCACAGACGGCAAATATTGCGGGGCAGTCTCCACAATGGCAGCGACATTGGCCCTGCCTAGTCATGCAAGTGTTTGCTGGACGTAGATTCTCCTTAGCTGGGTGGGCGCACTGCAGGCAATGGCACTCTCGACTGGGGGATAGCCCCGGTGTACCGGAATGCATGTGTCAACTCAAAAAATCATTCAGCAGTGTTAGGTTCGCATCAATGAAGACCATTTTTGGCACCTCAGGGGTGCCTATGAATGGGCCAGAACAGGAGTGTGCCTTCGAAGGACCAGAACAGTAATGCACCCTGGAACTCTGTCCTCTGTGTGAACCGTAGAAAGACATCCACTACATTTGAGCGAGGAGCAGTCACACCACTTGTACAAATGGTCCGTCGGACACCACCACAGAAGAATCATTTCAGTAATGGAGCGCACATTTCAGAGAGTTGCATCACAACACTCTCCCTGCAAACTGTCGGCAGCCAGCAACAAGCAAGAACAACACATCCACATACCAGTGTAATAGTGTTCGCCATACCTTGGTCTCATCACCTCTGAAAATGAGAGCAGTTACCCCGGTAATCCGGAAATCAGCAAAGCACGTTCGAGCACAAAAACAGAAAAGGGGTGGGTAGGCTTTCCCGGTGCTCACAACAAAATCACCATGCCTGCCAAGCAAAAGGGTTCTGTGTGTCGTGAAAAATCACGGGGAATGAAATGAAGGCACCAAGCAACATGTAAGAGCTGCCAAGACGCTTGAGACAAAATATCTTGACCGTTGCAAAATTGGTGCCGATTTTGGCTTCCTCGGAGACGTCTTGTGTCACAGATAAAGGATATACTTTCAATTCATGCACTCACCTCTTTGCTCACCTCTTTGGGGACCCCAAAACGGCGGAGGTTTGTGGCCACTTTGATTCGTTCTCCTCTTTGGAGACCCAAGACGGCAGAGGTTATGTAGCCACTTTTTATGCCCCTCCTTGGGGTATTTGAGATGGCAGGGGCTTTTGTAGCCACTTTGATCTATCGCCTTCTTTTGGGCAGCCCAGACGGTAGGGTTTATTTAGGCAATTTGCTTTGTCCCCTTCGTTGCCACTTTGATTTGTCACCCTCGTTACGGTTACCAAGACAGCACGGGTTACCGGGAGCCCGGTATTCTTGCACGTGTACAATGGGGATGCACTGCACCACCACTGGCGTGCAGGGCAGAGGTGGAGAGGGCAGCATGGACCACGAAACTAGGTTCCTGGCTCTAGCCTGATTTCAACTTGAACAAATCTAGACCCTAGGCGTGTGTCACAGGTTCACATGCCTGCCTCTGGCACTGGTAGAAATTGTCAGGTTGGGATTCTACATTTCCAATGATTCTGGGAGACAGAAGCGTTTGGCGGGGTCCTGTCATTTGGCATTTTACACAGGTGTAGCAACAGCAATGCCAAAGAAACATGATGAATGGCAAAATTGCACAACCAATGCAACGAGGCAGGCATGTGCAGACGAGGGGCATCAATGTTGAGTCGTTTCAGGCCTCTGAGAACTCCCAAAAAAAATGGCCAGGGTGGATGGCCAATGCTTGGCCTGTGTTGCATCCTCCTTTCATACATATAACGCTGTTGGTGCCAGGACCATTCATGAATTGATTTTGGTTGGGGTGGGAATAGCACTGATCGGGGAATATCTGGGGCGGGGGGGGGGGGGGGGGGATGGGTCTCCCCAACCGGGCTTATGGCACAGGCCGTAGACTTGGTCCCTAGCCACTCCTCTCGTCTCCACCTCTGACAAGTTTGTCCGGTGTCTCGGGTACTGGCCCCGCTTATCTAACAATCTGTCCGGGGCACAATGACAGGGCTTTGCGATGGCCAATG
This sequence comes from Eutreptiella sp. 'Long Island Sound 2002', assembly GCA_964036045.1. NCBI lineage: Eukaryota > Euglenozoa > Euglenophyceae > Eutreptiales > Eutreptiaceae > Eutreptiella > Eutreptiella sp. 'Long Island Sound 2002'. Next base: position 151,433,063 of record OZ038381.1, on the reverse strand, counting down.
CCAAAGCACCAAAGCCGGCCAAAATAGGGAATAGGGAATACTCATATCTGTTCTGGGTTTGCACACGAGCTTTGCATTATGTGGAGAGCCCCCCCCCCTCCCCCCCCCATCTGGGATATTCAACTTTCAAAGGGGGGGCAGGGGTGTGCAGCCAAACTGGTCATCTGTGTCTTCTCTCATTGTCTATTTAGGCTGTACAAAACAGTGGGGAAACATGGGAGATAATCTGGTGTTATGGGAACACCATAACCATTAGCCCCCCCCCCCCTCCCCTGCAAGTCCCCCAAGCATAGGCCGGGCGCATCTCACCAGAGGGGTGTGTGGGTGGCGGTCACAGGTCCCCACCGCGAGCACACACACACACACACACACACACACACACACACACACACACACACACACACACACACACACACACACACACACACACACACACACACACACACACACACACACACACACACACACACACACACACACACACACACACACACACACACACACACACACACACACACACACACACACACACACACACATACACACACACACACACACACACACACACACACACACACACACACACACACACACACACACACACACACACACACACACACACACACACACACACTTCGTGACAGTGATCAAGAGAACCCAACCCACTGTTGATCGCAGACAAACTGGCACTGATCAAAACGACTCGTCAGGCCACAATCACAAAATTGTCATGGAGGCTAGGCGCCTTTCTGAAAGGTACAGGGACAGGAGACATTGTTTCTCATCCACAGTTCATATGGAGTCACTGTAGTGTTCCCGTTCGTCTCTACCTTTAGCTCTGAAGAGGGGAGGACATTGTGTACCTTGCTGCATCACTTACATGCTCCTAGATGGACTGCCGACGGGGGAGGGAGGTGAGACATACAGCAGGGGGTGGTGAAGGGGTCATAGACCACGCGTAGCCGCGCGATCACACACACATGTCCCGGTTATTTCACCAAGACCCAATGATCGTAGAGGGGGGTGTAGTCGTGGCTCTAGTCCCCCGTAATGCCCACTTGAGCTAGGTGTTTAGGGAGCACCCACGTGGCGTATGCTGCCCCCGCCCATTGACCATGGCGTTTCACCCACTGGAGAACCCTGTGGATAGCACAGCACCGTGGCAGTGGTAGGAGCTCGGATACGCGGTGCAGGAACCTCACTACAAAGTGCGGCTGGTGGTCCGATGCCGCCAGCCCTCGTACAATGGCCGCATGCATGGCATGCCGGAGGGCTTTGGGGCTGTACCCCGACTTAATTGCCATCTGTCCCCACGCTATCACGGTGAGGAGCTGTGCCAGTGGGTTCGACACCATTGGCGCGAGTTGCACAGGACACCCGTGAGGACTGTACGCAGGTATTGTGGGGAGGCGTGGGTTGGCGTCATCAGTGGCGGGCCCATTTTTAGATCCCACCCTCCATCCAACGAACTTGGGTGTGCGTATGCTGTAGGCTCGTTTCCTTTAGAACATACCATGCAGACACCCATAGCGGTTGTCGATGATTGCAAACAAGAATGAGTACATGGTGTATCACATGGACACAATACACAATACCCTCAAATTCCAGCACCGCTGTGGGAGTCGGCGCACTCTTTCCACGATACCAATGGACGGTGTGTCTGCGAAAGCTGTGGCCATGAGTATATTATCTCGAAACTGACATAGTGTGAGAGCCCCCTAGGGGGTATCCCAGTATATAAACCCTGCCTTTGTAATTCGAAGATCCCCGAGGTCACACACACACACACACACACAAACACACACACTTGTAGCATACCGTGCAACACAATGCAAACAGTGGGTGTACACTTGGGGTATTTCCTAGAGCAATCTTCAGGTCATGCAGTGCAAACTGCAGCACAACCCAGGACAAGACAATTACACACGCAACACAAGATAGGACACATTCAGTGTACAACCTGGGTTCAATCAAGCAAGTCACCCCTCTCCATTAGCGAGCACCTTGGCCACCTCCACTCCATTAGCGAGCACCAGTTGACATCTCACTGACATCGCCAACTTCTTGGAGACACACACACACACACACAAACACTCTGACAGCGGACGGGGAAGGGGCGGTTGCGGCTCACCGCCGACATCACGGCTGTGGGTACACAGGGCGCTCAACCACCACCCCTGACACACCCCTGGGGGGAACCTGAACCCCTCCTCCAATGGTCGCACGAGTGTGTCACACGACCAGATGAGCAGGACATATTGTAGGTAACAGGTCATGCAGAACGCACACACTATGTGTTTAGGACATTTCGGTCCACCGAGGTGTGTTGTGCCTCGTGTCATACATTCAGGTGACAGCATCTGGCTGTTCACAAAGAAAGACATCACGGAGTCCAGAGCATGAACCCCTGCGCACGCGTGTGAGGGCATGACTTTGCACTTTCCTCCACATGGCTCAGTGGTCCAGAACTCATACACGTTGACCAAGAGATCCAGAGCAGTTGCAGCCCATGAGGAGCCTTGTCAGGAGGCATCAATGCAATATTACAAGCCGGAGTGGGCTGCAGCTCCTGAAGACCTGTTGTGGCTACTTCAGAGTCCTTTCCCTCTTGATTGGCTCAATGGATGCCATACAAAGTTTGGACATCAGTGATGGGTTCATCTCTCTGTTACGCCAAACACCAGAGCCAACCCTACAGGGGGCATTCTGCAATCTGTCTGTACCATTTTAATTTTCTAGATCACGGTGGGAGATTCGGTGCCACTGTTGATGCTGTGCCTTTGTTCACAAAGCCACAGAACTGTACTGTCTTTGCCGTTTGCTGGCCACCAAGGAGTTTATTTGAATTGTAGGCCTGAAAGGTCCATTTTAAGTCAGAGGTCAGTTTGGAATGGTGTGTCTTTTCTGGACATCTTTCGTTATGGCCTCAATGCACAGCTCTGCTCAGAGCAAGTCTCCCTGAAACGGCACGCCATCTAGCCCACGGAGAGATAGACAGCATGCCATTCCAGGACTCCCTATGGCCTATTGCACCTTCCTGCACAGTGTCTGTACCAGCAAAATAGTAGGGCGCTTACACGGATGAAAGGGCAAACCTTCAGGAATGGTGAAAGTATGGCCATGGATTTGGCTGATGACGGAGTGCTTGGGTGAGGTTCCTGCATGCATGGCACAAATGGGTGCTGTTGGCAGCGACAGAATAGCTCTAAGCTAGAGGTCTGGGACTGGAAGTATACCTTTTAGTCTGCGGTGCATCAGAATCATTAGTGCTATACAGGGGGGGGGGGGGGGTTGAGGTCAATCAATTTCGTGTGGGAAATTTCGCGTTTTTTTTCAAATTAGCCGCGAAATTTCCCACGCGAAATCCAGGGGTCTCTGCAAAATTTCCCGCACACTAGCGGCAGATACTGTGGACTCTGGTGGGTAGGGTCTGTTTGCTGCACTTGCACTGCATGTTTACAAGCCCTCACATTTCATTCAGCCCCTATCTCATGGAACAGTTTTCGGTCCATAAAACTGCTCACCAAAGTAAAGTACAACAGCTAGTGCAGCATTTGAAGGAGGTTGCCTCCAAGAAACAGTCCACCGGCAAACGTGGCTCATACAAAAAGAAACCGTGGTCTGATTGGGATGTTGAACAGAGAGGGGCAGCAGCTGAGCTGTACCGTTCTGCAGGATTCCCCAAATGCAAGCTGCAGTATGGGTCTGCATGTCCACCTGAATCTGTGGCTAGGCTTCACCTAGCCCGCAAATCCCTGCACACCACAACATTACTGGGAGTGTCCGCAACATTTACCACAAAAATCCAGGGGTCTCCGCAAAATTTCCCACAGCGAAATTCACCACCGCAAATTTGACTTGGCACGAAATCCTCGCCCTTGTATTCCTGGTTTCATGCAGGGTGCAGAAAAGGTTTCTGTGGTAGTGCATCAGACTCGATGTAGACAGCATTGTCAGATCTCAGCTTGGCAAAAAGGAACATGCTTGTTGTTGACAGACTCTGTGAACTGATATGTACCACCACCACCTCATTAAAATCTCCCCAACTGTGAACAACAGTTCCTCAGGAAACTTTGCCAAAATGACACTGCCCCCACACCCTTTGGGAAAGTGCACGGGTGGAAGCCACTGTCATGACGCACTGAACAACAAAGGCTCCACACCACACAAAAAAATAGTGTGTACCCACGCTTCACACGTTGCTCCTGGCAAATAAGTAAGGGTGACAATTCTGCGACCCCCAAGGGAAATACCAAGGGCAGGGAGATTTCAAGGGGGTGGGGGGTGTGCAGAATAGCTGTGTAGTGCGACTTTATCCCCCGAACTGTAGAATTGTGCAACTACCCAAACACCGAACCCAAATGATAACAGCCTTAACAACAGTTTGTTCAGGCCAGGCCTTTTCCTCACTCGCCATGCACAGATGATCACGGCAGTGTAGAGAGACTGGCCCAGACTGAGTTTCAACAGCAAACAGAATTGGCAGCGTGGATGGGGGGGAAGTATTTTCCAAATTCTGAGCAAGGGCCAATTTTGTTTGCTCCATCAGGAAGCCTTGGCGAAAAAGGAACCAATAATTTTGTCAAAAGTGTACCTCTTCATCCCTTGACATGTGGGACAGCACACCATGCACCTAGACATGCGCAAAAGGGCCATGCATAGTCTTTTGGACATAAGGATGTGCAACAAGATGCATTGGGCAGAAGATTTTTTTAGAGGTACATTTTTAAAGATGTCTACATTTGCGGACTCAGATTTCCACACATGGCACAGCGAGGAGCATACTGTTGGAGCTTATGGGGGAGTGTATTGCTGAGTGATTCTGGGCCATTTGTCCCGCTGGAGACAAATAGCCAGAATGGACCGGAATGGATGGATCATAATGCCCATCTAAGGATCCTGTCCGAACTTGGAGCTCCTGCGGCTGTTGCTCATCCAGCTCGTCTGGCAGAATGGGCCTCACCGTTCGACGATTGCTGCTCTCCATTGGTGGACTGACAGAAATGGGTCAAGCACAGTGAATATGCAAAGCAGAACATTGCACTCAGGGATCCCCACCCCCGGTGTGCAATGAACAGCACTGTTTTGCCTGGAGGGTATTGCTGGAGAGGAGCACAGTCGGCTTTGAGGTTCAGAAAACTTTGCTTGTGGCCAATTGTGCCAAACGTGTGCCACAGAATACCCTGCTTGATGACAAATACATTGGCAGAATGCCGTAGAGAAGCCTGAAATGCGCATCAACCTGCATAGAAAAGGGATCGCCCCCCCACAGGTTCTGAAAGGAAGCCCTTCCTTCTGTGACACTTCTGCGATACAGCATCCTTAACTCTGGTTTGTGCTGTTTCTTGGGGGCAGGCTGGGGCGCTACCGTGGCATAGTTTGGCAGATGCCTTCCCCTTAGCATGTGGCGCTAGTTTGGGTTTGGCATTCAACTTGGGCTCAAGCATCTTAAAATGGGAAAGAACTGCCTCATCATGCATGACATTGTGGCAGTAACGCTACGTGCACTTGTCCCATGCGCAAAAAGCCGTGAACATTTTGTTGTCTATTCTTCAGAAATACGGACACGTGTACAGTCTATGCAGCCAAATTCATCCCATGCAACCATGTCTCATATACCCCAAATTTCGTCCTATGTGCCTCACCTTTCGTTGTACAGATGTCCAACTGTTGCAGAGACACCAAATGGCATCCTCGACTCGTCAACTCTGTAAAAAACAAGGAAGTGTCTAAAAAAACCACCATTTTACCAGGGGTGTGGTTGTTGCACAAGCCAGTGGATGCACACCGTGGGTACAAGACTAGTGCATGCAACAAGGTGGACCGAACAGCATGACCAGTTACCGAGCCAGGGGGTTGCATGTCTCGCCCTGTGCCGACAACTCCTTGTGTGCAGGGTCCATGTCGTTGTCATGGTGTGCTGACAGTTCTGGCCTGCCGCCCTGGATATCAGCGTATATTCTTTTCTTTGTTGAATGTACAAGAACGATTTTAGTTTCAGCCAACCCGTGAGGGCATGCCCAATTGGTACCCAGGCACGCCAAGGCGCACAAAAATGTACCCAAATTGTGCCCAATTCGTGTGCATATCAAAGTTGATTCTTGTTCGCCTCTGACCGCCACTGTCTATCCTGTCATTGTCCATTTGCCTGCAACTGGCTGCTGGCAACTTGCCTCCAACTGCACTCAGGTGTGGAAATTGTAAGCAAAGTAACACAAAAAAGCATAACCTGAGTAATTTTTTGATTGTACACAGGAGTGCATAAATTGGCACTCGTGTACAATATTTTCCATTTTTTTTCTCAGGTCACAGCAACAAAAAGTTACTTGGGGGGCGACAGACACCTTCACCTGCTACTCTAGCTGGTCGTATCGATTAGCCTTCTGCGGGCATTTTGGTGAAACCTAGTATGCGCCGTAGTAAAACCTAGTAAAATGTAGTAAAACCTAGTAAAATGTTGTAAAACCTAGTAAAATGTAGTAAAACCTAGTAAAATGTAGTAAAACCTAGTAAAAAAAAATTTTCAAAATTTTTTTTTCAAAAAGTTTTTTTTACTAGGTAAAAAATTTTGTTAAAATTTTTTTTTCACTGAGTTTTACCTCGGTCCACTAAGTCCCCCCCCCCCGGCTGCCGTTTTAAACAAGGTAGTCAACACTTCGATGGTAGGTGGTACTTTTGTTTAAGGGCACAAGGCCCCCGAGTCGATTCTCGGCCACTTGTGTTAGTGGCGCCCCACCCAGGCCAAACCATCATGCACACCAATTAGTTGGTACTCGGCCAACATAACAAAATATAATTGGGGTCGGGCACTAGAAACAAAATCTGTGGGAACTACTTACAAGTAGTTACAAAAGACACGCTTGAAAATCAAGTCAGCCTTGGTATCTTCTGCATGGCGCGGTTTGCCTCGCACTGTGGGATTATTGGTGCACATCCCAAACAGAGCCGTTTTCAACTCCCCTTGCAGCTCGGTGCAAAATGCTTGGTCATTTCTCAGTTGACCATCGGCATTTTGGGGATATTGAGGAGGCACTGCATACCACTTGCGACAGATCCACACACCACGACGGGTGTTAACAACAGAAGCAGCAACAACAGTAGGCACACCAGGACGGGTGTCAACAGCAGCAGCAGCAAGAACAGCACAAGCAACAGCAGAAGCAACAGCAACAGCAACAAGGTTGGCCGTCCAGAATTGGCGCAACCCAACACAAATCTCCGATTGACACAAGATGGACACATGCAAGGCACAATGAAGAACCTTACATTCGTGGCACGCCATGTGAGGTGTGCCATCACAAGAAAAGCATGTGTCAACGGGGTCCACAGATTTGGGTTGGGGGTACATCCGAGCCACCTCCCAATGTACCGGGTCCTTGGGGTGGAGGCCAACTTTGAACGACTGAAGTACAGAGTAGCCTCAGCCATTTCACGCAACAACCACAATCGATCTTGTGGCACTTGCAATATGCCCTTGACAACACGCCGAGACAAGGCACAATGCAACGTCAAGAGACATGCCAAATGGCAACTGACACCATCAAGCTAATGGATGAAGGTGGAATGCAGGGGTGCAATTGCAAATGCAAGGGCACCGAAAGCATCCAAAATCTTGGACCACCTCTTCCGCTGCTGTGGTTCAACGCCTTCTCGCTCGGCAATCAAATCCACAACAGCCAACTCCTCTTGGTTTGCCCCACCAATGTGTGGCCGGTCACACATTGGGTCAAACTTAAGGCAGAGGTATTCGCGAGTTGGGGCAATCAACAACAAGCGGAGCACCCAATGGGCATTGCTCAAATTATTTTCCTGCACCACAATCAGGGGTGGGGCGAAAGACATATCTATGGACGACGCTTGCAAAGTGTGCTCTGCCCACGATTTAACCAGCTGTTTGCGGCGTTGTGCACTAGCACATGAGGCATTCCACAAAGAGTCGCGGACAACCCACGCCACGCCCATTGTGTCCCAATCCGCACTGAGAGCGGTTTGGGCAGCCCACCAATGATACACCACAATCTGAGCACAATCTGTGACATAGCTCTCGGTGCTGAGGTCCCTGAAATGGCGTGCCTCAAACTCAAATTGTTGCAGCGACAAACCTGGAACTGTGACATGTAGTGGCTGCCTCCAATCGTTGCCAAGCAGTGCCTCTACCTCTGACACAGATGGGCGAAACGAGCCTTGGCTATCACTCAGTGCTTTGCACACATCAGCCAGGATTTGTTCTGCACTAGGGCACCTAGAAGGAGATGTTGGGTGATCACCACATGGTGCAGCAACAACGATTCCGGACGGAATGGAACTGGGTGGGATGGGGTCCAGTGGGGTACTCGAGGCCTCGGCCACAGAGGTGCTGCTTCCATCCACATTCATAGCAGCGGTATGCGCCCGCCAGCGCCAGACGACGGCTCCCTGCCAGACGACTGGAATTATGGGAATTATGGGGAACTATGGGGAATTATGGGGAATTATGGGGAATTATGGGGAATTATGGGGAATTATGGGGAATTATGGTGGAATTATGGTGGAATTATGGGGAATTATGGGGGAATTATGGGGGAATTATGGGGAATTATGGGGAATTATGGGGATATATGGGGAATTATGGGGAATTTTGGGGAATTATGGGGAATTATGGGGAATTATGGGGAATTATGGTAGAATTATGGGGAATTATGGGGAATTATGGGGAATTATGGGGAATTATGGGGAAGTATGGGGGAATTATGGGGAATTATGGGGGAGTTATGGGGAATTATGGGGGAATTATGGGGGAATTATGGGGAATTATGAGGGGTTATGGGGGAATTATGGGGAATTATGGGGGAATTATGGGGGAATTATGGGGAATTATGGGGAATTATGGGGGAATTTTGGGGAATTATGGGGAATTATGGGGAATTATGGTGGAATTTGGATGGAATTATGGGGAATTATGGGGAATTGTGGGGGAATTATGGGGAATTATGGGGGAATTATGGGGAATTATGGGGAATTATGGGGAATTATGGGGAACTATGGGGAATTATAGGGGGATTATGGGGAATTATGGGGGAATTGTGGGGGAATTATGGGGAATTATGGGGAATCATGGGGAATTATGGGGAATTATGGGAGAATTATGGGGAATTATGGGGGAATTTTGGGGAATTATGGGGAATTATGGGGAATTTGGGTGGAATTTGGATGGAATTATGGGGAATTATGGGGAATTATGGGGGAATTATGGGGAATTATGGGGAATTATGGGGAATTATGGGGAATTATGGGGAATTATGGGGAATTATGGGGGAATTATGGGGGAATTATGGGGGAATTATGGGGGAATTATGGGGGAATTATGGGGAATTATGGGGAATCATGGGGAATTATGGGGAATTATGGGAGAATTATGGGTAATTATGGGGAATTTTGGGGAATTATGGGGGAATTGCGGCTTGGTTTTGATTCCCGATGTGTTGCTGTTTGTTCCCGTGAGGACGCCGTGGAACATAATCACGCTGCATAATTGTTTTTCAAGTCTTAAAAGTCTGGTGGCCACTCGGCACTCTCCTTTGTACGGGTGCGGGGCCCATCGTGGGCCTGCCCTAATAACCACTCGACATCCTCCTTGGGGGCACGGGTCGCTGAACCACCAGATTCCTCCGGAGCAGCAACAGCTTGCACAGCAGCACCATGAAGATGGTCAGACGTGCCAGCAGCAATTCCCCATAATTCTCCATAATTCCCCATAATTCCACCATAATTCCCCATAATTCCTCATAATTCCACCATAATTCCCCATAATTCCACCCAAATTCCCCCATAATTCCACCCAAATTCCCCCATAATTCCCCATAATTCCCCATAATTCCCCATAATTCCACCAATCCCAATCATCCCGCCTGCAGCTGTTCGACAAGCCCACTATAGCCTTTAGGAATTATGGGAAATTTCCCCGCCATCGCCAGACGAACTTTCCCCGCCAGCGCCGCCAGCAATTTGGCGGCCGCATACCCCTGTCATAGAGGGGGTGGGGTGCAAGATGCTTTCCACGTGCAATTCCTCCATGGCTAGAGGCGGGCTGGTAGGAGATGCATTTGTGGACGGGTGTGGGGAGGGGGGGACAAAGCACACGGGGAGGAGGGGGTAGTTTCAGCATGGGATTGCGTGGGATGCAAGATGTTCCAAACCTCAACCTCCTCCTCCCACTTTTGCAAGACCCGTCGCGACTCATCTCTGTCTTTAAACTTGCGAGCAACGCACACCTCACCTTCCAAACACCACATGCACCCCTCGCAATAGACGCACCATAAGAAAACTCCCCAGAAAGCAGTCTCACATTTCCCTGAGGCGGAAGAGTGCGTCGGTTTGAGGTAGGCACCTTGGGCCTTAATGAAATCACTGACCTTGTTGCGGGTGGCATGAGGCACCTCACTGACAATGCGTTGGAGCAATGGTTTTGCCCAAACAACATTGCTTTTATGCAGCGTGAACTCCAAATTGGTGGCATCCCACTCTTGAATGGTTAGCGCAGTTTGAGTGTGTGCCATCGAGCACTCTAGACAATCTGAGGGTTGAAAAAAGATACGCTTATGGCACACCCACAAGCTCTATTGGGTTTTGCACCTGTCACATGCAAAAAGGCACGTTACCTTGGCGTATATATGGACTTTCTGAATGGTATTTCGCTTAACCCGCTTTACAACGGGGTTGGGCATCGCGACTCCACACTAATGAGGAGCCCCGGGCGTCCCCAGTCATCAGTTTTTTTCTTTTCCCCCTCTTCGGCTGGAATATTGAAATTGCACACAACTACCAGTTGGGGGTGGAGGCAAATGCGTACATATGGCCATAGCAACTTGAGGTGGTAGCCTTAGACCACACAGCGCTAGGCTACAAGCACCTCTCCCCACTTACACCACACATTCAACGCACAAGCTTAACCTCCGAACTGGCATTGTTGCTTTGCAATGGAGACGGATTAGCCACAGCTCGGCCAAAGAAAATTATTGTGCCGTGTTACCGGGTGGCGGGTGGTGCGGCCTCACACTCGGACCCAAAATTTGTCTCGCGGGAAACATTGCCACCCATACCCCACACCAGGGGGTATGTTACGGGGGGTGGCCAAAACAAGGTTGGGGCCACCCCCAACTAGCATTCGAGCACACAGGGTTGCTCAACTGTGCTTCTAAACGTACATACATACAACACTCACATGCCCAGAACCAAAATAGCGGTCTTGGGCGACACCTCAACCCACAATATGTGCACCAGAACTGCATGTAGTGCCCCCTTTGATTTCCATATCTGGATCCCCTCCATATACGTTGATGTCCGTGGGCGCGCCTGGGGGGGAGGGGAATCATGGGGGCAAACACAGTTGAAAAAAACGGAAACGAATTGAAAGGTGCAAGGACCTGGGAGGAGTCATGACAGAGAACACAGCCGGACACCCCATGTGCACAAGCAAAACGTAACATACAACATACAATGCAGGGAAGAAAGCCGAGCGGGAGGCGGGAAATACCGAGCGGGAAATAACCCCCAGAAAGTCCAATGAGTGCAGCAGCCTATAATAGGGGGGCATATGTTTTGATTGTCAGTCCCCCGCATGCATTGCACCTCAGCCTGTGTCTGTGACTCTTTACCCATGAATGATGAGTAAGCTCCTTCATAAGATCAAGGGTAGAGTGTCACAAACAACCAAGCAATAAAAGTACACTGCATGCGTATTCTAAGGGTGTCATCCGTGCCCACGGGACTCATTGTCACCGATTTCTTTGTGCCTGCCTCAGTGCCTTCCGCAGAGCTTTGCTTGGAGGACACTGTTGCAAACACGAAGGGCAAAAGGGAAAAGAGGGGCCAAAAGAGGGCACAATTGCTTCGTCACCCTTGCATTCTCGGGGGTCCCCAACGCCAAGCGCGGGGAGCAAAATCAAAAGTGGATTGTGAGTCCCCCTATAGCGGGGGGCAGAATCAGAGGTGGCCCACAAGTGGGCAAGGTGGCTACATAACCCCTGCCGCCTGGGGGGTCCCCACCGCTTCAGAGCGGGGGGCAGAATCACAAGTGGCCCATAAGTGGGCAAGGTGGCTACATAACCCCTGCCGCCTGGGGGGTCCCCACCGCTTCAGAGCGGGGGGCAGAATCAGAGGTGGCCCACAAGTGGGCAAGGTGGCTACATAGCCCCTACCGCCTAGGGGGTCCCCACCGCTTCAGAGCGGGGGGCAGAGTCAGAAGTGGCCCACAAGTGGGCAAGGTGGCTACATAACCCCTGCCGCCTAGGGGGTCCCCACCAATTCAGAGCAGGGAGCAGAATCAGAGGTGGCCCACAAGTGAGTAAGGTGGCTACCTAGTAACCTAGTAAAAAAAAAACACTTTTTTTTCACTAGGTTCTGAAACCTAGTAAAAACAAAAACTTTTGTTTACTAGTAAAAAAAAGTTTTTTTACTAGGTTCTGAAACCTAGTAAAAACAAAAACTTTTTTTTTACTAGGTTGCCAGTACCTAGTAAAAATTAGTGAACCTAGTAAACTGTTGCCTGGTAAAAAAAATTTTTAAAAAAAATTTTTGTACTAGGTTTTACTACAAACCCGCCTTCTGCTTGGGCCTTGGCGCTGCCTTGCAGCGGTTGGAAGGAACAGCAAGCAACTAAGGGCAAAAAGACTCACGGGGAAATTGAGGGAGGGCAAATCAGGAAATGGGAGAGAACAGGGAAAACATGGACACAGGTCTCCACAATTCTCCAGTGGCCCGGCATACCTCATATGAGCATCAGGAGGCATATTGCTGGTGATGTCTGGGACTGAAAAAGCACGTTGTGCATGTCATGCTGATATTCTCTACAATCACAAAGGCTCAACTTGTGAGGGGTGGAGTGGGGGCATCTGGAAGTTGTCATGAGGCCAGTGGCAGGGACAGGCGCAGGCCCATACTGATGAGGATGCAAGTGGGCGAATGTGCAAGGCCCATAAAGGCGGTGTCAGGAGTGTGTGGTCAGGGATGAGGACGTGTGCAAGCTATTTTGAGGTTGCAGGGAGGCGGGCAGCGGGTGTAGGGCCATACTTCGGGTCCAGGGGACGCGGCACGCGCCTCCGAGTTGATTCCTTAGCAATGTAGTAGAACACCTCTTGATAAGTACCGCCTTTGACGCCCGTAATTTCCGATGCAACAGAGCCCAAAGCCTGGACAATGAGGAAATACTGGGCCAACATGGTGCCAGCAATAGCGGGTGGTGTTGGGCAAAGAACGGCCTCATCCATGTTCCACAACTGAACTCTGCAGTGGAAGGAGACTGTCCAAAGCCGCGGGGTACATGCGCATGCTTCTGTTGTTGGACACCCATCAAATGCTGCCCACAATCTATATGTCATACATTTACGAATGTACGTGTTTGGGCTTATGTCATGTGCATTTTCTTGCAACTTGCTGAATGAAATTGGCAAATGTCAAAAAAAGCAGTAGTAGTCTTCGGCCAGCGAGCATCCTGTTGGACCAGAAAGATAGGACTGGGACTTTGACGTACAATGTGATGCAGACCTCGGTCATCAAGGGTTGTCATTGTTGTTGGCTGCAATTGCCTATGTGGGGTCAGACTTTCCCATAAATTGTAGTATGTAGCATCAAGGTGTGTGAGCGTTGTTGGCGGTAATTGTTTGTGGCTTCTGTTCGCCTGTTGCGGCACGTGGTGTTTTATTGGAGGAAGAACCCTTCTTTTTTTCAATGGTCAAATCTTCAGGTGAAAGACAGTGATGTTGGCTTTCGTTTCACTAACATGTGCACTGCGCATACACTTCTGTAGCGTTTCGTGGGTATCCTTGTTGGGGCGTCCCTGCTTGGCGGGTCTCTGCGTGCTGTGGGCCACAATATTGCAAGAGGGTTGATGTACAGGTGAGTATCAATGGCACTGTGGTGCACTGTGCCTCTGCATGGACTCCTAGCGTGGGCAATCACCAGCCTTGCCGCCCCCTTGTCAATCCACATTGTGCGCTCTTCAACATACCGAAGCTGCTGTACTGGAGGAAACAGACTTGGTGGGGCTCGCTGACACGGGGGCAGAGAACCGTCGGGGAACGCTGTCAGCCTCACTCTCAGTCGGGGCAGGCCTGGGATTCAGCGGAGGTGCAACTCTGGAAACCGACCTGTAGTGCAGTCAAGGGCAAATGAGGTTTGCAACTGCACCACCTTACCATGGTTGTGCAGGGTGGCACAGAGATGCGCCTCAGGTAAACCACAAACCACTCCAAGATGTGCCCAGGAGGAGGGAAAGCCACAAAACTGATTCCAATATTCCACAGCATGGCACTGCTGACACTGACAACACACTCTTGACACCTGCAACACTCTTCCCGTACTTCCCTTTGCTATCCTGGTTCTGCGGTGTGTGCCGTACATGCGACATCCTACAACTTACTCTGCTACTGAGAACATTTGTGCTAAACCAAAGCTTTCTAAAAATGCAGGGGGGGGGGGGGGCGCTTTTGGAAAAGCAGCTGGTAAATTGCCAGTGGCTGATATTTCAGAACGTACGTCTAAATTTGCAGCAGCTGCGCAGATGTTTGTAGTTTTGCTCCGAATTTTGAAAACTTCGAGTCACTTTTGCATGCCTTGAATGCGCAGCGAAATTTTTCTTAAAGCTGTTGCGACTCTGAGTCTGTAGGCGTCAAGCAGAAATGGCGGAGCCGGCTGCATAGCAGTTGACTGACAGTGGTAATGGAGTTCCGGCAAAGTGCACTACATTAGACAAATCACTCAGTCGCCATTGTTGAGCGCGCACTTCTGTTGGTGAGCCTGTATGGCAAACAGAGTCTGGGGTGACTTTCTGAGAGGCTTCAGGGTGAAAACAACACTCAGCCCTGTACACAACCTATACGACTGTACAGGGGGGGGGGCGGGGGGGGGGGGGGGGGGCGGAGATTTGGTCCGGGGATTATTTTCGCCGGGGAAACTTTCGTGGGGGGGGAAATGTAGCCACCCTTTGCGATCCCAAAGCTCCAACTGCCGCACACACTGACATGTAACACATACTCCGTTGAGAATCCGAAAGATTTGCAAATCAAATTGCCACTGAAAGCAGCAGTAGGTCACATCTGGAAAATCTGCTGTTCCAAACAAATGCCCAAAAACTATGGACCCATAGAATGCAGTGCCATTAGAATTTTCACTGTCCTGCCAAAACCCCTAAATTCCGCCGTCTTCCTTGAGAACGAATTTTTCCCATGAAAATGGCCCTCGCCCGAAGTTCCCCATGTCTGCGCAGGGACCACCCATGCCCCACCTGGAGTCTGACTGAGGCATGTCTGCAACACAACATACCCTGGGGACCATTCTGAACTCAAAGAGTAGCGTCTGCTGTCAACACCGGCACTGAGATATGTGCCTGCTGCAGTTGGTGTGATGTCACGTGAATTCGCAGCTGAATAATTGGCTGCTGACCTGTATATCACAGGCTGTACGCTGGGGCGCTGAATGCTGCGCCTGACAACAGAGAGAAACAGGGGCTGCCATACATGATCCTTCAAAAGAAATGCTTCCAACCCCAGCTTCTGTCCCACACAAACTCTCTTGTGAAGGAGGGTGGGTGGGTGGGGGGGTGGGGGCAAGGCAAAGTCCATATGCACACTTGGCAGCATAACGCACATTCACAGAAAACAGTACAGTGACATCACTGCTTATCTTACATGGTCCCTTCTGTGTTTTGTACCGAAGCACGCCCGAAACACCTAAATGGACCTTGTCCCAAAATCCAAACATGTGGCAATTGGCCATAACCAAAACAAAAGCGTTGAAACAAAGGGGAGGGTTGAACTAGCTACACAATCCATGCCACATTGGGATTCTGACTGTGGGGGAAAATGATGTGGCTGCATAGTCCCTGCTGCATTGGATTCCCATCATGTGAGGAATGAAATGGCTACAACCTCTGCCATGTCGGGGCCCTCATATGATGGTCAGCTTTCTCAATCGCAATGGAATTCCAAAATCGATGAACATCGCTGTGATTCGCTGTGAATCGCCCATTGAGTTGAGGTGCCAGCTTGAGGGTCTCTGAAAGCCCAAACATCAATGTTGAAGCAAATGGTATCTCGGTGTAAGGATGTGTGTACCACGGAGGTAGTGCCTTCCCCGCATGCCCCAATCTCTGTGCTTGGGCTCCAGGGTCCAAAGGTCCACAGACCCTCGGCCAGAGCGAAGAATTGGTGGTCCCACTTCACTAGCAACACTGAATAAAGGCCGAGTACATGGGAATGCAGTGCACCACAGATGTGTAACACTTGGCGGCCTGGAACCCCCACACCCTGTGTCACAATTCCCACATCAGTGATGCAGAGCACCTACAAGTCCCCAAATCCTGGACCACAAAAAGTTTCGAAATGTCATTTAATTTTCCGAAACAGCGGAGGCCCCCGTCCAAGAGACGTTGGATTCATCCCCTGCCCTGATTCCTTGTCAAGAGACTCGATGCTGTAGCGGATAACCGTCGGGGTAAAAGCGTACATCCTGATCACCAAGGAAAAAGAGAATCCTAATTTTGCTTCACAACAGGATTGCAAACTATGTTTTTGAACTTAAACCACAGCAGTTTGGTGCAGCACTTGCCTTGCATTGTCACACAAGCCTGAATTCACTTTGAACAACGTAAGTGGTTCTTTGGAGGAAAAACAAAGGACAAGGTCAATGGTCTTATGTGGTGCACTCATTATGTGACTGCAGGTGTCATGATCACAATTTTGGTGTGTCCAACATCAATAATTATGTGATGCACCAATTGTGTGTTGAAGCTGGGCCCTTGTGGCAGGAGTGGAGCCATCCGGTAGCCCAGAAAAAAAATGCCCACCAGGAATACACAGGAGCTCGAAGCAGGGTGCATACGCAATGGGAGTAGTCCCGACCGCTGAACCCATTGCCTGATGATGATGACCACCATTCGGCGCAAATGATAAATTGTAAGGGCTGCTATTGCCGGTCACTGTGAAATGACAATGCAGCAGGAGTCAGCTTTTGCAAAACAATTGCGGCTGGTGTATCAGAAAAGAAGTGAATCAGAATCAAAAGCACTGCAAACCCACTTATGCTTTTGTACACTCCCCACTGATGCTTGCCAACATGGTCCAAACTGTCTCACGAAGTTCGGAACCCAGCTTACAGACCATAAAGATGGGATAATGATAACCCCACTTTGAGGTGGCCCTTTGAGTATCATAGGTGGAAAACAACCCCGAAAACAAAGGAGTTGCTTCATCCACAGGCTCTACTTTCCGAATTTCAGTTTGACTGAACAATGCTTGCACAATCCATGATCACTGCGGCATTCCAGTGTGGAGCCATTTCTTTAAAAAAAAAAAAAAAAAAAAAAGGAAAAAAAAAGAGGACTTGCATAAAGATTTACATCCCCACCTTCTTCCACAAGATGGGTCAGTGAGGATAACAACATAACCCCACAGATTGAATGTACATATAGTGCGAAAAATAATCCCAAACATTTCAGGTGCACATGCCGAACCGGTATCTGATGGAATGCACAATCCTGGGAGTCCACAAGCAAGAGCCGGCAAATTTGTGGAAGTGTGCCTATGCAGATGTTCCTGCAATCCTTGGGAGTTTGCACAGGCTGATGTAACTGCAATCTGTAAAACATGCTCGCACATGCACCCAAGTTACCATGGGTTGCAAGCACACCTGCCTCATGCTGTGCATATACGCAATCCCACAGATTACAGGCAGCTCCCAGATTGCAGGTACATAGACCGGTGCATACCCACACACATTGCTGGAACATATGCCCAGGTACACTGCAAAGAATGTGGGCACGCAGGGGGGAGTTTATGGGTGGATGGCCACCAATCTCTTTAGGCCTGAAGCCAGGCAAAACAAATGCAAACAAAAATCATTCCTATCTGCACCAACTTTTTTATTACAAACCAGCAGCGTTTTTGAAGCGCTATTTCGATTGTTGCACCAAGAACTCCACTGATTCAGCAAGGATTCAGGGTGCTTCAGGGACCCCCGGGCCCCTGATCTTGAGGCTGCTGTGTTTGCACACATGAGAGGGACCCATGCATTGCACACAGAGAGTAAAGCACACCTGACACATGGGAGTACATGTTCACGTTCATAATTTGTTGTGTTGCACCTAGTGACAGGACCAGAATGGTGTCCCTCACTACCCTCAACGCACCCCTCCTCCAACGCATTGCAGATATTGTGAGATGTTGCAGATAATACCACTTGCTGACGCTTCATGGGCAGAGTAATACAGGGGTTTCCCACTCCTGCAATCTGGGGGGTGTTAATGCCCATGCGAACGGGTTCGAGGGCCACCCTGGGGTACTCGTTGTAAACCTCAACAACCATCTATTCTGCTACCCCACACAGAACATGCAAGCATTGGTACAAGCATACTCTTTTCAGAGGCAGGTGTTGAGCATGGCCTTCTGTTCGTTGTCAACAAGAGGGTTAGAAATTCCCCAAGAGTATCAACAGGATACTGCCAAGCATGGTTTCTGCACAGAGGGATTTGCCATGAACCAGCCCTCCCTGCCAAATGGTTGTGTGGGTCATCTGTTGTGAAAACTAAAACACTCAACCCCGAAATAACAAACTCAGGACGCAACAATGAGCCCCCTGATATGTTGCACAAGCACAGGTGAAATTTCAGAAAACAGTGGCAGTACAAAATCACGAGGGTGAGTAGGTCAAGAGAAGCTGCCGCTTGGGCAGCAAATACTGGCGATTGGTAACAAATGCACCCATCCGTTATTCGTTTGGTTCCAATCATCCCAGAGACTCTCAAGTGCGACCACAATCAGCCAGTGGATGGGCACTACCATGGGAGCAACAAACGGCAGGCGCTCAGTGACATAGACTGCACTGATGACTCCCCCCGACCCCGCTGGGGTGGCCATACATGCCGCCAAATTGGTAAGGTGGTGAGCAGGGGCCTGGCTCGTGAAAGGTGGGAGAGAGGAGGAGTCGAATGGGGTTCTTCAAGCCCCCCAGCTACAGTGCCGGGGGCAGGAAAGAGCCTTGATTCACCTAAAAAGCGCTCACCCTGTCTCCTTCCCGACAAGAGCAAGCCTGTCAGCCCTATTGCGCCCCTCCTGGTGGGCCGCCCAGGTCCTGCCCATATATTCCTGTGGGGGTCGGCCCATGCAGCCGAGGACTCTGCCATGCCATCCTGTCAAGGAACCTCCAAGTTGGGTTTGAACAAACTCCCTCAACTGCAATTGGCCGCACTGCACCCTATGGTCTACATGCTTTGGCCTCTCAAGAGGGAGGTTGCCCCATTGGGACAACCATCTGGTCCCCCACTGCGCTCATACAAAGAATAAGGGGTGTGTGTTGTGGGGCCAGCGGTGTTACGTGTGGCGGGCTCGAGGCGCGATGCACGGCACGACACACCGGCTACGACACTGACAACAACTGGTGCCGCTCAAAAAGAAAGATGTAAAAGCATAACACATGCACTGCCATGAGCAGGCAACGAATGGCAAAGTTGAGCCACCCGGCACAGCAGCACTCCCCACAGGCTTGGAGCTGCTCCCCAAGCCCCTCGGTAACCCATCCCAAGTAGTGGTGAGGATATCCTTGCACCGCCCCCGCTGATGGGCTGGTGCCTCCTGTTGTGTGGCCTCCTGCTCTTCCCCTCTTCAAGTAGCAATGTCCGGCAGTTCAATGATACGCCCTTGCAAAATTGGTGTAATCATCATTCAAACTCCCCCCCCCCCGTGTATAAGCTACGCCAATGTACACAATTATTACGGTCCCTACGCCAGTTGTAGCTTGGACAAGGGCGTGGCTTGCGCGCAACACATACAACTGCCGACACACACATGCGCGCGTGACCTAGTGCAAGAAAGGGGAATATAAAGCACAAATATCCCCAAAATCAGAGCCATGTGGATTCAAGTGGGCAAAGACTCACAACAAATGTGTCCATGACTCTAAAAAATTGGCAAATGTGACGACAAACCCATGTCTTATGTGGGGGCACTACATTTGGTACGTAATTAAATTACGTACACAATTATTACGGTCCCTACGCCTACTATAGCTTGGACAAGGGCGTGGCTTATACAGGGGGGCGGGGGGAGTACAAGAGTTCGTGTGTCCGAGGAGAGAGGCTATGTACAATCAAGATGAAACACAAGGCATTCATCTGTCATAATCTGGCACATATCTGCAACCCTTGTAAGAGAGAGGCGTCCTTGCAAGATTGGGGGGGGCGGGGTTGCAAAAGCGGAGCACAAGAATAGTGCATCAGAACTTGGGACGGCAGTGATACAGAGTCGCCAAGACCGGGTATACCGGCGGTAGTATGGACGGGTGCGGCTGCTTCCTCTCTGCGAACACGCGGGACCCCACACAATCACGGACCCGAAACCAAAACCCACGAAGAAACGCGGTGCAACTCGGTTAAGCTAGCCCTTGACGTGTGGGCTGGCCAGTTTCAATTGGGAGGGTGGCTCCACGGTGCGGAACGACGGCATGCGCTACATGACTGGCGAAGGGGGCGGGCGGGCAGGAACAGACTGGAAAACCTGCCTAAGTGGGGAAGTGCAAACAAAAGTTGAGGCGAGGCTCAACTAGTGTTTGCAAAAGCGGAGCACAAGAATACTGCAACAGAACTTGGGAATTCATTCTCCGCATGGGCTCGCCCTTCCGCGGTGGAAGGCAAGAGGCCGCAAGAACGCCCGCCCACTCTGGATCCAAGAAGCTCGTACCCCACCCTTCCTGCAACCATGCCCTGTAAACCCCCGCCCCAACCGCCTCACTCCAGCATGCAAGTCCCGCGGACAGCGCACAACACGCGTGGGGTAAAAATTGAGGTAGAAGAAGGAATGAAAAGCGTTGTGCAGCGCCGAGGCTCGCAAACGCACAGGTCACAAAAACAAACAAATCCACAAAGCCTAATCGGCGCAATGGCAACAGCTCCCATCCGCCCGAAACAACCCGCCAGCCTGCACAGCCGAGAGGCCAGAGGCCAGGGCGCCGCGGAAAGCCAAACGGGCCCGGGGCCATTTACATTGTGAAACACTGCACGGCAGGTCAGCGGGATGCACGGGGATAGAACGCCTCAGGGTACTGCGCCCGGGCGCCAGCAACTCAGGTAAACAGCACAGGAGGCACGCCACAGGATCACCCTCCGGTAGCGACCAGCCATGGGCTACAAGGGACGCCGCTGACCACTAGCGCAACGGTCACGCAGTGAGCGGCACACTCGGCCACAGGCAAGTTACCACCACCTAGCACCCCTCCCCCGTGCCGGAGACTGCACTCACGGCCTGCGCACTGACGAGGCGGGGCAACACCTGCACAGAGACATCGGCAAGGGGTCGGAGGGGCCCGAATAGTCGGGCCACGCACAGCGCGAGGTGCGGGCTGCCTTGCACCCATATATATGGGAGCGCACGGTCCTCCAACCTCCGGTTGGTCGAGAGGGTGAGGACCGCAGTCTGGTTGCCTCTGTGCAGCCTCCACCGGTGCCGGCAAAAATGCCCCGGTGGCGGCGGCCGCCTCGGTGACGGCGCTTGGCCTTGCGGCCTCCTTTGCGCCGTGGCATACCAGCTAGGCGACCCCATGTCCAGAGTAAACTCCGAGCACTAGGGATCACAGGCCAGGGCCGAGGTGAGGGCTTGGGATATATGGCAACGTATGTTGTGCCACCTCGATGGCAGTAAGGTTCGTGGCGTCCTTTGTCTACACAATTGTTGACGTCGGGCGGGGATGGGGGGGGGGGGGGCTGTAGTTGGCGCGGGGGTTCGGTGGGATGAGCGGCCTTTTCCGCCGTGACACGCTAAGCGTATCCTTTGAGGTCCGACGGCACCCACACGAGCCTCACCACCAAACCCGAAACCCATAAAATCCTGGCCAAAGACCGCAAAATTGCCTGTTGGTGCTGAAGGTGGCAGCAAGCGCGCAGGGACAACACCTAGGCCAGCGCCACTTCTGTATCACTGCAGATAGTGACGGATGATAGGCCCAGGCGTACCGCCAGGCGCACCGCAATGCCACCGCGTGCAACTCCGTTGTTTGTTGACTTGCGTACTGGCGCGGGGGCGGGTAGAAGGACCCGACTCCCAAGCTAGGCACAAGCGCACCAACCCTCCACCTCCCGCGTCCCGGGCTCCATCCACACAGGCAAGCAAAACGCCTGCCCAAATAGATGATGCCATCAGGCACTGCTCCGTGCCAAAGTGAAAAGCCGTAAGCTAGGGCCACGCTGTGCGGGCGGGGGTTGCCCACGGCTCGGCCGCCAACGCTGCAAGAGTGGCGAGGCCTTCAAGTAGTTTAACAAGCAAGCCGTGGCTCGGTTGCCGCTCCCCATCCACTGCGCCGGCCCCACTTGAGCCAACACCACGCCCCCGCCCCAAATGGGCATCCCCGCCCACGCGGACACACGTGCCCATTGAGCAGGCCAAGGTAGCTGCGTAGGTGCAACCCACCCCCATCCCCAAGGGCTAGCCTCATCCACCCCACCCAAAGCTGGAGGAGTGCCTGGGTGTGGCAGGCTACAGTTCGCGACGCAGGGTTCGGGGCTTTCCCCAGATTGGAGACTAGCTGCACAGGGTCCAAAGCGCTTTTGGGGCTAATTAGGAACCCGGCCTCGACCATAGCGCGCACAACCGCACGACCGGCTTCCCTCAGTTCTCCCTCCTCAATGTAAACGAGAAGGGAATCATCCAAATAGTGCACCAGTAGTACCCCCGGAGGGAGCACGCCCTGGAGCAACCGCGCGAGGGCCGTCTGGCAGAAGTACGGGCTGTAATTCCAGCCGAAGCGGAGGCGCTCCAGCTCAACGGCCGAAGACCCGGGCCTGGCCTAAAACGGAAGATTCTCCGTGCCTGGGGCGGTAGGCGGAACGACCGGAATGCGTTTTTAAGGTCAATGTGCACCGCGAACAGGGGTTCCCCCGGGGGGATCCTCGAAAGAGCGCGTGCCAAATCCTCCCAGGAGTCCAGCCGGAAAGTCGCCGGCACCGACCCGTCCCTGGTATTCTGATTGACGCAGCTGAGGATAAGGGAAACCTTCTCCAACGACTTAGGGATCACGAACGGGTAGCACGTGGGTGGGGAGTGGGTCTGGGGGCACGTGGTATACCCCCGCCCCCCGCAGCGCGGAGACCAGGCGCTCCACCTACTAAGGCAACCCAACGAGATGCCCCTTTCATCACCCTATCCCTGTACCTGCGGCTCACTGGTGGCTAAGTGGAAATGTGAAGTTGGGGCTCATTTGGGGCTCAGCTGTGCATTGCGATGTCTTTGTGCTTGTTTGTTGTGCGTTTTGCATGCTAGGTAATGTGCATTTGATGTTTTTAGAAGTTTTAGATACTCACTTGGTCAAGGTTCAAGGTGGGGGGTACTTTTTTTGGCGACGGCTCAGTTGACTGAGCACCCGACTGAGCCGTCAGTGAGCCGTCACTGAGCCGGCTCACTGAGCGCTCACTGAGCGCTCACTGAGCGCGCCAAATGGCTCAGTGAGCGCTCACTGAGCGCTCACTGAGAGCTAATTGGGGGCTCACTCAGGGCTCACTCAGGAGTTTCTCCCCCTTTCCGCCCTCTCTTCCCACCCTTGCTGGCCCACACTTCACCCTTTTCACACCAACATTGGTCCGCAGTTCTCACCACGTCTTTTCTCCAAGAACTTGAGCGTGCATGCACACATACATACTTGCATACATGTACCCGTGGCGACAAACATACAAACATCCAAACACACACACTTCGTCAGGGACACAAATATCCAAACACATACACACACATACACCATACACACGTCCACACACACATGCACATGCACAAATTGACAACCACATTCATTCTTGTGTGCAATTATCTTGCGTGTACATAAACACATGGCCACATTGAACCATGTGAAGTGAAGGGCTAGGGAGAGATGGTTACGGGGTTGGGGTTTGGGGATATGAACCTAACCATTTGCGAGGGTGTTCCTTGTTGCCTCATGACAATGGCACCCCCCCCCAAGACACACACACACACACGGGCGCGCGCGCCATGAAGCACAAATAGGGCACAGAGGATATTGCTCGCTTTTGTGAGGTTGATCATACAACCATCGTAACCTACACCATGACACACTCATTCCCCTCCGTCCTTATCCCCCCCCGCCCCCTTTTGCCATGCCTGATCCCCCCGCTTACCCCATGCCAACCCCTTCTCTTATCTTGCCTGTCGCATCCCCTTGCCCAGCCCTTGCCATGCCTTCCCTATTTATTGCCATGGCATCGAGTGCATGATGGTGGCGGCAATGACGATGACCTTTGCAGGTATGTTGTGCTAGTGTGTGTGTTCGCGGGTGTGTGCTTGTGCCCATGCGTATGTGCGCAAGTGTGGATGGTTTGTTCCCTCTTGGTTTCTCTCATTTAGTGTGTTTGTATGTATGTTTGTGTGTGAGTCGGGGGGGGGGGGCGGGGGCTTGCTTGGATCGATGCATGGGTGAAGGTGTCCTTCTGCGTCACTGTGAGTGTGTGACTGCATTCTTTGGTTTCCGGTTGTCTAGGTTTGTTTGCGTACGTGGATTCGTGAATGTGTGTACGCGCAGGTGTGTGTGTGTGTGTGTGTGCCAATGTGTGTGTGTGTGTGTGTGTGTGTGTGTGTGTTGCAGCTTTTGCGGCTGTTGTTTTGGATGTTGTTGTTGGTTTTGGTGTTGTGTGGCATAGGCTTTGATTGTGTGCGCATAACATTGTGTTTGTGGCTGCAGATGCAGGTATGCTTGTGTTTGTGGTTGTGGCTGTGGTTCTGGGCTTGCGTACGGTTGTTGCCATGGCTGTTGTGGTAGCTGTCGTTCTTGGTGTGGTTATGATAGTGGCTGTGGTTGCGGCTTTGCTTGTGGGTGTGGGTGTGGGTGTGGGTGTGGGTGTGGGTGTGGGTGTGGGTGTGGGTGTGGGTGTGGGTGTGGGTGTGGGTGTGGGTGTGGGTGTGGGTGTGTGTCTGCAAGCTGTGTTGTGTGTGGATTTGGTTGTGGTTGTGTCAGTGTGTGTGGCCCTGGCTGTGGCGAAGGCTGCAGTTGCAGCTTTCACTGTGGCTGCAGCTGTTCTTTGGGTGTAGCTGTGGGGGGGGGGGGGGGGGGGGGTGGTAAAGGACTACAAAGAGGGGGGCTGAAATCACCATCCACCCCCTCCCAAAAAAAATCGCACCAAGTTTACAGTGACAGTGTACAGTGACAGTGTACAATGACAGTGTATAGTGAGAGCATACAGTGCGTGTAGAGTGACAGTGTAGAGTGCTAGTATAGAGACTTGGGCGTTGTGGCGGACGTACTGTGTGTGGGGATACATTCTATGAGACCTTGGGGAGTACAGTGTACAGAGTACAGTGTACAGTGTACAGTGTACAGTGACAATGTACAGTGATAGTGTATAGTGACAGTGTGCAGTGGCAGTGACAGCGTACAGTGCCAGAATACAGTGTACCATGTACAGTGACAGTAGATAGTGACACCATTGACCGTGTACATGGACAGTGTACAGTGACAGTGTACAGTGACAGTGTACAGTGACAGTGAACCATGAGTGAGCCCTCACTGAGCGCTCACTGAGCCATTTGGCGCGCTCACTGAGCGCTCACTGACGGCGCAGTGAGCGCTCAGTGAGCGCGCCAAATGGCTCAGTGAGCGCTCAGTGAGGGCTCACTCATGGTTCACTGTCACTGTACACTGTCATTGCACACTGTGTATTGCACACTGCACACTGCACACTGTGTATTGCACACTGCACACTGCATACTGTGTATTGCACACTGCACACTGCACACTGTGTGTTACAAATTGCACACTGCACACTGCAATGCACACTGCACACTGTAATGCACACTGCACACCCTGTAATGCACACTGCGCACTGTGTATTGCACACTGCACACTGCACAGTGCACCGTGTGCAGTGTGCAATACCCAGTGTGCAGTGGCACAGTGCACACTGCGCAGTGCACCGTGTGCAGTGTGCAATGCCCAGTGTGCACCGTGCAGTGTGCAATACACGGTGTGCAGTGTGCATTACACAGCGTGTAGTGTGCAGTGTACACTGCGCACTGCACACTGTGTACTGCACACTGCACACTGCAATGCACACTGCACGCTGTGTATTGCACACTGCACACTGTAATGCACACTGCACACTGTGTCATGCACACTGCACACTGTGCATTACAAACTGCACACAGCACGCTGTCATGCACGCTGCACACTGTGTATTGCACACTGCACACTGTGTATTGCACACTGTGTGTTACAAATTGCACACTGCACACTGCAATGCACACTGCACACGGTGTATTGCACACTGCACACTGTATACTGTGTATTGCACAGTGCACACTGCATACTGTGTATTGCACTGTGTGTTACAAATTGCACAACGCACACTGTAATGCACACTGCACACTGTGTAATACACTCTGCACACTGTGTATTGCACACTGCACACTGCACGCTGTGTATTGCACACTGCACACTGCACACTGCACACTGTGTGTAGTGTGCACTACACAGGGTGTAGTATGCCGTGTGTGATGTAATCCACATGGCACACCGTGTAATGCAATACACAGTGTGCAGTGTGCATTGCAGTGTGCAGTGTGCAATTTGTATTGCACAGTGTGCAGTGTGCAGTGTGCAATACACAGTGTGCGGTGTGCATTACAGTGTGCAGTGTGCAATACACAATGTGCAGTGTGCAATACACAGTGTGCAGTGTGCATTACAGTGTGCAGTGTGCAATACACAATGTGCAGTGTGCAATACAGAGTGTGCAGTGCGCAGGGTGCAGTACACAGTGTACACTGCGCACTACACACTGTGTAATGCACACTGCACACTGTGTCATGCACACTGCACACCGTACAGTGCAAGCACTTGGGCGCTCAGTGTGCAGTGTGCAATACACAGTGCGCAGTGTGCATTACAGGGTGTGCAGTGTGCATTACAGTGTGCAGTGTGCAATTTGTAACACACAGTGTGCAGTGTGCAGTGTGCAATACACAGTATGCAGTGTGCAGTGTGCAATACACAGTGTGCAGTGTGCAGTGTGCAATACACAGTGTGCAATGACAGTGTACAGTGACAGTGAACCATGAGTGAGCCCTCACTGAGCGCTCACTGAGCGCTCAGTGAGCGCGCCAAATGGCTCAGTGAGCGCTCAGTGAGGGCTCACTCATGGTTCACTGTCACTGTACACTGTCATTGCACACTGTGTATTGCACACTGCACACTGCACACTGTGTATTGCACACTGCACACTGCATACTGTGTATTGCACACTGCACACTGCACACTGTGTGTTACAAATTGCACACTGCACACTGTAATGCACACTGCACACCCTGTAATGCACACTGCACACTGTAATGCACACTGCACACTGTGTCATGCACACTGCACACTGTGCATTACAAACTGCACACAGCACGCTGTCATGCACGCTGCACACTGTGTATTGCACACTGCACACTGTGTATTGCACACTGTGTGTTACAAATTGCACACTGCACACTGCAATGCACACTGCACACGGTGTATTGCACACTGCACACTGTATACTGTGTATTGCACAGTGCACACTGCATACTGTGTATTGCACTGTGTGTTACAAATTGCACAACGCACACTGTAATGCACACTGCACACTGTGTAATACACTCTGCACACTGTGTATTGCACACTGCACACTGCACGCTGTGTATTGCACACTGCACACTGCACACTGCACACTGTGTGTAGTGTGCACTACACAGGGTGTAGTATGCCGTGTGTGATGTAATCCACATGGCACACCGTGTAATGCAATACACAGTGTGCAGTGTGCATTGCAGTGTGCAGTGTGCAATTTGTATTGCACAGTGTGCAGTGTGCAGTGTGCAATACACAGTGTGCGGTGTGCATTACAGTGTGCAGTGTGCAATACACAATGTGCAGTGTGCAATACACAGTGTGCAGTGTGCATTACAGTGTGCAGTGTGCAATACACAATGTGCAGTGTGCAATACAGAGTGTGCAGTGCGCAGGGTGTAGTACACAGTGTACACTGCGCACTACACACTGTGTAATGCACACTGCACACTGTGTCATGCACACTGCACACCGTACAGTGCAAGCACTTGGGCGCTCAGTGTGCAGTGTGCAATACACAGTGCGCAGTGTGCATTACAGGGTGTGCAGTGTGCATTACAGTGTGCAGTGTGCAATTTGTAACACACAGTGTGCAGTGTGCAGTGTGCAATACACAGTATGCAGTGTGCAGTGTGCAATACACAGTGTGCAGTGTGCAGTGTGCAATACACAGTGTGCAATGACAGTGTACAGTGACAGTGAACCATGAGTGAGCCCTCACTGAGCGCTCACTGAGCGCTCAGTGAGCGCGCCAAATGGCTCAGTGAGCGCTCAGTGAGGGCTCACTCATGGTTCACTGTCACTGTACACTGTCATTGCACACTGTGTATTGCACACTGCACACTGCACACTGTGTATTGCACACTGCACACTGCATACTGTGTATTGCACACTGCACACTGCACACTGTGTGTTACAAATTGCACACTGCACACTGTAATGCACACTGCACACCCTGTAATGCACACTGCACACTGTAATGCACACTGCACACTGTGTCATGCACACTGCACACTGTGCATTACAAACTGCACACAGCACGCTGTCATGCACGCTGCACACTGTGTATTGCACACTGCACACTGTGTATTGCACACTGTGTGTTACAAATTGCACACTGCACACTGCAATGCACACTGCACACGGTGTATTGCACACTGCACACTGTATACTGTGTATTGCACAGTGCACACTGCATACTGTGTATTGCACTGTGTGTTACAAATTGCACAACGCACACTGTAATGCACACTGCACACTGTGTAATACACTCTGCACACTGTGTATTGCACACTGCACACTGCACGCTGTGTATTGCACACTGCACACTGCACACTGCACACTGTGTGTAGTGTGCACTACACAGGGTGTAGTATGCCGTGTGTGATGTAATCCACATGGCACACCGTGTAATGCAATACACAGTGTGCAGTGTGCATTGCAGTGTGCAGTGTGCAATTTGTATTGCACAGTGTGCAGTGTGCAGTGTGCAATACACAGTGTGCGGTGTGCATTACAGTGTGCAGTGTGCAATACACAATGTGCAGTGTGCAATACACAGTGTGCAGTGTGCATTACAGTGTGCAGTGTGCAATACACAATGTGCAGTGTGCAATACAGAGTGTGCAGTGCGCAGGGTGTAGTACACAGTGTACACTGCGCACTACACACTGTGTAATGCACACTGCACACTGTGTCATGCACACTGCACACCGTACAGTGCAAGCACTTGGGCGCTCAGTGTGCAGTGTGCAATACACAGTGCGCAGTGTGCATTACAGGGTGTGCAGTGTGCATTACAGTGTGCAGTGTGCAATTTGTAACACACAGTGTGCAGTGTGCAGTGTGCAATACACAGTATGCAGTGTGCAGTGTGCAATACACAGTGTGCAGTGTGCAGTGTGCAATACACAGTGTGCAATGACAGTGTACAGTGACAGTGAACCATGAGTGAGCCCTCACTGAGCGCTCACTGAGCCATTTGGCGCGCTCACTGAGCGCTCACTGCGCCGTTTCGCGCGCTCACTGAGCGCTCAGTGAGCGCTCAGTGAGCGCGCCAAATGGCTCAGTGAGCGCTCAGTGAGCGCGCCAAATGGCTCAGTGAGCGCTCAGTGAGGGCTCACTCATGGTTCACTGTCACTGTACACTGTCACTGTACACTGTCACTGTACACTGTCCATGTACACTGTCAATGGTGTCACTATCTACTGTCACTGTACATGGTACACTGTATTCTGGCACTGTACGCTGTCACTGCACACTGCACACTGCCACTGCACACTGTCACTATACACTGTCACTGTACATTGTCACTGTACACTGTACACTGTACACTGTACACTGTACTCTGTACACTGTACTCCCCAAGGTCTCATAGAATGTATCCCCACACACAGTACGTCCGCCACAACGCCCAAGTCTCTATACTAGCACTCTACACTGTCACTCTACACGCACTGTATGCTCTCACTATACACTGTCATTGTACACTGTCACTGTACACTGTCACTGTAAACTTGGTGCGGTCTTTTTTGGGAGGGGGTGGATGGTGATTTCAGCCCCCCTCTTTGTAGTCCTTTACCACCCCCCCCCAGAGCTACAGCCTGAACCCAAAGAACAGCTGCAGCCACAGTGAAAGCTGCAACTGCAGCCTTCGCCACAGCCAGGGCCACACACACTGACACAACCACAACCAAATCCACACACAACACAGCTTGCAGACACACACCCACACCCACACCCACACCCACAACCAAAGCCGCAACCACAGCCACTACCATAACCACACCAAGAACGACAGCTACCACAACAGCCATGGCAACAACCGTACGCAAGCCCGGAACCACAGCCACAACCACAAACACAAGCATACCTGCATCTGCAGCCACAAACACAATGTTATGCGCACACAATCAAAGCCTATGCCACACAACACCAAAACCAACAACAACATCCAAAACAACAGCTGCAACACACACACACACACACCTGCGCGTACACACATTCACGAATCCACATACACGCACGAACCTAGGCAACCAGAAACCAAAGAACGCAGTCAGTCACACACTCACAACCACTCACACACAAAGACACCTTCACTCACGCATCGATCCATGCAACCCCCCCCCCCCCACACACACACAAGCAGACATACAAACACACTAAATGAGAGAAACCAAGAACGAACAAACCATCTATAGCTGCGCACATGCGCATGGGCACAACTACACACGCACGCAAGCACGCACACACGCACCCACACACATAATAGCACAACATACCTGCAAAGGTCATCGTCCTTGCCGCCACCATCATGCATGTGATGCCATGGCCAAAAAATAGGAAAGGTAGGACAAAGGGGACGGGACAGGCAAGAGAACAGAAGGGCTACGCACGAGGGAAGCGGGGGAACGCAACATAACGAAAGGGGAGGGGAGGGGACAAGGAGGGCATGGGGTAAGCGGGGGGATCAGGCATGGCAAAAGGGGACGGGGGGGGATAAGGACGGAGGGGAGTGTGTCATGGTGTAGGTCACGATGGTTGTATGATCAACCTCACAAAAGCGAGCAATATCCTCTGTGCCCTATTTGTGCTTCATGGCGCGCGCGCCCGTGTGTGTGTGTGTGTCTTGGGGGGGGGTGCCATTGTCATGAGGCAACAAGGAACTCCCTCGCAAATGGTTAGGTTCATATCCCCAAACCCCAACCCCGTAACCATCTCTCCCTAGCCCTTCACTTCACATGGTTCAATGTGGCCATGTGTTTATGTACACGCAAGATAATTGCACACAAGAATGAATGTGGTTGTCAATTTGTGCATGTGCATGTGTGTGTGGACGTGTGTATGGTGTATGTGTGTGTATGTGTTTGGCTATTTGTGTCCCTGACGAAGTGTGTGTGTTTGGATGTTTGTGTGTTTGTCGCCACGGGTACATGTATGCAAGTATGTATGTGTGCATGCACGCTCAAGTTCTTGGAGAAAAGACGTGGTGAGAACTGCGGACCAATGTTGGTGTGAAAAGGGTGAAGTGTGGGCCAGCAAGGGTGGGAAGAGAGGGCGGAAAGGGGGAGAAACTCCTGAGTGAGCCCTGAGTGAGCCCCCAATTAGCTCTCAGTGAGCGCTCAGTGAGCGCTCACTGAGCCATTTGGCGCGCTCAGTGAGCGCTCAGTGAGCGCTCAGTGAGCCGGCTCAGTGACGGCTCACTGACGGCTCAGTCGGGTGCTCAGTCAACTGAGCCGTCGAAAAAAAGAAACCCCCCCGGTCAAATCCTCTTGGCCTAGGGATTTGTGTCCCTTTGGGGACATTCCAAAACCCCAACCCAACCCCGAAAGCCACAACTTTTCACATGAAACCCCTTGAAAAACACCACTCAGCCCCAAATGAGCCGTTTTAGCCCCAACTGAGCCCCAACTTCACATTTCCAAGTGAGCCGCAGGTACACCCATCCTCCCAATTCTCCTCCATGCTGAAGTCTCTCATACCATCCCGGTAAAACTCAAGTACCACGGAATCCCACAGGTCTTGGGGGAGGGGGAGGTCGCCGATCGGCCCAATCTAGGATGGCGTCGTCCACGTCCCACACCGCCCGCGGGACGGGGAAGTTAGAGACGTGCAGGCAGGAGCGCCATGTGTCAGGGGACATCTCCCGCAGTGCCTCCAGGAATTTAGGTAGGGCGTGCAGCAGGCGGTAGTCTTCCGCCGTGTCTAAGACACGGTTCAGCCACCAGTGCACCCAGCCAGAAGCCACAGGCTACACCTCTGGGCGGCGGCAATCCAGTGGAAACGGAGGGTAAGGGTCTGCATGAACTCAAGATAAGGGGGGGCCATCTCATGTACCCTGCGGCCCCTATTCGGGCCGTCAACCCTGGGGTCGGGTCTCCGCCACCCGGCCCCCCGGCTCTCCGTCCCTTGGTCGCGAGGCGCTCTATAGCAGTCAAGAAGGTATCCTCCAGCGGGCTTTGCGCTGTCTGCGGCCCCCAAGACCGGTTCCCTCTAGTGCAACGCCTTTTGGGAGGCGGGAGCCCCTCTCGTGCGGCCACTCGACTGCAGCAAGCCGGACCCCGTGAGGCGGGGGTGGGTCGCATGGGCGGCGAACCACCCACTTCCACGGAAGAGCCAAGCGGGCCCTTGTATACGTGGAATACACGGCCCACCACTCCGGCTCTGTGATCCCACCTACGGTGCCACGGACCGGCCCACAGGCTGACACCGACTTCCACCCAGGTCGTTCCCGCTCCATGAAGCGGGAGGGCCTGCCGCCGGGTCATGCTAGGCTGGGGCTTGTTGGTCCAACTGTGAAGCCGCCATCAGGTTCACCACCAGATTCTCCACTGGCATTTCAAGTGCCCCCACTGGGCCTGACCATAGGAGACCTCCCCCCGTCCTGAGGGCCGGGCGCCATGAGGCAACGGATAATGGGCTCGCATACGCCCCCGTGTCACAGGCGCATGGTCATCACCACATAGTTCAGTGTTTTTCCTTGCTGCACTGCAGCGCAGACCAGTTCTGAACCACTCAAAGTGGCTGCTGACTGGCCCCGGGGGGGGGGGGGGGGGGCAAGCGACGCAGCCACCCTGCTCGCCGACCTCGCCAACCGCTAGGCTCGAGTGTCCAGCGTCCATGAGCCTAGTATGCCGGATGAAAGCGCTGTCCTGTTGTGGCGTCCCCGTACCAGGGCTCGGTACGGTTCCCAACTTCGTGCATCGGCATCCTACGCGGCGCGAATGAGCCCGCCTTCTATCGTAGAGGCACCGGCAGGCGTCCTCGTGGAGTGGGCGCGCATGGGGGCAACTGCGTCCTCCATTTGAGGCTTCATGTCAGCTGTTCACGCTGTTGGGGATCTGCAATGCATCCCACCAGCCGTCACCACTCTTCACAAAAGGATCGCAGCTGGAGCAGCCTCAGCCGGACCGCAGCCGTACCTTCCGCCGGCCGGGCTGGTCATCCTCATCAAGAACGCATCCAAGTCTAGGTACGGGCCCCTCCTTGGGGCCCCCGCAACCCTTGCCTGGGTATGCTTTTTGCGCGTCGGGGAGGTGGCCACTATCCAAGTGGCGGATATTGCGCTTCCGGGGTCTATCCAGTTTTGGAATAGCAAAGCTGGGGAAGAGGGGTACACCACTAGACCCCTATCCAATTAAGCGGACCAAGTACGCGAATGGGCCTACACCTTCGTGGTGGGATCTGGCAAGACGTCTGACATACTGGTGTGGCAAGCAGGTGAAGTGGGCCTGGAGTCGGGCATGGCCGAGTGCCTAGTGGGCACCGCGTACGCGAGGGCGACGTGGCACGCCCTCCGCCGGGGAGGTGCGGGGGCGTGCTAGGCCCGCAAACCCGACGTGGCCTAATTCAAATGGTGGGGGCGGTGGCAGAGTACTGCGGTTGCTCTGCAGTATGCAACCCGCTGGATTGACTCGGCGGTCATCGCCCCCACCATCCTCCCAGCTTGGGAGCGGGACAAGGGCCCCAGTCAGGAGCCCTTGCGTGTGGGCCTCGCCTCAATCTGGGGCAGGGCCATGTACCCTGTGTTGGCTAGGGTGGTGGACATGCCGACAAGGAGGAAGTGCAGAGCCCCTTGCACTGCGCGAGGCAAGGGACCCCAGCCTGGGACCGCGACAGCCGGCAGCGATCCACGCTCGGGGAGATCACCCGGATCCGAAGAGGAGCAGTCTGACGCAACATCTGACGCCGGGAAGCCGGTGGAATGCCTTGTCCCGGCGGGCGAATTGGTGCATGCAGTCCTTGAGACGGTGGACCCTCCATTGCTCCGCTGTCCCGGCTCATGGGGACACGCCCGGCGCCGTGGCCGTTGAGGCTGCTGTGCAGCTGCGCGCCACAATTGCTGGCGTGGGGGGTGCTGGTGGGGAAGTCCGCCAGACGGGTTGCGCCGAAGGGCCCATCGTTGTCGATTCCGATGTGGACACCGACGGCGACAGCTGGGGAGCCACGCTGGGTGCACAGCTGGCAGTCCCAATTTGGTGGGGAGTCGACGGGGATCCACTCCCCGTGGCACATCTGCCATTGCACGACGCCCCCACTTCCCTGAACTTGACGCTGCGCCACACGAAGCTCTCCCCAAGGGCCTCTTGGGCTTCCTCTAGAAGCATGTCGCTGGTCCATTTGACTGGTATTGCTGGTTGATCTTGCATACCTTCTGGTGTATGCCGACTATGCCGACTGGGACTGGTTAACGCAGTCCCCTGTGCACCACGCCGGCTGCTCGCCCGGGTCCATCATGTCGCTGGCGACTTGGCCTTTGAACTCGACTGGCCGTGGGACTTCGCCGACTTCTCCAGCCCACAGCCTGGCGTAGGCTTTCAAGTTAGACTGGACAAGTCTCATCCACTGGGTCAGCTCGGGTCTTTCGAAGGCCTTATTCAGCTCCGGCACGGACAGGGGAGGGACGGTCGGACCTTCCTTGACGTATGCCCTGGCTAGTTGCTCCCGTAGTTGTTGAGATTCTCAGACTTGTAATGCGAGCCTCTCCTCTGCTAAGACGTGACATTGATGGGAGTCGGAAGGTGGCTGCAAGTCATGCCCGTCTATGGCACTGATTATGAAAATAAAACGGAGAGAACAACTGCCTGGGTGGGAAAGTACAAACAAAAGGTCGCCCAACTAGTGATCAATGGTCGGTAACGATCGAGTGAATGTCCCCGCCATAGACACTTTCACCCATTAGTTCGGTGGTTCTTGCAAAGCAATACGTGTCCCCTTCTTGGTTGGGGTGCTCCGCTATTGAACGCACTGCCAGCCGCACTACATAACGATCAATAAATCGAGACCTATTGTGACCAATATAGTTTCTACCTGGCCGCGGGTGCGGGACAGATAAGCATAAACAGCCATGCCGACATCTCCCGGTAGCAGTGAAGGGGATAGAGAAAGCGTGGTGTGGCACAGCATGATGCACTCCTTCGGTCTAATTGTACTGCAACCCACATCTCCCGCGCAG
Organism: Eutreptiella sp. 'Long Island Sound 2002'; assembly: GCA_964036045.1. NCBI lineage: Eukaryota > Euglenozoa > Euglenophyceae > Eutreptiales > Eutreptiaceae > Eutreptiella > Eutreptiella sp. 'Long Island Sound 2002'. The sequence goes on along the minus strand of OZ038381.1, from coordinate 151,397,500 downwards.
TGATGGTGGTGGGGGGGATGAGGAAAAGTGACGGGTCTAGTCTCACTGACGTCGGTGCTGTATGCGCTATCAAGGTCGCTGTTGTCAGTGTCGATAGTGACAGCATCGCTGTTGTTGTCATATTTGGTGGCCCCGCTTGCGGAGCAAGTGGAGACATCTGAAAGCACAAGGGCGGGGAGGGGGGGTACTTTTGCAATGTATGGGCAAGGTGGAAAATTTTTCTGCTTGTTAGAGCACACAAGTTCACATTTCAAACAAGCCCGTGTTGGCCTTCTATCTCAATGATACGTCCAAACGCCGCCCCAGCTACTAGGCCACAAAAGCAAAACTGCCAATTTCGGCCGAAATGTCAAATCCCCAACCAATAGAACTACAGGATAATGTGGCGCCACAAGGGAAACTAGTTGTGTTTCGCATGCCTCTAGGTCCAAATGACCTAGATATTTTTGGCTGAGCATGGGGTGGTACTTGGGCTACCCTACTACCTAGAGGGAGGTACACATTCCCAAAGATGAAATGGTTGGAAAGCAAGTTCTCTTTTTGCTCCAAAATGGGCACCAAAGACCTAATTTTTTTTGGCGAGCAATGCGAATGAGGCAGCCCGTGACGAGTCCCATACTTCATTTAGGGCCCCTCCCTAGCTTTCAAACAAGCCTAGCCGTTCCTTCCAACTCCACGATATGTCGGAGAATAACAAACGGACTGAATGTGCTTACGACCTGTAGATGTTGCTTATTCAAGAATGTATTGAAATTTAAGCAAGCATTATTGCGTACATAACATTATAATTGTGTTTGGTCACAATGGTTGTTTTCTCGTGGGCTCTTGCGTCCGGCATTGAGTCACACCATTACAATTTTCCGCCACTACCAAACCCTATATTGGCTTATCTCGGCATGCATGTGTCTCTCTTTTCTGAAATTCCACTCGTGTTGTACGCCAATACCACCCTCCCCCTCCCGTATCGCCATCTTTTCAGCCCGGCCCCTCCATATGAAAGGTGGGCAGGCCCCGCTACCTCTAGACCTTGTTGTTGCAGGCATTATTGTTCCTTTTGTAGTTGTGGTAGGGGTTTTTTCTAGGGCGGTTGGTTTGCTAACACCTACTCCCATGATTAGTGATTGTATGGGCCTCATGAAACGGCCACCACAATGGTGGAGAGGCAGGTTGCCACCACTTGAGAATGGGCTAGGATTGTGTCATATTGGTCGGGTTATGCAAATTAATTGTGTTTGAAGTACAATATGAGAATGGACCACCACGTGGCACCATTGTGTGGCACACACCTGATTCAGTGCCGTTTGCAATGGATTGATAGCCCAATCGGTGTAGAAGAATAGTGGCCCTCATTATTGGAGACACCCACTTGGCGCACCAGCGATCGTCCTTAACTTTTGGGACGATGACCTTGAGCCTTGGGGACGATTGTCCTAAAATCAGGACCAAAACAGCCATTTTTGGACACTAAATCAAAGCCAAAACGTCCACTATAATGGTGACACAAAATGGTGGGTAATCTAGCAAACTACATCACCGGGAGGTGCATCACGAATTTCTTGTGCTCTACTTTGCACTTCATCGGGATGCAAAACAATACTCTGCAAGTGCCCTTGAGTGGCATTTGACAAACCTTTCTCCGGCCTCACGTTGCTCGTGAGGCAACAAGGCGCGTTGCGGACAACGTAGGCGGTCATGTCCTTCATGGTGTCATACATGATGTCTGCATTATTTCCACGCTTCTTTTCATATTTGTCAACCATGGGCCATCTCCAGACACAACGGGCAACTATTGAGCAATGGCAGAACATTTAAGCATCACTTCATTCATAGCATGACCTGTCTTCTTATTTGTGTTAACGATTGTGGCTTGTTGACAAGAAAGATCGCTGAATTCTTCCTCGTTGATTTCGGAGAAAGTATCCAAAAAATCCACGTGTGTCTTCACAGTACTTGGTGTCCACTCCTGAAAAGAAGAAACAGATCTCGCATAATGCGGATCTTTGGCCTGATGTTGTTTGATGAGACTCACCTCTTCGAACTTTTGGAGCAATTCCTTGCCAACTTTGTCATGCAACTCTTGTCCACTGACTTGAGCTTTCACGGACCTAAACAACTTTGTTTGGCCCACAAATGTCAATTGAACAAAATCACCCATCAATACCACACACATGCCACCGAATGGTGTATCTTGGCATTGCATTATCTCACAAAGACGGCTATGAATGTCCCCAAGCATGCGCCAACCAAACATTCAGACTTCATCCACTATCAATACTTTATAGCCTTCAAAAGATTTGCGCTAACGATGCAACTTCGCCTTGTCGCTCTCGAATTGTGTTGTTTCACTACTTCCATCAAAAACACCGAGACCCAATGCATGATGGATGGCAAACCCCTTTGCAAGGTTATTTGCTGCAATCCCGGACGGAGCAACAAATCTCACAACATTCCAACTGAACGATTGCCGTAAGCTTGCATGGATTTCCCGCGCCACCCAACTCTTTCCGGTCCCTCCGTCGGCTTGTAGGAACACTAAGGGTGCCACTGGTTTGTGGAAGGGTCACAAGTGGCCTCCAATTGCACGTAATAGGTGATTCTATTGATGATCCTCTCTTCATCCCAACTTCTGATGGACTTCGCTTGTCCATGTGACTCGGACGAGATATCCATGTTCGGTGACTGTGCCTCCTCTTTGATATCATTGTAGACTTGTGGACCATGGCAGCAAACATCATCTCCATGAGGGTACTGTTCGCCATCGCCCAATGCATCAAGAAATTTCGGATCCCTTACGATGATGTACCTGCGGCTCACTTGGAAATGTGAAGTTGGGGCTCAGTTGGGGCTAAAACGGCTCATTTGGGGCTGAGTGGTGTTTTTCAAGGGGTCTTTCGGGGGTGGGTTGGGATTAGGGAATGTCCCCAAAGGATTCCCAGTCCCTAGTGCAAGAGGATTCGACTGGGGGGTTTCTTTTTTTGGCGACGGCTCGGTTGATTGAGCACCCCGGCTGAGCCGTCACTGAGCCGTCACTGAGCCGGCTCGGTTAGCTCTCACTTAGCTCTCACTTAGCTCTCACTGAGCGCGCCAAAAAACTCACTGAGCGCTCACTAAGAGCTAATTAGGGGTTCACTCAGGGCTCACTCAGGAGTTTCTCCCCCTTTCCGCCCTCTCTTCCCACCCTTGCTGGCCCACACTTCACCCTTTTCACACCAACCTCGGTCCGCAGTTCTCATCATGTCTTTTCTCCAAGAACTTGAGCGTGCATGCACACATACATACTTGCATACATGTACCCGTGGCGACAAACACACAAACATCCAAACACACACACTTCGTCAGGGACACAAATATCCAAACACATACACACACATACACCATACACACGTCCACACACACATGCACATGCGCAAATTGACAACCACATTCATTCTTGTGTGCAATTATCTTGCGTGTACATAAGAACATGGCCACATGGAACCATGTGAAGTGAAGGGCTAGGGAGAGATGGTTACGGGGTTGGGGGTTCGGGGATATGGACCTAACCATTTGCGAGGGTGTTCCTTGTTGCCTCATGACAATGGCATCCCCCGCCCCCCCCCACACACACGGGCGCGCGCCCCAAGAAACACAAATAGGGCACAGAGGATATTGCTCGCTTCTGTGAGGTTCATCATACAACCGTCTTGACCTACACCATAACACACTCATTCCCCTCCCTCCTATCCCCTCCCGTCCCCTTTTGCCATGCTTCATCCCCCCGCGCGACCCCTAACCCTGCACCATGCGGACCCCTTCTCTTATCTTGCCTATCGCGTCCCCTTGCCCTGCCCTTGCCATGCCTTTCCTATTTGTTGGCCATGGCATCGAGTGCATGATGGTGGCGGCAAGGACGATGACCTTTGCAGGTTTGTTGTGCTATTGTGTGTGTTTGTGGGTGTGTGCTTGTGCCCATGCGCATGTGCGCAACTGTGGATGGTTTGTTCCCTCTTGGCTTCTCTCATTTAGTGTGTTTGCATGTATGTTTGTGTGTGAGTCGGGGGGCGGGGGGCTTACTTGGATCGATGCGTGGGTGAAGGTGTCCTTGTGCGTCACTGTGAGTGTGTGACTGCATTCTTTGGTTTTTGGTTGCCTAGGTTTGTGTGCGTATGTCGATTCGTGAATGTGTGTACGCGCAGGTGTGTGTGTGTGTGTGTGTGTGTGTGTACTCTGTGCTATTAACGAGGGTTGAAAGCTTTTAATGTCCTAGCCGCTCTTGCTGTGCTATTAACGAGGGAGACCCATGTTTGACTGCTTGCTGGGATTGGCTTACCGAAGTGTACACCTGAGTGTGTACCTGCCTGTGATCTGCGGTCAAAAATTCACAACCTCTGTGCCGTCATACTTATGTGATTTCCGTAGAAGCTCTCCCGTGCTCTGCACCAAACAAAAGTCGGCTGACATGCTCTGGCTCACCCTCTCCCATCATCTCGCAGGGCCGCGGGGCGGGGGGGGAGGGGGGGCATGGTGACTTGGGTCTCCGTCGTTTTGGGGCGGGCGGTGTGGCTGGTATGTGCGGGGAGCGCGCATGCTCCAGGTGTGTGTGTGTGTGTGCGGGGCTGCGGGCGGTGCGCAGCCGCTTTGCTGGTCGCGTGTCCGGCGCGGCTGGCCGCTTGCGCACCGGCGTGTGTACTTTGTGGTGCCCTGTGGCACAGCAGTTTCGGACCCCCCTTTGCATTCTGGTGCATCTGGCGCAGGCCGGCAATCCATGCTGGCGGCACGTGACTGACAGGGGTAGCCTGTCCACATATCCTGGCCGTGTGTGTGTGTGTGTGTGTGTGTGTGTGCCAATGTGTGTGTGTGTGTGTGTGTGTGTGTGTGTGTGTGCTCTGTGCTATTAACGAGGGTTGATGGCTTTTAATGTCCTGGCCGCTCTTGCGACGGGAGGGTTAGGGGTTAGCGGGTTAGAGCCTGCCTGAAGCCTGCCCTATCCCACCCCCGGCCCCCCGGTATGTCGCGGCGCGGCGGAAGGACGCCGTCCTGAGGCTATGTGCCCTCCTCGGAGGCCCTCCCGTGGCCCTGACCTGGGCCCTGTGTGCCGCCCCGGGGCGACGCCGCCGTCCGCTGCCCTGCTGGGCCTCCCCCCTCCCCCCTGATCATGGGGGCTGGCACGACCGCCGACCCTCCGGAGGGCAGGACGCCCGCTTGTTGCTGCAGCTGCAGCCCCCCCCTCTGGACCGGCAGACACCGTTGTCCCCCCCCCAACACCCTGGGATGCCCTTCGTGGTGGCGGCTGCAGCAATGCCGCACCCCCCTGTGCCCTTTGCATGACTTGCACGCTGGGGCCCTGTGCTCATCGCACAAGGTCTGCATGGGGCGCCGCGGCTGCCCCACTCTTTTGCCCCCCGCCCGCTGCGCCCTCTTCTGTGGGGGGGAGGGGGGAAGGGACTCTGCCTGCAGTCCTGTGACTGCCCCTGGGGGGGGTTCCTGCTCCGCCCGTGTAGCGGATGCCGCCGCCGCCGCCCCCCCGGAGCTGTCCCCTGGGGGATGGCAGTCAATCGACATCTCCTGTCCCCCCCCTGAGGGGTCCCCCTCCGCCGCCTCCGCCCCCGGCGCGCCGCCCCCCGAAAGGCTTGGGTGAGGTTCGACCGAAGCCCCCTGGTCCTGCCCCCCCCCTCGGGGGGGGTTCGCGGCCCCCGGGGGGGGGTCGGCGCCCTCCCCTTTGGCTGATGACCCCGCCCGAGCCGCCGTCAGCCGGCGTGAGATGTCCCCGAAAATGTCCGCCAGCCCCCGGGAGGGGAGGGAGGGGGGGTGGGGACGCGGCTGAACCCCCCCCACCTGTGCGTGTCCGCCCGGGCGTCCGGCTGGCACGCGTGGCGCTTGGACTCCGCGTGCCCCCCCGTGCCCGGTGGCTCCCGCTGGGAGGGGCGGGGAGAGCGGGAAGGGCCTCCTGAGCTCTCCCTGCTGGTTTAACATACCGGAGCCGCTTAAGCTGTGTGCCCCCCCCCTGGAGACGCTTGGGGGGGGGGGCGGGAACTCCTCCTGGCGTCGCGCGTGCTCGTGCTCCGGGCGTGCTCGTCGCGTCTCGCGCTCTGGCGAGGATGATTGCGGGCGGGGTCGTTTGCGAGCGCTGGGCGAGCCCCGTGCGGCCTGGGACGCCGCCACGGGGCCGGCCCCGGCCGGCCGCGCGGGCTGCAGCCACGCCCGCAGCGCTCGCGCCGCCACGCGTGCCTGTGCCGCGTCCATGCGGTGCCCTTCGTGCGCCCGCTGGCAGCAGTGCTCGGCGCCCCGCTGCACGCAGGCGGCACAGGGCGGGGCCCGGTGTCGCGCACACAGGGCCACCTGCGGCGGCGGTGCTACGCGGTCCGCGTCCCCGCCTCCGGCCCCGCGCCGGTCGCGCTGCACCCGCCGGCGCGGCAAGCGTTGAAAGGGCCGCAGGGGCTGCTGTCCTGGTCCTGCCGGGGGGAGGTAATCCAAGAGGAACACGTCCTGCCGCCCCGCTCCCGGCCGCGCCAGGCGCCGCGCCCACAGCGCTCGGCAGTGTGCCTCCAGCTGGCGCATCTGGAACAGCATGGCTTCCGGGCGCGCGAACAGTGGGCGCGCCGACCGCCCCACACACCTGAAGCCCCCCAGCGGCAGCAGGGACTTCGCCATCCATACCTCCTTGCCATGCATGAGGTCCCCTGCCTGTAGATGTGGCTGCAATGCATCCAGGGCCATCTTCAGCACTTGGCCCCTGGTGCGTAGCGGCAGGGTGACCCCCCGCAGCCGGTGGTCGCTGGGGGCCGGGAGGGCCCGTTCCGCGTGTGCCTCGAAGTCCAGGGCCAGCTCCACGTATGTCACATGGCCCGGCCCTGGTAGCCACCGCAGCTGGCCTGCCCACTGCAGGAGCGCCACCGCGAAGGATGCCTCCCATGGCCATCCCGGCGGCGGGCCGGCGCGCAACGCCAGCGGCGCCGCTGGTGGCGCCGGGCGATGTGGGCCCGCGCCCAGTTGCCCCCATGGGTAGCCCCGGCGCGCATCGGGAGGGCGTCTGCGCGCGATCGCAAAGACCGAGGGGCCCGCGCCCGCGTCTCGGCGAGCCGCGACTTCCGCTCCCATGCGCGCCGATAGCACCGCCAGATACATGCCATAGAGACGGTACATGAGCCGCCCCGCCTGCTCCACCCCCTCTGGCTGGACCAATGCCGCCGGCAACAGGCCCGTCGCGCGCAGGCACACCGGCCACGCCTGCGGGAGGGCCAGTGCCGGTAGCGGTGCTGCCTCGGCCTGCACCAGCGGGAGCCAGGCGGCCCGTTGCGCTTGCCACTGCGGGCAGTCCCACAGGAGGTGGACCTCCGTCTCCGGTGGGCCCCCGCAATAGGGGCAGGTAGCTAAATCCGAAATTTGATGCTTCTGGACCCGCGCCCCGGTCCATGTCGCCCCGGCTTGCAGTGCTCGCAGCAGTGAGCGCTCCGTCTCCGAGCCGGCCACCGTCATGCCCTGGGAGCAGGCGGGCCTGCATACCTCCGCCCCCAGCCCCCCAAAGGTGGCTGGTCTGCGCCGTTCCAGCGCCGCCAACGCGGTGTATCGCTGCGACTCCCGCACCCGGTGGCATACTTCGCCCCAGTCCCCCCAGATCAGGTGTAGCTGTTCGCGCTGCCCTGGCACGCGCCACACCCACCAGCCGTGCACCGCCTCCCAGCGCAGCTGCCGGACCGACTGCAAGGCCCTGCCCACTGGTCCCGTGTCCGGCGGGCGGTCCGTTTCCTCCAATATTGCCTGGACTAGCACTTGCCCGGCCCCTGGCGTGCGTGCCTGGCGGGCTAGCCATAGTACTCTCGAGTACTGGAGGCGCCACATGGGGGAGACCCGGTGCCCCGGCACCAAGACCGCCCATAGCACCTCCTTTGCCCGCGAGGTGCGTGTGGGTCCCCACAGTGCGCGGACCGCGGCCAACTCCAGCCGCGCCACGTCCCGTGAGCCGACATCTGCTAGCTCCACCCCGTACATCGCCTTGGCGAGGGCCAGCGTCCCAATGGCTACTTCCCGCATGCGGAACGTAGGCAGGCACCCCACCCGCCGCAAAATGGTGGTCCCGCGCGCGAACCGCTCCTGGAGCACCGGTCCGGTGCCCTTCTCTGGATCCAGGCGCACTCCGATCCCGAGCTGCTTAAACTCCCGTGCCAGCGGGACCGGCACCCCGTGCAGGGTGACCGGCTGTGCCTGCTGTTCGCTCATCCGCCATGAGCTTGACTTCGCGGCGTTGGCGCTCTGCCCGGTGTCCGCCAGCCAAACGGCCGTGCGGTCCACGACCGCCTGCGAGTCGGGGACCCCTGGCGCGCCGGGCCGGGGCTCGAGCGTGATGGCCTGGGTGTCGTCCGCATATCCCAGGGGGCATAAGTCCGCGCGCCCCGGGCCCTGCGTCCGCAGGCGCGGTGAAGGCAGCGGCTGCCCCGGGGCTGCCCGTGGCTGTTCGAGCAGCGGCGGGAGTGCGGCGGTCGCCACCACGACGTGGCGTCGCATTGTGTCAATTTCCATCTTCCACACCGTGGTGAGGATATTGATCAAAATGACGCTGAGCGGGCACCCCTGCAGGATGCCGTTGGTGGCTTGCCACCACGCCCCCAGCGCCCCTGCCAGGCGGAACGCCCGCCGTAGCTGCCGATACATGGCCGCCAGGGCGCGCAGCACCCCGTCGTCCATGCCCAACTCGCGGGCGATCCGCAGCACTACCGCTTGCGGGATGAGGTCAAAGCACTTGACATAATCTAGGCTCAGCCCCTCCAGCCGCCATCCCTTGAGCCGGGCCAGCTCTAGGAGGGCCTGCGTGACCGTGGCCGCATCTACGGCCCCCCGCGCCAGGCGGAACCCGAAGGCCTGCGGATGGACCCAGGACTCCTGCCACCGCATTACTTCCCACAGACGGGTCCCCGCCCACAGTCTGTAGACCATGGACAGGACCGTCAGCGGGCGCGTGCCCAATGGCCCCTCCTCCCCTGGCTTGGGGATGAGGGAGGTGTATCCCTGGGCCAATAAGGTGGGCCACCGGCCCACCTCCTCAATCAGCGTGAGGAGCTGGGCCAGCCAATTCAGCACCCTGTCCGGGAGCGCCCGCAGGTCCTGCAGGCTCCACCCGTCCAGGCCCATGGCCGATGGGCGCATGGCCATGAGGCGGCGCCTGAGGTACGGCCCTGTCAGCTGCTTGGCCAACATGGGTACGCGATACAGCAGGTGCCCGTACTTCGCTACGAAGGCATCTGGGCAGGGCTCCGGCCCTTCCGCGTACTTGCGGTTGATGGGCCCCCACGCCGCCCGGACCAGCTCGTCCATCTCCTGGACGTTGGCCGTGGGGGTACCATCCGGCCGCGCAATAAACACCACCGGCGGTGAGAACCCCTCCTCCTTGAGCCATCGGTACACTGCACCTGGCTTGGTTCCCCACTCGGCCTGCAGCCAGGATCGCCACGCCTGCACTCGCTCCCGGTCCTCCCGCTGCACCTGTGTGGCTGCCAGCCTCTTGAGCTGCTCTATGCACTCGTCCAGTGCCGCCGCGGACGGCACGGGCGCCCCGGCGTTGGCTACCGCCTGCGGCGTCAGCGGAAATCGGGCCAGTTCCGGCATCTGCAACTCGTGCAACCGCTGCACCCGCCGGCGCAGCGCGCACCAGGAGTGGGACGTGCTCTCCCCCCTCCCCCGCACCCTGTCGGCCGGCCGTTGTGGGGGGTGCGCTTGCCGCCGCAACGAGCGCGCTGCCCCCTGCGCGGCATGTATGCGGGCCAATACCGACGTCTTCGGCCCTCCGCCTGCCCGCATCTGCTTGGGGCATTGCCGCACCTCGCGGATCAAGGCCGCCGTGCCCCGCCCCCGTGGCAGGGCCATCGGTGCCACCGGCAGTGGGTGCGCCTGGTCGACGTCCTCGGGCTGCAGGGTGGGCACCGACAGCGCCAGGAGGGACTCCTCTGCCGCCCACGTCCAGTAGGACCACAACGCGTCCACCTCCTGCAACGCTAGCAACCGGTCCCAGTCCGGTTGCAGCGGCGCCGTCAGCCGCTCCTCCAGCTCCATCCGCAAGACTGATTCCCTCTTGGGCACCTCCACTGGCCGGGGGCGCACCGCTCGGACCAAGCGCTGCGCGGCCCGCTCCATGGCCAAGGTGAACACCACCGGGAGGTGTCCCGGGATACCCGTGCCGGGCAGCGCCGCGACGTCCGTGACCATGGCCGCCACGCGCGGGTCTGCAAGGACCCCGTCAATGCGGGTGCCCGGGTGCACCCCCTGCCTGTGGTAGGAGCACTGCAGGGGACGCCCTGCGCCTGTGGCAAAGGCGGCGTCCACGTCCACGAGCCGCTGCGTCAGCAGGTGCCCCAGGACCACTGGCGGCAATGCCCCCAGCTCCCCCAGGGGGAAATTGAAATCCCCCCCGACGACGAACGGGGCATTCCCCAGCCTTGCCGCGTACTGGAGTACGGAGTCCCACAGCCCCGCATTGAGCTCCGGGTCGCCCGGCACTCCATATACACAGAGCACATGCAGCACGGTGCTGCCCGTTCGCACGGCGACGCGCACATGCAGGAACCTCGCTGACAGCCACAGGTCCCACGCCAACGGGTCCGCCTGCCTGGTTTTCGGCAGCTTTGCTGCCTCCGCCGCGTGCCCGTCGCGCACGAGCACCGCGACGCCCCCCTCCGGAACGTCCCAGATCCCCCGTCCCCGCGTCTCCAGGGGCGCCCCCCAGAACACAACCCACCCCCGCTGGCGCAGCGCCCCCCGGAGCACCCGCTGCCCTGATGCAGACAGCTTGGTCTCCTGGACCAAAATGACGTCCACGTCCCACGACGTCACCTCATCCATGTGTAGACGCAGCGACGTCGTGTTGACGATGGCCGTCCGCAGCGGCCCCGGGTGGGGGTGGACGTCGCCGCTCAGCAGCGTTTTCAGCCCCGCGGCGTCACGCGCACGGCATACCCTGTCCGCCCCACACCCCCCTGTGCAGGTCGGGGCAGGGGCCTGCCCAGACCGTACCCCCGCAACGGTCAGGGCTGGGGTCTGCCAAGACTGGGCACCTGCCCTGGCCAGGGTCGGGGCCTGCCAAGACTGGGCCCCGGTACAGTGCACTGCGAGGGCCGGGCGGAGCTGGAGCTGGTGCTGCCCCCCCCCCCCCCTCCAGGTCAGCGTCAGGGCCTGAGACCGGGACCTGGGGCTGGTCCCTGCCAGGGCCTGACAGGACTGGACCCCTGTATAGTCCTGGGCCACAACTTGCCCAGGCTGGACCCCTGTTCTGTCGTGCACACAGTGCCGCGCCATCAGGGCCTGGCAGGACTGGGCCCCGGCGCTGGCCAGCGCTGGGGCCTGACAAGACTGGGCCCCTGTCGTGATCAGTCCCAGTCCCTGTCCCGGCTGGACCCCCCTGCTGACGCGTGCACGTTGATGCGCCACCAGGGCCTGGCAAGACTGGGCCCTGGTGTGATTCAATGCTGGGGCCTGACATGTCTGGACCCCTGAATAGGTTAGAACCGGGGCCCGAGCAGGCTGCACCCCCCTGCAGGCGTGCGCAAATTGGAGCGCCAGCAGGGCCTGACAAAACTGGACCCTGTCGCCCAAGAGTGGGGCCTCTGCCACCGCCAGCGTCCACACAGAGGCTGGCCGTGCAGCCCACAGCCACAGGTCACCGAGACCCACCATCAGGAGGGCCAGAAGGGTCAGCGTGGCCAGGGTCAGTGGCGGCACCCTCCCCAAGTTGGGCCCCGGGTTAGGCTCCACGTCCCCGCACTCCAACAGGGCCTTGCCCGAGCCCCCTTGGGCGAGCGACGGCCCGCCGATGCGCACCCTGCGCACCCCACAGTCTGGCAGCCGCCCCCGCGACCGAAGGGGCCACGGGACCCAGGCCCGCGGCGCCCACCTCCCCCCCCCGCGCAGCTCGAGCAGGGCTACAGGAGGTCCGGGCGCTGTGCGAGGGCGGCGTCGCTGACTCCCTCCATAGGTGCTGCCCCCGCCGCAGCGGCGTCTTCCTCGCCACCCCCCTCCTGTCCCGTCTGCTCTGAGGGGGGCGGGGGACCCTGCACCCTGTGGAACTTCCCGAGGCGCTGAACTCGCTGGGGGGGGCGCTGCATCCCCCTGACCTCCCACACCCGGTCGCGGCCCCTGGAGTCCGACGAGGGTATCCAGACCCCTGGCCAGCCCTCTGGGACCCCTGTCAGAGTGAGGTCCCAGCGCGGGCGAGCAAACCCCGAGTGCGGGAGGTGCTCGCATCGGACTATGCGAACGTCCCCCGCTTCCCCCCCGAATACCTCCGGAAGCTCCTGCCGAAAGGCCGCCCAGCCATCCTCGGGCAGCCCGTAGTGGAGGGGGTAGCCCCCCACCCGCACCACCACCTTTCGCGGAGATACCTGCGCCCCCAGGAGGTCCCCCACCGCCTGCGCCACACCCTGAGGCACCTGCTGTGCACCGAAAAAACGGATCCCCACTCTCCCCTCTTGATCCCCTTGGATCAGCCCCCCGAAATAGCCGCAGATCTGGGGGTCGGAGGAAAGCTTGACCCACAGATCGGGGAGGGGGGCCCTGGCCGAGGCTGGAAGGCGCACCCAGAGCATGCCCCCCGGCACCGGCGAATCCCCCCCTTGCATCCAAGGCCTGCAGGTGATCCCCTTGTGCTTGCCACTGGCCCTGATCACGGCCTGGGCCTGCACGAGGGGGAGCACCACTGACGCCTCGCAGCGCTTCCCCTGCGCGTCCCCTGCTTCCTGCATCGGGTACGAGGAGGGGTCGCAGGGGGCCACGAACTCGCGCAAAAAATTCTGGACCGTGGCCCGGGTCCAGCCCCGCGCCCTCCTCTTCTCCCCCTGCCCCAGCAGGACCTGGGGGTCGAGGGTGATGGCCACCCGCACCTGAGCCCCCCCCCCGAGGGGTTGGGGGTCTTGCAGGGGGGGGGGCTCTGCGCCGTCGAGCTGCCCATGCCCCCCCTCCCCACCGCCGTCCAGCATGTCTTGGTCCTCCTGGTCCCCCCCCTCGTCTGCGGCGCGGCGCCACCGGATACGGAGTGTGTGGCCCGGCGGGGCCGGGTCGACCTCCCCCTCCGCGGCGCACTCCCAGGGCCCCCTGTGGGTGAGGGGCTGGCAGTGCAGGGCGCCCCCCTGCACCTCCAGATCGGCCCTGGACAGATTCAGGGCCCGCAGCAGGCGCTCCACAGAGCAATGCGCCTTCGCCGCGGACTGCACCAGGATGACGGTGGAGACGGCCTGCACCGCCTCCCACTGCTGCAGTGCGGCGCCGGCAATGTCCCGCACCTCCTCCGCGGTCGCGCCCAGAACGAGGAGCTCCTTGAACGCGGCCCCCTTGTCCTCGACGGGCCACTCGGAGACGCGGCCGCGGGGCTTGATCTGCTGCGCCCCTTCCGCCCGCAGGGGGGCGTAGTCGCGCTCCGTGAAGGGCCGCGACAGCGACATAACGCCCGTGATGCGTGGCGCGCCCTCCAAGAGCCGCAGCAAGTGCTGCGGGGTGGGCTGCAGGGGGGCGCTGAGGCCTCCAGGGCGTTGCGGCGCCGGCCGCACCACAACTCGGGCCCGGCGCGCTGATGGCTGGGCCTGCCCCCCCCTCGGCGCCACGACAACCTGGGGCCCACTCTGTGCTGCCCCACGCGCCCGCGATGCGGCCGCAGCGGCGTAGCCCGTCGCAGAGGAGCCGCCAGCAGGTGCGGCCGAGGCGGCGGCAGCCGGCGAGGCCCCACTCGTCAGGGGGCGGTACTCCTCCGGCAGGCCCACAGACCAGCGCGCTGCCGTGGCCGCCAAGGCACGATCCGCGTGAGGGACCGCATCCCACACCTCCCGAGTGTACGTGGGGGGCGGGAGGCTCCGCGGCGGCGGGGGGCGGCTGGTCTCGCAGTTGACCCTGCCCCTGCACTGCCCCGCATGCTGCCAGGCGACCCCGTACGTGTCCTGCGTCCAGTAGCAGGGCACCTGCCGCGTATCGGTCGAAGCGGCCACGCTGGGGTCCCATGGCCGGCCGCCGCGGTAGGGATTCGGTGGCCCCTTGGGGATGTTCCCCCCGCAGGTGCAGGGCAGCGCGTGCACATACCTGTGGACCGTCTCGTCGTGGCGGTTGGTCCACGACATCCAGCCGCACCCGGCCGCCGCGCCCGCCGCGCGAGCTGCAGCTTGCGCCCTCGGTGGAGATGATGTCGTCGATGTCGGCGCAGCCGCGGCGCCCCCCGGCGCACGCCCACTGCCCCTGGGCTGGGCAGGGGCCTGCCCCTGTGGCTGCTGCCGCTGGGCGCGGTTCTCGTCCCGCAACCGTTGGAGCTCCGCCTGGAGCCCCTCCACCTGCCGCTGCAGCTGGGCGATGAGCTGCGCCTCCGGTGACGGCGGGGCAGGAGGTGGCGCAGCGGGCCCACGTCCACGGGATGCGCCCCGCGGGTGGCGCGCCGGCGGCTGCAGCTGGGCGCCGCCCGCTGCCGCGGCCGCGATGCCAGCTCCGGCGTGTGCGCCACGGGCTGGCGCCTGTAGGTTGCTGTTGTCGTTGTTGTTGATGTTGTTGACGTTGACGTTCGGGTTCTCGTTGCGCATGTTGGCGAAATAGGGCGCCATGGCGGCCGCGATCGCGGCCCCCAGGGCTGTCACCATGTCGTTGTCCATGTCGAAGGGGTGGTGGCGTTGCACTGCCGCGAAGACGCAAGCCCACGGCCGCGGAGCGCAGTGCTCTGGCGCGCGCAGTTACGCGTATACGGGCTGAGAGGTGCGCGCTTCGGGCTGTGGGCAGCCCCAGGCGCGCCCTGAAATGGGCAGCCAGCCGGACAGGCCTGTCGCCGGCTGCCGGGGTGCGGCGGAGGGGCCGCAGACGCGAGCGCAGTAACGCGCGTGCGCACAGCCGTATGAGGACGGTGCGGCGCACGGCGACGAGCGAGCACAGCGTGTGCCGCGCGCTGACGCGTGTATGTGGGGCAAGGCGTGAAGCCCAGATCCCCGCGCGATGAACCACCGGAGCTTGGCTCTCAGTGGGGTTGCCCTGCTACCACGTGGCAGGGGCCAAACAAAGCAGGTGTGCTATTAACGAGGGTTGATGGCTTTTAATGTCCTGGCCGCTCTTGCGACGGGAGGGTTAGGGGTTAGCGGGTTAGAGCCTGCCTGAAGCCTGCCCTATCCCACCCCCGGCCCCCCGGTATGTCGCGGCGCGGCGGAAGGACGCCGTCCTGAGGCTATGTGCCCTCCTCGGAGGCCCTCCCGTGGCCCTGACCTGGGCCCTGTGTGCCGCCCCGGGGCGACGCCGCCGTCCGCTGCCCTGCTGGGCCTCCCCCCTCCCCCCTGATCATGGGGGCAGGCACGACCGCCGACCCTCCGGAGGGCAAGACGCCCGCTTGTTGCTGCAGCTGCAGCCCCCCCCTCTGGACCGGCAGACACCGTTGTCCCCCCCCCAACACCCTGGGATGCCCTTCGTGGTGGCGGCTGCAGCAATGCCGCACCCCCCTGTGCCCTTTGCATGACTTGCACGCTGGGGCCCTGTGCTCATCGCACAAGGTCTGCATGGGGCGCCGCGGCTGCCCCACTCTTTTGCCCCCCGCCCGCTGCGCCCTCTTCTGTGGGGGGGAGGGGGGTAGGGACTCTGCCTGCTGTCTTGTGACTGCCCCTGGGGGGGGTTCCTGCTCCGCCCGTGTAGCGGATGCCGCCGCCGCCGCCCCCCCGGAGCTGTCCCCTGGGGGATGGCAGTCAATCGACATCTCCTGTCCCCCCCCTGAGGGGTCCCCCTCCGCCGCCTCCGCCCCCGGCGCGCCGCCCCCCGAAAGGCTTGGGTGAGGATCGACCGAAGCCCCCTGGTCCTGCCCCCCCCCTCGGGGGGGGTTCGCGGCCCCCGGGGGGGGGTCGGCGCCCTCCCCTTTGGCTGATGACCCCGCCCGAGCCGCCGTCAGCCGGCGTGAGATGTCCCCGAAAATGTCCGCCAGCCCCCGGGAGGGGAGGGAGGGGGGGTGGGGACGCGGCTGAACCCCCCCCGCCCGTGCGTGTCCGCCCGGGCGTCCGGCTGGCACGCGTGGCGCTTGGACTCCGCGTTCCCCCCCGTGCCCGGCGGCTCCCGCTGGGAGGGGCGGGGAGAGCGGGAAGGGCCTCCTGAGCTCTCCCTGCTGGTTTAACATACCGGAGCCGCTTAAGCTGTGTGCCCCCCCCCTGGAGACGCTTGGGGGGGGGGGCGGGAACTCCTCCTGGCGTCGCGCGTGCTCGTGCTCCGGGCGTGCTCGTCGCGTATCGCGCTCTGGCGAGGATGATTGCGGGCGGGGTCGTTTGCGAGCGCTGGGCGAGCCCCGTGCGGCCTGGGACGACGCCACGGGGCCGGCCCCGGCCGGCCGCGCGGGCTGCAGCCACGCCCGCAGTGCTCGCGCCGCCACGCGTGCTTGTGCCGCGTCCATGCGGTGCCCTTCGTGCGCCCGCTGGCAGCAGTGCTCGGCGCCCCGCTGCACGCAGGCGGCACAGGGCGGGGCCCGGTGTCGCGCACACAGGGCCACCTGCGGCGGCGGTGCTACGCGGTCCGCGTCCCCGCCTCCGGCCCCGCGCCGGTCGCGCTGCACCCGCCGGCGCGGCAAGCGTTGAAAGGGCCGCAGGGGCTGCTGTCCTGGTCCTGCCGGGGGGAGGTAATCCAAGAGGAACACGTCCTGCCGCCCCGCTCCCGGCCGCGCCAGGCGCCGCGCCCACAGCGCTCGGCAGTGTGCCTCCAGCTGGCGCATCTGGAACAGCATGGCTTCCGGGCGCGCGAACAGTGGGCGCGCCGACCGCCCCACACACCTGAAGCCCCCCAGCGGCAGCAGGGACTTCGCCATCCATACCTCCGTGCCATGCATGAGGTCCCCTGCCTGTAGATGTGGCCGCAATGCATCCAGGGCCATCTTCAGCACTTGGCCCCTGGTGCGTAGCGGCAGGGTGACCCCCCGCAGCCGGTGGTCGCTGGGGGCCGGAAGGGCCCGTTCCGCGTGTGCCTCGAAGTCCAGGGCCAGCTCCACGTATGTCACATGGCCCGGCCCTGGTAGCCACCGCAGCTGGCCTGCCCACTGCAGGAGCGCCACCGCGAAGGATGCCTCCCATGGCCATCCCGGCGGCGGGCCGGCGCGCAACGCCAGCGGCGCCGCTGGTGGCGCCGGGCGATGTGGGCCCGCGCCCAGTTGCCCCCATGGGTAGCCCCGGCGCGCATCGGGAGGGCGTCTGCGCGCGATCGCAAAGACCGAGGGGCCCGCGCCCGCGTCTCGGCGAGCCGCGACTTCCGCTCCCATGCGCGCCGATAGCACCGCCAGATACATGCCATAGAGACGGTACATGAGCCGCCCCGCCTGCTCCACCCCCTCTGGCTGGACCAATGCCGCCGGCAACAGGCCCGTCGCGCGCAGGCACACCGGCCACGCCTGCGGGAGGGCCAGTGCCGGCAGCGGCGCTGCCTCGGCCTGCACCAGCGGGAGCCAGGCGGCCCGTTGCGCTTGCCACTGCGGGCAGTCCCACAGGAGGTGGACCTCCGTCTCCGGTGGGCCCCCGCAATAGGGGCAGGTAGCTAAATCCGAAATTTGATGCTTCTGGACCCGCGCCCCGGTCCATGTCGCCCCGGCTTGCAGTGCTCGCAGCAGTGAGCGCTCCGTCTCCGAGCCGGCCACCGTCATGCCCTGGGAGCAGGCGGGCCTGCATACCTCCGCCCCCAGCCCCCCAAAGGTGGCTGGTCTGCGCCGTTCCAGCGCCGCCAACGCGGTGTATCGCTGCGACTCCCGCACCCGGTGGCATACTTGCTATTAACGAGGGTTGATGGCTATTAATGTCGTGGCTGTGCTATTAACGAGGGTTGATGGCTTTTAATGTCCTGGCCGCTCTTGCGACGGGAGGGTTAGGGGTTAGCGGGTGAGAGCCTGCCTGAAGCCTGCCCTATCGCACCCCCGGCCCCCCGGTATGTCGCGGCACGGCGGAAGGACGTCCGCCCTTGACTTAGGTCACCTCACTTGAGGCTCTCCCGTGCACCATCACCGGCACCCTGCTGCCCCCCTGATGCGCCGGAGCCGGCGCCTCCTTGCCTCTTGCTGGGGGGGCGTGCCCCCCTCCTGGGCTGTGCCTCAGAACCGCCCGTGCCGCTGCCTGCGGCCACAAAGGGGGGAGGGGGCGATCCGGAATCCCCACCCCCAACGCCTCTTTCGCAGGGCCGGCGGCGGTTGAAGCCGACGTCCCCACATGAACCTCCTCCGGGCTGGCGGTTGCGGAAACCGCTGCTGGATGCACCTGTGGGAGGGGGTGATTGTGATCCCCCTCCCCCCATGTACGCACCTTGTGCCCTGAGTGCGGGCTCGGATCGCACGGGGGGGGTTCCCTAGCCCGTGACATCACTGGGCTAGCAGAAACGAAAGCCAGCTGGGCCCCACCACTCACGGTAGGCCGGCGGCTCTGGCTACCGGCAGGGCCCCTCCGTTCCCACCGCTGGTGGGCTGGGCCAATGGCCCTCTCAAAGATGGTGGCAGAGCCGCCACGCCCCCCCTCCCCTGGCCCCGTGGTCTGGGGGGCAGGAGGCTGGGGCGAGGGCAGTGGAGGGGGGGGTGAGGCCCCATCCCCCGCCAGATGAAACAGAATCTCACCCCCAGGGCGCCGCACAGGGCAGGCGGCCCGGGGGCGGGTTAGGGCATAAATTGATGGGGGAGGGGGGGGCAGAAAGGCGCAGCCCCCCCTCCCGAAAACTACCCATCAGGAGCTCCAGCGTCGCCACCTGGAGCTCCTCTATGCACGCGCGGATGCACACCTCATCCTCCAGCATCTCCTGCTGCCTCCCCCCTCCCTGAAAGACTTCCTCAAAAACAATGCAGCCCCCTGATGCCCCAGGGCATTGGGTCAACGCAAGGCAGGGGGGGGGGGGCTGGTCCTGACCACCTCCACCCCCCTCCCCCCAGGGAACCCAGATTAAGTGGGTAAGGGCCGGGGGGTCAGCACAGATGGCGCCCTGGGTGCTGGGGGATGCGTCCCCTCCAGCCGCAGGCGCCCCAGTAGCGCCGCAGACAGTGCCATTGGCAGCCTGCAGGCTGCCCGAAAAGTCACATATGGCGTCCTGGCCGCCGGGGGACGCTTCCCCTCCAGCCCCAGGCGCCCCGGTAGCGCCACAGACAACGCCATTGGCAGCCTGCAGGCTGCCCGAAGAGTCACACATGGCGTCCTGGGCGCTGGGGGATGCGTCCCCACCAGCCCCAGGCGCCCCGGTAGCGCCACAGACGTCGCCATTGGCAGCCTGCAGGCTGCCCGAAGAGTCACAGGTGGCGTCCTGGGCACTGGGGGATGCGTCCCCACCAGCCCCAGGCGCCCCGGTAGCGCCACAGACAGCGCCACTGGCAGCCTGCAGGCTGCTTAAAAAGCCACAGATGGCGTCCTGGGCGCTGGGGGATGCGTCCCCGGCAGCCCCAGGCGCCCCGGTAGCGCCACAGACAGCCACCGCGGTAGCAGCTGCCATGCCTGCAGCTGCCTTTTTTGCACCTGCAACGTCTGCAGCTGCCGGTTGCGCGGCTGCATCGTCTGCAGCTGCCAGTGCAGTACCTGCAATGCCTGCAGCCGCCGCTGCAGCCGCTGCCTTGTTTGCAGCTGCCATTTTCGCTGCTGCCACGTTTGCAGCCGCCGGTTCCGCAGCTGCTGCTGCTGCATCATCCGCTGTTGCCGCCTGCACCTCCAGCTTGCCATACAGGGGGCAGGGCTCATCCGCCCATGCCCCCACTGGGCCCCACGGGCCAAGGGGGTCAGTGCGCTGCAGGCATACCTTGGCCCCCTGCTCGATGAGGCCCAGACCGCTGTGCGCTGCCGCCGTCGGCTCCTCGTGGTCCAGGGCTGCGTCGGCTGCCGATGCCGCCTCCGGTGTCGTGTCCGAGACCGACACGACGATGGCCGCTGCCGCTGCCACTGCTGTCACGGTCGCTGCAGCCGTGGACGCCGCCGCCAACAACGCGACCGCTCGATGCGCCCTGGCGCGGGCTCGCCCTTGTGCCCTCCGGCCCGGCTCGCCCCGGGAGGGCGTAGTGGGCGGGGGTACGCATGTTGCCGGCAGCTCCGGCCACTCCGCCGTGGCGGCCGCTCTCCCCGGCTGGGCCCCGGCGCGCGCGATGTGCACGATAGCCTCCTCGTCCTCGACCGCTTGCTGAATAGCCAGCTCCGCCTTGGCTGCCAACGCTGCCGCCGCCAGCACTTCCGCCGCCACCGTTGCTGCCGCGGCACCCTCGACGGGCTCGGGCTGGGGCTGGACCTCCTTCGCGTAGGGCTGCTGCTGCTCGCGCATTTGACGATGTACTTCTCGCCACTGTCGCGGAGTCTGCCCCGGGGGCAGCCAGAAGTACTCCTCCCCATAGTGTTGGGCTCCATCGCGTATCCAACCCCCCTGGTCAGAGTCCTCCGCGATGAGGGGGTCCCCCCACGGGATGCGCTGCAGCAGTGGCTGCAGCGCCACGACAATGGCCTCGGTGAGGGCCGCGGTGAGGGCCGCAGCTTGGTCCCCCATCGGAGTACTTGCCGCGGAAGCCGCGGCCGCCCGCGACGTGAGGGCGCGGGTCTCGGCCCTGGAAGGGGGCCGTGGGTAGCCCTCAACGCCGAGAGACAGCCGGTTCTGGCATTTTGTGGGTAAGCGCCCAACCACGGTCAAGGCGCCAGAAAAAGAGCGTGTGCTATTAACGAGGGAGACCCATGTATGACTGCGTGTTGAGACTGGCTTGCCGAAGTGTACACCTGAGTGTGTACCTTATTGGTCTGCCTGTTCTCTGCGGTCAAAAAGTCACAACCTCTGCGCCGTCATACTTATGTGATTTCCATGGAAGCTCTCCCGTGCTCTGCACCAAACAGAAGTCGGCTGACGTGCTCTGGCTCACCCTCTCCCATCATCTCGCAGGGCCGCGGGGCGGGGGGGGAGGGGGGGCATGGTGACTTGGGTCTCCGTCTTTTTGGGGCGGGCGGTGTGGCCGGTATGCGCGGGGAGCGCGCATGCTCCATGTGTGTGTGTGTGTGTGTGCGGAGCTGCGGGTGGTGCGCAGCCGTTTAGCTGGTCGCGTGTCCGGCGCGGCTGGCCGCTTGCGCACCGGCGTGTGTACTTTGTGGTGCCCTCTGGCACAGCAGTTTCGAACCCCTCGCTGCATTTAGGTGCATCTGGCACAGGCCGGCAGTCCATGCTGGCGGCACGTGACTGACAGGGGCAGCCTGTCCACATATATCCTGGCCGGTGATGTCCGAGGGCACAGCATGCGTCCCGTGACTTGCGCAGGCGCTTGCATGTGATGCACGGTGCGCGCTGGTGTGTAGTGCACAGGTCGAGAGCCCGTGCGCATGTATGTGGTGCCAGTGCTGTCACACATGCTTGCGGCGTCGGTGGCACTGCGAACTTGCGTTGCCTGGTTGTCTGATATGGTGCCTGCGGGTATTTGCCCTGCCCAATGACGGGGAAGAAATTTGCGGCGAAGCCCCCCCCCCCCCCCTTTGGCGGTGTCCGAGGACGAGGGCATAAGCCCGGTGTTCAACGCGCCCATGAGGGCCCGCTTGGTCCGGGCCTCTTCCACTTCCGCTGGGCTACGCCTGTGTCTGTACGCGTATGCGCGTGCCCTGTTCTGTCTGGAGTGTGCGCGCAATGCCCATGTTTCCTCGCAGTATTGACTGAGCTTAGCAATATGCCCCACCATGGCCTGTCTGGACACAAAATATGGGCGTTTGCTGGGTCCGCTTTGCTAAGGCCCCCCCCCGCGGGACCAGAGAATTCGCCCTGGTGATTACTTTAGCGGGGTGCAGGGCGCCCCGCGTAACCAATTTCTGCATGGTGCATAACGCCTGTCTGAGAACTCTGGCGCGCTCTTGCAGCGGCAGTGCTCTCCCTCTGTATTTGGCCTGTGGTGCTGTAGGTAGGGTGCGCTGTGACGTTTCCTCGAAATCGAGCGCAAGCTCTATGAATGTGACTGTGCCTAGCCCGTCTGCCCAAACCAGCTGGCGCGTCCAGGACAAGAGATCTGCTAAGAAGGGTAGCTCCCAAGG
Organism: Eutreptiella sp. 'Long Island Sound 2002'; assembly: GCA_964036045.1. Taxonomy (NCBI): domain Eukaryota; phylum Euglenozoa; class Euglenophyceae; order Eutreptiales; family Eutreptiaceae; genus Eutreptiella; species Eutreptiella sp. 'Long Island Sound 2002'. Next base: position 151,375,565 of record OZ038381.1, on the reverse strand, counting down.
CCAGGTTTTGGCTGTGGGCTTGGCGAGCGTTAGCGTGCCTAAATTTTCGGTGCGCGGGACCGGGCCTATCAGCTGCTGATACAGGTACCCTGTCTGCGTGACATGTCTGGCTAAGGGAAACAGCACGGGAGCCTGCTCATCCCGAATCTTGCGGGCCGCAAGAATGGCCACATACATGGCAGGTATGGCCTGTAAAAATTCTAGGCTGGTGTTGCGTTCCTGCCTGTTGACAGGCAGTGGCATGTCAGGCGCGAGTCCACACGCGAGTAGGCAGGGGGGCCAGTGGGCAGTGCGTTCCAGTCCTGGAAGCTGCTGAGCCAGGTGCTCGATATTGGGGGAGTGAGGGTCTCGATGTTGTGCCATGCCTCACAGCTCCAGAAGATATGCTGCTCTGTCTCTGCGGCCTTACCGCAGAAGGGGCAGTCAGAGGTGGGCCGCAGGCCCCTTCGGTGTGCGCGCAGCGCTCTCCAGACCCCCCCCCGCCAGGATGGTGCGTAGCAGGGAGCGTTCGAGCTCTGACGTGAAAGAGAGAATGCATTGTGGGACCAAACGCCTGTTAGTGGTGTAGTGCATGCCTGTGAACTGTCGAGACCTGCGCTGAATGAGTTGGGCTATCAGCTGTGCCCTGAGCTGGTCCCGAACATGGTGCTTGACCTCCGCCTTGTCTCCCACGAGGTTCAGGGGCTGGGTGACACCTGGCGCTGTCCATTCCCACCACCCTTGCGCTGGGGTCGAGCCCCAATTGTGCAGTGTCTGCAGTGCCCTGCCGAAAGGTCCTGCAGTTTGCGGTGAGGGGTGTTTCTCCCATATGGCCTGGGCCAAAACAAGCGATGGTCCCCGCGTGCGGCATAGTTTCGCCAGCCATACCGCGCGCTGATACGAAATGATCAGGGTGGGGGCGATCCTGTGCCCTGCACAGAGCAGGCAAAAAACGATTTCCTTGGCCCGTGCTGGGCGGGAAGGACCCCAAATGGTGGTAATGATTTTGGTCTCAAAGGAGCTTAGGCTTTTGGGCTGTAGTGGCACGATCTCCGCTGCATGGAGGCCTGTGGCTGTAATCATCATAGAGACGACGGAACATCTCCGTTCAAAGTGTCCTTGGGCACCGTGCACCCTGTCCAGCAGTTTGCTGGCACGCGCAATACATTGCAAGATGAGTGGGCCCGAACTGGTATCCCCTGTCGTGCGCACCCCTGCCCCCAATGATTTAAACTCCGTCGAAATTGGAAAGGGTTCCCGCCCCATCCGCAGTGGATCTTTGTCAGCAAGGCCGACTTGAAAGCTTACCGATTTCAACGGGTTCCCTGACTGCCCTGTGTCGGTCAGCCACTCCTCCGTGCGCTCCAGCAGTCGCTGCGTGCGCGGTCGCGCCGTGCCCAATCCGTAGGTGTCATCTGTGTATCCTACTGCCGTGATTATGAAGGACAGTGCTTCCGTGGGCGATCCCCCTGGTGGCATGGCGTTTGCTGACACGTGGATTGCTTGTGCCTGTGCGTCCATGACTCGCTTCCAAATGCTGGTCAGCAAGTTTATTAAAATCACGCTGAGGGGACATCCCTGAAGTATGACGTTGGTGGCTTGGAAAAAACTGCACATACACGCCATAATTTTAAAACAGCGCATGAGCTGGGCGTACATTCCGGATAAAGCCCTGTGGACCCCTTCATCCATGCCCTCTTCTTTGGCAACCAGGAGAACCACCTGCTGTGGAATGAGGTCAAAACACTTGACGTAATCTAACCCGAAACCCATGAGGGTCGTTTGCATGACGTGGCATAACTCAATTAGCAAGGAGATCATGCCCGCTGCGTCTGTGGCTCCTCTTTTCTTTCTAAAACCATAGGCCTGAGGATGAATCCAGATTTCTTGCCATGTCATGCATTCCTGCCATCGAACCCCCGCCCATACCCGGTAAATCTGAGACAAGACAGACAGTGGACGTTGCTGCATCGGGAGCATGCCTTCCCCTTTTGGAATAAGAGAAATGAAGCCACGGGCCAAGATTCTCGGCCACCGGCCAGAGGGTTCAATGACAGTGAGCAATTCAGCGAGCCATTTGAGCGGTACATCAGGCAGGCATAAGAGGTCGGCGACGCACCAGCCGTCTAGCCCTGTGGATGTGCACAACCGCATTTTCCTGAATCTTTTTCTGAGCCGCGCCCCTGTGAGTGGTGTGGGTGGCATCCGCTGCCCCCCCCCGAAAAGGGGCGTGTACTTGCGTAAGAAAATTTCTGGGTCCGGCTCGGCCTGGTCTGCGTACTTACGCATGACCTTATCCCAGGCCTCATGCAAGATGTTGTCCATGCGATTGACATTTGGAGGGGGCTCCCCAGTGTCCAGGTCCTTCAGCATCAGCAGGGGCGCTGAGCTTTCATTTTTGATCCAGGCATATATGTCCCTTGGTGACTCTGACCAGGCTATGTTCATTTTCTTTTTCCACTTAGCGATGCGCTCAGTGGCCTCTCGCTTGGCCAGTTTGTGGCCTAATGACTGCAGCTTGTCATAATGCCGCATGGCATCCGTCAGGCTGGGGATGGGCCGTGGTATCTCGCAGAGGGGGTCTGGAGAGAGGTGGTGCACGTCTTGAAGTTCGAGATCGTCTCTGACTGCCTTTCCTAATTTCCTCATGCGTCTGCATGCTGCATTCCATGCCTTCATTACATCCACAAGGGTGTTGCACAGCAGTGTGTTCAGAGGCTTCTTGGCTGTTGCCCTGCAGGTTCCCCCCTCCCGCCTGGCCACTTTGCGCCCCCAGCAGATGATGTCCCTGAGGCAGCCCGTGGTCGCCTGTATTTTAGACATCAGCTTAGTGCGGGGTCCCCCCTAACGTGTGGTGTGGGACGGGCCCAGGGTGGTGTGTTTGAGCATGTGGTCGGTGCCTCGACCTCTGTCTGCCGTTTTGGGTGCACAAGGCAGTGCGGTCTGCGATTCTGAGGTCCAGACAGCCTAGCGCCAGCCCCACCTCCCCTGCTACCCACGCCCAGTGTGCCCAGAGATCGTCTGTGGACTGGCCTGTCTCCAGCATGCGCTGCCAGACTGTTTTGTGGGGGGCGATTAGCGTGTCGCATAATGCGATAAACTCCTCGTCCTCTCTCGGGGCGGGGTCAAACCTTTTAATTTTTCTCAACTTGACGACCTGCTGGCACGGAGCCTGCAAATCCAGACTGTAGCACACTGTTGTGTGCCCCGGCAGCCCGTGGTCCTGGACTTCCGTCACCTGCGCAACGCAGCCGAAGTGTGTGGCACTGATAAACATAGTGTCAATGCGCGCGTGTGTGGACCCCTGTGTGTATTTGCTAACACATTCAATGCCCTGTAACTGCGCAAAGGCTGCGTCAGCATCCACCGGCCACCCATCCGCAAGCGCTGTTCGAGGGGCGTATGGCATCTTTCGGAGGTTGTCCAGGTCAAAATTGGTATCCGTGAGAATGATCTGTGGGCTGTTCCCCAAAGCACTGGTATAGCACATGGCCAGCTCCCATAGCTCGACGTTCAGCGCCGCCTTCCCTGCCACCCCGTAAATGACTTGCACGTTCATGTATGTACCCCCCCCCCCCTAGGCAGGCCAGAACATGGACCCACCTGCCCGAGTGCCGGAGCTGTTCTTGCACCGGGTGTGTCTTATCTCGTTCTGCCATGCGGGCCACCCAGCCCTTGCGGATGAGTAACCCTACGCCTCCCTGTGCTGCTCCCCATATCCCCCCTGTGGGCGATTCCAGCGGACAGCCCCAAAAACATTGCCATCCGTGCTGGGCCGCAGTGGCCTGTAAGCATCTCTGACCTGAGGCTGTTAGTCTCGTTTCTTGCATTCCAACCATGTCCGCGCAATAATCAAAAATCGTGTTGTGATGTGCGTGCAGTGAGGTGCAATTAGCGTTAATGACCGTTACCCCCGCCGTGTTGGGGGGGCCAGGATTCGGGGAGATGTCCCCACACTGGAGGATTCTCAAAGCAGGTTCGGGTCCTCTGGATTGGCATCCGTGTCCATCTCGTCGGACTTGTCGTTCGCCTCCACTGCCGGCAGGGATGCCTTCTGTCCTACCCTCTGGTACACGGGAGGGGGGGTTTTTCGTACCATGCGCTGCCATTTCTTGTCTGGCATTCGGGAGTCGCCGGCTGGCACGACCTCGCCTTCCCACGTCGGCGGAACCCCTGTCAGTTCCACGTCGTACACTGGCCTCTCCAGGTAGCTCTTCTGTAGGTGCCTGGTGTGCTTGACGGAGACCACATTGGCTCCAAAGACTTAATCTGCTTCCCTTTGAGCCAATTGCTGGTCTCCTGACACGAGGCCGAACGACAGGCCGTACCCACGCACCCAGACGGTAGTTTTGGGAGCTTGGAATTTGATTCCCAGGAGACTCCCATTCTCTGCTCTCACTTGTTGTTGGACTGGGCCTCCCCGGACCCGGACTCCGACTCTGTCTAGTTTGTCCCCGGACAAGAGGCCGGCGAACCAGGGCAGTCCTGCCAGGGCTTGGTGCAGCTGGGCACTGGGTTTTGCCTCCGGCAGTTTCACCCAGCACATGTGTGCCTGGAGCCCCTCGATCTTCACGTCTTTGCTCAGGAACAGCCGGTACTCGACGCCCTCCCGCGCACTGCTTTGTTTGAGCACTTGCTGCACCAGTGGATACGGTAGTGCCATGGTGACTTCGAGCCATCCCCCGCGTTTCCCCACGACAATTGGGGGGGGGGGGGGTCGTGAGCGGTGGTTTGAGGAGAGGCGCAGTGGTCTCCCAGCATACTTCCTTTGCCCATTTCTGGGTCTTGACCTTGTTGGTGCTGTTGCCTCCTTCCCTCAGGGACTGGGGTTTCAACGAGCAAACCACCCGTACCGCTGTGTTGTCGCGTGGCAAAGGTGCCGGCTCGCTGTCCTTCACTTCCTCGGAGTCCTATGAACCCCTGCTCCATTGCACAAGCAGCAAATGGCCTTTCGGATAGATGTGCTCCCCCTTCTCCGCTGTGGTCCACTGCATGCGCTCCGTGACCACTGTGGAGTGCATTGAGCACCCCGCGATCAGCAGGCTGTCTCGTGACCGGCCCAGTGATGACAGGACATGAGAGACGAACGCGTCTTGGCGCGCCGCTTCCGTGGCCAGTAATGCTGCTGACATTGAGTGAACGCATTTGTGAGATTTGAGAGCCTGAAAGGCTATCACATGCGCTTCGTGCACCGAGTGCCCCACCAGCAGGACATGTTTGAAATCCGCCGCGTCTCTGGTGGGCCAGTCTGCCACTTTCCCCCCTGCCTTGACTTGCTTTATGTGCTCTGACTTGCGCGCCTCCTCCGAGTAATTTTCCAGAGTGAAGACCGAAGTACACTCGTGCTTCCGTAGCATTTTGCTCACTGCAGAGGCCACCGGTTGCACTGGGGCGCCTTGGGTCGGCAGTGCTTGCACCGCCACTGTGGATTTGACCGACACTTTCTTGGAGGCCAATGCCTCTGCGTAAGTCGCCTTCCGAGTAGTAGAACCACGAGAGGATTGCTGCTGCTGTGACTGCATACCTCCACCACGTTTGGCGGCGGCCAGTTCTTCCAGGAGCCCACGAATAGTCTCGTTTAGTTGCTGAATAGTTTTGAGCAGTTCGTCCTCTTTCGTTGAAGACTGTGTGTTGTGCGCCTTGCGGACCCCTGGCCCTGCGATGGCTGATGCCACTTCTTCCTTGATCAGGTCGCGAAGCGCCTGTAGTGAGCGTTGGTCTAAAGAAATCTTCGCCATGGTGATGTGGTTGTCCCTAGGGGGGGGTATATGTTGACTGCGACCACAAGGGGCGCGGGGGGTCCGCCTGACAGCGCGTCGGCGCGGGGATGAACTTCCGAGTAGAGTTTTCGGTACTCCGGGGGGAGCAGTGGCAGTGTTACCACTTGCAGGCAAACAAAACAAAACACCTGTGTGTGTGTGTGTGTGTGTGTGTGTATGTGTGTGTGTGTGTGTGTTGCAGCTGTTGTTTTGGATGCCGTTGTTGGTTTTGGTGTTGTGTGGCATGGGCTTTGATTGTGTGCGCATAACATTGTGTTTGTGGCTGCACACGCAGGTATGGTTGTGTTTGTGGTTGTGGTTGTGGTTCTGGGCTTGCGTGAGGTTGTTGCCATGGCCGTTGTGGTAGCTCTCGTTGTTGGTGTGGTTATGGTAGTGGCTAGTACACTGCGCACTGCACACTGTGTACTGCACACTGCACACTGCACAATGTGTATTGCACACTACACACCGCACCCTATGTAATGCACACTGGGTATTGCACACTGCACACGGTGCACTGTGCAATAACCAATGTGCAATACACAGGGTGCAGCGGGTAGTGTGCATGACACAGTGTGCAGCGTGCATTACACAGTGTGCAGTGTGGATTACATCACACACGGCATCCTACACCCTGTGTAGTGCACACTACACACAGTGCAGTGTGCAATACACAGTGTGCAGTGTGCAGTGTGCAATACACAGTGTGCAGAGTGTATTACACAGTGTGCAGTGTGCATTACAGTGTGGAGTGTACAATTTGTAACACACAGTGTGGAGTGTGCACTGTGCAATACACAGTATGCAGTGTGCACTGTGCAATGCACAGTCTGCAGTGTGCAGTGTGCAATACACCGTGCGCAGTGTGCATTGCAGTGTGCAGTGTGCAATTTGCAACACGTCGTGTGCAGTGTGCAGGGTGCAAGACACAGTGTGCAGTGTGCAATACAGCTTGCAGTGTGCAATTTGTAATGCACAGTGTGCAGTGTGCATGACACAGTGTGCATTACAGTGTGCAGTAAGCAATACACAGTGTGCAGTGTGCAATACACAGTGTGCAGTACACAGTGTGCAGTGCGCAGTGTACACTGCACACTACACGCTGGGGTATTGCACACTGCACACTGCACACTGGGTATTGCACACTGCACACGGTGCACTGTGCAGTGTGCAATACACAGTGCGCAGTGTGCATTACAGGGTGTGCAGTGTGCATCACAGTGTGCAGTGTGCAATTTGTAACACACAGTGTGCAGTGTGCAGTGTGCAATACACAGTATGCAGTGTGCAGTGTGCAATACACAGTGTGGAGTGGGCAGTGTGCAATGCACAGTGTGCAGTGACAGTGTACAGTGACAGTGAACCATGAGTGAGCCCTCACTGAGCGCTCACTGAGCCATTTGGCGCGCTCACTGAGCGCTCACTGCGCCGTTTCGCGCGCTCAGTGAGCGCTGAGTGAGCGCGCCAAATGGCGCAGTGAGCGCTCATTGAGTGCGCCAAATGGCTCGGTGAGCGCTCAGTGAGGGCTCACTCATAGTTCACTGTCACTGTACACTGTCACTGTACACTGTCCATGTACACTGTCAATGCTGTCACTGTCTACTGTCACTGTATATGGTACACTGTATTCTGGCACTGTACGCTGTCACTGCACACTGCACACTGCACACTGCACTGTCACTATACACTGTCACTGTACATTGTCACTGTACACTGCACACTGTACACTGTACTCTGTACTCTGTACACTGTACTCCCCAATGTCTCATAGAATGTATCCCCACACACAGTACGTCTGCCACAACGGCCAAGACTCCACACTAGCACTCTACACTGTCACTCTACACGCACTGTATGCTCTCACTATACACTGTCATTGTACACTGTCACTGTACACTGTCACCGCAAACTTGGTGCGATTTTTTTTGGAGGGGGTGGATGGTATTTTGAGCCCCCCTCTTTGCAGTCCTTTAACCCCCCCCCCCCCCCCAGCTACAGCCAGAACCCAAAGAACAGCTGCAGCCACAGTGAAAGCTGCAACTGCAGCCTTCGCCACAGCCAAGGCCACACACACTAACACAACCACAACCAAATCCACACACAACACAGCTTGCAGAAACACACCCACACCCACACCCACACCCACACCCACACCCACACTCAGACCCACACCCACACCCACAACCAAAGCCACAACCACAGCCACTACCATAACCACACCAACAACGAGAGCTACCACAACGGCCATGGCAACAACCTCACGCAAGCCCAGAACCACAGCCACAACCACAAACACAACCATACCTGCGTCGGCAGCCACAAACACAATGTTATGCGCACACAATCAAAGCCTATGCCACACAACACCAAAACCAACAACAGCATCCAAAACAACAGCTGTAACACACACACACACACACACACACACCTGTGCGTACACACATTCACGAATCCACATACACACACGAACCTAGGCAACCCAAAACAAAAGAATGCAGTCACACACTCACAAACACTCACGCACAAAGACACCTTCACCCACGCATCGATGCATGCAACCCCCCCCCCCCCCCACACACACAAGCAGACATACAAACACACTAAATGAGAGAAACCAAGAACGAACCAACCATCTACATTTGTGCACATGCGCATGGGCACAACTACACACGCACGCAAGCATGCACACACACACCCACACACATAATAGCACAACATACCTGCAAAGGTCATCGTCCTTGCCGCCACCATCATGCATGCGATGCCACGGCCAAAAAATAGGAAAGGCAGGACAAGGGGACGGGACAGGCAAGAGAACAGAAGGGCTACGCACGAGAAAAGCGGGGGAACGCAGCATAGCAAAAGGGGAGGGGAGGGGATAAGGAGGGAGGGGAATGAGTGTGTCATGGTGTAGGTCAAGATGGTTGTATGATCAACCTCACAAAAGCGAGCAATATCCTCTGTGCCCTATTTGTGCTTCATGGTGTGTGTGTGTATGGGGTGGGTGGGTGGGTGCCATTGTCATGAGGCAACAAGGAACTCCCTCGCAAATGGTTAGGTTCATATCCCCAAACCCCAACCCCGTAACCATCTCTCCCTAGCCCTTCACTTCACATGGTTCAATGTGGCCATGTGTTTATGTACACGCAAGATAATTGCACACAAGAATGAATGTGGTTGTCAATTTGCGCATGTGCATGTGTGTGTGGACGTGTGTATGGTGTATGTGTGTGTATGTGTTTGGATATTTGTGTCCCTGACGAAGTGTGTGTGTTTGGATGTTTGTGTGTTTGTCGCCACGGGTACATGTATGCAAGTATGTATGTGTGCATGCACGCTCAAGTTCTTGGAGAAAAGACATGATGAGAACTGCGGACCGAGGTTGGTGTGAAAAGGGTGAAGTGTGGGCCAGCAAGGGTGGGAAGAGAGGGCGGAAAGGGGGAGAAACTCCTGAGGTAGCCCTGAGTGAACCCCTAATTAGCTCTCAGTGAGCGCTCAGTGAGACCTAAGTGAGAGCTAAGTGAGAGCTAAGTGAGCCGGCTCAGTGACGGCTCAGTGACGGCTCAGTCGGGGTGCTCAGTCAACTGAGCCGTCGCCAACAAAAGTCCCCCCCCTTTGAACCTTGACCAAGTGAGTATCTAAAACTTCTGAAAATAGCAAATGCACATTACCTAGCATGCAAAAAGCACAACAAACAAGCACAAAGACATCGCAATGCACAGCTGAGCCCCAAATGAGCCCCAACTTCACATTTCCACTAGGCCACTAGTGAGCCGCAGGTACAGAGGCCTTGCACAATTGTAGGTAGTGCTCCAAACGCTGCAAATTCAACGCTTCTTTCAAGGCATCGAATTCCTGGCTTGGGGCCAATCGCCCTCCATGGTTTGCGGTTTGGGCCCTTTGGTTGGCCTCTTGCATATCTTGAACTGCATCGGCAAACCTATTATCAGTTACTTCTACTCTTGTTTCTTTCAATTGTTCCAAGTCTTTGTGAGCATTGAAATTCACATCAAAGGATGCCTCAAGCCCCCAAATCTACCGACAAAGCCTCCGAAACGCCATCGGCCAATGTCTTTCGCAAGCGATCATAGCGCCCAGCCTTTTTCAAGCGGCGTACCATGGAAACCAACTTCCCTCCATTGACAAGTAACCTGTAGCATCACTCCTGCAATGCCCCAAGGAACAAAATTGCATATGATAAACTTGGCCCATGCCTTATGTGTGCGGTTGCTACCATGCTCACCCGGCCAAACTGGCATGTGTTTCCCTGCCAAGATAGGGCACCTAGACTGTGACACAAGATATTGGACGTAATCACTTTCATCCAAAACATGGCGGGGATGGACGTCAAACGTTGCACTTTCGGGGCGACGTCCACTACTTCCTCCATCCGTGACCTCAACAGGGCTTGCGTCGCGACGGCGCTCCATTTTAATGAGGCTATGATATCTCAGGGCACACGGGCTCTTGAGCCGCTTACCAGAAAAAGCATAGTTTATTGCAAGTGTGATGGCAATTCGTTTGGTTTCCGTTCCTTCACCCACAGTGTACAGTTGCACTTGGCATGTTGCATCCGCATTTGACTGTGCCACATCCATTGTCAAAGAATTAAGGTGCTCCACAAAAACTTCGTTCTGGTAACTCTCATCCTTGGGAAAATCAATCCAATCTTGATTGGCCGACTCTATTTGCCATGCCTGCAAACCATCATATGATGCATCACACGGGTCTTCATTCAACACATCCGACGGCTTTCAAGAAGTGGATTGTGCATTGCCACAAACATCTTCTATGTGTACTTCTTCTTAGTCACTCCGTTCACTTTCAGCATCTACATCTCCTGCCATTCCGGTGAATAAAGCAGGAAGCACGGTTGTAGTGCTCTAAGGATGCACAACAGCAAACTGGTGAGAGCAATGCAAAGACGGATACCCCACCAAGGAAATGGCTGCCAATTGGGCACTGAACCCCACGTTCTTGTCCGTGGGATTCATAATGCGTGTCAGCAACATGGATTCTTTGTCGCCGGGTTGTGCACACTTGGTGGCATCCATTTTGTCAACGTCACGTGTGACTTGGCGGCTGGTGCTCAAGATGTTCGCAATCCTCACCGGATTCTTGCTACAGTACGCCACAACATACTTGGCCACAGCAACTACCATATCCTCACGTCCAAAGAATTGGACGTTTGTGTTGCTGGCATACAAGTAGGCCAACAAATTGTTGGTTTCAACCACGCGCCGATCACGTGGATGTTGCGCACGCAATTCGCATATGACAAGAACACAACGGACCTTCTCATTGTTTGCGTTGAACTCATATTCGGAATCGTACACCTTGATGTTGTGCCCTCCCGAGGGGGTATGATACGCCACAAAGAAATATGAGGTCGGGTTTCGTGGTACCAATGTCCGGCTGGACGAGGCAATCGAAGGCGGCACCCACTTTTCCCGCCTGGCGCTTTGCCACTAGCAATGAGGCATCGGTGGATCTGAATATGGCCAAAGACTTCGCAGGCAAACTTGTCGATTGCTTGTGCCGCTTCATGTGGATGATCTGGTAGAGGAGGCAAAAGTAGCTTTTTCTGCAGCATATGGGACGGGCTCGACGTTTTGCTTCAACCTTTGCTTGTAGTCGCCATGAATATGAACATGTGAGGCGGCGCAAATTTGCTCATCCGGCTTCGGACCAACGGGCTTTGGCCAAAGGGGATGAAGCCACCCACTAACCAAAGAGTTCTGAGACCAAAGGGTCACGCAAACGCTTGGCCCCACTTAAACCCGTGAGTGTCATACTTACCTCAAGAATGGTGTCCTGAGAGAAAGGCATAACAAGAGCTACACAATAGAATAGAGTACTTGGGAGCGGTGTGAGTAGGGGGACCGGGGAGAAGAACGTGGGCCTGTGTAATCGCCTCAAAGAGTATGGAACCCCCTACCACCCATTTGTGCACCCTTTGACCAAACCATTAATGGGCATAGTACGCGCACAAGCAAAGAGTGCAAATGACGCAAAATTGGGTTAACAAGTTAGGGGAATCTTTGCACTGGGCGCGCACTGCGCACTACTTTTAGACTATGTTCCCCCCGAAGAGCCCCCAAGCACACCCCTTGGAAACGCCCTTAGAATTAGGTGACGCAAATTGCCCCAACTCAAGAAAGTTGCAAACTACCTTCCCTTCACATAACACACATCATGCACAACTAGAAAAGCCATGGACAGCGCATTGTTTGCCACCCTCAACAACACACAACTGTCTTTCTGTTCCATTGTCGTTTCTCTCTTGAAAATGGTCTTGTTTTCCCAAAACTCAACAACCTCTCGCAAGAACTTTGGGTGGGGCACCAATTCGAAATCAATTCCACAATCCAAAGATAAACCATGTTCAAAAAACATCGAAGTATCTTACATAACTCAATTGATGAGTTCCTTCACATGACGATGTTTCATATTAACATTTGCAAACTCGCGCGTGCACGGTGCGAGAATGCGGAAGAGCAAGGAAGGTTGGGCCCCAAAAGAGGGGGGAAATGCTACGTCACCCGTGCATTCTCGGGGATCCCCAAACAAAGGGGGACAAATCAAAAGCCAAAACCTCCGCTAGGATGGTACCATGATTCCATGATGCCCCTAGGGGCCCCTAGTATCTCAAAGTATGGGTCTCTAATACGGCCAAACACCCAAATAGTTGCACTGTGCGCGCACTGCACTTAAGGCTCCCCCTTAATATTTGGCAGCTTAATTTTTAACCCCTTTCATACCGGGCAAACCGCGAACTTTTGTAGAACTTGAATTTTTGTGTTTGGAGATCGGAATTAATATTTAGCAAAAAAAATGTTTTTGTCCAAAAAAACTGAAAGGATAGTTTTTTTGCGATTTTTTCGGTAAATAGGCATTTTGCGGCACCCAATTTAACCCTAGCAAAGGCTATATTTAATTGAATTTCTGCGATTTATTTGGCCAAATTTTTCTTTTTGCGTCAAACAACAGGATTGATGGCCAAAAAAAGCGCCAGCAGCTTGGGTCTAGCTGGGATGGAACCCAGGACCCCTATTTCTCAAGGCTGTGCATATACCACTGTACTACTGCACCAATCTTTATTCAAGAATGTGCTGCCGAATGCCATAATTATTTGATTTGTTTGCGTTAATCTTTGTTTTGCGGACACACTAACATCACCAGATTCCAGGCTGTGAATGAAATATTTTGCCAAAAATTCAAAGTTTGCCTGGTATATTAGAAATTAAAACTAAGCATATTGGGTTTAACGTAGGCCTCTAGGGTAGTTAAGAAGACACGGGTATGCACACATACATGCATCAACGGCAGATCTAGGGAACGTTCTAAACTTTAGTTTCTAACGGAAACGATAGTTTACACCGTGTTCCTCTGCACACAGCAAAGCACACAAATCCTGTCATGGCGAGACCACTCCGGGCCGTATTCCACAGTGAAAGTATTTTCCTCATACGCGTAAAGAACCACAGAGGGGTAGCTGCGTATGGACAAATTAGAAATCGTCGGTAGAAGCAGCGCATGCATCCAAGAACGCACTGGACGAGGTCATATCGTGACGCTGTCAATAGGAGGGTAGGGCTTCTAGCCAAACCTTCAAACAAGGACAAAGCAGTGCACATACTCCGACAGAGCGGGGTCGCACCAAACTCGCAAGAAAATACTGCAGGACAATAGAGTACAGGCTCTTGTTTCACACGGGCGTGCGAGGTTTGTCGCGGCCCACTGAGACTCACTTGCACTGCAAGAGGTCTCGCCTTATTTCACAACAGTCAAGGAACAAGGCAGGACAAAAGATTACAGGCTCAAAACCACAGCACGAACGACAATTCAGGTGCCCCCCCCCAAAAAAAACCAAATGGAGTGGGTACTCCATCCAGTAGTGTCTTGTCCCGCCTGTCCCCAGAAGGTCAGGTGACAGTCCGGGTGTCACGTGGTCGCATCTAGCCACGGAAAATTGGCCAGCGCGAAGAAATATTGGTACGGAAAGGGGGAGGTGCGCTACTGCCAATGCCTCTCTCGGGCCTGTCGAAGGCATGATTGTTCACCGTCCAAGCCAGTAAACCTGCTAGGCGGGTCAGCTGGGTCACAAACAGAGGGAACATAAAACCCAGCAATTTTAATCCCAGACCATCGTCACCAGAATAGTGCCCGCAGAATGTGTTTGTGACCGGCGCAAAAGATGGCACATCTTTGGCCCTGAATGTGGCAGTACTGCCGCTACCAACACAAACCCTCCACAACCCCATATACGCCGCCCGTCGAACTCCTTGCACCAAACCCACACCTCCGGCATCTGTAACTTATCGACCCACCAAGGACAGGAAACGTGCGAATACCCCCCACTGGAAAACACACCCCCACGGTGAAGGATACTGGAATGGTCAGTGCCGCATCAGTGAATAGTACATGGTCCTCCCAGCCAGCGGGAGGCTCTGCTGGTACATGGGCTCTGTCAGGGTATCTTTGAGGCACAAAGGCGAAGAATATAGCAGTCAGAATCGGTCTCCACAGTGCCCTCGGTACCGCCTCTCCAGGGCGACGGAAAGTCTATATCGCAAAATTGAATTTGTCCAACTTCTTCTGAAGCATTCGACTACGTGGAGTATTCGGCTACTTGACGCAAAGGTCGGTGACTTTAGTGTGTGTGTTGGGGAAGCATAGTACATCTAGAACTCCCTACCCTTTGGATGGAAGAATTCCCCCCTGCCGTGCAGAAGCTGACATATCATGTGGCCTGCAGATCCATTTGGTGGCTGCCACTACTGCTTTTCGTGTACCACGGCGATATCTTAATAGTGGGCAGCAAAAGGTTTGTCGGGAGAGCAGTACGTCGGGCCAGGCACAGGCTGACGAAGGCCGGATTCATCATCAGCCACAATTTTGAGACCGAGCTTGCCAGACACATGGATTTCATGGGGAATATATTCGACCCTCACAACGAGACTCTCGCAAATAGGCAGGGGTATGCTAGGGGGTTTGGTGAAGGTGTGGTTTCTGCTGGTGTTGGGTTTGCTGAAAAGAAAGGGTATCGAGCGACTATTGGGACGACTGCAGTGGGCCTTGCGCCCCGCGGCGGGACTCCGCCCTTTCTTGGCCGGGGCGTAATGCTGGAAGCATACTTGTGGCATTGGAAGCCGCGAACCTTACCTTCGTCGCTCCCATTCTCTTTCACGCAATTGAGGATGAACACACAGTTCTCGCTCAATTTAGGTAGAACGTGCGCTTTTCCACTCACCACGCTCTTCCCCTCGCACCTACCGAGGGCCCCATCTCGCACCAGCGTGTCCAACATCTCACGAACCCCAAATTCGTCAAAAGGGCCAACACCCCCCGATTGTACTTTCCATGCACGGTACTTCTCCTGGAGGTTTGACGGAACATACCGCGACCGGCGGGTGTTGTGTAGCGGCACACAACCCACTGGACGCAGACGCTAAAGTAGCTATCCTCTGCCTATGGATTGATTCCTTTCTCCACCAACTTCGTCAAGCAGCCCACTACCACCAGCAACATCTCCGCTCATGGGTCGCCTGCCGCCTCCAAGACCCCCACCAACAGATGGCCTACGGCCTCCGACATACCCAGACATTCGTTTTTCCCCATGAGCCGCCACAACCTGTCATGTACGGTCAAAAGGTCCAGCGCCAGGGTCCGGTCCAACTCACCAAGAGCCTCTAGACGGCAATCTTGTAGCCACCGCCTCCTACTCTTGCCCACGCGTCCTACACATTGGGTCCGCCTCCTCTTACGGGCGGTTGTCCGAGTGTCTCTCAAGGCGTCACCGTCGGCCAGGATTGTGTATAAAGTCTGATGTCTGATGTCTGATAAGGGATGTTGTGTGTGCGGTCTGTCCAAGAAGATGTCTGATATTCTTATCTACTGGAGGTGGGTCTAGGGGTCTAATGCCCAGAGGAAATTGGGAGAAACTATGCCTAAATCTAAATCAACCCCCCCCCCCCAAATGAAAAAAACAAAAAGGGAGGACACAATTGAAAAATCATTGGGGAACCACCTTGGACAGTCAGAAACATGGCAGTACAAAAGTAAAAAAAACTTTGAACACCAAAATGGGAAAATGGGGAAAATGTGTGAGCAAGGAAAGTGGCAAACAAAAAGGTGCCCATAGGCCCCCATAGGCCCCCATGGGCCCCCAAAGGTGCCCATAGGTCCCCAAAGGTGCCAATAGGTCCCCATAGGGCCCCATAGGCCCCCATAGGCCCCCAAAGGTGCCCATGGGTCCCCAGAGGTGCCCATAGGTCCCCAAAGGTCCCCCTAGATGCCAATGAGTCCCCATCGGCCCCCATAGGTCCCCATAGGTCCCCAAAGGTGCCCATAGGTCCCCAAAGGTCCCCCTAGATGCCAATGAGTCCCCATCGGCCCCCATAGGTCCCCATAGGTCCCCGAAGGTGCCCATAGGTCCCCAAAGGTCCCCACAGGCCCCCATACGCCTCCACAAGCCCCCATAGGTCCCCATAGGTCCCCATAGGCCCCCATAGGCCCCAATAGGCCCCCATAGACCCCCAAAGGTGCCCATAGGCCCCCATAGGCCCCAATAGGTCCCCATAGACCCCCAAAGGTCCCCATAGGCCCCCATAGGCCCCCATAGGCCCCCATAGGCCCCCATAGGTCCCCCTAGATGCCGATGAGTCCCCATCGGCCCCCATCCCCATAGGTGCCCATAGGTCCCCAAAGGTGCCCAAAGGTCCCCATAGGTCCCCAAAGGTCCCCGTAGACCCCCATAGGCCCCCATAGGTCCCCATAGGTCCCCATAGACCCCCATAGGTCCCGATAGGTCCCCATAGACCCCCATAGGTCCCCAAAGGTGCCCAAAGGTCCCCATAGGCCCCCAAAGGTCCCCATAGACCCCCAAAGCTGCCCAAAGATGCCCATAGGTCCCCAAAGGTGCCAATAGGCCCCCATAGGCCCTCATAGGCCCCCATAGGCGCCCATAGGCCCCCAAAGGTCCCCATAGGCCCCCATAGGTCCCCAATGGTGCCAATAGGCCCCCATCGGTCCCCATAGACCCCCATAGGCCCCCATAGGCCCCAATAGGCCCCCATAAGCCCCCAAAAGGTGCCCATAGGCCCCCATCGGCCCCAATAGGCCCCCATAGGCCCCCATAGGCCCCCAAAGGTCCCCATAGGCCCCCAAAGGTCCCCATAGGCCCCTATAGATCCCCATAGGACCCCATAGGCCCCCATAGGCCCCCATAGGTCCCCAAAGGTGCCAATAGGCCCCCATAGTTCCCCATAGACCCCCATAGGCCACCATAGGCCGCCATAGGCCCCCATAGGCCCCCATAGGTCCCCATAGACCCCCATAGGCCCCCATAGGCCCCCATAGGTCCCCATAGGCCCCCATAGGTCCCCATAGGTCCCCATAGGTCCCCACGTGCCCCCATAGGCCCCCAAAGGTCCCCATAGGCCCCCAAAGGTCCCCATAGGCCCCCAAAGGTCCCCATAGGCCCCTATAGGTCCCAATAGGCCCCCATAGGTCCCCAATAGGCCCCCATAGGCCCCCAAAGGCCCCCATAGGCCCCCAAAGGTCCCCATAGGCCCCCAAAGGTCCCCATAGGCCCCTATAGATCCCCATAGGCCCCCATAGGCCCCCATAGGCCCCCATAGGCCCCCCTTGGCCCCCATAGGTCCCCAAAGGTGCCAATAGGCCCCCATAGTTCCCCATAGACCCCCATAGGCCACCATAGGCCGCCATAGGCCCCCATAGGCCCCCATAGGCCCCCATAGGTCCCCATAGGTCCCCATAGGCCCCCATAGGTCCCCATAGGTCCCCATAGGTCCCCACGTGCCCCCATAGGCCCCCAAAGGTCCCCATAAGCCCCCAAAGGTCCCCATAGACCCCCATAGGCCCCCATAGGCCCCCATAGGTCCCCATAGGCCCCCATAGGTCCCCATAGGTCCCCATAGGTCCCCACGTGCCCCCATAGGCCCCCAAAGGTCCCCATAGGCCCCCAAAGGTCCCCATAGGCCCCCAAAGGTCCCCATAGGCCCCTATAGGTCCCCATAGGCCCCCATAGGTCCCCATAGAGCCCCATAGGCCCCCATAGGCCCCCATAGGCCCCCATAGGCCCCCAAAGGTCCCCATAGGCCCCTAAAGATCCCCATAGGCCCCCATAGGCCCCTATAGGCCCCCCTTGGCCCCCATAGGTCCCCAAAGGTGCCAATAGGCCCCCATAGTTCCCCATAGACCCCCTTAGGCCACCATAGGCCGCCATAGGCCACCATAGGTCCCCATAGACCCCCATAGGCCCCCATACACCCCCAAAATATTTGACGGATGGGGTTCCGTCAAATATTTGGGGGCTGTACACCCCCAAAATATTTGACGGATGGGATTCCGTCAAATATTTGGGGGCTGTACACCCCCAAAATATTTGACGGATGGGGTTCCGTCAAATATTTGGGGGGTCTACAGCCCCCAAATATTTCACGGAAGGGGTTCCGTCAAATATTTGGGGGGTCTACAGCCCCCAAATAATTCACGGAAGGGGTTCCGTCAAATATTTGGGGGGTCTACAGCCCCCAAATATTTGACGGATGGGGTTCCGTCAAATATTTGGGGGCTGTACACCCCAAAAATATTTGACGGATGGGGTTCCGTCAAATATTTGGGGGGTCCACAGCCCCCAACCATTTGACGGATGGGGTTCCGTCAAATATTTGGGGGGTCTACACCCCCAAAAAATTTGACGGATGGGGTTCCGTCAAATATTTGAGGGCTGTACACCCCCAAAATATTTCACGGAACCACATCCGTGAAATGATTTGGGGGTGTAGACCCCCAAATATTTCACGGATGGGGTTCCGTCAAATATTTGGGGGCTGTAGACCCCCAAAATATTTGACGGATGGGGTTCCGTCAAATATTTGGGGGCTGTAGACCCCCCAAATATTTGACGGATGGGGTTCCGTCAAATATTTGGGGGGTCTACACCCCCAAATATTTGACGGATGGGGTCCCGTCAAATATTTGGGGGCTGTACACCCCCAAAATATTTGACGGATGGGGTTCCGTCAAATATTTGGGGGCTGTACACCCCCAAAATATTTGACGGATGGGGTTCCGTCAAATATTTGGGGGCTGTAGACCCCCAAAATTTTTCACGGATGGGGTTCCGTCAAATATTTGGGGGGTCTACAGCCCCCAAATATTTCACGGAAGGGGTTCCGTCAAATATTTGGGGGGTCTACAGCCCCCAAATATTTCACGGAACAACATCCGTGGAATATTTTGGGGGTGTAGACCCCCAAAATATTTGACGGATGGGGTTCCGTCAAATATTTGGGGCTGTACACCCCAAAAAAATTTGACGGATGGGGTTCCGTCAAATATTTGGGGGGTCTACACCCCCAAAATATTTGACGGATGGGGTTCCGTCAAATATTTGGGGGCTGTACACCCCCAAAATATTTGACGGAACCACATCCGTGAAATATTTTGGGGGTGTAGACCCCCAAAATATTTCACGGATGGGGTTCCGTCAAATATTTGGGGGCTGTACACCCCAAAAATATTTGACGGATGGGGTTCCGTCAAATATTTGGGGGGTCTACACCCCCAAAATATTTGACGGATGGGGTTCCGTCAAATATTTGAGGGATACACCCCCAAAATATTTCAGGGAACCACATCCGTGAATAATTTTGGGGGTGTAGAATTTCAAAATATTTCACGGAAGGGGTTCCGTCAAATATTTGGGGGCTGTACACCCCAAAAATATTTGACGGATGGGGTTCCGTCAAATATTTGGGGGCTGTAGACCCCCAAAATTTTTCACGGATGGGGTTCCGTCAAATATTTGGGGGGTCTACAGCCCCCAAATATTTCACGGAAGGGGTTCCGTCAAATATTTGGGGGGTCTACAGCCCCCAAATATTTCACGGAACCACATCCGTGGAATATTTTGGGGGTGTAGACCCCCAAAATATTTGACGGATGGGGTTCCGTCAAATATTTGGGGGGTCTACACCCCCAAAATATTTGACGGATGGGGTTCCGTCAAATATTTGGGGGCTGTACACCCCCAAAATATTTGACGGAACCACATCCGTGAAATATTTTTGGGGTGTAGACCCCCAAAATATTTCACGGATGGGGTTCCGTCAAATATTTGGGGGCTGTACACCCCAAAAATATTTGACGGATGGGGTTCCGTCAAATATTTGAGGGCTGTACACCCCCAAAATATTTCAGGGAACCACATCCGTGAAATATTTTGGGGGTGTAGAATTTCAAAATATTTCACGGAAGGGGTTCCGTCAAATATTTGGGGGCTGTACACCCCAAAAATATTTGACGGATGGGGTTCCGTCAAATATTTGGGGGGTCTACAGCCCCCAAATATTTGACGGATGGGGTTCCGTCAAATATTTGGGGGCTGTAGACCCCCAAAATATTTTACGGATGGGGTTCCGTCAAATATTTGGGGGCTGTAGACCCCCAAAATATTTGACGGATGGGGTTCCGTCAAATATTTGGGGGGTCTACAGCGCCCAAATATTTCACGGATGGGGTTCCGTCAAATATTTAGGGGCTGTAGACCCCCAAAATATTTGACGGATGGGGTTCCGTCAAATATTTGGGGGCTGTAGACCCCCAAAATATTTGACGGATGGGGTTCCGTCAAATATTTGGGGGCTGTAGACCCCCAAAATATTTCACGGATGGGGTTCCGTCAAATATTTGGGGGCTGTACACCCCAAAAATATTTGACGGATGGGGTTCCTTCAAATATTTGGGGGGTCTACAGCGCCCAAATATTTGACGGTTGGGGTTCCGTTAAATATTTGGGGGCTGTAGACCCCCAAAATATTGGACGGATGGGGTTCCGTCAAATATTTGGGGGCTGTAGACCCCCAAAATTTTTCACGGATGGGGTTCCGTCAAATATTTGGGGGGTCTACAGCCCCCAAATATTTCACGGAACCACATCCGTGAAATTTTTTGGGGGTGTAGACCCCCAAAATATTTGACGGATGGGGTTCCGTCAAATATTTGGGGGGTCTACAGCCCCCAAATATTTCACGGAAGGGGTTCCGTCAAATATTTGGGGGGTCTACAGCCCCCAAATATTTCACGGAACAACATCCGTGGAATATTTTGGGGGTGTAGACCCCCAAAATATTTGACGGATGGGGTTCCGTCAAATATTTGGGGGCTGTACACCCCAAAAAAATTTGACGGATGGGGTTCCGTCAAATATTTGGGGGGTCTACACCCCCAAAATATTTGACGGAACCACATCCGTGAAATATTTTGGGGGTGTAGACCCCCAAAATATTTCACGGATGGGGTTCCGTCAAATATTTGGGGGCTGTACACCCCAAAAATATTTGACGGATGGGGTTCCGTCAAATATTTGGGGGGTCTACACCCCCAAAATATTTGACGGATGGGGTTCCGTCAAATATTTGAGGGATACACCCCCAAAATATTTCAGGGAACCACATCCGTGAAATATTTTGGGGGTGTAGACCCCCAAAATATTTCACGGAAGGGGTTCCGTCAAATATTTGGGGGCTGTACACCCCAAAAATATTTGACGGATGGGGTTCCGTCAAATATTTGGGGGCTGTAGACCCCCAAAATTTTTCACGGATGGGGTTCCGTCAAATATTTGGGGGGTCTACAGCCCCCAAATATTTCACGGAAGGGGTTCCGTCAAATATTTGGGGGGTCTACAGCCCCCAAATATTTCACGGAACCACATCCGTGGAATATTTTGGGGGTGTAGACCCCCAAAATATTTGACGGATGGGGTTCCGTCAAATATTTGGGGGGTCTACACCCCCAAAATATTTGACGGATGGGGTTCCGTCAAATATTTGGGGGCTGTACACCCCCAAAATATTTGACGGAACCACATCCGTGAAATATTTTTGGGGTGTAGACCCCCAAAATATTTCACGGATGGGGTTCCGTCAAATATTTGGGGGCTGTACACCCCAAAAATATTTGACGGATGGGGTTCCGTCAAATATTTGAGGGCTGTACACCCCCAAAATATTTCAGGGAACCACATCCGTGAAATATTTTGGGGGTGTAGAATTTCAAAATATTTCACGGAAGGGGTTCCGTCAAATATTTGGGGGCTGTACACCCCAAAAATATTTGACGGATGGGGTTCCGTCAAATATTTGGGGGGTCTACAGCCCCCAAATATTTGACGGATGGGGTTCCGTCAAATATTTGGGGGCTGTAGACCCCCAAAATATTCTACGGATGGGGTTCCGTCAAATATTTGGGGGCTGTAGACCCCCAAAATATTTGACGGATGGGGTTCCGTCAAATATTTGGGGGGTCTACAGCGCCCAAATATTTCACGGATGGGGTTCCGTCAAATATTTAGGGGCTGTAGACCCCCAAAATATTTGACGGATGGGGTTCCGTCAAATATTTGGGGGCTGTAGACCCCCAAAATATTTGACGGATGGGGTTCCGTCAAATATTTGGGGGCTGTAGACCCCCAAAATATTTCACGGATGGGGTTCCGTCAAATATTTGGGGGCTGTACACCCCAAAAATATTTGACGGATGGGGTTCCTTCAAATATTTGGGGGGTCTACAGCGCCCAAATATTTGACGGTTGGGGTTCCGTTAAATATTTGGGGGCTGTAGACCCCCAAAATATTGGACGGATGGGGTTCCGTCAAATATTTGGGGGCTGTAGACCCCCAAAATTTTTCACGGATGGGGTTCCGTCAAATATTTGGGGGGTCTACAGCCCCCAAATATTTCACGGAACCACATCCGTGAAATTTTTTGGGGGTGTAGACCCCCAAAATATTTGACGGATGGGGTTCCGTCAAATATTTGGGGGCTGTACACCCCAAAAATATTTGACGGACGGGGTTCCGTCAAATATTTGGGGGGTCTACACCCCCCAAATTTTTGACGGATGGGGTTCCGTCAAATATTTGGGGGCTGTACACCCCCAAAATATTTGACGGAACCACATCCGTGAAATATTTTGGGGGTGTAGACCCCCAAAATATTTGACGGATGGGGTTCCGTCAAATATTTGGGGGCTGTACACCCCCAAAATATTTGACGGATAGGGTTCCGTCAAATATTTGGGGGCTGTACACCCCCAAAATATTTGACGGATGGGGTTCCGTCAAATATTTGGGGGTTCTACAGCCCCCAAATATTTCACGGAAGGGGTTCCGTCAAATATTTGGGGGGTCTGCAGCCCCCAAATATTTCACGGAACAACATCCGTGGAATATTTTGGGGGTGTAGACCCCCAAAATATTTGACGGATGGGGTTCCGTCAAATATTTGGGGGCTGTACACCCCAAAAAAATTTGACGGATGGGGTTCCGTCAAATATTTGGGGGGTCTACACCCCCAAAATATTTGACGGATGGGGTTCCGTCAAATATTTGGGGGCTGTACACCCCCCAAATATTTGACGGAACCACATCCGTGAAATATTTTGGGGGTGTAGACCCCCAAAATATTTGACGGATGGGGTTCCGTCAAATATTTGGGGGCTGTACACCCCAAAAAAATTTGACGGATGGGGTTCCGTCAAATATTTGGGGGGTCTACACCCCCAAAATATTTGACGGATGGGGTTCCGTCAAATATTTGGGGGCTGTACACCCCCAAAATATTTGACGGAACCACATCCGTGAAATATTTTGGGTGTGTAGACCCCCAAAATATTTCACGGATGGGGTTCCGTCAAATATTTGGGGGCTGTACACCCCAAAAATATTTGACGGATGGGGTTCCGTCAAATATTTGGGGGGTCTACACCCCCAAAATATTTGACGGATGGGGTTCCGTCAAATATTTGAGGGATACACCCCCAAAATATTTCAGGGAACCACATCCGTGAAATATTTTGGGGGTGTAGAATTTCAAAATATTTCACGGAAGGGGTTCCGTCAAATATTTGGGGGCTGTACACCCCAAAAATATTTGACGGATGGGGTTCCGTCAAATATTTGGGGGCTGTAGACCCCCAAAATTTTTCACGGATGGGGTTCCGTCAAATATTTGGGGGGTCTACAGCCCCCAAATATTTCACGGAAGGGGTCCGTCAAATATTTGGGGGGTCTACAGCCCCCAAATATTTCACGGAACCACATCCGTGGAATATTTTGGGGGTGTAGACCCCCAAAATATTTGACGGATGGGGTTCCGTCAAATATTTGGGGGCTGTACACCCCAAAAAAATTTGACGGATGGGGTTCCGTCAAATATTTGGGGGGTCTACACCCCCAAAATATTTGACGGATGGGGTTCCGTCAAATATTTGGGGGCTGTACACCCCCCAAATATTTGACGGAACCACATCCGTGAAATATTTTGGGGGTGTAGACCCCCAAAATATTTCACGGATGGGGTTCCGTCAAATATTTGGGGGCTGTACACCCCAAAAATATTTGACGGATGGGGTTCCGTCAAATATTTGGGGGGTCTACACCCCCAAAATATTTGACGGATGGGGTTCCGTCAAATATTTGAGGGCTGTACACCCCCAAAATATTTCACGGAACCACATCCCTGAAATATTTTGGGGGTGTAGAATTTCAAAATATTTCACGGAAGGGGTTCCGTCAAATATTTGGGGGCTGTACACCCCAAAAATATTTGACGGATGGGGTTCCGTCAAATATTTGGGGGGTTTACAGCCCCCAAATATTTGACGGATGGGGTTCCGTCAAATATTTGGGGGCTGTAGACCCCCAAAATATTTTACGGATGGGGTTCCGTCAAATATTTGGGGGCTGTAGACCCCCAAAATATTTGACGGATGGGGTTCCGTCAAATATTTGGGGGGTCTACAGCGCCCAAATATTTCACGGATGGGGTTCCGTCAAATATTTAGGGGCTGTACACCCCCAAAATATTTGACGGATGGGGTTCCGTCAAATATTTGGGGGCTGTAGACCCCCAAAATATTTGACGGATGGGGTTCCGTCAAATATTTGGGGGCTGTACACCCCCAAAATATTTCACGGATGGGGTTCCGTCAAATATTTGGGGGCTGTACACCCCAAAAATATTTGACGGATGGGGTTCCTTCAAATATTTGGGGGGTCTACAGCGCCCAAATATTTCACGGATGGGGTTCCGTCAAATATTTGGGGGTTCTACAGCCCCCAAATATTTCACGGAAGGGGTTCCGTCAAATATTTGGGGGGTCTACAGCCCCCAAATGTCTAACGGAAGGGGTTCCGTCAAATATTTGGGGGCTGTACACCCCCAAAATCTTTGACGGATGGGGTTCCGTCAAATATTTGGGGGCTGTACACCCCAAAAATATTTGACGGATGGGGTTCCGTCAAATATTTGGGGGGTCTACACCCCCCAAATTTTTGACGGATGGGGCTCCGTCAATTATTTGGGGGCTGTACACCCCCAAAATATTTGACGGAACCACATCCGTGAAATATTTTGGGGGTGTAGACCCCCAAAATATTTCACGGATGGGGTTCCGTCAAATATTTGGGGGCTGTACACCCCCAAAATATTTGACGGATGGGGTTCCGTCAAATATTTGGGGGGTCTACAGCCCCCAAATATTTCGCGAAAGGGGTTCCGTCAAATATTTGGGGGGTCTACAGCCCCCAAATATTTCACGGAAGGGGTTCCGTCAAATATTTGGGGGCTGTACACCCCAAAAATATTTGACGGATGGGGTTCCGTCAAATATTTGGGGGGTCTACAGCCCCCAAATATTTGACGGATGGGGTTCCGTCAAATATTTGGGGGTCTACACCCCCAAAATATTTGACGGATGGGGTTCCGTCAAATATTTGAGGGCTGTACACCCCCAAAATATTTCACGGAACCACATCCGTGAAATATATTGGGGGTGTAGACCCCCAAAATATTTCACGGAAGGGGTTCCGTCAAATATTTGGGGGCTGTACACCCCAAAAATATTTGACGGATGGGGTTCCGTCAAATATTTGGGGGGTCTACAGCCCCCAAATATTTGACGGATGGGGTTCCGTCAAATATTTGGGGGGTCTACAGCCCCCAAATATTTGACGGATGCGGTTCCGTCAAATATTTGGGGGGTCTACACCCCCAAAAAATTTGACGGATGGGGTTCCGTCAAATATTTGAGGGCTGTACACCCCCAAAATATTTCACGGAACCACATCCGTGAAATATTTTGGGGGTGTAGACCCCCAAAATATTTCACGGAAGGGGTTCCGTCAAATATTTGGGGGCTGTACACCCCAAAA
The DNA here is from genome assembly GCA_964036045.1 of Eutreptiella sp. 'Long Island Sound 2002'. Lineage (NCBI taxonomy): Eukaryota > Euglenozoa > Euglenophyceae > Eutreptiales > Eutreptiaceae > Eutreptiella > Eutreptiella sp. 'Long Island Sound 2002'. The sequence continues at coordinate 151,349,581 of OZ038381.1, read as the reverse complement.
ATATTTGACGGATGGGGTTCCGTCAAATATTTGGGGGGTCTACAGCCCCCAAATATTTGACGGATGGGGTTCCGTCAAATATTTGGGGGGTCTACAGCCCCCAAATGTTTGACGGATGGGGTTCCGTCAAATATTTGGGGGCTGTACACCCCCAAAATATTTGACGGATGGGGTTCGGTCAAATATTTGGGGGCTGTAGACCCCCAAAATATTTGACGGATGGGGTTCCGTCAAATATTTGGGGGCTGTAGACCCCCAAAATATTTGACGGATGGGGTTCCGTCAAATATTTGGGGGCTGTAGACCCCCAAAATATTTCACGGATGGGGTTCCGTCAAATATTTGTGGGCTGTACGGCCCAAAAATATTTGACGGATGGAGTTCCGTCAAATATTTGGGGGGTCTACAGCGCCCCAATATTTGACGGATGGGGTTCCGTCAAATATTTGGGGGGTCTACAGCCCCCAAATATTTCACGGGGTGGTTTCCGTCAAATATTTGGGGGGTCTACAGCCCCCAAATATTTCACGGGACCACATCCGTGAAATATTTTGGGGGTGTACACCCCAAAAATATTTGACGGATGGGGTTCCGTCAAATATTTGGGGGGTCTACACCCCCAAAATATTTGACGGATGGGGTTCCGTCAAATATTTGGGGGCTGTACACCCCCAAAATATTTGACGGATGGGGTTCCGTCAAATATTTGGGGGCTGTACACCCCCAAAATATTTGACGGATTGGCTCACGTCAAATATTTGGGGGGTCTACAGCCCCCAAAATATTTCACGGAAGGGGTTTCGTCAAATATTTGGGGGGTCTACAGCCCCCAAATATTTCACGGAAGGGGTTCCGTCAAATATTTGGGGGCTGTACACCCCCAAAATATTTGACGGATGGGGTTCCGTCAAATATTTGGGGGCTGTACACCCCAAAAATATTTGACGGATGGGGTTCCGTCAAATATTTGGGGGCTGTACACCCCCAAAATATTTGACGGCTGGGGTTCCGTCAAATATTTGGGGGCTGTACACCCCAAAAATATTTGACGGATGGGGTTCCGTCAAATATTTTGGGGGTGTAGACCCCCAAAATATTTCACGGATGGGGTTCCGTCAAATATTTGGGGGCTGTACACCCCCAAAATATTTGACGGATGGGGTTCCGTCAAATATTTGGGGGCTGTACACCCCCAAAATATTTGACGGATTGGCTCACGTCAAATATTTGGGGGGTCTACAGCCCCCAAAATATTTCACGGAAGGGGTTTCGTCAAATATTTGGGGGGTCTACAGCCCCCAAATATTTCACGGAAGGGGTTCCGTCAAATATTTGGGGGCTGTACACCCCCAAAATATTTGACGGATGGGGTTCCGTCAAATATTTGGGGGCTGTACACCCCAAAAATATTTGACAGATGGGGTTCCGTCAAATATTTGGGGGGTCTACACCCCCAAAATATTTGACGGATGGGGTTCCGTCAAATATTTGGGGGCTGTACACCCCCAAAATATTTGACGGAACCACATACGTGAAATATTTTGGGGGTGTAGACCGCCAAAATATTTCACGGATGAGGTTCCGTCAAATATTTGGGGGCTGTACACCCCCAAAATATTTGACGGATGGGGTTCCGTCAAACATTTGGGGGCTGTACACCCCCAAAATATTTGACGGATGGGGTTCCGTCAAATATTTGGGGGGTCTACAGCCCCCAAATATTTCACGGAAGGGGTTCCGTCAAATATTTGGGGGGTCTACAGCCCCCAAATATTTCACGAAAGGGGTTCCGTCAAATATTTTGAAGCTGTACACCCCCAAAATATTTGACGGATGGGGTTCCGTCAAATATTTGGGGGCTGTACACCCCAAAAATATTTGACGGATGGGGTTCCGTCAAATATTTGGGGGGTCTACAGCCCCCAAATATGTGGCGGATGGGGTTCCGTCAAATATTTGGGGGTCTACACCCCCAAAATATTTGACGGATGGGGTTCCGTCAAATATTTGAGGGCTGTACACCCCCAAAATATTTCACGGAACCACATCCGTGAAATATTTTGGGGGTGTAGACCCCCAAAATATTTCACGGATGGGGTTCCGTCAAATATTTGGGGGCTGTACACCCCAAAAATATTTGACGGATGGGGTTCCGTCAAATATTTGGGGGGTCTACAGCCCCCAAATATTTGACGGATGGGGTTCCGTCAAATATTTGGGGGGTCTACAACCCCCAAATATTTGACGGATGGGGTTCCGTCAAATATTTGAGGGCTGTACAACCCCAAAATATTTCACGGAACCACATCCGTGAAATATTTTGGGGGTGTAGACCCCCAAAATATTTCACGGAAGGGGTTCCGTCAAATATTTGGGGGCTGTACACCCCAAAAATATTTGACGGATGGGGTTCCGTCAAATATTTGGGGGGTCTACAGCCCCCAAATATTTGACGGATGGGGTTCCGTCAAATATTTGGGGGCTGTACACCCCCAGAATATTTGACGGATGGGGTTCCGTCAAATATTTGGGGGCTGTAAACCCCCAAAATATTTCACGGATGGGGTTCCGTCAAATATTTGAGGGCTGTACACCCCCAAAATATTTGACGGATGGGGTTCCGTCAAATATTTGGGGGCTGTATAGCCCAAAAATATTTGACGGATGGAGTTCCATCAAATATTTGGGGGGTCTACAGTGCCCAAATATTTGACGGATGGGGTTCCGTCAAATATTTGGGGGCTGTAGACCCCCAAAATATTTGACGGATGGGGTTCCGTCAAATATTTGGGGGGTCTACAGCCCCCAAATTTTTCACGGAAGGGTTTCCGTCAAATATTTGGGGGGTCTACAGCCGCCAAATATTTCACGGGACCACATCCGTGAAATATTTTGGGGCTGTAGACCCCCAAAATATTTGACGGATGGGGTTCCGTCAAATATTTGGGGGCTGTACACCCCAAAAATATTTGACGGATGGGGTTCCGTCAAATATTTGGGGGGTCTACAGCCCCCAAATATTTCACGAAAGGGGTTCCGTCAAATATTTGGGGGCTGTACACCCCCAAAATATTTGACGGATGGGGTTCCGTCAAATATTTGGGGGCTGTCACCCCCAAAATATTTGACGGAACCACATCCGAGAAATATTTTGGGGGTGTAGACCCCCAAAATATTTCACGGATGGGGTTCCGTCAAATATTTGGGGGCTGTGCACCCCCAAAATATTTGACGGATGGGGTTCCGTCAAATATTTGGGGGCTGTACACCCCCAAAATATTTGACGGATTGGCTCACGTCAAATATTTGGGGGGTCTACAGCCCCCAAATATTTCACGAAAGGGGTTCCGTCAAATATTTGGGGGGTCTACAGCCCCCAAATATTTCACGGAAGGGGTTCCGTCAAATATTTGGGGGCTGTACACCCCCAAAATATTTGACGGATGGGGTTCCGTCAAATATTTGGGGGCTGTACACCCCAAAAAATATTTGACCGATGGGGTTCCGTCAAATATTTGGGGGGTCTACACCCCCAAAATATTTGACGGATGGGGTTCCGTCAAATATTTGGGGGCTGTACACCCCCAAAATATTTGACGGAACCACATCCGTGAAATATTTTGGGGGTGTAGACCCCCAAAATATTTCACGGATGAGGTTCCGTCAAATATTTGGGGGCTGTACACCCCCAAAATATTTGACGGATGGGGTTCCGTCAAATATTTGGGGGCTGTACACCCCCAAAATATTTGACGGATGGGGTTCCGTCAAATATTTGGGGGGTGTACAGCCCCCAAATATTTCACGGAAGGGGTTCCGTCAAATATTTGGGGGGTCTACAGCCCCCAAATATTTCACGGATGGGGTTCCGTCAAATATTTGAGGGCTGTACATCCCCAAAATATTTGACGGAACCACATCCGTGAAATATTTTGGGGGTGTAGACCCCCAAAATATTTCACAGATGGGGTTCCGTCAAATATTTGGGGGCTGTAGACCCCCAAAATATTTGACGGATGGGGTTCCGTCAAATATTTGGGGGCTGTACACCCCCAAAATATTTGACGGATGGGGTTCCGTCAAATATTTGGGGGCTGTACACCCCAAAAATATTTGACGGGTGGGGTTCCGTCAAATATTTGGGGGGTCTACACCCCCAAAGTATTTGACGGAACCACATCCGTGAAATATTTTGGGGGTGTAGACCCCCAAAATATTTCACGGATGGGGTTCCGTCAAATATTTGGGGGCTGTACACCCCCAAAATATTTGACGGATGGGGTTCCGTCAAATATTTGGGGGCTGTACACCCCCAAAATATTTGACGGATTGGCTCACGTCAAATATTTGGGGGGTCTACAGCCCCCAAATATTTCACGGAAGGGGTTCCGTCAAATATTTGGGGGGTCTACAGCCCCCAAATATTTCACGGAAGGGGTTCCGTCAAATATTTGGGGGCTGTACACCCCCAAAATATTTGACGGATGGGGTTCCATCAAATATTTGGGGGCTGTACACCCCAAAAATATTTGACAGATGGGGTTCCGTCAAATATTTGGGGGGTCTACACCCCCAAAATATTTGACGGATGGGGTTCCGTCAAATATTTGGGGGCTGTACACCCCCAAAATATTTGACGGATGGGGTTCCGTCAAATATTTGGGGGCTGTACACCCCCAAAATATTTGACGGATGGGGTTCCGTCAAATATTTGGGGGGTCTACAGCCCCCAAATATTTCACGGAAGGGGTTCCGTCAAATATTTTGGGGCTGTACACCCCCAAAATATTTGACGGATGGGGTTCCGTCAAATATTTGGGGGGTCTACAGCCCCCAAATATTTGACCGATGGGGTTCCGTCAAATATTTGGGCGGTCTACACCCCCAAAAAATTTGACGGATGGGGTTCCGTCAAATATTTGAGGGCTGTACACCCCCAAAATATTTCACGGAACCACATCCGTGAAATATTTTGGGGGTGTAGACCGCCAAAATATTTCACGGATGAGGTTCCGTCAAATATTTGGGGGCTGTACACCCCCAAAATATTTGACGGATGGGGTTCCGTCAAATATTTGGGGGCTGTACACCCCCAAAATATTTGACGGATGGGGTTCCGTCAAATATTTGGGGGGTCTACAGCCCCCAAATATTTCACGGAAGGGGTTCCGTCAAATATTTGGGGGGTCTACAGCCCCCAAATATTTCACGGAAGGGGTTCCGTCAAATATTTTGGGGCTCTACACCCCCAAAATATTTGACGGATGGGGTTCCGTCAAATATTTGGGGGGTCTACAGCCCCCAAATATTTGACGGATGGGGTTCCGTCAAATATTTGGGCGGTCTACACCCCCAAAAAATTTGACGGATGGGGTTCCGTCAAATATTTGAGGGCTGTACACCCCCAAAATATTTCACGGAACCACATCCGTGAAATATTTTGGGGGTGTAGACCCCCAAAATATTTCACAGATGGGGTTCCGTCAAATATTTGGGGGCTGTAGACCCCCAAAATATTTGACGGATGGGGTTCCGTCAAATATTTGGGGGCTGTACATCCCCAAAATATTTGACGGATGGGGTTCCGTCAAATATTTGGGGGCTGTACACCCCAAAAATATTTGACGGATGGGGTTCCGTCAAATATTTGGGGGGTCTACACCCCCAAAATATTCGACGGATGGGGTTCCGTCAAATATTTGGGGGCTGTACACCCCCAAAATATTTGACGGAACCACATCCGTGAAATATTTTGGGGGTGTAGACCCCCAAAATATTTCACGGATGGGGTTCCGTCAAATATTTGGAGGCTGTACACCCCCAAAATATTTGACGGATGGGGTTCCGTCAAATATTTGGGGGCTGTACACCCCCAAAATATTTGACGGATGGGGTTCCGTCAAATATTTGGGGGGTCTACAGCCCCCAAATATTTCACGGAAGGGGTTCCGTCAAATATTTGGGGGGTCTACAGCCCCCAAATATTTCACGGAAGGGGTTCCGTCAAATATTTTGGGCCTGTACACCCCCAAAATATTTGACGGATGGGGTTCCGTCAAATATTTGGGGGCTGTACACCCCAAAAATATTTGACGGATGGGGTTCCGTCAATTATTTGGGGGGTCTACAGCCCCCAAATATTTGACGGATGGGGTTCCGTCAAATATTTGGGGGCTGTACACCCCCAAAATATTTGACGGATGGGGTTCCGTCAAATATTTGGGGGCTGTACACCCCAAAAATATTTGACGGATGGGGTTCTGTCAAATATTTGGGGGGTCTACACCCCCAAAATATTCGACGGATGGGGTTCCGTCAAATATTTGGGGGCTGTAGACCCCCAAAATATTTGACGGAACCACATCCGTGAAATATTTTGGGGGTGTAGACCCCCAAAATATTTCACGGATGGGGTTCCGTCAAATATTTGGAGGCTGTACACCCCCAAAATATTTGACGGATGGGGTTCCGTCAAATATTTGGGGGCTGTACACCCCCAAAATATTTGACGGATGGGGTTCCGTCAAATATTTGGGGGGTCTACAGCCCCCAAATATTTCACGGAAGGGGTTCCGTCAAATATTTGGGGGGTCTACAGCCCCCAAATATTTCACGGAAGGGGTTCCGTCAAATATTTTGGGCCTGTACACCCCCAAAATATTTGACGGATGGGGTTCCGTCAAATACTTGGGGGCTGTACACCCCAAAAATATTTGACGGATGGGGTTCCGTCAATTATTTGGGGGGTCTACAGCCCCCAAATATTTGACGGATGGGGTTCCGTCAAATATTTGGGGGGTCTACACCCCCAAAATATTTGACGGATGGGGTTCCGTCAAATATTTGAGGGCTGTACACCCCCAAAATATTTCACGGATGGGGTTCCGTCAAATATTTGGGGGCTGTACACCCCCAAAATATTTGACGGATGGGGTTCCGTCAAATATTTGGGGGCTGTAGACCCCCAAAATATTTGACGGATGGGGGTTCCGTCAAATATTTGGGGGCTGTACACCCCCAAAATATTTCACGGAACCACATCCGTCAAATATTTGGGGGCTGTACACCCCCCAAATATTTCACGGAACCACATCCGTGAAATATTTTGGGGGTGTACACCCCCAAAATATTTGACGGACATACATCCGTCAAATATTTGGGGGGTCTACACCCCCTAAATATTTGACGGATGTATGTCCGTCAAATATTTGACGCATGCCCATGCGTCAGTTATCTCGGGGGTGTAGACCCCCAAAATAATTGACGCATGCCCATCGGTCAATTATTTGGGGGGTCTAGACCCCCCAGATAAGACCCCTCTAGGAATCAGCGCGTGCCCACGCGCCAATTCCTAACAGGGGTCTACACCCATCTGTGAATCAATGGGGGGGGGGGGCTATGAAGTCAAGGGGGGGGGGGTATGAAATCGATTGGGGGGGGGGGGCTATGAAATTGAATGGGGGGAACCTATGAAATTCATGGGGGTGGGGCTAACAAATTGATGGGGGGGGGCTATGAAATTGATAGGGGGGGGGGCTATGTATTGGATGGGGGGGGGGGCTATGAAATTGATAGGGGGGGCATATGAAATTGATGGGGGAACTATGAAATGGATGGGGGCGGGGCTATGAAATTGATGGGGGAGGGGCTATGAAATTGATAAAGGGGGGGTTATAAAATTGATAGGGCAGGGGGCTATGAAATCGATGGGGGGGGGCTATGAAATTGAATGGGGGGGACCTATGAAATTGATGGGGGTGGGGCTATGAAATTGATGGGGGGTAGGGCTGTGAAATTGATGGGGGGTAGGGCTATGAAATTGATGGGGGGGGGCTATGAAATTGAGGGGGGGGGGGCTATGAAATTGATAAGGGGGGGGGGGGCTATGAAATTGATAGGGGGGGGGCTATGAAATTGATGGGGGGGGCATATGAAATGGATGGGGGGGGGCTATGAAATTGATAGGGGGGGGCTATGAAATTGATGGGAGGAGGCTATGAAATTGATGCGGGAGGGTCTATGAAATGGAGGGGGGGGGCTATGAAATTGATAGGGGGGGGCTATGAAATGGATCCGGGGGGGGCTATGAAATGGATGGGAGGGGGCTATGAAATTGATAGGGGGGGCTATGAAATGGATGTGGGGGGGGGGCTATGAAATGGATGGGAGGGGGCTATGAAATTGATGGGGGGGGCTCTGAAATGGATTGGGGGGGGGCTATGAAATGGATGGGGGGGGGGGCTATGACATTGATAGGGGGGGCATATGAAATTGATGGGGGGGTAAATAGGTGTCAAGGGGGCGCCTGGGGGAGCGGTGCCCCATCCACCCTCCACCGGAACTAACTAAGGAAAGGAGTAACATACCTCCTATTTTAATTTTTTTGGGGTTCGGACCTTGATAAGCTGGTGGGAAAACACTCTACCGGAAAAGACAACCTGAAAAAGAAAAACAGGCATACCCTCCCTAACCTCAACCACACAAGCAGGGAAATGACAGGGTGGGAGGGAGGGAGGGAGGGGAGGGAGGGAGGGGAGGGAGGGAGGGGATGGAGGGAGGGAGGGAGGGAGGGAGGCTCTCTTGGGCGGCCGTAGGGGCTGTGTTGTGCTGTGTTGTGCTGTAATATGCTGTGCTATGCTGTATGTTGTGCTGTGGTGTGCTGTGATGTGATGTGCTGTGATGTGCCGTGCTGTGCCGTGCTGTGTTGTGCCGTGCTCGAAACCCACTACCCCCCCTCTCCACAGTTCCGGCCCAACCCGATGAACCCCCACCCACCCACCCCACCAGCAAAACTGACCCGATTAGCTCAGGTGAGGTTGCTTGGGCCAGACATCAGGATTCTGTTCCCACTTGTCTTCAGTCACATATGAGCCCCCCGATCGGTTGCAGTCAAAGAGATGGGGTGGGGTGGGGTGGGGGGGTGGGGGGGGGGCACGTACCATCATTGAAGGGGTCCCAAGCACTGGTTGGGTTTCAGACGCCAGGGTCGAGACCACAACCCACTTCTACACCTCAAGGGTGTGGTAACAATGGGACAAGTCTGATATTGGGGGGGGACACGGGGGGGGGGGGGGCGAAGTCTGACACAGGGGGGGGGGGGGGTTAGAAAGGGTGTTGGGGTGGGGGGGGGGGGGGGTTGGGGGTGATGGTCCATAAAAGTCTGATGTCTGATGTCTGATAGCCGACTAGGTCGCTATACACAATCCTGCCGTCGGCTCGTGCCTCAACTGCCGGTTCGCGTATTTCCTTTTGTAGCCAGGCTACCCACCACATTTTTGATGACCAGTCTCCATAGACGAGTCGGTACCCGTCTGCTCCACATACCGGTATTGGTTGGTCCGTGTGCTCCATGAACCGCCAGGCGTGCTTCGGCTGAGTGCACCCTTGGCCATTGGCGGTGACTCCCATCCTCCCGCAAGCATGATAATTTGGGTTCCAGCCCCCATTGCCCAGATTTGCGTGGCCCCACGTCTCCGTAGGTAGTGCCACCTGTGGTGCTTGAGGTCAGTCGCTGTGACAAGTCCAACCGGGCTTGCTCCAAATCCGCTGTTGACTGGAACCCGCACGGTCGGTCCAGCGCAACCCCACGTTTTTGCCGTTCCTCCCTGATAAACCACATCCACCGCGATGGCCACAGGCCCAGGTCCTGCTCACGGTCGCCTCTCCGCAATTTCTCTCCCACGAAGCATACTATGCCGTCTGTAGTCGATGAAATCGTCCAGGCTTCGCCGACTCATACTACGTTCGTAAGGCACCAGATCGCCAGCCATGCATTCGAGCTCCTTCCATTCCCATACCTCCTCACGCTTCGCAATCGTGCACATAATGTCGCCTTCCACCCATCGAAGGTTGTTCGGAATTCTGGGCAGCCTGAGCCTTTCCAGGGAACCAGCAAATAGCCAGTCCGCTAATGCCACGACCGAGGAGATGATCGTCATCTTTTCCGCAAGGTGTATACCTGACAAGAGGACTTTGACTGGCGTTTCGTACTGGCCTTCTCTGGCCACTTTAGCAGACGCCCTCTGAGGGCCTTGCGGGGCGACCAAAAAAATGTTGATCCTACTGAACCTGAGGAATTGGTGCAATGCCCCTGCATCAGCCCGCCTGGTGCCATCCTCTAATCTGCGCCAAACAGTGGCCTTGCATGAGCTGCCGACCTCCCAATCCGCCTCCTCAAGCATGGACCCCAAGGCGTTCCACATGCGTTGCTTATTCCCCTCTCTTGTCCCTTCAGCTGCCTGTGACCCCCTTGCTGGGACTTGGGGGCAACCCGGGCCACCTCAGGGGCACCCATATTTGGCACTCCGAAATGCCCAGTGGCGGTTGCCACCAAATTTGCAGGCTTTGGACGAGGGGTTGGAGCAGTCTTGCCACGTACCTTTGTTGGTGTGAAAGTGTTTGCGCCCGTTGATCTAGCGGAAATTCATATTCCTCAGGCCACACCCGCCTGGGTTTAACTGAACCTTCGATCGTCCCGGCGCTCCGTGATCTCGATTTGTTACCATTGTCCGCAAATGCGTTAGAGTCAGACAACGAGTCACAGGAGGATTCCTCAACACTACCTGTGGCTAGTTTTGCGGTACAACTCCCACCACCGAACCAAGTGGCTAGCCTGCCACTGGGAGAGCGTTGAAGCGTGAGGCTAGCTAAGGAAAAAACTGCTGATATTGCCCTGGAGACCGGAATTAAAGCTGTAGTTTCCGTTGGAAACTAAAGTCTACATCATTCCCTGGATGTGCCGTTGATGCATATATGTCTGCAGACCGCTGTCTTCTTAACTATAGTCCGTTTTTCACTTTGGGATGGAGGGCACATCCCAGGGATGGATGTATTTGTCAAACTTTCAAATGAAAACGGGGAGGCGTGGTCTGACCACATTGGTTGGAAGTAGGTGCAAGACTTGGCGAACACTGAGTGGGACAAGATGAACAAGAGTCATGGGTGGGTCCCGCGCTTGCAGCATGCTATCCAGCAGGTGGTGCCGACAGTGATGGACACCCGGGAACAATGGAAGCTGGCGGCGGCGTACCAACTTTACACCGGGACTCTGGTGAAGGTGCCGGACATGGTGTTCATCCCCGGGGAGTTGGAAAAAGACAAGAACGAGATCTGGGTCAAGAGGCTGGATGAGTACCGGGTAGCATACATGTAGATGCTGACGGGGAAGCGGCAGCGTATCGGCCGACCCGATGCACGGAGCACGGGAGACGAGGCACAAGCTGGTACGCAACCAGATGTCTTGGAGGTCCAATAGCCCTCCCCAGGAGCGCCCAAGCAGCAAGTGCCAGGCTGTGGGGGAAACGAGGGAGCACGATCAACCCCCACGAGAGAGTTGCCAGGTGGATTGTCTGCCCCGATGGAGGAAGAAGTTACTGAGACTCGTCTGGACCTGCTCTCGTTGGATGAGGAGCCGCTGGGCCCGTCGAGGAACAATATGCGAAGACTAAAGAAGCGAAAAGGAGCCTGGAAATGGGTCCGCATGCTAACGAGGATGGTAGAGTCTATGACCAAATCGAGCACCGATGAAGTCCCGCTCGGGGTTGTGGCGTAGAAAGTATGGAAGGTCATTGTGGAGTTGGAAACGGCTAGTGGCGATTCCTCAACGATGAGGCACAAAACAACAAACAGCAAGAAAAAGAGAAGAGGAAGAAGGCCAATGCAAAAGCGAAGAAGAAGGCATGGAAGGAACGTAAGCGTAGGAAGGAGGAAGACTAAAAGAAGTTGAGCATGCTATCCGATTCGTCTATTGACTCCAGTTCTTCCAGTGGATCCACGAGTTCTAGTCACACACACACAGACAGACACACACACAAACGGTGCAGCAAAACACCACTGTGCATTCACAACAGCCACCCTGGCCTCCATATCAGAATTCCGAGAGTAAAGAGGCAGCAGAGAGCGAGCAAGCAGCGGAATGGTGTGCACAAGAGATGAAGAATGGAAAACTCCCGGGGGGGGGGGGGGGGGTTAGAAGTTCTTTTTGGGGATGGCCAAAATTAAGAGGGGAAATTTTTGGTTTTGCTCCTGAGAAAAGATGGAAATTTTTGGTATGAGGCCCCTTGCTACTGCTTCCTAGTGCATGTTCATGGTGCATTTTAGGTGGTCAAGCTATTTCCCGATTGGTCGTAGATGGTTGCCGTTAGTTCCTGGAGGGCTGTGGATGGTTGTTGTTCTTTCCTGGTGGCTACTGAATGGTTCTTGTTATTTCCTAGCGGCCTCTGGATGGTTACTGCTATTTCTTGATGGGTTGTGGATGGTTGCCGTTATTTCCCGGAGGGCACTAGATGGTTGTTGTTCTTTCCTAGTGGGTCCCGGATGGTTGTGGTTATTTGTTGGAGGGCTTTGGATGGTGGCGGTTATTTCCTTATGGGTCCTAGATGTTTGCTGATATTTCCCAAATGGCCGAGGCAGAGGGGCAAGGCGGCGGGGGTGGCCCTGGCGGGGAGGGCACGAGAGGAACTTACAGGCTTACTCCCACCGTGCTCTCTTTGGACCCCTTGAGTGCCTGAGCATCCTCTCCTCCCCGCCCCCCCTTGTAGGGCAAGAAAAGAACCCTCCCTGCCTGAGCACACAACCAGCACTGTTTAACGAAGGAAAGATGGTCAAAAAATGAAAAAGCAAAATTTACAAATCGTGTTGTCAGTGCCCCTTTGTGACTGACTTTTGTTGGGTTCCTTGAGTGGGTTTAACAGAGGTTCCGGGAATGGGTCGAGAGCACCGGGGGGGGGGGGGGTGCGGGGGGGATTAGGGGATATGTGGGCCTAGACTTTGACTGACAGAAAAATAAAGTGAATCCCCCACAATGAAGGGAGCACCAACCGGAGCAAGCACAGACTCATTCACCAACTTTGCCATTGTGCACTTCTGAAACCTTCCAAAGGTGACCCACCTGCCATGGGATACAGATGCGTGTGCACAACCGGTATTGTTCAGCACAAAGCAGAGGTGCAAAGCAAAATGCCAAGAAAAAATCTCTTTAGTGACATGTCATAGGCACATGAGAGAAAGAAGGACCCCCAAGAGTGAATGAATGGCAAGGTATTTGACAGGGCTGAGACGAAAACATTGGTGGTCCGGCAAGTGGTTGTAGCCCATGAGCTTTGCAGAGGAGCTCCAAATTTTAACCTCCAGACATCATCAAGTGCATTTGGGTGGGCGTGTGCCAGGGTGCAAGTACGGGACACATAAATAGAGACACCCATGCACCGCACCGTTTATTGCATGCACTGACCGTGACAAACCAGGGACGGATCTTTACCCCAACAAGGGCACAGATCCCGGAGGTTCCATACGACCCCCCCCCCACCGGGGAATCCCAAGGGCAGGGACATGGCGCGTGAGGGGGGGGGGTCGCACACAGAAACCCCCCCCCTGCATCCAGTGTCTGGTGTGCACAGTACAGCACAGAGCATCCTTAAAATTGAATGAAAATTTTGGTACGAGGGAGGGCTGCAAAATTTGTCCACATCAATTTTTTCGGCTCCCAATTCCCCCCCCCCTGGTATCCCTTTTTGCAGGGCCATCCACACACTAAACAAACACACAGGGACATTGAGAACTAAGAACCATGTGTGCATCATACACCAGCATGCACAGGTCCGCGCGCGCGCATGCATCTGCGCATGCCCGTATACACAGCTACACATGACAGACAGCCGAAGGCTCAGACGGGCCAGGAGGCACAGGATGGTCAACTGACCATAAAAACAATTACCAATAGCAGCCACATAATTGCCAGAGGCATTGCAACAGTTGAGAGACTTGGATTCATGGTTAGGAAAAGCTGTTGGGATGACCCAGAGCATGGAACCACCAGTGTGAGCAGTTGGAAAATGTTCAGATGATTTGGAAACATGGGATGGCTCTTGTGAGCAATAGGAACAAAGATAGGGTCAGAGTGTGGAAGGGTGTTCCACAAATACTGGTGTGTTACTATTGTATAATACAATCAGCGGCGAGTGCTTTGTGATGTGCTGTTGATGGAGATCATTGGTGTCTGCCGAGAGTGAGGATACACACAGTAGTGTGGGGCATGGCAGAGTAGAATGGTAAACCCACTGCTCATCAATGCAGCAGGCTGCCCCCATGATGCCCACTTCCCTGCCAGCGCTGGCATGCTTCGTATGCAGTGGTTTCCACAATCGTGAAATTCGGGTGGTCCATTGTCAAATGCTGCAAGGGGGTTGGGGGGGGGGGGGACTGTGAATTGGAAGCAATAACGTGTCAAGCTGCAGTGGACTGTGTCTGGAAAGCCCACCATTCGAACCTCCCCCCCCCCACACCTTGTCCAAGCAGCGCCAAAGGCACAGGAAACAACGGTTTCACTGGGTAGTGGTGCTTGGACAAGGCCAGTGACTGCGCACAGCACCCCTGGTCCAAAACCGTTTTCAACTCGTGAGGTGTCCCCTAGACCCCAGGTTGTGTCTGGCACAAAAGCAAGGACACATTCAGCAGCACAGCACTGCAGAACTCTGGTCTCTATCAGCGGCGCACAGTCATGGTGCACCACTGAACCGCCACGGTCATATTTGATGCTGATGCACCTGTCGCCAATGGGCGAGGGGCCAACAACAACACCATCTGCCATGTCCCCAGTGTACCGCCTGTACTTCAGGGGTACCCAGGTGAAAGAAGAGACATTCAGGACTGCAGGACAGGGAATGAGAATCTTTCCTGAGCAAACAGGTACACAATTGGGCACTCAAACTGGCACAACACTGCACAAAACAAACTAAAAACCCATTTTGCACCGTAAAATTGACGGTGCAAAAAAAAAAACGACAGTTTCACCGGGTCGTGGTGCTTGGACAAGGTCGGTGCTTGGACAAGGGGGGGGGGGGGGGGATGCCAGACAAGCACAATTCAATGCTGACAGGGGCAAATAAAGGTGTAGGGCAAAGGTCCAGGCTCACCCACATACGACGCCCAAGCGGGACGGCACGCCTTGTGCAACCCAAATATCAAATAAACAGAAAAAAACATTTATCCTTCAAATGCATGAGATATCGAGCAAATAGAATGTCAACCAATGCCAGGGTCAGGGTGAGGTTCAGCCAGCACTCAGGGGCTGATGCATGCATAGCCAAATTGGAGTATGTTTGTTCCTTCGGGCGATGGGGCCCGACAACCAGGAGAGAAAGGGGGGAAGGGATAGCGTGTTTCTGACAGATGTGGGCCCACCTGGTTTTTATCTCATGACCTCTGCTGCCAGGTGATTAATGGTTTCATGGCCAAATATGGGGGAAACAGGGCCCCCATTCCCCCAAATCATGGGGTGCTTGGTTTGGGTGCGTTGGGCAAAAAAAATTGCAGCATATGTTTGTCCCATGAATTCATTTACGAAAAAAATCAGTCAAGATTCAGGATATAATATGCGCACCCCCCAAAATGGGGGGAAATGTGGCTCATGCTCTCCCTTGATCGAACGACTTCTCTTGGAGGTGCACCTTCAACGCCCAGTTTCCAAAGTTGTCAAATTCTGCATTGGTTCCATAAAGGCTTGTTGAGTACCCGGGGGTGGGGGTCTCCATCTCATCAGCCCCCTTGGAGAGTCCCTTGGGATAGTCGGCATGAAATCATCGCCCCGGTTGTTCTGGGACATGACATTGTTAAGCGCACCCTAGAAGGCAAGAGCAGAGCTGTAACTGCGTATCAGGAATTCAGAGCTTGATTTTGCTAAGACTTTGCTGAAAAAACAGCAGGCCCTGGCAAGAGGGAGAATACTTTCACAGTGTTCAGCCATCACGGTGCTGACTGGGCCATAATGGATAGGTCCGTAGCAAGTGAGCTGCCGTTCAGACTGGAGCTCTGTTCAGCAGTACTGAAATCATCAGTGTCTGCATCTGTTCCTGAGGCACAAGCATCAGCGAAGTCTTGAGCAGGATGATCGCAAGGGGGAGGGCAGGGGGTAGCAGGAGTGTATATATATGTGCATGTGTGTGTGCAGATGGAAAGACGTTGGAGGGGAGGATTGGACGCATGCAAACGATGGAATTGCAGTTGTCGATGTTGCCTTGTGTCTTACACTGTTGCTTGCTGGGGTGCCTTTACTGGTTCCCGTCTGCCGGAATGCCCCACTATTTCTCATTTTTGATGAAGGGTAAAAGAAGATGTTACCCCACTTGTGTACATTCAAAATGCTCAGAATGAAACGGGGAAATTTAAAAATGCCCCCAAAACACGGAAACAATTTTAACCCCCTCCACTCCACTACCCCAACCCACTGCCCACGCCACAGGGGTTGGGGTCCAAAACTGAATTGAAACCCCCCCAACCCCATGGTACACACATGCAGTGAGAATCCAAATGTTACCCCGCCATTTGCTTTGGTGCCAAGTTGGCACCACATGTAGTCTGGACCTCCGCAACATTTTGGCCACTCGGTTGGGAATGGGGGGGGGGTCAGGGTCCCCCCAACGGTGGTGTGTCCTGGTCTGTTGCCACTGCTGATACTGACCCTGGGGCTTGGACTTTGGGCTAGTTGTGCCAATGTTTACGATAGAGTAGCCGACTGTGTTGAGGTCTTTGTTGGAGTGACAAGAAATGCTGAGGTCAGATTAGCAGGCTGTGTTGATGTTTGAGTTGCAGTGGATGGTGCCACATATGTTAATGGTGATGGTGGCTGTGTCGTGGCCTAGCAGGGCAACCATCTGACGCTTTCATGCCGCTCCCTATGTGCTACTGCTCCTGCTCCTGCTCCTGCAACTGCAACTGCAATTGCAACTGCAACTGCAACTACCACTGCACTAGAGCCGTGCTTACCATTAAGAAGATGGCAGCTTCTGTGCACATGCTTGTGTGCACCTGTGTGGGTTAATAATATCTAGGCTCTATGCTCGCTGCTCTTTTGCTTCCCTGTACTCTGCATTTCCTATATTCCTATTCCACGCCCCACGCGCACACTGCTGATGTCCAAACTGCTGTGACTGTTGTCCATCCAGCTGGAATAACAAGCACACAAAATGAGGTGGCAGAAGAATTGAGATGTCAAGGGGAACGATTGCAGTCCTGAAACCCCATGTTGTAAATGTACCAACGCAGGTTGCCTACCTGTGGTCCGAACCAAGCTGTTAGTGGTAGTTCCAGACAAAGGCTGGAGGTGCCAGACCCACCAGGGCACCAAGGGGGGATGGGGTCCGAGATCTTTCCTTGACCCACCCAACCCCCATCCGCCCCTGAAAAAAGAACATTACAAACCTGGCCTGCAAAGGATGTCCTGACCACATCATAGATCGATCTACTAGCACCTGCCACGTGACCTTTCTGCAATGGATGGGATTAGAAGAATGGAGACAAAACATACGAGCAGTGAAAGGGTAACTGTCAGAACTGTGGTTGCTAGGCACTTGTTGTAAAATGCCACAGGGGCTGCATTTGGGGCTTCCCACCTCGTGGTCATACTCATGCTCTGGGAAGATATGGGCCAGTCTGGCTCTGGCATCGGCCAAAAGGTTCTTTTGTAAGAAAGCCTGAGACATGTGCAACCATGCAGTGGGGGTTGGGGGGTCTCCGGCAAACAGGGTGGCCGGTCTCAAGATGCAGCATGGGACAGGGAATGTCTGTGCCAGTATCGATGTTTTGGGCAATGCCGGAGATTTAGAGGTGTTTAATGTGCATGAGGAACACAGATGCAATGGATGCAATTGGCCAGTGTGAGGCTATTGCTTGGAGGTGGTGTATGAATCAAAAATGCAGGCTTCATATGAAATGCACTGTCAATGCATGTTTATTGGGTGACAGCGGTAAAATCACAAATGTGGAGCCTGACATTGGGGCTGATTACCTCCACTTTTCAAACCCACAAAGACACCAGGGCCAAGCGTTTTTGTTGGTTTGCTAGGGAGCATGACAATTCTAAGTTGTAATTGTTTTGTAATTATTCCCAACTGCGCGTGATTTTCTGTGTGACTACTCGTGATTCCCCATACCCAAAAGAAAAGCGCACACAGATAGCATGAAAACCCGGAACCTCAAACCATCCAGAAGCCTGAAGACTCCAGGAATTACCAGCAACCCTCCAACCCTCCAGAGATTACCAGCAACAATTAAGAAGCACCTGGGGACTATCAGCACCCCTTTATCAGTGGTGTGGGGTGGAGATGTGCAAGTCTTCATGGTGTGCCTCTTTGCAGCAAATGGTGACTAGGCAACAAATGCTACAGCCCAGTGTGACACACACACCATACCCAAAGAGCAAAACTGCCAAATTACACTTGCAGGAAAGAGAATCTCGTTACACCCCAGTGAGCCATCCATGCATGTGCGCCCTTTCGTTTTGGTGCTGCCATCACCAAAACTCACGTTGCAAAAAAACTGTAACGCTAATGTAGTTCAAACAAGTGTTGGGGAGGAAAGAAATTTTTGTTGATACTGGGTATGATATTTTTTTCCGGACGGGACCCCCCCTAGGGGGGGGAGGGGGTACGAAAAAAAGTTGGTCTTACAGAAAAAAAATTTCCTATGCCACACATAACACATATATTCATGGGCATTTGTGTGATTGGCTATTTGGGCTACTAGCCAATCTTCAACATGCCATTTGTGGCATGTAGCTGTCGGTGGCCCCTTTTCGATAACATGCTTTGCAGTACAAGGACACGATTCAGCGAAAAACGTGCATCTCAGACGGAGGTGGTATTTGTGTTTAGGGGCATAAAAGCCCCTGGGTACTCCTGGCTACGCATCCGTATTGGAGCGCCCCACCCTGGCCTCTTGTCGGCGGTAAGAGTCCCCATGTACAGTGCATGGGGCGAGAACCTAGGCAAGCAACGAGTGGACCCGCGTGGGTACAATCACCCATCATGGCCATCCAGTAGGTGCCTCAGTCTACTGTGGACCCCATGACGTCAATCCTTCTAGCCGGCCGTTCCTTGCCCGTGCGTACATGTCCATTATCTCATAGCCTGGAGGCCATTTGTGTCACTATTGCAGCACAATCTACTTGGATCACACGAGGTGCAGGGTTGCGTGCTCGTTGCACTAGGATGGCATTCCAAGTCCTCAAATTGTTGAATTTCACCTCCTTTGAAGACACGGAAGTGATTCCTTGGGATAAGATCAAGGAAACTTTGCTCCGCTCTGCAACCGCCCCTCCCCCACTGACCTCCCGCATTTGCTTTTTGCTGGAGTACAAGGGGCTTTTGACTGGCGTGGGGAGTAGGAACGACCATTGGTTTTACGTTGATGTGCAAGGGTCCCCCTAGGCTCCATGTGGTGGAGCACTCTATACCAAGTTTTCCGATGTTGCGGACCTCGCCGACCTCGCCGATGTTGTGCTGCTTTCCGATGGTTTGGCACGGACTACCACTTCACCCGTTGACGCCCAAGCATGCTGCATTTGGACTTTTACACTTAGGGCCAAATGTTTTTCAGGCACGGTCGCCGTGGCACACTTGATCGGTGTACCGTTCAAGACATGTGTCGCAAGTTTGCCCGTGATTGTGTAGCCATTACACCCACATTGCAATCAGCACATATCATTGCCCCCCCCTCTGATGCGCATGACATGTTGAGCACCCTAGAGGTAATGCAAATGCAACCAGTTGCGCCACCGACGTTGCAAGTTCCCATACTACCTAGCGGTTCCTCTGCCTCTTTTTCGCAAATAGCGCGGCCTCGCAACAATGTGCAGGAGTACAACAAGGCTTACGATGCGTAAGGAAATTGGACCCTTTTTGCACCCTTTCTTCGAGTTAGTACCCCCCTCAATATGGAGAGCCGACCTCAAGCCTTGTTGATTTGGCATCATCTATTGTTCCCCAGAATTTGGGTGTGAGGAAATTTCCCGCAACTGTCCCCAAGGCACCAAAATTTGGGGGTACCGAAATTTTCCCCTGCCGAAATTTTCCCCGCCGAAAATATCCCCAGCCAAAATCCCCCCCCCCCCTTTGTAGTGGTTTTGTTTGTGTGTGTACGATGTGTCACATAGGCGTACAAGTGAAGGAAATATTTCAACACATGGCATATCACATTGGTGAACCACCACCTTGTGGTTTCTATATCAACATTGATGGGTGTTGCCATGTTGTAATGAACAAGGTGAAGACCGCCAAAGCACAATTTCAGCTACTGCTACATCTTGTGCCCATGGATGCTTCGTGAAGCACAATATAGCATCATTGTGTAAACCGGTTGTACACCACGAGCCCATCAAGTGCGTGGTCCAGGATGTGCCAATTGGGTGTTCCAATACAACATAGAGCAACACATGAAGGTTTATGAAAACCATTCGAAGTTTGATGCCTCTCCCTCAAAGCAAGAAGTGTGGCAACGTTCCCCAGCTGAGCAGCAAGATCCACATATTGGCACCAAGGCTGTGCCGTGTTCATGGTATCATAGTGTAAAGTGAAACAGCCGTGTGGTAAGATGGGCATCGTGGGGTCCACAACGGACATGGGGCACCCGTTGACCGGCCAGAACGAGCCATCCGAACCACGTGGGGTCCATCAACTAGCACAGTGTGTACTCCATGATTGGCAGGTTCAGGACAATGCCGTTGTCAAGAGTGGTGTAGCAGTTCTGTATGAAATAGTGGTGCCCAAGACAGGAAGGTCCAACATGCTATAAGGGCTCATAACACCACTACATTGCACCCCACCAATGTTCAATGGGCCCAAGCTCGGGCACGGGATTGGTTGTGCACAAAACCACTTGAAAGGTTGCACACTAGGTTTGTACAAAAAGAAACAAAGAACCCGCAAAAAGGGAACAATACGGAGCAACATGGCATGCGCAGGAGGAAGCACTAATGCTCACCTATGCCACAATGTTCCCCCCCAAAAAAACAATCGAAGGGTCATTTTGACCCATTTTACCCCGAGCCAAAACTTCGGGCGCCCTAGCGGCCAGCACCCTCACTTTGTGGTGGCTTAACTTTGGGCCAGCTGGGGTATGTAGCATTACCAAATTTGCACCAGCAGCATGGGAAATGTGTGGGGACCAGAATTGGCGTACAACATGTGTATAGCCTATTCCATACTGCACAATAATAAGGTGTTGTTTGGGGGGGGGGGGGGGGCGGTGCGAAACTTTTTTTGCGGGATTTTTTTCCGGGCCCTACCCCCCAAGGGGGGGGGGGGGCAGAAAAAACGGTGACACCGCAAACCCCCCCCCCCCGAGTTCAAATCCCCCCCTGAGTTCAAATTCACAATGCAACGTATGGTTGAAATATATGGAAGGTTCCAAGGGCGGTAAGCTCACAACTATGTACAGTCTTGAAATCAAACCTTGAAATGGCGTAAAAAAGTAGATTCCGAAAGGGGGGGGGGGTATGTGAAAATCTCATGGTGTGCCTCCCTGCAGATCCTCTTCCCTCTCCTCCACATCTAAAATGAGACCTGAGCCACAGACAACACCCCTAACCCCACCAACATCCACCTATTTTGTGTGTTTTCCTAATATACGATGATGCTTACATGCTTTTGAGCAACATGTTTTGTTCTTCCTTTTACAGTCATTTCATCTTTTTTATGCAGCATTGAGCACAAAGTGCTCCTCGCACATTGTGATCTCCTAGGTTTGGCAGCCTGAAAAAAAAAGCTATAGAACGCCAAAAGTGGCTACAAAACATAAGCTTAAATTCTCTTGGCGCCAAAGGCGCCCAAGCAAATTTTTGGCTGTCAGCCCCAAACATTGGAAGGGGAGGAGGGGGGGAGGGTAAAGGGGGGGGGGGGGGGTTGCAGTCCAGGGGAGGCACCCCCCCCTCCTCATTCGGTGTACGGCCGTTCTAATACATCACTGGTGACGGGACAGGCGAGTGTCGCAGGCTTGGAAACGGACCTTGTGAGGATCAGACTGCGACAAATTATGAAGTGAGTCAAACAATTCTTGAATGGGCGCCACTGCAGTGTACTGAGGCACATCCTCATCAGCCTCCTCTGTGCAGCTGAAGACAGAAGGAGCAAACACAGAATTCTCTGCCAACGGGTGTGGGGCGGGGTGGGTCCATGGGCCACTATGCTATTTTCCTACTTTATGAAATCTATCCCTTAGGTGCCATAGAAGCATTTTGGTTTGAGACGCATGATTGCGCAGTGCCAGTATTCCTCCCCATCACAGGGCAGACAGGCCAACATATTTGTGTGTTCATGTATGCAGGAGCCAATCCAGTCCCTGCCCTCCACCCCTTGCTCCGGGATGGACCCCCCCAGCCAGGAATGGAGCACAGATATGAACAATTGTGAGGATCCAGCACACTTAACAAACATTTCAATGTAGCTCCAAAAATGAGGCTGATCCTCAGAGCCCTCCAGCCAAGTCCGGAGGCTAACATTAGACTTCTAGGGCCCTTGCTAGAGGCCAGCCCCTGGAGCTCTCAGCAGATGGGGGAGGGGTTGGAAAACCCACACCACACCAACCTACTTCAATTTTTGCAAACCTCCGCAAGCACTCCTTTGGACTGGTGTGGGTTGTGGCAGAGCCCAGACAAAGGGGTGGGTGATGCGTGGGTGCAAAGGGTACATCGTTCAGCTGGGACGTTGGCTGTCCCATGGCGGTGGTGAATCAACAGGTGCCTGGTGATCCCAAAACAGGTGTGTGTACTTGGGGTAGGGGGACTGTGGAGTGGAAAATGTGCGAGCATGTGCAGCAGTGATGGAATGAAGGGGCGGGCAGTCCGCCTTCATCTCTCAGTTTACTGTTGCATGCTTGGAATGTTGATTTTGGTTGAGGAAGGCCTGCAACTGAAGAAGAAAGCCGCACACATTCCAGACTGAATTGCAGTGCCGGGTGCTCGGTTAAGTACTGTCACAGAAAGAGGACAGATTGGTGTACCGTGGCAGGCCACCGACCAGTCTGATAGACTTCAGGAACGATATACGCCGTTTTTTTGCTGGTGCCTGCAGTACCCCTGCTTGACAATAGGACCCCCCCCCTCCCTGGAAAGCTCAGCCCTGTTGGTCCCAGAACCACATAGGTCTGGAGCCTGCTAGCTTGAGGAGGGAGCGGAGGATAGGGAAATCATGGGACCAGGCAACATGGAGTGGCGTACACAGTAGTGAGTGCAGCAAATGCCACAAGGGACACACTGGCCTGCCACTATGCTGCAGACAGCGGTGATGATAAATGCCCCTGTCCCCTTGCAATAACATTGGCAACAACCACGGGGGGCGGGGCGGGGCATAGCAACGGGCCATATGCCGACTCCCTTCCACTTTCCTGCCACTTTCAGGGAGGGGGGGGGGGGGGGACGGAAGGCAGGGCTCCCAGACCCCAACATGTATGGCTCAAAATGACCGCCTCGTCGCGCTGATTATTTTGAGGTATGTAGTTGGGGTAAAATTTTTTTAAAAATTTTCTTTTTCACCCCTAAGATGGGGGTCCCAGTCGGCAGGCTGGGGCTAGAGGTTGGGAAGGGGGTGGGTCCAAATTTTTTCCCCATGAATTTCATGCATGATTGACTTCTTCATAAAATTCTGAGTATTTTGAGTATAGACACATGGGGTGCAAAAGCGTTTTTACCCCCTCCCGTAGGGGGGAAAAAATTAACCTTCCTGTGCTTTTAGTGCTGACAGCTGGCGCTTCTGTGCCACTCTGGGGGGGGGGGGGGGTCGGCGTCAACCCCCCCCCCCTGCGGCCAATAACACCCTGTATCCCTTGCTACCCATGCAGAATTGAGTATTGATCGACTCGGAGGCACAGAACTTCTTCAAAGAGCACCCCAAAGAAGAAGCAGGAAAAACTTGGCCAGGTGCAGGGCATACCGACACGTCAATCCGCCCAGCATGCTGTGGTGGTATTGCAGAAGCCGCTCAGCGTTGGCTTGATCCTCCTCAAGCAGCCCAAGATGCTGTGTCCAAGCATTACCCTACACAATGCCGCACAAGAACAGCTTGTGACTGCTTCCATCGTAAACAACCTTGATAAACACAGATCACACATTCACCAGACGCTACCTGAAATACATTTGGAACTTGGGAGGCCTGAGACATCCTAGTTGCGGACGTCTACTGCGGGACCTCGATACGCCGCTAGCCCTTGCATCTTCGCAAACACCATGAACTATGATGGACAGCGGCCTCCTCCATCATATCACCCAACAACCATGGCCACCACATGTGCCAAAGTACTGCAGACAAAAGTACTTTCGACCGCCGCGACCTCTGCAAACACGGCCTAGAGGCTTGAAGGCCATGTGAACCAACTGTTCAACAGTTTGATCATCTGGATGCATCGGCCCGAGATTGTGATCCAGCGGCCCGGCTCCAGGACAGTCTGTTTGGGCATGCTGGTTGGTGTGGAGCGGGCGTCTTCACAAGGACTTCACCGCATGGGAACCAGGCGTCCACGTTTGGAAGCCGAGCTGCGGCAGAGCACGAAGCTTGACTTGGACATCCACGTTCACGACACCATTCGAAGTGATGTTTCCATGCCGTGGTGCTGTATGGGAGCGCTTACTGCACGCCGCAGGGTAAGAGGAGAGACGGCTCTGGCTCAACGTGCAAAGTGTGGTAGGGAATCCCACCCTTCTACTGTATCCCCTCAGTCAGATTCAGCAGAGCCCCAATGCTACACCTTCCCGTACCCCTTGAATAAGGCAATATGTATGACTGTACGTGAGCCCTCAGCCGCGCGATGTAAGTGTGTATGGGTGTGTCTCATTGCACTTGTTTTGTGCACATCCAAAAGAACGTGCACACCCAAAAGAACAAAGAGTACCTATTTTTTTGATGTTTGGATTCATTGAGAGGTTGATGAATTGACACCACACACACTATTGCAAAATTGTTTTCCCGAAAATCCTTCTGTGCACTCTAGATGAGCAATGTGCCGCACAACGTCTATCCAATCCCCCCACCATAGCACAACGTGGGTCCCACCATCACACTTTCTTGCCTTATCCCCTTCATCATAGGGTGCCCACTCCTATGACGTTGGCATTTTGATTCGTTTCACGCTTCAATGTTTGGTCATAAGGTGCCAACCCCTATGACATAGGCATTTTGATTTGTTTGGTGCCAGCGGTTGCCCCAACAAGAAGCTGTCCCGATGAGTGTCACAAAGTACGAAGAGCAATGAGTGGTTGTGCTTACACCCCTGCCGTCTCGGGGGTCCCCAAAGCGGGGACAAAATCAAAAGTGGCTATGGTGCTACGGTGCCGCACTGGTGCCAGCTCGGCTGGTGCCAGCTCGGCTGGTGCAAGCACTGGCGCCAAGGAAAGGCCGTCGTGTTCGGGCCAGCGTGGTCCACAATCCTGGCCCTGCCCAAGCAAGTCTACGATTCTGGGTGTCAAGGGGAGTATATGCACCACGCGCACACCAAGCGCGACTTTTCCAACATGTTTACCCGTAAGGGGATGGCTTTGACACACCTCCCAAAATGCCCCCTAAGGAGAGATAACCCTTGGGTACCACACGCCGGGGGTGAGCTTCGAAGGTGGGATCTTCAAAGAGCAACAAATGGCATTTGTATAGCGCCTCGTCTTGCACGATTTGGCACGCAAGCATGCACGGTTTGATGGAACAACTTGGTGCAGTAGTTTTAACTCAAGAGTATCACAAACTAGGCTCAAAACCCCTAGATAAGGGGCCCCCGGGGCAGAAGCCGCAGCTACTTGGTCACGCCAGACTGCTAAACCTCCGCTCCCCCCAGTCCTCCTATGAGGGGGTGCTGCCGAACACCCGGGGTGGTACGGCGGTTGCGAAGGCCGGCAACGCGGCCAAACAGGAGGCCGCAGTGCCCGAGGCAGCCAGCCCGGGCGACCCCGTTGAGGCCCCCCGTGCGGCATCCCTCTTTCGAGATGCCATGGGGGCAATGCAGGCGCAAGGCACCAATGGCACCTTCGAGGTATGGCACCTACTTGTAGATTAATTTTTGAGTCGCTGACGTTAATTTCTCGAGATCAATACTTAGTTTTTGCGCCAACTGCAAATATTAAAAGTAAACGGTTGATATTAATTCTCAAAAATTAATACGGTCGCTGCAAAAATTAACCCTGCCAGTATTTGTTTGTGTGTTTTTAGGTAGTGGACGTTTTGGTGAACGCCACACACGCCAGGCCCATCCATGTGGCTTGGAGAGATGCGGAGGGCGCCTAGGAAGTACCCCTAGGTGCCCTTCATCGAATCGTAGCCCGAGATCCACCCTTGGGCCTTGCCATCCTCCGTCGTCTCCGTGAGTGGGAGACCGCTCGAGTGGTCTCCGACTCGTGGATCTCGGCGCGTCATTTCCGGCCTGATGGGTGGGCCTGCATGCAGGAGGTGGGTTATGCGCCGGGGGGGGGGGGGGGATGAAGAGTTGTGGGGGGCCATGGGAGGGGGTGGGGTAAGCGACGAGGAGGAGGGGGCGGCGTCCACCACCACTCCGAAACCCCCACCCCAAGCCAAGGCTCCCCCCCACACAGGACGCCTGGGGTGTTGCACGATGGCGTCCACGACAACTCTGCATATCGGCCGGCCATGCCATATGATGCACGTACCTGTCTGGTTGGCCTCGCCTTGCGGCTCACCAGTGGCGGCTGCCCCGGGTCGCGCAAAGCCCTGCCCCTCGGGTTGCGAGGGGCGTCCTCTGGCCGCCCCGGGCCGCCCCCTCCGTTGCCAACTGCTGGGGCCACCCTGGGCCCTCCCTTGGCGGAAGGCACGGGTTCACAGTTGCACCGCGCCTTGCCCGAATAGTGCCCCGGGGTGGCTATTCCCCACCTTGGTGCGCTCCCACGCCACGGCCGACCGGTCCTATAGCACGGCGCTCTCCCGTTGTGTCGCCCGTCCCCGGATGATGGGATGCTCTGCTGCCGTCCGGCTCTCCCCTCTGCGGCCCAGCCGCCCAGTGGGTCACTCATCCCGCGGCCGGGGCCCCCACCCCATGGCCCACCTCTTGTGTCACACCTCTGACCGTCATCCCCCCCCACCCCAGCTCGGCCATGCTCCCCCCGTCGCTCACTGCGCGTGCTCCGCCAGGCTGCCCTTGTCCGTCCGTGCACAGGCATTGAGCATGGTTCGCAATTTTGCCTTGCTCCGTCTCGTGCGATTGCATGGTCTGGTGGGCCGGCGGTTGCTGGTCAACCTCCTTTGTTGGTCACCGGGGTCCCATATCGCCACGGGGGCAGGTTTAGGGCCCACGGGACAGCCCCGCCTCCTTGGCGGCACGGTCACACCAGGGCCTGCTTTGGGGCGCCAATGATTCCCGCTTGGGGCGGGCGGCGGTTTCCGGCCTGGAGTGGGGGTACAGGGTGAGGGTACGGGGACATGCAGGGGGGAGGGTACAGGGGGGCGGGGGGATATGGCGGCTGAGGGGGGGAAGCTAGTGGTTATGCAAGGTGGGTGAGGCCTCGCGCACTGCGCCAGGGCTAGCCAGCGTTCATCGCATGGCGCATAGTGTGGCAAAGGCGCAAATACCGGAAGCGGAAGACGGCCCAATGCCATTCCTAGCGAGCATCGGAGGTGTGCCGGTGCTCAGGATAGATGGCGTGCCGCATTTGCGTCACTCCGTTGCCATGGAACGCCAATGTGAGCAGCCAATGTGGCTCCAGCGATGCCGCACCTAGATGCCCTCTTGCGCCATCCCTGCGGCTGGGACGTGGTGGGAGCGGAATACATCAGAAGCCCCGTCTCTCCAAGGACGCTCTTAACGTTGCCATGTGGCTTTAGGCAGCCCTGACGATGACGACAGCCCCTGTCAATTCCTTCAACTGCCCATGCTGCCGTGTGTTGGTTGGGGGCCACACCTACTGGCGGCGCGTAGCAAAGTGGCCTTGGCCGTGCAGGCTAGCTTTCGCGTGCTGGTACTCGCGGTAGCGCCCATTGGAGCAGAGCCGCCCATTGGAGCAGAGCCCAAGTGGATGACCGCAGTGTGGGTGCACCTAGAGCTTTGCAGTGGTGACACCCTGCACCTGGTCCTGTGCGCCGACCATGAGGTGACGGTGACGCAGCCTCCAGCGCATCCCCACACGGTGTACGTCACATGGTCGGGGCAGCTCATGGTAACATGTGCAAAAGGCGCCACGACGGCTGTTGACTGCTCGCCGCGACCGCCTGGCCAGCGTCTACCTGGAGGCCTTGGCCACGTATGCCCAATCAAGAGCCTCGGATCTGGATCTATTGTGGTCTACGTCCAATTATCGTGTGAGCGGAGGGGCACATGGTCTGTCGTGGCAACATGCCACGTGCCCAACACCGCACTCAGACAACCGCGCTGTCATAGCGCTTGTGGAGCCCCCAGGCTTGGGCGTGACAATCTGGTGGCTCCCAAGTTCACTTTGGGCTCAGACAGGCGGCTCTGTTTTGTGCTCATCGTGATTGGAGGTGGACGGGCACCTGCTTGGGAGGCACCGTTGTGCACCGCTGGAGCCTGGCACGGCTGTACGCCCCGCTAGAGCATGTGCACATTCGGGTTGGAGATCGATTCTAGCCGTCGGCGCCAGAAGGCACGGTGCCACGGGGGCTGGCTGCGGCGCTAGCAACCTTGTCTACCGTGGTGCCCGGCAGCTCCACCCTGGTGCGCGCCACAGGCACCCGTGATGCCCCTCCAAGGGGTTCGGGCCCAACAGCGTCGAGGTGACTACCTGTGTGCGTTGTTGGCGGTGGCCCCGCCGTATAGGTGCCGGGCCCTGGGCGCAGCAGGGCTGTCCCGGCCTGCCAATGAGGACCGTGGAGGAGTGCAAGCGGTATGCGCCTAGGGAGCTAGGGGCTATGCAACGCGGTGCACACACAAGGTGGCATGTGGCCTCCGCAAGGGTCTTGGTATCTAATGGGGGTGGGGGGGCTAGCACCCGCATTGAGCGAAGGGAGCCGATTGTCCAGCGACAAAAGGTGGTCCGCGGCCACTGCAAAAATCTTGTTCTTTAAGGGGGGTTAGGGGGGAACGGCAAGGGACTCCTCACCGGCTCCTCCAGCATGATTGGCCGGCTCATGCGCACCAGCCATTGCGGCTCCTGTTTCAGGAGGCATAGGTGCAAACCGCATTGAGGACGCATGCTGGAACGCCGCGTGGGTGGTATGTGGTAACTCCATCATGACCCCGATGGCAGTGCCGGACGGCCAACTTTTTAGTGACTGCACCAGCTCCCCAACTGCTACCGCTTCCCACCTCGAGTGTCGGATTTTGTAATGCATGTCTTGAAAGCTTGCCGGGGAACCTGGGGTGGCCGGCTGCATGGGATCAACGGCGTACTCACCTCGCTGTGTGTGGGCAAGGCGGGTGGCTGTGGTGATGTCGGGGCGGTTGGACATGGGTGGGCGGTATTGATCTTCAAGACGCTAGAGCCACTCGGCATATGAGCCAATGTACTGGCCACAATGCGGTTCCATCGCCTGATGCAACAGATCCTCTTTGAAGGCGTCCGGCTCAGTTACGAAGTACTCGCCGTCGGGGCCAAGAGAGGACAATTGTTGAAATCTTGCTTTGCGGATCTTCACCGCCGCGGCGGTGACTAAGGTAACCCCCGTCCCGTTTGCCCCTGCACAGTTGGACTGCTCTGAGACAGGCCGCGGCTTGCCGGTCCGTTAAGCGGTCCCGAGCGGCCAGCGGGGTGCCCTCAAACAACTTGGCGGCTGCTTCCGCGGCCAAACAAAACCCACTGGAGGAGGACGGTGCATGCCCACTACAATCAAATGTGCCATCGGGCGGAAGGCAATGCTAGGCTAGCCATGGCGGCAACTAAGGCCGATTGCGATGGGTCAACCCTCCGAAAGCGAAATAGAAGGCCCGTTGGGTTGGCCTTTGATAGGTACTCGAAGCGTACGTTGAGGTCGCATGCCACTGTTGGATGGGTGCTCATGCCTGGTAGTAGGAACTTTTCGCAAGCGTGCATTGGTGCTTGCGCGCTCGCAATGACCCCATCCAACTCCCTCCCGGACACTCCCACCCTGTTGGCGACGATGTTGGTGTCCTCGCCGGGTTGGTAGAGGTTGGTAAAGCTACCTTAGTAACGGTTGTCTCTGCATGCGTTGTGCAGCTCGTGAATCGTCGGCCGCGTCGGCGTTCATGTCGCGCGCGACGATCTTCACCCTGCCTTGATGCGTGGCCTGGAACAGGCGCTCCGGAGGATACTCAGCCACCTGTGCGTGGCCTTCGTTCTCGGTGGCAAATACACATTTGTGACCATGCCGGAGGCCTTCTCCAAGATTGGCATAGCTGCACCGAGGGCATGTTCGACCTTGTCAGACTGCGGTGGCGCCCGTGTCTTCAACAGGATCGCCAGGCCTTCAGCAGGCACCACGGGGCCTAGGATGACCCGATAGGGGACTCCTATGAGTCTGTCATCATGGGGGGGGGGGGGTAGAAAAAAATTCCTGATACTGGGCTATCGCGTTCTTTTCGCGGTGAAGGCCCGGGACCCCCACCCCTGCGAAATTTTTTTCCTTACACAGTTACCCTAAATTTCCTTTAAACGAAGCCGTTTCAAGGTGGATGTGTGGTTCATCATTGAAAATTTGTGATTCCAAGGTTGATGAGTAATTTCCCAACCGTCTAGGCCGCTAAGGGGTGTCCTTGCCTACTTTTCTGCTCTGCCACCTCCACAAAACTTCAGTGACATTCTTTGGAGGCTGCCCCGGCTACCATGGCCAGGCGTGGCCAATCATAGGGCGCCGATGCTAGTGAGGGGCCTGAGGATCGGCGGCCTATGATTGGCCACGCCTGGCCATGGTAGCCAGGACAGCCTCCAAGAATGTCACTGACGTTAGGAGGTGGCGGAGCAAAAAACAAGGAGCGCCGGGTTCCCAACCCCCCAGCCCGCCGCCAATCCCCCTGCCCTGCGCCCTTCCCACTGATCCACCACCTGTCCACCATCTGTCCCACCCACCCTTGTCGTCTTCCCCCTGTCCTTGGCGGTACGTCTGCCCCCTTCCCCCTTCCCTCTTACCTCCCGGGGTGCCCCTTCCCCAGAGGTAATCGTTTCGAGACATTTCGTGTTTCGATTTGGGGTAGGTGCAAGGATGGAGTGCCTACCCCTACCTCAGGGGGTGCCCATTCGCCGGAGGTAATCGTTTCGAAACGTTTCGCGTTTCGGGTTGCACGGCTGCTTTCTGCCTGCCGCTTCTTGGCCTTCCCACCTTGGGAATTTGCTGCTCGCTTCTTGCCCTTCTTCCCCACCGGTTTCTTCTTGGCCAGCTTTTTATCGCTGCCGCTGCTGCTATTGCTACTGCTGCCGCTTGTGGCTCGCTTCTTGCCCTTCTTGGCTAGGCCTTTCTCTTTCGCTGCTCTTTGGCTACTGTTGCTGCCGCTCTTACTGCTACTGTTGCTGCTACTGCCGCTCGTACTATTGTTGTCGCTTCTGATGCTGCTACTACCGCTGTCATTGTCACTGTCGCTATTGCTTTCGCTATTGCTGCTGCTGTGTGGTTGATAGTCTGCGTCCCGTTGGTCTTGTACCTCCATAGCTGCTTCGGCTTGTCGGTCTCCTTCTCTTGCTCCCCGGCGTGCCGCCTTTTTCTCCTTGCGGCGTGATGCCGTTTTCTCCTTTCGGGCTGCTGCTTTTGCGAGGATCTCACATGGTAAAGCTACCTCGCCTTTCAATTTGTGCGGTTTCTCCTGCACTCGCTTCTTCTCCTTTGCACTCTTCTCCTTGCTCAACTGCTTCTACCAAGCAGTCATTCCCAATTGAAGGACCGCCTTCTCTTCTTCTCCCACTTCCCATTTGGCCTTTTGCTCTGCCGTGAAAACGAAGTCCTTGTGTGCGTCATCCACTTCCAAATGGGCTCCTCCAACACACCCGTTAGGACGAGGCGCCGCAGCCGGGGTCGGTCCCAGCGTGGGGAGAGGTCAAAATAGAGCGGGGGGTCAACGCACCATGCGTGTCTGAGGTGCGGGAGTGGCACAACCTCGGCCTCATGAAGGTCCGTTTGCCGGGAGCTGAGAAGGACGCCCACGCGACCTGCTGGGGCCACCACTGGGTTGCGGCACGATGTGAGCAAAGCCAGCAAGTTGGAACCGATCCATATTGGCGGGGAGACGAGAATATCGTCCCGCAGACGGTATCTACAACCAAGTAGGGTGGACACCCATAGCTCCACAATGAGGAAGGCTTGCGCTACCGGCAGCTTAGGCGTTGGGATAAGCAGGCCGGCTTAACCTAATAAAACAGTGCATAGTGCATGTTTGAGGGCCTTCACAACCGCGGGCACTTGGCCGGTGACAAGGAGGTGGAAGGTGTGTGTTCTGGGGCACTCGGCAGAGAGGCATGTGCTGATGGCACGGCACAAAAGACAAGCGGTCACTGCCTCTCGTCTTCCATGGGCTCTGCTTGCCTCCACGGTTGAGTTGATGGGATCTCCGTCCGCCACGGGTCGCGCAACTACCAGCGAACGTGCTGCAGGCTCCAATGCAGTTCCCGATAGCGGCTTGCATGTCAAAACCACGCTTCTTGTCCTGCTATCATCTAGACTAATGGCCGCTCAAGTAAGGAGCGGCGTTCCATCCCGATGCCGCCGCCGTCCGGTCGGAGGAGGCCCCGGGGGCAACGGCAAGACACCCTGAGGTGAGCGCTCGTAGCTTGGCGGGGACCGGTATACCCCGTCCCAGTACGTGGCATACGGCTAGCGGCGGTAGGCGGTACGCTCGGGGCTGTTGTATGAGCCTCATCGGCTGTGGTCCATGGGGTGGTAGCTTGGCCTACGGTCTGTGCTGAGCGACGGAGGCTCGTCGTTCCCGTCCTCATCGGATCCGCCACGCCGGCGACCCCAAAGAAGGCTGCCACCCGTGCGTGCTATGAGTCGTCGTTGGCCTCACGGCAAAAGAGCATGTATGCCCAGAAGGCTGTCTCATCCGGCTGAGAATCGGAGCCGCGGGACGCTTGCCGCCACGCCTCGTGCGCTACAACCGCACTACACGATCCCTCGTGCGGGGCTAGTCTGGCACCGTCGTGGGGTGCGTGAGAGCCGCGGACACCGCCGCTGCCACTTTTGCCCAGGCGAGCCCCGGCATGCCGTCCAGCCGCAGGTTGACATACTACTCCCCCGGGCATGGGGTGGACCGCTTCTGGCGTGACCGCAACGAGAGTCGGTCCTGTTCCCGACTGTCTTTGGTTGTACGCTCTAGCGATGGGCTGCGGTTGCGATGCCTTCGAGGCGCTCAACATGTCGCTCAAACGCAAAGCGTAGAATTTTTGTTTTGGGACCGAAAATCTTGGCATGATTCCCAACGTTGCTGACGATCGACCTGTAAATTTTCCAGCCGACATGCCAGGCAATCGCTCCTGGAAACCCTAGGGATGCAAAAATATCGGAAGAGTTTTTCCGACCGAAACCCCGACCGAAACCCCGACCGAAACCCCGGCCGAAGCCGGGAGGGAGCCTTCCGGTGTATGTAGGGATGAAAAAATATCGGAAGCATATTCGGGGGCGATTTCCGACCAAAACGCCAAGGATGAAGAAACAATCGACCCCGCACCCCCACACACATATTTGGGCATTTTTGGGCCGCCGGGACTCCACGGATTCCATTTTTCAGGTGGGCGGGGGTGGGGCGGTGACGTGCCAAAACAAAAAAAAATACCCTACTTTAAGCGCTGCCACTTCAGGGGTTGGGGAAAGGGGTGGTCGTCAATTGTGTGTACATGAACAGTTTTTTGGCCCAGGCAAGAGAGGGGAACACTCATGCGTGAGCAGTGGTAGCGCAATCAGTTTCGAAAACGGGGCATGCCGGTCGGCAAAAAAGCAATCATGGTCCATCACAGTCATCGTCTCAAGGCCCTATGTGCCAGCCACATCAGCCCACCATTCAAACAGTCAAACCAGGGTCCTTTGGGGGGAAATGTTCAATGTGTATAGTTGGTCAGATGGTGACTTTTTTACAAAAACCCTTGGAATTTCCTTGGGATTTAGCAAGCAATTGGGGATGCAAAGCTCCTGACACTTCCAAGCAATGTGCCAGAGCATTTTGGAAGCAATGCTCCTAGTATGTGCTTGGGTGAACTCCGACCGATTGTTGGAAGCATTGCTTCCGACGTCGGAAGCGATCACCCCGACCAATTTTGGCAGCCTGGCTTCCGAAATCGATCACCCCGACCAATTTTGGCAGCCTGGCCTCCGAAATCCCTCGGGATGGAAAAATATCGGAAGCGTTTTTGGGAGGAATATTCCCAGCAGCGCTGACAATTAACCGGTAAAGATCGGAGGGCACGTGCCAGGCAACACTGACAAACATGCCCCGGTTCTCAGCATTCTATGCTGTGCCTATAGGATACATGTGCCTTGTATCCGATCGTAGTATCGCGCCGCCTAGTTAGGCACAACATGGCCCCAAGCATTTATACGCAGAGAATCGTTCGTGTCACGGATGGTGGAGATGTCGGGTACATGCACCACGAACTGGACGTAAGCCGGCCAGAAGGTGTCTAGGGAATCAGCTGGCATCAAGCCGTCGCCAAACGGTCCCGGCAGGCCGTGCCCCGCTCTAGTGACCACCACGTGTCCGCCCAAGGTCTTCCACTCCCAGTCCGTTGACCGGGCTGCCAGGATCTCCGCCTCTTCCAGGAGCTCTGGCTTCGTGGTGGGCGTTGCCTGCAGCCAGCGCTTGTCCTCCACATAGGTGCACCGCTTGGCTATGGCCATGGCTGCTGCCTTCGAGTTGGCGCCAAAGTGATGGGCTTGCAATGTGAGGGTGGAAGCTTGGGTCAACGTGCGGACAGCAGCCGCCATGGAGGGGAGGGAGACCATCCGCAGCTGCAGATTCATCACGGATGCCCTGGCACGTGTCCAGGCGGAGTGCAGCTCTGGCACGAGTCGTTGGTTTTGGTCGGAATGGACAAGTACCGCCGGAGGCCTCGTTGTTTGAGCGAACGATCCTGGGCCCGCCGTCTGCTTCGTGCGGTAGGGGGCCGAGGGCGGCCGTTCATTGGCTCTGCGCTCATGTATGCAAGGGTGGGGCAGCATTGATGGCATTGCCGATGTTATGGCTTGCGACAACTTGGTGTTCGACGTAGGGTTGTCCATAGGTAGGACTCTGGCGTCCGCAGGGGAGCTGAGCCAAGACACTTTGAGCCCCTTGCGCTTTGCCCAGGCGGTGTCCGCTGCCTGCGAGAACCAAGGCCAGCTCATCTTCACTCGCCCGGCGGTCACCACAGGGGTCTTGATATCTTAGGAGGTGCGGGGGCTGCGAAGCGAGCTAAACGGGGTCGGGGGTTGGGGGGGGGGTTATGTAGCCATTCTGCCCTCTTGTGGGCCACTTGTGATTTTGTCCCCCACATGAGCGTTGTGGACCCCCCAAACGGGAGAAAGTAAGTAGCTAGGGATTATGCAAGGCGGTGCACACAGAAGACGGTCTTTGGCCACCGCAGGGGTCTTGTTATTTGGCGGGGGGGTGCAAGGGCTCGCCTCTGCGTTCACCGTAGCGAGATGTCTGTTTCTGTTTTCACGGCATCACCCCCACAGGCCATCCAAATGTGAACATCAAAGCGGCTCTAGTGGACATGGGGGGCACACTTTTCCCTTTTGTTGGGAACATGCCGCAAACCACTGTTTTTCTTAGTTCGCATGAAATGTCGAAAGGTGAGTATTGTGCATGGGTGGCAAACAATACACCTAAAGAGTTGCATGCAGTGGCGGCCCAGCCCTTTGTTGTTCTAGCGCTTTCCCGGGGTTGTGCATTGTGTACATACCACGGTTGCTTTCCAATTTCTCAATACGGACAACCATCAATTGTGGTGGGAGCTAGCTAGGCGAACTTGTGTGGTATGCCCTTGGGCAACGGAACACGGGGTGCGAGACATGTTCTTGTGCCAACCCGTACCCATTCATGAATGCCCGTGCACAAAAAATGCAGGCACCAACGGGTTGCAAGATGTTTTCACAATGCAAGCTGTGTGGCATGATATCAAAGGTGCCATCAGCCATACGTGCAGCTTCGTTGGGCGGGTATTACCCCCTGTAGATGCAAATGTACCGGTTTAGTATTTGAGTAGCGTGGCCAAACGGTACTAAGTCACAAAATTGCCCGGTGACTCTCAGCAATATCGCTCCCGAGTGCGACACCGCATTCGGACCGGTGCATCGTTGACAAGCCGTGAGGCATGGCAGCTTGCGTCCCAGGTGGCGCAAGACGTTGCTCTACTGTTGCCTTACCCTCTTTTGTTTCTATCCATCTGCCATATTGTCGTTGATCTACGTCATAGTAGCCTGCAAATAACCACGATGGAATGATGCATGTAGGGCATGCTTCATGTGTTCCTCATGCACTTTGGGAGAGTATCTGCACCACGCGTGCATCAAGCGCGACTTTTCCAACATGTTTACCCATAAGGGGCTGGCTTTGACGAACCTCCGAAAATGCCCCCTAAGGAGAGATAACCCTTGGGTACCATACGCTGGGGGTGAGCTTCGACGATAGGATCTTCAAAGAGCAACAAAGGACGTTTGTATAGCGCCTCGTCTTGTACAATGTGGCGCTCAAAAGATGCACAGTTTGGTAAAACAACTTGTTGCAGTAGTTAAACTCAAGAGTATCACGGACAGGGGGTGGGGGGCGACATGCAAGTTTTGCACATGGGGGTGTTAACCAAAATTTTTAGCCCCCGCGAAAAAAGGGGTAGTTTGGGGGGTTTTTGCACATTTCAAACCTGCCCGCCGAAAAAAGGGACAGTTTTTGTATTGAACAAAAACCAAGGCAAAAAAGCACCGCGTGATCCTCGCTGGAATTTATAATTTTTAGACTGATGCTTGGCACAGGTCCCAGGGCCACAAAGTCTGCACCCTCCAGCCCCTCCTGTCATACCAGAAAATTTTAATTTTTAGTTTGATGCTTACCACAGGTCTCATAGTCCCAAGTTCTGCTCCCTGCGACCCCTACTCTCGTACCAGCAATTTTTCATTTTTAGTCTGATGTGTGGCTGTTGCTCACAAAGTTCTCTTGTGGCGTCACTCCACGGCTAATCCGGGCACGTGCCTGGACCGCTCGGCCTTTTGACCCGAGCTGGGGTGTTCCCGCCATGCAACAGGGCTTGAGTCGTGCAACAAAGTACTTCGGGGACGGACTTTTTTGCAGTAGGTTGGCCTCACGGTTCGCACAAGCCTTATTGGCAAATGAGCCCTTTGCAAAGGATATCACCGAGTTGGATGCTCAACACCTCGGAAGAATGTTGTTGTGTCATGAGAAAAACCAAGGACATGTTGCGAAGAGACGAAGACAATGGACATAGGCAAAGACAGATATTGGGACCCAGGGACCTGTGGCAAACATCAGACTAAAAACCAAAAATTGATGGTGTGACAGCGCGGGCCACGGGGTGCAAAAATTGGGACCCTGGGACCTTTGGCAAGCATCAGACTAAAAATTAAAAATTCCCGGTATGACAGCAGGGGCTGCAGGGTGCACAAATTGGGACTCTGAGACCTCTGGCAAGCATCAGACTAAAAATTAAAAATTGCTGGTGTGACAGCAGGGGCTGCGGGGTGCAGAAATTGGGACCCGGGGACCGGTGGCAAGCGGGGAGAAATCAACAAAACGCAAATGTGCGAAACGGGTGTTAACCAAATTTTTCAGCCCCTTCGAAAAAACGGGGTAGTTTGGCCAAACTATACCCTCTGTCGAGAATTAGCATGTCGCCCCCCCCCCCCCCCGACCACGGACTAGGCTCAAAAACCCTAGATAAGGGGCCCCCCGGGTAGAAGCTGTAGCTGCTTGGTCATGCAAGACGGCTAAATCTCCGTGCCGTGTGCGTGCTGTGCGCGCAACGCGTTACGTGCTCCACATTTATCCTCAAATACAGCCATGAACGTTGCACACAAACTCTGTAGCGTCATGGGTTGGAACATGTTTTCCAACTTCCTCGGTTACCGATAGGGTGTGCAGATGGGGCAGGGGAGAGGGATCTTACGCTTGGGAGTTGGCTCGCTGGCCCAACGTCCACCGCTGTGGACAAAAGCATTGCAGAGACATTGGGCCATGAAATGTATGTGAAGTTCCTTGGGCGCCGTGCCCGGCGCTCAGAAGTCCATTTGTGGCACTCTAAAAGGCGCGCGGTAGTCATGGAGCAATGTGTGGCGAGTGCCTCCCCAATGTGGAGGGCAACACTCGAGCGGTTGCTGGGAGAGGTGTTGCAAGAGAACACGGTCAAATGCTACCTACATGCGGCCACCCAGCCACTATATAACACTACACACACCCGCTAGCTACATATGGATGTCTACTGCATCTGTGGTTGTTGCGGCATGGAGCAGACTGGGCAACGGCGCTGAACCCCAGAGTGATGGCAGTGGCGGACCCTCAATTACCCTTTCCTAAAGGAAAAGCAGCGAAAGCAACTGACCGAAGAGCGTAGGAAAGGTAAGCCAAAGCGAGGCACTCTTAGCTCAAGGCGGGCGGGAAGAGGGGACCCAGGTGACAGGTGACAGTGGTGTCAAACAGTGCTGAGGACTTAGCCGCGTCTTTTGATATTGGTCCTGTGTCTCACTCGGCCACAGCGCGGACGCAACTAATGCCTGCGGCCAAGCTGCACAGGCGCATTGTTGTACATGCCAGTAATTCGTCAGACCCAGTCCTAGCAGCTTTAGGGAGTTCTTCTAATTCCTCCGCTGATGGCAGTGCTTTAAGTGCGCTAGTTCACGGCAATGGGCTCAACCTTAACACTTGCCTGGCTTGGGACGCCATGGAGGCGAGTCTTTGTAGGCGATTCAACGTGAGCAAGGGAGCCACCGCTGTTGCTGCTAAGTGTTGCAGTGCTCGTAGAAGTATCAGTGCTGACACCGGAGCCGGTAACCTGCCTGCACCAAATTGACCATTACCCAACCGAGTACCCCCTGCCCGGCCGAAGAATGGAGCCATCCACTCAATCACGGTGGGGGAGCATGGTGCAGAGTTGTGTTTGCAAATCAATATCAGGAACCATGTACTACCAAGAGGACACACCCACACATGCTGCATGTTGACAACCATACATGCACGTTGATAGCCACACAGACACATACAAAACACATACATCCCAATATGGCCCGTCAGGTGGTTTATAGGGGTGATTCGCAGACTTTTCAGCAGGTGGTCCGGCGTTCCGTCACGATGGTGTCTAAAAATCTTGATGAGAAAGCATGAGACTACGAGTTTTGGGAATCACTGTTGAGGGGTTTTTTGTGGACCCCATTTACACCGGCATCACTGTTACCCATCGGGTTCCCATGGGTACTGCAGCAGTTGCTTGATCATGGAAAGCCTTTTCGAAGCCTTTTGGTTTGTACCCCCCTCCCCCTTTTTGCAACTGCAGAGCCCAAACTGGTAAATGGATTCCCTTAGCTACATATGCAAGCATAAGCTGAGGACCCAACATCACTTTTGTGGTGCCCAGGGCAGTCCTTGAAAGAGACAAAAACAAGTTTTCCAAAACAACAGGTTTGCAAAAATACTGCGTGTAGCTCATATATCCAACCACGGTTGGTGGCGATTGGTGGTTGGTGGTGGTTGGTGGCAGTTGGTGGCTGTTGGTGGGTATTTGGTAAAACTGAGTACCAGACGAGGTAAAACTGAGTAAAATGTGGTAAAACTGAGTAGATTTGAGGTAAAGCTGAGTAAAAAAAAATTTTTAAATTTTTTTTTTTTACTCAGTAAAAAGACAATTTTTTTTTGAAAAAAATGCACAAAAAACTGCACACTTTGATGGTACGTGGTACTTTTGTTTAAGGGCACAAGGCCCCCGAGTCGATTCCCGGCCACTTGTGTTAGTGGCGCCCCACCCGGGCCAAACCATCATATATATATATATATATATATATATATATATATATATATATATATATCACACAACCGCTTCACCAAGGAGGGTTGAGTACCGTCTGCATGCATGCACAGAGGAGGGAGGGATCACACAACCACTTCACCAAAAAGGGTTGAGTATCGTATGCATGCATGCACAGAGGAGGGAGGGAGGGTGGGGCCAACTACTTACAAGTAGTTACAAAAGACACGCTTGAAGATCAAGTCGGCCTTAGTATCTCTCTTGTGGGGCTTGCCTCTCGGGGTAGGATTCAGCTTGCATCTCTCAAAGAGATCTTCTTTCTTTTCCAGATGCAGCTGTCTGCAAAATGCTTGGTCATTTTCCAATTGACCATCAGCATTTTGGGGGTATTGAGGAGGCAACGCATACCACTTCCGACAGATCCACACACCGGGACGGGTGTCATCAGTGGCATTGGCATTGCCAGGAGTGGCATGCGTGGCATTGGCAGCAGTAACTGCAGCAAAAGCAACAACAGTAGCAGCAGCAGCAGCAGCAGCAGCAACGGGGGCCGCCCGGAATTGGCGCAATCCTACACAAAGCTCGGACTGACACAAGACAGTGGTATGGAAGATACAATGAAGAACCTTACATTCCTGACACGCTATGGCGGGTGTGCCATCGCAAAAAAAGCATGTGTCAGGGGGGTCTGCAGATTTGGGCGTGGGGTACAACCGAGACACCTCCCAATGCATTGACCGGGTCCGGGGTGTGGGGGCCAACTTGAAACCACTGTAGTACAAAGTAGCTTGTGCCATCTCACGCAATAACCACAATCTATCGTGTGGCACTTGCAATTCGCCTTTGACAACACGTCTAGACAAGGCACAATGCAACATCAACAGACATGCCGGATGGCAACTGACAAAATCA
The DNA here is from genome assembly GCA_964036045.1 of Eutreptiella sp. 'Long Island Sound 2002'. Lineage (NCBI taxonomy): Eukaryota > Euglenozoa > Euglenophyceae > Eutreptiales > Eutreptiaceae > Eutreptiella > Eutreptiella sp. 'Long Island Sound 2002'. Next base: position 151,309,077 of record OZ038381.1, on the reverse strand, counting down.
TCCTGCCTGATGAAGGTGGAATACAGGGGTGCAATTGCAAATGCAAGGGAACCGAAAGCATCCAAAAATGTTGCCCACTTCCTCCGCGGTTGTGGTTGGATGCCTTCTCGCTCCTCAAGCTCATCCACAACAGCCAACTCCTCCTTGTTTGCCCCAACAATGTGTGGCTTGTCAAGGAGGGGGTCAAACTTAAGGCAAAGGTATTCACGGGTAGGGGCAATCAGCAACAAGCGGAGCACCCAATGGAAATTACGCGAATTATATATCTGCGCCACAATCAACGGTGGTGCAAATGACATATCAATGGACGCGCGTTCCAAAGTGCTACGCGCCCATGATTCAACCAACGCCTGTCGGCGTTGTGGACTGGCACACGAGGCAATCCACAACGAATCACGGACTGCCCATGCCACACCCATTGTGTCCCAATCTGCACTGAGAGCGGTCTGGGCTGCCCACCAGTAATACACCATACAATGGAGGGAAAAAAGCCAAGCCGGAGGTTTACTGGAACCCAAAAAATGTCCAATGAGTGTTGCAAACATGAATGTAATTGGATGTTTATAATTAGTCTGGTGATGTAATGCAATTTTATTGTCGGTCCCCCACATGCAGTGCACCGCACCATGGGTCTGTGTCTCTTTGCCCATGAATGATGAAGAAGCTCCGTCATCAGCTCAAGGGTAAAGATTCACAAACAACCAAGCAACGGTACACTGCATGTGTATTCCAAGGGTATCATCCGTGCCCAAGGGACTCGTTGTAGCCGATTTCTTCGTGCATGCCTCGGTGCCATCCGCAGAGCTTTGCTAATGTAGGACACTGTTGCATGCACGAAGGGCATTAGAAAAAAAATGGATCGCATGCCGCCTGGGGAGTCAGCAAAGAGGAACAAATGATTGTATGTTCTTTAGTAGGGGTGTCCTTAACGGAAAAAAAAATTGTTCGAAAACCAGTTAAGCAAGGTGGGTACGATCACAGCGGGGGGCAAAATCAGAAGTGGCCCACAAGTGGGCGAAATGGCTACCTCACCCCTGCCGTATCGGGGATCCCCACCGCTTCAGAGCGGGGGGCAAAATCAGAAGTGGCCCACAAGTGGGCAAAGTGGCTACCTCACCCCTGCCGTATCGGGGATCCCCACCGCTTCAGAGCGGGGGGCAAAATCAGAAGTGGCCCACAAGTGGGCAAAGTGGCTACCTCACCCCTGCCGTATCGGGGATCCCCACCGCCTCAGAGCGGGGGGCAGAATCAGAAGTGGCCCACAAGTGGGCGAAATGGCTACCTCCCCCCTGCCGTATCGGGGATCCCCACCGCTTCAGAGCGGGGGGCAAAATCAGAAGTGGCCCACAAGTGGGCGAAATGGCTACCTCACCCCCGCCGTATCGGGGATCCCCACCGCTTCAAAGCGGGGGGCAAAATCAGAAGTGGCCCACAAGTGGGCGAAATGGCTACCTCACCCCTGCCGTATCGGGGATCCCCACCGCTTCAGAGCGGGGGCCAGAATCAGAAGTGGCCCACAAGTGGGCAAAGTGGCTACCTCACCCCTGCCGTATCGGGGATCCCCACCGTCTCAGAGCGGGGGGCAGAATCAGAAGTGGCCCACAAGTGGGCGAAATGGCTACCTCCCCCCTGCCGTATCGGGGATCCCCACCGCTTCAGAGCGGGGGGCAAAATCAGAAGTGGCCCACAAGTGGGCGAAATGGCTACCTCACCCCCGCCGTATCGGGGATCCCCACCGCTTCAAAGCGGGGGGCAAAATCAGAAGTGGCCCACAAGTGGGCGAAATGGCTACCTCACCCCTGCCGTATCGGGGATCCCCACCGCTTCAGAGCGGGGGGCAAAATCAGATGTGGCCCACAAGTGGGCAAAGTGGCTACCTCCCCCCTGCCGTATCGGGGATCCCCACCGCTTCAGAGCGGGGGGCAAAATCAGAAGTGGCCCACAAGTGGGCAAAGTGGCTACCTCACCCCTGCCGTATCGGGGATCCCCACCGCTTCAGAGCGGGGGGCAAAATCAGAAGTGGCCCACAAGTGGGCAAAGTGGCTACCTCACCCCTGCCGTATCGGGGATCCCCACCGCTTCAGAGCGGGGGGCAAAATCAGAAAAAAGGGCTTTTTTCTAATAATTTTTTTACTGAGTAAAAAAAAATAATTTTTTTTACTCAGTTTTTTACGGAGTAAAAAATTTTTTTTTTCTTTCTACTCAGTTTCGCAACTGAGTAGAAACCCCACTTACTGAGTAAAAAAAAATTTTTTTACTCAGTTTGAAACTGAGTAAAAAAATCTTTTTTTAAAAAAAATTTTTTTTACTCAGTTTTACCACGGACCCGCTGTTGGTGCCGTTGGCAGTGGTTGGCGGTTGGCAGTTGGTCGCCGTTGGCAGTTGGCAGCTGTTGGCAGTTGGCAGTTGGTGGCAGTTGGCGGTTGGCGGCGGTTGGTGGTTGGCGGTTGGCGGTTGGTTGTGCCTTGGGGTGCTCCTTAAGGACGGTCCTTAGCGGGAAAAAAAATGGGGTTCCTTAAGGACCACCCTGGTGGTGCCCCACAGGAAGTGGTTTCATGCCCACCACAGCGGAGCAACAAATTGGAGACCCAGACTGAGACCTGCACAATCAGATCTCGAGCGGTGAGACTGTCAATCTCTTGGTAGTACAGCTGAGAGGGCATGTTGAGGGCTCAAGCCTGTGTCTTGGTGGAGGCCTGCACCAAAACGCAGCTTTGGCCACCCTACTCACTGGGCTGTGCACTAGGGCGGTCAGTGCACAGATATACTGTGACACACAAAACTGCAAGCTCAACAGAATTCCCTGGGGTCACAACTCTTTTTGCGTCCTGCAAGGGGGTATCCTGTAAGGGGGCAGGGTGGTGGATTGCACGGCAGCCCCTTGGTGCAACTTCCTCAAATTTGCAATGGGGGAATAGCCAAAAGCAAGCAAATGAGAGAGGGGGGGGGGGGGTGGCAAAGGTTGAAGGGTGGGCATGGTGGGCGCGCAGCAGGGCCTGCAAGGAGGCATACTGGACTATTCCAATCATTGGGTGGCAACGCAGTAATCAAATGATGCTTGAACTCTTGGCTGGACAAGCCCTTAGCATTTGCACCTGAAGGCAGCAACATGTGAGGCTACTTGGGTTGGTTTTTCTTGCCTGACACCGTGCTGGGTTGCATGGGGAGTGACCATGGTGCGTATAAAATAGGAAGCATGTGCCACAGGGGACCGTTAGAGCACAGAAACGGCTTTTTCAGCATCAGTCAATAGTCCTGCATTGAATTGTTTGGTCCTTGAACGATGCAGGTGACTGCACTCTTGCGCAAATCAAATACACATTGAACAATTTGAACAACAATCCGTTTGCAAATGATGCTGTAATGATCTTCTTCTTCAGAGTTGAAATACTGGTGTTGGGTAATGTTTTGCCTACATGCACTTTCCTGTCAACAGTGAATGATGATACATGCAAATGCTTTTTGGGGTGCGCTCCGCGCATGGAGATCCAAAAATCCCTAAATGGTCCTGGTGCACTGTAGCATTAGGGTCAGCATCAAGAAGTGCATTTGTAAGGCTGGGGATCCCTCAATTGCGTTCTCCGGAATATGGCTGATGAAGAAGGGCTGTAGTTGGTGAGAACCTGGGTACTCTCGAAAGTGCTTTTTTTTCATCATCAGCGGCTGATCTTTTGGTTGGCTGGCTGCTCAAATTTTACGGTGGAGACATGTTGATACATATAGAATTACAGGACAAAATTCCCAATATTCCAACCTATATTTCAACAGGGTCACTCGGGGGGTCGAGGTTGAAACAATAATCAAAAACGGCCAAAAATTGGTTTTTTGTTGTTGCTTTTTGAGTCTGTGGTGGGCATCACGACGCGACAGGTGGTGCAAGGTTGCACACCCCTGTTTGGACCCCTTGTGCCTGTGACATCAGCCATTCTGGTGATGGCTGAACAATAACAGTCTATTTTAGTCAGCTGTCCAAGCTGTCCAGTTGACCAAACACTCTATCACTTGGGCAACCATCACCAAAATGCCCAAGCCAGAACAAATTCTCACATATTTTAAACTTAAAGTTTTGTAGGTGGGCATGAGGAAGGCGATGCAAAAACAAGGGCACTGGCGGTCAAAACTCAACAAGAAATCTCTCAAACGATCTCATCCACATTGTATGTGATGATTTTGCTTGCAAACGGCTCCCACTCCAGCAGACCTGTACAAATACAGTCACCAAAAAGTGACCATTTGATCCTGCCATCGCATTCACTCATTCTGGAGGGTAGGTTGGCCGGGCAAGGGTGTTCTTGGCATATGGCAGACTTCTAAGCATTAAGAATTCTTCATCATAGCGAAACTATCGGAGGCAACCCTATACCCTGAAGGATCACAACAAAACATGTGAAAAAAAAGTTTTGGCACATTTTTGGGGAGCATTCATCAGGCTTGCCTGTTGACATCTGCCATTGCTTGCACGTACAGAATCAGTGTCGGGCATTGTTTACAATTTCACATGTGTAGAAAGGAGGCCACAATTTGTCCTCCACCCTCTTTAGCACCAACAGTCCATTGACTTGGCATGGGAACTCAGCAAGCAGCCACTCGCGAGTGGTTGGTCTATTGCCATGTTTAATACATGAGATGACAAATGGCGTTTTGTGTGATGACCTATTCGTTCTCTCCCAAAGCGAAGCAAACTCTCAGACCTGTGGTCTGTGCTGCTGATTCCGACAAAATGACTTGCAACGCATCATCGGAAGGCACAAACACGCCCCATTGGACGAACTGCAGAAACATCTTTCGAGTCAGACATTTCCAGCCCAACATCGTGAACTGTTGAAAGTAGGCGCACATGTTCAGTGAAGGCAAGAGATACAGTGAAGAGAGCTTACAAATCGGGGATGAAGAAGGTGGAGTGGGGATGGAGAGGTGCAGGCATGGGGTAGGGCTCGAGCTCTTAGAGGGTAGGGAAGGCATGGGCTAAGGATTTGGAGAGCATGGGTCCAGTTGGGGATCATGGTCGTGGTCGTGGTGGTGGTGCTGGTGCTTGTGCTAGATTTCGCTCGCACTGGGACTGTAACCTGATACAAGCGTGGTGCATGAATACGGCCAAGGTTACAGGGAAATCGTGCATATGTACCACTTGTAAATACAGGAGGCTGAAAAGGGATGATACACCCGACAAATGTCAAGGAATGGCCTATTTTCTGGTCGCACCAATGTTCTCCACCTCCCCATTCGCGTGTGGAAGGAATATGCACCAGTATAAATAAAAAATGCAAAAATGCTGCCATTTTCCCGCTGTTTTGAACAAAACATGTTTTTCCTGCATAGTAGAGGAGGGCAGAGTGCTCTGTGTGATCCCCCTCATGACCTATGGCAGGTGGACACACCAGTAAACACTTACCCCCAAAGGGCAAGGGGGGGGATCAGCTGTAGTGGGTAAACGTTTAAGGCACCAACGCCGCAAAATGTGACGGGGTGATTCCGACAAGGGTGTACAGGTGGTAAGCTGTATCCCCCCCAAAAATCTTCGGGTTGCATGTTTGCAAGTTTGGGGGTGTACATTTGAGTTCCCCCACACAACCCATCCCGTGCCTGCTAGTTTTGTTTATCAGCCGCTGTAAAAGGTGATGGAGAGTGTTCACCATCGTGAATCATTGTGCAGAAGGAGAAGAGGGATAGTATCCCCTCACCCCTCACTTCTCGTTGCGCAGCATTTTCTCGTACCTGTGGTCAATTGTATGCACACCGCGAGCGACAGAAATACTTATTGTGCACGCGCCATAAAAAATAGTTGTTTCAGGCTCTATGCATAGAAAGCAGCATAGCCGAAAACATTTATTGGTTTGTCATGTGTGTCTTGCATGGAGCTGTCAGAAATCAAATTGTTTCCTTGGGTGGTTCCTGTTGTTAGTTTGTTGCACATTTTCCCGCCGCATCCTATTTTTTAGGTGTGTCGTCACAATGTGGTTTTATTGCGCCCGCCTACATTGGTACCAATAGAAAAATGCGGTAAAGCCCTAGCAGGGGTAGCTGTCCAAACAAGGGGTATTTCCTACCCGGAGGGGAAGAAAATTTTACAATACTGATAGATTGTTTGGGGCACATTTCGTCCAAATTCCGACCTCGCAATTATCTATTTTTTGAGGCGTCTTCTGACTGATCAGAAAATTCATCCTTAACGGGTTCCCCATTTTCTTGATTTTTTTTCATGCACCTCCCTAGGCGTGTAACTGGTGCTTCACAGCAATTCAAAGGTCTAGATCCCGCAAAAATAGGGTGGAATGCCACTCAAACTGTGTTTCTCAAACAAACCTCGAGTTAGGTGATATGTGAAGTTTTCCAAAAGTCTTGGAAGTTGACGGCGCTATCCCCGTATTTTTTTCGTTGCCTACATATTTCTGTGGCACAGGTTAGAAGCCCTGTCATGCGCACATTTTTTGAAAGCGTGCATTTTTTTTGCGGCGCCCTGGGTTAGGGGGTTTATAGCCCTGCATGTGCATATAGTGGACCCCAAGTATATAGTGTTGGTCGGGGGCATTTCAACCGAAAAAGATGCCCGGTGCGCACCCGGCGCACTAATGTTCCCCCTATGACATCACTTTATAGTTGGGAACTGCCTGATTTGCAGCACACGAAACGATGAACAGGTTGCACTGAACTGCACACTGATCATTGGCAAGCTCATCCCCAAGAAGAGTATGCTTTTCCTGCTGTGCGCAGTCCATTAGTCAATTGTTCTTAATCATGCCGGAGCAGGGCAAATAGCACATGTAGGGATTCTTACATGAATAATCCCCCCTTTGGCCTTTGAAGCGTTCACATGTCACCGTGGCGCTCGTCCTTCATCGTACACATTTGGGTACACAAAAACCTGGAAAAATTACCTACAAGATTTTCACTATTTTCACTATTGCCTCGAAAGTAGCGTGGCGTTTTCCTTGGAGATTCACTTGGCGGTGTCCATGTTATAGGTGCACCCAAAGCCTACACGAACTGCGGGTAAAGTTACCGGCACCTATGATGGGTCGTCCCAAAGGCAGCACCTCCACGAACTGCGGGTAAAAATATGGGCACTTATGACGGGTCATATCGAAGGCAGCACCTACACGAACTGCAGGTAAAATTAGAGGCATTTTGTCAAGGGGGGGTTCCCAAAAATTTTGGTGCAGGTCCGTGCTTGGGTCTATGGATATTCCCAGTTTTTTTACGTGTGCCAATGCAGATGAGGTCTAGAGGTCATTTGCAAACCTAGGTAAGAATACATATTACAAAATTTTTGTAGGACTCGCACTACGGTGGCATGTGTGGGTTTTTGCCTCCGGGCTGAAGAAAAAGACATTGCTTCTTGGCCCGAAAAAGGACTTTTAGTGCAAAATTTGAATTTTTGTAGGGAAAAGGCCATTTGGGAGAGCGGCCAATCAAGTGCAAATTTGGTGGGGGCACAAAGCAATGCACAACAAGGGCTTGGCCACCTATGCCCAAAACGACCGGGGAGCAAATGCGCATCACCACAAACAAGTTTTGTGCCGTTTGGAGCCGTTTACCGCGTTCTACGGCCGATTTAGTGTCCAAAAATGGCCGTTTTTGGGTTGTTTTCAGGACGATCGTCTTGAAAGTTCAGGATGATCGCCGGTGTGCCGAGTAGGTGTTTCCAATGAGGGCCATTGTTCTTCCATAGCGATTGGGCTATCAAATGATGGCAAATGGGTGTTCAATAAAGGCATGTACCATGCCGTGGTGCCACGCGGTGGTCCATTTTGAGGTGAAAACAAGCCGTTTTTGAGCCGTGTTTCAGGATGATCGTCCTGACCGTGGATGCACATCTCCAAAGCAAGCAGTCTTTCCTCAACAGTGATTTCCATCGTCCCGAAAGTTTAGGACGATTGCCAGTGTGTTACATGGGCGTTTTCAATGAGGCCCGTTCTTCTTCCATAGCAGTTGGGCTATCTGAGGAATGCAAATTGGTGTTCAATAAGGCATGTAGCATGCAGCGGTGCCATGTGCCGGTCCATTTTGAGTTGAAAACGAGCCGTTTTAGAGCCGTGCTTCAAGCCGATAACCCTGAATGTGGAGGTAGATCTCCAAAGCAAGTAGTCTTCCCTCTAGTTCTGTGCGCAAGTGGTCAAACAAAGGCACGGTCTGATAGCAACCCCTCAAAACGACAGCACCACAGAATTGATGCAACACCTCAGAAATTGCAGCCTCCCAAGCACGGGGGGGTGACCACAACCGGTCCTGATGCGACCCGGCCCCCAACTATCTTTCAAAACTCGGAGGGGGGGGGGGAGGGGGCAGTTGGGGGGGCGTCCAGCCGGGGGGGGGGGGTGTTCCTCCCGGGGGTCGGGGGGGGGGGGGTTCCTGCCAGGGGTCGGGGGGGGGTCTGGCCGGGGGTCATGGGGGTGTCCAGCCAAGGGGTGAGGGGGGGGGGGGGTTAGGGTTAGGGTTAAGGTCACCGAGCTGGTGGAACCAGCTTTGGTTTTATAACCCTTTTTAGTGTCTAGGGTGGACCTACCAGGTTTAGCAGCAAGCAAGCAAGCAAGCAAGCAGCAAGCAGCAAGCAAGCAAGCAGCATGCGCGAAATGGGGAAAAATCAGAATTCTGTCGTGCAGCTTTAGATTCGGCTGAAATTTTGGTGGATGATACCTATGGGTGTGAAATACAATCACACACAGGTTGAGCAAGAAACTCAACGGTGGCGGCCGGGAACGGGATTCGCAAGTGGCGGACCTTAGTTTCAAGAGCTGCAGTTTAGGGCCAAAAGCAGCCATTTTTGGGCCAAAAAAGCCCTGGAACACATCCAAAACGGCCAAACAAAGGGAAATGGTGGGTACATTGCATGTGCGGCTTGACTTCCCCGTGTCAACTAGCCCTTTGCGGCCCTCTAACTCCATGATATGTCCCGGAAACGGCCCAAAAAGGCCCCCAGAAGCTCCAAAGGCCGATAGCCACAAACCAAGGATAGGCCATATCTTTGGCTACATGGCTCAAAACGCGATTCCGAGGGCACCTACTCCACCCGCAATCCCCCACTTTTTGTGGTTTCCACCCCTCAGAATTGCCCAAACGGACGCCTAGACCCCAATACCTAGGCCCACGAGGCTGCGGCAAGCTGCAAGCTCAAGCCCAAACAAGTGGGTGCCCAAATGGGTCACCAGGGTCCAGTAGGGGCAAAAAGATGACTTTTCTAAAAAATGATCCTAGACCATGTGCGACGCTAAAACAAGTGTTTTTGGACAGTTTTGAGCTTGTGGTGGCCCATTTTGGTCCTCCAAAAATCCCGAAATGCCTTGAAGATGCGATGTTTTGGGACCAAAATTGGGTCAAAAACGCATTTTTCCAAACCTCATCCTAGACCATTTGGGGTGCACAAACGGGTGAAAGGAGCCCATTTTGAGCCCATTTGGGGGCATTTTGGCCTCTCAAAAGTCCAAAAAGCCTTGAAACTGGGCCTCGTGGTGATGGGGTTCACTTGCAAGCTGATTTAACTTTGTCAAGAGCCATCAATGTGTGAATCATTCTTGATGTCCCTCACCAGTCATAGCTGATGTTCCCTCCCCCACCAGCTCGGTCCCAATATTCAGTCTTGATTAGGGTTAAGGTTAGCCCTAGGGTTAGGGTCACCGAGCTGGTGGAACCAGTCTTGGTTTTACAACCCTTTTTAGTGTCTAGGGTGGACCTACCAGGTTTAGCAGCAAGCAAGCAAGCAAGCAGCAAGCAAGCAAGCAAGCAGCACGCGCGAAATGGGGAAAAATCAGAACTCCGTCGTGCAGCTTTAGATTCGGGTGAAATTTTGGTGCATGATACCTATGGGTGTGAAGTACAATCACACAAAGTTTGAGCAAGAAACTCGACGGTGGCGGCCGGGAATGGGATTCCCAAGTGGCGGACCTCAATTTCAAAAATTGTAGTTTAGGGCCAAAAACAACCATTTTTGGGCCAAAAAAGCCCTGGAACACATTCAAAACGGCCAAACGAAGGGAAACGGTGGGTACACTCCACGTGCGGCTTGACTTCCCCGTGTCAACGAGCTCTTTGCGGACTCCATGATATGTCCCGGAAACGGCCCAAAAAGGCCCCCACAAGCTCCAAATGCCGACAGCCACAAACCAAGAATAGGCCATATCTTTGGCTACATGGCTCAAAACGCGATTCCAAGGGCACCTACTCCACCCGCAACCCCCCACTTTTTGTGGTTTCCACCCCTCAGAATTGCCCAAACGGACGCCTAGACCCCAATACCTAGGCCCACGAGGCTGAGGCAAGCTGCAAGCTCAAGCCCAAACAGGTGGGTGCCCAAATGGGTCAACAGGGTCCAGTAGGGGCAAAAAGATGACTTTTCTCAAAAATGATCCTAGACCATGTGCGACCCTAAAACAAGTGTTTTTGGACCGTTTTGAGCTTGTGGTGGCCCATTTTGGTCCTCCAAAAATCCCAAAATGCCTTGAAAATGGGCTGCTTTGGGACCAAAAATGGGTCAAAAATGGGTCAAAAACACATTTGTCCAAACCTCATCCTAGACCATTTGGGGTGCACAAACGGGCAGAATGAGCCCATTTTGAGCCCATTTTGGGGCATTTTGGCCTCTCAGAAGTCCAAAAAGCCTTGAAAGTGGGCCTCGTGGTGATGGGGTTCACGTGCAAGCTGATTTCACTTTGTCAAGAGCCATCAATGTGTGAACCATTCTTGATGTCCCTCACCAGTCATGGTTGATGTTCCCTCCCCCACCAGCTTGGTCCCAATATTCAGTCTTGATTAGGGTCAGGTATAGGGTTAGGGCTAGGGCCTGGGGGGGGGGGGGGGGCACCCCTCGGTTATGGACGCCAACTACCCCCCAACTAACTGTTGGCCGGAGGCCCCTTGGGGGGGGGGGGGGGTCTAGGAGGGGCTTGGGGTGGCACATGGTGCTGGGACGCACAGCATAGAAGGTAAAAAATGGTAGGAAAATGCTGAGCATATTGCTCAGGATATTCGGGGATGCTCAGCATTCATGCTCAGCAAATGGGACTCATATTGCAGGGGTGATCTCGGAAGTCCCAGCCGAAATTTCTTCCGAGCTCCCCCGGCACAGTCGGCTGGGAAGCCCATGGAACATTCCTACCGATATCGGTTGCGTTTTGGGACCCGATCTGGCTGCCAAAACTTCCGAGCATCTTTCCGAGGGATTTCAAAAACTTCCAGGCGTTTTTCCATCGGTTTTTTGTACAATGACCTACACCGTTCTTGGTTCCCAAATCCCACACCTCAGCAAAGAAACACACAAAAAGACAAGCATGACCGTTCACTTACGCTTGAAATGTGAATGCTCAGTGCCTTGCCTGTTCATTTCAGCTTGAACTGTGAATGCTGTAATCTCCTTCGCTGAGCATCTGCACAGGACAACCATCGCTTGACATGGCATCCACATCCACCACCACACGGCGATACTTCTTGGGTTGAGGTTGGGGTTCAGGGTTGTCACTGGATGATGAGGAAGAATCTGAGGCACTTACTGTGGAGGCACCAGATAGGTGCACAGCATCATCATCCGAATCATTATCCTCGGGACTGCTACTGCTCCCACTATCACTGCTGCTGCTGCTGCTGCTGCTGCTGCTGCTGTTGCTACTGTTACTGCTGCTACTGCCACTGCCACGAGGGCACACAAGTTGCTGCTCAATGTCGCTATCAACAATGGGTACACACGCCAACTTCGTACGTCTCATGGGTTGAACACGCTGCTGCTCGTTCAAACCGTTGTGGTTGGTTGCAAGGAAACCATGTATGGAAAGCCCCAACCAGTACCTTTCACCAGAACCTTCATTTGCCAGGATTCCTCCAACCAGTTTCGAGATCCAAGGGTCCAAAGTGTGCTCGACTATCCGCCCCCTCACTCTGCGCCATTGTTTTGGTAGGTGTCAAGGAAACCATGTATGGAAAGCCCCAACCAGTACCTTTCACCAGAACCTTCTTTTGCCAGGATTGCTCCAACCAGCTTCGAGATCTAAGGGTCCAAAGTGTGCTCGACTATCCGCCCCCTCCCTCTGCGCCACTGTTTTGGTTGGTTTCAAGGAAACCATGTATGGAAAGCCCCAACCAGTACCTTTCACCAGAACCTTCTTTTGCCAGGATTGCTCCAACCAGTTTCGAGATCTAAGGGTCCAAAGTGTGCTCGACTATCCGCCCCCTCCCTCTGCGCCACTGTTTTGGTTGGTTGCAAGGAAACCATGTATGGAAAGCCCCAACCAGTACCTTTCACCAGAACCTTTTTTTGCCAGGATTGCTCCAACCAGTTTCGAGATCCAAGGGTCCAAAGTGTGCTCGACTATCCGCCCCCTCACTCTGCGCCACTGTTTTGGTTGGTTTCAAGGAAACCATGTATGGAAAGCCCCAACCAGTACCTTTCACCAGAACCTTCATTTGCCAGGATTGCTCCAACCAGTTTCGAGATCCAAGGGTCCAAAGTGTGCTCGACTATCCGCCCCCTCACTCTTCGCCATTGTTTTGGTAGGTGTCAAGGAAACCATGTATGGAAAGCCCCAACCAATACCTTTCACCAGAACCTTCTTTTGCCAGGATTGCTCCAACCAGTTTCGAGATCCAAGGGTCCAAAGTGTGCTCGACTATCCGCCCCCTCACTCTGCCCCACTGTTTTGGTTGGTTTCAAGGAAACCATGTATGGAAAGCCCCAACTAGTACCTTTCACCAGAACCTTCATTTGCCAGGATTGCTCCAACCAGTTTCGAGATCCAAGGGTCCAAAGTGTGCTCGACTATCCGCCCCCTGCCACAGGCACAACAAGCACAAGCTGGGCTGGAAGCATGAATGGATGCCAACAGGCAGTTCAGGTGCAGCTGCAGTTCATTTCAGTGCCTCGAATGGGAATATATACCTCCCTCTCAGTCCTGCCCCTCAGACTCAGGCTCAGGCTGAGGCTGTGCCTTGTGAGAGGCCTCGGCCTTGGTCTCAGGGGGCACAATGAGGAGAATCAACTCCCCTGGCCCGGAATCACCCCCATGGATGAGGGGGAAGGACCTCATCCAATTGCGAGGTCGGTGGTCAGACCCCTTCACATAGTCAATGACAGTCCTGACCTGTGTGACTATGCGAAGGGGCAGTGACCCCTGGTCCCCTGGTCCCGCTCCACTCCAGCCTACATATGGGCTGCGGCTGATCTTCTTCCTCCTCTTACCTGAAGGGGCCCCAGAGTCAGGGGCCGCCCGCCCTCTCTTCACGCCTGTGGAGGAAACAGGCACCTTGGAATCTGAGTCAGATGACTCAGGGGCCACCTGCCCTCTCCTCACCCCTGTCGAGGAAATAGGCACGTCTGAGTCAGATGACTTAGAGTTTGAAACCACCACCTCCTCCTTCCCCTTCCCCTTCCCCCTCCCCTTACCCTTACCCTTCTCCTTCCCCTTCCCCTTACCCACTGCAATCTCTGGGGCAGAAGCTGAAGAGTCTGAATCACCCCCCCCCTTCCCCTTACCCTTACCCTTCTCCTTCCCCTTCCCCTTACCCACTGCAATCTCTGGGGCAGAGTCTGAAGAGTCTGAATCACCCCCCCCCTTCCCCTTCCCCTTCCCCTCCCCTTTCCCCTTACCCACACCAGGGATAGCAGGGCCAGAGTCAGGGTTCGCGATGCAAAAAAGTACCACAATGGGTACCATGTTGCCGGAGAGGGGGGCAAAGGGGACAGGCCCTTTGCCCCCCCCAACTGGGGCCAGCTGCCCGGAGACTTCTTTCATCTCCTTCAGGGCCGCAGGGCCCTAGCCAGTGCGGCGGCACTTCCAGCTCCCTTTCACCTGAGCCCATGCCAGGGTTTTGTCCAGCAACTCCCGGCACTGGCGCCCCCACATGGCAAAATGGCTCAGGGCGGGGGGGGGGGTGTCCCAAACACCCACAGGGTGGCTCATGTGCCACAAAATTATTTTAACCGCCACATACATGCAGTTGTGGCGGTTGCAGGAGTCGGGGGCGGTGTGCATCCTCACCGAAACCCCCCTGTCCCTCAGCTTCTGGGTGCACGACCTTGAAATAGCCGTAGCTGCAAGGTCGTACACCTCCCAACCCCGAGGATGCCCTGCAAAAACCACCCCATGCAGGAGCTCCTCCTGGTGTCCCCCTGTCACCTCCCATTTCCCAAAGGGGGGGAGGGTGCTGGGGGGCATCTTGGGGAGGGGGGCCTTAAGGAGGCGGCGTTTCTTTGCCTCCTCCCAAGCCCCCCGCATCTGCCCCAGCAGATCCTCTGCCCTTCCCTGCTGGGTAGTAGCTGCTGCCCGCAGCTTTCCCTCCCTGCTCTTCACCCCCTGCCCCCCCTACCACCCCCTCCCGGACAGCCTGCTCAGCCTTCTTGAAGGACTGGTCGGCCTGCTCAAACTGCCCTCTCAACTTGGAGTACCGATTGGCTGGTGATCGGTACTCCTTGAGGACCAGTTTCCTCAACTGGTCCGGAACCCCCAACTCCCCACACACTGCCACACTCCGGTCAAAAATGGCCAGGTCCAGAACCACCTTGGCCACGTTTGGGGGCGTCTGCCCAATTGGAGCACGATGCTCCACTTGCCTGCGGGAGGTCACGGCCCCCCGAGTGACCCACACCACCACCCCCTCCCCCTCTGGCCCGTAGCGTGCCCCGGCCGCGAACCAGGACACTGTCTTCTTACTCAGCTGTGCAAGCACCATCTGGACTTGCACAGCTGCAACAGCCGCCAACAAAGCTGCGCAGTGGGCAGCCTGCATGCCCTTGGGGTCCTCCGCATCTTCTGCCGCGGCGGCGGGCCCTGCTGCTGCTGCTCCTGCTGCTCCTCCGACTGCTGGCGCCTCCCACAAAGCGGGGGTGGCTGGCGAAGGGTTGCTGGCACCGGCACTGCTACCGGCGCTGGGGTTCCCACTCCCAAGTTCAGCCAGTCGACCCGAGGAGATGGGGACGGCGGCAGGAGCTGGTGGCTGGGCGCGGGCAGCCAGGGCAGCAGAGATGGAAGACATCAGAGCGAAAAAGAGGGCTGATGAAGACCCAACACAGTGCATCCCCAGCTTAGGCAGGGGGGGGGGCTTCTGCGGTCCCAACCTGGCCCTGGCCCTCACCCTTGGCCTGCAACCATGTACCTAAGATGGTAAGTCGCTGCCGCTTTGGTGCGCCCTCGGAAGAAGGTTTGGGGGCTGGGGCCAAAAGAAACTCAATGTCCCACAAGACACCGTGCGCATGGTACGTGGGTTGCTGGTCTGTTCTGAAAACCTCACCGTCGGGGGGGGGGGGGGGGGTAACCACCTTTTCCCACGTGCCTGAGGGGGCTTGGTCCCACACCCACCAGCCGTCCTTTTCCCCGAAAACCTCTACCACATGTGCACCTGTGATGGTGGCTCTGAGGGCGCTGTGAATCGTTGCATGTGGGGACTCGCAGAAGGCATCGTTTATGATAACCCTCAAAACCTCGAACGGAACATGAATAAATGAGAGGGGGGGGAACTGCACGTTGCAGGAAACTACTTTTTTGGACCGCTTCTTGATCTTGGCCTCTTTGAACCAAGTAACTACATCGCTCTGGGTCCACTTTAACTCGCGAATGGTACTGTCCGGGTGTGTGGACAGTATTGATTTCAAGTACATGTAATGTACACGCAGCCTCTCTTCAGATTCCTCTGCAAAGGTCCGGTCCGTGTTGTATTTCGGATCCGGACCAACAATGCAGAGGTTTCTGTATTGTACACCGTACGAGGTCTCATGTTTGCTGGGGCTTGTCTTGCCCACAGCCTCCCGTGTCGTCAAGACAGGGATTGAAAAATGCTTATGCATAAGCATAGCCAGCAAGGTATCCTTGGGCTGCATGCGGTATGCATCAGGGACGACCCTGTCCAAAAAAACCCTTAGCATTCTGGGTTCAATGGTCTCTGACGGCTTATGCCGCAGGCACAGTGCTGCTAGGGCGTGTTGGACGCGCGATTGTGTATCACCCGGTTCGGGAACTTCGGTATTGGCTGTGTCCGCGTCAATGAGCTCGCCCTCAAGCTCCAAATCTGGTTCCGGGAGCTGCTGAACGGGCTGGGGGGGCTGAGCGGACGAAGACGAGGCACTAGCGGCACTGCCTTGACTAGCAGACACGTCTGTTGCAGGTGACAAAAAGTGTTCTGAGGAAAAAAAAGGGAATACATTAGTGAGTCTACTCAAAGGGGCCTAGGTGAGAAAGCGACACACATGCAAAAAGAAAACCACAAAAGCAGGCACAAAGCATCAGAAGGCACAAAGGGCAAACATTCATAAGCTTGAGTACAGTGTTCTCGATGCAAGTTTGTAGGCAAAGCAGCCACCAAGGATCAAACTGGCGTTGCACATGTCAAAAGCAAAAGTCCAAATTCACAAAGGAGCACAAAGGGGAAGCAATCATAAGCTTGAGCACAGTGTTCTCCCCCGGCACGGTCGGCTGGGAAGCCCATGGAACATTCCTACCAATATTGGTTGCGTTTTGGGACCCCATCTGGCTGCCACTAATTCCGAGCATCTTTCCGGCAAGCATCCAACCAAAATTCCACTGGGTTCGGGCTGAAAAATTTCTTCCGAGCTCCCCCGGCACGGTCGGCTGGGAAGCCCATGGAACATTCCTACCGATATCGGTTGCGTTTTGGGGGGCCGATCTGGCTGCCAAAAATTCCGAGCATCTTTCCAAGGGTTTTCGAAAACTTCCAAGCGACGGACCGAAGCATATCGCATGCACGTCGGTACAAATTTCCTAAAATTGCCACCGGTAACCGGACAATATTGGTCTCTCTTTCAATGTTCTGTGCTGGGCACCGGTGGTACATGTGGGGGGTCCGGGAGGGTCGGTTGGGGGGGGGGGGGGGGGCTCTGGGAGGGTCGGTGGGGAGGGGGGCACAGGCTCCCCTTACCTCCCCTTGCCCTCCCTCTAACCATACCATCACCATAAACCTAACCCTAACCTTTGCAGCCAGTTGGTTTGGCCATGCCAGCCATGTTGATTGGGCTGAATAAGATCCCCCCAATTTGGTTCATGGTTGCTTTTGCCACATCATTGCTCCATTTTGGACCCCAACACTCACTCTGACCCTAGCCTAGGGTGAGAGCCAGGGCTAGGCTTAGGGCTAGGGTCACCGAGCTGGTGGAACCAGCTTTGGTTTTATAACCCTTTTTAGTGTCTAGGGTGGACCTACCAGGTTTAGCAGCAAGCAAGCAAGCAAGCAAGCAGCAAGCAGCAAGCAGCAAGCAAGCAGCACGCGCGAAATGGGGAAAAATCAGGACTCCGTCGTGGTGCTTCAGATTCGGCTGAAATTTTGGTGGATGATACCTATGGGTGTGAAGTACAATCACACAAAGTTTGAGCAAGAACCTCAACGGTGGCGGCCGGGAACGGGATTCGCAAGTGGCGGACCTTAGTTTCAAGAACTGCAGTTTAGGGCCAAAAACAGTCATTTTTGGGCCAAAAAAGCCCTGGAACACATTCAAAACGGCCAAACGAAGGGAAACGGTGGGTACACTCCATGTGCGGCTTGACTTCCCCGTGTCACAGAGCCCTTTGCGGCCCTCTGACTCCATGATATGTCCCGGAAACGGCCCAAAATGCCCCCCACAAGCTCCAAATGCCGACAACCACAAACCAAGAATAGGCCATATCTTTGGCTACATGGCTCAAAACGCGATTCCGAGGGCACCTACTCCACCCGCAACCCCCCACTTTTTGTGGTTTCCACCCCTCAGAATTGCCCAAACGGACGCCTAGACCCCAATACCTAGGCCCACGAGGCTGCGGCAAGCTGCAGACTCAAACCGAAACAGGTGGGTGCCCAAATGGGTTAACAGGGTCCAGTAGGGGCAAAAATATGACTTTTCTCAAAAATGATCCTAGACCATGTGCGACGCTAAAACAAGTGTTTTTGGACCGTTTTGAGCTTGTGGTGGCCCATTTTGGTCCTCCAAAAATCGCAAAATGCCTTGAAGATGCGATGTTTTGGGACCCAAAATGGGTCAAAAACGCATTTTTCTAAACCTCATCCTAGACCATTTGGGGTGCACAAACGGGCAGAATGAGCCCATTTTGAGCCCATTTTGGGGCATTTTGGCCCCTCAGAAGTCCAAAAAGCCTTGAAACTGGGCCTCGTGGTGATGGGGTTCACGTGCAAGCTGATTTAACTTTGTCAAGAGCCATCAATGTGTGAATCATTCTTGATGTCCCTCACCAGTCATAGTTGATGTTCCCTCCCCCACCAGCTTGGTCCCAATATTCAGTCTTGTTTAGGGTCAGCCCATGGAACATTCCTACCAATATTGGTTGCGTTTTGGGACCCCATCTGGCTGCCACTAATTCCGAGCATCTTTCCGGCAAGCATCCAACCAAAATTCCACTGGGTTCGGGCTGAAAAATTTCTTCCGAGCTCCCCCGGCACGGTCGGCTGGGAAGCCCATGGAACATTCCTACCGATATCGGTTGCGTTTTGGGGGGCCGATCTGGCTGCCAAAAATTCCGAGCATCTTTCCAAGGGTTTTCGAAAACTTCCAAGCGACGGACCGAAGCATATCGCATGCACGTCGGTACAAATTTCCTAAAATTGCCACCGGTAACCGGACAATATTGGTCTCTCTTTCAATGTTCTGTGCTGGGCACCGGTGGTACATGTGGGGGGTCCGGGAGGGTCGGTTGGGGGGGGGGGGGGGCTCTGGGAGGGTCGGTGGGGAGGGGGGCACAGGCTCCCCTTACCTCCCCTTGCCCTCCCTCTAACCATACCATCACCATAAACCTAACCCTAACCTTTGCAGCCAGTTGGTTTGGCCATGCCAGCCATGTTGATTGGGCTGAATAAGATCCCCCCAATTTGGTTCATGGTTGCTTTTGCCACATCATTGCTCCATTTTGGACCCCAACACTCACTCTGACCCTAGCCTAGGGTGAGAGCCAGGGCTAGGCTTAGGGCTAGGGTCACCGAGCTGGTGGAACCAGCTTTGGTTTTATAACCCTTTTTAGTGTCTAGGGTGGACCTACCAGGTTTAGCAGCAAGCAAGCAAGCAAGCAAGCAGCAAGCAGCAAGCAGCAAGCAAGCAGCACGCGCGAAATGGGGAAAAATCAGGACTCCGTCGTGGTGCTTCAGATTCGGCTGAAATTTTGGTGGATGATACCTATGGGTGTGAAGTACAATCACACAAAGTTTGAGCAAGAACCTCAACGGTGGCGGCCGGGAACGGGATTCGCAAGTGGCGGACCTTAGTTTCAAGAACTGCAGTTTAGGGCCAAAAACAGTCATTTTTGGGCCAAAAAGCCCTGGAACACATTCAAAACGGCCAAACGAAGGGAAACGGTGGGTACACTCCATGTGCGGCTTGACTTCCCCGTGTCACAGAGCCCTTTGCGGCCCTCTGACTCCATGATATGTCCCGGAAACGGCCCAAAATGCCCCCCACAAGCTCCAAATGCCGACAACCACAAACCAAGAATAGGCCATATCTTTGGCTACATGGCTCAAAACGCGATTCCGAGGGCACCTACTCCACCCGCAACCCCCCACTTTTTGTGGTTTCCACCCCTCAGAATTGCCCAAACGGACGCCTAGACCCCAATACCTAGGCCCACGAGGCTGCGGCAAGCTGCAGACTCAAACCGAAACAGGTGGGTGCCCAAATGGGTTAACAGGGTCCAGTAGGGGCAAAAATATGACTTTTCTCAAAAATGATCCTAGACCATGTGCGACGCTAAAACAAGTGTTTTTGGACCGTTTTGAGCTTGTGGTGGCCCATTTTGGTCCTCCAAAAATCGCAAAATGCCTTGAAGATGCGATGTTTTGGGACCAAAAATGGGTCAAAAACGCATTTGTCCAAACCTCATCCTAGACCATTTGGGGTGCACAAACGGGCAGAATGAGCCCATTTTGAGCCCATTTTGGGGCATTTTGGCCCCTCAGAAGTCCAAAAAGCCTTGAAACTGGGCCTCGTGGTGATGGGGTTCACGTGCAAGCTGATTTAACTTTGTCAAGAGCCATCAATGTGTGAATCATTCTTGATGTCCCTCACCAGTCATAGTTGATGTTCCCTCCCCCACCAGCTTGGTCCCAATATTCAGTCTTGTTTAGGGTCAGGTATAGGGTTAGGGCTAGGGCCTTGGGGGGGGGGGGGGGGGGCACCCCTCGGTTATGGACGCCAACTACCCCCCAACTAACTGTTGGCCGGAGGCCCCTTGGGGGGGGGGGGGGGGTCTAGGAGGGGCTTGGGGTGGGGGGTCCGGGAGGGTTGGTTGGTTGGGGGGGGGGGGCTCTGGGAGGGTCGGTGGGGAGGGGGCCACAGGCTCCCCTTACCTCCCCTTGCCCTCCCTCTAACCATACCATCACCATAAACCTAACCCTAACCTTTGCAGCCAGTTGGTTTGGCCATGCCAGCCATGTTGATTGGGCTGAATAAGATCCCCCCAATTTGGTTCATGGTTGCTTTTGCCACATCATTGCTCCATTTTGGACCCCAACACTCACTCTGACCCTAGCCTAGGGTGAGAGCCAGGGCTAGGCTTAGGGCTAGGGTCAACGAGCTGGTGGAACCAGGATTGGTTTTATAACCCTTTTTAGTGTCTAGGGTGGACCTACCAGGTTTGCAGCAAGCAAGCAAGCAAGCAAGCAGCAAGCAGCAAGCAGCAAGCAAGCAGCACGCGCGAAATGGGGAAAAATCAGGACTCCGTCGTGGTGCTTCAGATTCGGCTGAAATTTTGGTGGATGATACCTATGGGTGTGAAGTACAATCACACAAAGTTTGAGCAAGAACCTCAACGGTGGCGGCCGGGAACGGGATTCGCAAGTGGCGGACCTTAGTTTCAAGAACTGCAGTTTAGGGCCAAAAACAGTCATTTTTGGGCCAAAAAAGCCCTGGAACACATTCAAAACGGCCAAACGAAGGGAAACGGTGGGTACACTCCATGTGCGGCTTGACTTCCCGTGTCAACGAGCCCTTTGCGGCCCTCTAACTCCATGATATGTCCCGGAAACGGCCCAAAATGCCCCCCACAAGCTCCAAATGCGACAACCACAAACCAAGAATAGGCCATATCTTTGGCTACATGGCTCAAAACACGATTCCGAGGGCACCTACTCCACCCGCAACCCCCCACTTTTTGTGGTTTCCACCCCTCAGAATTGCCCAAACGGACGCCTAGACCCCAATACCTAGGCCCACGAGGCTGCGGCAAGCTGCAAGCTCAAACCGAAACAGGTGGGTGCCCAAATGGGTTAACAGGGTCCAGTAGGGGCAAAAAGATGACTTTTCTCAAAAATGATCCTAGACCATGTGCGACGCTAAAACAAGTGTTTTTGGACCGTTTTGAGCTTGTGGTGGCCCATTTTGGTCCTCCAAAAATCCCAAAATGCCTTGAAGATGCGATGTTTTGGACCAAAATGGGTCAAAAACGCATTTGTCCAAACCTCATCCTAGACCATTTGGGGTGCACAAACGGGCAGAATGAGCCCATTTTGAGCCCATTTTGGGCATTTTGGCCCCTCAGAAGTCCAAAAAGCCTTGAAACTGGGCCTCGTGGTGATGGGGTTCACGTGCAAGCTGATTTAACTTTGTCAAGAGCCATCAATGTGTGAATCATTCTTGATGTCCCTCACCAGTCATAGTTGATGTTCCCTCCCCCACCAGCTTGGTCCCAATATTCAGTCTTGTTTAGGGTCAGGTATAGGGTTAGGGCTAGGGCCTTGGGCGGGGGGGCACCCCTCGGTTATGGACGCCAACTACCCCCAACTAACTGTTGGCCGGAGGCCCCTTGGGGGGGGGGGGGGGGATTGAGGGGCTTGGGGTGGGGGGTCCGGGAGGGTCGGTTGGGGGGGGGGGGGCTCTGGGAGGGTCGGTGGGGAGGGGGCCACAGGCTCCCCTTACCTCCCCTTGCCCTCCCTCTAACCATACCATCACCATAAACCTAACCCTAACCTTTGCAGCCAGTTGGTTTGGCCATGCCAGCCATGTTGATTGGGCTGAATAAGATCCCCCCAATTTGGGTTGGGTCATGGTTGCTTTTGCCACATCATTGCTCCATTTGGACCCCAACGCTCACTCTGACCCTAGCCTAGGGTGAGAGCAGGGCTAGGCTTAGGGCTAGGGTCACCGAGCTGGTGGAACCAGGATTGGTTTTATAACCCTTTTTAGTGTCTAGGGTGGACCTACCAGGTTTAGCAGCAAGCAAGCAAGCAAGCAAGCAGCAAGCAGCAAGCAGCAAGCAAGCAGCACGCGCGAAATGGGGAAAAATCAGGACTCCGTCGTGGTGCTTCAGATTCGGCTGAAATTTTGGTGGATGATACCTATGGGTAGTGAAGTACAATCACACAAAGTTTGAGCAAGAAACTCAACGGTGGCGGCCGGGAACGGATTCGCAAGTGGCGGACCTCAGTTTCAAGAACTGCAGTTTAGGGCCAAAAACAGCCATTTTTGGGCCAAAAAAGCCCTGGAACACATGCAAAGCGGCCAAACGAAGGGAAACGGTGGGTACACTCCATGTGCGGCTTGACTTCCCCGTGTCAACGAGCCCTTTGCGGCCCTCTAACTCCATGATATGTCCCGGAAACGGCCCAAAAAGGCCCCCAGAAGCTCCAAATGCCGACAGCCACAGACCAAGAATAGGCCATATCTTTGGCTACATGGCTCAAAACGCGATTCCGAGGGCACCTACTCCACCCGCAACCCCCACTTTTTGTGGTTTCCACCCTCAGAATTGCCCAAACGGACGCCTAGACCCAATACCTAGGCCCACTAGGCTGCGGCAAGCTGCAAGCTCGAGCCCAAACAGGTGGGTGCCCATATGGGTCACCAGGGTCGAGTAGTGGCAAAAAGATGACTTTTCTCAAAAATGATCCTAGACCATGTGCGATGCTAAAACAAGTGTTTTTGGACCGTTTTGAGCTTGTGGTGGCCCATTTTGGTCCTCCGACAATCCCAAAATGCCTTGAAGATGCGATGTTTTGGGACCCAAAATGGGTCAAAAACGCATTTTTCTAAACCTCATCCTAGACCATTTGGGGTGCACACACGGGCAGGATGAGCCCATTTTGAGCCCATTTTGGGGCATTTTGGCCCCTCAAAAGTCCAAAAGCCTTGAAAGTGGGCCTCGTGGTGATGGGGTTCACGTGCAAGCTGATTTAACTTTGTCAAGAGCCATCAATGCATGAATCATTCTTGATGTCCCTCACCAGTCATATTTATGTTCCCTACCCCACCAGCTTGGTCCCATATTCAGTCTTGATTAGGGTCAGGTATAGGGTTAGGGGCTAGGGCCTTGGGGGGGGGGGGGGCACCCCTCGGTTATGGACGCCAACTACCCCCAACTAACTGTTGGCCGGAGGCCCCTTGGGGGGGGGGGGGGGGGATTGGAGGGGGGGTTCAGGGGAGGGGCGAATTGGGGGGGGGGGTCTAGGGAGGGGCTTGGGTGGGGGGTCCGGGAGGGTCGGTTGGGGGGGGGGGGGGGGGCTCTGGGAGGGTCGGTGGGGAGGGGCCACAGGCTCCCCTTACCTCCCCTTGCCCCTCCCTCCAACCATACCATCACCATAAACCTAACCCTAGCCTTTGCAGCCAGTTGGTTTGGCCATGCCAGCCATGTTGATTGGGCTGAATAAGATCCCCCCAATTTGGTTCATGGTTGCTTTTGCCACATCATTGCTCCATTTTGGACCCCAACACTCACTCTGACCCTAGCCTAGGGTGAGGGCCAGGGCTAGGCTTAGGGCTAGGGTCACCGAGCTGGTGGAACCAGTCTTGGTTTTATAACCCTTTTTAGTGTCTAGGGTGGACCTACCAGGTTTAGCAGCAAGCAAGCAAGCAAGCAAGCAAGCAAGCAGCAAGCAGCAAGCAAGCAGCACGCGCGAAATGGGGAAAAATCAGGACTCCGTCGTGGTGCTTCAGATTCGGCTGAAATTTTGGTGGATGATACCTATGGGTGTGAAGTACAATCACACAAAGTTTGAGCAAGAAAACTCAACGGTGGCGGCCACGAATGGGATTCCCAAGTGGCGGACCTTAGTTTCAAGAACTGCAGTTTAGGGCCAAAAACAGTCATTTTTGGGCCAAAAAAGCCCTGGAACACATTCAAAACGGCCAAATGAAGGGAAACGGTGGGTACACTCCATGTGCGGCTTGACTTCCCCCGTGTCAACGAGCCCTTTGCGGCCCTCCTAACTCCATGATATGTCCCGGAAACGGCCCAAAATGCCCCCCACAAGCTCCAAATGCCGACAACCACAAACCAAGAATAGGCCATATCTTTGGCTACATGGCTCAAAACGCGATTCCGAGGGCACCTACTCCACCCGCAACCCCCACTTTTTGTGGTTTCCACCCCTCAGAATTGCCCAAACGGACGCCTAGACCCCAATACCTAGGCCCACGAGGCTGCGGCAAGCTGCAAGCTCAAGCCCAAACAAGTGGGTGCCCAAATGGGTTAACAGGGTCCAGTAGGGGCAAAAAGATGACTTTTCTCAAAAATGATCCTAGACCATGTGCGACGCTAAAACAAGTGTTTTTGGACTGTTTTGAGCTTGTGGTGGCCCATTTTGGTCCTCCGAAAATCCCAAAATGCCTTGAAGATGCGATGTTTTGGAACCAAAAATGGGTCAAAAATGCATTTGTCCAAACATCATCCTAGACCATTTGGGGTGCACAAACGGCAGAATGAGCCATTTTGAGCCATTTGGGGGCATTTTGGCCCCTCACAAGTCCAAAAAAACTTTGAAAGTGGGCCTCGTGGTGATGGGGTTTCACGTGCAAGCTGAATTAACTTTGTCAAGAGCCATCAATGTGTGAATCATTCTTGATGTCCCTCACCACTCATAGTTGATGTTCCGTCCCCCACCAGCTCGGTCCCAATATTCAGTCTTGATTAGGGTCGGGTATAGGGTTAGGGCTAGGGCCTTGGGGGGGGGGGGGGGCACCCCTCGGTTATGGACGCCAACTACCCCCCAACTGACTGTTGGCCGGAGGCCCCTTGGGGGGGGGGGGGGGGGGGGGGGGGGGGGGGGGGGGGGGCATTGGAGGGGGGTTCAGGGAGGGGCGAATCGGGGGGGGGGGTCTAGGAGGGGCTTTGGGTGGGGGGTCGGGAGGGTCCGTTTGGGGGGGGGGGGGGCTCTGGGAGGGTCGGTGGGGAGGGGGGCACAGGCTCCCCTTACCTCCCCTTGCCCTCCCTCTAACCATACCATCACCATAAACCTAACCCTAACCTTTGCAGCCAGTTGGTTTGGCCATGCCAGCCATGTTGATTGGGCTGAATAAGATCCCCCCAATTTGGTTCATGGTTGCTTTTGCCACATCATTGCTCCATTTTGGACCCCAACACTCACTCTGACCCTAGCCTAGGGTGAGAGCCAGGGCTAGGCTTAGGGCTAGGGTCACCGAGCTGGTGGAACCAGCTTTGGTTTTTATGACCCTTTTTAGTGTCTAGGGTGGACCTACCAGGTTTAGCAGCAAGCAAGCAAGCAAGCAAGCAAGCAAGCAAGCAAGCAAGCAGCACGCGCGAAATGGGGAAAAATCAGGACTCCGTCGTGGTGCTTCAGATTCGGCTGAAATTTTGGTGGATGATACCTATGGTGTGAAGTACAATCACACAAAGGTTGAGCAAGAACCTGAACGGTGGCGGCCAGGAACTGGGATTCGCAACTGGCGGACCTCAATTTCAAGAACTGCAGTTTGGGGCCAAAAACAGTCATTTTTGGCCCAAAAACCCCGGGAACACATTCAAAACGGCCGAACAAAGGGAAACGGTGGGTACACTCCATGTGCAGCTTGACTTCCCCGTGTCAACGAGCCCTTTGCGGCCCTCTAACTCCATGATATGTCTCGGAAACGGCATAAAATGCCCCCCCACAAGCTCCAAATGCCAATAGCTACAGACCAAGAATAGGCCATATCTTTGGCTACATGGCTCAAAACGCGATTCCGAGGGCACCTACTCCACCCGCAACCCCCACTTTTTGTGGTTTCCACCCCTCAGAATTGCCCAAACGGACGCCTAGACCCCAATACCTAGGCCCACGAGGCTGCGGCAAGCTGCAAGCTCAAGCCCAAAAAAGTGGGTGCCCAAATGGGTTAACAGGGTTCCAGTAGGGGCAAAAATATGACTTTTCTCAAAAATGATCCTAGACCATGTGCGACGCTAAAACAAGTGTTTTTGGACTGTTTTGAGCTTGTGGTGGCCCATTTTGGTCCTCCAAAAATCGCAAAATGCCTTGAAGATGCGATGTTTTGGACCAAAAATGGGTCAAAAACGCATTTGTCCAAACCTCATCCTACACCATTTGGGGTGCACAAACAGGCAGTATGAACCCATTTTGAGCCCATTTTGGGGCATTTTGGCCCCTCAGAAGTCCAAAAAGCCTTGAAACTGGGCCTCGTGGTGATGGGGTTCACGTGCAAGCTGAATTAACTTTGTCAAGAGCCATCAATGTGTGAATCATTCTTGATGTCCCTCACCAGTCATAGCAGTTGTTCCCTCCCCCACCAGCTTGGTCCCAATATTCAGTCTTGATTAGGGTCAGGTATAGGGTTGGGCTAGGACCCCTCGGTTATGGACGCCAACTACCCCCCAACTAACTGTTGGCCGGAGGCCCCTTTGGGGGGGGGGGGGGATTGGAGGGGGGTTCAGGGAGGGGCGAATTGGGGGGGGGGTCTAGGAGGGGCTTTGGGTGGGGGGTCCGGGAGGGTCCGTTTGGGGGGGGGGGGGGGGGGGCTCTGGGAGGGTCGGTGGGGAGGGGGGCACAGGCTCCCCTTACCTCCCCTTGCCCTCCCTCTAACCATACCATCACCATAAACCTAACCCTAGCCTTTGCAGCCAGTTGGTTTGGCCATGCCAGCCATGTTGATTGGGCTGAATAAGATCCCCCCAATTTGGTTCATGGTTGCTTTTGCCACATCATTGCTCCATTTTGGACCCCAACACTCACTCTGACCCTAGCCTAGGGTGAGAGCCAGGCTAGGCTTAGGGGTAGGGTCACCGAGCTGGTGGAACCAGTCTTGGTTTTATAACCCTTTTTAGTGTCTAGGGTGGACCTACCAGGTTTAGCAGCAAGCAAGCAAGCAAGCAAGCAGCAAGCAGCAAGCAAGCAGCACGCGCGAAATGGGGAAAAATCAGAACTCCGTCGTGCAGCTTTAGATTCGGGTGAAATTTTGCTGCATGATACCTATGGGTGTGAAGTACCATCACACAAAATTTGAGCAAGAAACTCAACGGTGGCGGCCAGGAATGGGATTCGCAACTGGCGGACCTCAATTTCAAAATTGTAGTTTAGGGCCAAAAAACAGCCATTTTGGGCCAAAAAAGCCCTGGAACACATTCAAAACGGCCAAACAAAGTGAAATGGTGGGTACCCCCTATGTGCGGCTTGACCTCCCTGTGTCAACGAGCCCTTTGCGGCCCTCTAACTCATGATAGTCCCGGAAACGGCCCAAAATGGCCCCCACAAGCTCCAAATGCCGATAGCCACAAACCAAGAATAGGCCATATGTTTGGCTACATGGCTCAAAATGCGATTCCAAGGGCACCTACTCCACCCGCAACCCCCCCACTTTTTGTAGTTTCCACCCCTTAGAATTGCCCAAACGGACACCTAGACCCCAATACCTAGGCCCACTAGGCTGCGGCAAGCTGCAAGCTCAAACCGAAACAGGTGGGTGCCCAAATGGTTTAACAGGATCCAGTAGGGGCAAAAAGATGACTTTTCTCAAAAATGATCCTAGACCATGTGCGACGCTAAATCAAGTGTTTTTGGACCGTTTTGAGCTTGTGGTGGCCCATTTTGGTCCTCCAAAAATCCCAAAATGCCTTGAAAATGGGCTGTTTTGGGACCAAAAATGGGTCGAAGCGCATTTTTCCAAACCTCATCCTAGACCATTTGGGGTGCACCAAGGGGTGAAATGAGCCCATTTTGAGCCCATTTTGGGGCATTTTGGCCCCTCACAAGTCGAACAAAAGCCTTGAAAGTGGGCCCCGTGGTGATGGTGCAAGCTGATTTAACTTTGTCAACAGCCATCAATGTGTGACTCATTCTTGATGTCCCTCATCAGTCATAGCTGATGTTCCCTCCCCCACCAGCTCGGTCCCAACATTCAGTCTTGATTAGGGTTAGGGCTAGGGTTGTTGTTGCTGTTAGGGCCTGCAGCCCTCGTGTAGCCCTCCTTCGGGTCAAAATTTTTTCTTGTTGTCTTGACACAAATATGATTTCTCTACAAAATTTTGAGCATTTTGAGTATAAACACATAGTATGAAAAATAAATTTGGCGCCTTCGGCGCCATACAGTTTTCTCTAGAGACACTTGTTGGTGGCCGACCCGGCACCACTATCTTTCAAAACTTGGGGGGGGAGGGGGGGGGGGGGGGGCTGGGGGGGTCGCATACAAGGACCGGGCCCGGCCACCCCCCCGTGCTCCCAAGGTGCACAAAGTTTGGTCCCTCACCAAGCGCTTTTGAAATACCCCTGACAATCAACAAATTGTTTTCTAGCCTAGATGTTATTTGTGCTGCCCCTTGCAAAGTTCTTTTTTACGGCGCAAGAACGGTAAATATTCATGGTGCTTGCACTGTAAATACAATTGACCACAGGAGGGTAAAATGCTAGGCAACCAGAAGCCACGGGTGGGGGAAAATCATCCGTGTTCTATTGATCCCCCTTACCCACTGCCACGGATTCGTCAACTCTCCGGTGCTATTGAGGATAACCAGTTCTCCACGTTGGAGGCCCCTCAAATTGGGGTTGAGGATTTCTCGGCGTGGCCGCTTGAGTTGGGGTTAAGGACTCCAACGCTTCGGCATGGCCCCTCAAGTTCGGGTCAAGGTCTCCCACCATTCGGTGTGGCCTTTGGAGTTGGAGTCTTGGAGTTGGAGTGAGGGTTCCCACACATCCATGTGGCCCATGGAGTTGGGCTTACGGACTCCCACACTTCATTGTGGCCCTTGGAGTTGAGTGAGGGTTCCCACACATCGGCGTGGCCCCTCAAGTTGGGGGTAAGGACTCCCACGCTTTGGTGTGCACCCTTGAGTTGGGGTTGAGGACTCCCACGCTTGGGTTGTGGCACCCATGGAAGCACGTTGGTGTCTAGCCGCATTGAGCCGCCGCATGTGCGAGGGTTCAAGTTGCAAGCAAGCCCCTCCCATAAATATGGCAAAAAAAGGCCCAAAGGGTAGATGAGGACGACTCCTCCGGTGATGGTAGTGGAGATGGAGAGCCTCTTTCTCTTGCCCAAGACGTGAAGCGTGAGTTGGCCCGCGAGAATGCCTCGTGGCATTCAATGCGCTTGTACCATCCATCATTTAGGTGCGGTCAATGCAATAGGGCCGTGTATTTGAGGTGCATCCAATGCGATGGGTGCATTCTTGCTTGGTTTGAGTTAAGCAACCAGGGGCGGTGCTCCTTAACAAGCATTCCTACCGCTATGCCAAGAAAACTGGATGAGGCAGGGTTGTGTAGCCACTTTGATTCCTCTCTGCTTTGGGGAAATCAAGATAGTAGTGGGTACATTGCCACTTTTCATTACGTTTGCTCATCCTTCCGGTGTTATGGAGGTGATGGCACCGAAGAGGTTGATGTTTGTGCATTGTGCTCCCAAAAGCACACCACCACACTTTGTGGCGAATGTAATGAAAATTATTGTAATGTGTGTATTGACCTATGCGTTGAGGAAATGGAAATTGTAGCTTTGGTCCCTTGGTGTGTGCTCTGTAGCTGATGGTTTGGTGCTAATTCTGGTTTCCTTGGGGGGCCTCTCTAGAGTAGGATAAGCCGGGCTACAATCGGGATACTTGGTATCAAGTCACCCACCGGGTGCGCACCAGGCAAACATTCGCCCATAGGGCATGGGGTAAAGTGTGCAACAGCATGAAACTAGCCGGGTAGGGTTTGGGGCATTATGGGACCTATTAGGGACGATATGGTGTTGGAGCATGGAACACAATATGCTCAAGAATTGCATGGGGTGCATGTGTTTGTGAGGGTATTGTGAATGGGGGCAGCGACATGCATGGTTTGGTGTTGGGCAAGGCATAAAGTGAGGTAGGGAGGGAATAGCGTAGGGTCACCGATTTGGTGGAACTTGTCTTGGTTTAACCACCCTCTTTAGCGTCTAGGGGGGACCTACTAGGTTTAGCAAGCAAACGACAAGCAGCAACACCGGCATCTGCAAGCGATAGCAGCAATAGTAGCGATAGCAAGCAAGCACGCGCGAAATGGGCAAAAATCACAACTTTGCCGTGGTGCTTTGGATTTCGCCAAAATTTGGGTGCATGATAACTGTGGGTGTGAGGGACACTCACACCAATTCACAGCACGAATCTCAATGGTGGCAACCAGGTTTGGGGGTCGCAAGTGGCGGACCCCTGTTTTCAACAACTGTCAAAGTTAAGCCAAAAATACCCTTTTTAAGCAGCTTGTTTGTCTAGTTTATTCTTGGAGAGGAGCACTTGCATTGGAACCAATTTGGATGATGAGCAGGCACCGTTGATAACTATCTGGGGGGTTTTGCACCAACTTAGTGGGCTCAACGACCTCTTTTGGGCCCAAAATACGAGAAAAACAACCTTGAAAAAAACCGCTTTTTCATACTTTTTCACCTTCATGTGTTGTGTTTGACAGCCCATAGAGTGCTATGGGCACCCTTGCGATGAAAAATTATGATGAAAGAGATCACTTAGAAACCATTTTCTCGCCGTCAACGCCCTTCAAGGCCCAATTTTGGGCATCGGTAATTCGTGGAGTGTGCATAGCGCGCGTGCTAGGGCTCACTTGTGGGTCCAAAAAAAGTCAAAATATTTTTTCCTCGTAGAGCATTTGGGGTGCTCAAACAAGTAATATAAGGCAATTTAGAGCCACTCTTGACCCATATTGGTCCATGCAACTCCCCAAAAACCCTTGAAATGGGAAATTTAGGAACTCACATTGTAGTGGGGGGGGGGGGGGGTCCAGGGGGAATGCAGGAGTTTGGGCACTTTGGGTGCCTAGCATGCCCATGGAGAGGGCTATTTGCATTGGAACCAACTTGGATGATGAACAAACATGTCTAACCACCGTCTCGTGTCTTTTGCACCCAAGTAGTGGGCTCCACAACCACTTTTTGGGGCCCAAAATATTGCAAAACCAGCCTTGAAAGCCTTGAAAGCCTTGAAAGTACCCGTTTTGCCTACTTCCTCACATGCCACCTTCTTGTGCCCTGTTTGATTGCAACGGAATGTGTTGGGCAGCTTTGTGGCGATTATTAAAGATGAAGGGATTACTTGCAACATATTTTCCCCTTCATAACACCCTTCGAGGGTGTTAACACTATAGGTAGCACGCATTCGTGGAGCGCCCATTCTGCCCTATTGGCAGCACGCAGTGGTGGAGCGCCCATGGGGCACGTGCTAGGGTAGGTTATGGGTTAACCCGTGGGTCCAAAAATAGTCCAAAATGATTTTTCCCAAAGCGGTTCCTACGGCACTTTGGGTGCTCAAACAAATGGTGTAAGGCTATTTTGACCCATTGTTGACCCATTTTGGCCCATGCAATTTCCCAAAACCCATTGAAATGGGCAATTTTGGGGTTCACATCGCAGGGCGGCCCGGTGGAAATGCAAAAGGGGGGGGGGGTGCACCAAAAAGGGGGCAAAAAAGTGTCAAAAACACGTTTTCAAAAAAAAGAACCCAAATCATCTAGGATGCTCAAATTGATGGATTTTAGCCATTGTGAGCTACCTTTCACCCATTTCCCCCATAGTGCACCTCATGCTCCCTCCCCACCAACCCAGTCCCAATATTGAGTCTTGATTAGGGGGCATTTGGTAAATTTTAGTAGGAGGCGAGGTAAAACTTAGTAACTTGTGGTAAAACTAGCAGAAGTGAGGTAAAACTTAGTGAACAAAAAGTATTAAACATCTTTCCATTATTACTAAGTAAAAAAATGTTTTACCATGCTTACCCCCGGTTTTAGTAAGGAACTCCACACTTCAATGGTTGGTGGTCGGTAGTTTTGTTTAAAGCCATAAAGCCCCCGGGCTGATTCCGGGCCACTTGTGCTAGTGGCGCCCCACCCGGGCCAAACCATCATGGACACCAATGCATTGGCACTCGGCCGATATAACATATAATTGGGATTGGGCATTGGAAACAAAAGTAGGCTCCAAAAAAGAGTCGTGATAGGGCCATGGCCGAAATCCCTGCGGCGGCATTGGGAACAAAGCTGCATGTAATTAGAGAGAGAGAGAGAGAGAGAGAGAGAGAGAGAGAGAATCCGGGAGGGCCACAACCAACATTAGTGCCAACTGCTTATAAAGATTTACAAAAGACGTGCTTGAAGATCAAGCCGGCCTTAGTATCTGCATGTCACAGTTTGGGTGCCGTTGTGGGATCCTAGAGATATTTGTTTTCAAGTCCCCTTGCAGCTTTTTGCGAAATTTTTGGTCATTTTGAGATGGACCATTGGCATTTTGGAGGTATTGAGGAGGCACTACATACCATTTGCGACAGATCCACACACCGGGATGGGTGTCATCGATGTACTCATCGATGTCATCAACAGCAACAACAACAAATGTTGGCCGCTAACGCTTGGCGCAATCCTACACATACCTCCGATTGACACAAGATAAAAGCATGGAAAATGCAATGAAGAACCTTACATTCGTAGCACGATATGTCGGATGCACGTTCACAAAAAGAGCATGTGTTAGGAGGGTTTGCAAAAGTGGCTTTGGTGTATATCCGAGACACCGGGGTTCCAAGTGTGGAGGCCAACTTGGAACGACTGAGCTGAAATCTAGCATATGCCATTTGACGCAACAGCCACTATCCCGTGGCACTTGCAATTTGCCATGGACAACATGTCTAGACAAGGCGCAATGCAACATAAAGACACATTCCGGATGACAACTCACACCATCATCCTGCCACATGAAGGTGGAATACATGAGGGCCGTTGCAAATTTCAGGGCACCAAAACCATCCGAAAAATTCATGAGGGCCATTGCAAATTTCAGGGCACCAAAACCATCCGAAAAATTTGCCCACTTCTTCGGGCATTGTGGTTGAATGCCTTCGCACTAAGCAGTCAAATCCACAACAGCCATCTCCTTGTTGTACGCCCCAACAATGTGTGGCTTGTCACACAAGGGGTCAAACTTCACGTAGAGGTATTCGGGTTTTGGGGGCAATCAACAACAAGCAGAGCACCCAATGGAACTTGTCTCAATCAAATACCTGCGCCACAATCAAGGGTGGTGCAAGAGACACATCAATGGATGCCACTTCCAAAGTGCAGCCTGCCCACAATTCAACCAAATCATGTTTGTGTTGGCACACGACGCATTCCACAAGGAATCACGGACAACCGATGCCACACCCATTGTGTCCCAATCCGCACTGAGAGCGGTCTAGGTTGTCCACCATTAATACACCACAATCTCAACACCGTCTATGACATAGCTCTCGGTGGTGACGTCCCTAAAAATGGCATGCCTCAAACTCATATTGTCGAGGCAACCAACTTGGAACCATGACATGTAGTGGCCAATCATCACCAAGCGTGCCTCGACTGCCGGCAAGGATGGGCGAAAAGAGCCATGGCTATCACTGAGTGCTCCGTACATGAGCCACGATTTGTTCTGCACTAGGACAGCCAGCATGAGATGTTGGGTGACCAGCACTGCACGGTGCCGCAACAACAATTTCGGACAAAATGGTATTGGGTGGGACACGGTCCAATGGGATACTCAATATCTCGGCACAAGAAGCGACAACGGTATTGCTTCCATCCACATTCACAAAGGGAGTTGGGTGCAAGATGGTCTCCACTTGTAGCTCCTCCTCGCACTTTTGCGGGACACATTAAACCTATCCCTATCCTTGAACCGTCTGGCAAGGCACTCCACCGTATTATATCTTAGGGTGCGTTGTGTGCACATGCAGCTTTGTAAATGTGGGGCACACACTGCGAAAATTGCAACCCCAATCAGCAGCAATGTTCTTTGGATTGGAGCAATGTTGAAGAGGGGGGTGTTAGAAGGATCAGCAAACTTGCCACATAGACGTTCACAGCGTTGGGGCCGTGAAGTGGAAGGGGTGTGGGAGGGAAACCAGTGAGTTGGCTAGGAGAACAAAAGCCCCCCAAAGGGAACAGAGACTACACGTCCTTTCCCCTGCATGTCTTTCTTCACAAGCACACACCGGACAACAAATGACTCACAGAATGACTTGGACTACAACACACTAGCCTAGACTAGCCTGCCTTAGGCAGGCGAGGCGTTTCGCATGCAGGGTTTGGTGCACGGTAGAGATGGACTTATGGGATGGGGAATGGAGAATCTAAGTAGTCTGTGGAGGGCTTTCAGGGGGGCCAATGCATTTGGTTAGGGTTAGGGTCACCGAGCTGGTGGAACTAGTCTTGGTTTTATAACCCTCTTTAATGTCTCAGGTGGACATCACAGGTTTGGCAAGCAGCAAGCAGCAAGCAAGCAAGTAGCAAGCACGCGCGAAATGGGAAAAAATCACACCTCCGTGGTGGTGCTTCGGATTTGGCCAAAATTTTGGTGGATGCTACCTATGGGTGTGAGGGACAACCACACCAAGTATGAGCGAGAAACTCCGGGTTGAGGTTACGGTGGCGGCCGGGAACGGCCGTCGCAAGTGCCGGCCCTCCATTTCAAAATCTGCAATTTAGGGCCAAAATCAGCCTTTTTTTTGCCCCAAACCACCCGAGAACCTGCTAAAAACTGCCAAATGAAGGGAAATAGTAGTGGCTACTCTACACATGCAGCTAGACTTCCCTGTGTCGAAGGGCCCTCTAGGGCCCTCTAACTCCACAATATGTCCGCGAAACGCCCCCCAAAAAGGCCCCCGAAAGCCCCAGAATTTGTGCACATTGGCCGCCGACAGCCCCAACCCAAAAATAGACCATATCTTGGGCTACGTGGCTCAAAACGCGTTTTGGAGCGTACCTAATCCACCCGCAACCATCCACTCTTGGTGATTTCCACCCCTCGAAATTGCCCTAACCGATGCCTAGACCCCCGTACCTAGGCCTAGTGGGCTGCGGCAAGCTGCAAGTGGTAGCCCAAGGTGGGTGCCAAAATGGGTCAAGGAGGTCCACCGGGTGCAAAAAAAAAGGACTTTTTTTCAAAAATGATACTGGACCACATGGAATGCCAAAACAAGTGTTTCTAGCACATTTTGAGCTCGTGGCAGCCCGTTTTGGCCCTCCTAAAATCCCAAAATGCCTTGAAAATTGGCTGCTTTGGGACTAAAAATGGGTCAAAAATGGGTCAAAAATGGGGTTTTCCGAAAATCATCCTAGACCATTTGGGGTGCTTGAGCCCATTTTGAGCCCACTGCAAGCCATTTGGGCCCCTCCAAAGTCACAAAATGCCTTGAAAATGGGTTGTTTTGCGACAAAAAATGGGTCAAAAATGGGTCAAAAGTGTGTTTTCCCAAAAATGATCACAAACCATTTGGGGTGCCTAAACAAGTGAAATGAGCCCATTTTGAGCCCATTGCAGGCCATTTTGGCCACTCCACAGTCACAAAATGCCTTGAAAAAGGGCTGTTTTGGGACCAAAAATCAGTCAAAAATGTATCAAATATGCGTTTTTCCAAAGATACCTTTGGACTATTTGGGGTGCACAAACAAGTGGAATGAGTCCATTTTGAGCCCATGTTGAGCAATTTTGGCCCCTCTCAAGGCTAAAAGAGACTTGAAAATGGGCCACATTGGGACCACAAATGGCTCCAAAACGGGTCAAAACCATGGTTTTCCAAAAATGATCCTAGTCAAGTTGTGGTGCCCAAACGGATGAATACAGCTCATTTTGAGTCCCATTTGAGCCGCTCTCATCCACTTTGCAGTGCGCACCTCATTTGTCGTTGAAGTCTCCTAGACAATGTTCCTTCCCCCTCGGTCCCAATATTCAATCCTGGCAAGGGTTAGCAAAGTGTACAAGGTGGGCTCTGGTGTCTGCCACAATGGCGGAAATGGAGGCGTGGGGTCAGCCTGTCAATGCCCCTCATGCAACTGCCTGCCGCAGAGGGGATAAAGATAGTGCGTAGCCTTATTGTTCACAGCGTCGGTGCCATAAAAGGTTGCAGTTCTGGCGCTGTAAACATTCAATCACCAACCCAATGAAAAGCGTGGGTATCTTGTTTTATACAAAGCAAAAAGCTTAGCGGAAATTTTTTTCACAAACTTTTTTACTTAGTGGAAAAAAATCTTCTTTAAATTTTGGAAATTCGTTGAAAACCCAAGCGCAGAGGAAGAACTCAGTAACAAAATAATTTTTTACTAAAATTTGAAACTTCATGGAAATTTTTTGAAAACCTCTTTTTTAACGAAATTTTACCACAAACCCGGGGTTAGGGAGAAGTTGTGTGGCTGTGGACATGTGGGGCTGGGGTGCTGCGGGCTGTGGGGAGGAGTTTTGGCAGTGTGGGGCTGTGAGGATGCGGGACTGGAGATATGTGGGCCAATTGTGTGAGACAACCCATAAAAGCAACACAAGCAAGGCTGACATGTACATATGCGGCACGAAACAAATTGTTGGGGTGCAGAAATGCACATGACTGAATGACACGCAGTCAAAGCGGACAAGGCTGACCCTCATTAAGGGAGCCATCCACCAGGAGCTGGAACCGAATGCAGTGGAAGAAGGGCCATTCTGGGGGCATGAGGCTGTGAGGCTGTTGGGGCTGTGAGATTCCAAAGCTGTGAATGTATGCAGCTGTT
This sequence comes from Eutreptiella sp. 'Long Island Sound 2002', assembly GCA_964036045.1. Lineage (NCBI taxonomy): Eukaryota > Euglenozoa > Euglenophyceae > Eutreptiales > Eutreptiaceae > Eutreptiella > Eutreptiella sp. 'Long Island Sound 2002'. Next base: position 151,272,423 of record OZ038381.1, on the reverse strand, counting down.
GGAGGTGTGGAGCTGCAGGGCTGTGCCCTGGTGCCAATGGAATGTGTACACCTTCTGGGCTGCTGTGAAAGAGGGCCAAGGAAGTGGAAAATATGAATGCTACATTTTTGTATGTTTGCATGTTTGTGCACGTCTGTGATGGCAGGGGAGATAAACACCCGATGCTGGAAATTGTCTGGGGCTGGAATGGAGAGTTCCTCGAATGCTTGGTAGAGATGCCCCAGAACCGTGAAACAGGATGTGTCATCATGTTCGCACGCTGCAGTGAGGAGGCTCAACAAATTGCAGGCCTGCAAGCACGTGTGGTGGTTCACAGTGGGGGGTGCAAAGAGGATTGACTTGAGCCAACAGATACAACAGGGGGCTGTCCAGAGCCTTTTGAATCAATGAGTAGACAGAATGTTGCACATGGGCATGCCATATGAGGCAGTGTCAAAAGCCAGCCAGAATGGTGTTAAATACAACACCGCTTTGTGGAAATGACCCGTGCACATCAGGATTATGGGTCTACCAGTACAAAGGGGGGGAGGGGGGGGCTGGGCAACAGAAAAATGTGTTGAGTGCGAGTAGTGCATGCCCTCCTGATCCCCCTCCACGGCTTTGGCCCCTCCCACACAGGACCGACTGGACCCATTTCTGTGCCGCTCGTGCCGCTCTTGCTTTCCTCTGTTAACTTTGCGGTTGACTCCGCCCAGTAGTTTTCTTGCGCGGCTGCCTGCCACCCTGCACCTTCAGCTGTCTTTATTCTCAGGGTTTTGGATGGAGGTTGAGGCTTTGCTTATCTGCAACATCTGAATCCCCCATGCCCGACCCAAAGCTGCCCCCCCCCCTTCCAGTATGGATTTTGCCCTTCGACGTCTTGCAGGTCCCTCTCCAGTCCTTTCCCTAAAGACTGACACAGTCCTAATTGGTGAAATGCTGTGTGGGCCAGAGCACCCACCGCTACTCAGATTTGGACAGAAATGCAGGGGTCAATAATGAGTTCCATGCGAAGAAAATCTGACCTGTCAGATTGGAGGGGAAACGGGGGGGGGGGGGGGGGACGGGGGGACAACAGGGGAAAAACTGGGGAAAATGGGGTGGGGGGGGACAGGGGGGCGAAACCTCTCCCATCAATTTTGCCCACATCGACACCAAATCCCCACCATTCTTGGAGGTAACCTTGGTTGTCGTGTGCTTGGCAAGAGCTTCACGTGTGATCTAAGGCTTGGGATGAGGTTCCTTGGCACTGATAAAAGAGATTATGACATAACAAACATTTTGATGCTGCAAAAAATCAGCCATTGCATGCACAAAATGAAAAAGGATCAAGGAGCCGGCACCATTAAGCAGGCAGGGAAGGAAGCATCGACATTCCCCCGTTACACCCGTTTTCCACCATTTTTCCGGGCCAATCACTTTGCCTTTTCCCGTTTTCCCCCCGTTTTTCGATGCCAATGCAAAATTTTTTTCGCTTGCCTTAGGTTTCCAAGGATTTGGAACCTCTTGAGCGCTTGAAATTCATGGTATCGCACAAACCACCTTAAAAATGGGCCCATGTTGAATCTCCCTACTGTTCGCTCGCCAAACACACCGCACTGCAGCCGCATACGATGTGCATGAGCATATGCATGTGGTCATGGTCAAGTATGGGCATATGCACCTGTTTCTCAAGGGACTGTCCATACATCTTGGCGAATTTCACGATCCACCGCGAAGTCAGTGAGTGTCTACTGAGATCCAAAATCTGTGATGCAATCCATACACTCAGTGAGCCTTGGGTGGCCTCTTGTGTGTATCCGAGGAAGAGCTGACCAACATGAAAATGTTCCTGAATACTGTCAAACCGCTAATGTGCACTCAGGGTCCACCAGGGTCCACGATGCATCATGCTGCCTGCGTCCAGCCCCATGGAGCATATTTCGCTTTTGATGGGTCTGTGGCATTTTTGGGTATTCAGGGCAGGTAGAGAGTTGGTTCCTGCAGAGGTATCCCGTGCCCTTGTTGCTCTTTCCTTGTAGACAAAAAGTGTACTGTGTACCAGGGCACCTCTCTGAAGACAAGGACGGGCGGCGTGTCTGTTTTTGCCAGGTTGCCCAGCACAAGCCAGTATCTGCCGGGATGGGGTATCGGCCATAAGTATCAACCCCCCCCTCCCCCGCCCTGCTCCCAAACAAGAACATTCGTGTGTTCTTACGGTTCTGCGTGTTCTTATGCTTTGCATGTCCTTGTTGGTTCCTAACCCCGTGCAGCCCACAAAATGGACAGATTTGTTGTGGCTGATGACTGCTATGAAACTTCAACACATCATGAAGATGATGGCAGTGTGTCAGAAGTTTACTCTGACACTGATGGGTATCTGAGGAAGATCCAGATGGCTGTGCTTAGTGGCTGCATTCTTTGCTAAGAAGTGAGGGAGTTCTTCTTTTTGGAGGGGGGTTTAGATCAGGGCATCCAATACCAGTCTCCAGGCCTTTGTATTTAGCAATGCGCTCTGCAAGCAGTGACACATTCAAGGCCCCTGGTCAGGTTACGTTGCAGATACTCAGCACAGCCCGCACATGCACCGGCACGCGCATATGCACAACACCTGCTCCACCAAATACTCTTCAAACTGCCGCCATTGCCATTCTGCATACGTCCTGAAAGCAAACGAGCTGCGGACGAAACCCACACATCTGCAAATCAATTGTATGCTGTGTAGACATTGGTGCCCTGGTGCTTCTAAACAGTCATACAATTTGGCTGTTTTCAGTGAAATATTGCACCTGCCACCCTCCCATCCATCAAAACACAGATACAACCAACAAAAGCAAAAGGAAGGAAGCAGGGGGGGGCCAGGGGCGGGGAAGAGCCAACACAAAAGACAAACAACTGCATACGCCCTGGTACACTGCTCCGAGACTTGGCTTCTCCAACTTTACAGACCCCCTTCCCTGGCACAACATGGCGCATGGCCATGTAGGGCCTGCCCTTCTGCACACCATATGTGTACCTGGGTGGCAAACCAATCATCACTTGCGGAATGCATCTGTATATCAGCGACACTGCAAAATGGCAGGAACCTCAAATGACAGCTGGCGGCCATGACATTTTCATATGACTGAACACCAATTGCCACTTGGCAGCCCAGGGCACTGCTTACTACATTGGAACCTCAAACAGTACTGTTCAGCAGTATGACAGAGACATGAGGATAAAAATATGCCACACTGTAATCAGGGGCCCCAGACTCAACCACAGAAGCACAGGGGAGGTTCGCCGCTGCAACACAAGTCAGGAATCAATATTGATGCAAGCATCCTCTGGCGTTAACTCTGGAGCAACTTTCCAGCTTTTTGTCAAAATGCGTCTCCCACATCTTTCATACTGCAGGCGTCACAGCTGTAAGTAGAACGGGACTTGAGGAAGCAGGTGCTAAGTCTGATTGGCAGAAGCGCTGTTGATTTCTTGATTTCAAGGGGAAGACGTCTCCATGGGGTGCATGTTGAACAAGCAATCAGTGCGCGTTATGTCTTGGTGTGTCGTGTGCAGACCGCGAGTGGTGGACTGGCAAACAACTGGTGATCTGTGTTCTGTGAACAACGGATCCTTGTGGCTGGAATGCTCCTGCATGTATGTACAGTGTACACTTGCACCAAGGTGGGATGGCTGGTTGGGCTGCGGTTTCTGCAGGGCAAACACAAAGACCTGCAGTGATTCGTTTCGGAGTGGTTACCACTGACATACCGCTTGCGGATGAAATTGAGGGATGTCCAGGATGAAGAGCTCTGTCCAGAAGAAGAAACAACACAGCAGTGCTGCATAGGCTGAATGGGTGCGGACGGGGGAGGCAGGGTTGGGTTGGAATGCGAGGGCTAGGGGGAGAAGGCTGGGCAACCAATGAAGATAGCGTCAAAAGTTAGCCTCCTGCTAGACCAAGAGTTGTGTGCAAGAAAATTTACAATCGAATAAACCAGCTGCTCATGAAGAACTGGGCTGCGGACAGAACCTACAACTTGCGCATAGACTCAAAGGGAAGGTATCAGGAACTACAAAGTCAAACAGGTGCACCAACCATTGTTGGTAGGGTAATCTACTCTGTAGAATGACTGACAGCCCTGCACCCTGCTTCCCTGCTTCAAGGATCCTTGATAAGTGCCCATCTCTCTCTCCCCCCCCCTCTGTGTGTGTGCCTGTGTCGAGTCTGTGTCTGTCTCTCTACCTCTGCCTCTGTCTCTGTCTCTGTCTCCCTGCCTCCCTCCCTCCCTCCCTCCCTCCCTCCCCAGACATGCATTGGAGCCAAGGAAGGGGGGGGGTCTGAGGGGGGGGGGGGGGGGTTGACCCTGCTCCTTGACAACTGCTCCTTGAAAGGTCTGGCAAATTCCGGCACCAGAATATTTTTTGGCCTAGATTGCTGGTGGGCTGTGGATGGTTGCTGTTGATTCCTGGTGTTTCTGCGGCATCTGTAGAGAACAATGGGCAACATCACACAAAGGATTCTACAGATCCCTCAGACTCTTGACTGCCTCGCAAAGTTGTGCCCCCAAGAAGCTTGAGCATTGAGAGATGCTACCACCAGGCACTTATTCACGCTTGAGTTGCACCTGAAACTGTCAACCTAAAAATTTTTCCAGGGCCCCGACTCAGCCTTCCACCTGCATTGGAAGAGGGGGAGGGGGGGGGGAGGGGGGGGGGGAGGTTTTGGTTTTGGTTTTGGCGAGCACCCGGCCCGTGGTCTCTAGCGCCAGTCTCACTGTGCACGCCCAAACTAAGGCATGGGAATGCAGAGCGCAACACTGTTACTCTCTTGTACCTACTCGCGGGCTGCCTCGTGCGCTTCGCTGATCGCCGGTGCTGAGTGTTGTCCCCTGGACCTCCTTCGCTGAGCGCCTAACGCCCTCCTTCCGCCGCTGCTTTGGACATGCGTTGTCTTCGCTGCCCATCGCTCTTCCGCTCTCGGTCGCTCCCCTGCTTCGCCGTGCTGTCTCCTGCTCTGCTGCTCTCGCGGCTCCACTGACGCCTATGCCTAGACTCTTGGGCGCTCCTCCGCCTCTTGTGCGACTGCTCGTGCGCGCTTTGCTGCCTGTTGCTCTGCCGCTGCTGATCGCTCCCCTCCTCTATGCTCCGTCTCGCTTGGCTGTTGTGTTGCCTCTTGCCGTGCTGCTCGTGGGGTCCCGCCGTCGCCTGTGCCTGGACTCGTGGGCACTCCTCCGCCCCTTGTGTGACTGCCCGTGGGCGCGTCCCAGCCTATGACTCTGCCTCTCTCGGACGCTCCTTTGCTTTGTGCAATGTTCTTCTTTGTTGCTGTGCTGCCTGCTACTTTGCTGCTCGTGGGGCTCCTCGGTCACTAACGCCTGGGCTTGTGGGTATCCTCCGCCCCTTGTGCGACAGCTCGTGGGTGTTTCGCCGCCTACCGCTCTGCCGCTCCTGGTCGCTCTGCCGCTCGTGGTCGCTCCCCTGCTCCATGTGCTGTCTTTCGAGGTTGCTGTGCTGCCTCCTACTCTGCCGCTCTTGGGGCTCCGCTGCCGCTCTTGCCTGGATTCCTGGGCGCTCCTCCGCTCTTTGTGCAATTGCTCGCGAGCGCTATGCTGCGTATCGGGCTGCCTTTCTCGGCCACGCCCTTGCTCCGTACGCACCTCCATGGGGGCGGCCTCAAGGGCAGCTTTGGGCTGGGGCTGGGGGGCCTGCTTAGCCTCAGGCTTGGGATCAGGCTTTGCGGGCTTGGAGGCCGGCTCAGCCGGCGGGTCAGCGTCCAGTTTGGGGTTAGGCTTGTTTTTGGCCTTAGCGGCCTTCTTAGCTGCAGCTGCAACCTTCTGCTGCTCCCAATGGGTCAGTGCTGAAGTGTGAGAGGCATGCAACAAATGCCTCTCAACCCGAAACATCTCCTTTTCGGCTTTTCCCATGGGTGTTCCACCCACACTCTCCCCCCCCCCACAACCGACGTCACAACCCCCGGGTAGACACCTTCGGTGTAGGGCACAAAAACCTGTGCACCAAGCAGGGGGTCAGATGACTCATCCCCCTCCAAAGAGGGGGGTTCCTCGCGCCGCTTTTGCTGCCGCGGATGCTTCCCCTTCACCCCCTCCTATGTCCACGGGGAGTGCCTAGTCCGACAATGAGCTGCTGCTCGATTCGAAGGACTTGCGCTTGTGCGTGGGGGGCTTTTTGGGTTTGGTGGGTTTGGGGGGGGGGGCGGGGCAGGGCGGGGGGTTTGGTTTTGTCGGCGCGGGGGGGGGGGCTTTGCTGGGGAGGCGCTGCGGGGGGTGGGGGGGCTCAACCCACAACTGGACAGCAGGATCTCCTCATCAGCACAGCCCTCCCACCCCAACTCACCCGGGCTAGCCCAGCACGGCGTATTCGCCGGCCAAGTGTCAGTTCGGCGGCGGGACCGTTCGCACTCCCGCAACCCGGATAGGATAGAGCACCCCCGTTGCGGGTTGAGGAGGAGCAGCTGGTACAGGGAGGACAGGGGGATGCTGAACTTGGAGGCCCCCAGCCGGTAGCGGATGCGAATCCCCGCGACGTCCGCTGGGTTCACTTCCACGTCCATTATCTGTGACAATGCCGTTCATAAAATGCGTTCATCAAACGGGTTCATAAAACGCGTTCATGGTTCATAAACGGGCAGTGCAGCGTCACTCACTGGACCCCTCGACATATGGCACTAGTTGCTCCAACTACGAACGTACGAACAAGAACGGTGGACTTAGCGTCAAAATACCCAGAAAGCAAGGCAGCAAGCGAGGAAGAGACGCGCAATAGCACTTAGGCGTCACAACCTACCCGCCCCCTAGGACGCGGTATATGCACAACTTGACGATATTGCACATGTCCATATGTGTGCTTCTTTGTTACCCGTGTTGTGTGACACTGATTGAAATAGGTGGTGATGACCGACCCTTAGGTATCCCTTTGATGTAACGTATCATATTTTACTGTTTTTTGGAAGCTGGCCAAAATTTCACCCAGCTTTCTGGTTCCACTGGAAATAGGCATGTGTTTATACACTTTTGAACACTTCTGGCCGAAATTTCGGCCAGCTTCGGAGTTTCATGTCATTTAGGTCTACCTATTTCAATTTTTTTTTGGGCTGGCCGAAATTTCGCCCAGGTTTCTTTACCAAGCACACTTCATACCATCCTGTTTGGCATTTTATCAAAGTTGGCCGAATTTTTGCACAGCTTTGGCCTTTTTTCTACTTAGTACTGCTTGTTTTGCCATTGAATACATCTGGCCGAAATTTCTGCCAACTTGCAATTGATATGGGTTACGACTATTACAATTTACAGTCTTACAACCCTAGGTACCTGTATGAAAAGTAGAATTGTTCATAATTCATGGTTCATACATGAACGATTCATATATGAACCATGAATTATGAACAGCTTTTATGAACGCTTCTTTGTCCACAGCTTTTGTTATGTCTTACCCTTACTCCGTCTTCACGGAGCTGAACATGATGGTTGTTCGGCTCAGTGGTGCCACCGGTCTTCGGGACAGCAAGTGTTCCGACCTGTTGTCCCAATGGATATCATTGTACCCCCTCATCCGGGCCCGTTTCTCGGAGGCAATGGACCACGCTCCCCTCCCGGCGGTCCACAAAACCAAGGTGCAGGCCATCCGTACGTATGCGGAGGCCTTCTTTGCCGCACCCTATCTGATTGGGCTCCTTTTGGAGTTGGGTGCACCCCGGTCCGGCTTCCGTGTGTTGTGTGAGTACATCACCCGCCGGGGTGATGCCTACACCGCTCGCACCGGGCTGCCCTTCCCACGGCCCATCCCCACACGGGACCAATTTGACGCAACGTGGAAGTCATTGACCGCTCCGCTTGTGTTGTCCCCCCTCCTGTGGAATGTGCCGATCCCCCGTCGTCGGGTCACTGTCGGCACCTATGGTCGTGGGCACAATACGTGCAATCCCGGCCAGCCCTGTGCCCTGTGCCAGTCCATTGACTGGACACGCCCCCTCACCTTTGTGGTGTGGGGTGGCGGGTACTTGTGCGCCGGTGGCAGTTGGTCGCAGCTATCGGTTGGGCTATTGAACCATGGGTTAAAGGCGAGAACACCTGCCTTCCTATGGGTCATCGGCATGGCCGTCACGTGGGACAAGGATATGGTTGCCCTGGGCCAAATTTGGGCTCAAGTGCTGTAGGTTTGTAGTCTGCATTTTCGTGTTCATATGTTGTTCATAATTCGCGCGTTCATAATTCAAAAATTGCTGTCATAAAACGCCGTGCTGCCGATTCATGAATTATGAACGCATTTTATGAACACAAATTATGAACACCCTTTATGAACACAGGTCCTATAGTCCATTATTGGCTGCAAAAAATTTTACTGGTGCGACGGCTAGGTGCCGGCAGCGGTCCTTCTTGGGGTGGACCAACCGTGGCTGCGGCGGCTGCTGGGCATCAGCGTGGCTCCCCAAGTGGGGAGTATTTTCAATCGGGCTGTGCGGGACAATACAGCCAAGCGGTGGAATGGCGTCGCTGCTCGGAGGACAACCGAGTCGGATGCCACCAATCATCGTCGGTATCAGGTGACCGCCAAAAGTTTGGATGCGACAGGAGGCACCGGCAAGCCGCTGCAGTTCATAGCCAGAAACCCGGTATTTTTGTGCATTTTGCACTGTTGCATGGCCTTTGGAAGGCTTTTCGTGGCCTTCTTGGAGGCCCAGGTGGGAAATCATCCCCCTGAGGTAGAAGGGGAGGTACAGAAAACTCTGTACCGCAACTGGTGTCGGGTGCGATTGGGGGCGCACAACGCACCAGACGGGGAGGAGGCCCACAACCTGTTCTAGGCCTGGGAACAAATTGCGCCCCTGCTTGCATATGTCGAGGAGGACCACGTGGCAAGCGGTTGTGGGGCTGTGAACATGGCTACGCACTTTGTACTCGCCAGTTTCGGTTGCGCCACACCCTTCGTGCCGACCTGTTGCTGCTGCGTTTCGGGAACACTGGGGAGTCCCAACACTGGGTGCCGGGCCCCTGGGAGGATTGGCAGGACGCACATCGAGAGCTAGACAAGCTGGCTGTGGCTGGGCAAAAGTGGGCGGCACAGGATATCAACCCGTTGGAGCCATTCGTCCGCCAGCTGCATGGGACGTTTTTGGCAATACAACGGGCCAGAAAGGAGAAGGTGAAAGTGAATCTCTTGTCCAAGCAAAGAGACGCAAGGTGCAACAGGACCGCTACCCTTGGTACTAGCTGCTGCTGCCGTGCCCACAAGCGCGCCAAACGGACCCCCCCCCCCCCCCCCCAGGGGTCATGCCTAGGGACTGGAAGTGGGCGGACTTCCTTCGTGCCATGCAGCGGTGGCTCAGCGAACTGCAATGGCCGCAGCCAGTTGATAGCCTCCCACAAGGACATAGCCGGGTGCAGCAACAGCCTGCCCGAGCCACTTGCTGGTCGCGGCTAGCATAGCTAGCACGGACATGAGGCTACGGCCAACATGTAGGTGTCGTAGCCATAGCCTTCCGCTGAGATGGCAACCTCTGCCCCTGGCCCTGCGTCCGCCTCTTCATCCGCATCCTCTGCGACGTCCGTGCTGTCCCCCTAGTCCAATCCAAATAGATTACGCAGTTGGATGGATGAAAGGGGGTCCTCCCCGAGTGCCTCCAGCTCCCCGACTAGTGAAGGAACTTCCCTCAAGAACACCGTGGAATGCTCGATACTTGGGGGGTGGTGCTCAGAATTCAAGCGGCGGTGCACGCCGCGGTGTGTGGCGTGTTATAGTGCAACAATGGCAGGTCAAAGGTTAGAAACCACCAGTCCCAAACCTGTTGGAGGACCATTGCTAGGAGTCGCACTATTTGTTGTTCCTCGAAGAGGATTGTGATACAATGCTTGAGAGTGCGGATGCATGCGGGGTGGGATTGGCTGCCGTGTCAGGGGACGTTGTGGAGAGCACCAAATACATTTTGAAGAAGGGGTACAATGGGCAGAGTTCTAGGGGTGAGGGTGCGGGTAAGAGTGCAGCGGAACGGGGAATTAAACTCCGTACATCGCTTCTACCACCCTGCTCTTGGTGCCAATCGTGGTAGGAGACAAATCCGTACACATGGGGGCCGTTGGACAGCGCTCCCAGCTTCATTGCCCTGGCTAGAACCATTATCTCCGCCAAAAAAAGTTCCCTCGCCGACTTCGAGACTGCGCACCACCACTGCAGGTGGTCCTCATGTTCCTTGGCTCCTTGATCACAGTAGGGGCATTAGCCGTCCAGTCGTAGTCCCGTGCCGCAGGAGTTGTCTGGCCAAGAGGTCGACCCGAAGAATTTGGTGGCCTTCTTAGCGGCTAGCTCAGCCCGACGTAGACAAGAGGAATTGAGAGCGACACTCGATAGGTAGGTGCTACCGGTGCAGTAGGATTTTCGCCTGCTGGGGATAGGAGTGCTGACGGTACCGCTTTGTGGCACCATGACCTTCCGGAGGAGGCTCCTTGTGGAAGGCAACAAGGCGCCAAAGAAGAGCCACACTATACTTGGGGGCTTCGACCTGCAGTCCATACTGGTGGCAGACATAATTGTGGTGGCAACACTTTTTGCGGACATTGCCCAAAGAGACGTCATTAGCATGGAGACGGCCATAATGACGGCGCTCTGGGGGCCAGCAAGCCATGCAGGGCAAAGCAGGTGGTGTTTGAGGTCGCTATTCAGTCGCGCCCCCATTGCCCAGAACGTGCGTGGTCTCCTCGCCTCCGGCGCCGCAAGCTCGCAGTCACTGGCGATTCTCTGAAGAGGTGCTCCACGTGCTTCTTGGGCGCATGCACAAAGTGTACAGTTGTGTCCGTGCTTGGGAGGGCCCACTACAACAATCCTTGCGTGCCACTCCAGCCCGGCCACCTGAAATCATGTACTCCCTTGGCAAAAGGGCCCGTGTCCTTGGGTGGCTCCGTGTTCTCCCAGATGGCTTGCACCACTGCCTGTGCCTTGCCAAATGTGCGCGCGACCTGCGCCAAGCCGCACATTTTGTTGTACAGCACGAGCATGGACGGCGCTGTCCTTCGTAGAACTCACACATGGACTTTGAGTCCCATGCTGGGAGACCAGCCCGCCAACCACGCAATCGCAGTGTACGGGATTGAAGATGTGCCTGCAGGTCAAGGGGTGGGTGCTCTGCCTGGCAGTGACCCGCCCAGGCAAGTCAGCGGGGGCGGAGTTAGTCCTCCTAGTGGCCATAACAAACAGATGCCAAGCATTGGTCCTGCGGGGAATTGGCAATGTGGTGGGGATCAGGGGGAGACCCATTTTCATGCTTCCCATGGCCGTGTGGCACCACCTGCTAAAGATGCAAAAATACAACTCGGACCGGTGGGCGATGCAGGAGGAGCAGGTGAGGATAGTGTGTCAACGCTAGAAGCAACAACGGAGCCAGAACACACCACTGGCTAAGACCGAGAATAAGGCGGGGCCGCGGGAGCAATGCCCGTGGCGAAGCGGAGTATGGCGGCTCACACAACGGATTTCTACGCGGGCCCAATGATGCCTTGACCTTGATAGGGCCCACACAGGGCCTTGACCGCGACCTTGACATGGCCCACAACACGAGGTGGAGAGACAAAGGGATTGTCCGCAGGCGGCATGGCCCTCGGTAGGGAAGGCACTCTTCAACCACCACACATTTGCGGCAAAGCCGGGCGCCCTAAGATGCCGCCTTGGTTGCCATGACCATTGTTGTGCCCCACACACCAACACAGACCATCTGCCACATGTGGTGCAGTGGGCATGGGGGTCAGGCACTGCTGTGCCAGGGGGCATGCTAGGCACCCCCGCCCAACAACAAATACATATAGGTTGTGCGCACGCATAGGTGTGGCAGGTGTATGAACCCCAGGAGGGGGGGGGGGGGGGGCTCGGTTGACCAAGTGGCGCAGTGCGGAGTGGCCACAGCAGCCTGAATCCGCTAGGGGGGCTAGCATTTAAGAGGGGGAGGGCGGAGCCCCCCCTCCCTCCCTTCAAAACAGCATGTATGCAGTTGCAATGCGGGGCACGGCACGGCCATGCGGGAACAGAGGTCACCTAAGCCCTCATACGACGGAGTTGTTGACCCAGGCGAGGCCCCTAGCTGAGACCGCGATAAGCACTGAATAGGCACACAAACAGGCAGATGGATCCAAAGCAGACCCGCTTTTGATGGCACCAAAAGTGACCACGGGGGGGGGGGGGGACTAACCGATGTGGGTCACTCTCTATAACATTGTCGAGCGTCCACGACTTTCATTGGCCTCTGCCCTCTATAATATTGCTTTTGCACACACACACACACACACACTACGTGAATGAGACCAAAAGCACAACAACTGAAGATGGCAGACGTGCACTGGTCAATAACAGCTCATCAGGCCACAACAAAGAAGATTGTCATTGAGGCTAGGCGCCTTTCTGCAGGGTACAGGGAGCAGGGGTGCACTGTGTCTATCTTCGCACCCTTGTGGAGTCATTGCAGGTCCCCTATTCCTTGCACCCGTAGCACTGAGGAGAGGAGGACGTAGTTCACCTTACGACCCTTCAGATTTCTGGTCTGGGAGGGGAGGAGATGGTGGACAGACATGGACCGCGCGTAACCGCGCGATCACACACACACATGTCCCGGCGGTGTCACCGAGACCCAATGATCGTACAGGGGTGGGTAGTCGAAGCTCCAGTCGCCTGTTACCCCTGCTGGTGCCATCGTCGCGGGCAGAACCCAGGTAGCGTATCGTTCCCCCGCCCAGTGTGCTTTGCGCTTTACCCAGGCCAAGGCGTGATGCAGGGCGCAGCATCGGGGTAGGGGGGCGTGGGGTATCACTTGGTGCAAAAAACGGATGGCGAACATGGGCTCATGTTGCGAGGTGTCCAGCCCTCTGACGATTGCCGCGTGCATAGCTTTGCATATCGCACGTGGCTGGTAGCCGGACAGTCGCGCCACTTGTACCCATGCAGTGATGGTGATTAACTGAGCCAAGGGAGTTCGACACCATTGTCGTGAATTGGACAGCACCCCGGTAAATATGGTTTGCAGGTATTTGGGCGCTGACATACAGGGGGTCATGAGGGGAGGGCCCAGTTTCAGTGCCCATGTGGAATCAAGTGAGCTGGGATGTGCATACGCTGTGTGTGTATCGTTTTCCCCACATACCATGCAGAATCCCATCGCTACTGTTGAGCGCTGCAGGCACCGATGTGTACATTGTTCATCACAGGGGCACACACACACACACACACACACACACACACACACACACACACACACACACACACACACACACACACACACACACACACACACACACACACACACACACACACACACACACACACACACACACACACACACACACACACACACACACATACACACATACATACACACACCCCGGTGGTACTGGGCGATTAATGGGGTAGGGTTCCATCTGGCCGGCTGTGATGGCGAACCATTGCCGGTCACTAGTCACCATGTGGTCGGGTTCGGTCATGGGGCTCCGTTCCCGCATGGCCGTGCCGTGCCCCGCATTGCAACCGCATACATGCTGTTTTCAAGGGAGGGAGGGGGGGCTCCGCCCTCCCCCTCTGAAATGCTAGCCCCCCTAGCGGATTCAGACTGCTGTGGCCAGTCCGCACTGCGCCACTTGGTCAACCGAGCCCCCCCCCTCCCCTCGTGGGGTTCATACACTTGCCACACCTATGCGTGCGCACAACCTATATGTATTTGTTGTTGGGCGGGGGTGCCTAGCATGCCCCCTGGCACAGCAGTGCCTGACCCCCATGCCCACTGCACCACATGTGGCAGATGGTCTGTGTTGGCGTGTGGGGCACAACAATGGTCATGGCAACCAAGGCGGCATCTTAGGGCGCCCGGCTTTGCCGCAAATGTGTGGTGGTTGAAGAGTGCCTTCCCTACCGAGGGCCGTGCCGCCCGCGGACAGTCCCTTTGTCTCTCCACCTCGTGTTGTGGGCCATGTCAAGGTCGCGGTCAAGGCCCTGTGTGGGCCCTATCAAGGTCAAGGCATCATTGGAAGCGCGTAGAAATCCGTTGTGTGAGCCACCATACTCCGCTTAGCTCCCCCTTGCCACGGGCATTGCTCCCGCGGCCCCGCCTTATTCTCGGTCTTAGCCAGTGGTGTGTTCTGGCTCCGTTGTTGCTTCTAGTGTTGACACACTATCCTCACCTGCTCCTCCTGCATCGCCCACCGGTCCGAGCTGTATTTTTCCATCCTTAGCCACACGGCCATGGGAAGCATGAAAATGGGTCTCCCCCTGATCCCCACCACATTGCCAATTCCCCGCAGGACCAATGCTTGGCATCTGTTTGTTATGGCCACTAGGAGGACTAACTCCGCCCCCGCTGACTTGCCTGGGCGGGTAACTGCCAGGCAGAGCACCCACCCCTTGACCTGCAGGCACATCTTCAATCCCGTACACTGCGATTGCGTGGTTGGCGGGCTGGTCTCCCAGCATGGGACTCAAAATCCATGTGTGGGTTCTACGAAAGGGGGGGGCACACAAGGATTGTTGTAGTGGGCCCTCCCAAGCACGGACACAACTGTACACTTTATGCATGCGCCCAAGAAGTACGTGGAGCACCTCTTCAGAGAATCGCCAGTGAATGCGAGCTTGCGGCGCAGGAGGCGAGGAGACCACGCACGTTCTGGGGAATGGGGGCGCGACTGAATAGCGACCTCAAACACCACCTGCTTTGCCCTGCATGGCTTGCTAGCCCCCAGAGCGCCGTCATTATGGCCGTCTCCATGCTAATGACGTCTCTTTGTGCAATGTCCGCAAAAAGTGTTGCCACCACAATTATGTCTGCCACCAGTATGGACTGCAGGTCGAAGCCCCCAGGTATAGTGTGGCTCTTCTTTGGCGCCTTGTTGCCTTCCACAAGGAGCCTCCTCCGGAAGGGCATGGTGCCACAAAGCGGTACCGTCAGCACTCCTATCCCCAGCAGGCGAAAATCCTACTGCACCGGTAGAGTGTCGCTCTCAATTCCTCTTGTCTACGTCGGGCTGAGCTAGCCGCTAAGAAGGCCGAGAAAATTCTTCGGGTTGACCTCTTGGCCAGACAACTCCTGCGGCACGGGACTACGACTGGACGGCTAATGCCCCTACTGTGATCAAGGAGCCAAGGAACATGAGGACCACCTGCACTGGTGGTGCGCAGTCTCGAAGTCGGCGAGGGAACTTTTTCTGGCGGAGATAATGGTTCTAGCCAGGGCAATGAAGCTGGGAGCGCTGTCCAACGGCCCCCATGTGTACGGATTTGTCTCCTACCACGATTGGCACCAAGAGCAGGGTGGTAGAAGCGATGTACGGAGCTTAATTGGGTGTCCCAACACTGGGTGCCGGGCCCCTCGGAGGATTGGCAGGACGCACATCGAGAGCTAGACAAGCTGGCTGTGGCTGGGCAAAAGTGGGCGGCACAGGATATCAACCCGTTGGAGCCATTCGTCCGCCAGCTGCATGGGACGTTTTTGGCAATACAACGGGCCAGAAAGGAGAAGGTGAAAGTGAATCTCTTGTCCAAGCAAAGAGACGCAAGGTGCAACAGGACCGCTACCCTTGGTACTAGCTGCTGCTGCCGTGCCCACAAGCACACAAACAGGCAGATGGATCCAACGCAGACCCGCTTTTGATGGCACCAAAGGTGACCACGGGGGGGGGGGTACTAACCGATTTGGGTCGCTCTCTATAACATTGCCGAGCGTCCACGACTTTAATTGGCCTCTGCCCTCTATAATATTGCTTTTGCACACACACACACACACACACACACACACACACACACACACACATACACACACACACACACACACACACACACACACACATACATACACACACCCCGGTGGTACTGGGCGATTAATGGGGTAGGGTTCCATCTGGCCGGCTGTGATGGCGAACCATTGCCGGTCACTAGTCACCATGTGGTCGGGTTCGGTCATGGGGCTCCGTTCCCGCATGGCCGTGCCGTGCCCCGCATTGCAACCGCATACATGCTGTTTTGAAGGGAGGGAGGGGGGGCTCCGCCCTCCCCCTCTTAAATGCTAGCCCCCCTAGCGGATTCAGACTGCTGTGGCCAGTCCGCACTGCGCCACTTGGTCAACCGAGCCCCCCCCCCCCCCTCCTGGGGTTCATACACTTGCCACACCTGCGCGTGCGCACAACCTATATGTATTTGTTGTTGGGCGGGGTGCCTAGCATGCCCCCTGGCACAGCAGTGCCTGACCCCCATGCCCACTGCACCACATGTGGCAGATGGTCTGTGTTGGTGTGTGGGGCACAACAATGGTCATGGCAACCAAGGCGGCATCTTAGGGCGCCCGGCTTTGCCGCAAATGTGTGGTGGTTGAAGAGTGCCTTCCCTACCGAGGGCCGTGCCGCCTGCGGACAATCCCTTTGTCTCTCCACCTCGTGTTGTGGGCCATGTCAAGGTCGCGGTCAAGGCCCTGTGTGGGCCCTATCAGGGTCAAGGCATCATTGGGCCCGCGTAGAAATCCGTTGTGTGAGCCGCCATACTCCGCTTAGCTCCCCCTTGCCACGGGCATTGCTCCCGCGGCCCCGCCTTATTCTCGGTCTTAGCCAGTGGTGTGTTCTGGCTCCGTTGTGGCTTCTAGCGTTGACACACTATCCTCCCCTGCTCCTCCTGCATCGCCCACCGGTCCGAGCTGTATTTTTCCATCCTTAGCCACACGGCCATGGGAAGCATGAAAATGGGTCTCCCCCTGATCCCCACCACATTGCCAATTCCCCGCAGGACCAATGCTTGGCATCTGTTTGTTATGGCCACTAGGAGGACTAACTCCGCCCCCGCTGACTTGCCTGGGCGGGTAACTGCCAGGCAGAGCACCCACCCCTTGACCTGCAGGCACATCTTCAATCCCGTACACTGCGATTGCGTGGTTGGCGGGCTGGTCTCCCAGCATGGGACTCAAAGTCCATGTGTGAGTTCTACGAAAGGGGGGGGCACACAAGGATTGTTGTAGTGGGCCCTCCCAAGCACGGACACAACTGTACACTTTATGCATGCGCCCAAGAAGTACGTGGAGCACTTCTTCAGAGAATCGCCAGTGAATGCGAGCTTGCGGCGCAGGAGGCGAGGAGACCACGCACGTTCTGGGGAATGGGGGCGCGACTGAATAGCGACCTCAAACACCACCTGCTTTGCCCTGCATGGCTTGCTAGCCCCCAGAGCGCCGTCATTATGGCCGTCTCCATGCTAATGACGTCTCTTTGGGCAATGTCCGCAAAAAGTGTTGCCACCACAATTATGTCTGCCACCAGTATGGACTGCAGGTCGAAGCCCCGAAGTATAGTGTGGCTCTTCTTTGGCGCCTTGTTGCCTTCCACAAGGAGCCTCCTCCGGAAGGGCATGGTGCCACAAAGCGATACCGTCAGCACTCCTATCCCCAGCAGGCGAAAATCCTACTGCACCGGTAGCACCTACCTATCGAGTGTCGCTCTCAATTCCTCTTGTCTACGTCGGGCTGAGCTAGCCGCTAAGAAGGCCACCAAATTCTTCGGGTTGACCTCTTGGCCAGACAACTCCTGCGGCACGGGACTACGACTGGACGGCTAATGCCCCTACTGTGATCAAGGAGCCAAGGAACATGAGGACCACCTGCAGTGGTGGTGCGCAGTCTCGAAGTCGGTGAGGGAACTTTTTCTGGCGGAGATAATGGTCCTAGCCAGGGCAATGAAACTGGGAGCGCTGTCCAACGGCCCCCATGTGTACGGATTTGTCTCCTACCACGATTGGCACCAAGAGCAGGGTGGTAGAAGCGATGTACGGAGCTTAATTGGGTGTCCCAACACTGGGTGCCGGGCCCTTGGGAGGATTGGCACGACGCACATCGAGAGCTAGACAAGCTGGCTGTGGCTGGGCAAAAGTGGGCGGCACAGGATATCAACCCGTTGGAGCCATTCGTCCGCCAGCTGCATGGGACGTTTTTGGCAATACAACGGGCCAGAAAGGAGAAGGTGAAAGTGAATCTCCTGTCCAAGCAAAGAGACGCAAGGTGCAACAGGACCGCTACCCTTGGTACTAGCTGCTGCTGCCGTGCCCACAAGCGCGCCAAACGGACCCCCCCCCCCCCCCCCCCCCGGGGGTCATGCCTAGGGACTGGCAGTGGGCGGACTTCCTTCGTGCCATGCAGCGGTGGCTCAGCGAACTGCAATGGCCGCAGCCAGTTGATAGCCTCCCACAAGGACATAGCCGGGTGCAGCAACAGCCTGCCCGAGCCACTTGCTGGTCGCGGCTAGCATAGCTAGCACGGACATGAGGCTACGGCCAACATGTAGGTGTCGTAGCCATAGCCTTCCGCTGAGATGGCAACCTCTGCCCCTGGCCCTGCGTCCGCCTCTTCATCCGCATCCTCTGCGACGTCCGTGCTGTCCCCCTAGTCCAATCGAAATCCGCAGTTGGATGGATGAAAGGGGCTCCTCCCCGAGTGCCTCCAGCTCCCCGACTAGTGAAGGAACTTCCCTCAAGAACACCGTGGAATGCTCGATACTGGCCAGCGCAGCCATTTCTTGTAGGCCTAGTGTGTATGTGCAAGCGCAGACATATGCCTATGTCAATGTGTGTGTGTGTGTGTGTGTGTGTGTGGGAGCACACATACATATGCCTATATCTGTTCGTGTGCACGTGTGTGTAGGGGTCCTTGACATCCCCCCCCCCCTCTACTTGGTTCCCCTTTAGCTTCCAAACGTGTTTGAATGTTTTCGTTTTTGTATTGCTCTAGCCACCGCTGGTGATTTGGGTCGCTATTCGTGGTCGCTCGCTAGAACAATACCAAATTGAAACCTTCGGAGGTCATAAAAACAAAACATTCAAATGGGCAGAATCTACTGACCATAGAAGTGCATACACACACACACACATAGCATAAACTATATCACACAATGCAACAGCACAACACATCACACAGGATGTTGTACAGACACCACAGACACCACACAACATGGCACAACAAGTGAGGATGAAAATGAGAGGCAGAATAGTTCAATGCTTTCAACAGACTCGTTGCAAGATGGGCCATGCCATGGGCGGGCCAACTCCTCAATTATGACGCAAAATACCCTGAGGCGTGGTGTTGTCTAGAACTGACCACACTCTGAGACCTGACCCCAGGTCCCAGACGGGATTGTCATGATTGGGAATTGTAGGGTCACTTGGGTACCCCGCTATGGGATACAGATGCGTGTGCACGACCGGTACTGTTCAGCACAAAGCAGAGGTGCAAAGCAAAAATCGAAGAAAAAAGCTCTTGAATGACATGTCATAGGCGCCTTTCGCTGTAGCCAACAAGATGGCATGGAGTGCACAGGTGTTCACTACACCTAAAGTCCTATAAATTGTCGATCTGTTGACGGTCGTTAGTCCCCCCCCCCTCCCCCCGCAAAAAAATAGCCTCTCCCAAACCCACCCAACTGCGCACATCGCCAATGCCCATATATTATGTGCCCTGCACGGGGGGGGGGGGGGGCGGCGACCCCTCGGTTCTGGACGCCAACTACCCCCCCAACTAACTATTGGCCGGGGGCCCCTGGGGGAGGGGGGGGGGATCTGAGGGGGGGGGTTCAGGGTGGGCGAATGGGGGGGGGGGGGGCGACCCCTCCGTTCTGGACGCCAACTACCCCCCCAACTGACTATAGGAGGGGCTGGAGGGGGGGGGGGGGGGGCTCCGGGAGGGTCGGCTGGGGGGGGGGGGGTCCAAATGGGGCAATTCGGGGTGGTGGTGGGGGGGGGGGGGGCAGGTCGGGCGATTTGGGGTGTTGGGGGGGGGGGGGGCACAGGCTCCCCTTACCTCCCCTTGCCCTCCCTCTAACCATACCATCACCATAAACCTAACCCTTACCTTTGCAGCCAGTTGGTTTGGCCATGCTAGCCATGTTTATTGCGCTGAACAAGATCCCCCCAATTTTGCTCATGGTTGCTTTTGCCACATCATTGCTCTCCATTTTGGACCCCAACACTCACTCTGACCCTAGCCTAGGGTGAGAGCCAGGGCTAGGGCTAGGGTTAGGGCTAGGGTTAGGGTTAGAGTTACCGAGCTGGTGGAACCAGTCTTGGTTTTATAACCCTTTTTAGTGTCTAGGGTGGACCTACCAAGTTTAGCAGCAAGCAGCAAGCAGCAAGCAAGCAAGCAGCAAGCAGCAAGCAAGCAGCAAGCAGCACGCGCGAAATGGGGAAAAATCAGAACTCCGTCTTGGTGCTTCGGATTCGGCTGAAATTTTGGTGGATGATACCTATGGGTGTGAGGGACAACCACACAAAGTATGAGCCAGAAACTCAACAGTGGCAGCCGGGAACAGCTGTCGCAAGTGGCGGACCTCAGTTACAAAAGCTGCAATTTAGGGTAACAAACAGCCATTTTTGGGCCAAAACAGCCCTAGAACACATTCAAAGCGGCCAAACAAAGTGAAACGGTGGGTACACTCCATGTGCGGCTTGACTTTTCTGTGTCAACGAGCCATTTGCAGCCCTCTGACTCCACCATATGTCCCGGAAACGGCCCAAAAAGGCCCCCACAAGCCCCAAATTTTGTGCAGATTGCCTAGCACAAACCAAGAATAGGCCATATCTTTGGCTACATGGCTCAAAACGCGATTCCAAGGGCACCTAATCCACCCGCAACCCCCCTCGTTTCCACCCCTCAGAATTGCCCAAATGGACGCCTAGACCCCCGTACCCAGGCCCAGTAGGCTGCGCCAAGCTGCAAGCTCAAGCCCAAACAGGTGGGTGCCGCAATGGGTCAATAGGGTCCAGTAGGGGCAGAACAATGACTTTTCTAAAAAAATGATTCCTAGACCATGTGTGATGCTAAACCAAGTGTTTTTGGACCGTTTTGAGCTTGTGGTGGCCCATTTTGGTCCTCCGAAAATGCCAAATTGCCTTGAAGATGCGCTGTTTTGGGACCAAAAATGGGTCAAAAATGGGTCAAAAAACGCATTTTTCCAAACCTCATCCTAGACCATTTGGGGTGCACCAAGGGGCAGAATGAGCCCACTTTGAGCCCATTTTGGGGCATTTTGGCCCCTCAAAAGTCCAAAAAGCCTTGAAAGTGGGCCTCGTGGTGATGGGGTTCACTTGCAAGCTGATTTCACTTTGTCAAAGACCATCAATGTGTGAATCATTCTTGATGTCCCTCATCAGTCATAAATGATTATCCCTCCCCCACCAGGTCGGTCCCAATATTCAATCTTGTTAGGGTCACCGAGCTGGTGGAACCAGTCTTGGTTTTATAACCCTTTTTAGTGTCTAGGGTGGACCTACCAGGTTTAGCAGCAAGCAGCAAGCAGCAAGCAAGCAGCAAGCAGCACGCACGAAATGGGGAAAAATCAGACCTCCGTCGTGGTGGCGGCCGGGAACGGGATTCGCAAGTGGCGGACCTTAGTTTCAAAAACTGCAGTTTACGGCCAAAAACAACCATTTTTGGGCCAAAAAAGCCCTGGAACACATTCAAAACGGCCAAACGAGGGGAAACGGTGGGTACACTCAACGTGCGGCTTGACTTCCCCGTGTCAACGAGCTCTTTGCGGCCCTCTAACTCCATGATATGTCCCGGAAACGGCCCAAAAAGGGCCCAGAAGGTCCAAATGCCGACAACCACAAACCAAGAATAGGCCATATCTTTGGCTACATGGCTCAAAACGCGATTCCGAGGGCACCTACTCCACCGGCAACCCCCCACTTTTTGTGGTTTCCACCCCTCAGAATTGCCCAAACGGACGCCTAGACCCCAATACCTAGGCCCACGAGGCTGCGGCAAGCTGCAAGCTCAAGCCCAAACAAGTGGGTGCCCAAATGGGTCAACAGGGTCCAGTAGGGGCAAAAAGATGACTTTTCTAAAAAAATGATCCTAGACCATGTGCGACGCTAAACCAAGTGTTTTTGGACCGTTTTGAGCTTGTGGTGGCCCATTTTGGTCCTCCAAAAATCCCCAAATGACTTGAACATGGGTTACTTTGGACCAAAAATGGGTCAAAAATGGGTCAAAAAACGCATTTTTCCAAACCTCATCCTAGACCATTTGGGGTGCACAAATGGGTGAAATGAGCCCATTTTGAGCCCACTTTGGGGTATTTTGGCCCTTTAGAAGTCCAAAAAAGCGTTGAAAGTGGGCGTCGGGGTGATGGGGTTCACTTGCAAGCTGATTTCACTTTGTCAAGAGCCATCAATGTGTGAATCATTCTTGATGTCCCTCACCAGTCATAGCAGATGTTCCCTCCCCCACCAGCTCGGTCCCAATATTCAGTCTTGATTAGGTGTAGGGATAGGAGTAGGCTGAGGGTTGGGGGTGGGTGTTAGAGTCAAGGTTGGGTTTAAGGATAGTGTTGGGGTGCAAATTGGACAAAATTTTCCTTAGGGCACCTTTGGTGTTCATGGAGCATTGGGCGCCTTAGGCGCCCATGGAGTCCTGAGGGCGACACCTTTGGCCACTAACTGTTGGTCGGAGGCCCCTAGGGGGGGGGGGGGGGGGGCAGGGGTAGTTGGCGTCCCAGGACCCGCGGAGTCGCCCACCCCGGGGTGCCCTGATCAAGACTGAGTATTGAGACCAAGCTGGTGCGGAAAGGAACATGATTTACAGTACTCATGACACCTCAAGGACACCTACAAAGGGACCTCGATGAAAAGAACCAGGACCATGCTAAACAACCCCAAGAGATCCCAATGCGTGACCACCACAAAAGACCCCCAAAGGGCGGCTCTAATGAAGGGTCGCATGGAGCCAGGCCCATTCCCAAGAACATATTTCTTTCAGGGTTGAGAAATCATTGGCATAATGCTGTCCCCTGACATGACTGTGATGGAAAGCTGGTTGTGAAAATCTTCACTTTCTTGTCCCCATGGGAGGCCCTGAATCAGCACAACACCCAACCCAGCAGAATCAGCAACTAACAACATAATGGCAGCCAATGACCAATCAACAGCAACAACAACAACAACAACAACAACAACAACAACAACAACAACAACAGCCAAAAAAAAAACATCAAAACACCACAAGCAACCAACCGGACATAAAATCATACAACACATCTGCCCAGACCAGATCACCAAAATACTGACCAGAATAATATTGATCCTAAAATGAAACCAGGGTAGGGTTACAGATAGGCTCCATACCCGAAACCCAGTGCTGTGGTCTGCATCCTCCTCCTGAGAGCTGTAAGCATCCAAATCCAGTTTCTGCCACATTTTGCTGAGCTTTGAAGACAAATAAGTCAACGGCCACTGCCGGGGCTGGTCTGCAACCAGCGTCTCTCCCTCCTCAAAGAACATGGAAGGTTTGCGCGGATCTTTGGGAATCTGCCTCACCTTTGCAGGGCTTCGGATATCCTTGTTACTGACCCCTGAATGGTGCAATCAGGCACTAGGGGTGGTGAAAAAAAGTCAGAAACACTCCCTCCAAAAACGAACGACAAACACATTATGTATAGAACTGGGGTGTACGGGTGGAAAATCTAACCAAAAAAAATGATTAAAAAAATTCAACATTTCTACCACTTTGCTGTTGTATTGGCTTGCTTGAAAGAAAAACGCTTTTTTTGTCAAACCTGACTGTCATATTGGCGAGTATCCCCACCAAAAGGACAACCGCCCCTCTTTTTTTTTGATTCACATAAAGGGAATCATACTACTAGAACAAGACCCACAAGAAGCCAACAAGCATCCTCCCGAACCCCCGACCAAGAAGGTGGATGAAAACCGCCAAGGGATGACGCATGGGGAAAGGTAAGGGTAGTATAGGCCAGCAGGCTTCCGGAGGCAAGAAAAGCAACAAGCGATCAGTCAGGGATGTTCGTCAGAAAATTTAAAAATGGAAATGCAAGGCCAAGTCCCACCAAGGGTGGTGGTGGAAAAGGCAACCAATCCAAGGGAAAAGGTCAATCAAAAGGCCAATTCTCATTCATGACAAAGCAAGGGAATGAGTGCTGGCAAGGGTGCAGGGACCTTCCAGGGCACCAAGTTTCAGGTGCAGAAGAAGATTATTGCCAAAAGGCGTCAACGGAGGCTGAAGATCTCCCTGATGATACAGTGGATCTGGCCAAAAAGGGAATGGGCGACCAGTGGGAGGTTCATCAAGAGTACGAGGCAGATTTTCAGGAGTAGATGCGCCAAGGTTGTGTGGCAACCCCACACATAACCTGGCAGTGTCCTGAATGTCCGATCGTGGACATTGGTGCCTTATCTATAGGACCTCCTCTGGTTGAGACGGATGGAGACAGGTATGTTCCAGAGCCCGGTGTTCCGAACAAGCACCGAGCTTGCCAGTCTATATGTCGTTTGTGGGTTACAGACAAAAAAAGGTCACCAGCACCTTGCCACATGTCTTCGTGACAACCTCCAATCGAAAAAATTTTACCCAACGAATGTGTGGACAATTCGCCACACCCAGTTAACTTGGAAGGTGTTTCAGGCCACGCCCTTCCAGGCGGGCGTTCAGGGTCATTTATAAAAGCTCACATGGTCGCCCAAGATTTATGGGAAGAGACCGAGGTTGAGGATGTTGTTTTAGAGGATTGAATTTATAGAGCAGCCATCAAGTACCGCCTATACTTAGGTCTGCCTTTTTTGGAAAAGAACAAAGTGGCCCCTGTAGGACACAGGCGTTGTTTTATGCTTTAATCTGGCGAGAAGTCAGCACCCAGCTTCAATTTTCTGCGGTCAGGGTACACAAGTGCTAAAGATTTTTTGAGTAGGAGGTTAGGTACAGTTTTGGGTTAAGATGAAGGAGGGAGGTAAATGCCACTGCATCTCTCGAAAAGACACTCAGAAGCCCAAACCACGTAATTGGCAACTACCGCGTGGTTGGCATGTGGCGAGCTTATATATGGTCTTATTTTCAGCAGAACCACAATTTTGTTCCCGCCAAGGATGCTTTTTGTAATGAACAAAACAAGCGTTTTGAGCGCCTAGCTCCGGATGCTTGGGCTGTAAAATGGAACAAGCCATTGTGGATTTACCCTCCTTTCCACCTCTTTGCCGAGGTCGTGAAAAAATTAAAGAAGGCTGCACACACTGTGGGATTGGAAACCATGGTGGAAGGATGTTTTGGCTATGACTGTTGGCTCCATTTGTCTTCCCCACGATGTCAAACTGTACGCCACGGATGACATAGGTCCCCTGCGATAGAGGCCATGGCCTCACAATCGCATTCTTGGTGGATGAAAGTCTTATCTCCGGCGGATCCTGTGAATCGGACCATGGGTCAGAACCAGGTCTTGACCATGGTACCGAATTGGATTCGGATTTTTCCAATTTTTTGGAACGAGATGATGAGGTGCCAAACTGATCATTGGGAGTGTCTGATTGTTCCCACACTCCAATACGAACACACCCACGAAGAATCTCCCACCTGAAAACGAGAACAAAAATCGCAAAAAAAGTTCAATTCAAGCAATATCATGAAAAAGCCCAAGTTTGAGGCTTTCTTTGGCCCATTTGTCTTTCACGATGTAGAGAATGTGCACCAGGTTCAGGCAGCGACAACTTACCCTCAAGAGGGATAGACATGACCCAGTGGGCTACACATGCAGGTTAGGGGCCTGGATGACTTCGCCAGAGGAATGTGGTGAAAGCGGGGTGCCCTTAGCTCTCTTCCCAATTTCCTCCCCAATGAGGGGAAGGCGGTGAGAGTTGGCTTTAGTTTCTGCGCTTCAATATGAAAATGAACCACCATCCTCCAGCCATCAATGGTGTTTTGGTGTGCCGGAGTTGGGTTGGGCACAGTGAAAGGGGCACAACACCACTCGGAGGTCAAGCACGCTTCCAGCCAGCCCAATTCTTGGACATTTTGCTAGATTATCTCATGAAGAATTTCATGCTTCTTGCCAGAATTTTCATAAGGTTGCTATTTTTGGATTTTGCGCCTTCTCTCAGCCGAATGAACGCCTTGCCGTCTAAGCCACGCACAGGAGGGTTCTTGATGAGCTTACCGGAGAGTGTGACAGGAGGCCCACGAGGGCAGGGCATCGACTGGACTCCTTCCTGCTGAACTCGCCGCTGGTCCCGTGGGCGGCGCATGAGCGCCCGCACCTGGCGCCGGGACGGTCCCCTCCGTCGCTGGGGTCGGATCATGGCCCCGTGGTCCTGGACATCCCGCTGGCGGTGGCCGGCAAAGAGAGGGTCACCAGGATGGGCCTACTCGCACGCCCAAGGCAGGCTGCATGCCATACGCCCGGACTCCCCGGGGGTTCGTGAGGCGGCGGCAGTGGTACTGCAGAAGGCCTGCGAGGATTGGCAGCTGCGGGCGTGGCTCTCGTCGGACCAGGACACCGCCACCATGGGCACATCGGAGGTGCAAGCGGTCTTCGACCTGCTCTAC